>JALAZF010000346.1:4063898-5437796 GCA_022829125.1 Lathyrus tuberosus
ATCAAAAATCATCTTCCACTGAGACCCTACCTCTGTTCCTTCGTCAGGCAGAGGCTCTTCACAGTCCTTCATTTTCAGAAACATAACATGCTCGTCCGGAAACTCAAACTTCATAGGCTGATAGTCCTCGACCGGTTGTTCAGCAAGATATTCTAATAGAACACTCCCCTTAATGGCCTTCTGAGAAACATACTGAATGTCGTACTCTGTCAAAACCATCTGCCAACGGGCTATCCTTCCAGAAAGTGCTTGCTTCTCAAACACATACTTAATCGGATCCATCTTCGAAATCAACAAGGTTGTGTGATTTAACATATACTGCCTTAGGCGCTTGGCTGCCCAAGCGAGTGCACAACATGTCTTTTCCAGCATAGAATATCTTGATTCGCAATCCGTGAACTTCTTACTCAGGTAGTAAATGGCATGCTTTTTCCTACCCGTCTCATCGTGTTGACCGAGCACACAACCCATCGAATTCTCAAGAACCGTGAGGTACATAATCAACGGTCTCCCAGACACCGGAGGCATAAGGACTGGAGGCTCCTGCAAATACGTCTTTATTCTTTCGAACGCTTCTCGACAATTTTCATTCCACCTGACCTCTTGATCTTTTCTCAACAACTTGAAAATAGGTTCACATGTAGCTGTCAAATGAGAGATAAACCTGGCAATGTAATTCAACCTTCCCAA
Organism: Lathyrus tuberosus; assembly: GCA_022829125.1. Taxonomy (NCBI): domain Eukaryota; kingdom Viridiplantae; phylum Streptophyta; class Magnoliopsida; order Fabales; family Fabaceae; genus Lathyrus; species Lathyrus tuberosus. The sequence continues at coordinate 4,064,589 of JALAZF010000346.1, forward strand.
GAAACCACGAACCTCTTTCTCTGTTCTCGGCTCAGGCATTTCCTGTATGGCTCTTATCTTTGCAGGATCAACCTCAATGCCTTTTTCACTAACGATGAACCCCAACAATTTACCAGACCTCACACCGAAAGTGCACTTGTTCGGATTCAATCTCAATCTGAATTTCCTTAGCCTTTCAAACAGCTTCTGAAGGTTCATCAAGTGTTCTTCCTCTGTCTGTGACTTCGCGATCATGTCATCAACATAGACTTTGATCTCCTTGTGAATCATATCATGAAAGAGAGTCACCATTGCCCGCTGATATGTTGCCCCAGCATTCTTCAATCCAAAGGGCATTACCTTGTAGCAAAATGTTCCCCACGGTGTTATGAAAGTAGTCTTCTCCATGTCCTCTAGGGCCATTTTGATTTGGTTATACCCAGAGAAGCCATCCATGAAGGAAAACACAGAATATTGAGCAGTATTGTCCACTAACACGTCAATGTGGGGGAGTGGGAAATCGTCCTTCGGGCTCGCCCTATTCAGATCTCGGTAATCCACACACATCCTGACCTTCCCATCCTTCTTAGGTACGGGTACAATATTGGCAACCCACGGAGAATAATTTGTCACGGCAAGAAATCCGGCGTCCAACTGTTTCTGAACCTCTTCTTTGATTTTGACAGACATCTCTGGTTTAGTCCTTCTCAATTTCTGCTTGACTGGAGTACAACCCTCTTTAAGCGGTAACCGGTGTGAAACAATGTCAGTGTCAAGCCCAGGCATGTCTTGGTAAGACCAGGCGAAGATATCCACATACTCTCGAAGTAACTCAACCAATCTCCTCTTAACAGTGTCTTCCAAAGCAGCCCCAACCTTTACTTCTCATTTGACGTCCTCGGTTCCCAGATTAACAGTCTTAACTTCTTCCTGATGCGGTAGAATAACCCTTTCCTCCTGTTTTAGTAACCTGGCTAATTCTTCTGGTAAGTCACAGTCTTCGTCAGTCTCTCCTTCGGCTTGATAGATAGGATTGTCAAAGTCATATCGAGCTATAGCTAGGTCATGGGTGGAATCTGAACAAAGGAACCTGCATGATGGATGTTTTATGTTTATTATGAGTGCAACAAACAAGAAAACACATTGCCATTTTGATGTGGGTTAATGCAAAAAGTAAAAATAGAAAGACAGGGACCAAAATATTTGAATGAAAAAACGTCCTTTATTGATGATAAAAATAGCAAATAAAACATCCAAGCCCTACAAATAAGTATCACTACGTCTTGGGCAGAACGTAGGACTCAACATAACGGAAAACAAAAGTAAATTACTCCGGGCGCGTCACTTGGATAACTTTCTCGGAGGACCAGTTGTCTAAACTCTGACCAGGAATGCAGGGACGAATCCATCCATCCATGTCGCAATCACTATCTCCTTAATCCTCAATGGCATTGACTCTGTCGAAGAACACGCCGGCACTGGTGAAACGGACTGGACCGTAGAACTTGGGAGGCTCTTCAGTACGCCTGGGTGGCTTGTAACCTAGTCCATAGGTATCCTGCTTCTTTTGAACATTAATAACACTGCCCCACTTCTGAGAACCACCAGCTTCAACTATAGCACGCGCCTCTTTGAGAGAGGACATGGGAACTTCTGGTTGTATGACGACTTCAGGTTGGACAACCGCCTCAGGCTGACCGACTGCCTTTGGGGGTTCTCCGGGAATCTTCACAGCTTCAAAGGCATGGCACAAAGTTTCCTGTACTTCGCCATCTACCTCTACATACTTGAAGGTTGATAGGTGACTCACCATAATATCTTCTTCACCACAGACAGTCACAACATGGCCATCCACCATATACTTCAACTTCTGGTGCAGCGTAGAAGTTACTGCCCCAGCACCATGGATCCAAGGGCGACCCAACAGACAACTATAGGCAGGCTGAATATCCATAATGTAAAAGGTGGTGTTGAAAATCTCAGGACCCACCTTGATCGGCAAGACTAACTCCCCAAAAACTGACCTCTTGGAGCCATCAAAAGCACGTACCACTAAGTCACTTGGTGTACAAATCAACCCACGAGTATCCAACTTCATCAAAGCCTTCTTTGGTAACACATTCAAAGACGACCCAGTATCAACTAACACATGCGACATCAAAGAACCACGGCATTCCACTGAAATATGCAGAGCATTGTTGTGATTCCTCCCAGCCGGAGTCAGATCTAAATCGGTGAAACCCAAACCATTACCAGCATTCACATGAGCCACAACCCCTTCTAACTGATTGACAAATATTTCCTGTGGTACATAAGCCATATTCAGAACCTTCAGTAGTGCATTTCGGTGTGCCTCAGAGCATAACAGTAGGGATAGAATGGAAATCTTCGATGGAGTTTGGTGAAGTTGATCAACAATCTTGTAATCACTTTTTCTGATCAACCTCATAAACTCTTCTACGTCTTCTGAGAAAGTATCCCCACCTGGTTTTGTCATAGAATTATTAGCTTTCTGCCTCTGTATAGACTCATCCAATACTTGTTTACCTCTGTTTTGACTTGAACTACCAGCCTGATTCTCGGACGGAATAAAAACTCTACCACTCCTAGTGATAACCCCAGCTTCAACAAGATTTCCGACCCCTGTATTCACAACTGATGTGCCTTCCAATTCATGCTTCTTACCATTAACAAACACCTCGGCCCCATAGTTCCATGGGATGGCCTTGGTGGTCTCATACGGGACTGGTCCAGGAATAGTGATAGTGACCGGCGCTGGTCTCGCCGGCGCTGATATAGTTATTGTCTTGAACGGAATTGTTATCGTGGCAACATTAACCTCTCTGTCAGTAACATTATTTTGCTTGCAACCTCTGTCAAACTGTAATACCCCTTCGCTGGTCATTCTTTGAATACCTGCTTTCAATAAATCACAACCGCCAGATTGCAACACACATCCTACACAACCTTCATCACAACCTGGAAATACCCCTCCTTTTAACAGTCTTTCCTTTACCACACCCAAGGGAGTTTGGACCTCGTTCACATCTGAGATTAGGCTCAAGTCTTCACAGTCTTCGATAATAGCATTGATCTTCGGCCCACCGTGATTTGGCATCGGGTTCTGATTCACATTTGGAACATCATTGGAGAAATTGATGGCTTTTGAATCCACCAAATCTTGTACCTGATGCTTAAAAGCTTTACAGTTTTCAATATTATGTCCGGGTGCCCCAGAATGAAACTCACAGTGGGCGTTGGCGTCATAACCAGGAGGCGGATTACCAGTAGGGGGAGCCAGTGTTCTTGTCTGAACCATCTTTAGATTTAACAAATGCTGGAATAGTTGAGCGTAGGACATAGGTGGAGTGTCAAAATGCCTATTCCGCTTAGTCAGAGGCTGCGACCGGCGAGGAGTCTGATTCTGTTGTTGAGATGCTGCAGGCTGCTGAGGTGCTGCTGGGATGGTCACAGAAGCCACCTGCTGGTTGTAGTTCTTACCACTATATGATGATACAGAGTTTGTATCACCCTCCTTCTTCTTATAGTTATTGGCATAAGGCTTCTTACCTCCTCCAGATGAGGATCCATCACCGCCTGATATTTTTCCCGCCTTAATTCCACTTTCCACCATCTCTCCTACCAAGATCAAATCAGCAAACTTTCCAGACATGCACGGAACCAATTTTTCAAAGTAATGACCTTGCAATGTGGCCATAAACAAAGTTATCATTTCCCGTTCCAACATGGGAGGCTGAACCCTCGCCGCTAGTTCACGCCACCTCTGGGCGTACTCTTTGAAGCTCTCATTATTTTTCTGTGATAGATTCTGCAATTGCGTTCTGTTAGGAGCCATATCAGTGTTATATTAGTAATGTCTGATAAATGCCCCCGCCAGATCTCTCCAACTACGCACATCCCTCATTTCCAGTTGCATGTACCACTCCAGGGATGCCCCAGATAGGCTATCCTGGAAGCAGTGCATCATCAGCTTTTCATTCTTTGCATGCGCGACCATCTTATTCGCGTATGCTCTGACATGGGTCCTTGGACAAGACACACCATTATATTTCTCGAAAGTGGGAGTATGAAACTTGTGCGGGATCACAACGCCTGGAACCAGTCCCAAATCCTCTAGATCCATTCCCACAGAATCCTGATTCATAACACCCTTCAGTTGTTCCTCAATCAACCTGATCCTCTGATCATTGTCGGTCTAGGGACCAGCATCCCCATCTGGCAGAGAAAATGCATCATCTTGAACATCATCATACTGACGGCCATGATTTGCGCCAGCACCATTACCTCTTTCCCCAGCCTTAGGAATCACAACACTTTCTCCTCCACCCGGAGGAATCACAACACCAGAAACGGGAATGCCCCCGCCAGTAGGGCCATTCTGATCATTATTACTGTTTTCCTCATTCCTTGCAATCAGTGGCTGAACGAGAGTCCTCAGCTGCTCTTGGCCTTGAGCAACCCCTTGCATTAGTTCCATGAATTAATTCATGCGAGTCCGCATCTCAATGATCTCATTCTGTAGCTGATCCATAAGTCTCCTCTGATTCTGTCTGGTAGAATACCGGTGAATGCGCTGATCTGCAATTCTGAGATTAGAATAATATAAGAACTCTGAAGATAAACACCTGTCATGCAAAATGATTATGGATATGCGCATGCAAATGAACATGTTTAAAAATTCGCAGGGCGATCCACCCCTTGATTCCAGTTTTATTTCAAGAACCAGAATCAAAGTTAGGATGCAACCCTACGAATGAATAAACATGTTGGGATGCAAAATGATGATGCAAATGCATACATGGGATCAAGGCACACTGCTGGATGTGCTGTGCTGTTAGCTGAACGAGAAACCAGAAAACCAGAACTCTGAACCACTGAGGAACCCACATAATCAGACATTGATGAGAAATCCAGAATAAGGGTAGGTTGAAGGTCTCGGTTACCTGCAAACCTGCAAACACCCATCCCCTCTCACGTGTAGGTACTAGGATGTTCAGTATCCCGGGCTCTCAGGTCGAGAAATGATGATACGTTCACCATTTCTGGTTTAGCATCATCATCAATCGAGGAGGCCTCAACTGATTCTCCAAGGCGGAAGGTCCTCAGCTTTGGCACTGAGGTCGAGAAACAATAGTACGGTGGAGAAATGACTTTTTACTTTTGTTTTTCGCAAAACATGTTGCGGTTAGCAAGAGTCGCCACCGACTTTTCTTTTATCCAATTTATTTAGGAAAGGTGAAAAGAACACGAAAGACCGTTTTGAAAAGATTTTTGAGTTCGGGGGGTAAGTTATGAAAAGGGAAGGTGTTAGCACCCCTTTTCATCCGTAGTTATCTACGGGCTCTTAATTGCTAGCTCACTTTAACTTGCTTTTTTTGAAATGTGGTGTGTGTTTAGAAAATATTTCGTAAAAGTTGACTTTGTAATAATTCGTGTAAGAACGTATACAAAGTGTTTGTTTTTGAAAATATTTTTGAAAGTGTGAGGTGTGAGGTGTGAAAAGTATTTGTTTTTTGAATTGTGAGCGAGCATTTAAAAGTTACCTACCCTTAATTTATGAGGTCTTTCTTGTACTTATCATTTTCCTTGAGAGATAGCATTATCCATACCATTAGTGGGTAGGTAGTCCTATCTATTGGATGTGGAGGGACAGCGAAGGGTCATCAAATGGTCATAGGAGGCAACATGTAAGGATACCTTAGCAATTCGTAGGGACTACCATCATTTTTCCGTAGGGTCATCGAGGGACAAGATCATTTTTTGTAGGCAACTTGAAGGGTCATCGAGGGACTATGATCTTTATATCGAAGGGACTGTGATGATATTATTTGTAAGCGTCTTTTGCTAAAGTATCCTTACGTTCGAGGGGCATTCATTCCTTGGGGTACAGTACTAAAGTCAATCGAGGAGTGCCTCCGCTGATTCTCTTCAAAACGTAGGGGCCGTCCTATGCGAGTTCCAAAGCGGGCCCTCGGGTGCGAATGGGTTTGCCACTGGATGTGGTCTGCCACTGTCACCACTAAAGAGGGATGTTTCCACTAAGGTCCTCAATGATCGGTCACCAGAGTCGACAGCTCCCTAGATCAACACCCCAACATGCGCAAGACACACACGTTAGAATGCGTCCCAAGATAGCCTCGTCTGGTTGTGAATTTCGTGAACACACAAACGTACCAAGCGGGCACGTAGGTCCCACTACTTTCTACTCTAGTCCTAGGGTAATCTCAAGCCTTGGTATTGGGCTTAGCTCTCAAACCCACCCAACCTGCAAAACAAAGACAGCCAGCACAGCACAGCAGTATGATAGTAATAGAAAATGAAATGCAGAAAATGCGGTAAAAATAAAAATAAAATACAACACATAAAGCAAAACAAAAACAAAGCACCCCCAAAGAGAACAAAGACAAGCAAGCGCTAGGATTGACTCGCTTAGGGATGGACCAGCATAGGTCAACCAGAATCCCCAGCAGAGTCGCCAGCTGTCACTCCCAGGATTTTCATCCAGCTACAAACGCGAGAGTGGCGCGGAAAAACAGAGTCGTCAGCCGTGTAAATTTATCCCGAGAGAGGGAAAGGGAACACCGCATAAACCTGAGGAAGAGGGAAAGGAATGGTCATCGCAACCATAGCCTGGGTTCGGGAGTCGGTTACGCGAGGGGAAGGTACTAGCACCCCACGCGTCCATCGTACTCGATGGGATCCACGCTTGTTGTCTATTTTAAGGGTGAGTTATACTATCATCTAGGGTTGTACTGAAACGGGGAGGGAAAGACAAAGACCGACTCGGTAGGACGTCGACTTCCTAGGCCTACGTACCCCCTTTGTGCAATGGGGAATTCATAGTCAACGTAGTTCGCACCAAGTTCTTTTTGTGTTTTTTTATGAGCGACGTTAAGTTCGCGTCCGACAGTTAGGGTCGATGCCTGTTTGCGACTCAGACGGAAGATAACGTGCCCTTTTTGAAAATAGCCTTTAGTTTGAAGGTCCCGAAGGACAAAAAGGTTTGAAGTTGGTTTGTGTTTTTTAGGACAGAAATGGCTTAAGTTAGTTCCTAAGCTGCATTGCACCAAAGTCTAGGGCACAAGGGTGAATACTTAACGCATCGTCCCAACACAGGACGCTCGCTAAGCACTCTAGAAAGATGAGAGGAAGCCCCTTATTTCTCATTCCCCATACTTAAGGCTCGTGCGCAATACACCTTATTATTATTAAGTGTTTTAAAGAGATTTGAGATGAGAAGAGAGAAGACACAAGGGTAACTCTAAGGGAACTATGAGTCCTAATGTTATCATGCATGGGTGACCTACGGTTAGTGAGGTTCAACCTAAACCCTAAAGAATAAAGATAGGATAGAAAAAGGTAAGGGTAACCATGGATACTCATCCATACCCTTAAGGAACTTACCTCGATCCTGCCTAAAGGTTAGTGAGAAACAGATATAAATAAGAGCAATGAGGTGAATGAAAATCAAACGACGGCAAACAATGATAATAATTAACCAAACATGAATCTAAGAAATCAAAGAGCACCCATAAAGCAAATGGCATGAATGCCTTTCAAACAAGGTAATCATATAAAGTCAAAGGTGCGCCTGCAAGAAAATCTCAATTGAAAACAAACCCAATAATTAGAAAAATGATTCCTAAAATTCTCAAATTAAACAATAGAGTTCCTCAACCAGAGGCAAACAACATACAAAAAGTCCCTGCAAAAATCCAAAATGTTAGCCGTTCAAATAATCATACAGAACTCAAGTAAGGGATAAGTTCAATGTGCCAAAGAGGGGGACCTAAATGCAATGCGAAAAATATTTAAAAATGCAAGAAAAATATTTTTAAGCACTTTGGAATGTTCATGAATGAATGCAAAAAGAACGGATGAAAAACATTTTATGGATGAAGAGAAATAAAATCAAGAAGTTTAAGTATGCATGAGATGTGTAATTAAGAAGAAAATGATTTAAACAATTAATTTTAAATGATAAAATAAAATAAAAATGAAAAATAAAATTTGTAGAAATTGTATAAGTGGATAAAGATGATGTATAATTTTTTTGGGATTTTTTTGAATGCATCTAAGTATTTTTAAAATTAAAATTATGAAAATGTAATGGAAATAAAAAATAAAAATGGAATAAAAAGACTGGGGGTGTGTTAGTAACGAAAACATGAAGGAAATGGAATTGGGCTGGTGATGGGGGGTGCGTATAGCAAGCCCGGCCCAATAATTCATCAGAAAATAGCAAAAATAAAAAATGGTGCACCGTGTTCCACCACGTGCAAGGCGCGTGCGATTTTTTATTCGCTGGCAGTGTTGAGGACCGTCTGATCCATCAGACGGCTCATGGCTTGGTCAACAAAACAAAAGTTATCAGAATAAAAAAAAACAATTTGAGGAGTATGGTAGCAACGGTGGGGTGATATACATGGGATCATCAATTAAATTTCAGAAAAAAATAAAAAGAAAAAATAGGTGGCACGCTGGTGGCCACACGATCTGGCCAACGGACGGCCCAGATTATGTCTCTTACCTTCAGCCCCCCTTGCCGGACTGAACTTGTCGCCGCCGCCGGAGTTAGGGTTCCGGCCCCTACTCCGGCCACCTGCACTCAAAACTACACCAAAACGTGCATACGAACATACCATTCCAACCAGAAAAATGTCAGGAGTCCGAATATCCAATCAAAAAATGCAAACGACGCATGGACAAGGAGATTCGAAGAAAATACACTTAGGGTCCAAAACTTTACATCAACACAACAAGCAGTATACACGTCCAAAATCAAAACCAAATATATCATGATGATCAGCAGGCATAGCACGTCATTATACACATCAAAAGGAGAGGTTTTGTGACCACGAAAAAAACGACAAACCTGAGATGGCACGGCCTTTGTTCCTGCCTTTAGCTCCAAGCGACGGTTGGTTTTCGTCCCAGAGAACCCTAGGGTTGAGTTTGTGGAAGAATTTTGTGATGATACCTCCTGAGCCGTGAGCTTTGATGAAGAATCCTCCTTTAGGTTTTTCTTGAGATCTCCTCTAATTTCACGTGCATGTCCTTCAACCCTAACATGAATTGGCTTATAAAGACTAGGGTTTTCTTCTGACAATGACTTGGGCTTGGGTAAATCCAAGTTTAATGATTTTTGCATTATTTCATTTAATATTGAATTTTAACTAATTAAATCCAATAAAAATAAAATAAAATGAGGAAAAATCAAATATATGCTCTTTGGGTCGTGCATGGCTTTATGTTTATGTTTGGTTTAAGAAACTTATTGCCCATTTGTCAAAATTTGGATTTTAGGCATAGTTTGCTTTGTGCACCTCCTCAAAATTGCCCAACTTTGACTAAGGATAACTCCTCCAATTTTTAGCTCCTTAATGCAAAATAATAATTTTTAGAAACCTCAAGATGTCCTCTAACCAACCCTTTTGGTCCCATGTCAATTTGATCTTCCATGTTCAAGTTATGAGCTTTTGAAGAAGGTTGACTTTTGTTGACTTTCAAAATGACCTATAATGTCTTAGCTCATATCTCCCAAATGAAGCATTTCTGGCCTTGGCTTGTGAGACACAAAGTTGTAGGGAATTAAATTTCCTCCAAGATGGGCTTTGGTTGAGGAATTTTTGATGAAGTATGTGGAAGTTAGGCCTGGTCAAAGTACAGTTGACTTTTCCTACAAAAACCCTAATTTAGTAACTCCTGATTCTTGATGATTCTGAGGTTTCCCTGATGAATTGTGATCAACCCTTGATCAAATGATGAATTTCACCCCATAATCTTGATGTTGACCAAAAATCTTGAGGTTTGACTTTGTGTTGACCACAGTTGACTTTTTTGACCAAGTTAATTGATTCTCAATCCATTGGCCAATTGAACTTCTCCTGAACCAAACCGATGGCCAATCTTCCACTCCTAGGTACTCAGGGACCCAAGGAAAACCATGGAATCAAGTCTTGCCCAAAAAATCAGAAATAAACTGACTTTATAGCAAACCCTAGTTTTGGTACCCTCAGTCTAGGAGGAAATGTCACAGTCTCCAAATTCAAATTCCTCTGAATATGATGTGTATCCTCTCCAACAAGGATAAGATATGCCATTTGTTGATGATAAAAACCCAAAGAACTTGCCCATTGGAGCAATAAACCCAAGAATCTCAAAACCCTAATTCATGCACTGGTTAGGAGGGAGTAATCCACTTGAGATCCCTTGCCACCTGTGAACCCTTGATGATGTGATGGACCAGATATGACCTTCCTGGATTGCCTCAGGCACCTTGACCCCATGCTAATGATATGCATACATGATAATGAAATGAAACATAAGCCAGTTAGTAAAAAGTAAGGAGGGCAAATTTTGGGGTGCAACAATTAAGGGTGATCAGTTCCTCAATTTGTCAATAGACAGCCGACAACCATAATGGTGGCATAAATCATCATTATCCAACTAAAATAGCGTCTTCCTCCTCGTGCTCAACGTTATCTAAGCATACTGCTCTACCATTTCTCTAAGGCTCACAAACGTTTTTCTTAATTTCCTTATTTCCAAGAACGCACAAAATCTAACACATATATCCTTATACACACTTGTTGCACAACCTAATTATTGAATATCCTTCTGATACATCAAGTACAATCCAAATCGGCCCACTTCAATCGAAACATTTATCCAAGTCCAAAACTTTTGACACCCTAACCAATCCTTCGTCTTTCTTTTTAATCTCACAACTTTGATGATCCGTATAGTTTCACACTCGATTCTCATTCCAATCACACTCTCAACAATACCATCTCATCATCTGGTTGGTGATATAACTTCCAAAATTTTCCGACTCATGCCGACACATCTCGCCCACAACACACAATCCACTTTACTATTTAACATTCCTCAAAGATTTCTATACTTTAATCATTTTCAACTATCATATGCCGCACTTTCATGTGCTTCTCCGATACTCTTCTTCTTATTACTAAACATTTTATACTTGACTTCATCTTACTATTTCCAGCAAGAATTGTCCAACTTCAAACACGATTAGCTTCTTCAATACAGACCTCCCAGACACAAAATTATATTCCAAAATGAAGGGAATTTCACGTAGATTCCAGAACTTCAAGAATCGCTCAAATCTGAATTACGAGTAAAAAGTTATCGTCCTTGCAATGGGACTGGTCAAGAAATCCCGTATGCAGAATTTTCCAAAAGTCAGCACCAGACCCAAATATTCAAACGCGTTTTTCTCCCTCCTCAAAAACTTGTCGAAGACAAAATTTATATGAAAACTGTAGGGAATTTCGTAAACTTTCCGAAAAGTCCAGAATCGCTTTCATCGGAGTTACGAGTAGAAAGTTATGCCTCTTATACTGAAGGCTATTCTATAAATACGAAAATAAAATCCGAAATTGGTGAACATGAGTTCTACCTCTTTCTCTTGCTTCCAAACTCTTCCAACAATCCTTGTTTTTCACCCAACTCTGAAAATCATCCGACTTCACTCCAGATATACTCCACTTGCATATCACTATTCGTCACATTGCCCTCTCTTCTCCGAGAAGCAAACATCAATTATACTGACTCGTCTTCCTTCAAAATGTCTCAACTGGACCGACGGATAAAATCATGAGTCCATACTCTTGTCGATTCGCAACAACACAGTTCTGACAACACTTGTACTCCTGCAATCAATATCACCTTGATTCGACTTCACATACTACAAACATCTCTGAGAAGTAAACTTCTCCTCCACTTGTTTCAAACCAACTCCTGCATACCATCGATTAGGAAAACAAATAAGTACCGACAGTGTTCCACACACTTGTCGCGTACTAAGGGATAAACAACGTTAGACAACTTGGCCGGACAGACCGACCTGCTCTGATGCTGTAATACCTCAAAATTTACCTTCTTTATTTTCTCAATAAATTGGTCTATGCTTTACTCTTTTTGCATTCCATAGTAGGTCATAGATTGCATAGCATGGCATTCAGCATAGGGCATGGGATCAAGTGGTTTTCAAAGGTGTGGATCATCCAAAGCAAGAGAATAAGGGCCAAGGGTTTCTCACAAGCCTCAGAGGAGTCTCAAGCCTCAAGGTGGTTTGAGGAGGTCATCACATCATCACAAGATCAAGCATGGCAAAAGATTGCAAGTGATTCTCTCCCTCCTAACCAGAGGGACCAAATCAGGGTTTTTGGTTTCAAGAGAGCTTCTTGAAAACTTTGGGGATTCAAGCATGTTCTTATGGTTTCCATATACTCACAAGTGTTCATGGATGAAGGCTTGGTTGATGGTTCATGGTGAAGAATGTTCAGAGGATCAGTTGCTTGTGAACTAAGCAAAAGTCAACTGTAAAGGAGAAAGTCAACTGTGGAATTTTGAGGTTCTCTCCTTGATTTTCAAGGTCTCACATCCTCATATGGTCTTCAATTGTCAAGATTCATGCCATTCATCAAGAATCAAGAGTTTGTGCAAAAGTTACTAAATTTGGAAAATGACCTATAATGAGAACTTTCCATTTTTGGCAGTTTTTTCACCACATTCAACTTGACTTTTCATCATCAAAGAAGCTCCAAATGAATTTTCCTCCAACATGGAAGTTGAATATCTCTCTCTCCCATTTCCAAAAAGTACTAGCTTGTCTCCATATCATTTGTGGTTCTCAAGTTATGGTCAAAACAATGCAAGGTGCATTTCATGGATTTCTTATATGTCAAATTTTCCACCATTGGCATTTTCACTCAAAAGGACTTGTAATGTTCCCAATTGCTTCATGTCACATTACAACATCAAAATACAAGTCAAGAGGATCATTTTTGGCCTTTGAATCAATTCATTCCATGACTTATTTTTCACTTATTCAACAAAGTTCAAAATTGCAATTGATTCAAAACTCACCAACCAAGACATTTCAAGGCCCAATTCCATTTCATTTGTGATCAGCATGGAAAGTGTGAGTGTTTTATCATGAGAGGCAAGGGAATGCACGTGGGAACTAGTGGATTAAACACTAAATGCAAAATTGTAAGATCACTCCAATCTCATTAACCAAAGGATTAACCACTTGCTAATCACAATCAGTGGACTAATGGAGAGTATATAAGCTAACTCATGCCTCCAAAATTAGGTCATGCACTCTCATTTGCTCAGAATTTCAAAATTCACTCTCACTTTCTCTCCTTCGAATCTCTCATTCCTTGAGGGTTTTTGAAAATCTCTTGGCATATTCTTGATCAGTGAGTTGAAAGGAGCACGGATCATCCATTGTTTTAAGCTAAAAGTGAGGTTTTCATCAAGTTCAGCTCAAGAGGGATCATCTTCAAACTTCTAGATCTAGCCAGATTCAAGCCTCTATTTGCATTTATTTGGCAAATAGAGTTCAAAAGAAGAAGATTTGCAGCTTTTGGAGGGATTTCTTGGTGGATTTCAAGTTCTACAAGGTTCAGGTTAGTGTGAAATTCATCATCATAGAACTCAGTTTTCTTGTGTGCATTATGATATATGATGTTCACTGATCATTCTGATCTATTTTGTTTGAAATTTGGACGTGTGAATTGTGTGTATTGTGAGTTTGAAAGTTTTGGATCTAAAATTTTCTCCTTCGATTTGCTCTATGTTTTGGTTGTTTGATAAAATGGTTTACATATTCTTAATCCTCATGAAATTCTGGTTGAAATGATGTACTTATTTGCATTTTCTGGAGGATTTTAAGTTTGAGTTCGCCGGAGAGGGTGGCCGGAGCTAGGGCTCCGGCGACTGGTTGTTTTTCAGGTGACCGGAGGTTTGTGTGAGGAAGACGAAATCATGACCGTCTGTGTGTTTGATCCAAGGGTCCTGGTGTTGCCACGTTATTTGTTTTATGAGTTTATTTTTATTGTTTGGGTGTTTGTTACCCCATGGTTATTATTGTGTGCGTGCTATCATGTCCTCTCATCTTGCTTACTTATTTGATTTGTTGACTAATCTGATGCGTAGGATAGATCATGTGGTTGATATTCTGACAACACATTAAAAAAGACATGTGCTGCTCACGTGGGTTATATTGTGTGCTGAGTTGTTGTGTGTATGCGTGTGCATCATTTTTACCGTGTGTTGATTGATCTTGCATGTTGATCTTGAATACTGGTGCTTTGGTTGACTTGTTGTGGAGCGTATGATTGATCATGTGGTGTGTGTGAGTCTTCTGAGTTGACTGGGTTCCATTGTTCATCTTTGACCTTCGCTAGTGGACCATTGGCCTTGGGCCTTGCTTTTTGCACCCTTCCTTTAAGCCCATGTCTATTTTCCAACATGATTTCTTTGCTGTTTGCACCTTTGGTTTTTTATTTTCTTTTTATTTCATTTAATTGTTGCATTTGCATTTTATTTTTTTAAAATCATTTTTATGCATTTAAAAATCCCAAAAAAAATCATGAAGCATGTTTAGAGTTTTATAAAATTTTCTCAAATTTTATTTTCCTTTTTTATTTTATTTTTGGCATCTGAATTAATTAATTGGCTAATTTCTTTTGGTTTTGTTTCATATGTACATACTTTGCATTGTAGAATTTATTTCTCATAGCATATAAAACATTTTGAACTCATTCTTTTTGCATTGTTTCACCAACATATTGAAGTGCATAAAAACATTTTTGTTTCATTTTTAAAACTTTTTTATATTGCATTTTGGTCCTTTTCTTTTGCATATTGGTGCATGTTTCTTACTTGATCTTTTCATAATTGTTTGAGGTGCTTATCTTGTGAATCTTTGCTTGAATTTTTAATATGATGTTTGCTTCTGGTTTAGGTATTGTGAGAATTAATTTGGTAATTTCTGAAGTTGATTTGCTATTTGTGTAATTGCTCTTTGTTTGAGGTCTCTTTTATGCACATCTTTGGATCATGTTTGGTTACTTGTTTGAGAAGGCACTTGTGCCATTGTTTGGGATTGTTTCTTTGACTTCATGAGCCATGCCTGAATCATTATAAGTCATGTGATTATCATTATAGGTCATTGGTATGAGTTTGTTGCATATTTTGTGCACATGTTTAATGTTTGATTTACATGCCTCTTTTGACTTATCTTTTCACTTCTTCTCATCTATGCTTCTCTTTGGTTTGTGTTTGGTTTGTGTATGCCATGCCATTTCACTTCTTTGCATCTTATTTGATGTATGATTCTGACCTTGAAGCTTTGTATGCATGTCATATGTTATCCATGCTTCATGTTGCATCCTTTAACATGTTTCATTTACATGCTTCTTTTTTCTTCTTCTAATGGTTCTAAATGTTGGATACTTGCTTGTATGCCTTGAGTGACACTTGTATAACATGTTTAGGCGCATGCTTAGGTCATCCACATTCTGAATTGGATTTTATTTGAAGCATTCTTGCATGATCATCTTGCATAACCACTCATTCTTCTTCTATTCCTTCTTGATGACTTTCTTGGATGTTTTGCCACTTGTTTGCATTCTCTTTGCTTGAGTTTGTTTGGTAAACATTATGGGTCACCTCTAAGGTGTACATTCTGACTTGGATGATTTTTTCTTTTGGTTTGTAATCATTTCTCTTTGGGTTATACCTTGTTGGGTTTCATTTGCATTATTATTGCTTATGTTTGTTTTGCTAACCATGTAGGGAATAATGGTAAGTGAATGGGATGTGGATGGTCATCCACATTCTAACTTCTCCTTCCTCTTTTAAGCTTTCATACTTGTGTTTGCTTTAGCATTTAAGATGCTCCTTCCTTCTCTCACTCTTTCTCATCCCATGAATCTCAAGACTTGTTTAAGTCTTGGATTCTTTCCTTTAGAGCTACCTAGTCCAACTTAATTTTTGATTAAGCTTGGAGTAGGATTAGCATTAGGTTTTAGGTAGTCTTTTCTCCTAAACCTCACTAACCATAGGACATCTATGCATGATAACATTAGGACTCTTAGTTTCCCTTTAGAGTTTCCTTTGTGTCGTCTCTCTTCTCATCTCAAAATAAAAGTAAAAAGCACTTAATAAAGGTTAACGTGTATTGTGCTTGAGCCTTCTATGTGGGAAGTGGGGAATGAGGGGCTTCCTCTCATTCTTCTAGGATACCTAGTGTACATCCTGTTGGGGACGATGCGCGAAGTATTCGTTCCTGTGTTTAAGACTTTGGTTCAATGCAAGTTACAAATAACTGTAAAAAACACTTCTTGCTTAAAAAACTCCAAACAAACAATAACGTCATTCCTTCGGGAATTCTTTTCTCATATCACTCACTCTCGACGTACGAACGTGCTTCTTCTCGTTCTCTCGCAAGACGGTAACGCCTAAGTCTCCATACAGCGAGCTGCAACACCTGAGCTAGAACGTTAGTCGTTCCATTAAAAAACACAATCCATCCCTAGTGAGGGGAACTACGTCGCTCTGATTCTCATGCTCCCGGTGAGATACGTAGGCAGTGGGGTAGGGCCCATGCGAGCACTTCTTTTATTTTCCCTACATTTGTTTCTCTTTCTTTCTCCCTTCCTTTTCCGGTTCTCCAGCTAGCAGTTCCTTTTCCTTTCCAGTAGCAGCGAAGCTCCAGTTGACGACATCCTTTGATCGAGACAAGCAAGCATGGATCCCATCGGGTACGATGGACGCGTGGGGGTGCTAATACCTTCCTCACGCGTAACCGACTCCCGAACCCAGTTCTCTTGGTCGCAAGACCATGCTCTTCCTTTTCCTTCAGGTTTATGCAGTGTTTCCTTTCCCTCTCTTGGGATAAATACACATTGTTGGCGACTCTGTTTTCCGCGCCACTCTCGCGTTTGTACCGTTGGATGTGAATCTTTCGGGAGCGACAGCTGGCGACTCTGCTGGGGAATCTGGTTGACCTCTTGCTGGTCCATCCCCTTTAGGGAGTCAATCCTAGCGCTTGTCTGTTTCTTTTCATTGGGTGTTTTTATGGTGCTTTATTTTGTTGTATATTACTGTATTTGCTGTTTTATTTGTTTTACTGTATTTACAATTTTTATTGCATTACATTGCATTTTATTACTGTCGTACTGGATATTACTGTGCTGTGCTGGCTGATTTTCTATTTGGCGGGTTGGGATGTTCTGAGAGATGAGCCCACTACCCAGGCTCGAGCATACACCTAGGTTTTAGCGTGGGCAGGCATGACGCTCCCGTGGTGTTGGCCACGTGCGGGTGATCACGATCCCCACAATCAGACGAGGTTCTATCAGGAGCTTTCTGCTACTGTATGTTGATACAGGCCAATAGTTATTCTCTTGAGAAATTGTCGACTCTGATGACCATTCCCGAGGACTCAGTAGCGGCACTCCTCCCGGGATATGACAGTGGCAGACCACGTTCTGTGGAAAACCCATTGCACACTCTCGACCCGAGGACCCAATGCTGGGAACTTGCTATAGGATTTCCTTTTGAGGTGAATCAGCGGACGACCTCTTTGATTGGCGGTAGCATTGTATCCTTTGGGCTGAATGTGCTATTGCTTCTCAAACCTCCGAAGCTGAGGATCTTTTGTTTTTGTGAATCAGTTGAGGCCTCCTCGATTGGTGATGATGCCAAACCAGAAATGGTGAACGTATCATCATTTCTCGACCTGAGAGCCCGGGATACTGAGGATCTTAGTACCCACATGTGAGAGGGGCGGGTTATTTACAGATTTGCAGGTAACCGTAACCTTCTACATACCCGGTATTCTGGATTTTCTATCAGTGTGGACTTATCAGCCTGGTATTCTGGTATTTTGATCATCCGGTATTCTGGTATTCCAGTATTTTATTCAGAGCAGACCTTTGAACTTATCTATTCAGTAGCACAGCAATATTTGGCCTTATGGAAGCCTTGATCCCATGTCTGTTGCATCTGCATCATCATTTTTGCATACGTGTTCTTGTATTTCCAAGGGATATTGACTTTGAGACTTGCTACTGAGCATTTCCATCTATTTCTTGTGGTTAGCGTAAGGGAAAATTTTGAATCAAAGCATAAGGATTCCTTGGAAATATTCGAACATGGCATTCTGCATTGCATTCTCATACTCATTTGCATAACGGGTGTTTGAAGCTGGTTGTTCTCATCCTGATCTAGTTCTCTTCATAATTTCAGTCTTAACTTTTCAAGGAAGCTGGAAGTTGACCATGGATCAAGTCCAGGCAGAGTTGAGGGAAATGTGAAGCCGAATGGGGCAGTTTATGGGCGACATGCAAGCCTTGATTCAAGACCAGAAAATGTTGAAGGAGGAGGTCAACCAAATGAAGATTCAGATGAGTCTGGTTATGGAAGTTGTGAGAGGTGTGTTAAGCAAAGATAATACTCCCAGGCCTGAGGCCGTGGCTGGAATTGTCTCTCCTCCATTGTTTGAGGGATCTCTCCCAAAGAATGATGTACCTCACATGTTTTCTGCACAACCTGGGTTTTCGGAATTTCCTCGTCAGCAGCTACCTCTCGTCTGCCAAGACAACCCCAAGGCTAATAGGTACCCACCAAAGTCGAAGAAAGCTGACAGAATCTTTGATCCAATTCCTATGCCTTCTGCTCAGTTGTTGAGGTATTTACTTCAACTCCAATTGGTTGAACTTCGGACGGTAAATCCTCCTCGTGGAAAGCTCCCATTCGATTATGATGCAAATACCCATTGTGATTTTCACTCTGGCGCACTGGGGCATGATGTGGAAGAATGTAAATCCTTTCATCATGTGGTTCAAGATCTGATTGACTTGAAAACAATTGAATTCATGACGGGCGGCGTAAGCGTACAAGGTGCTCTTACTCCTGTTGCTGTGAAAGAAGTGAATATCCCCGTTTTCCCTCATGAAGTTGCACCAAGTCAGGGGCATTTCTCGCAACCGGTGGTCTTGGAATCCTCTCGTCCTCAACTGTTGCCTGTTCCTAAGTCAAGTTTAAGGAGGAAAGAGCCCGAACGAGAGGAAGGCACAAGTAGGTATCGGCAACAGAGCTATCATATGAAGAGTCAACAAAAGCCCAGAAGGCAGGAGAGGAAGTTTGATCCCATTACTGTTCCTTACGGTTATCTGCTTGCCCGTTTACTTCAAGACTCTTTGATCGAATTAAAGGAAGCTTCTCCTGTTCCGTATCCTATTCCTCCAAATTATGACAAGAGTGCTAGATGCGAGTATCACTCGGGGACACAGGGGCATGTCATTGAAGATTGCAAGGTGTTTAAACACAAGGTGTAAGATCTCATTGACGTGGGGTTTATCATTTTCACTGAAGAGGGTCTGTACATTAACTAAAGTTCCCCAAGTGAGCACTTGAGATCACAAAGACATCTCCTGAAGCAATCAGTCCAGTCGGAGCCAAGCCTCCTCAGCAATGGCAATCATTAGTTTCTTTACTGCATTTTCATACGTAGCTTTCCTTTGTTTGTTTAAACATTTGTCTGCATGTAAAAAACTTGTTTGTGTTTGAATGTGGATTTTAATGCAATGATGTGTTGTTCCTGAAGTATCTTACTTTTATGCACTGCAATACCAACCTTTCTTGTCTAGACTCTCGGAGGGAGGATGACGAAATAAGAACGCAGATTTCTAATGGTACGCTTTTGGATAAAACCCTGTTAAGGATGCACATGCATTGTTTCCAATTCACAAACACTGGAGAGATAAGGAGATAAACCTTTGTCAACCCCTTTGAGCCTAGTAGTAGGAGTTCTTTCTGAAAACGAAAAACCCTCAATTTTAACCTAGGGGTAGGGTAGGCGTCAGTTAGTTTGACCAAGTGTTCAACTTTCAAAAGGAGTGTGCATCTGAGGATCCATTACCTTCCATTCCACTATTAAGAGGTTAAGAGGTGTAGAACCACAATGGTTACCCCCCACCAACCGAAGAGTGAAACAGTCACAACCCTTTCAAACAAGTCAGGCAAAACGGTGTCACACGACTTGTTCAAAAAAAAAAAGAAGAAGAAAAAGAAAAGCCTGCTAAGTCAAAAAGCTTGAAAGCAAGTGACTTAGGCAAAAGTTAAGGCATCCCGCTGGACTTCAAAATTGAAAACTCAAAAGAGTCAGTCCAGGCAAAAATTAGGGAATAAAAAGTAAAAGAATGAGAAACCCAAAAGCCAAAAGGATTACAAAGAAAATCCTCGATAAGAACAAAGTCGTGTGACTATAGACACAAAGGACAAAAGGGGTGACTGTTAGTCCAAAACCGCGTCAGGTGTCGAATCACCAGTTGCATGGATTCCCTAGAAATCGGGAAACCTTTTGAGAGACGAGCGCTTGTGTCAAATTAGCTGAACATAGGACTGGAGAATATCATGAAGAGTGGGTGGGTACCAATAAACTTTGAGCCATAAATCCTTTTTTCTCAAAACCGTGAACCAGGCCACGTTACAACCCTTAAAAGTCATAATTGAAACAGGGTTTAGTCTGAAGGCGTACTTCAACGAGACAGCGTTCCTGACTCCCATAAGTTGTGCTAATAAGATTTTTGTTGGTGTTGCATGTGCGTATTGCTTTCCTTTCAAAAATAAGTGTCGTAACTCGGTTGTGTGACCTATTTTCAATAAAACTTCAAGGATAACATGAGTGTTGCATTTTCTGCCTGCATGTGTTTGACATCAAAGAAGCTTACATGATGAACATCAGTCGAGAAGCTTAAACTGGCCAAGTTGAGGTGCCTGAGACTCCAGAGGACATGCTGCTGAAAGATTATGTGGGGAAAAGGTGTTCCCAGCCATTTGTGTTGAGATGTAACCAATCTGGGACAATCACACCGGGAAATCTCTTCAAAATGTAGCCAAGATGGGGCATTCATGTTGAGAAAATTTCTTCAAACTGGGGAAATCACGTCGAGATTCGGTAAATCTCTCGAAGACTAGTCGGTCAGAGATAAATGTACTGCAAGGCTTGTACTGGGGCAGGTCACTTCAAGGGCGCAAGAAGTTTTTCCCTTCAAAACACAGTCAATCAATAGCACCTCTGCAAGGTTCAGAATACTGTGGCAGAACATTTCAGGTCATTACGAACCCTCTCGAGGTGGTTTACTTCACGAATCATGAAGTATGGGACAGTTATGTCCAGACCAGATACATCTCTAAGAGTTTGAAAACCCTGGGGCATTGTTGAACGCCAGGTTTTCTGTAAAATCCTCTTAAGATGATTGCTTCAAGTAGACCATGTGGTCTGGGGCAAGGTGAGTGTGGGACTTTTGGAGTCTTTTCCCTCCAGCAAAGAGCCAGAGGGTATCTTTTTCCAGCAAGGTGTGGGAATTGTTATTCTTCCCCAAGCAAAGATGGTTCCTCAGCAGGAAAGTTATTCTGGAGAAGGTCATCCCCAGCGTATTTACAGAGCTTCATAATCCCCCGGCAACGTTGTCAAATAGGTAGTATTGTATCTTATTAAGTCAATTCTCTCATTCAGCACTTCCAACAGCTACAAGCTTTTTCTGTGTCGATAACGGTTGCAAACTCCCTAGCCGAGTGGCCTCGCAGCTAATGTTCAAGACTCAGTAAATGTCCAGGAGTTTGGAGATGTCGAATCTTCTGTAAAATCCTCTTGGGACGTTTTCCCCAGATCAGACTTGTACCCTGGGGCAAAATCAAGTGGTTGACCATCTCAAGCATAGAGCATCATGAAATTCCCCGGCAGGAGTATTCCAGATCTATTACCCCTAACAGAGTGGCCTCCCAACTACTGTATCCTAGCTCAAGTCTTGGTATTAGTTTAAGAGTTGGAAGATGTTGGATCTTCTGTAAAATTCTCTTAAGAAACATTCCCTGGCATGAGACACTTTAAAGTGATGCTCCCCAGCAGAGTTTGTTGTAAGCTTATTCCCCAGTAGAGTTTGAAGAGGCGTGGTCTTCTGTAAAATCCTCTCAGGGGACATCTCCCCAGCAAAGTTTGTTGTAATCTCATTAATCCCTAGCGGAGTTCTATGGTTGTAGTTATTCCCTAAGCAGACTAGTTCAGATGATGTCTCCCCAGCAAAGTTATCTTTTCCTACAGTAGCCTTAACAGGTTTGTCAGGTCAGTGCCCAGATCAGGAGGTCTGGTCAATTTGTCTTCCCCAGTACGGTTTGCGATCGCGAAGTCAATCCAGCTAGTTATCCCCAACGGAGTTGCCTTCCTTTCCTCGACATTTATTTTGCTAAGGACCTCTTTGCATTTTGCATATAGTGTGCATAACATCCTCAAAACACGTAGCATTTCCATTGAGATGGAGCATTACGCCATGGAAAAATTCAAACATATGCATGTGAAGCATAGGCCAGTTTTGATAACTCGTGCGAGAGTCCAAAACTTTGCTCCTTGTATCAGTGGCAAAGCCAGAAAGAATGCCTCGTTCATTCCTCAACAGACATTTCAAAGCAGGACAAAGGGTTTCATTAGTTTTGCTCCCCACAGAGTCATATCTCTCAGCTTACAAGTCTCCTGGAACCATCCCTGATAGGATTCCTGCAGCCGTTCCCGACCGCTCCCTTTGAGTTTTAACCATGCCAGTTCCCGACAGGCCCCGTTACCCATTCCCGATAGTTAAGCCTTGGTTATAAACTGCAGCCGTTCCCGGCCGCTCCCTTTGAGTCTTAACCATGCCAGTTCCCGACAGGTCTCGTTACCCATTCCCGATAGGTAAGCCTTGGTTATAAACTACAGCCGTTCCCGACCGCTCCCTTTGAGTTTTAACCGTGCCAGTTCCCGACAGGCCCCGTTACCCATTCCCGATAGGTAAGCCTTGGTTATAAACTGCAGCCGTTCCCGACCGCTCCCTTTGAGTTTTAACCATGCCAGTTCCCGACAGGTCCCGTTACCTATTCCCGATAGGTAAGCCTTGGTTATAAACTGTAGCCGTCCCCGACAGCTCCCCTACACTTGCCCATTCCCGATAGGAAAAACAGGTCCAAGCTCACCCGTTCCCGACAAGCACATGGACCGTTCCCGACAGGTTGTTCACCAGTTCTCGACAGGTTTCCTATGGGGTCCAATGGTTCCAAGGTCTTCCTCACAAACTTTTCTTCCTTACCCTTGCTTCGTTTACAACTTTTTTCTTTGTCCACACAGTGCAAATTTTCTCGGTTATTTTTGTATTCAATCCCTATGTATCTTGAATTCCTGATAGCCGTTGCTTTCATCCATTCAGATTCACAGTTGATTGAATATGGGGCAGCTGTAATACCTCAAAATTTACCTTCTTTGTTTTCTCAATAAATTGGTCTATGCTTTAATCTTTTTGCATTCCATAGTAGGTCATAGATTACATAGCATGGCATTCAGCATAGGGCATGGGATCAAGTGGTTTACAAAGGTGTGGATCATCCAAAGCAAGAGAATAAGGGCCAAGGGTTTCTCACAAGCCTCAGAGGAGTCTCAAGCCTCAAGGTGGTTTGAGGAGGTCATCACATCATCACAAGATCAAGCATGGCAAAAGATTGCAAGTGATTCTCTCCCTCCTAACCAGAGGGACCAAATCAGGTTTTTGGTTTCAAGAGAGCTTCTTGAAAACTTTGGGGATTCAAGCATGTTCTTATGGTTTCCATATACTCACAAGTGTTCATGGATGAAGGCTTGGTTGATGGTTCATGGTGAAGAATGTTCAGAGGATCAGTTGCTTGTGAACTAAGCAAAAGTCAACTGTAAAGGAGAAAGTCAACTGTGGAATTTTGAGGTTCTCTCCTTGATTTTCAAGGTCTCACATCCTCATATGGTCTTCAATTGTCAAGATTCATGCCATTCATCAATAATCAAGAGTTTGTGCAAAAGTTACTAAATTTGGAAAATGACCTATAATGA
This sequence comes from Lathyrus tuberosus, assembly GCA_022829125.1. NCBI lineage: Eukaryota > Viridiplantae > Streptophyta > Magnoliopsida > Fabales > Fabaceae > Lathyrus > Lathyrus tuberosus. Next base: position 4,088,305 of record JALAZF010000346.1, read on the forward strand.
GAACTTTCCATTTTTGGCAGTTTTTTCACCACATTCAACTTGACTTTTCATCATCAAAGAAGCTCCAAATGAATTTTCCTCCAACATGGAAGTTGAAGATCTCTCTCTCTCATTTCCAAAAAGTACTAGCTTGTCTCCATATCATTTGTGGTTCTCAAGTTATGGTCAAAACAATGCAAGGTGCATTTCATGGATTTCTTATATGTCAAATTTTCCACCATTGGCATTTTCACTCAAAAGGACTTGTAATTTTGCCAATTGCTTCATGTCACATTACAACATCAAAATACAAGTCAAGAGGATCATTTTTGGCCTTTGAATAAATTCATTCCATGACTTATTTTTCACTTATTCAACAAAGTTCAAAATTGCAATTGATTCAAAACTCACCAACCAAGACATTTCAAGGCCCAATTCCATTTCATTTGTGATCAGCATGGAAAGTGTGAGTGGTTTATCATGAGAGGCAAGGGAATGCACGTGGGAATTAGTGGATTAAACACTAAATGCAAAATTGCAAGATCACTCCAATCTCATTAACCAAAGGATTAACCACTTACAAATCACAATCAGTGGACTAATGGAGAGTATATAAGCTAACTCATGCCTCCAAAATTAGGTCATGCACTCTCATTTGCTCAGAATTTCAAAATTCACTCTCACTTTCTCTCCTTCGAATCTCTCATTCCTTGAGGGTTTTTGAAAATCTCTTGGCATATTCTTGATCAGTGAGTTGAAAGGAGCACGGATCATCCATTGTTTTAAGCTGAAAGTGAGGTTTTCATCAAGTTCAGTTCAAGAGGGATCATCTTCAAACTTCTAGATCTAGCCAGATTCAAGCCTCTATTTGTATTTATTTTGCAATTAGAGTTCAAAAGAGGAAGATCTGCAGCTTTTGGAGGGATTTCTTGGTGGATTTCAAGTTCTACAAGGTTCAGGTTAGTGTGAAATTCATCATCATAGAACTCAGTTTTCTTGTGTGCATTATGATCTATGATGTTCACTGATCATTCTGATCAATTTTGTTTGAAATTTGGACGTGTGAATTGTGTGTATTGTGAGTTTGAAAGTTTTGGATCTAAACTTTTCTCCTTCAATTTGCTCTATGTGTTGGTGGTTTGATAAAATGGTTTGCATATTCTTAATCCTCATGAAATTTTGGTTGAAATGATGTACTCATTTGCATTTTCTGGAGGATTTTAAGTTTGAGTTCGCCGGAGAGGGTGGCCGGAGCTAGGGCTCCGGCGACTGGTTGTTTTTCAGGTGACCGAAGGTTTGTGTGAGGAAGACGAAACCATGACCGTCTGTGTGTTTGATCCAAGGGTCCTGGTGTTGCCACGTTATTTGTTTTCTGAGTTTATTTTTATTGTTTGGGTGTTTGTAACCCCATGGTTATTATTGTGTGCGTGCTATCATGTCCTCTCATCTTGCTTACTTATTTGATTTGTTGACTAATCTGATGCGTAGGATATATCATGTGGTTGATATTCTGACAACACATTAAAAAAGACATGTGCTGCTCACGTGGGTTATATTGTGTGCTGAGTGGTTGTGTGTATGCGTGTGTATCATTTTTACCGTGTGTTGATTGATCTTGCATGTTGATCTTGAATACTGGTGCTTTGGTTGACTTGTTGTGGAGCGTATGATTGATCATGTGGTGTGTGTGAGTCTTCTGAGTTGACTGGGTTCCATTGTTCATCTTTGACCTTCGCTAGTGGACCATTGGCCTTGGGCCTTGCTTTTTACACCCTTCCTTTAAGCCCATGTCTATTTTCCAACGTGATTTCTTTGCTGTTTGCACCTTTGGTTTTTTATTTTCTTTTTATTTCATTTAATTGTTGCATTTGCATTTTATTTTTTTAAAATCATTTTTATGCATTTAAAAATCCCAAAAAAAATCATGAAGCATGTTTAGAGTTTTATAAAATTTTCTCAAATTTTATTTTCCTTTTTTATTTTATTTTTGGCATCTGAATTAATTAATTGGCTAATTTCTTTTGGTTTTGTTTCATATGTACATACTTTGCATTGTAGAATTTATTTCTCATAGCATATAAAACATTTTGAACTCATTCTTTTTGCATTGTTTCACCAACATATTGAAGTGCATAAAAACATCTTTGATTCATTTTTAAAACTTTTTCATATTGCATTTTGGTCCTTTTCTTTTGCATATTGGTGCATGTTTCTCACTTGATCTTTGCATAATTGTTTGAAGTGCTTATCTTGTGAATTTTTTCTTGAATTTTTAATATGATGTTTGCTTCTGGTTGAGGTATTGTGAGAATTAATTTGGTAATTTTTGAAGTTGATTTGCTATTTGTTTGTTTGCTCCTTGTTTGAGGTCTCTTTTATGCACATCTTTGGATCATGTTTGGTTACTTGTTTGAGAAGGCACTTGTGCCATTGTTTGGGATTGTTTCTTTGACTTCATGAGCCATGCCTGAATCATTATAAGTCATGTGATTATCATTATAGGTCATTGGTATGAGTTTGTTGCATATTTTGTGCACATGTTTAATGTTTGATTTACATGCCTCTTTTGACTTATCTTTTCACTTCTTCTCATCTATGCTTCTCTTTGGTTTGTGTTTGGTTTGTGTATGCCATGCCATATCACTTCTTTGCATCTTATTTGATGTATGATTCTGACCTTGAAGCTTTGTATGCATGTCATATGTTATCCATGCTTCATGTTGCATCCTTTAACATGTTTCATTTACATGCTTCTTTCTTCTTCTTCTAATGGTTCTAAATGTTGGATACTTGCTTGTATGCCTTGAGTGACACTTGTATAACATGTTTAGGCACATGCTTAGGTCATCCAAATTCTGACTTGGATTTTATTTGAAGCATTCTTGCATGATCATCTTGCATAACCACTCATTCTTCTTCTATTCCTTCTTTGATGACTTTCTTGGATGTTTTGCCACTTGTTTGCATTCTCTTTGCTTGAGTTTGTTTGGTAAACATTATGGGTCACCTCTAAGGTGTACATTCTGACTTGGATGATTTTTTCTTTTGGTTTGTAATCATTTCTCTTTGGGTTATACCTTGTTGGGTTTCATTTGCATTATTATTGCTTATGTTTGTTTTGCTAACCATGTAGGGAATAATGGTAAGTGAATGGGATGTGGATGGTCATCCACATTCTAACTTCTCCTTCCTCTTTTAAGCTTTCATACTTGTGTTTGCTTTAGCATTTAAGATGCTCCTTCCTTCTCTCACTCTTTCTCATCCCATGAATCTCAAGACTTGTTTAAGTCTTGGATTCTTTCCTTTAGAGCTACCTAGTCCAACTTAATTTTTGATTAAGCTTGGAGTAGGATTAGCATTAGGTTTTAGGTAGTCTTTTCTCCTAAACCTCACTAACCATAGGACATCCATGCATGATAACATTAGGACTCTTAGTTTCCCTTTAGAGTTTCCTTTGTGTCGTCTCTCTTCTCATCTCAAAATAAAAGTAAAAAGCACTTAATAAAGGTTAACGTGTATTGTGCTTGAGCCTTCTATGTGGGAAGTGGGGAATGAGGGGCTTCCTCTCATTCTTCTAGGATACCTAGTGTACGTCCTGTTTGGGACGATGCGCGAAGTATTCGTTCTTGTGTTTAAGACTTTGGTTCAATGCAAGTTACAAATAACTATAAAAAACACTTCTTGCTTAAAAAACTCCAAACAAACAATAACGTCTTTCCTTCGGGAATTCTTCTCTCATCTCACTCACTCTCGACGTACGAACGTGCTTCTTCTCGTTCTCTCGCAAGACGGTAACGCCTAAGTCTCCATACAGCGAGCTGCAACACCTGAGCTAGAACGTTAGCCGTTCCATTAAAAAACACAATCCATCCCTAGTGAGGGGAACTACGTCGCTCTGATTCTCATGCTCCCGATGAGATACGTAGGCAGTGGGGTAGGGCCCATGCGAGCACTTCTTTTATTTTCCCTATATTTGTTTCTCTTTCTCTCTCCCTTCCTTTTCCGGTTCTCCAGCTAGCAGTTCCTTTTCCTTTCCAGCAACAACGAACCTCCAGTTGACGATACCCTTTGATCGAGACAAGCAAACGTGGATCCCATCGGGTACGATGGACGCGTGGGGGTGCTAATACCTTCCTCACGCGTAACCGACTCCCGAACCCAGTTCTTTTGGTCGCAAGACCATGCTCTTCCTTTTCCTTCAGGTTTATGCAGTGTTTCCTTTCCCTCTCTTGGGATAAATACACATTGCTGGCGACTCTGTTTTCCGTGCCACTCTCGCGTTTGTACCGTTGGATGCAAATCTTTTGGGAGCGACAGATACCACTAATGTAACACCCCATTTCTACCCGGCGGATAATAGTAAAATCAGAGTTATAAAATTTCAACAAACAATAGGATGCTACACTTTCATCTTAAAAACAACTTCGATTTATTTCATATGAACAGATACATAACACTTAGATCGGATGAACTGATAACAACAAAATTCGTATATATCTTCTTTTCAAAGCAAAACAACTTCAAGATACGAATATTCAACTTTGATTCACTTAACATTTTTGTTTGACTAAAACAACTTCAAAACAACATAATACTTAATAAATTCAACTTAAAATTCAGCAACATAAAACATATTCAACGATAACAACAAGCGTCCATCCCCCGAGTGTTACGTATTAGAGCAAGACCCTTTAGACTTGCCATAGAGCAACAAAAAACTTCATAAAGTTACTTCAAACTTCCACTGCAAAACTTGAGTACCTGCCTATTTCCCATGGTAGGGGAAATATCAGCAGAAGGGGTGAGATATCGAACAATATAATCAGAAGCATGATAATCAATACATTAGATTAAAATTATACAATTTCACTACTTTACAACAACAACAAACAACAATCATCAACAACTCAACAACAACTTTATCAGCCTAATACTACAACAACTTTATCAACCTAATACTACAACAACTTTATCAACATAATGCAACAACAACTTTATCAACATAATACAACAACGACTTTATCAACATAATACAACAACAACTTTATCAGCATAATACAACAACGACTTTATCAACATAAGTAATGCGACACAAAATGCGACTCAACTATGCGTATGCATGTGGTACCAATGGAGCAGAACTCCCAACTTAGAAATTGCCAGTTTGTCGGGCATCAATATGGCATAAGCCTTCAACTTTAACTTTTTGCCAATCCAGGCCAACTTAATAATTTTGCCAATCCAGACCAACTTAATAATGCTATGCTATGCATGCGACAACAACCATAACATCAACTTATTCAACACAACACAACAACGACAAAAATGCAACAACCGCAAACAACTTAATCAACATTGGTCACAAGACCTGCAACAGCAAAACAACTTAACAACGTTGGTCATAAGACCTGCAACAGCAAAACAACTTAACAACGTTGGTCATAAGACCTGCAACAGCAAAACAACTTAACAACGTTGGACATAAGACCTGCAACTTAATAATGTCCATAAATCGGGACAATTCAACACAATTCAATTTCACCTGCAAATCAACTTATTCGACATAATTTTAACAAAATAATCCAACCAAGAATACCTACTCGTATACACGACTTACTCTGACAATTTCAACTAATTCCGGACAACTAATTTTTCCGCTTAATTCTACTTATTCGGCTAAATTGGTACTGTTTCACACGGTAATTACTACTAGTTAGATTTACTGATGCTGTTAATTTTTAACTTACTGATACAACATACTTTTGCTACCAGACTATATTGTTATTAAATTCAACTCTAATACAAAACTTGCTACTGTTATTTCTAAGTCCCCACATTATTGTTATTCCTCTGCATTATTAATCGGTTAACATTGTTGAGGCATATTGCACGATACCACCTCAATCGCACACATTCACGACGGTAAAAATCAACACAACGATACAGTTTCAATTTTCTACTATAATTGAACCAGATACAGACCTCAAAACCATTTTTCCTAGAAAGAACATCTCGTTAGCTTTCCAACGCTTCGAACGGGGGTCAAAACCGACTTACTGATCAAAAGATATGAATTTTCCAAACTTTCCGAAACCAGAATTTTTCTGCATAACAGCCCTACGGGATTTTGCATTTTCGTCCGAAAATCCGACCGATTCAATTATTTTCTTCGAAACAAACACATATTCATTCATACCAAACATATAGTAGTGATTTAGAACCATCAAACGTGAATTCTAAGACTTTCGATTTCAATCCGAATCTTAAACCCCCAAATCTCCAAAAATGCAAAAACTTACAAAATCAACCAAATTTGATAAAACAAGCATACTCGATCACGGCCTAACATTTCTCGACACAACTACGCAATCTATTCCGACTTTCGTCCGCGAAAACATCGGTTTCTATCGATTTAACCAAATTCCAACCTAAGTTTAACACTGTAGAACAACAACCAAACAATCTAGCAAACATCAAATTTCACAAAAACAAAACCAATTTATCAATACACTTCAACACATTCAGTAGAAAATTATATAAATCCCAATCCCACGTATCCATTATCATATATCCGGTTATAAAATTCGAACCCCACCCTTACCTTGAATTGAAGGTTGCTCTAAATTTTTCCGGTTGAAAACTTGTTCTAGCAGCCTCTACGAATTCTCTCTCAAACCCTTGTTCCTCTTTTCCTCTTCTCCATAACTTCCACGCTCTGCTCCTATTTTTCCTCTTTTTCTGCAACTCCCACTTACAGCCACTTTCCAACTCTTCCTTGTTTCTAAAAACCTAATGTAATAATTCTATTATTTTATTTTCTTATTAAGCCTCACTACTACACCCCCACTATTACTACCATCTAAATAAGCCCAATATTTTCTTATACTTCTACTAAGTTAACATCATATTATTTTCTACGACTTAAATCATTTTTAATTAAATAATCATACTAAAGCCAACACAACTTAAATCAATTAAATTAATTAATATTCTACAAAAATAAATATTATTTCTAATATTAATTTCTCCCGACTAAATCGACTAATTACCCGATTAATACTTATTAGCATCAACCAACATATTCAACATAGTCAACAAATATTCGGAAAAATACTCAATACTATTTAATTAAAATATTTAATTAAATACGGGCGTTACAGAAATCGTTGAGGAAAAACTCTTGGTAACCTAGGGTGATTTGGTTTCCTGGATCTGGGAGCTCGAGCAGGATTGCCTGAGTACCCACAAGCTGGGTTTTAGTACCGCAGTGGAGCAACTCCAAGTGGTTAACCCTGGGCTTTAGCTCGTTACCGAGGGGATAGGACCTTTCCACCAAGTGGTCGACGGCCAGGTGGTCGCTCCAGCTGGGATCAACGGCGGAGTTGATCAAACCGAAGAGGAGACCCAATCCGACGAGGGAGCAGATGTTTTGTTTACTTAGTTGTGTTGCCCTGCGTGCCATATTTTGTGTTTTGATTTTGTCTGGCCTGCGCGCCATATTTTGTGTTTTGATTTTGTCTGGCTTGCGCGCCATGGCTTGTAATATTTGAATATTGGGTTTTTCCCATATATAATTGAATGTTTGATTTGCAATTCTAATATGCTTGCTTTTCTGCTATGTGTGGATGCCACTGTATGTCGAGTACTTATTTTTCTCGTCGATATGTATGCAATATCGTGTTTGCTTGTTTTTACTAAGTGTATGAGGCCTTTGCTCGATGTAATTGTCCTCGACTGTGCAGGGAACTGGTCGAGTGATCGGAGTTGGCTTCCGATCGACAATGGAGCTAAGATCTCGGTTGAGGTCTTTGTTTCGCGGCGTGAACTTCCCATCGCGAGCTCGGTGTTATGCCTTATTGGTACGACAACGACGGAGCCCAATTGAGGTGTCCCCGTTGGGCCAAAAGCCTGCCCGCACACATAAGAGTGGGTTCCTGGCCTTTCGTTTCAAGTTGGGAAGTCGTGCTTGTACCTTAGCACGCTTCTGTGGTCGGGACGTACTTCATCATGGTCGAACCAAGTATGTCGACTGCAGTGTTTAACTGTAATATTGTTTGAGCTTTTCAGCGTTCCATGGTCGAGCAAGTTCTTCCCTGTGAAGGTTTTCGAGGTAATATGCCCCGTTGTCCGTTTTCGCACGGACACGATAAGGGCCTTCCCAATTCGCAGCAAGTTTGCCCTCGCGTGTATCTTTTTTATTTCTCCACACGACTAGGCAGGCGATTTGGAACTCGCGTCTAATGACTTTGTTGTCATGCCGCAAAGTTATTTTTTGTTTCAGCGAGGCTTCACGGAGGGCTGACCTCGACCGAATTTCTTTGACCAAATCGAGTTCCTCCCTCAGTGCCTAGCCGTTCATCTCCTCGTCTAAGGGAGATTCAGTCCGCCTAGAGGGTTCTCTAATTTCTACAGGAATAACTGCATCGGTTCCGTAACTTAGTCGGAATAGGGTATCCCCGGTGGTCGAGTGTGGGGTCGTCCTATAGGCCCAGAGCACACTATGTACCTCCTCCACCCACCTCTTTTTGGCTTCTCCTTGTCTTTGTTTTAGGCCTCGCAAGATCATTCTGTTCGCGGCTTCAGTCTGCCCGTTTATTTGTGGGTGCTCGACAGACGTGAAATGTTGCTTTTTGCCAAGTTTGGTGACAAAGACCTGGAAGTTTTTGTCGGTGAACTGCGTCCTAATGTCGGTGAGGATCGCCTGGGGTACATCGAACTGGGAAAGTATGTTCCTTTTGTAGAAGCTGAGTATGTTGTGTGTCGTGATTTTGGTGAGGGCCTCAGCCTTTATCCACTTTGTGAAGTAGTCGATGACGACTATCAAATATTTGTTCTGGTACGATCCCATGGTGAAGGGGCCGAGGATGTCCATCCCCCACCACGGGAAAGGCCATGGGGACGAGAGCGTTTTGAGCTTGCTGGAAGGCGCCAGGTACATGTCCCCGTGGCGTTGGCACTTGTCGCACTTCTTGACGTGTTCCTTGGTGTCTTGCCGTATGGTGGTCCAATAGTATCCTGATCGCAGGGCCTTCCGGGCGAGGGATCTCCCTCCGAGGTGTTGAGCGTTGATTCCCTCGTGTATCTCCCGAAGTATGTGGGGTACCTTGGACTCCTCGACACACATGAGAAGAAGAGTGGAGAATCCTCGTCTGTATAATTTGTCTTCGATCAAGATGTACGAGCAAGCTCTGCGCCTGACTATGATGGCCTCTTTCGAGTCGGGGGGAGGCAGTTCCCCCGTGGTAAGGTATGTTTATACCAGGGTCATCCAGCAGTCGCTGTCGCCGATGGCGTTCACGTCGACTGTCATGGTGGTTTTCTCGATGCTTGGTCGAGAAAGCACTTTCTGGATGATAGACTTGTTTCCGCCCTTCGTCTTCGTGCTCACGTGCTTTGACAGGATGCTTTCCCAGGTGTTGTGTTCGCGAGGAACATGCTTTACCTCCACGGAGTCAAAATTTTTCATCTTCTCTTTTACCATGGTTAAGTACTCGACGAGGTTGTCGTTTTTGTCTTGGTACTCTCTGTGTACCTAAGAAGCGACGAGCTGAGAATCGATAAATATCTTTACCTCCTTCGCGCCAAGGTCCTCTGCTAAGCGCAGCTCGGCGAGGAAGGCCTCATATTCGGCTTGATTATTCGAGGTCGGCAAGGATAGAGCGGGGGGGGACTTTGATCTGGATGCCCTCTTCGTTCTCAAGAATGATGCCCGCTCCGCTTCCTGTCGAGCTGGATGTCCCGTCGACGTAGATGGTCCACTGGTGGGCTCCATCTGTCGGGGAGATTAGAGCGGTCATTTCTGCCACGAAGTCGGCTAGCATTTGAACTTTGAGGGCCTTCTTGCTCTTGTACTGGATGTTGAACTCAGAGAGCTCGAGCGACCATTTGAGCATTCTACCAGCCATGTCGGGACGACGTTGTAGTTTCTTTACGGGTTAGTCTGTCCTAACCACGATCGTGTAGGCCAGGAAGTGGTGTTGCAACCTTCTGGTCGTGTTGATGAGGGCCAGAGCCACTTTTTCAATCTGTTGGTACATGAGTTCGGGGCCTTGCAAGGCTTTATTGGTGAAGTAAATAGGTTTATGCCCTTCGTGGGTTTCGCGAATAAGGGTCGCGCTGACAGCCTCGGTTGCGACGAAGAGGTAGAGGTACAACGTCTCCCCGCTTTCAGGCCATGAGAGGGCCGGAGGCTGTGAAAGAGCTTGTTTGAGATGGAGGAGGGTCTGCTCGCACTCCTCGGTCCACTCGAACACGGCTTCCTTGCGCAAAAGTTTGAAAAATTGGAGTGCGTGTTGGGATGACTAAGCCACGAAACGGGACAGCAAGGTGAGCATCCCGTTCAGGGATTTGATGGATTTCTTCAAGCTCGGCGTCGGGAACTCGGAGAAATCCCTACACTTGTTGGGGTTCGCCTCGATTCCTCGTTCGATCAAGTAGAAGCTGAGGAATTTGCTTACTCGGACGCCGAAGGTGCACTTCTCCGGATTGAACCTCATCCTACATCTTCTCGTCGTGTCGAAGACTCTTTTGAGATGGGTAGTGTGGTCGGTTTCCTCTTGTGATTTCACGATCATGTCATCTATGTAAACCTCGAGCATGTCCCCGATCTCAGCGCAGAAGACCTTGTTCATCATCTGCTGGTAAGTAGCATCGACGTTTTTTAGGCCGAAGGGCATTAAATTGTAGTAATAATTGCCCGACTCGGTCATGAAAGTCGTGTATTGCTTGTCCGCTTTTGCCATGGGGATTTGGTTGTACCCCGAGTATGCGTCCATGAACGACAATAGCTTGAAACCTATAGAATTGTCAACCAATTTGTCAATGTTAAGAAAAGGATATGCATCTTTGGGGTATGCCCTATTGATATCAGTATAGTCAACACACATACGCCATTTTCAATTAGATTTATTAACAAGTACAACATTAGACAACCAGGTTGTGTATTGGGCTTCATACATAAAATTTGCCTCTAGGAGTTCTTTTACAGCTAATTCAGCAACCTCCGTTTTTTCAGGAGACTGTCTACGCCTACGTTGTACTATGACCCTAGCGGCCGGATCTATGGTGAGCTGGTGGCAGACTACGTCGGGGGTCAAGTGCGAGCATCTCCGTAGCGCTCCACGTGAACAAGTCAGCATTCTCCTGAGGCAGGCCTTCAGTTGCTTCCTCGCCAAGTCAGGGAGTCCCGTGTCAATCTTCACGCTTCTATCCGGGTCGTCGCCAAGGGCGATGAGCTCGAAGTCTCCATACGAGATGGGGCACAAAGGATAGAGAGGCTACCCGTTGCTACCTGATGTCGGGGAGGCGTCAACTGCTGCTTGTTAAATGCCAAATTGTGCATATTTTAGATAGTATTTTGTGTCCCTTTTCAATGGTTTCCTTGATATTTTAGTAGTAAATCTATTAGTTTTAGTGTAAATATGCAAGTTTCTGATTTTATTGTAAATATTGTAAATATTGTGAATATTGATCATTTTGATGTTCTTTGACAGGTCTTCTAGCTTATATTTGATGATAGGAACATTTGGTGAAGGGAAGAAGGCCTAAAAGTTAATTTTTGAGAAGTCGTGTCGGTAAATCGCGCTAAGCGAGCTTTTCAGCGCGATTTCAGCATGCATTTTCTGCCAAAGGCAGTAGCTAAGGTTCCTTGACCGCGCTTAGCACGGGAAGGACCGCGCTTAGCGCGTTTTAAGGCGGTTTAAGTTTATATTAGGTGAGATCGCGCTTAACGCAGTTGTAACAAATTTCGTTTTTTCTAATTTTAATTTATTTCATTTTTTGTAGGTATTCAAGCAAGGATATTTTGTCATTCTTGTATAGAGCATTGAATAAGCTTTCCAACTCTTTCGAACGACGTGTCAATTGTGACGCCCCCGATCTATACCCCTAAATAAACATGCATTTTAAGCGGTAAAAAGAAAATTCGAAATTTGATCAGAGTATATTTGAAACATCATGGCATAGAAAGGGCGAATCACATCAAAGTAACCAAACACACACATAACATGCAACACCTGCTCATTTAGATATGCAACGTGGGGTAACAATCATACAGAGGAAACTTCGTTCCTTACACCCACTTTTCAGAAATTAGAATTAAAGAAGAAAGATCTAAAATCTGAATAACACATATACATATACACATATAAACTTGGCTGTCATACATCAAGTTATAACTGTACAACCCAAATATAATCATCAGATATACAAAACAATCACAAACGGCCACCCTATGCTACCCGGAGTCACATATCAGAGTCGACCGACCAAAATAATGAAGACGCAACGCTTCACAAAAGAATACCTCCAGCAACTCTAATCTGCAACGCTTCATAGAGCGTTATAAAACAGCAGAAGGGTGAGAAAAACAACCATAATATAATTGCATAAAATTATATATTAACACAAAAATGCACAAATAACATATTCTCACCACCAAAGCACACAGATAAATTATAACAACACACAATACAATTCACACGTATCAATTACCACTGCACATCAATCATTCACAATACAATCACACATATTCCATTTCATTAATCACATTCACAATTCCATGCACAAATGACTCATGATGAATGCAAATGCACAGAGACCGACACCACGACTCTATGCACATGCCATGCGGTACCGACTTCCTTTGTCACGTCATGTCACGTCATTAGTCCACTCAAGAACTATTGGAACCATCGCTTGTTACTGAGACTTAGTCAAGTAACTCCCCGTCGGGCCTACGATGTTCACCCGTCGCTTTAAGTCCTCAGGCATCGCCTCGTATTTTCGAGGCCCACGACGTTAAGGATTGCTTTAAGTCTCCAAAGGAGCCCACAATCGTCTATACATATCGCTGTAAGTCCTCAGGCAACGCCTCGTATTTTTGAGGCACACGATGGTATAGCAGATTCATCGTTTTAAGTCCTCAGGCAACGCCTCGTATTTTTGAGGCACACGATGATCAAGTCGCCACTCAGGACGTTCAACAATGCACACTATGATGCTTGGCATACAATGACTCATGACATTCACATTGCATCCATACACACATTCATAATCATGCATAAATCATCAAATACAACACTTAGCATTTCTTGCCTTTCGGCCACAACTTATCCTCACAACAGCATATAAGGCATACATATCCAAAGCACAAACATATAGCATAATACATGACAATTATACACCATTAAAACGACAAAAGTCGACCATTGACACTATTCACATTTACCGACAAAATAAAATCGGCCAACAAATTCTAAACCATCATAATAAGAAAGTACAGCTCAATGGCTTTCCAACGCATCAAACCACGCCTCAAACCGAAACACAGATCAAAAGTTATGCAGAAAACAAAATTACACGAACAGCACTGTTCGCTGGGCGAATCTCCCTCGCGAGCATTCGCTAGCTGCTTCGCTAGGCGAACATCCCTCGCGAGCATTCGCTAGCTCATTCGCTAGGCGAATGTTCCAGCGAACCAACTGTTAGATAAAAACAGACACAAAGTTCGCTAGGCGAGCACTTGGCGAACCAAGTCAGAACCAAACAGAGCCAAAAACACCCAAAGTTCGCTAGGCGAACACTCTAGCGAACCTTCGCTCATGCCTTCGCTAGGCGAATACCCGTAGCGAACCTTCGCTACCCTTCGCTGAATGGTTCGCTAGGCGAACCTGCGAAAACTCAGAATCCTTCAGCGCTGTTGAAAACCCAAAAATGATATTTTCCAACCCAAACCATTTCCAAATCAACATATTTCAGTCAGAACCTATTCTAATCATGTCAACAAGCAAACTACCACCTTTACATCAATTTCCAACCGTTAAACCATCGATTCTACTCATTTTATCATTTTCGACCTAAAAGTGAAAAAACATAGAAAGCAAGAGAATCATCCTAACACATACATACATAATCATATGCAAGCATAGTATAATCGAGTTTCACACCCTTACCCGATTAAATCGACTCTAGAACTTGATCTTGATGATTTTTCCACACTTTCTTCAATTTTCTCTCTTCCCCTCTTTTCCTCTCTTTTTCCTTCTTTCTTCTTTCTTTCTCTCTATTTTTCTTTCTTTCCCTGTTCTATTCTATTTTCTTTTCTAACTTAATGAAAAACATTATTAAATGACCAAAATACCCCCACACTCAAATATCTCGCAAACGATCCCAAAACCCGATAAAATATCACAACAATGAAAAATGACATATTTTCACATAAAAGTCGAAAATAAAATAAAATAATAATAAAATAATCAAAAGACTCAATAAAATAAAATGGGCAAAACTGGGGCGTTACAATTCTCCCCCACTTGGAACTTTTCGTCCTCGAAAATATAACCAAGACGAACCACTCTGGATACGACTCTCGCATCCGACCAACAAACATCAGGCCTACCAAAAAGGCACACCACAAACAACACAACCGACGAACCACCTTGCTAACCTTACTCACAACGAGGACACGACCACGACGACAACAACGACAAGATGCAAAGCCCATACAATGCACTTGACGACCAACTCACAACTCAAGGAATACACAAAACACAACTCACAGGTTCACTCTTGAACCAAAACATCCCTCAACTTAGCAGCACACGGATACTATTAGAACCTTTCTCCTAACACATCCACTCTGAAACATCCAATGGTTTCTTCATTCCTATAGATTTCCAATGTTCAACCTAAAAACTCTTACAAGTCGCACACACATATACGAAATGTGCCACATCACATCTCCGCTGCGCACTCTGATGTCTCGTACCCATCAAAACTACCAATCTCTCTCCCAAAATCTAATTCTTTCACGAACCTTCCAAAAACCTCTGTTCACCTTTAATATTCTAGCCTCACATTCTTTCGTGTTATCCTACACACCAGATACAAGCCTCTGAACTGTTCAAACAATTCTAATCCTCGGACCACCAAAACAACCATACATAGAAACTTTCAGCTTAGCTCCTCAGACACAACAATAACTCTACTCAACTTCTAACCAATCTCGTTGTCTCTATTCCTTCAGACCAAACCAGTACTCAATATTCTTGTAATTACCAAACACTTCAAATCTCGAATCATAAAGATAATACTCCCAATATTCCAACACAATTACAACTGCAAACAATTCCAATTTCCAAAACAATACTGATCTTTCCATGAATCCTCAAATGTCGACAAAACATAAGCCACTACTTACTCTCTTATCTTAACACACTAACCATACTCATCCAAAATACATCCCCAAACAATTGACTCCATCTTTGCAAGTCAAATGAAGTAACCAAACGCTAGTCTTGGAAAAAGTCTTCCATACCCTTCAGTAATAACCAACAAAAGTCCAAAAAGTTTCTAATCACTTTAACCAACTTCGGAGCCTCTCATAGTAACACCGCATCTACTTCTGATGACAACAAACATAACCCGTCACACAAGTCGATCGAAGCCTCAACTCAAGCAAATTACTACTCTTATCAAACATCCCAACAATTGTAATTCTAATCAACTCAACCAAACCATCACAGTTACCTAATCCTGAAAATGAATACTTAATCTCAATCGCCATCTTATACCACTGTCCGTAATCCATACACAATTCCTTCTCTTGATAATCCAAATTCCAACCTATTACAACAATCAACCAAAAGGACTCTCAACGACTTCTCACGTTACCCACCATACAAAACCTTAATTCCGCATCACCGTCAGATATAAAATCTTTGTCAACTTGACAAAACAATCCGCAACATTTCCTTAAATTTCAAGTAATCCAATCCACACCACTATCAAAGCCGGAAAGACACGTCCATTACATCCAACATAATTCCCGTCTGCTATCAACAAGAGATTAAGGGTGATCAGTTCCTCAATTTGTCAATAGACAGCCGACAACCATGATGAAGCATAAACCGTCTCCACCAACCCATAATAGCATTCCTTACATCCTATACACAAAACCACCTACGGCACCAATCCTGAGTTGATGTAACCCTTACTTCTTCATTCCTTCTTGAACCAGAAACCCACACTTTATAATCGTGCATCACATAACACATTGAGCCAGCGCCCTACACCTGAAACAACATGGAGAAGTACCAGCTGCTCCCCCACTTATCTCATTCTAATCCTTCCAACTGTAAACACACTAATTCCATCCCAAGCCTTTACCCTAAATGGTCAAAGAACAAATAGACAAACCCCAAGAGTAATTACCGACTCCTAGACCAAAGTATCAATAACCAATTTACCATCCATTGAAGACAACCCAATTCAAACACTTCGCGCACTCATACGAAATAAACGAATGAGTCGCTCCAGTACCAATAATAGAAAATAAAGACGTACTATTAAGAAAACAAGTACCTTGAGTCAGACGATTCGCACCAGTAGTCCCATCTCCTGCCAATGCAACAACTTTCCTACCAGTCTGAGCTCCCTTCGGTTTCGTACATCCCGTGCTAATATGACCTGTTTCACCACAGTTGAAACATCGCACATTAATCTTCCTACAATTCGCTGCGACATGTCCCGAACTTCCACAATTGGAACATTTCAGTTTATTCCTACTACAATCCATCTGTCGATGCCCTACTTCTCCACACTTGTAACATTTCTTCACATCTGTTCTACACTCAAAGGAACGATGACCAAGCCCACCATATTTGAAACACTTAACGGAACCGGAACCCCCTCCAGATCTCTTTTCAAAGTTTCCCTTATGCTCGCCCTTATCAACGGGTGTCACATAAGGCCCACTCTAAGACTGTTGTTTCCCTTTCCTGCCATCCACACTCTTATCGCGAGTGGAACGCGCCTTACAATCCTCTTCATACATCCTACAATTGTCCACCAATTCAGAAAACCTTCTAATCCTCTGATAACCGATTTCCCGTTTAATCTCCGGACGCAATCCGTTCTCATATTTCACACACTTAGAAAATTCAGCAGTCGCCTCCAGATAATGAGGATAAAACTGCACCAGTTCCACAAACTTAGTCGTATACTCAACAACAGACATATTGCCTTGTTTTAATCCCAAAAACTCAATCTCTTTCTTTTCCTTCACTCCCTCAGGATAATACCTCCTCCGAAACTCTCGGCCAAATAAATTCCAAGTAACCTCTTCCTTATCTTCTTCCAACACTCGGCGCAAACTAACCCACCAATCAGCTGCTTCTTCCTCCAGCATGCAAGTACCTAATCTCACCTTATGCTCTTCAGCACAATCCATCATACGGAAGATTCTTTCAACCTCTTCAAACCAAAATTGTGCACCATCCGGATCATATCTTCCCTTGAAGATAGGCAGCTTATTCCTTCCGAACTCATCATTACCCATCACATCCGCTACATCCTGCACAGCTCTGGCCATACTCTGTTCATCCAAATACAGAAACTATGGTTAACCAACAACCCACCAGCACACGACTGCTGCACAACCGCAACTCGCCTAAAACGACAGACACAACAGACACAGACTGACACAGACTGGCTCTGATACCACTTAATGTGACGCCCCCGATCTATACCCCTAAATAAACATGCATTTTAAGCGGTAAAAAGAAAATTCGAAATTTGATCAGAGTATATTTGAAACATCATGGCATAGAAAGGGCGAATCACATCAAAGTAACCAAACACACACATAACATGCAACACCTGCTCATTTAGATATGCAACGTGGGGTAACAATCATACAGAAGAAACTTCGTTCCTTACACCCACTTTTCAGAAATTAGAATTAAAGCGGAAAGATCTAAAATCTGAATAACACATATACATATACACATATAAACTTGGCTGTCATACATCAAGTTATAACTGTACAACCCAAATATAATCATCAGATATACAAAACAATCACAAACGGCCACCCTATGCTACCCGGAGTCACATATCAGAGCCGACCGACCAAAATAATGAAGACGCAACGCTTCACAAAAGAATACCTCCAGCAACTCTAATCTTCAACGCCTCATAGAGCGTTATAAAACAGCAGAAGGGTGAGAAAAACAACCAAAATATAATTGCATAAAATTATATATTAACACAAAAATGCACAAATAACATATTCTCACCACCAAAGCACACAGATAAATTATAACAACACACAGTACAATTCACACGTATCAATTACCACTGCACATCAATCATTCACAATACAATCACACATATTCCATTTCATTAATCACATTCACAATTCCATGCACAAATGACTCATGATGAATGCAAATGCACAGAGACCGACACCACGACTCTATGCACATGCCATGCGGTACCGACTTCCTTTGTCACGTCATGTCACGTCATTAGTCCACTCAAGAACTATTGGAACCATCGCTTGTTACTGAGACTTAGTCAAGTAACTCCCCGTCGGGCCTACGATGTTCACCCGTCGCTTTAAGTCCTCAGGCATCGCCTCGTATTTTCGAGGCCCACGACGTTAAGGATTGCTTTAAGTCTCCAAAGGAGCCCACAATCGTCTATACATATCGCTGTAAGTCCTCAGGCAACGCCTCGTATTTTTGAGGCACACGATGGTATAGCAGATTCATCGTTTTAAGTCCTCAGGCAACGCCTCGTATTTTTGAGGCACACGATGATCAAGTCGCCACTCAGGACGTTCAACAATGCACACTATGATGCTTGGCATACAATGACTCATGACATTCACATTGCATCCATACACACATTCATAATCATGCATAAATCATCAAATACAACACTTAGCATTTCTTACCTTTCGGCCACAACTTATCCTCACAACAGCATATAAGGCATACATATCCAAAGCACAAACATATAGCATAATACATGACAATTATACACCATTAAAACGACAAAAGTCGACCATTGACACTATTCACATTTACCGACAAAATAAAATCGGCCAACAAATTCTAAACCATCATAATAAGAAAGTACAGCTCAATGGCTTTCCAACGCATCAAACCACGCCTCAAACCGAAACACAGATCAAAAGTTATACAGAAAACAAAATTACACGAACAGCACTGTTCGCTGGGCGAATCTCCCTCGCGAGCATTCGCTAGCTGCTTCACTAGGCGAACATCCCTCGCGAGCATTCGCTAGCTCATTCGCTAGGCGAATGTTCCAGCGAACCAACTGTTAGATAAAAACAGACACAAAGTTCGCTAGGCGAGCACTTGGCGAACCAAGTCAGAACCAAACAGAGCCAAAAACACCCAAAGTTCGCTAGGCGAACACTCTAGCGAACCTTCGCTCATGCCTTCGCTAGGAGAATACCCGTAGCGAACCTTCGCTACCCTTCGCTGAATGGTTCGCTAGGCGAACCTGCGAAAACTCAGAATCCTTCAGCGCTGTTGAAAACCCAAAAATGATATTTTCCAACCCAAACCATTTCCAAATCAACATATTTCAGTCAGAACCTATTCTAATCATGTCAACAAGCAAACTACCACCTTTACATCAATTTCCAACCGTTAAACCATCGATTCTACTCATTTTATCATTTTCGACCTAAAAGTGAAAAAACATAGAAAGCAAGAGAATCATCCTAACACATACATACATAATCATATGCAAGCATAGTATAATCGAGTTTCACACCCTTACCCGATTAAATCGACTCTAGAACTTGATCTTGATGATTTTTCCACACTTTCTTCAATTTTCTCTCTTCCCCTCTTTTCCTCTCTTTTTCCTTCTTTCTTCTTTCTTTCTCTCTATTTTTCTTTCTTTCCCTGTTCTATTCTATTTTCTTTTCTAACTTAATGAAAAACATTATTAAATGACCAAAATACCCCCACACTCAAATATCTCGCAAACGATCCCAAAACCCGATAAAATATCACAACAATGAAAAATGACATATTTTCACATAAAAGTCGAAAATAAAATAAAATAATAATAAAATAATCAAAAGACTCAATAAAATAAAATGGGCAAAACTGGGGCGTTACAATTCTCCCCCACTTGGAACTTTTCGTCCTCGAAAATATAACCAAGACGAACCACTCTGGATACGACTCTCGCATCCGACCAACAAACATCAGGCCTACCAAAAAGGCACACCACAAACAACACAACCGACGAACCACCTTGCTAACCTTACTCACAACGAGGACACGACCACGACGACAACAACGACAAGATGCAAAGCCCATACAATGCACTTGACGACCAACTCACAACTCAAGGAATACATAAAACACAACTCACAGGTTCACTCTTGAACCAAAACATCCCTCAACTTAGCAGCACACGGATACTATTAGAACCTTTCTCCTAACACATCCACTCTGAAACATCCAATGGTTTCTTCATTCCTATAGATTTCCAATGTTCAACCTAAAAACTCTTACAAGTCGCACACACATATACGAAATGTGCCACATCACATCTCCGCTGCGCACTCTGATGTCTCGTACCCATCAAAACTACCAATCTCTCTCCCAAAATCTAATTCTTTCACGAACCTTCCAAAAACCTCTGTTCACCTTTAATATTCTAGCCTCACATTCTTTCGTGTTATCCTACACACCAGATACAAGCCTCTGAACTGTTCAAACAATTCTAATCCTCGGACCACCAAAACAACCATACATAGAAACTTTCAGCTTAGCTCCTCAGACACAACAATAACTCTACTCAACTTCTAACCAATCTCGTTGTCTCTATTCCTTCAGACCAAACCAGTACTCAATATTCTTGTAATTACCAAACACTTCAAATCTCGAATCATAAAGATAATACTCCCAATATTCCAACACAATTACAACTGCAAACAATTCCAATTTCCAAAACAATACTGATCTTTCCATGAATCCTCAAATGTCGACAAAACATAAGCCACTACTTACTCTCTTATCTTAACACACTAACCATACTCATCCAAAATACATCCCCAAACAATTGACTCCATCTTTGCAAGTCAAATGAAGTAACCAAACGCTAGTCTTGGAAAAAGTCTTCCATACCCTTCAGTAATAACCAACAAAAGTCCAAAAAGTTTCTAATCACTTTAACCAACTTCGGAGCCTCTCATAGTAACACCGCATCTACTTCTGATGACAACAAACATAACCCGTCACACAAGTCGATCGAAGCCTCAACTCAAGCAAATCACTACTCTTATCAAACATCCCAACAATTGTAATTCTAATCAACTCAACCAAACCATCACAGTTACCTAATCCTGAAAATGAATACTTAATCTCAATCGCCATCTTATACCACTGTCCGTAATCCATACACAATTCCTTCTCTTGATAATCCAAATTCCAACCTATTACAACAATCAACCAAAAGGACTCTCAACGACTTCTCACGTTACCCACCATACAAAACCTTAATTCCGCATCACCGTCAGATATAAAATCTTTGTCAACTTGACAAAACAATCCGCAACATTTCCTTAAATTTCAAGTAATCCAATCCACACCACTATCAAAGCCGGAAAGACACGTCCATTACATCCAACATAATTCCCGTCTGCTATCAACAAGAGATTAAGGGTGATCAGTTCCTCAATTTGTCAATAGACAGCCGACAACCATGATGAAGCATAAACCGTCTCCACCAACCCATAATAGCATTCCTTACATCCTATACACAAAACCACCTACGGCACCAATCCTGAGTTGATGTAACCCTTACTTCTGCATTCCTTCTTGAACCAGAAACCCACACTTTATAATCGTGCATCACATAACACATTGAGCCAGCGCCCTACACCTGAAACAACATGGAGAAGTACCAGCTGCTCCCCCACTTATCTCATTCTAATCCTTCCAACTGTAAACACACTAATTCCATCCCAAGCCTTTACCCTAAATGGTCAAAGAACAAATAGACAAACCCCAAGAGTAATTACCGACTCCTAGACCAAAGTATCAATAACCAATTTACCATCCATTGAAGACAACCCAATTCAAACACTTCGCGCACTCATACGAAATAAACGAATGAGTCGCTCCAGTACCAATAATAGAAAATAAAGACGTACTATTAAGAAAACAAGTACCTTGAGTCAGACGATTCGCACCAGTAGTCCCATCTCCTGCCAATGCAACAACTTTCCTACCAGTCTGAGCTCCCTTCGGTTTCGTACATCCCGTGCTAATATGACCTGTTTCACCACAGTTGAAACATCGCACATTAATCTTCCTACAATTCGCTGCGACATGTCCCGAACTTCCACAATTGGAACATTTCAGTTTATTCCTACTACAATCCATCTGTCGATGCCCTACTTCTCCACACTTGTAACATTTCTTCACATCTGTTCTACACTCAAAGGAACGATGACCAAGCCCACCACATTTGAAACACTTAACGGAACCGGAACCCCCTCCAGATCTCTTTTCAAAGTTTCCCTTATGCTCGCCCTTATCAACGGGTGTCACATAAGGCCCACTCTGAGACTGTTGTTTCCCTTTCCTGCCATCCACACTCTTATCGCGAGTGGAACGCGCCTTACAATCCTCTTCATACATCCTACAATTGTCCACCAATTCAGAAAACCTTCTAATCCTCTGATAACCGATTTCCCGTTTAATCTCCGGACGCAATCCGTTCTCATATTTCACACACTTAGAAAATTCAGCAGTCGCCTCCGGATAATGAGGATAAAACTGCACCAGTTCCACAAACTTAGTCGTATACTCAACAACGGACATATTGCCTTGTTTTAATCCCAAAAACTCAATCTCTTTCTTTTCCTTCACTCCCTCAGGATAATACCTCCTCCGAAACTCTCGGCCAAATAAATTCCAAGTAACCTCTTCCTTATCTTCTTCCAACACTCGGCGCAAACTAACCCACCAATCAGCTGCTTCTTCCTCCAGCATGCAAGTACCTAATCTCACCTTATGCTCTTTAGCACAATCCATCATACGGAAGATTCTTTCAACCTCTTCAAACCAAAATTGTGCACCATCCGGATCATATCTTCCCTTGAAGATAGGCAGCTTATTCCTTCCGAACTCATCATTACCCATCACATCCGCTACATCCTGCACAGCTCTGGCCATACTCTGTTCATCTAAATACAGAAACTATGGTTAACCAACAACCCACCAGCACACGACTGCTGCACAACCGCAACTCGCCTAAAATGACAGACACAACAGACACAGACTGACACAGACTGGCTCTGATACCACTTAATGTGACGCCCCCGATCTATACCCCTAAATAAACATGCATTTTAAGCGGTAAAAAGAAAATTCGAAATTTGATCAGAGTATATTTGAAACATCATGGCATAGAAAGGGCGAATCACATCAAAGTAACCAAACACACACATAACATGCAACACCTGCTCATTTAGATATGCAACGTGGGGTAACAATCATACAGAGGAAACTTCGTTCCTTACACCCACTTTTCAGAAATTAGAATTAAAGCGGAAAGATCTAAAATCTGAATAACACATATACATATACACATATAAACTTGGCTGTCATACATCAAGTTATAACTGTACAACCCAAATATAATCATCAGATATACAAAACAATCACAAACGGCCACCCTATGCTACCCGGAGTCACATATCAGAGCCGATCGACCAAAATAATGAAGACGCAACGCTTCACAAAAGAATACCTCCAGCAACTCTAATCTGCAACGCCTCATAGAGCGTTATAAAACAGCAGAAGGGTGAGAAAAACAACCAAAATATAATTGCATAAAATTATATATTAACACAAAAATGCACAAATAACATATTCTCGCCACCAAAGCACACAGATAAATTATAACAACACACAGTACAATTCACACGTATCAATTACCACTGCACATCAATCATTCACAATACAATCACACATATTCCATTTCATTAATCATATTCACAATTCCATGCACAAATGACTCATGATGAATGCAAATGCACAGAGACCGACACCACGACTCTATGCACATGCCATGTGGTACCGACTTCCTTTGTCACGTCATTAGTCCACTCAAGAACTATTGGAACCATCGCTTGTTACTGAGACTTAGTCAAGTAACTCCCCGTCGGGCCTACGATGTTCACCCGTCGCTTTAAGTCCTCAGGCATCGCCTCGTATTTTCGAGGCCCACGACGTTAAGGATTGCTTTAAGTCTCCAAAGGAGCCCACAATCGTCTATACATATCGCTGTAAGTCCTCAGGCAACGCCTCGTATTTTTGAGGCACACGATGGTATAGCAGATTCATCGTTTTAAGTCCTCAGGCAACGCCTCGTATTTTTGAGGCACACGATGATCAAGTCGCCACTCAGGACGTTCAACAATGCACACTATGATGCTTGGCATACAATGACTCATGACATTCACATTGCATCCATACACACATTCATAATCATGCATAAATCATCAAATACAACACTTAGCATTTCTTGCCTTTCGGCCACAACTTATCCTCACAACAGCATATAAGGCATACATATCCAAAGCACAAACATATAGCATAATACATGACAATTATACACCATTAAAACGACAAAAGTCGACCATTGACACTATTCACATTTACCGACAAAATAAAATCGGCCAACAAATTCTAAACCATCATAATAATAAAGTACAGCTCAATGGCTTTCCAACGCATCAAACCACGCCTCAAACCGAAACACAGATCAAAAGTTATGCAGAAAACAAAATTACACGAACAGCATTGTTCGCTGGGCGAATCTCCCTCGCGAGCATTCACTAGCTGCTTCGCTAGGCGAACATCCTTCGCGAGCATTCGCTAGCTCATTCGCTAGGCGAATGTTCCAGCGAACCAACTGTTAGATAAAAACAGACACAAAGTTCGCTAGGCGAGCACTTGGTGAACCAAGTCAGAACCAAACAGAGCCAAAAACACCCAAAGTTCGCTAGGCGAACACTCTAGCGAACCTTCGCTCATGCCTTCGCTAGGCGAATACCCGTAGCGAACCTTCGCTACCCTTCGCTGAATGGTTCGCTAGGCGAACCTGCGAAAACTCAGAATCCTTCAGCGCTGTTGAAAACCCAAAAATGATATTTTCCAACCCAAACCATTTCCAAATCAACATATTTCAGTCATAACCTATTCTAATCATGTCAACAAGCAAACTACCACCTTTACATCAATTTCCAACCGTTAAACCATCGATTCTACTCATTTTATCATTTTCGACCTAAAAGTGAAAAAACATAGAAAGCAAGAGAATCATCCTAACACATACATACATAATCATATGCAAGCATAGTATAATCGAGTTTCGCACCCTTACCCGATTAAATCGACTCTAGAACTTGATCTTGATGATTTTTCCACACTTTCTTCAATTTTCTCTCTTCCCCTCTTTTCCTCTCTTTTTCCTTCTTTCTTCTTTCTTTCTCTCTATTTTTCTTTCTTTCCCTTTTCTATTCTATTTTCTTTTCTAACTTAATGAAAAACATTATTAAATGACCAAAATACCCCCACACTCAAATATCTCGCAAACGATCCCAAAACCCGATAAAATATCACAACAATGAAAAATGACATATTTTCACATAAAAGTCGAAAATAAAATAAAATAATAATAAAATAATCAAAAGACTCAATAAAATAAAATGGGCAAAACTGGGGCGTTACATCAATCGGAGTTATGGTTCGAAAGTTATGAAGAAAATAAGAATTGTGGTTTTGCTGATGGAGCTAAGCGCCCTCATAGCGCGCTTAGCGTGGTTCGCGTCTTTTCAGCCCCTATTTAAGTCACTTTTCAGCATTTTTTAGGTTATGTTGTTGGGAACTTTTTACCCCAACTTCATCAAACACATTCTTGAGTAGGATTAGCTTAGAAACAACACAAGGAGTGTATATCTTGACGATCTGGAGTCGAATCCACTTCAATCGGAGTTGACAAACTGTGAGATTTGTGTTCTTCTTCCTTCCTCTCTATATATTTTTCATTTGTTGGGGTTTTGTATGTAATTTTATCTTGATTGTATGTATAGTTATGGATCTTTGTATAAAATCTCATTTACAACTCTTAATCGATGCCATCTTTGATTTAATATATATCTTAATGGGTTTGGATAGCTATAGACATATACTTTTCGAACTCGACCTAAGATCAATGTTTATTGGCTGTGGGAAGCGGTCTAATATTCACATGTGTGTCGGATCTTAATGCTCCGTGTTGTTGAGTTGCGTGAGACATCACCTCCGAGAGAAATCGGTTGATCTCTCAACTTTTACGTTGGACATAACCTCTTGTTGTGAGTGATACGTGGGGATTTTGATGAGTGATTTAGGTTGTGTGCATTTGATCCATATATTTTTTAGTGCTTGATGGGTAGATTGAAATACAACTCCTGACGAGTTTTCTCGTGTCTTAAGAATGTATTTATTTTCATGTTTTATGTTTTTTTCCTTTTGCACTTTTATCCCAAACCATTTAAACCTAAGCTTTGAGACGTATAGATTGTCGAACGACATTCTTTCCCTCGAACCGATCCCTGTGGACACGACATAATCCCGGAGGGAATTCTTCCGAAAATAAATATTTTTACTTGCCGCTTTACCGCTCCAACAAAATGGCGTCGTTGCCGGGGATTGGTTTTGATATTGAGTTGCATTGCGATAGTTTCGATGTTTTGGAGCTTTGTACATAATTGTTTATATTGTATATATGCTTGTATAGATACTTGTTTTGCTTTTATTTTCCATTATGTTTGTTCAAGTGTTGTATACATTTTGTTTCTGTAACGTTTGTTCAAGTGTTTAGTTAGGACACTTGCTTTTGGTTTGCGCGGTGAGGCATCACCCTGGGATGAAGGGAGGAAGTTACTAGCTAAGCACAGTAAAGGCGTCGAGCTTACGAAGTAAACAAGCATGTTTTATCATTTTTTGTTTCGTTATTACTTTTTCATTCTAGCTTAGGTAGTGTGGTGAACTTTCATTAAACAAGTTGTACTCGGATTGTTCGTAAAATTCTCAAATCTTCACTTTACAACTTGTTTAATCCAATTTCACCCAGTCTTTTAGTATGTTTATATTAATAATTCTTGAGTTTGTACAATTTTATATCTAGTAGTATAGTTAATATAAAGTGACAATGGATGGAGTGAATGAGAGAAAGAACCAATTTTGAAAAACAAAATTTTTCCTGCCCGTGTTTAGCGCGCGCAGAGAGCGCTTAACGCGCCTTGTTTTGCAAAGAAAAATTTCTCATTTTTCATCCACTTTCACCAATTTTGGTCTTTGTGTTTAGTTAGTTTTAATTCAACTTTGTTAGGTTGTTAAAATAAAATTTTGTGTTTGCTCTCAAGTTTGTTTTGATTAGCTTGATGATGCATTTTGTGATTTTCCAAGTTTGATCGTTTCAACTTGCGAATGTATGGTGTTGATATTGTTAAGTTTTGTACACGTCCAAGGTATGTGTTTATCGCTTTCTAGACTTTAGCATATTTATGATACTTAGGCTTTTTACAAACTTCCATGTCGTTCATTCTTTTGTATAATTGTTCTTGATGTGAATCACTTTAGTTCCCACCCTTTTTTGTGAGGAAGCTTTCCATTGTTCATATATGTGCGGAGTACCAACATTCTTGTTCTAACTAGATTTTATTATGCATAATCTTTTGTTTGTGTTGATTATATGAAAGCATGAAAAGGATCAAGGCATTTTGTTTCATTTTTAGCACAACTACCTAGCCAAATAGTCATTCACCTTGTGAGCGTGTGATCATTCATAACCCCTTTGAGTCTTTCTATCATTATCCATGTTGTTTGAACTTAATGCTTGTCTATGAGTATTGAATTCTCTTTTTGTATGGATTTTGATTGATTGTTTTTTTTTTCTTGAACCCTCAACTTTGTGTTGTTGTATGAATTTTTACCTGACCTTAGAAAGTAGGGAGTATTCACACCTTGATGTTGGTAGAATTCAAGTTGGGGAGAGAACGATTGTCTACTCATTGGTTGGTTTCTATGAGGTTGAAAAAGAAAAGAAAAAAAAGAAAAATATGAAAAAGAAAAGAAAAACAATAACAAAAAGAAAGAAAAAGAAAATCCTTGTGAAAGGAAACAAAAAGAGTTCAAATAATTGTGCTAAATAAGTATTGTGTTTTGTGTAACACTTGGGATTTTGGAAGAAGTTGATTGGAATTTTGTGTTTGAGTCTTTGTGAGTTGATCACTCCCTTATGTTTAGGCAAGTTTTTGTTTCAATTACCTTTAGAAATCGCCCCTTGTTTGTTTACCCGACCACGCTACAACCTTGAAAGCCCTTGTGATTCTTGCTTTTATGGTTTCAATATGATTTTTAATGATTACATAATTTAGTCTTTTGTTTGCAAGATTGTTGTGTGAGTGAAAAGTACCTTATTTTGTGTTTTTCATCTACCGATGATTGTTTTTGCTAGGTGTGATTCATTATTGAACTCGTGTTGTATTGGAATGTTTGGTATGATTTTTGTACGTAGCGTTCGTTTCGTGGTTATGTTATCGTTGTAGTTTAGTGGTAAGTTTTGCATTGCATGTACGTTTTTCTGTTGAACCATACATTTGTTTTTATTTTTTGAAACTTATTGAGTTGTGATTGCTTGGTTGTTACTTGTGTTTCTTTGAGTTGTTTGATTCTTGTTTGAGGACAAACAAGTTTAAGCTGGGGAGAGTTGTTAAGTGCCAAATTGTGCATATTTTAGATAGTATTTTGTGGTTCTTTTCAATGGTTTCCTTGATATTTTAGTAGTAAATATATTAGTTTTAGTGTAAATATACAAGTTTTCGATTTTATTGTAATTATTCTGAATACTGATCATTTTGATGTTCTTTGACAGGTCTTCTAGCTTATATTTGATGATAGGAACAATTGGTGAAGGGAAGAAGGCCTAAAAGTTAATTTTCGAGAAGTTGTGTCGGTAACTCGCGCTAAGCGAGCTTTTCAGCACGGTTTAAGCGTGCATTTTTTGGAAAAGGCTGTAGCTAAGGTTCCTTGACCACGCTTAGCGTGGGTAGGACCGCGCTTAGCACGCTTTAAGGCGGTTAAATATTAGGTGAGATCGCGCTTAGCACGATCTGAGCACGCTTAGCGTGGTTGTAACAAATTTTGTTTTTTCTAATTTTAATTTATTTCATTTTTGGTAGGTATTCAAACAAGGATATTTTGTCATTGTTGTATAGAGCATTCAATAAGCTTTCCAACGCTTCCGACGGCGTGTCAATCGGAGTTACGGTTTGAAAGTTATGAAGAAAATAAGAATTGTGGTTTTGCTGATGGCGCTAAGCTCCCTCATAGCGCGGTTCGCGTCTTTTCAGCCCCTATTTAAGTCACTTTTCAGCATTTTTTAGGTTATGTTGTTGGGAACTTTCTACCCCAACTTCATCAAACACATTCTTGAGTAGGATTAGCTTAGAAACAACACATGGAGTGTATATCTTGACGATCCGGAGTTGAATCCACTTCAATCGGAGTTGACAAACCATGAGATTTGTGTTCTTCTTCCTTCCTCTCTATGTATTTTTCATTTGTTGGGGTTTTGTATGTAAGTTTATCTTGATTGTATGTATATTTATGGTTGAAATTCTGGTTAAGCAGATCACTAAGATGTCAGACAGGATGTCGTGACACTTGATCTCTGCTTCTTACAAGGATTAAGGAAGAACGAAAGAAAACTGGAGAATGTAAACAACACACAGAAATTGTTAACCCAGTTCGGTGATCAACAACACCTACGTCTGAGGGCTACTAAGCCAGGAATGAAATCACTAAGTAGAATTGGTTCTAAGCTAAACTCCAACGTTTACAACTTAGCACCTAGAAACTACCCTTCCTAGATTTCTACCTAAGACTCTCCTAGGTATGAGACCCTTCTCAATTCCCTTCCAATCACAGCAGTGACTGAAAATATTACAACTCAATAAATTGTCCTTCTCTAGTATTCACACAATACAC
This sequence comes from Lathyrus tuberosus, assembly GCA_022829125.1. NCBI lineage: Eukaryota > Viridiplantae > Streptophyta > Magnoliopsida > Fabales > Fabaceae > Lathyrus > Lathyrus tuberosus. The sequence goes on from JALAZF010000346.1 coordinate 4,118,166, forward strand.
GAGAGGCTCACACAAGTACAAACCCTAGTACTTCTAATAACAACTGCAATATTCAACGCACAAACTAGGTTAAAAACCATCCTATTTACATTGCAAAACACAACTGGACTTGGGCTTCAAAAGCGCAGCAATTCTGCTCCTCAGAATCTGCGACCTAATCTTTTCTTCAATCCCAAGTTACCAAAAATGTCTCCTTACAAGGAAACTGCATATTCCATTTAGAATCAGAATCTCTGATTCCACAATCTCAGATGCCGCCTAGAATTAAGTCATATTCCAATCACACCTATTACCATAATACAGTTATCCCAATACTGTAACAGACAAAGATGTCGAATCCACCTGATAGGACATCTTGTCTAACATCTTAACCTGCAGTTAGTTCATCATGTCAGGACATCTTGTCCAAGATCTTTATGCTAAGTTAGTTTTACCAAAATTAATGCCAACCTCAAGGGCTAAGACTCATCAATCTCCCCCTTTGGCAGATTTTGGCTAAAACTAACTTTCATTGACCTGCAGAATCATATCAGGGAGACCACCATCAGAGCAGCAACGGAAACTTAACTTGTCTCCCCCTCAATCAGTACAGATCTACTCCCCCTCAGTGGTTAGTAGACAATCAGCAGTGGTTAGTGATGTTAGTATTTCTCCCCCTTTTTAGCCACAATATGACAAAGGTAGAAGGACTAACTCAAAACAAATAGAACAGTTCATAGTAGTTAAAATACACACCCAACAAAAAAAATTATCCTGGGCATTCAGCCCTTACACAACCAAAAGTAAACAGAAAAAAAAAACTAGAATAAGAGAGAATACTGAAAAATCCTCTCAATATGGTGGGAATACATATTCAGAGACCAGAATATCATTCCCCCAACCAGTGGAAAGTTATGCCTCATCAGATTGGCAAACTCCAAGCTTGTCTCTCAATGTCTCAAATTGATTTGTATCCAAAGTTTTAGTGAAAATGTCAGCTAGTTGATTTTCTGTGGTCACATGCTCCAGAGTGATGACTTTGTCCTCCACCAGGTCTCGAATGAAGTGATGTCAGATGTCAATGTGTTTAGTTCAGATGTGATGAATGGGGTTCTTTGAAATATTTATTGCACTCAAGTTGTCACAGAAGAGTGTCATAACCTCTTGTGGGACATTGTATTCAGTCAGCATTTGTTTCATCCACATCATTTGAGAGAAACTACTCCTTGCTGCAATGTACTCAGCTTTAGCAGTAGACAAGGAAACACAATTTTGCTTTTTGCTGAACCAGGAAATTAAATTGTTTCCTAGAAAAAAACATCCACCAGAGGTGCTTTTTCTATCATCGGCATTTCCAGCCCAGTGAGCATCACAGTATCCTATTAATACAAAGTCAGAGCTGTGTGTGTAGAGTAGTCCATAGTTACATGTTCCATTCACATACTTCAGAATTCTCTTGACCTGATTAATATGGCTATCTTTGGGTTCAGCCTGATACCTTGCACAGACTCCTACTGAGAATATTATATCAGGTCTACTAGCTGTAAGATATAGGAGACTTCCAATCATGCTTCTATAGAGACTCTGATAAACACTTACACCACTCTCATCTCTTGACAATTTCAAGTGAGTAGGGGCAGGAGTCCTCTTGTGCTTTGCATTTTCCAAGCCAAACTTCTTAACAATATTCTTGGCATATTTTCCTTGACAGAGAAAAATAGAATCTTCCATTTGTTTGACTTGGAGACCAAGGAAGTAGGTTAATTCTCCGACTAAACCCATCTCAAACTCAGATTGCAATTGCTTAACAAAATGTTGGACCATCTCTTCAGACATTCCTCTAAAAACAATATCATCAACATAGATATGTGCTATCATAATATTACCTTCCCTTTCTTTGACGAATAGAGTTTTATCAATTCCTCTCTTTCTGTACCCATTTGTAACAAGGAACTCAGTCAGTCTTTCATACCACGCCCTTAGAGCTTGTTTCAACCCATATAAGGCTTTCTTCAGCTTGTAGACATGATCTGGAAATGCTGGGTCAACAAAGCCTTTGGGTTGTTCCACACATACCTCTTCACTGAGATATCCGTTCAAAAAGGCACTTTTAACATCCATTTGAAAGAGTTTGAACTTCAAAAGATAGGCTATTCCAAGAAGCAGTCGTACAGACTCTAGTCTAGCTATAGGAGCAAAAGTCTCATCAAAATCCACTCCCTCTATCTGAGTATATCCCTGTGTAACGAGTCTGGCCTTGTTTCTTGTGACAACTACATGTTCATCAGACTTGTTCTTAAATACCCACTTAGTTCCGATCACATTTGATCCTTCTGGTCTGGGTACAAGATCCCAAACATCATGCCTCTTGAACTGCCATAGCTCTTCTTGTATCACATTAATCCAGAATTCATCTGTTAAGGCCTCTTTGACATTCTTGGCTTCCATCTTTGACACAAAACAGGCACTTGCCACCACATCCCGTGATCTGGTCATCCTTCCTCCATTTGGTTCCCCTATTATGAGTTCCTTAGGGTGATCTTTCTGTATTCTTATAGAGGGTCCCTTGTCAACTCTCTCGGTCACAGTAGATTCATGATTGTCATCGTTGGATACTGCAGTATCTTCAGAGTTATCTTGAGGTGTTTTAACATCCTCTGTGACATCTTCCTCTTCCATTGGGAAGAATGCTCCAATATCATTTTTAGCTTCAACTTCCATAGGAGAGTCATCAACCACAACATTTATGGACTCCAATACTACTTGAGTTCTTGAATTGTAGACTCGGTATGCTCTGCTGTTTGGGATCCATCTTTCTCCTCTACTCACGGTTTTCCATAATGTAGCATTTGCTTCCAAAGACATGAAAGTATTTCACAGTTGGCTTTCTACCCTTCCATAGTTCATACAATGTGGCAGATGTTCCAGACCTGATGGTTACCCTTTTTAAGATATAACAAGCTGTGTTCATTACTTCAACCCAAAAGTGATAAGGGAGTTTCTTTGCATGGAGCATGACCCTTGCACACTCTTGAATAGTTCTATTTTTCCTCTCAACCACACCATTTTGTCGGGGAGTGATGGGTGAAGAGAACTCATGACTAATTCCTTTTGAGGAGCAGAACTCATTAAACTTGTTGTTCTGAAATTCCTTCCCATGGTCACTTCTGATTCTAACTATTCCACCGTCCTTTTCTCTTTGAAGTTTCTGACACAATCCTTTGAAAACTTCAAATACCTCTGATTTTTCCTTGAAAAAGTGCACCCAAGTGTATATAGAGAAATCATCTACAACCACATAGGCATACCTTTTTCCTCCAAGACTTTTGATCTGCATAGGTCCCATTAAATCCATATGGAAAAGCTCTAAGTTCTTTGAGGTGGTTTGATGCAGTGTTTTAAAAACCGGACCGGACCGGCCGGTCGGACCGGTTGGACCGGGAACCGGCCAGGTAACCGGCCGGGTTCGCTTGTTCGATCGCCCATGTCTTCGAACCGGAAAAACCGACGGTTTTCGCAAACCGGTGGTTCAACTGCTTATTTTAAAAAAAAAATTTCAATTTTTTTTTAATTTTTTTTACTCAAATACATATGAACTTTTCCCCAAGAATAATAGTGATCACTCATTTGATTCAAGTGATACACAAATTAAGTTTCGTAATATCCAAAAAACTATTTTTACTATTTTGTATTTATATTGATTGAAAAACCATCATACAAATATTTGTATAGAAGTTTAAGAACACAGATTAAGAAACTAAATATAATATAATTTTAGACTTAACTGATTTCCATTATATATATATATATATATATATATATATATATATATATATATATATATATATATATATATATATATATATATATATATATATATATATATATATATATATATATATATATATATATATATATAGATTTGGAAATTTTATTATTTAGAATAATGTTAATATTTGTATTGTTTTAAGTATTAACATTAAAACTGATTTTCTATTAACATTAAAACTATGAATTTAAATTAAACTCTGTATAATTTAGACTCTGTTTAAAATTTACAATTAGACTCTGTTTAAAATTTGCATTTAAATTATGAACCTGTGAATTTATGATATGATATTTTCAAAAAATTTAAGTGCTAGTTATATTTTTTAGAGACTGAATCATCCGGTTCGACCGATTTTACCGGTTTTATACCTATTATAATGACAAGTTTATTCAACCGAGTTATTCGGTTTAATCCAATTTAGTCATGCGGTTCGACCAATGACCCAGTGGTTCGACCGATAAACCAGTGACCTAGTACCCTCACCGGTTTGATGACCGGTCCGATTTTTAAAACACTGGTTTGATGTTGAAGCTTTTTGTGTGACATTCTAGTTTGTTTACAAATCTGGAATTCCCCACATATCTTCCCTTCATCTTTCTTAAGGTTTGGAATCCCTCTGACAACTTCCTTGGATATGACTTCTTTCATTCCTTTTAAGTGCAGATGGCCCAGTTTCTGATGCCATAACTTCACTTCATCCTCCCTTGACACCAAGCAGATGGAGGGACACTGAGTTTCGTGAGGAGCCCACAAGTAACAGTTATCCTTGGATCTGGTACCTTTCATAATGAGTTCTTCTTTATCATTTGTTACCAGGCACTCAGATTCAGAGAAGTTTACCTTAAGACCTTGGTCGCACAGTTGGCTGATGCTTATTAGATTTGCAGTCAGTCCTTTGACGTACAAAACCTTATCAAGGCAGGGCTGACCATCATACTTCAGCTTGCCAACACCTTTTATTTCTCCTTTTGATCCATCTCCAAAGGTGACATGGCCAGTGGGATGAGGTTTGATGTCAGCCAAGAACTTCTTCACATTAGTCATGTGTCTGGAGTAACCACTGTCAAAGTACCAGTCTTCTTTAGTTCAGGCTCTTAGGGAGGTATGGGCTATAAAAGCTACAGTTTGATCCTTAGGAATCCACTTCTTCTTCCCTTTGGGAGCCTTCTTTCTTCTTCTGGATCGTGTTGATGATTTAGGATATCCATTCAACTTGTAGCAGTGAGCCTTTATATGATCAAACTTCCCGCAGTAATAGCATTGTTTTTGTTTTCCTGGAGAGTTGTTCTGAGGCCTTTGATGATGTTGAGACATCTTTCTTGACATCACTTGGGCTGAGTTCCCTCCAGTCCTATGTCCTTTGATCTCAACTTGATCATTATAGCCAAGACCCTTTCCACTTCCGACATTTCTTCCTGACATAAAGATTTCATCTAGCATGTCTGAGCTATTGTTCATCATCCTTATATACTTGGTCATGTTGTTGAGTTTGGAGTTTAACCATTCCACTTTATCCTCCAAATTCGAGATCGTTTCCAGATGGTTCAGTCTTTCATCACAAAGTTGTGAGATAAGATTATACTGATCTTATCCTAGTTGATACATTTCAGCAAAGTCATTAGGGTTAAGCGATCCGTTATCTGACTCCTTGTCAGAATCATACACTCTAGTCATTGCAGACACCTTCTTAGTAGTCTCTCCATCACTTGAGGAGTCATCCTCAGACCACGAGGTGGATAGACCTTTTTTCTCCTTCTTGTGGTACGTGGGACACTCACCTCTTGTATGTCCAAAACCTCCACACTCAAAGCACTGAATTCCCTTCCCTCGGTTGGATTTCTTATCATAGCTAGGTCTTCTTCCAAAGTTTCTTGATCTATAGATGTCAGAAGTCTGAGCCTTGACATTTGTCTTAGACTTCTCATCCAATTGCTTTGCCAGTTGATGAAATTGTTTTTCAAGGAACCCTACTGCTTTGGACAGATCCTCTTTGGTGTCACCCTCTTCTTGGTTGGTCACCAGGGCAGGACTTTTCTTTTTTTCATCCTTTTCGCTAATTGCCATCTCAATGGTTTGGAGTGATCCCATAAGCTCATCTACCTTCATGGTATTTATGTCCTGAGCTTCTTCAATAGCTGTCACTTTCATATCAAACCTTTTGGGAAGAGACCTTAGAATTTTCCGAACAAACTTGGCTTCAGGAATTTTTTCTCCAAGGTCACTAGATGTGTTGGCAATATCAACAATATTCATATGAAAGTCATGTATACTTTCGTCTTCTCTCATCCTCAGGTTCTCAAACTTAGTAGTGAGAAGCTGAAGTCTTGAGGATTTGACTCGAGAGGTACCTTCATGTGCAGTCTTCAGAATTTCCCACGCATCCTTTGCAACAGTGCAATTTTTGATGAGTCTGGAGATGTTCTTGTCCACCCCATTGAACAAGGCATTCAAGGCTTTGGACTTTCCTTGAGCAAGCTTATCATCTTCATCATCCCAATATTATTTAGGTTTCAGCTCCTCAGTGAGCTTCCCATCATTGTCTCTGATCTTTGGTGGATCTCACCCCTTAACCATAGACTTCCAAGCCTTTCCATCCATAGACTTGATAAACACCACCATGCGAACTTTCCAATATTCATAATTGGAACCATCAAGTATTGGTTGCCTATTCAGAATTCCTCCTTCTTTATCCATCGAACCAGAAAGTATCGTCCCTGAATCTCACCTAGATACAGAGCCGGATGCCTGCTCTGATACCAATTGAAATTCTAGTTAAGCAGATCAATAAGATGTCAAATAGGATGTCGTGACACTTGATCTCTGCTTCTCACAAGGATTAAGTAAGAACGAAAGAAAACTGCAGAATGTAAACAACACACAGAAATTGTTAACCCAGTTCGGTGATCAACAACACCTACGTCTCGGGGCTACCAAGCCAGGAATGAAATCACTAAGTAGAATTGGTTCTAAGCTAAACTCCAACATTTACAACTTAGCTCCTAGAAACTACCCTTCCTATATTTCTACCTAAGACTCTCCTAGGTATGAGACCCTTCTTAATTCTCTTCCAATTACAGCAGTGACTGAAAATATTACAACTCAATAAACTGTCCTTCTCTAGTATTCACATAATACACGAGAGGCTCACACAAGTACAAACCCTAGTACTTCTAAAAACAGCTGCAATATTCAACGCACAAACTAGGTTAAAAACCATCCTATTTATATTGCAAAACACAACTGGATTTGGGCTTCAAAAGCGCAGCAATTCTGCTCCTCAGAATCTGCAACCAAATCTTTTCTTTAATCCCAAGTTACCAAAAATGTCTCCTTACAAGGAAACCGTATAATCCGTTTAGAATTAGAATCTCTGATTCCACAATCTCAGATGCCACCTGGAATCAAGTCATATTCCAATCACACCTGTTACTAGAATACAGTTATCCCAAAACTGTAACAGACAAAGATGTCGAATCCACCTGATAGGACATCTTGTCTAACATCTTAACCTGCAGTTAGTTCATCACGTTAGGACATTTTGTCCAACATCTTTCTGCTAAGTTAGTTTTACCAAAATTAATGCCAACCTCAAGGGATAGGACTCATCAATGGTTCTTTGTATAAAACCTCCTTTACAACTCTTAATCGATGTCATCTTTGATTTAATCTCTATCTTAATGGGTTTGGATAGCTATAGGGATATACTTTTCAAACTCGACCTAAGATGAATGTCTATTGGCTGTGGAAAGCGGTCTAATATTCACATGTGTGTCAGATCTTAATGCTCCGTGTTGTTGAGTTGCGTGAGACATCACCTCCGAGAGAATGTGGTTGATCACTCAACTTTTGCGTTAGACATAACCTCTTGTTGTGAGAGATACGTGGGGATTTTGACGAGTGATTTAGGTTGCGTGCATTCGATCCATATATTTTTTAGTGCTTGATGGGTAGATTGAAATACAACTCCTGACGAGTTTTCTCATGTCTTAAGAATGTATTTATTTTCATGTTTTATGTTTTTTCCTTTTACACTTTTATCCCAAACCATTTAAGCCCAAACTTTGAGATGTAGAGATTGTGGAACGACATTCTTTCCCTCGAACCGATGCCTGTGGACACGACATAAATCCCGGAGGGAATTCTTCCAAAAATAAATATTTTTGCTTGCCGCTTTACCGCTCCAACACTGCTTCCATCTACTCTTGCTTGCTAGCGAAGCGGCTGTCGAGGTCGAGTGAGTTGACGCGAGGCAACGACTACTGCTCCTCGGCACGGGCTTGCTTGCTGGCAATCTTAGGCGTAATGTTGATTGAGTTCAGCCCTTCGCATGGAGAGTGACGACGCGACCCCTTGTCGTGTAGTACTTCATCTTCAGATGGAATCTAGACGGTACTGCGGTCAGCTCGGCCAGGGTTGGTTTTCCCAAGATGCACTGGTATAAATAGGGACACTCTATCACCAGGAAGCAGACTTTGACCTGCCTGGCAGTCTCCTCGGACCCGAAAGTGACGAGCAGTTCGACATAGCCCCATAACTTAATGGTGGTGCCATTGAAGCCCTACAAGTCGGAGCTTACATATGGAGTCAGATGCCTCTCGTCGAGCTGGAGAGTGGTGAACAGGTGAGCATACATAATTTCAACGGAGCTCTCCTGATTGACCAGGATGCGAAGGACGTTGAAGTTCGCCATCTGGCCTCTGATGAGTAGAAGAATGCTGGAATTGGGAGTGTCGCCCGGTAGTTCCTCGAGGTAGAATGTGATGCGGTTTGATTTCCTCTGGAACATGTCGAGGGTCACGTTCTGCTTCAAACTCACGTCGATCAGCTCATCGAACTTCCTCTTCACCGACCCCATGGAGAGTTTGTTGAATCCTCCGCCAGATATAACCATGGTGGAGGGGAAGTTCTCCTAGGTCCTATGAGCAGACAAGGGCATGACGACCTCGTTGGGGAGGTAAAAGTCCTCCGGCTGAGAGAAGCACAGAGCGACCTGCAACCCGGCGTCGTTAGAAGGTGGTGTTTCTTCCTCGACCTTCTTTGCCTCACAGACGGCCTATTGAGGAGCTTCATTCCTCTTGATGTATTGTTTCAGGTGTCCCTCCTTGATCAGTATGAGGTGGATGCAGTCCTCTGTGACGTGCCTGTGGCTCCTATGGAACCGGAAGTACTTGGATTTGTCGACATTTGGTTTAGGGGCCGTCGACTTGGGAAAGCGTACCCCCTTGTTGGAATTCCGAGTTTGCACACTCGGCCAGGATGCGCTCGCGGGGAGCAGTCAACAATGTGTACTCGAAGAAGCAGTATGCTGGCTCACATTACTCGCGGGGCTTATCTTCATTTCTTTTCTCCCCGCGACGTCGGGGAGCCACAGTGTCATCATGCTTCGCGACTTTGGTACCCTCCTAGTTCCGTGAGTCGCGAGCATTGTTGGTGGCCTCCCTCTCCTCGTACTGGATGTAGGCCTGGGCTTTGAGGAGAAGGTCGTCTAACGAGTGGAGTGTCTCAATGCCAACTGCTTTGGTGAAGTCGCTGCGGGGGCGCAACCCTCGCTCGAGCAGATATCTCTTTATCTGGTCAGTCGCGAGGACCTGAACGGCTTCTCGGTTAAATCTCTCTCTACATAGTCTCGAAGAGATTCGTCCTTCCCTTGAACGATGGCCTCGAGCGACGCCTCAGATTTCGGGTGTCGACGAGAGGTGGTGAAGTGCCTGGTGATTTGGGTCTTCAGGTTCTTCTAGGAGGGGATGGATTCAGGGTCGAGGCTCTTATACCATGACACGGCACCCTTCCTTAGAGTCGTGGGGAAGAATCGGCACTTGATGGTGCCTCGGACATTGCGATAATCGAGCATTGCATCGATATTCTCGATGTGATCGTCTGGGTTCGTGGTTCCGTCGTATGTCGCCAGACATGGTGGTTTTTCCATCCCGACGGGGATGAGAGCCTCCATGATTGCTCGGGACAAAGGACCGCAGGGTTCGTCTTTGTCGCTTTGAATTTGTGAGTGTGACGGGGAGTGGTCGTACTGAGGGCTCTTGCCGTGGCGCGGCGAGTTTCTTGGTCGACTCATTGGTTTCTCCTGCTGCCCGCAGGCTTTATTCCTTTTGAGAGCCGAGGAGCGCCTCTCTTTGCGTGGAGGAGTGTGATCCCGCTTCTGGGCGATCGCAGCTTGTGGCCTCTCCAACCGTGGTCGACGTCCGGATTGTCGCGGTGAGGGGCTTTGAGAGTCATCTCGTTGGTGTCTCCACGGGGGAGAGGGAGGATGGGTTTTTCGTGGATGTTGAATTCAGCATGTTGGCTGACCATGATCGAAGGAGGTTGAAGGATTGCTTTGGTCCTTTGATTTCGGAAGAAGAAAAGACAGGGAAGCAAAAGGTTCCCACAGACGGCGCCACTGATCTTATCAAATCAGAAAGAGGATCAGTGGTCAGTACTACATCGTGAGCTCCGAATTCGTCAGTGGTGGAGAAGAGGAGGGGGTGTACCTGTAAAACACTCTGATGCCAAAGTGAGGTTCAGAGTGAAAGGAAGCAAGTACAGAAAGTGTGACTATTAGAATACCTAACCCAGAGGAGGGTATTTATAATGTGCCCCTAGCGTTGGGCCAACGGTTATCTATAACAGGTTGGATCATTAGGCCGAATTCGGATAACTGCCAGGATCTACGTGAAGTAGGGAAGACCAACACGTGGTCTTCATCCTGGGTCAACTGCCCGTGGACTTCGGGAGGCGGAGGACATGCTCTCGAGGGCGAAACTCTCGCCCGAAAGTCATGGGTAGTTGGCTGATAACGTGTCCCCGCATAGGAGCACGTGGAGAGTGTGGGGAAGACGCCTCAGGAGCGGTTCCTCGCACGGGATGGTGGATTGGGCCTGAGTTGGGCCCTCCCCGACGGGAAGCTGGGTTGGGCCGTGCCCGACGGTGTGCCAGCCTCTGTCCCAGTCTAGAACAATTTGATTTAGGAAGGATGAGGTCATTCAAGGTGTGTCTAGAGATGCATTTCTCAAAATTTCTAAAGACAATTTCGAATTTTCAGAGGTGTGAGCGACACCATAAGGGTGAGAAAAGAAATTGCCAATTGATTTTACTTTAAAAAAAAAATTATTAGTTTAAATTTAAACGTGATTTTTATATTAAAATTTACGGTTCAACTCATGTCTACGTAAATTTGTCCAAACATAATTCAAGTTATCTTCAACTAATTTTTAACTATAATCAATTTTACATAATCCATTCATTCAACATAAATTCTAATGTAATTGTAAGTCCCACTAAAAGGCGCCAACCAATAGATTGGCTTTAACAAAAATAGGTTTGAATCCAACACTCATTAACTCTAGCTCACATATTTCAATTAAATAAATCTCTAGACAAAACATCCTTAAATCAAAGTCTCTAAACACGTACTAAAAGCTTTTACTAGAGATCAAATTTATATGATCTATTAAAACAAATTATTTTAATCATTTTTAAATATAATTAATTTTTAATTTTTAGGAAAAAGATTTTGTTTTTGTCATAAAAAATTCTAAATAAATTTTTGAGTATATTACCCCAAATAACTGAGTTTTGAAACGCCCCACACAAACATGGAGCTGAGACCACAAAAAGATTCACTAAATATGAGACAAGTTAGAAACATATCTTCGGATGCATGCGACTACTAATGACCTAAACAAATAATTTGTTTAGCCAACATTCACCATAATAGTTGCTCTCCGAATTGGTTGTAGAGTCATCATTAATAAAACATACTACCTGTTCACATTCCAATATATGCTATCTATAAACAACACAGATATGCTAATCACACTTATATATACCGGTTGATCTTGTTTAATTTTTTATTCCAAAATAGTTCCGTTTTGGTCTTCTTCTCCTCTTCCGTCGCCGAAGACACACTTGCTAGTAAGGTAGGTAGATACTTGGCAGAGAAATCTGTAGTTCGTAAAGTTGGAATGACAGTTTTTGTTGAATTTTCTGTAGCACCTGCAGATTCAGCTCCAATGCCTCCACCAGGAACTTGTAACTCTGAAAAGCAAAATAACCAATACTACATGAGTCAGAAGAAAATACATGCAAATCAAACAGTTTCAATTGTTATAATCATCTTTTAATTTTTGTTCACAGGATGTGTGTTCAAGTTATGACACGAAAATGAACAAGATTTAAATAGACTTATAAGGCCAGGGTTGATGCTAAGACGTTAATGTTTTTAATGTCCTTGCCGTCTCAATTGCAGCTACATTAACCATATTTAATTGCAATATTAAGGATTGTGACACAGCTGTAATTAGAGCTGTCAAATAAGCCCTATTTGACAAAGCCCTAATAATTAGGCCCCCTATTTGGCCCTTATTTTTTAGGCCCCCTACTAAATGAATATTTTTTGGGGCCTTTATTTTTAAGCCCACTCATATTTTTGTTTTATATGGGGCCTGAGTGAGGGGTTCAAAATCCAATTTATTCAGAAAATAAAAAGTTGACGATTTTTTCCAAAAACAAAAAAAGTCAATTTTTTTAAATAAATTTTTTTTTTTTGTCAAAAATGAAAAAGTCGTTTCTTTTTCGAAAAAAAATTATTTAATATTGGGTAACCTATTGAAATTTGGAATGTTTATATATTTGTTGAAACTGTAGCGTACAGGAGTAAAAATGTATTTCTCTTTCATTTCCAAACTGTAGAGTAAGCACCAAAGATCATGAAAATGTAATCCCTTTACTTTCAAGATGATATTAGTTATTTGTTTTCTAACAATCTACAATTAAAATTTTTTTCTGAAAATAAAAAAAAACAGATTTTTTCAGAAGAAAAAAAAAGTCGATTATTTCCGAAAAAAAAAACCCCGATTTTTTTTTAAAAAAATAAAAAACTGATTTTTTCTGTAAATTAAGAAAAACGATTTTTTTTTCAGAAAATAAAAGAAAACCGATTTTTTTCGAAGATAAAAAAAGTTGATTTTTTCCAAAAATAAAAAAAAAAGATTTTTTCCGAAAATACAAAAAAAATCGATTTTTTCCGAAAATGAAAAAAATTGATTTTTTCCGATAATGAAAAAAACCGATTTTTTCTGAAAATAAAAAAAAAATCGATTTTTTCTGAAAATGAAAAAAATCGAATTTTTCCGTAAATGAAAAAAACCGATTTTTTTCGTAAATAAAAAAAATTGATCCAAAAATTAAAAATCCAATTTTTTCTGAAAATTAAAAACCCTATTTTTTGTCCGAAAAAATTAAAAAACTGATTTTTTCCGAAAAATGAAAAAAATGTGATTTTTCCAAAAAAAACCGATTTTTTTTTTAAAATAATAAAAAACTGATTTTTTCTGAAAGTAAAAAAATCAGATTTTTTCCGAAAATAAAAAAACAATTTTTTCCGAAAAAATAACTCAATTTTTCCCGAAAAAATAAAAAAAAAACTGTTTTTTTTCAAAAATAAAAAAACTCGATTTTTTCCGAAAATAAAAAAAAACAAATGTTTTCCGAAAATGAAAAAAACCGATTTTTTCCGAATATAAAAAAAAATCAATTTTTTCCGAACATGAAAAAAACTGATTTTTTTCGAAAATAAAAAAAATTGATTTTTTTCAAAAATAAAAAAAAATTTGATTTTTTCCGAAAATTAAAAAAACGATTTTTTCCAAAAAAAAATGATTTTAAAAAAAATTAATTGAAAAAAATCTATTTTTTTAAAAAAAATCAAGTTTTAAAAATGTTGGGGCTTTAAGGCCCTACTTGAATTTTAGGGGCCCTTAATTTAGGGGACTTACATATTTTGGGGCTCATTTATTTTTAAAATTTTAGGCCCTTCTATTTTTAGGGGCCTTGAAATTTAGGCCCCAGCCCCCTAAATTGACACCTCTAGCTGTAATTTAAAACTTGCAAATGAGCAATATGTCCTATGTACTGCCTCCAAATTATTAATGAGTCAGACATTAAATTTAAAGGCAACTATTTTATTTTATTTTTTTGAAATAAAAGATTATATATTTCAAAAACAACTCTATACAAGGCGATCACCTGGATCCAGCCCGACAACAACAACAAAAAGCAAAACAAATTACATTAATAACTTTGATATATGGGCTCTATACTTTAGGTTTTGCCAACCTCTATACACTATGCAATCTATAATGTTTCTCGTAAGGTTCGTGTAAACTCTATTGCTTTCAAAAACCAATGCATTCCTAAAGCGCCACACATCATAAATGGTCTCCGCAACCGCCATTTTAAGAATGTCAGCTTTCGTTCCTTTGCCTTTGGTATTCCTTAAAAGCCAGCCTAATTCATCATTCCACTCAAGAGGGTAATGGTCTATATTTAACCACAATAGAACCTGCTTCTAAGTATCCTGCAAAATTTTGTAGCCAAACAATAAATGCTCCTAATATTCATTCATTTCACCACAAATACTGCAGACACTATTTTGAATCAAACCCAACTTCATCAATCTCATTTTTGTTGCCAATCGACCGTGGCAAGCAAGCCAACAAGTAACCACTGCACGCGGTCGAGCATAATTCCTCTTGAGCAAATGAGTCCAAGCCACTCTAGAGCAATCATCCACTAGCTTTTGATACAATCTACTAATTGAAACTTCATGTTCCTCATCATGTCTTGCCACTCTTGCTGAACTAGATTTATACTGCTCATACTACAAATGATATTCATTAAAATCCACGAACCATTTTTACTAATGGGAGCAGCCATCACATCTTTCCCTTTTAAGTAGTACACATGGATCCACTGGACCCATAGGTCGTCCAACTTCATACAAATGTTCCATAAGCATTTTAACAGAGTTACAGTATTCCACACAACAATGTTAATCACATTTAAGCCTCCTTGAGCAATAGGTCGACATACCTTATTCCAAACCACAGGGCTTTTTCTCTTGATAATAGTCTGTCCTTTCCAAATGAAAGACCTACATATTGCCTCAATCTTGTGCAGGACCTTCTTTGGAATGGGGAGACAACTCATCCAATATTGAGAAATTGCCAAAGATATGCTCTTCACAAGTTGGATCCTACATGCCATGCTTAACAATTTTGAGGACCAATGCTGGATTCTGCTTATAATTCTGTCAATCATTGGCAAATAATGATTGGTATCTAACAGGGAGAAACCCTTCTTCAAAGCCAAAGATATTCTTCACTTCATGAATAGTATTAGCATCCATGCCTCCACAAAAAATCCTGCATTTACTAGGATTAATAACAAGACCAGTTGAATCAGAAAAAAAACATGAATGCATCCAATATCAACTCAACATATTTACTATCTCCTCTACTGAATAACAGCACATCATCAGCAAAAGACAAATGGGTGATGCCAAGCCTCTCACACTTATTATTATGGTTAAAATTAGGATTCCTTTGCATTCTATCCAAAAAAATTCTCATATACTCCATCATGATGACAAAGAGCAAGGGGGAGATGAGGTCCCCTTGTCTAATACCTTTTTTGGCCTGCAGGATCTCAAAATATTCCCCATTAATGTTGAACTTGTAGCTGACAGTTGTGGTCACTGTCATTATCCACCCAATGAACTTTTTAGGCAAGCCTATCTCATAAAGAATAGACTCTAGAGCTTTCCAATCGACCATATCATAGGCTTTTTGCAAGTCTAGCTGTAACATACACCTTGGGGTCCCACATTTTCTAGTATAACCCTTCATTAGTTTAAAAGCAAGCAGAATGTGGTTGTGAATGATTTGACCAGGTACAAAAGCTGTCTGGCTTTGATGGTTGTACCTGTCTGGCTTTGATGGATGGCTTCCTGCATATACTTACCCAACCTATTGGTCAGAATTTTGGAGATGATCTTATAAAATGTTGTACAGCCAGTTATAGGTCTAAAATCTTTTATAGACTTTGCATTATCATTCTTGGGAATAAGGGTATCCACAATACTATTGAAAGCTTTAAACATGTTACCTTTCTCAAAAAACTCTTGGATAGCAGCCACAACATCCTTTTTAATTATGTGCCAACTAGCTTTAAAAATTTTGGCCCAATAAACATCAATACCTGGAGCCTTTAAGTCCCCTATGCCCTTTAAAGCTTTTAAAATCTCCTCCTCAGTAACTTGGGCAATCAGACAGACACCTTGCTCTAAAGAAAATTGCCTACCACCCCTTATAGCCTCTATATCAATATGCTAGATAGAGGTAATAGCTTGACCTATAAGATTTCCATAGTACTTCATAACCTCTTTGTGAATATTCTGCTCGTTAGTAAAGAGATTTCCTTCAGCATTCTGTAACATACTCATGCTCTTTTTGTGGTGTTTAGTTTTGATGGTAGCATAATAATAAGAGTTATTACCATCTTCCATTCTCAACCAGCCAATTTTTGCTCTTTGCAACATGATACTTTCCTCAATTTCATTCCATCTAATCACATTCTCAGTGCAGACCTTCACTTTATCAATGACTAAACTATTCATTCTATTCTGCAACAAATCTTGCTGGGCTAGCTCTAACTCCATTCTAGCTTTCTCTACCTGTTGATTCACATTACTCAAGGCTTTTCCAAATTGAACTAGGCCTGGCTTGAGCCTTTGAAGCTTCTGCTACAAAATATACATGGGAGTCCTCCAAATTGGTTTATTCCAACCTCTGCTCACAATGTCCTCATAACCTACCTTATCCATAATACAGTTGTAAAACTTGAACCTCTTATTATTAACCTTCATCTAACTCTTTTCTTCCACACAAAGAATAGCATGATCTGAAACACTGGGAGGAAGTATTTTCAGCTGCATATCCAGGTTATCTTGGAACCAATTGACATTACCTAACACTCTATCAATTCTAGAGTAGAAAGTCCTAGTAGCCTACTTATTACTCCAAGTAAAATAGTCACCAGAACTGTCTATCTCATTGAGCCCTGTCATATTCATCATGTCCTGTATATCTACAAACTCAGCTTCAGTAACCATTTTACCACCTATCCTGTCCTGAGCCCTAGCCACATTGTTAAAATCACCTATGGCACACCAAGGACCCTATTGATTATTCTGCAAAGCCAGAAGGTCATTCCATAACTTCCTTCTATGTTCCAACTGGTTATGAGCATACACAACAGTTAACCAATATTTGAACTTGCCTAGAGTGTCATAAATTCCACAGTGGATGAATTGGTCTGAACTACTAACCTTCTGAATAAGGATTTTGGTATCATCCCAAGAAATCCAAATTCTGCCATTATCATGAAACTGGTAATTATCCATGTAGTTGTCATACAACTTAAGTTTATCTCTAGTTAGCTTGGCCTTTGACATCTTCACTCTTGTTTCAACTAGAATCAAAATTTTAGGTTTCAACTTATAGAAGCAGGAGTGTTGCACCCCAAAATTTGCCCTCACTGTTTCCTACCCAAACTGGCTTCGCTTCACATTCATCTTCATATCTCATTAGGTCATTGTTCTTCTAAGACGTGGGATCAAGAGGTTATTTGAATCCGAGTTTCCTATTTGCTTTGAGATTCTTGTACTCAAGTTGAAGCAATGGTTTGAGCTCACAGCATCATAAGCACCTTTGTCAAAGTTCATCAAGTATCAAGTTTGTCTTCATCAAGATTTCTCATGAGTATCAAGTTTACCTTCTTTATTCAAGACGATTCATCATTATCAGTGTACATCAAGGTGAATTAGAGTTTCTCATTCATGGTCGAGCTTTTAGACTTTTATCAGTGGAGATTCATTGGATTAAGGTTTTCATGTCAAGGACGTCTTGGTAATTATGTGTATGTCTGCACTTCATGACTCATATATATCTTCAAGGTTTTCTCAGGGCAGTGCTTTTGTGTCGAGATCATTGGCCATAAAGGCAAGATTTGTGGATTAAATTGCAAAGCACCAGGTCACGGTGCAATAGATCAAATTGTGGACCCATATTGTGATCAAGGGATTATTGTCCTCTCAGAGATGGAAAGAGTTAGCTGCTTGCATCCAATCATGGTCAGACCTAGCCAACGCCTTTGAGCCTATGTCATCACCAGCACAACAAATATTCATAATATATGGAAGCTTTGATCCCATGTCTTTTGCATTCATAACATGGCATAACATAAGCATATATGCATCATTTTGCATATCATTCTCCAACCCATAAACAACTGAGCTCATCCATCCTTTGCCCATAACCCGCAGTTGATTTCCCAACTCTCGTATTGGACTCAAATTAGCTTTTGGAAGGATCATGAACTCAGGAGAACAAAGCCAGTTTGTGACAATAACAGATGTTGAATTGATGAAATAGCAGTTGGACCAACTTGTGGAAGCAATGAGAGCCTTGGCAAAGAGAGACGATAATGTTCAGAGGACTTCAGTCATTGGGAATGTCATTCCACCTCAGGTGAACAATGTTACTCAAGCTCATCCTGTGCGGATCCCTGTTGAGAATCCTACTATACAAGAGCGTCCCATTGTCCGAGGCAGACATTCCTCTTCTCTTGATGCCACGGACTATCAGAGTTTTGCATTCTCTGTGCCAGATTTCTAAGGGGTAGTTCCAAATATGATACCTAAAGACCCACAGGCTGTTGAGTTTATGGAAAGATACCGTGTGTTGGAAGAGAAGCTTAGAGCCCTGGAGGGGCGTGGTACTCTTGATCTGAATGCTGTGAACATGTGTTTGGTACCCGACCTTGTAATACCTCCAAAGTTTAAGACACCAAAGTTTGGGAAGTACAAAGGGGATAGTTGTCCAAAACAACATTTGGTGATCTTTTGCAGAAGAATGACTTCATACGTCCGCAACGACAAGCTTATGATTCAGTGTTTCCAAGACAGTCTGAGTGGGGCATCACTGAGTTGATGCCACTAACTATGCTGCTAATCTGAATTCTATTCTAAAGACTAAGGATGAGCTAAACACAATGCGACAAAACATTGTTGGACTCATGGATTTGACCGTTGAACAATTTGATCATATAAATCAAGCCATCGCATCTTTGAAGAAACGCCTTGACTTGATTTACGAAGCACCTCTTTTTCAAGTTTTAATGCATTTACTTCAGAAACATTTTACTTTATTTCAGTTTTTCATTTTTTTATGTCGGGAATAAATTGATTTACATTCAGTATTGATACAAAGCTAGCATTTGCTAGCACCTATTTGGTTTTAATGGATGATTTAATTTACTGCTAAATATTGATCTTTATGGTTTCAATTTTATTCCTATCATACTTTTTATTCTGTTTTTAATTCATGTTGTCATGTTATTTATCTCTCAATATGCATTATAATGTTGTTTCTCTGTGCTAACCATTGTCTGTTATGAAAATTTTATGTATGGAATGCTTGCTGACAAAAAACTGTTTAATTCCCCAGAATTTGCGACTGTCACGATCGTGACAGGCCCCGTGACGACCGTCACGCGGGTTTGGAACACGTTCTGTGTTAAAACAGAACTGTATCCTTCGTCTTCCTCTTCTTTCCCTCAATTCAAAACACAGCTGTCCCACTATCTTTTCCCATTCCATAGCCGTCCCACCAATACGCATTTAACCCAATTCAACATTTTCCTTTACCACTCGTTTTCTCCATTCACTATATATTCATACCGTGTACCATTTTTTTTCACAAACCCTCATTCTCCACAACCCATTTTCTTTCCTAATTTCTCTGTGGCCCACCAATGGCACGACAAATTCCGGACCTATCAACATTGAACTTCAGATATGGAGAAGCAGGAGAGCGTCAAAGGGCTAGGTACATCGATTACTACCGACGTTCCGCACAACCAACTCGCTACGTAGACGTTGCATGTCTCGAAGAACTCGGAATACTTGAGGGAGTTAAATGGATGCTACAAAATGCTGGTCTATGGCAGCTCTGCACTCAGAGCCGGCCTACATACGTAACACCTTCTGGCGAAACGAACCAACTCACCGGCGTAGCCACGTTCCGCATGTTTGGTACTGAGTATAAAATCGGCCAAAATCAACTCGTCGATATGTTTGGTTTCAACCATGGCGAGAATATTCATTGCCAGGTGCCACAGGAGAATTTCTTTCAAGCAGCATTTCAATTATGGAATCGGTTGACAGGAACAACAGTCGATAGCTGGGATAGCCTAAACGCAACTTATATCCACAACCCAACCATCAGATATGTCCACCGCGCATTAGGAGGCACTATTTTTGCACGGGATAACAACCACAAAGGAACTATTTTTCCTCTATTGTATGTTTCACCCAGAGCTGATCAATGTCGCACCATTTTTGCTAGCACACATACAAGCAAACTGTGCTAGAGGTTCCAAACCCTTCTATTTTGAAGGGATTGTCACCTCTATTGCTCTCAAATTGAATTTGGAAAACGAGCTTACCAGATTACCCTCCATGCCTCCGGTGTTCCTTGACATAGACTATTGCCGAAACTCTCAGCTCATCAAGTTACGACGAGATGGAAAATACCATCATATGGTCCACGCCAAAACCGTAAGAAGTATCATTATGCCTTGCAGGAGCCGCATTGACCCTCAGAATATGGCCAATTGGCTCTTTGATCTGAATGCTCCTGAGCAAAATGCGCCAGCCCATGATGATCAAGACTATGGACCTGTTGATGAAATGGAGCAAGAGATGGATAACGCCCCAGAAAACCAACCACCGCCTGCCAATGATGCTCCTTCGACCTCCAGACGTCGTTGTCGCCCCGACCAAGACCCCGTTACTAATGAAGAAATCTTGAGGGCTATATGGCAACAAAACCAGTTGGCTGCACAGAGAGAAGCACAGCAACAGACGCAACACAATGAAATGATGACTCTCATGCGTCAAATCCAGCAAGGGCAAGTTGACCAAGGTCAGAGGCTTGACGGTGTCATCGGTGAGATGGGTGCATTGACACTGCGACTACAAGACTTACACGATTACATCCATCACGTGGGCATTCCAGATCATGTGGCACGTCATGGACGCGGGCGCCTTAGAGGCAGAGGACGTGGAGCTCCCTGATTATTTTTGTTTGTTTTTAGTTTTTCTTGTTGTTCCCCTTTATATCGCAACATTGAGGACAATGTCCGATATAGTGTGGGAGAGTCAGTTTATTTCTGTTTTATTTCCCTTTCTTGTATTTTCCTTTTTTTTCCTTATCAAAGTTAATATATGAGTATTTTCGTTCAGTATTCTGATTTCTCCATTTTATTCTGCCATAACGAAAAAAATTTACGATTAATGCACATCGTGACATACCAAGCTTTAAATTATGTTAGGAAGTTGGGAAAGTGCTAACAAGATCGATACCGTCTTGACACCTTAGACCTCTTGCGTATGCGATATCAGTTTCGATACTTATTATACGATACCTTGAGTTCAGTCCTAAAGTAACCCCTAATAGTTTATATTAGCAGTCAGCACCGTCTAAATCACAAACCACGTGGGGAGCCGATGAATATAAGTGTTTGATGCCCAATCATGAAAATAAAAACATATTTCTTATCTATATGCCGAGAAAAATAGAAATGCAACAACTCTCACAGTTGTGAAAATTTACAAGAAAAGAAAGAAAATTCGTTGTCAGTTGGTTCAGAGGTACCTGATTCTGAACTTGGTAGGGCGAACTACGGTTCGATCCCCCGCAATCTACGAATGGGATGTATAAAGGGTTACCACACTTGTGTATCAGGCCCGTGAGAAAAAGGAATCAAAGTCACTAACCGGTTACTCCACTACGTGCGTGAATAAGGCAAAGGGCTTAATGTGATTGTGTTAGAATGAAACCGGGTGAAATAGACACACAAACTTATGATTGAACTATAATAGAATGATTAGAACTGGATTCTACAACAGAGAGGTCTATGACAAGCTTGTTGCTTTGTGTCATTATTGTATCCTTAGTGTTTTATACTAGTATCTGTCTTACTAACAAGAAACTCTTTTTCAAATCCATTGGTATACCAGGTATATGCATTTGATGAAATTTGTCTGATTTTAACAGATTGATTGCTTGAGGACAAGCAAAGTTTCTAGTGTGGGAGAGTTTGATAACACGAAAATATATCATGTTTTTACTTTGATTTATGTTATTTTCTTATTCAGTTTTCGTCTAATATCCGATTTTCTCGAGAGTATTTAAGTGCTTTTGTAGGTAATTCCATTTCCAAGTCAAAAGTATGCAAAGTGTAGAAAAGAAGCAAAACATGCAAGAAAAGAGCAGAAAAGAGAAGAAAAATAGCAGAATCCAAATTCTGTTGATGTGACGATCGTCACGGGTCCACCACGACCGTGGCAGATACAAATTTCATCACGACCGTCACAATGCTTCACGATCGTCATGCGTTCAGAACAGTTTAATACGTTGAGCAGAAACGTGATTACGAAGTTTCAGAGAATCAGTTTTTACACGCTTACATTTCCTCCGAAGAAATTTAGGTTCCAAAGTCACATAACTGTCAAAGAGAAGTGCCTACATTTTCTCCAACCACTACCTCAGCTCAGTATATAAATATGGGAGATTTCAAAGAACAAAGGGGTGACCAATTTTCCATTCCGAAGTACTGTCTTGCTGCCAAATTATTTCCAGAATTTCTTTTGCTTTTGTTTTCCTTTATAATTCCTTGTCACCTATTACCGAACAAAGTAATAGTTTCTCACATTGAGGAACTATTACACTTTAGATTTAGATTGTTTCATTGCCTTCATCATTTGCTATTTTAATTATATCCAAGCAAGAACCTACCAGTCTGTGGAGGGATTGCTGCTACTGCATTTACCCGGTTTCCATTATTCAATTTATAGTATCGTTTATTTTCTTTTAATTATGTCTTTGATTAATTGTTTTTCCGCTTTTATGTTTAAGTTCGTAATTATGTCAAGCTAAACCGATCTTATCGGTATGTAATGAAGTAACCAAATGGATTAAATAACTCTAAGCTAAAATCAATAATTAACTCTTCTTCTGGCTTCGATTTCTTAATTTTAAACCCAACTTTTATTACGAGAGTAAAAAGGTAACAAAGGTTAAGGTCAAGACCACGGGAGTGTGAGGCTTTACCCGAATAGCTGAAATCGGGCATTAGTTTTAAAAACAGCGGAAGCACTTTAAAGTTAATTATGTCTTATTAGTTTTCAAAAAGTATTTTTAACCTCATATGGGCTAGCGAGAGCAGACATATTGACTTAAGAGTATAGTCCGAAGCAATAACCACGGGTGTGTGAGGTGAGGGCTTTTAAACTGGTTTTTCCTACAGATGCATAAGGTGATAAATCTTTATACGCTTAGGTTTAATTAATTCCACATAGGTTTACTGAATTATATACCGATATCTTATTCATAACTAGTATTCCCGAATTTTAATTTCTCTTTAATTTCTCGTTTGAACTTAAAAACCAATTCTGATTAGTCTTAGATAAACATAGTAACGATAGATAACGGTGCGTTCGATTTCTAGTCTCTGTGGGATCGATAATATTTTAAAACTACGCGATACGACTGTATACTTGCAGTTAGATTTATTTAGGCACACTAAATAAGCGGTCATACTTTAAGCAAGTAATAGGATCCAACAGTCAAGTATCTAACATCACGTTCAAAACATGTCAGAATCTCACAAGAATCAGATGTAAGTAACTAGCATCAAAAGCAATTAACAAGGAGAACCACAATTAACATCAGGAATCAGTCCAAACGATATCAGGGACTAAGCATAATCTGCATCAAGAGATCTCATCAGTCCAAACAAGGTTATGAAAAATAGTCCATACAAAATCAAGAGAAACAATCAGAAGTCAAAATTGAAATCGACGCCAAAGTCTAACATAAATCAAACAAGGTGATTAACAAGGCTTTAACCAAAAGTTCTAAACAAAACTTCACAATCAACAAAATCTCTAATCAAAGTTGAAAGTCAATTAAAAATAAGGTTGATGTCTATTTCAAAATTAATATCGAAAAGAAAATCTAATTGAAACTAATTCTAAAACAATTCTAAAATTATGAATTAATTCTAAAAATATAATTCTAAAACTAATTCTAATTCTAAAACTAAAACCTAATTCAAACAAGATTAAGTTCTAACTAGAAAATCAATGCCTAATCTGGTTATCCTAAACCCTTAACTAAAATTAAAACTAAACTAAGTGCCTCAATTAATAAAATTCAATTAATAGATATAATTAAATAAACAAAGGGGTACATCAGTTTATTGGGGAGGTGTTAACATAAGCCAGGCGTATGGCCCGATCCGTGATGGTATTCAAGTTAACCTAAAGAAAGACACTTCATCAGCTTCTCACTACTCCCTCAAAATGCGCCGTTTCAAATCCCTCTCTTTCTCCTCAAACGTTCCTCTCAACGGCTTTCTTTCCTCTCATAGAGCTCATGCATTCACGGCTTACGCCGTACGCCGACGCGCCGACACGCCCACAACGGCGGCTGCGACGGCTTCTTCTTCTTCCTCTCACACTGTTGCACCAGAAAACCCAGTTTTCCGCCGCGCTGGAGTTCACCACCGGCGGCGTTAGAGATTAAATCCACACAAAAATTGCACAATCTCCTCCGTCTTCTTCTCAACTACATGAACCTGTCACTAATTCGTTCTTATTCTTGTTCCTCGACACAAACCGAACCCAATCTCAAAAGAACCGTAATCTAAAGTGACCAAAATTAAATTGTTACAGCGAACGATTAAACGTCAAGACCTTAGGGCTTCTACTCAACGCATCTCAGGCTTTCACGTGGTAACTTCAGATAAGAGAAAAAGAGCGGAGGAGCCTACCTGCTGGAGGAGAAGCTTTTGTCGGCATCGCGAATTGATGAATATGATGCTTCCAGGTAATTCTTGAACCTCAAATTCTTCTTTGCTCTCTCCTGCTACTTATGTCTTCTTCTTCTACTCGCTTATGAATTTGTGAATTAAGCTCTGAATTGGTGTTGTTGTTGTGCGTGAGCGTTGAAGTTGTGATGCGAATCCGTGAATTGCGTCTTGTGATCTTTACGGAATTTGTTGATGCTTGATGAATTTGCGGAGTTGTTGATGTTCTTGAACTCTGGTTTTTTCAGGTTCTTGATGATGAATCGAAGATGAAATGGAAGGATTGGAAGAAACTTGTCGAACCTTGAAGTGCGAAGTGGAGGAACTTGTTTAGCAGAGAGTGAAAAGAGAGTGAAAGCTAATGAAGAAGCTCTCCAATCTGCAATAGTTTATTTTTCTAGTTTTCGAAGTCTGTTAAGTTATTGAGGCTGCTTAGTGAAGATAACGGAGAATGATTGAAGGAGTTGAAGAAGAGTTTGCAAAAATCGGTTAGAGATTGAAGACGATCGAGTTCTAGCGTGGATTTGCGAAGATGAATGGAAGCAGGGAATGTGAGAAGAAGTGTCGGGGAAGAAAAAATGGTTACGAGTTTTTAGTTAGAAAGTTCTGTTATGTTAGTTAGGATCTGTTATAATTTCTGTTAGAGGTTTTGTTAGGAATTGTGAGTTTTCCGGTGTTGCTTTCATTCTGCTGTATATTTTTTCTACTGATGTGATGAATTTGGAATCTGTCATGGAATTATAATATTTTTTCTTTTATTTGCTGCTATGTATCATTCTCTTATGTGCTGAAGTTCTGTTAAAGAACCTGCTTTTATCTTATTTTTTTCTTTCTTGTATTTGCAGTAAAGTTGATAGTACCATCATAATAAGCAGATGGAACATGTGGCTCTGATCAGTTTAGATGAGAACCACCTAGGTTGGAGTTTCCGTTGGGACCAGCTGAAGGATCCGTGTAAGAAGGCATGGTTGGGGTAGGGGCAACCATGCCAAGCGGAGTGGCTGGTGAGCTTGCGTATGGATTTTGATGGTTTGGAAACAAACATGTGAGCTTGACAAGAGGTTGTTCGTACCGGCATATTATTGACTTATTATTACTGAGATTCACGAGGACAGCTTCTGGACCAACTGAAGTGGATGTTCGAGGAAGCTTGATCCTGTTTTGCTGCTGCTTCTTGTTTTTGCTGTTCATTAGCCATCTCGTATGCGCGTTCAAAATCCTTACACAAAAGTGTATCAAACATCAGCATATTTCACCATTTAACTCCAAATGGTGGTGATGGCAACGGATGACGGAATAGATTCGATGACCAAAATATATTCATATGTTTCCACACAAATCTGTAATATCAATTGTAACATATGTGTAGACGGCATATAGCCTGCTTCACACCTTTTATCAACAATATCATGAGTTGCATCTACCTTGTGCATATCACAGAACTTCCAAAATGCCAACTCTCGATTTTTGAGATGATGTCTTCAACCGCTAAGTTTGGAATGTTAACCACATAACAAGCAATGAAGTTTGAAATTGTAACTTGGTTTTGTAACATATGTGTAGACGGCATATAGCCTGCTTCACACATTTTATCAACAATATCATGAGTTGCATCTACCTTGTGCATATCACAGAACTTCCAAAATGCCAACTCTCGATTTTTGAGATGATGTCTTCAACCGCTAAGTTTGGAATGTTAACCACATAACAAGTAATGAAGTTTGAAATTGTAACTTGGTTTTTGGTAGACAAATGGTATTTGGATTTAATTGGATTGGAATTGAATTTCGAATTTGAATATGGCAACTTTTGGAATTGGAATTTTGTTTGGTTATAAAATGTGAATAACATGGTTTAATGTGGATTTGAAAATGTTTTGGAAAATGGAAATTAATTTAAATTGGACAAGTAAAAAGGGAAATTTGGATAATCGCCATTTAGAAAATGGGTTTGATCAAAGTCTTGTAAATAGGCAAAAGATGGATGTTGGGTTTTGAATTGGTATCGAATTGAATGGTTTGGATGAATGATGATGACTTGAACTTGAATGAGGCATTGAGCCAACATTGACAAATCATGACCTTAAGACCTTGAATCAATCCTTGTCATTCATAACAAAATGCCTCCCATGCTATGTTTCAATCGCAACTCTACAATGACACTTTGATGCACTTGAGAATTCTTTGAAGAGGATGACCTTGATACTTGATGGGTTTTGGTAAGAAGACGCTCATGACGAATGATCTTCATAAATAAACCCTTGAAAGCCATATAATCAGGGAACTAAACCCTAATCATGTGATAGTGAGCACCAAAGAATAACGCCCCTGATAATTGAAATATACAGGCTCAGAGGATCCACCTGATGAACCTAAGTAATGAGGCCAACCCTAATCATCTGATCTTTATATTTTCCATGAGTCAAACCCTAATTCCTTAATCATGATGACTCTTGATGGAGAATATCCTTGTGGCATGCCTAGAAAGAAGTTCGTGATAATTATAAACTCACAACCCTACTTCCAAAGTCCGCGAAAGAACCCGTTGAATCAATCTTCGGTGGAGTAGAAGCCACAAACCAAAGGAAAAGCCTAATTCCTTAGAGGGCATTGATCCCATGTCTTAGGAGCTCAATGAAATGCATGATTATGAATTTATGACCTAATGAAAAATGCAGATGAATACAAGCGTAAGCCAGAAAAAGTTAGAAAAAGAAAGGGCAAATTTTTGGGTGCGACAGCTGCCCTTATTCAATCGACTTGGACCTGGAGGAATGATAGCAATGGCTTTCAGACGTTCAAGGTGTAAGGTGATTGAATACACAAAGAACCGCAAAATTTGCAAACTGTGGGGAGATATACAATAAAGCGTTTGCCAATCGAAGGTGGACTCAAAGTAAAGATGTCACTCGAAAGCGGACTTGAAAGGGATGTCGGCCGAAGGCGGACTCACAATCGAAGAGTAAAAGAAGGAATACCGGCCGGAGGTGGACTTACAATGAATGATTTAAAAAGGAAAGAATGTCGGCCGAAGGCGGACTCATAACCGAAGGTTACCATCACAAGATAGGTTTTCAAAAGGAAACAGACACACAGGCGGACTCATATCCAAACACAAAGGTAGGCCGACACACAGGCGGTCTCACAACCAAAGGTTACCATCACAAGATGGATTTTCAAAAGGAAGGCCGACACACAGGCGAACTTATATCCAAACACAAAGGTAGGCCGACACACATGCGGTCTCACAACCAAAGGTTACCATCACCAGATGAGTTTTCAAAGGGAAGGCCGACACACAGGCATACTCATATCCAAACACAAAGGTAGGCCGACACATAGGTGGTCTCACAACCAAAGGTTACCATCACAAGATGGATTTTCAAAAGGAAGGTCAACACACAGGTGGACTTATATTCAAACACAAAGGTAGGCCGACACACAGGCAGTCTCACAACCAAAGGTTACCATCACAAGATGGGTTTTCAAAAGAAAGACCGACACACAGGCGGACTCATATCCAAACACAAAGGTAACCCGACACACAGGCTCAGAGGATCCACCTGATGAACCTAAGCAATGAGGCCAACCCTAATCATCTGATCTTTATATTTTCCATGAGTCAAACCCTAATTCCTTAATCATGATGACTCTTGATGGAGAATAGCCTTGTGGCTTTCCTAGAAAGAAGTTTGTGACAATTATAAACTCACAACCCTACTTCCAAAGTCCGTGAAAGAACCCGTTGAATCAATCTTCGATTGAGTAGAAGCCACAAACCAAAACAAAACCCTAATTCCACAGAGGGCATTGATACCATGTCTTAGGAGCTCAATGAAATGCATGATTATGAATTTATGACCTAATGGAAAATGTAGATGAATGCAAGCGTAAGCTAGAAAAAGTTAGAAAAAGAAAGGGCAAATTTTGGGGTGCGACACATACCAGGTAGTGAAAGTGAATCAGTTTCTAGTTCTCAAGAAGAATGGGAGGAAGAAATTAATTCCATCTCGGAACCTCCGCTACCTCATCCTCAGTACTCAGGTATCTCAAATATTAAGAGTCAGCAATCTTTTGGGTCTCCGTATCAGATACCATTTTCTTCGCAGGGATAATATCCTTCTCCAAATCAAGGACCTCCTCAGTATCAACGGTCATACCTTCGTCAACCGCATTAGCAAGCCCGACAAAGGCCAAGAAATCCAGAGAAGCATTTCACTCTGTTGCCAATTTTGTACACTCAGGTATTGCCAGATTTAATCAAAGGTAGATTGATAGTGCCAAAGGAGTTGAACCCAGTGCCTTTCCTGTACCCACCAGGTTTTGATGTCAACGTCTAATGTAACTACCATGCTGGGGTACATGCGCATTCAACTGAATATTGTAAGGTGCTCAAGAGCAAGGTTCAGACTCTGTTTGACCCTGAGATATTCTCTTTCACGCCTCAAGGCATTCAAATCAATAATCATCCTTCTTCCAGTCAGGCAGGTCCGTCAGTCTATGTTGTGGAAGAAATTGCCGAGAGTAGGTGTGAAGATGATAATCAAACTGATTTCAAAGAGAAGTTATGAAGATTGCTAGCTCAGTAGAAAATCAAGAAAGGAAAGCCCAGTTCCCCGAAGCTGGAAATCTTTTAGATCATATATTTACTTTGCATTTGTAGTTTCTTTTCTGTTAAGTGCAAACTCATTTGTAAAACTTTTCTGTTTTCGATTGATAATGTTAATGAAATGAATATCCATGTTTTGATTAAATCCATTTGTGTCCACTCATACTCTTTTTTTATCGATGTCAAACACTTGTTTAAGCAAAGTCCGAGGGAGGATGATGATATTGAATGACGCAAAACTTTAGATTGTATGCTTTTGGAATAAAACCTTGCTGATGATGTACATGCATTGTTTCGAATCCCCAAACACCGAAGATATAAGGAAGATAATCCCTTGTCAACCCTGTTGAGCATAGAAGTAGGAGTTTCTTTCTAAAAATGAAAAACCCTAAATCTTAACTCGGGGCAGGGTAGTTGTCAGTTAATTTGACCGTGCGTTCAAAATTCAAAAAGGGAAAAGGAGGAGTGTTCCCATTCGAGGATCAACCACATCTTATCCCTCGCAAAAAGGTCATACCTCACAGACCCACAGTGGTTATCCTTCACCAACCAATGAATGAGGAAGTCACAACCCTTTCAAATAAGTCAAGGAAAACCAGTGTCACACGACTTGTTCCAAAAAGAAAAAAAAAAGAGAAAAAGCCCGCTAAGTCGAAAACTTGAAAGCAAGTGACTTAGGCAAAAGTTAGGGCATCCCGCTGGACTCCAAAAATAAAAAATTTCAAAAAATATTCCAGGAAAAAATCAGGGAAAAACAAACAAAAAAGCAAAAGAATGAAAAGCGAAAAGGATTACAAAAGAAAAATCCTCGATAAAGAACAAGTCGTGTGACTACAAACACCAAAGACAAAAAGGGTGACTGTCACTCCGAAAACCTTGTGGGTTCCTTAACCATCACTCCTACCATTCAATAACTTTTTGAAAGGTGAGCGCTTGTGCCGAATTAGATGAACGTAGGACTGGAGAACATCAAGGAGAATCGGTGGGTTAAAACAAAACTTTGAGCCTTATATCCTTTTTTCCTCAAACCGTTAACCAAGCCACATTACAACCCTCAAAAGCCCTAATTGAAGCAGGGTTATTTTGAAAGCATACTTTGGTAATCGCGTCAAAGCTGACTCCTAAAAGGATTTGCTTACCATTCATGTTGGCATTGATGTGACATTCTGATAAGTGATTCGTTCACTACATGTTGCAACATAATTCCAGTGGACAGACTTGGATTTCAAAGCTGTCATATGCATTGCATTAAAATCATCATTTTCAAAACGATCGGTTTTACTTGCGGGTAAGCACTTGACATCAGGAGAGTTTCTGCAATGGAAGGATTGATCAAGCTAATATGCAAAACGCCTGAGTACTCCTTTGATCAAGGGCAAGTCATATCAAATGATCACACCAGGAGGGCAAGTCATTCCAACACTACAAGAAAATTGGCAAATTACGACGGTTACTTTTGGCAGGTTACGTCGGTTAGAACTGGCGCAAATTGCAAGTCACGACGGTTCCTCTACCGTCGTAGAAACGTGTGTCGAGAGGCTGTTTTACGATGGTTGGTAAAACCGTCGCTCCAACTGTTGTAATATTTCGCGACGGTTTCGGAACTGCATCCAATGTATTATTACGACGGTTTTAACCGCCATAATTATATAATACATATATATATATATAATTAAAAATAGCGACGGTTTTAACCGCCATAATTATATAATATATATTTAATTAAAAATAGTGATGGTTATACCCGCCGTAATTATATAATATATATTTCATTATTCATATTCAGCTGCTTGGTATATCTGTCTTCACAAAAGAATCACACTAAATTATTCATGCAATATTCCAAATTACAAAATAACAAATCAACATATACTACAATCTTGGATATATTTAATTTTATCCAACACTTCTGTACAACAGAATCACCAACAAGTCACAAAGTAAATGGTGTTGAATTTAAAGGAGATTTTGAGCAAGCATTTGCAGTCACAGAAATAATTTATCTTTTATTAATATGTAGATACTGTTTCAGCAGAAGACCAATAATCTAACAGTGATAGAATCGATTCAAATAATAAAAATAATTTATCATCCAACCAACTCTTACAAAGATTCGCTATCAAGACTATCAGTGTAGGGCCAAAGTCAGGATTCCACTTAAAACCAGCTCAAGTTCCTACAATAATATCAGCTCAAGTGCAAACTAAGACAAATCTATACATTGTTATAAATGGGAAATAGGTAGGATATTTCAAGTGCTCTAGAAAAGTGAGACAGGAGACCCCTACTGTTTCCTGGTTGATCCAACGACATCAATTTCATCAATGAAGATAATGCAAGGAGCCTACAAAAGATACAAGAGGAAAAATGCTCCACAGTCAAACACATGTAAAAGTCAAGTGTAAAGAGTAAACCATATAGGAAGTTATTATGAGAGATCATCAACAAAAAGCAACCGACCTTCTTTTTGGCTGCCTGAAATAAGGACCTTACACGTCGAGTACCAACTCCAACAAACCTGAGCATGAAAAGAAATATGAATCCAATCATCCATAACAACCAATATAATAAACTATCCTTAGTGCAATGAAAGTGGCTACAGTATGCATACACAAGATCCCCATCCACTGACTTAAGAGTTACAATTTCCAGAAGACACATAATAAAGTTCAAAATTTTGTTAAGAGATCACATGAAACATTTTAACGACTAATATACCAACATTTTAGCATCCAAATTTTTGTTAAGAGATTACATAGAAAAATGGAACACCGGCTTCTCCAGCAATAGCCTTCAAGGTCCCAAATAAAGCAAAAAATCAGATCATATTAATAATAGCAGACACATATTAGGAGTCAATTTAGATCAATTCCAAGCAGGAGAAAAATCAAAATTGACTTGACTATTACCGTTTCATCCAAGGATCCAGTAGCAAGAATCTGGATGAAGACAGTTCATAACAGGGTTAAACCAAAGTAGAAATGTCCCATGGGTTGTAGGATATTGATGTAACAACACCATGATCTGCAGCTAGGGTAGAAATAGACGGGGAAGGCTGGTAGCGAATATCATAAAACTCAACAATACCATTTTCAAGACCCATCTAACAAATCAGTTAAAAGATAAGTTAGATAAAAGAAATATATTATTCATTTATCAGAATACAAATTAATACAAATTAATGTTAGTATTTAGTTAGGAATTAGAAATAACAATAACAATAAAAACTAAAGAATGAACTCTATAAAAGAGTTTAGGATTTAGGATTTAGGATGCCAAGAAAAGCTCTCTACATGAGATGTGACTGAAAACCTACAGCCACAAGTGGTTGTTGGCGTCCTAACATCCTTCTGCAAAGTGCAAAGTATAATGACATTAAATAACAATACAATTTGAAATTGCAGACACATTAAAGTAGCAACAAGGGGATATTGGATGATTACCACAACAACAGTTTTGGAGATCTGATAATCTTACCTCTCTTTTCTTAGTTGCTTCTTTAAGAGCTACTTTCACAAGTCTCCTAGCTATTCCCTATTACATAAATCAGTACTAGTCAAAAAAAAAACTCATGAGCTTGCAAAATTTCTTTGAATTGAGAGATGTTAAAGAAACTTACATGCGTGAATTGTTGCTAACTATAATGACAGCTGTTTGGTTAGTTAGATGCTCCCATAAACCATCAGAAGCAAAGATGAGAAATAGGACACTCATCTATAATTATAAGAGAGATTGTATGCATTAAGTATGGAATGCCCTAATCTACAGCAAGTAATCAATATAAAAAGTCAAATTTATCAGTTCAGTTGAAAACGAGACTGACAGTACCTGTTAACTAACTACATTGACATGTTCATTATCTAGAATATTCTTCCCACAAACACGCAAAAACAAAACCTTCTTTATCATAATCCACATCTTAGAACCGAAAAAAATACAACACAAAACAAACCTTAAGAAGTAAACTAAAAACCGTATTATTACTAATATCGCACCGACAGTGTAATTTACATATGCATCCAATTAAACCACACTAAGAGTCACTTTCATTAACATCATAAGATAAAATTTAGATATATTATTATGTTACAAATAAACAAAAATTAAATGCTAATAAAAATACACAAAGCAGAGTAATATAAACTCACATCATACAACTTTAACTTCCAATTTGAGCTTAACACGTTCTGCATCTCTTCCACCATTAGCTGCTTCTCTAAGAACCATTCTCTTACAACAACACAAGTAGTAGTATTAATAAGCAAAAGAACATGAATTCAATTTTTTTTCAAAGTATAATGAACAAATTAACAATAAATACACATCTAACCTAATAGTAACGACCATGATAGAATCTCTGGTAGCTATAATGTTATATACATACCATAGATCATCAGAATCCACTGGTACAATCTGTGTGTATATAAAAAGCTTGTTAACATGTTTTTAACAGTCAAATACCTCCAATAGCAAATGATTGTTGTACAATTGTTCCACCTAGAGAAACTCCATAAATCTGACGACCTTCGTACTTGTCCCAGCCACCAACAATTAACACGGTCAGCAAGTTATTCTGCCAATGAAAATACGTTTACATCAAAGCCAAATATTTATGGACATACACATACATATAATTAGCAAGTAACAACAAAAGTATCCATCAGGATGGCATGATGTCACTTGTTAATTTTTTATCAGTACCAAGTCTATCTACAATTACAACTAGCATTATTGAATTTGATAGAACTCAACAATACCACTCTAATTGAAAAGAAAAGGCCTCAAAATCAAACCTTGTTGTTATATGCCAGAAGCCGAACAAGTTTGGTAGCAACCTTGACTGTGGCAGGTTGTCCAGGACGAATCCTACATAAAATGAAAACATAATAGTGCTGTGAACATTCTCATAAATAACCGAACAAAAATTGTTGCAAACCAAAGGCACAAATAGACAAAGAAGTAGAAATAAGGACAAAAATTCTAATAAAGGTAAAAATGTTGATGTATTATTGAATAAGAAAAGGAAAATGCAAAAGGTGAATGATAATTCTACACCATTAAACTATGCTCCACTCAAGAAGTTACAACTGTCTGGCAACATACCCACTCTCCTCAACCGTATTCCTAATATAACATAAAATGCATTCCTAATATAACAAAAAAGAATCACAATTACATAATAAACAACCAAAATCTCAACTCTCTGCCATTTTTTCAGTTAAAAAACACATTATTCCCTTTTGCCAAAAATAATATGAATTAACTAAATTGTGATAACTAAGAAGCTAATACATAATTCCATCGAATACAGCAGGTAAAGATTCAAAATAACGTAAACATGAAATCAAATTCAAGATAGTGGTAATAGCCACATAACAATAATCATTGATGCAAGAATGAATGGTGTGAGATAGAGAAAAAAAATACCTATCCAGATCGGCAAATGTAGACATCATTAGTAAGCTGTGCGATTTTATCAGATGAGTGATTTGCAACATATACACCTGAAAGTGAGAGAGATCAATTCTAACATCATTCAAAAAAGAACATCAAAAACCATCAATCAAACAGAAATTCTCTACTTAGATGTAGTAAGACACAAACTTTCAACTATGATTTTATGTTTATATGTGTGAAACGAATTGATTTAGATTAGGGTTTATGAATGAGTGTACCAGTGCTAGTCCGAGAATCGGCTCCAAGAACGACTCCACCGTTGTAGCTAACACCGATGATAGTGGTTTCCATGAAATGGGGAGCATTGAAATCAACACTATCCATGATTGTTGGTAGATTCGCAACGAAAATGGAGAAGAAAGAAGGTATGTGACTCTGTCCCTAGCACAGGGCTGAACTGAATAGAACGAAGGTGTTGAAACAAAAAGAAAAGGGTTACACATTTTTGTACTTTTATTTCCCTTATTAATTTTTTAACTGAAAAAAATGAAAGAGGGTGAAAAATGGAGCCTTTTGTGAAAATTGAGCGCCTTTTATTTCATATTCTATACCAACGGTTAGTTTGTAATTTTGGTCTCTAAATGCTATCTATACCAACACTTTTTTTACGATTACTAAACGTGTCTGTTGGTATATGGCAAATTTCTTGTAGTGATTAAAGAGTTGAATCATAACAAACGGGACAAGAAAGATAGAAGGGAGATACAAGTTGAAGATTAATGGGTGAATATTAACGCGTGAGATACATATTGAACTAATAAAGAGATTAGGGAGAGATACGAGAGTGATAGGGACCTGCATGAGAGGCTCAACGTGAATAAAGGGGCTGGGGGGAGAGGAACGGTGGGAGTGTGGAAGTCGGCGTCAGAGAAAAGACCTTTCATTTTTATTCTCGTTCTATTTTGTTCCTTTCTTATTCTTCTTTCTTTTGTTTTTTACAAATATTTTCTTTTTATAAATAATTTATCACGTTCCTTATTTTTGGTTTTTTTTTTTTATAAATTGTATATTAAAAATTTAAAATATATATAGTTATTTAAAGATTTGAATGAAATTTTTAAAAATACTAAAAAAAATTTAAAGATAATAATGAGGGAGATGAGAGAAACAAGTGTTTTTGATGAAGTTTGATGAGTTTGTGAGGGAAGAATAGCACTAAAAATTTTCAGAAAGGGAACGATAATTTGTTTTAATAGTGAGTATGAGGACGAACTTGAACCTCATTTTGTTTTCCCAAATAAAATTTGTTTTAATCAAGAAAAGGATGACAGTCCATATAATTAAAATTTATTAAAATAATTAATAATTATAAGGACGGTTTTGTGATAACTGTCGTGACAACCGTCGTAGTCCAGTCTCTAACTGTCGTGACAACCGTCGCAGTCCAGGAATAAGGACGGTTTTGTAATAACTGCCGCAAAAATCTGCGACAGTTGACCCTAACTGTCGTGACAACCGTCGCAATCCAGGAATAAGGACGATTTTGTGATAACTGTCGCATCTCAAGTGTCGTAAATCTCATTTTTTTCTTGTAGTGCAAGATTCAGATAATCTGGGGCAATCAGGTTGAGATTCGACAAATCTTTTGAAGGTCAGTTAGTCAGAGGCATTCCTTCACAGATCAGCTAATTAGGGGAAAAACATTTCAAGGCTGGGGCATGCCATCCCAAAAGCACAAGAGGTTAATCTTGTCCAGAAGGCGATTAATCTGAAGCACCTCTCCAAGGTTCAGAATACTGGGGTAGACCATCTCAAACCATCATGGTACAGGAATCCCAGGTTTCCTTTCGAGGCAGATTCTTACAGAGATCTCGCAGGCTGGGTAATCATGTGTATGTCTGCACTCCATGACTCATCTATATCTTCAAGGTTTTCTCAGGGCAATGCTTTTGTGTCAAGATCATTGGCCATAAAGGCAAGATTTATGGATTGAATTGCAAAGCATCGGGTCACAGTGCAATAGATCAAATTGTGGACCCATATTGTGATCAAGGGATTATTTTCCTCTCAGCTGCTTATTGTTTGTTGCTTGTAATACAAGTTAATTTGTATTTGAGGTGTTCAACGGGTTAAATGACTTAAAACATGTTGAGTTTGGTCGTGTGGATTCCTTGGGATTCAGATAACAAAGGCATACTTCATCATTCATTGATCCATGGTTTCAAGTACAAACTCAAATTCTATTCCAAACCATAAACCATGTTTATCCACTTTAAAAATCCATTTTAAACCATTTTTCAAAATCCATCTGCCCATTTCTCAATATCCAAACCAAATAATCCATATCCATTGTTATCCATGTTCAATTTTAAAAGTCCATTTCTTTCTAAACATATTCAAAGTATCTGATTACCCATTTCACATCCGGATTTCAAAACCATTTCATCCAAAAATACAAATCATTACAAGACCATTATAAAAGAGGAATTACATAAAGAAAATTACAAAGAATGTTGTTGTTGACTTTTGGTCAACATACTTGACCATCGACCAATGACTCTTTTGACTCAATGTACAACCTGTTTTTTACCACCAAGAAAGCTATAAGACTATTGGTTCACATAGTGGTGTGAATATGTGTAGATAGAACGAATCACAGCCACGAGTTTGAGGTGGTTACTACAAGCATTCATTTTATGGAATTGAGAGTCACGGGTGCATGGAGGCAACCCCTAGCTTGGCATGTGCAAATAAATGTGTTTTCTGCTGAAGGCTTCACACCACGGCATTGTGCATTAGCTCTCGTTGGTGAACCTATTATGTATCCAGAGATAAATGCACTTGTGGATGAGTTGCACAAAAGGAGAATTTCCACTTTTCTAGTCACAAATGCACAATTTCCGGAGAAAATTAAGTCGTTGAGGCCTATTACCCAGTTATATGTCAGTGTTGATGCTGGAACAAAGGACTCTCTTAAGGCA
Source organism: Lathyrus tuberosus (assembly GCA_022829125.1). Lineage (NCBI taxonomy): Eukaryota > Viridiplantae > Streptophyta > Magnoliopsida > Fabales > Fabaceae > Lathyrus > Lathyrus tuberosus. Next base: position 4,155,729 of record JALAZF010000346.1, read on the forward strand.
ATTGATAGACTGCTATTTGGAAATTTTTGGGAAAGATTTATTGATTCCTTGACTTCTCTTAAAGAAAAAACATCAGCTACCGTCTGGCCCTTGTGAAAGGATGGAATGCTGAAGAAGTTGATGCTTACTATAATTGAAATCAAGGGTGTTACATATTGTGGCTCGACTGCTACATCAAAATTGACAATGGGGAACTAGAAGAATAGTGACAAAAAGAAAATTTCATAACAGGTAAAAATAATACATAGCAGTGAAAAAAGACTTTATGACAGAAGGAGAATTAACAAAGTAGAAAATAGTTCTTAACAGAAAAAGAAAAATACATAGTGAGTCACAACTCAAACCAAGTTCACGCTAACAGATTTTTTTCTTCAATCAAAAACTCTAACAAACTTCCTAATCGAATTACATTGCAAATACCAAATTGCCCTCCTTATCCTTCATCTATAATAACACGTCTTCATCAATCACTTTCTTGAGATTCATCATTCTGCAAAAATTTCCATAAACTTCATCTTCTTCTCTTTCATTCTTGGATTGGAATTTTGGCTCTCTCAAATTTCGCCTCTGAATTTTCTTCAATCTCCTCCGACACAAGTTCACACGCAACTGCAAAGACCTTCATCATAAACACATCATTCTGAATAACTTCATCAATAACAACTTTCCTGCATTCATCTATAATCTTGATCTTCATTGCCTCAACAACCAATACACAATCGCGTTATACAGAAGTTCATCACAACGATTCAAGCACGAACCGTATCAAATCCCGTAATTCACACATCTACAATAATATATTCAGAGTCTAAATCGCAGTAGGTTTGCGAACGCATCGAAGAGCAATCGGAGAAGAGGCGAAACTGAAGTGAATTAGAAGCAAAGGAGAAGCGCACCTTACCTCCAGATTCCTGCGCATCCTCGCCAGTCTGAAGGAGCACCGGACTTTCTCCGGTCGGTAAACTCCTTGAAATTCCCTCTTCTTCATTTCGTGTGAATCGGTAGATAATAGCGAACGGTTCGCAATGTAGTTTGTTTGAAGGCAACTCCTCCGCCGCCGACGTGAAGCAACGGTGCGGCGAAGACGTCGAGCGCCATAATGGTTGATACGAATGGCAATATCGTGAGAGTGAGGATAGGTGAGTTGTGTGCGGTGGCTGAAGGACTTCTAGGGTTAACTTTAAATTCAGAATCTCAATGATGTTGTGAACCGGGTCTTACGCCCATCGTTAGTGCTGGTTTTACCTAGGTGTCAAAAAAGCTCTAAATGTCAAAGCCTCAATAATTAGACCCTTTGGTGGCCCCATTTTTTTTAGGTCCCTTGTTAAATAAATATTTTCTGTGCCCCTTATTTATAAGTCCCTTCATATTTTTATCTTTAAGAGGACTTAAGTGAAGAGCTCAAAATCTAATTTATTTGAAATAAAATATTTTATATTATAAAATCGATTTTTTTCTTAAACCGATTTTTTCTTAAAACTGTTTTTTTTTCCTAAAACTGATTTTTTCCAAAAATTAAAAAAAAATCAATTTTTTCAGAAAATAAAAAAACTGATTTTTTCCGAAAAAAAAAAAAAACTGATTTTTTTCGAAAATAAAAAAAAATCAATTTTTTTCGAAAATAAAAAAACCGATTTTTTCAGAAGAAAAAAAAAACCGATTATTTTCGAAAAAAAAAACACGATTTTTTTTTCGAAAAAATAAAAAACCTATTTTTTCCGAAAATGAAAAAAAAAAACCGATTTTTTCCGAAAATAAAAAAAAATCGATTTTTTCCGAAAATGAAAAAAACCGATATTTTCCAAAAATGAAAAAAACTCGATTTTTTCCGGAAAAAACTGTTTTTTTTCGAAAATAAAAAAACTCGATTTTTTCCGAAAATAAAAAAAACCGATTTTTTCCAAAAATGAAAAAACCGATTTTTTTCCGAAAATAAAAAAATCGATTTTTTCCGAAAATGAAAAAACCGATTTTTTTCAAAAAAAAAAAATCGATTTTTTCCGAAAATGAAAAAAACCGATTTTTTTCGAATATAAAAAACCGACTTTTTTCGAAAATGAAAAAAAATGATTTTTTCCGAAAATGAAAAAAAGCGATATTTTCCGAATATAAAAAACCGATTTTTTCTAAAAATGAAAAAACCCGATTTTTTTCGAATATAAAAGAACTGATTTTTTCCGAAAATAAAAAAACCTATTTTTTTCGAAAATAAAAAAATTGATTTTTTTCGAAAATATATTTTTTTTATTTTTTCCTAAAAAAAAAAAAATTAAAAAAATTGATTGAAAAAATCTATTTTTAAAAAAAAAAAAATCAAGTTTTGAAAATGTTGTGGCTTTGAGGCCCTACTTGAATTTTAGGGGCCCTTAATTTAGGAAGCCTACATATTTTGGGACTAATTTATTTTTAAAATTTTGGACCCTTCTATTTTTTAGGGCCTTGAAATTTAGGCCTCAGCCCTCTAAATTGACACCTCTAGTTTTACCTATATGTTACACCCTCCGTCCTATATTATATATTATAAGCAAAATTACTTTTTAGATACATTGAATAATTAATGTATCTGACTTATATATAGATCAGATATATTAATTATTTAATGTATCTAAAAAGTAATTTTTGTTTATAATATGAAACGGAGTAGTATATTCTAAACACCCTCTCGTCCGTTCATGGTGATAAGGTCGTGGGCCTCACTACCGGGATTTATTCCATTCTCTTTCGCACCACCTTCTTTCAATTCTGCACCCCTAATTCTTTGTGCTGTTTTTTAATTAAATTTTGGGACAATTAGATTTAGGTTTTGGATTAATTTGGTTTTTGATATTTGATTGTGGATTTTTGACTTGGTTAATTGGATTTTAGATTATGGATATTTGATTTGATTAATTTGGATTTTAGATTAATTTCTGTTGAATTTTGGGAATTAAATCTTCATGTTATTTTTATTAGAAATAATGGTTCATGATTTTAGAGTTAATTGTTCATGTTTTTAGAGATTTAAGGGTTCTTTGACTTTTTGGTATTAATGAGCTACTTGATGAAATTTAAGTTTTCATGACTTTGATGGTTAATGGTGTTGTTAAGTTCAGATTGGAATTCTTGATAACTCTAATTAGTTATTGTTTCTCCTAGTTAGATTAGATTAGGACCTTAATTGTGAAATATTAATATTTTTTGTTGATTTTGGAATTGAGAAGTCTCGTGAGTTTTCTGATGCATATCTTGAGTAATCCTTGATATTGATTTTGTTTCTTTGGCGACACTTGCGAATATTTTTCTTGATGATATTTGATGCTTGCCTTGTGATTGATATTGTTACATGACTTGACTTTCTCTTTGTGCTTGAGACTTGCTCTGTGCTTTGTGATTGAGTTGTCCTGTGTTTACTTGTGCTTTGTACTCATATGTTCCCTTAGGGATTACTAGTCCAACTTAATTTCTGATTAAGTTTGGAGCAGAATAGACATTAGGCTCTCAATCCAAGCATGATAACATTAGGATAATTTCCCTTTCTCATCCAGACCTTAGGGCCACAATGCATGACAACACTTAGGATTCAGTTTTCTTTAGACCTTTCGCGCGTTTTCTTCTCTCTCTTAAACGAAAATCAAAACATGTAATAAATACGATGTGCATAGTGCGTCATGAGCCTTAAGTACGTAGAATAAGATGAGCGGTTGAATTTCTACCATCATCTTAGGTTACTTTGCTTGCGAGACGTTTAGATCGTTAGTGTCGCGGTGAGAATCGGATACCAAAGCTATCAGATTAGCTTGGCTCGCAATAATAAGATATCACCACCGAACTTTTATTTTATCCAAGGGAAGGGAGAAAAGATCGAACAAAAACCCTAAGTAAAATGCAAAGCAAAAAGCAAGGCCTAAAGCTAAGCAAGAGAGAGATCAAAGGTACGGGGGTTGGTTATACTAAGGGAAGGTACTAGCACCCTAAGTATCTGTAGTACTCTACAGGAACCTCTTGAAATATTTGTGTTTTGGCTAAAATAGTTTGCTAAAGGTAAAGATGGGCAAAGAAAAGAGGAAAGGTGGAAAAAAAAAGGTAGCTCGCTAGGATCTCGCAATCCTATGCCTACGTATCCTTAATAGGAAGTTAGAGCAATCGTAGTTCAGAACTACGATGAAAAGGGGTGTAAAAAAGAAAATAGTGTAAAAAAGAAAAGGTTGTGAAAAAAGAAAAGTGTGCTTGCCAAGGATTAAGGGTCTGTTTGGTTCAAATGAGGGGGAGGGGAAGGGAGGAATTTTAATGGAGGGAAGGAAAGGGGAGGGGAGAATTTTTTTTTAATCAGATAAGTGTTTGGTTCAAAAGAGGAGAGGGGAGGGGAAGGGAGAGATTTTAATTAAAAATGTGTTTGGTTCAGGAGGGGAGGGGAGGGATTTTATTAATAATTTACATTTTTATCCTTATGATCTTATATAAGTGATATGATATTCAAATGTGAAAAATTCATGCATGCTTTTTTTGTGAAAAAATTTCTAATATTGATTGACTAAAAAATTATTTATTTATCCTATAACATTAAAAAATTGAGTACACTTGATTCAGATTATAACTCTTCAACATAAATTAAACTATATGCTGATAACACCGTTTAAAGCGTGATGAATCATCTAATAAAACAAATACATAAAATAAATTATTATTAAATATTAATGGTTTAAAATGTTTAATAAAATAAATGGTTTAAAATTTGATATAAAAGAAAATATGATATGATACATAATAAAATTAGAAGAAAAAAACAAATATAACTAAACATAATTTTTTTTATGAAAAAACAAAAAAAAACTATAATGATTATGATTTATATTAAGTAAAAAACTATAAATAATTTGAAGTTGGAGAATAATTATAATAAATTGATGGAAGCAATCGAAAAAATCACACAGAAGAGAAATAGTAACACGAAAAAAATGAATAATTTTGAAATAATAAAATTAAATTGAGGATATTTTAGTAAATATAATAATTTTTTAATTATCAAAACTCACTTTCCCTCCCCTCCCCTCCAAATCCCCCCAATTTGGAGGGAAGCAAAAAATGTGTTTTGGAGGGATTTTGCTCCCCTCCCCTCCTAAAATTTGAACCAAACATATTTAATTAAAAATTTTCCCTCCCCTCCCCTCCATCTACTCCGAACCAAACACACCCTAAGGCCCTTGTGCCTACGTATTCTCAAAAGGAACTTGAGAAATCAGAGCGTTCGTAGTTCGTGGAACTACGAGTTGCCAGGTTCTAAGAACCAAGAACAACAAAGACAGGTAAATAACAAACGAGGGACATGCACAATGATGATAAGTCAACATACAATCCCTTCCCTTGGATTAGGTCAACAAGGATCAAAGAAAGCAACAGATACATGGAAACACATCAAGTAAACGACATCAAAGAATACACAACAAAAATACACGAAAAAGCATCATGTAATCAACAGACAAAGATACACACATAATGCACATGGAAAATTATTATGGTAATCAGACAGTGAAAAGTCAACAGAAATACACGGAAAGCATCATGTAATCAGCAAATGAGATCATCAATATACATGGAAAATAATCATGCATAAATAGACAAAGATACGCGGCAAAGAATCGCGAGAAAATCCACAAACATACACAGAAGAACATTGTGTAATCCGTAAACACAGTACACGACAAAACATCGTGTAGAATCTACAGACAAAGGATACATACACTCATGGCAAAGCATCGTGAAAATCAAACAGAAAGCACACGACAAAACATCGTGTATAAAAAACAGATAGTCACAACAAATCATCGTGAAGAAGTAAATCGACAAACACATTGAGGATGATTACACAAATAATTAACTAATCTATTTAGCAATTAAAAGTAAATAATTAATTAATTAAAATCTAATCCACTACCAAACTAAATAATCAATTGATTAATTAATAAATCAAAAGAAATAGTAGTAGATGAAATTAAAAAAAAAAAGAACATGAAAGAAGTGAGAATCATGGGGTACAAGAATTAACATGGGCCTAAAGAAAAGAAGAACAATTATCTGACCCACTAATTAATTTATGTATAATTTTAAAAGAAATAAATATAAAAGAAACCTAATTAATTTAAATATTAGTATAAAATTATAAATGTTGGAAAAAAAAAAAGAAAAAATAGATTGAAAAGAAACAAAGGGGCAGCGCCCCATTTTCTTAATACACACAAGATTTATACACATCACACTCAAATACCTATAAATATTATTGCACACATACTTACACTCAAAACATATACACTTACTACACATACAACTTTAGCACTTATATATACACACATTTTATTATTTTTTTTCCAAAAGCCATGACCATACATTTTAAGACATGTGACTCACTAAATAATGATAAAACTCTAATGCATAGAAATCACATGTTAACTTTCAGCAAGGTTGAAAAACTGACATCCCAAAAACAAGCTTCAATTACTCATTTTAACAACATGCAATTACCACCAATTCAATTCAAACAAGAAACTATAATGCACCAACCCACATTATAATCTTACACTAACATGATGAATGTGCATGATAAAAACTTCATGCAAAAAATATGCAAGTATCATTAGTGCCAACATCAACATGCTTCTCACTTACCAAAAAAAGCCATGGTGTATCTTCATGAGAGAGAAAAACAAATGTATGTGCAAAATATTGTCTCAAGCTATTTTTATCATATTTTCAAAAAAAGCGGAGTATGACATTTTAAATAAAACCAAACATAAATGATACTAAATGCTTTGAAACAATGTTGATTTAAAAAAAAAATATAACATCCAGTTAAACAACAATTTTAAAATCAAAAGAAAGAGTAACCTCATACTCCTTATCAGGCGCTACATTACTTGGAGAGAAAGCACCATGAATAATATTTGAGGGTTCTTAATACACCATCTATGTTTCTTAGACACCACGTGAAATTTTATTTTTGCCCTTAATTTTCGGATGTGCAAATTTGGACGCACCGTTTTTTTAACATTTTTCAGTTTTTTCCGGATGTGCACATCCGGAAGAATTCCTGATCTGCAAATCCGAAAAAAATCAAAAGAATTCCATAAAATCATTTTCTTCTAAATATAATTAAATCCAATATAATTAAAATCCAACATAATTAAAATTAATATGATTTTTTCAATATAATTAAATCTAATTTAATTAAATCCAATATAATTAAAATTAATATGATTTTTTTTCTAAATGATTAATATGGTATTTACTTCTAAATTATTTTTTGGGTTAATAGTCATTTACCCCCTGCAATACAGGCGACTTTTGATTTACCCCCTTTAAAAAAATAATTTTGGATTACCCTCTGAAATTTTAAAATTCTAAGTCTTTTGCTTCCCAGGTAGAAAAATTACCCGCTGTAAAATATTTTTTTTCGATTTACCCCCTGGTTTTTACACGCTTAGGAGGTAATCTAAAATTATTTTTTTAAATGGGGGTAAATCAAAAGTCGCCTATATTGCAGGGGGTAAATGACTATTAACCCTTATTTTTTTTATATTGAAAAAATTAATTAATTTATATTGAATTTAAAATTATATGGTATTTACTTCTAAAATTGGATTTAATTATATTGGTATTTAAAATGATATGATATTTACTTCTAAATTATATGATATTTACTTCTAAATTATAATTAAAAGGGTTAATACACATTTTAGACCCTGCCATATGGGACGAATTCGAAAAAGGACCCTGTAAAAAAAAAAACTTAGATTCCGTCCCTGCCATTTGAAGATTCTTTCTTTCATTTTGCCCCCTCAATCCACACAGTCAGCATTTTTTTATTTTTTAATGTGACGTGACGCTTACTTGAATTTTTATGTTTATTTTCTTTATATTTTAATTACACGCGTGACATTTTACTATTATTTTATTATTTGAATGTTGAAATGTTTAAAGATCAAAAATCAAAATTTTTTCCCTCACCAAGGTTTGAAGCCATGTTCTCATGGTTGCAAGGAGATACTCTTCCACTAGGCCATTTAGTTCTTCTTGTCTATTTGTTAACTTCAAATGTATATATTACAACATTTCAATTAACAATTAAATTAACACTTAAATTAACATATTAAATACATAAATGACTTTAAATAAATACTATAACTTATTATTATTTTATTTTACGATCAATTTATTATTTTATTTATTTATTTGTTTAATTTTAGTTTAATATTTTATTTTATTTATTTATTTTATTTAATTTCAGTTTTATTTATTTTATTTAAAAATATACGTTAATATTTATTTTCAGTTAATTTATTATTTAATATTTATATTTATATTCAGTTTATTTATTACTAAATTTATTTTCAGTTTATTTATTCTTTATTTTCAGTTTATATTTATATTCAGTTTATTTATTTAATATTTAGTTTATTTATTTAGTTTATTTATTTATTTAGTTTATTTATTTATTTAGTTTATTTATTTATTTATTCAGTTTATTTATTTAATATTTATTTATTTAGTTTATTTATTTATATTCAGTTTATTTATTACTAAATTTATTTTCAGTAAATATTAAATAAATAAATAAACTAAATAAATAATAAATAAACAGAAAATAAATTTAGTAATAAATAAACTGAATATAAATATAAATATTAAATAATAAATTAACTGAAAATAAACTGAAAATAAATATTAACGTATATTTTTAAATAAAATAAAAAAAATGAAATTAAATAAAATAAATAAATAAAATAAATAAATAAATAAAATAAAATATTAAACTGAAATTAAACAAATAAATAAATAAAATAATAAATTGATCGTAAAATAAAATAATAATAAGTTATAGTATTTATTTAAAGTCATTTATATATTTAATATGTTAATTTAAGTGGTAATTTAATTGTTAATTGAAATGTTGTAATATATACATTTGAAGTTAACAAATAGACAAGAAGAACTAAATGACCTAGTGGAAGAGTATCTCCTTGCAACCATGAGAACATGGGTTCAAGCCTTGGTGAGGGCAAAAATTTTGACTTTTGGTCTTTGTGTAGCGCCTATATGTAAGGTGTGTGGTATGCTTTTACTATTTTTTTTTATTTTTAATATATTGAACTCAAATATTATGATTCAAACTTGTTGTACCTGTACCTCTATGCTATGCTCTATCACTATATTACTATAAAATGAAGAAAAAAAATAAAATACCTTTTAAAAACTTAATAATTAAGGATTACTATAAAAGGATAAGAAACAAACTTTATATTATTAAAAAAAAGAAAAAATAAAAAAAAAAATTTAAACCTAAATACATAAATAAATAAATAATCTAAGTAGATTAAAAATATTTTTATTTAAAAATAAAAATAAAAACTGGATTAAAATGAATAATTAGTTCGATATCGAAGTGTTCGAAAAAAATAAAAAGAATGCACCAAAATGATTAGCGCGAAATATACGTATTGGAAAAATACAGCGTTTGGTCAAATTTCGAAATAAAATTTACCCTGTTAAATAGCATAAACTATCCAAAATGCGACCGAAAAGTGGTCGAAAAATTTAAATGAGCACGCCAGGTTAAACTACGCAAAATGTAGATTAATATGACTGACATTTGCAGGCTCGATTTTAAAATTTTCCGTCTACTGATTTTACGCACAGTTGACTTTTGGTTTGACCGATTCGGCTGTAATTCCAACAAGTTTATTCCAGCTGATAAATTGGGTATTATGCAAGATGAAATGGAGGATAGGCTATGCAAACGATACAAAATGAGGCGAGACCTTAGGGTTAAAATTAGGGTATGATAGATGCCCCTATTTAATTTTCTTTGATCCGGAGATGTGAAGATAGAAATCATCGTCTCAACAGGATCAGAGAGACTTAAATACAAACATGCGCAATTTTTTTGGCCCTAAGATACCGCAAAAATACTTATGATATGATATGAATGCAAGACTCGACGTTCTATGGGGAATGAAACCACAGAAGACAAATAACTGCTGGAAAAAAACGAACAGAGAACAAAGGGAATATCACAAGAGAATAAATAACAAAAAGACAAAACTGAGGAAAAAAAGATATTATGGAAATCCGTCGAAGAGTATCCAGTAATACTTGAAAGGAGAGGGACAAACCCTAAATAGAGATACAGACATCCGAAAAAGCATCGGATGCAGAAGGTAACACATTCGGGAAAATAAATCAGAAACATCTAGAAAACATCAGAGACATCCAGAAAAACATTGAATGAACTCTGGAAAACATCAGAGACATTCGAAAAAACATCGAATAAACTCTGGAACACATGAAAACATCAGAGACATCCAGAAAAGCATTGAATGAACTCTGGAAAACATCAGAGACATTCGGAAAAACATCGAATAAACTCCGGAACACATCTAGAAAAGCATTGGATGAAGAATGGAAACAGACTTGAAAATATTCAGTAGCTGTTAACCAAAGTCAGAAATAAACTGAAGACATCTAGAAGAGCATTAGATGGAGACAACGATTCTGAAGATACATCTGAAACATTTAGAAAACCATTAAATGTATAGGAAAAGATTTTGAGGACATATTTGAAAGAACGTCAGATAAACAACATCATATCTGGAAACATCAGATAAACAAGGTTATATCTGGAAGAACGTCAGATAGACACAAAGGGGTTTTTGGAAAAATATCAGAAACAAAGTCGTATATGGAAGAACATCAAATAGACATAAAGGAGTTCTGGAAAAACATCAGAACATAAGACACATCTGGAAAATCATCAGACGGTAAAAGAAATGAAATTATGGAAAAGCATCAAAATTACAAAGATATATATATCTGGAAACTCACTGGGGAGTAAAACAAATTCTAGAAGGGTATCAGAATCACGATGGAAATATCTAAAAGATTACAAGGGAAAATCTGGAAAAACATCAGATAAGTTCTAGAAGAACATCAGAACAAAAGACTCAATCTGGAAAAACATCAGAGAGACATACACATCCGGTACAACTTCGGGTAAATTATGGAAAAGCGTCAGAATCAAAGGGAAATATCTAGAAAAACATCAGATAGGTTCTGGAAAAACATCAGAACAAAAGACTCAATCTGGAAAAACATCAGAGAGACAAACATATGTGACAAAACTCAGATAGATTCTAGAAAAGCGTCAGATTCACAAAGGAATATCTGGAAAAACATCATATAGGTTCTGGAAAAAGATCAGAACAAAAGACTCAATCTAGAAAAACATCAGAGAGACAAACATATCCGATAAAACCTCGGAAAGATTCTGGAAAAGCATCAGAATCAAAGGGAAATATCTGGAAAAACGTCAGATAGGTTCTGGTAAAACATCAGAACAAAAGACTCAATCTGGAAAAACATCAGAGAGACAAGGGAATATGTGACACCCAAGAATGACATTGGGCGCAAAAGAGGAACAGACATATCCAGAAAAACAATCGGATAAGAAAGGTCATATCTGGAAGAACGTCAGATAGACATGACAGGATCTGTTTGGTAGGTGATAATGAGTTGGACTTTGACCATAAGGTACAACGTTGATAACAACACAACCTCGAAAAAATGCAAATGAGGATGAAACACTCTTGCTATGCAATGGTATATGAATTATACCATGATATATGATCAAATGCAAATGCTGATGTCGACGACATGGTTGACTCTTTTGGGGAGAAGACAAGACTAGAAGACTGATTCCTCAACACGAAGATCACTGCCATTTTGCCTGGGGACTAAAGATGCTATTATTGAACACATCTCTACCACACTAGTAAACTGTATCAAGTTGATCCTTAGAGGAAGGATGGAGAGCTGTTTGGGGATTCTTCACGTAAATTGCCCCAGACTAGCTGACTGTTGTAGACGAACTGATCATTGCTTCAGCTTGAATGATTATGGAAATAATTGCTTTACTGTGCGCTTGGAAGGCTTACCCCAACATGAGTCTTGAAAGATCCTGGATAAACCAATTTTGAGAAGGACTTGCCCCTGATAGGATCTGTAACACCCCCTTTCTATACCCCCAAATAATCACATAATCATTTAGGCACATATTAAAAATTTCGTCAGAGTATAATTATAACATAGTATAAAAAAGGTTTGTCACATTATACATGAAATTAAAACATTCAACACCTGCTCAACAATTGATATGCAACAGTGGGGTAACTTTGCAACAGAGGAACTTAGTCCTTACACCCACATTCCAAATATTTAGAATAAAAGCAGAAAATCTAAACATTGAATAACATCAACCATATATACATACATATATCATCAAGTATTATCACCAACATAATTCATGTTTACATAAACATTCATCAACCAGATACATGTACAAATGTATCACAAAAGAATCATATACTTCCTAGCTACCCGGTGCTACATATCAGAGCCGACCGACCAAAAGAATGAAGACACGCTTCACAAAAAGACCACCAGCATACCTACTCTGCAATGCCTCATAGAGCATCATAAAACAGCAGAAGGGTGAGAAATATTATCATAATAACAATGCATATAATTATATATCTTAGCATAAAAATACACATATTCCACATTCTCACCACAATCCATCACGATTCACTCATATACATTACAATGTATATATATACAAAACCAAGCATATTCATCATGCATACTTTCACAATTCTTATCATTCCACATAAACATACATATTCATGTTTATTCATCAATGCACCATTATAAAGATGATAAATGCAAATCATAGAGACCGACTCACGACTCTATGCAAATGCAATGCGGTACCGACTCAATCATCTCAAGTTCACTCAGGAACTTATTGGAACCATCGCTCGTTACCAATGTAACTCCCCGTCGGGCATACGATGTTCCCCGTCGCTCACACCCCACATGGGCACACGACGTTTATGGATCGCTCACACCCCACACGGGCACACGACCCGATCACACACACCCCACATGGGCACACGATCGTCTATAATCATCGCTCACACCCCACATGGGCACACGAAGTTATAGCAGATTCCCTCTGGAACCAATCCGTCGCTCACACCCCACATGGGCACACGACGTTATAGCGGATTCTCATTAGAATCCCACAATACAAGAATGTACATCATTATGCTTCACATACAAAATGACTCAAGACATTCTTGAAATGCATACATATTCATAATATATTCATGCATTCATCTCATACAATCACATACAATCTATATACATTCACATCAATGCACTATTGTATGATTCACATCCAAAACACACATTCAAAACGGGAAAAGTCGCTCAATAACACTATTCCCGACTTTCCGACATAATTAAATCGGCTAACAATTTCCAAATCGTTATAATAAGAAAGTACAACTCAATAGCTTCACAACGATACCAAGAATGTAAAAATCGGATAAACGGAACAAAAGTTACGGATGAAAACGAAAAACACATTTTTGAAAAATCTCATTTTTACACTTGTCCTGACCATACACGTATGGCCCTTCTCATACGCGTACGGCCTGGATTCCTCGCCATTCCCATACGCGTATCACCAATGCCCATACGCGTATGGGCAGAACCCATTTCCTTCACAATTTTCACGTTTCAAAGCTCATACGCGTATGCTCAACACCATACGCGTATCACCAGATGGCCGGGAAAAGACACAATTCATACGCGTAATGGCACAAACACAGGCCAATGATACGCGTAACGCCTGGGCTCATACGCGTATGGACATGCCCCTTACGCGTACGGCCAGGGCAAACCCAGAAAAATTCTGCAGAACGTGTTTCTGCGTTTTGCACCCCAACCACACCCAAATTCATCATCTAAACTCAGAAAGATTCCAATTTGATGTACAACAACATATATCAATCATGTATCAACAACAAGGAACACGAAAACATCATTTCTAACATGATTAAATCGAATTCTAACACTTTCACACAAATGGGTTTATACCAAAACTCATAAAAATCAACAACATCAACAACACAATCATACATAATGATATACATTGATAAGATAATAAGATTTCACACCCTTACCCGGATTAAATCGATTCCTAGAAGTTGTTTTGAAGATTTCCAAGCTTTTCCTCTCTTTTCTCCTCTTCTTCTTTCTTTCTCTCCTTTTTCTCTCTATTTTTCTTTTCTTTCTCTTTCTCTCCTATTTCCTCCTCTTATCTCTTTTTCTTTTCTATTTCTTATTTTCTACTCAAATTAAATTAATTCATTTTCTCACAAAATTCTATTTCCACTAAATTTCTAACTTATCATTAATTGAGAAATGTCTAAAATACCTTCCATTCTAATTTCCCCGAAAACTCTCAAAAACGATAAAATATCACAACATGTTCAACATAGCATATTAACATACCAATTTCACAAATAAAATAATTTATCACTCAATTAAATAAAAGACTCAACAAAATGGGAAATAATCGAAATCGGGGCGTTACAACTCTCCCCCACTTTAGAAATTTTCGTCCTCGAAAATATTACCTGATTCAAACAACTCCGGATACGACTCTCGCATCCTAGTCTCTAGCTCCCAAGTCATATTGCCTTCCGCAACGCCTCCCCACGCTAATTTCACAAGCGCAATATCCTTTCCTCTTAGCTTCTTAACTTCACAGTCCAAAATCCTAATCGGTAAAGCTTCAACCGTAAGATTATCTCTCACTTCAACCTCGTCCATAGGGATAACATGTGACGGATCCGGAACATACTTCCGAAGTTGCGAAACATGGAATACATCATGCAAATTCGAAAGATTCGGAGGCAATGCCACACGGTAAGCCACAACACATACTCGCGCAGAAATCTGATACGGACCAATAAAACGAGAAGTCAACTTCTTCGACTTCAAAGCACGACCCACACCCGTAACCGGCGTAACTCTAAAAAACATATGGTCGCCTTCTTGGAACTCAAGATTTTTCCTTCTTTTGTCATGATAGCTCTTTTGTCTACTTTGAGAAGCTTTCATCTTCTCACGAATAAACTTCACTTTCTCCGTCGTTTGTTGTACCATCTCCGGTCCAACTATCGTCCACTCACCGGTTTCATGCCAACACAAAGGTGTTTGACATCTCCGACCATACAAAGCCTCAAATGCTGCCATACTTATACTTGAATGAAAACTATTATTGTAGGTGAACTCAATCAATGCCAAATAACTATCCCAAGCACCACCTTGCTCGAGCACGCAAGCACACAATAATTCCTCCAACGATTGAATTGTCCTCTCGGTTTGACCATCCGTTTGCGGATGATACGCCGAACTCAATCTTAGCTTAGAACCCAAAGCCTTTTGTAAACTCTCCCAAAACCTCGATGTAAATCTAGGATCTCTATTCGATACAATACTCGTAGGAACTCCATGTAACTTCACAACCACAAGAACATAAATCTCGGCTAACTTCTCCAAAGGATAACTAATATCAATTGGAATGAAGTGAGCAGATTTAGTAAGCCTATCAACGATTACCCAAATAGCATTATGACCTCTTTGTGTATTCGGCAATCCCGTAACAAAATCCATCGATATACTATCCCATTTCCACTCCGGAATGTCCAACGGTTGCATCAATCCACTAGGCTTTTGATGTTCCACCTTAGACTTTTGACAAGTTAAGCATGCATACACAAATTGAGCCACATCCCTTTTTAGTCCGGACCACCAAAAGATTTTCTTCAAATCTTGATACATCTTATTCGCTCCCGGATGAATACTTAAGTTACTTCGGTGTCCTTCTTCCAATATCATCTTTTTCAACTCCGCATCGGCGGGAATACAAATACGACCACGAAATCTCAACACTCCAAAATTATCAACCTTGAAATCCTCATTCTCATTCATCATCAAATCAACGAACTTCAAATCCAACTTTTGCTTTTCACATACGGTTGCAAGAAAATCATTCATAACATGTAGCATACCAAGTCTCACACTTCTCGGCGTCATTTCACAAACCAAACTCAAGTCTCTAAAGTTCTCCAAAAGTTCCCATTCTCTCATCATCAATGCGGACATATGTAACGACTTCCGACTCAAAGCATCGGACACCACGTTTGCCTTACCCGGATGGTAATTCAAACCAAAATCATAATCCTTCAAAAGCTCTAACCACCTTCTTTGCCTCATGTTCAATTCTTTTTTATCAAATAAATATTTCAAGCTCTTGTGGTCACTAAAAACTTCAAATCTTGCACCATAAAGATAGTGCCTCCAAATTTTCAAAACAAACACCACGGCCGCTAACTCTAAGTCATGTGTAGGATAATTCTTTTCATGCACTCTCAATTGTCTTGAAGCATAAGCCACAACTTTTCCATCTTGCATCAAAACACCACCTAAACCAACCAATGAAGCATCACAATACACAACAAATGGTTCCGTCGGATTTGGTAAAATCAAGATCGGAGCCGTTGTCAACCTTCTTTTTAGCTCATTGAAACTCTCTTCACAATGAATATCCCAAATGAAAGCCTTTCCTTTACAAGTCAATTGCGTTAACGGAATTGCCAACTTCGAAAATCCCTCAATAAACCTCCGATAATAACCCGCCAAGCCTAAAAAGCTTCGAATCTCCGTAACCGATCTAGGAGCCTCCCATTGCATCACCGCATCAATCTTGGATGGATCAACACTAATACCACTACCGGAAATAACATGTCCAAGAAAACTTACTTCCGACAACCAAAATTCACATTTCGACAACTTAGCATACAATTGTTTCTCTTTCAAAATTTGTAACACAATTCTCAAATGCTCTTCATGCTCCTCTTGAGACTTTAGAGTAAATCAAAATATCATCGATGAACACAACCACAAAACGATCTAACTGTTCATGAAAAATACAATTCATGTATTCCATAAACACACCCGGCGCATTAGAAACCCCGAATGGCATCACGAAATATTCGTAATGACCATACCGTGTCCTAAAGGCCGTCTTTTGAATATCCTTTTCTTTCACACGAATCTAGTGATATCTCGATCTCAAATCAATCTTGCTAAAAACACGCGCACCAACCAATTGGTCCATCAAATCATCGATCCTTGGAAGCGGATACTTGTTCTTAATTGTCACCTTGTTCAATTGTCGATAATCAATGCATAACCGCATACTTCCATCTTTCTTCTTTACCAACAATACCGGAGCACCCCTAGGAGAAACACTTGGTCTTACAAATCTCTTGTCCAACAAGTCATTCAATTGCTTCTTCAATTCTACCAACTCCGATGCCGACATACGACACGGTGCCATCGAAATCGGTCTAGTACCCGAAACTAGATCAATAGAAAACTCAACTTCTCTTTCCGGCGGTACATCCGTAATATCCTCCGGAAACACTTCTGGAAAATCACACACCACTGGGAACACATCGAGCTCAACTTTGCTCTCCACCGACAATGATGCAAACAAACCGAACAATTGAGCTTCGTCCGCTAAAAGTTTCTTAAACTCTTTAGTGGATAGGAAACTCTCATCTTCAACATCTTCTAAAGAAGGAAACCTTACTAACTTGTGATAGCAATCTATATGAACTCGATTAAATTGCAACCAGTTCATACCCAAGATTACGTCCAATCCCTCCAACGGCAAACACACTAAATCCATAAGGAAGTCTTTACCATACATGGTCAAAGGACAACTTACACACACCAAAGACGTAGTTACCGACCCTGAAACAGGAGTCTCAATAACCATCTCACCACCCCAAAAAGTCATAAACAAATTCAAATGCTTAGCGCACTCACGAGAAATGAATGAATGAGTCGCCCCCGTATCAATAATAGCAACTAAAGGCGTACTATTAATAAAGCATGTACCTTTAATCAAACGGTATGCACTAGTAGTGTCCGTCCCCGCTAATGCAAACACCTTTCCGCCCGCTTGAGCTTGTTTCTGCTTAGTACACTTAGTACTAATGTGACCCACTTCTCCACAATTATAGCACTTCACTATATTCCTTCTACAATCAGTAGTAGCATGCCCAAGGCCTCCACAGTTAGAACATTTCACCACAGTCTTCCCACACTCAAATGATTTATGACCCATTCCACCACACTTGTAACACTTAACGGAACCAGAACCTCCTCCTCCAGATCTCTTATCAAAGTTTCCCCTATGCTTGCCCTTATCAACGGGTGTCACATAAGGTCCACCTCTAGCTTGTTGCTTTCCCTTTCTCTCATTCAAACTTTTGTAATGTGTAGAACGAGCCTTGCTATCTTCCTCGAAGATTCTACAACATTCCGTCAAATCCGTAAACCTCCTTATCCTTTGATATCCCACAGCTTGTTTGATCTCGGGATGCAAACCACTCTCATACTTAATACACTTTGAGAACTCAGTAGTAATTGCAGCATAGTGAGGATGGAATTGAACCAACTCCACAAACTTAGCAGTATAGTCCACCACGGACATACTTCCTTGTTTCAGTTCAAGGAACTCCATCTCCTTCTTCCCTTTCACACTTTCAGGGTAATACTTCCTCAAGAACTCGGTACGAAATAAGTTCCAAGTTATCTCTTCATCATCCACCTCAAGAATTTGACGCATACCGACCCACAAATCGTCGGCTTCCTCCTTCAGCATGTGAGACCCAAGCCTCACCTTATTCTCCTCCGCACAGCCCATGACTCTGAAGATCCTTTCAATCTCCTTCAACCAAATTTGAGCACCATCGGGATCAAATCTTCCTTTGAAGACCGGTGGTTGATTCTTCCTGAACTCGTCATTAGCATTCACGTTCGGCGCACCTTGCACCACCCTAGCCATTGCTTCCAAAGCAGCAACCATCGCATTGTCGTTTCTACCAGCCATATTCTGATTATTCCCAAAAATGACAACAAGGTTAAACAACATTCAACCATCACAACAACAAGACAGACACAACTGACTCAACACTGGCTCTAATACCACTTAATGTAACACCCCCTTTCTATACCCCCAAATAATCACATAATCATTTAGGCACATATTAAAAATTTCGTTAGAGTATAATTATAACATAGTATAAAAAAGGTTTGTCACATTATACATGAAATTAAAACATTCAACACCTGCTCAACAATTGATATGCAACAATGGGGTAACTTTGCAACAAAGGAACTTAGTCCTTACACCCACATTCCAAATATTTAGAATAAAAGCGGAAAATCTAAACATTGAATAACATCAACCATATATACATACATATATCATCAAGTATTATCACCAACATAATTCATGTTTACATAAACATTCATCAACCAGATACATGTACAAATGTATCACAAAAGAATCATATACTTCCTAGCTACCCGGTGCTACATATCAGAGCCGACCGACCAAAAGAATGAAGACACGCTTCACAAAAAGACCACCAGCATACCTACTCTGCAATGCCTCATAGAGCATCATAAAACAGCAGAAGGGTGAGAAATATTATCATAATAACAATGCATATAATTATATATCTTAGCATAAAAATACACATATTCCACATTCTCACCACAATCCATCACGATTCACTCATATACATTACAATGTATATATATACAAAACCAAGCATATTCATCATGCATACTTTCACAATTCTAATCATTCCACATAAACATACATATTCATGTTTATTCATCAATGCACCATTATAAAGATGATAAATGCAAATCATAGAGACCGACTCACGACTCTATGCAAATGCAATGCGGTACCGACTCAATCATCTCAAGTTCACTCAGGAACTTATTGGAACCATCGCTCGTTACCAATGTAACTCCCCGTCGGGCATACGATGTTCCCCGTCGCTCACACCCCACATGGGCACACGACGTTTATGGATCGGTCACACCCCACACGGGCACACGACCCGATCGCTCACACCCCACATGGGCACACGATCATCTATAATCATCGCTCACACTCCACATGGGCACACGACGTTATAGCGGATTCTCATTAGAATCCCACAACACAAAAATGTACATCATTATGCTTCACATACAAAATGACTCAAGACATTCTTGAAATGCATACATATTCACAATATATTCATGCATTCATCTCATACAATCACATACAATCTATATACATTCACATCAATGCACTATTGTATGATTCACATCCAAAACACACATTCAAAACGGGAAAAGTCACTCAATAACACTATTCCAGACTTTCCGACATAATTAAATCTGCTAACAATTTCCAAATCGTCATAATAAGAAAGTACAACTCAATAGCTTCACAACGATACCAAGAATGTAAAAATCGGATAAACGGAACAAAAGTTACGGACGAAAACGAAAAACACATTTTTGAAAAATCTCATTTTTACACTTGTCCTGACCATACACGTATGGCCCTTCTCATACGCGTACGGCCCGGATTCCTCGCCATTCCCATACGCGTATCACCAATGCCCATACGCGTATGGGCAGAACCCATTTCCTTCACAATTTTCACGTTTCAAAGCCCATACGCGTATGCTCAACACCATACGCGTATCACCAGATGGCCAGGAAAAGACACAATTCATACGCGTAATGGCACAAACACAGGCCAATGATACGCGTAACGCCTGGGCTCATACGCGTATGGACATGCCCCTTACGCGTACGGTCAGGGCAAACCCAGAAAAATTCTGCAGAACGTGTTTCTGCGTTTTGCACCCCAACCACACCCAAATTCATCATCTAAACTCAGAAAGATTCCAATTTGATGTACAACAACATATATCAATCATGTATCAACAACAAGGAACACGAAAACATTATTTCCAACATGATTAAATCGAATTCTAACACTTTCTACACAAATGGGTTTATACCAAAACTCATAAAAATCAACAACATCAACTACACAATCATACATAATGATATACATTGATAAGATAAT
This sequence comes from Lathyrus tuberosus, assembly GCA_022829125.1. Classification (NCBI taxonomy): domain Eukaryota; kingdom Viridiplantae; phylum Streptophyta; class Magnoliopsida; order Fabales; family Fabaceae; genus Lathyrus; species Lathyrus tuberosus. Next base: position 4,176,628 of record JALAZF010000346.1, read on the forward strand.
AAGATTTCACGCCCTTACCCGGATTAAATCGATTCCTAGAAGTTGTTTTGAAGATTTCCAAGCTTTTCCTCTCTTTTCTCCTCTTCCTCTCTCTCTTTCTCTCCTTTTTCCCTCTATTTTTCTTTTCTTTCTCTTTCTCTCCTATTTCCTCCTCTTATCTCTTTTTCTTTTCTATTTCTTATTTTCTACTCAAATTAAATTAATTCATTTTCTCACAAAATTCTATTTCCACTAAATTTCTAACTTATCATTAATTGAGAAATGTCTAAAATACCCTCCATTCTAATTTCCCCGAAAACTCTCAAAAACGATAAAATATCACAACATGTTCTACATAGCATATTAACATACCAATTTCACAAATAAAATAATTTATCACTCAATTAAATAAAAGACTCAACAAAATGGGAAATAATCGAAATCGGGGCGTTACAGGATCACCGACCAAGTTTCTCAACTGTTTGAAAATTCCTTGAGAAGAAAGCTAGTTTGCAAACAAAAGTGTTCATACAAACATGGTAAACTTAATGCAAAAATTCATGCAATTTTTGAAATCAAAACCATTTTTGAAAGATGCAAAATACACGAGTCACATGTCAAAAACACGGTGGTTTAAGACATTTAAAAGTGGAAGGTAAAGAAAAGGCGTGGTGTTAAAACAATTTATTTGCAAAGATTGTTTTGGAGTCAGTTTATGCAACCTTGTTGTAGTATGCTTTCAAAATAACCTTGCTTCAGTTAGATCTTTCGAGAGTTGTAATGTGGACTGGTTCACGGTTTATGAAACAAAGGATAAAGGCTCAAAGTTTATTTGCACCCACCCAATCTTCGTGATGATCTTCAGTCTTACGCTCAATTAACTCAGACTATACGCTCAGGTTCCCAAGGATTAGAAATTGCACTGATGATAGTGATGATGATGGTTCAGAAATCAATGGACTCTTGAGATGGCAGTCACTGCTTCCTTACAACATTTGGTTGTTTTTGTTATTGAAGATTTCCATGGTGAGGATTTAAAGATCTCCTATGTTATTATCCCTAACTTTTTCCTGAACTGTTTCTTTTGACGCTTATAGTCAGCGGGATGCCCCAGTTTTGCCTAAGTCTCCTTCATAGGTTTTGACTTAGCGGGATTTTCTTTTTGATTTTTTTAGAAGGAAGGTGACTTCTAGGCTTAATGATTACGGTGAACCATCATCGGATTTTTGGCTTGAAAAACATCTTCAACACTTGCTTGTTATTTGCAAAGGAAAGCTTGTGAATGCAACCTTTGTATGAAAGGTGTCTTGCACGAACGTACATCCAAGTTAACTGAGAACTACCCATCCCAAGGTTAAGATCGCAGATTTTTTGTGAAGAAAGAAACTCCAACTTCTAGGCTCGAAGGGTTTGACAAGGGAATAACTTCCTTATTTCTCTAGTGTTTAGGGGAATTGAAACAATGCCTTACATCGTCGGCAAAATTTATTTGAAAGTATACCAAAAATTATGGGTATTACGTTTTCGTCATCCTCCCTCCAATCTTTGCACAATCAAAAGAAAGTGGAAAAGAGATAAAATATTTTTTGAAAAGGAAAGCATAAAGATGTAAATAATGAACAAAATGAATTGAATCAAAAGTTGCATGCTCATTTCATTAACATGAAAGTACAAACATAAATTAAAAGCAAACAACTAATACAAATAAAGAAAATGAAAACAACAAGAAACATGGCCTAGTGACTAATCAGTAACAAGGATGAGTTGTCTTGTCTGAAACACTGGCTTTTAGGAAGATAATCTGCTGAAGTCGACTGAAGCTTCACTTGTCATGCCCTGGCAGAGGATTGTTCTGGAAATTCTGTGTCCGAAGTTAGCTTTGGTCTTGTATCGGCGTCGAGGAATTAGCTTGACGACTGACAGAAGACTCAAAAGATAGACAACTGGGAATGAGTTGCTGGACGAACAGACGCATGCAATGAATCATGCAAAGATGCAAATGATATGCAATGCGATGCAACCCAAGATGCAGAACACAGACAACAGGATCAAAGGTTCGAGATCACAACATGAAGTCTGGGTAAAGAACCCACCACATGGTGTGCACTAAGGGTAAAACACCTGCATAACGAGTTCTAACAAAGTTCCTAGAGTCATCGATCCATCTTTTGGATATTACTAACACCCCAATTACTCGGGAATCAGTAATATTCTCAAGAGAACCTCGTCTGAGTGTAGTAGCGCAAATCAACTACTTCGGGTTTACACCCTCATAGTCACCGCACTACATCTTAGAAGGCCAAGTATGGGTAAATAAATGTCCTCAGTCTCATGGGCTCCTAGGTCGAAAGTAATAGTGCATTCACGATGGCTTGTTCAACACTACTACTCTCAAGAGGGCAAAGTAATAATCAGATACCAAAGCTATTGGATTAACTTGGCTCACAATAATAAGATATCACCACCGAACTTTTATTTTATCCTAGGGAAGGGAGAAAAGATCGAACAAAAATCCTAAGTAAAATGCAATGCAAAAAGCAAGGCCTAAAGCTAACCAAGAGAGAGATCAAAGGTACAGGGGTTAGTTATACTAAGGGAAGGTATTAGCACCCTAAGTATATGTAGTACTCTACAAGAACCTCTTGAAATATTTGTATTTTGGCTAAAATTGTTTGCTAAAGGTAAAGATGGGCAAACAAAAGAGGAAAGGTGGAAAAAGAAAAAGGTAGCTCGCTAGGATCTCGCAATCCTATGCCTACGTATCCTTAATAGGAAGTCAGAGCAATCGTAGTTCAGAACTACGATGAAAAGGGGTGTAAAAAAGAAAATAGTGTAAAAAAGAAAAAGTTGTGAAAAAAGAAAAGTATGCTCGCCAAGGATTAGGGGCCCTTGTGCCTACGTATTCTCAAAAGGAACTTGAGAAATCAGAGCGTCTGTAGTTCGTGAAACTACGAGTTGCCAGGTTCTAAGAACCAAGAACAACAAAGACAAGTAAAGAACAAACGAGGGACATGCACAATGACGATAAGTCAACATACAATCCCTTCCCCTGGATTAGGTCAACAAGGATCAAAGAAAGCAACAAATACATGGAAAAACATCACTTAAACGACATCAAAGAATACACAACAGAAATACACGAAAAAACATCATGTAATCAACAGACAGAGATACATACAAAATACACATGGAAAAATATCATGGTAATCAAACAGTGAAAAGTCAACAGAAATACACGGAAAAACATCATGTAATCAGCAAATGAGATCAACAATATACATGGAAAATCATCATGCATAAACAGACAAAGATACGCAGCAAAACATCGCGAGAAAACCCACAAACATACACGAAAGAACATCGTGTAATCTGTAAACACAGTACACGGCAAAACATCGTGTAGAATCTACAGACAAAGAATACATACACTCATGACAAAGCATCGTGAAAACCAAACAGAAAGCACACAACAAAGCATCGTGTATAAAAACAGACAGTCACGGCAAAATATCGTGAAGAAGTAAATCGACAAACACATTGCGGATGATTACACAAATAATTAACTAATATATTTAGAAATTAAAAGTAAATAATTAATTAATTAAAATCTAATCCACTACCAAACTAAATAATCAATTTATTAATGAATAAATCAAAAGAAATAGTAAAAATGAAATTAAAAAAAAGAGAACATGAAAGAAGTGAGAATCATGGGGTACAAGAATTAATATGGTCCTAAAGAAAAGAAGAACAATTATCTGACCCACTAATTAATATATGTATGATTTTAAAAGAAATAAATATCAAAGAAACCTAATTAATTTAAATATTAGTATAAAATTATAAATGTTAGAAAAAAAAAAAATTGAAAAGAAACAAAGGGGCAACGCCCCATTTTCTTAATACACACAAGATTTATACACATCACACTCAAATACCTATAAATATTATTGCACACTTACTTACACTCAAAATATATACACTTACTACACATACAACTTTAGCACTTATATATACACGCATTTTATTATTTTTTCCCAAAAGCCATGGCCATAGATTTTAAGACATGCGACTCACTAAATAATGATAAAATTCTAAATGCATAGCAATCACATGTTAACTTTCAGCAAGATTGGAAAATGACATCCCAAAAACAAGCTGCAGTTACTCATTTTAACAACATGCAATTACCACCAATTCAATTCAAAGAAACTATAATGCTCCAGCCCACATTCTACTCTCCAAATTTATCATCTTACACTAAAATGATGAATGTGCATGATAAAACTTCATGCAAAAAATATGCAAGTCTCATTAGTGCCAACATTAACATGCTTCTCACTTACAAAAAAAAGCCATGGTGTATCTTCATGAGAGAGAAAAAAAAAGTATGTACAGAATATTGTCTCAAGCTATTTTTATCAGATTTTCAAAAAAAAAAAGTGGAGTATGATATTTTAAATAAAACGAACATAAATGATACTAAATGCTTTGAAACAGTGTTGATTTTGTTTTTTAAAATAACATCCAGTTAAACAACAATTTTAAAATCAAAAGACCTCATACTCCTTATCAGGCACTTCATTGCTTGGAGAGAAAGCACCATGAATAATATTTTGAGAGAGATTTGATTATGTAAGGGTGAAGAAGAACAAAGCCATGGAGGTTGTGTTATTGATGTCTTCTTGATTATGTAAGGGTGAAGAAGGACAAAGCCATGGAGGTTGTGTTATTGATGGATCTCAAAAGAGAGTTCTCAAAAGAGAAAAAGTGGGAAAAAATCTATGTTTTGGTCTTTGTGTAGCCAGTGGCGGATCTTGCATAAAAAAATAGAGGGAGCCGTCATTGTTAATTAATATATTATAATTAAAAACTATCATATATATATATATATATATATAAAATAAATTAACACAACAAAAATAACATATATGTATATTTAAAATTAATTTTATCAAATTTAAAATGGAATGAGAGTTTGAGATTCATAACTATTTCATTCTTAAAAATCACTTTATAGTATGAATAGTTGTGTTATGAATTTATTGTGGTCACCCCTTAACGAGTAATGGTGGTTGTTCATATGATTTATTAATTTATATTATCTACTATAAAATTGGTTAATTTTCACCTACTAAAAAAATAAGTGATTTATTTAAAATCATATAGTAAATCATAAGACTTGTAAATTATGCTTGTTATATGTTTATTAATTTACAAATACTAATTAATGATGTTGTAATTTACTCTTATTAAAAATTTGACTAAAATTTTTCACAAACCTCTGTAAAATATAAATTATATAATTTTTTAAAATAATATTAAGTCTTGTTTCAATAAACTATAAATTGTATATAAAATATAGTATGTCACTCATTTCAACCTACTGATAAAATATTGTTTGTTTTTCACGGTTTAAAAATCTGAAATAAAGTATTAAAAAATAATATTAATACAACAATAAATAATAAATATTATAAAAGTAAATGGTTTGTACTCAATCACACATCAATTAAACGTTTCGCACTAGACGAAAATGCAAACCTTACAAATTACAATAAATTTTTAAATGACTGCATAATACCAATATAAATAACATTAATTTTTGTGAGGGGTGCTGTGGCCCACCCTTGCTCCCACCAAGATCCGCCACTGTGTGTAGCGCCTATATGTATGGTGTGTGGTATGCTTCACTATTTTTTTTTATTTATAATACTAGTAAGATACTCGTGCTCCCGCACGGGTAAAATTATTTGATACGGTATAAAAAATATTTAAATGTATATATAAATTTGGTATGATATAAAATTTATTTATATACATATCTAAATATGAAATTAGATATTAATTTTAAAATAAACAATAATTATATAAATTCAATTGTATTAAAATACAAAGAGAAAAAAAGAGACTCGTGAGATAAAAAAAATAATATTTAATATTTGAAAATAAAGATTTTACCTTTAAAATTAAGGTAATTATTGATAAAAATAAAATATGTATTGTGCTGATAGTGACCCGTGAAATATAAAGTTTATTTGATACAATATAAATGTATTTACATACAGATGTAATTAAGCAAAAAGAAAAAAAAATGACTCGTGAGATGAAGAAAGATAAAAAATATTTTTTATTTATTTTGAAATAAAGATTTTGTCTTTTAAATTAAGATAAACTGTTGATAAAAATAAAATATACATTGTGCTGATAATAACCCGTGAAATAAAAAATATTTGATGTGATATAAAATATATTTAGATACAAATACAAAATTTAAAATGATTTACTTAATTGTTAAATTACTAATAATCTATAAATTTAATTATATTAAATAATTATATTAAATAATTATATTAAAAGTAGAAAAAAATTAAATTGTGAGATGGAGAAAGAAAAAAATTAATATTTTAAAAAGGATTTTGTCTCACAAATTAAAACAATTGTTAATTAAAATAAAATAGATATTGTGTTGATAGTGACCCGTGAGATAAATAAAATTTTAATTTTATTAAAATTAAAAAATAGATTATTAACATTTTTAGTGATAATAAATAAATAGAAAAAAAATTAAATGAAAGTAAGAAAGTGTGGGAAAAAAAATGTGAGAGAAATTTAAAATTTTAATGAAGAGAGAGAATGAGTGCCACTTGTCATGTTGTAGTCGTAGATGAGAATGGAAAAAAGTAAACATTAGTTGATTACTAAAATGTCCTTTTGATAATGTAAATAATTTGTGATGAAAGGACAATTTAGAGAATTCATGCAATTGAATTTGTATATATAGATAGTAGATATTAAACTCAAATATTATGATTTAGATCTGTTGTATCTGTACTTCTATGCTATGCTATATCACTACATTACTATAAAATGAAGAAAAAAAATAAAATACCTTTTAAAAACTTAATAATTAAGGATTACTAAAAAAGGATAAGAAACAAACTTTATATTATTAAAAAAAAGAATAAATTAAAAAAAATATTTAAACCTAAATACATAAATAAATAAATAAATAATCTAAGTAGATTAAAAATGTTTTTATTTAAAACTAAAAATAAAAACTAGTTTAAAATGAATAATCAGTCCGATATCGAAGTGTCCGAAAAAATAAAAAATGCATCAAAATGATAAGCGTGAAATATACGTATTAGAAAAATACAGCGTTTGGTCAAATTTCGAAATAAATTTTACCCGGTTAAATAGCTCAAACTATCCAAAATGCGACCGAAAAGTGGCCGAAAAATTTAAATGAGCACGCTAGGTTAAGCTACACAAAATGTAGATTAATATGATTGACGTTTGCAGACTCGATTTTAAAATTTTCTGTCTACTGATTTTACGCACATTTGACTTTTAGTTTGACTTATTCGGCTGTAATTCCATCAAGTTTATTCCAGCTGATAAATTGAGTATTATGCAAGATGAAATGGAGGATAGGCTATGTAGACGATGCAAAACGAGGCGAGATCTTAGGGTTAAAATTAGGGTATGACAGTTAGCGCAAAGTATTCGATCTTATGTCATAGACTTTATCACGATTCGCATCTCAAACAAATTCAATTCACTTCTTCGATAAATCCAGAACCTTTTCTCTCGCCCCCGTGCAATCGAGACCCTCTTCAACCCGTAGTCCTGTGAAGTACGGATGCTCTGATTCCTCATTCTCTAATGAGGATACGTAGGCACGAGGATCCCTATCCTTGGCGAGCACACTAACAACTAACTCCCCTCTCCTTTCACCCCCGTGCGATCTAGACCGGATAACCGAACCTTTTCCCCCCTTCACCCGTAGTCTTCCGAACTACGTTGACTCTGACTTTCCCATTGCACGAGGGAATATGTAGGCCTAGGACGGCGAACTCCTATCGAGTCTCCTTTTGTTTCTTCCCTTTTCGTTCCCGTTAACAGATAGGCTTTAGATAAACACACCCTTTGATTATAATAACAAGTGTGGATCCCGTTGTGTACAACGGACGTGAGGGGGTGCTAATACCTTCCTCTCGCGTAATCGACTCCTGAACCCAGAATTTGGTTGCGAGACCATGTCTTCTCCCTTTTGAGGTTTCTTCGATCGTTTCCTTACCCTCGTCGGGATAAATAACGTTCGTGGAGACTCTGTTTTTCCGCCAGTTATTTTTCGTGTTGCGACAGGGAGCTAATCGCTCTAAGTTTCCCTGATATATTCAACCCCCTAACATTCCATGAAACTATCATGGAACCTTATCCAAGGTCACTAGATGGTCATTCAAAACCCCTAGTGCCTCGAATCCATTCATACAGTTCACATCAGAGGAAGTTCCTTCAAAAACAACTTTCTTACCTTTGTCACCTTTATCCACATGTCTCTTTGTTCTGCTACCACCTATTGAGCTTTCTTTGGTGTAGCAACAACATCATTTGCACTTTGTTGAGTTTTTTCTGGAGGCTTTGACTTTGGATTCCATTGTTTCACCAAGTCGTTTTCACATGCCTTACATTGATGACCCATCTTCTGGTATTTTTCATAAAAGAGTGGCTTTCATTCATATTCGACAGGTTGGGTTATCTTCCTCCCTTCAACATCTTTTATCAATATTTCCTTCTTCAGTTCTTTGGTAATGTCCACCTCCACAAGGATTCGAGCATACGACACTCGTAACTTACTTGCCGTACATTCATCTGTAACCAAAGGAACTCCAATGGAAATTCCAATTTTACTTAAACTTCTTGCTCCTCATAAGTGAAGAGGGAGTTGAGGTAGCTTCACGCATAGAGGGAGAGTTCGTAGCAGATCCCTCTTGAGATTGAAGTTTGGTCTCCATTCCTTCAACAGTAATGGAATATTCCTAATCGTGTATGGCCCCTTCATCATCACATCATCCATATCAGCATGAGATTTGAACCTGAGAATGAAATAGCCATCATTATGATAAAACATATCAGGAAATTTCACAAAGTTCCACATCTTCATCATGAAATTTTTCACTGAATTCATGTTAAGATCTCCCCCTAACGCATACATGACTAATGTTGTTTCCCAGAATTTCACCTCTGTAGCAATGTCATGTTCTTCAATCTTGATTTCCATTTCCCCATTAATCAGCTTAGGGGCAACATATTGAATCGTTAGACCCTTCGACGGATTCTGATTCTCACTCAATACATCTACCCATAGTTTCTGATTTTCTGTCACAGGCTTGTTCTCTGAATCATCTTGACCTTTGTCATCTTCCATTTCTAGGGTTTGGGGCCCCTCTACAGATTCATTTTCAAGCTTCTCCTTCTCCGCTAGCTCTTCATCTACTTCCTCTGTAACTGGTTCTGGTATTTTCTTGACCAATGGTTCCCACGTTTCCTTCTCCCAGGATTCCGGTGGCAATGAAACAGTAAATGCCGACGATGGCACCAAACGTGGCCGCCCTCGTCCCCGTTTTCCATGAGCTCCCATCCGCCTCTAATTTAAAGGCAACTATCAGCAGCAACCAAAAGAAGAAACACGTTAGGAAAAGATGAACATAATATAACAGTCGATTATTCAGAATCGCATGCGAAGGCAATGTCACAATTGCTTATGATATTATCTACCCGTTAGAATAAAGCAGTTAGTGTTTTGACAAGTCCGACACTTGTTGAAAGATAAAAATAGTCGAGTAGTTCATAGTCTTGTCATGAGCATACGATATGAGTTTTTAATTAAAAATATATATACAAGGAGACTTCTTTCTTAATTTACTACATCACATATTCACGATATAAAAATATAATCATGAAAGAAATGTAAGAAAGCGAGATTATTGGGTTAAGAATGAAATATTTTCGTAATAATAAATAGAAATGTACAACATAATAGGAAAAATATCGACATCATAAAAAAGGAATGAGAAAAGCTTTATCTAAAAAGTCTTTACCATACGAAATGAAAAACGTATTTTTATTTCTTGGACCACGGATACATACCAAAAGTATCCGCATGTACCAAAGAATAGTATCCAAAAAAATTGAGAAGTAATTTCGATGCTACGTGTATACCACGAGGACCTGATGATTATCTGGTACGACCCAGTACAGATACAGGGAGTAACAGTGTTGTCCATGGCGGATGGCGAAACTTGAAAGAACTTAAAAAGTACACCTTATAAACACGCCATTGCAGCCTATGGGGACGCCATGACGGCCATCCTGTTACAAATTGCCTTTTGTGGCTATCAAAAAATTTGCCACGCCCAATGTTGCAAGATAGACACTATGCTTCACAATACCGTAATAGCGTAACAGAAGTTGGACAAACCGCTATTGTTCTATGATATGTTATTTATCATAAAATGTGGTCAGATGTCACTATAACACAATTGCATAGCAGAATTTTGACAATCCTCTATTGACTGCACTGGCCACACCATATTGCTATGGTGTCACCATTTAACAACAATGACATCTGAACTTTGGGAAGAGAAGTACTATCAATAACAGATGGCAGAGTGCAACGACCAACTAAAAACAAACCATATATGGGTTTGCGTCGTATGGTGGACGACACAACATCCCTCGCAACATGGCGCAACTATGACAGAAATTAGACAACACGACAAAAATGTAATCATTGATCATATACAGACAGGTGGTCCATTACTTAAAAATCGAAGCAACATCTGTCGTATGAAGAAAATACAAAATGCTCATCTATAACCAGCTTTGCCTAGAAGCAAAGGTGAAATCGAGTTTCATTTAATATGATCAAATTTCTAAGGGACAACAAGTAGGAGGAGCAAGTTTATGCCAAATCAAACATGAAAACATCATACACAAACAACACGCATTCAAACACTGGAGTTATACATAACACATAAAATGACCTTCTACACATCAACATGAAAATAATAAATAAAAAACAGATTTTATATAATTGAACAAAAAAATAGTAGTATTCTAACGAGGAAAAAATCAATCTTATTACCCGCATCTCCAAGAGCAAAGTTACAGTCACCACCATAGGTACAACTTCGGGTATGCTTCCACTTGGGACTGTTCTTAGTCTTCCAATAAGTGCCCCTAGGTGGATTGGTCACAGTCTTATTGTCTTCCAAATTATTACCAATAGTTCTAATGGTGATTGCAGCAGACTCTCTTGTTTCTAAGAAATTTATAATCATCCTTATTCCCGCCCAACTGCAGCCATTTGAGCTCCTTCCAATTTTGTGGTGGCTACCTTATCTCTTATTTCCCATGAGCATAGCTACAATTTTCACCGTATCTGAACCTACCAAACCCAAAGTTAGCATAAAGACGGGTCTTGAAGAAAATGATGTCAGTTTTATTGTTTGATGGAGGATGATTCATCATTGGCGGAGGAACCATCAAATCAATGGAATGACCGTTGTCATAAATTCTTGGCCTTGAGAAGGAATGAGAAGATTCAAAGTGTTGATTGTTAATTGGGAATTGAAGCCTCACTTTATTAATACCGCTGTTATGTTGGAAATAAAGCCTTTTGTGTTTAAGAAAAGTGTGTGAGAATATTAGAGGCTTAAAGAGAAAACTTGATAGATAGGATAATTCTTTTATGGAAGAGAGAACTTTGTATTTTTGCTTGATTCAAAAGTGTAGGATTACATCTCTATTTATAGTACTCTAAGGAGAAATCGAGACACACTAATTCTAGAGATTTCTTAACTCTAAAAATTCTAAGAGCATTCTAGAAAATATTACAACCCTAAGAAATATCTAGACACTTCAAATACTACAAGAGTTTTCTAGAAACATTACTCAAAATTACTTAAGCCCAAAATAACTAAACCCAAAAATACAAAACACAAATAATAAGGTTAGGTCTAAATCAAGTTTAAATCAAGTTTAATATTTCAACACCCCATTTTAAACTTGATTTGTGACTCAAAGCATACTCCTTAGCTTCACAAAAGTTTCCAACTTGAGTGGCTTGGTGAAAATGTCGGCAACTTGATCTCGAGACATCACATACTTTAACTTCACCTCCTTCTTCTCGATGCATTCTCTTATGAAGTGGTAATGGGTGTCGATGTGCTTACTTCTTTCATGAAATACAGGATTCTTTGCCAAAGCAAGTGCTGATTTATTGTCAACACATATTTCCATAAGATCTTCTTGTGGCATTTTTAATTCTTTCAACAAGTTCCTTATCCAAACTGCATGACAAACGCATGATGTGGCAACGACATATTCGACTTCACAAGTTGACAGTGTGACGATAGGTTGCTTCTTTGACATCCAAGTGAAAGCAGTATCTCCCATAAAGAACACAAAACCAGTAGTGCTATTTCTATCATCCAAGTCTCCACTCCAATCGCTATCACTATAGCCAACAATCTCATAATTGTTAGAAGAGTAATAGTGCAAGTTAAAGTTTGTTGTACCTTTGATGTATCGAAGAATTTTCTTTGCCGCCTTGAAGTGAGTTATTGTTGGACCTTCCATGTAGCGACTTAGGACTCCTACAACATAGAGAATATCCGACCTTGTACTTGTCAAGTAATGTAGACTTCCAACCAAACTTTTGTAAAGAGTTGGATCCACAATCTCTCCATTTTCATGCTTACTCAACTTGCTGCTACATTCCATCGGGGTGCCGACCGGATTGGCATCATCCATCTTGAACTTGTTAAGGACTTCTTTGGCATAGCCTTCTTGGGTGATAAAAATTCCTTTGTATTCTTGCTTTACTTCGATGCCGAGATAATATGCCATGAGCCCAATATCCGTCATCTCAAATTCATTTGACATGTTTTTCTTGAACTCTTCGAACATGCTTAGATTTTTCCCAATGAAGATCAAGTCATCAACATATAAGCACACAATCAAAATATCTCCACTTTACGCTTTAATATAGAGTGCATGCTCATATGGACACTTGGTAAAGTTTTTGTCTCGAAAGTACTTGTCGATTCGAATATTCCAAGCTCTCGGGGCTTGCTTGAGTTCGTACAACGCCTTTTTCAACTTCAAGACTTTTTCTTCTTGCCCTTTCACTTCATATCCCTGTGGTTGCTCGATATAAACTTCTTCTTCGAGAAAACCATTCAAGAAGGTCGACTTCACATCCATTTGATAGATCTTCCATTCATTTTGGGTTGCCAAAGAAATGATTAGTCTAATAGTTTCAAGATGACCCACAAGGGCAAATACCTCATCATAGTCAGTTCCTTGTGTTTAACTATAGCCTTTTGCCACCAATCTTGCTTTGTATCTCTCCACGTCTCCTTTTGCATTCTTCTTTTCCTTGTACACCCATCTTACTCCTATTGCTCCGTGTCCTCGTGGAAGTGTAGTAAGTTCCCACGTATCATTCTTCGTGATTGACTTTATTTCTTCGTCCATGGCGTTTCTCCACTTTACATTTTTCAACAGCTTCTTGATAGCTTAGAGGCTCGCAATCACCAAAAAGAAAAAAGAGGTTAATGTCACTTTGGTTTTCGGTTACCTCATAAAGCTCTTCAATGCTCCTTAGTCATGGTGTCCTCTCACTTGAGCTTGTTTCATCCAACCTTGGTGTCGGTGAGGCAGGTTGTGTAATATGTTCCTCTATCATTGGTTGTTCCATTTTATTTTCTTCTTCTTCAAAGTAAGGAAGAAAATTGTACATGTCTTCTTGAACACTTCAATCCCAACAATCTCCTTCTTCGAACTCCGTGTCACGACTTATGACAATCTTTCCACTATTTGGATTATATATCTTGTACCCTTTAGAGCTTGAGTCGTAACCCACGAATATGTACTTCTAACTTTTATCATCGAGCTTTGTTCTCCTTTCATCTGGAATGTGGGTATAGGCAAAGCTTCCAAACACTTTGAGGTGAGAGATCCCTGGCTTCCTTCCACTCCATGCTTCTTGTGGTGTCTTCTGATAAACACTTCTTGTTGGGGAATGATTTTTCAGGTAAACCACACATGCCATAACTTCGGCCCAAAACTCTTTTGGCATCTTCTTGCTCTTAAGCATGCTTCGAACCATATTAAGTATGGTCTAGTTCTTTCTCTCCGCTACTCCATTTTGTTGTGGGGATCTTGGCACTGTTAGTGGGCGGCGGACTCCGTGGTCTTTACAATATTTGTTGAACTCATTTGAAGTAAACTCTCCTCCTCGGTCAGATCTCATGGCCTTAATGGAAATACCACTTTCTTTCTCCACAAGGGCTTTGAACTTCTTAAATTTTTTCGAACACTTTCGACTTCTCCTTTAAGAAATAAATCCACGTTTTTCTAGATTAATCATCAATAAAGAGGAGAAAGTATTTACTCTTACCAAAAGAATTTGGATTTATTGGTCCACAAACATCGGTGTGTATGAGCTCTAGCGGTTTTGTCGCTCTTGACGTTGATTCCTTTGGAAATATTTTTCGGAATCGCTTCTCAGTTAGACATCCTTCACATATTTGGTCTGGGTGGTTTATACTAGGCAAGCCTCTCACCATCTCCTTCTTTGACAAACATTCTAGACTGCCGAAGTTGAGGTGTCCAAATCGTAGATATCATAGCCACGAAGAGTCAATATAGCAAGCCTTGAGACACTTTGCCACATCATTTTGAATGTTCAAGAGGAACATTCTATTCTTTGACATAGGCACCTTAGCAATCAAGTTATGCCCACAATCTCTTAAAAAATACTATGTTCTTTCAAGTGGATGTCATAGCCTCTCTCTAATAATTGTCCCAAGCTCAAAATATTATTCTTCATATTAGGAACATAGTAGATATTGGATATGAATTGATAACTCCCATTCTTCAAGCGTATGAGAATTTTACCTTTTCCTTTGACCGGTATCTTTGAGTCATCTCCAAATGAGATATTTCCAGTTGTTGCTTCATTGATCTCTACGAACATGCTTCGATCGCCACACATGTGGTTGCTTGTGACAGTGTCGAGGTACCACTTGTTTTTTCTCTTAAACTTGGTTTTGTAATGCGAGCAGCAAAGTTTCTTCTTCTCCACCTTTTTCCTCTACAAAGTTAGCTTTCTTCACAACCTTTTTCGAGAATCTACACTCAGATGCATAGTGATCGATCTTGTTGCAGTTAAAGCACTTGATTTATGACTTGTCACACCTTGACCATGAATTTCCCCTTCCACGACCTCTTGTTGCTTATGGATTCCAACTCCTTTCTCCATTCTTGAAGTTGTTGGAGTAGTTGTTGTAACTACCTCTTCCTTCTCCTCCATTCCTCGTTCACGTCCATGATCTTGGCCACGACCTCGTCCTCTTTGGCTCTTTTAATTCACATAGTTTGCTTCCTTTGGGTTCAGTTGTAGTAGATGCTTCATAGCCTCCTTTTGTTTAACTTTTCTCTTTTGTTTTACTTCGTATGCTTGTAAGGAACCCATGAGTTGCTCAATAGTCATGGTCTTTAAATCCTTGTTCTCTTCAATGTTGGTAACAATGAAGTCAAAACTTGGATTTAAAGTGCGAAGTATGTTCTCCATGAATTTCACCTCATCAACATCTTCACCATTTCTTTTAAGTTGATTGACTACGGACAATACTCGAGAAAAATAATCAGAAATTGACTCAGACTCTTCCATAAATAAACGTTGAAAGTCACCTCTAAGATTTTGAAGACGAACCTTTTTCTCCTGCTCCACTCCTTTGTTGCAAGTTTGAAGCTTGTCTCATGCTTCTTTGGTCGTCATTGCATTGAAGATCTTCTCTAATGTATCTTCATCCACCGATTGATAAATGAGGAAGAGAGCTTTCTTTTCTCTCTTTCTTGACTCCTTCAATGTCTCCTTTACACCTTGCCTTAGCGAGGCTTCATCTTCCTCCTTGAAGTTTTTCTTAACGATATCACACACATCTTGAGCTCCTAGTGTCATACCCCAAATTTTGACCACTAAGATTTCCCATCATGGTGCAAATCATCAGCACAATATGGATGTACCTTTGTACCTCATTAGTCTCCCCAAAGATGGGTGAGCGTTCACTATAATCAAACTAGGGTTTCAAACCCTCTCAAAGCTCTTAGACGAAGGATCAATCAAGAAATGACATGATCTTCAACTTGTTTAGCCTCTCAAATATCCACAATGGATCAAGAGGACTCCTACTTTAAGGATTAAGCACAAGGCTGCTCCCTTCTAGGTGGATCAAGCCTCAGGATTGCCAGTGTCACCAAATTAGGGTTTGGTCGACTAGGGCATCCAGATGGAAATTTTCCTCTGGACATGAGCCAGTGCTTCAAAGCATATCCTAATACGCTCCATGGAACATCATAAACCCCATCATCAAGTTAATATTAGCCTCAGGGGATGCATTTACCAGAAATCTGGAATTAGGGTTTCTTGACCTAATTCACCCCTAAGTTGACTTTTGGGACAAAACACGAGCCAAGGCCTCAAGAGAGGATTTGAGGATCCCTAACACATCACATTGATCCATTTGCAATAATGAATTGATCCAAGAAGCTTGAGCAACAAGTTTAAATTTCATCTAAACCACAGTTAGGGTTTCGCGGGAAAAGTCAACTGTACCTTTGACTTTTGACCCCGACATGCTCCCAAACCTTGGGACACGATTCAATACACCCTATAACACCTATGGAACATGTCCATCAAGTTTGATTTAGGTCAAGGACTTGATTTCATAAAGGATCGCACAATTTGGAATTCATCTGATAAAAAGTCAACTGTGCCCAAAAGTCAAACTTTGACTTTTTGAGATTTTTCATAAAAATGGTTTTTTAACCCTCAAATGATGTTAATGTGTGATTGGAATCATCATTCATCAAGAAAAATCAAGAAAAGTGGGATAACTTGAAAAAGGGGTAACCATAAAAACTTAGAAAATTTTCTAAGTTATGAAATAAAGTGGCAAGGGTACCAACTTTGGAGGATCATAAATCCTAAACCATAAAGCCATTTTTCCCCATCCAAAGCTTGATTTGTAGCCCTCATGGCCCTCTACAAAAGTGTCAACTACACCTCATCCCAATTCATCATGGATTTTGAGTTATGGTTGGATCAAAATGGCTAAAAACCTAAAATTGACATTTTTCAGCACTTAGCCAAAATCTGCCTTGTAATTTCAGCATGAAGTTCCAACTTCAAGGCTGTTTTTCTCCATGATCCAAGTTGAAACAGGTCTAGGGCCAAACATCAAAGTTGAAGTACGTCATCTAAGCTTTCAAGAGAGTCCTAGAACGTCCATGTAGCATACTCGAGCAGGGAGTTATGGATTGTACAAAAAGGCTTGCTGCAGCTGAATTTTTTCAGGGCAGATTTGCATATTTCTTGTGCCACACGAATTTTCAAGCCTTGCCATCATTTTGGACACATCTAAGGATCAAATCTAAGGGGTATGATCTGATCCATGAGCCTCCCAAGTCCAAGGAACCAAAACTAGCATGCCAAAATCTAGAAATCCCTAAAAGAGGGACAAGACTCCAATTTTGGTTTGGAGCATTTAATGGATGCTTAGAGGTGGCATGAACTGAGCTTCCTCCAACTGAATTCAGTCAAGATTCATCCAACAAATTTTCATTGGCCAACATCTGGCAAATCTCTGCTGCAGCCACCATTCACTATTGCTTGCAAAACAAACTTGTTCTACTATAAATAGAGCTCTTTTGTGCTCAGTTTGAGTACACCAAAGCCATCAAACAGATGCTTTCCTCAAATTCTCTCTTTCACTCCAAAATGCCTTCTTTAGTAAGGAAATTATGAGTTTTTGAGTTAGAGAGCATTTCCATCACAGCTCATGATCCTAACACCTCATAAACATCATATGTAGGTGATCCAAACTCTCACAAGTGACCTATAACACCAACATCACAAAGCCACCTCTCAAAACCTCAAAATTGGACTTTTTTGCATTTTTCAAGCCATGTCTTGATTCAGTCACTTTCCAAACCTAATAAAACCTCAAACACACTCTAAATATCATCCTTGAACTGTTCCAAATGGTGCCACATATCTGGAACACCATTTGAGAGAGTTGGCATTTTGGCCACTTTTGCCCATTTTGCAAGAAAGTGCTCAAACTTGCTCCAGAGGTTTCCAGCTGATTCTAACCATCCTAAAAGCTTCTAAGAGGTCATTTGAGGGTGTCCAAAGCATCAAATCATTTCTGGAACAAAGCACTAGGTAGGTTGCACAAAAACTCCAAAAAAGAGGTAAAATTCACAACTTGAATTCTTTGAATCATGCTTTCCTTTGTTGTCCACATACATGCATCATATTGAATAATTCTTGAAGCAAAAATGTAGTCCTTAATGTGTATGTTGTGATCCTCCCACTGTTTGCATTTTAACATGTTTATATGTGGAGTTTATGTTGTTTTAAAATCACAGTCCAGTTCTGGTTTTTTGCGTCGTGCGTTCTGTACGTTGAGTTTCAGTGTGTATGTGTGGTACCATTGTATTCCTTGCAAAAAATTGGTCAAGATAGGCTCTTACGGATCTTAATTCCGTTAAAAATCGAGAGAGTTACGCGTGTTGGAAATTTGACGTGAAACGACGTCGAATTAACGGTCCAGTTCTGGTTTTTTTTAATTTGTGTGTTCTGTACATTAAGTTTTAGTGTGCATGAGTAATACCATTGGATTCCTTGCAAAAAATCGGTCAAGATAGGCTCTTCCAGATCTTAATTCCGTTAAAAATCGAGAGAGTTACGCGTGTTGGAAATTTGACGTGAAACGACGTCGAATTAACGGTCCAGTTCTGGTTTTTTAATTTGTGTGTTCTGTACATTAAGTTTCAGTGTGCATGAGTAATACCATTAGATTCCTTGCGAAAAATCGGTCAAGATAGGCTCTTCCAGATCTTAATTCCGTTAAAAATTGAGAGAGTTACGCGTGTTGGAAATTTGACGAGAAACGATGTTTTAATTAACATAGCAGTTCTGGTTTTTCGATTCGCGTGTTTTGTACGCCGAGTTTTAGTGTGTATGTGTGGTACCATTGGATTCCTTGCGAAAAATCGGTCAAGATAGGTACTTCCGAATTTTAATTCCGTTAAAAATTGAGAGAGTTATAAGTGTTTGAAATTTGATAAAAAAGGTGTTAAAAACTAAAGTTTCAGTACTGGTTTTTTGCGCCATAAGAGATGTCGAAGATGATGTTGTGACATCTTTCCTCTTTTTCTTATTTTATTTTCAAAACTCAACCAATTCTTTTACATAGCAAAAATCATCATTTTCCAATTCATACCCCATAATATTTTAATCCACAAAAAATACAAAAAAAATATTATTTTAGATTATTTTTAATATATTTAAAAATATTGTTTTAAATGCTTTTAAAATGATTTATTTTTCTTTATTTTTAAAACCAAAATGATTTTAAATATTCATGTGGATAAAATATTTTTTTCATAAACCTTAATCATTGTTTATAACATGATTAATGATTTTATTTGATATTTTTATCATTTTTTACTTGATTTTTCTTTGAAAAATGCCTTTAAAAAATGAAATTGGGGTTTCTTTGATTTTCACCCTAACAAATCTTTTTCCAAAAAACACTTGGGCCTCTAATAGAGTTTAAGACCCAACCCTTTTTGTACAAAAATATTTTGGGCCTCAGTTATTGTATAAGTCCCGATACGTTAAAAATCTCGGCGCGATCGCCATTTTCAAACAGAAAATCATTTGGGCCTCCCCTCGTGTTGTACGCCCCATTTCTTTTCCTAAAATACACTTTGGGCCTCTAATAGAGTGTAAGTCCCACCCCTTTTGTAAATAAAATATTTTGGGCCTAAGATATTGTATAAGTCCCTCTGTACATTTACAAAGTTCGGCGCGATCGCCTTTTAACAAAAAAAGACCATTGGTCTTCTCCTTGAGCTATAAGTCCCATTTATTTTCATTTTTAAACCCTTGGGCCTCTAATAGAGTGTAAGACCCAATTCCTTTGTAAATACCAAAATTTTGGGCCTCAATCACTTGTATAAGTCCCACGGTGTTTCCAAAACCTCAGCGCGATCGTCGCCCTTTTCAAAATTAACCATTGGGCCTACCCTCGAGTAGTAAGACCCATTTCTTTTCTTAAAACTCACTTGGGCCTCTAATAGAGTGTAAGTCCCAACCCCTTTTTTTTACATAACCCATTTTGAGGCCTCACTTATTGTATAAGTCCCTCTGTACATTCTAAAACCTCGGTGCGATCGCCATTTTTAAACAAAATCATCTGGGCCTACCCTCGCGTAGTAAGACTCGCTTATTTTCTCTAAATCATTTTTTTGGGCCTCTTGAGAGAGTTTAAGACCCATTCCCCTTGTACAGAAAACTTTTTGGGCCTCAGTCACTTGTATAAGTCTCACTGTACAAACTCATATCACAGTACAATCACTGGCAAAACTCACTTGGGCCTCTCCTTGAGCTGTAAGCCCCAATTTTTCCTTTCAAAGCACTTTCTCCTTTGATTTTGAAATATACTGTTGTTTTCAATCTTTCTTTGTTGAACAACTAACCAAACAGCATGGATGCTCTACAACCGAGTAAGTGTTTATATGCATTCATTTACCGCTTTCATATACATATAACTGTATTGTGGGGCTGTTTCATTGTAAGTCTTCTTTCATAAACTCATATTGCCTGTGTAATAATAGTATAGATATTTAGAGTTTCCCCGGCAACTACGTCTAGTACAAGGTAAAGTCGTTTCGATCATTCTTAGAAATAGACAATACTAGATCCCCCATAGGAGCACCAGATACAGTCTTCTCTTCGGCTGTCCTCCTTAGGAATTATCAAGAAACTCTACTCCCCAGAGATGATCTCTTCTCCGTGAATTGCATCCCTTGAGTTTCTTCCAAATTCTCAAACTTTCCTGGCTTGATCTATTCATTGTGAATAGCCTGTCTTGAACTTCTCGGGGTTTGGGGACCCACAGGCTTCTTAAAAGCATCCCCGCCTCCTCTTGGGCGTTGTACAAGGACCCGTCGGCTTCTTAGAAGTATTCACAGCCTCCTCTTAGGCTTCGTATAAATGATTTCTTCCTCCGGGAATGATAGCCTCCTCTTGGGCTTCGTACAAATTGTCCCTCGGCTTTTTAAAAGTTTCCAGCCTCCTCTTGGGCTTCGTACAAATTGTCCCGACGACCTCCTAGAGGTATAGGAACAAAAATTAGTCATCTTAATAGAACAGTCTTTCAAAGAGTCTAGATCTTTCTACCGTGAACGTAATACAACTGTTTCTTTAAGCATAGTACAAAAGATAAAACTCTAGACTTGGACAGTCTAATTTCCTTGAGTCTCAAAGACATTCTCAAGTCCCTTTCAAAAATAGGAAGACACCCGTAGACTCGGACAGTCTCAATACCCTTTGGATTTCCCATTTCCTTAAAGAACAGGAAACAATCCCGATTCTCAGATCAAATCCATTAGTACAATGTTACTCATATAAGAATTGATTTTCTCGTTGAACCAACATACTGGACCTGTCACTCAACTGAAACAGTAACCTTTTAGCCTCCATCTCGGGCTTCGTACGAGATACCAAAACACTCTTTTGTTGAGTATAAAAGGCTCTCTTGTTGAGCCAATCTCCCTTTTAGCCTCCATCTCGGGCTTCGTACGAGATACAAAAACACTGTCTTGTTAAGTATAAAAGACTCTCTTGTTGAGTCAATCACCTTTTAGCCTCCATCTCGGGCTTCGTACGAGATACAAAATCACTCTCTTGTTGAGTATAAAAGATTCTCTTGGTGAGTCACCATCTTTAGCCTCTATCTCGGGCTTCGTACGAGATACAAAAACACTTTCTTGTTGAGTATAAAAGATTCTCCTGTTGAGTCAACCCTTTTAGCCTCTCTCTCGGGCTTCGTACGAGACACATAAAAACTCCCTCTTGTTGGGCCAATAGCCTCCTCTTAGGCTTTGTATAAGGAAAACCCCGGTTGAGTCAATCAACCTTTTAGCATCAAAGCTGTGCCTCGTTCACAGTACACAAACATCAACAACTTCTTCCCCTTCATCTAATCGCTGTAAGCGGCAAGCCTCTGGATTATTTACATCCATGCCACTATCCCTCTTTTAGCATGAAAAATTCCTAAGGAAAGATAGCATTGCTCTACACTGAGTTAAAGTCTTCTCCTTCAGGTTGGAACCCCCCTATAAAGGAAATTATGGCATTGCCGGATTCACATATCCCGGTTAAAGTAATTCTCCTTTATAAACAGTTGTGACAAACAGACCCTCTTTAGAGATGACAAATTCTCTCTAAAGACAACACCTTTTAGCTTCACATCTTGGGCTTTGAACAAGATACAAATAAACCTTTCAGCTTCACATCTTGGGCTTTGAATAAGATACAAACCACCTTCAGCTTCACATCTTGGGCTTTGAACAAGATATAGATCACATTTTGCTTCACGTCTTGGGCTTTGAACAAGACACCAAAACACCCATTTCCTCCCATAGAATAGGAGGAACTACGATCGCTCTGATTTCCCTGTTTCAGTAAACGGGAATACGTAGGCATAAGATTGAAAGAAAAATCTTAGCGAGCACACTAATCAAAAAACCTAAAGTCCCCTATCTCCACCCAATCTGACAAATTCCCCATGAATAGTCCTAGTTTTCCACCTTAATAAAGTAAGAAGAAAGAAAGGCCCCGTTACCATATAGCATCCGTAACCTAACAGACCGCTGTTTAAACTCAGTATGCAAGCAGGGTTAATTGGAGACATCTATTTCCCTTCCTTAGTCAGCTCACAATAGGATAAAAAATGAATCGACCTATATTAAACCCCAAAGAGCGACATCGCTTAAGAACCGCGTCCAAAATCGCTCGCTACAGAAAAGTGGCGCCCACCGTGGGGCCTCTCATTCTTTCTTAAAGTTTAAGGTGAAAACCTTGGACAAGTCTTTTTCATGGCGGTGGCCACCACAGAAAAGTGGCGCCCATCGTGGGGCCTTCCCGTTCTTTCTTACAGCTTTAATCCTTTGACCAGTCATTCTCATGGAGGTGGCCACCACAGAAAAGTGGCGCCCACCGTGGGGCCGATCTTTTCATCTCAATTTAAACCTTCACTGGGAACTTCACTGGGGATGAGACTTTTTGTTGACTTCACTAGGATCTTAGGTCAAAACCTTTAAGTTGGGAAGGAACCACAGAATGACGACTCCGCCGGGGAGCCATTTTCTGTCAGGAACATAGGATTCATAGCTCCTAAAAAGTCTAGGACATTAGGACAAATATATATACTGCTTTTCCTAATTGATATATGTGTTTATTTTTCTGCTAATGGGAATGCGTGTGATGCCGCATGTGGAAAGATTGAGTATACACCTAGGAAAAACCTCTTTTAGTGGTGCGGAAACTATCGGAAATGGTTGTCACGCGATACCACCCTCTTCTGAAGGTTCTTCGAAAAAACATCACCTAGCACGATTCCCGGCCCGCTGGTGTTTTCTCGACAAGAACTGATGATTTTGAGAGACAGGTACAAAAATCAATAGTATAAACCTTTGGGGGATGGGTAGAGCCTTGACTTCATGACAACGACCCTTTGACCCCATGTTTTTTCTATGTTTTTGTGTGCTGCATTCATGCATTCATCTAAAAAACATTAAAACAAAGAAAATTTTTCTCTTCTAGTCTCTCTTTTTCAAATTAAACTGAGACAATGATTGCAAATGTCAGAGAAAAAGATTGCGCTCATGGATTTCGGTAGAAGGAGAACTCACCAGTACACCTTCAAGGTTCCAAAACTTGAGGATTTGAGAAGGTTAGCGAGGATGATCACTAACCCTGAAGCTTTCAGAGCCAAGTACGGAGGTCTGCTACCTCTGTTAAGAATCCATGTGATTGAAGGAATCATGGATGCACTCGTTCAGTTTTACGATCTGGTCTATCACTGCTTCACATTCCCAGATTACCAGCTCGCACCAACGCTGGAGGAGTATTCTCACCTGACTGATCTACACATTACTGATCAAGCTCCATTTTATGGACTGGAAGAAATTCCAAGGGGTCAGGCCATTGCAAGAGCAATTTATTTGGACGAGTCAGAAGTCAGGACTCACATGACCACTAAGGGTGGCATCCAAGGTTTGCCAGCCCAGTTCTTAACAAAGAAAGCTATGTACTTTGCTAGTATAGGGAACATGACTGCTTTTGAAAACATCTTTGTTTTACTCACCTACGGGTTATTTCTGTTTCCCAACATTGATAACTTCGTCGATATCAACGCCGTTAAGGTTTTCCTCATTGGAAACCCTGTACCGACTTTGCTCGCAGACGCATATCATTCTGTACACTTAGGAAATTTGTACCGCGGAGGAATGATCACGTGCTATGTACCCCTGCTATATAAATGGTTTATCTCCCATTTGCCTAAGTTTGTTGCTTTTTAGGATCATAAGAGTGCCTTACGCTGGTCACAGAAAATCATGTCTCTCACCAACTCTGACATAGATTGGTGCAATAGGATTTATGACAGGATCAGGATAATTGATCATTGTGGAAACTTCCCCAACGTACCCCTTATAGGAACTAAGGGAGGAATCAACTTCCATCTGGTATTGGTTCGTCGTCAATTTGGATACCCAATGAGGCATGTCCCACGTAATGCCCATCTGGAAGGACTTTTCTTCAAGGAAGGAGAAAATGACAGAGCACTAAAAATGGAAATAGTGCACGCTTGGAAACATGTTCATAAGAAAGGACAGGAGTCTCTAGGAAAACCGGACTGTGTCTCGGTGGAGCCTTATCTCCATTGGGTACAAACTAGAGCTCTCAAGCTAAAGATGTCGTATCCTCGTCACGAAGTTCTTCCGCCAAGGGAATCTGTCATGTACTTCATGACGGAAACTGAAAAGCTTCAGGTTACTCTCAACAAAGTTCAACAGGAGAGGAGGTATTGGAAGAACAAGTATCACATTCTCAATGTGGAGTGTACCAAAATATAGCAGCTGCTGAAAGATAAGGATGCTCTGATCGAGATTTTAGAGCAACGTGTTGTGGTTAATCAGGATGACCAAAGGAATTTGCTTGCTCCTTTCACCTGGCAAAGGAATGACAACCCGACAAAGGCCCAAGAGCCCCGGTCAAAGGAAAGGAAAGTACCAGAATCAGCACCCGAGTTCTCCTCAGAGAGGACTCGGGACCCATTAGCTTAGGTTTCTGTTTCCGCACCTTGTAATTTACTGTATTTCCATTTCCGCAATCCTTTGAATTCAATAAAACGGGGTTTCCCCACTATTTGATATTTGCAATCTAATTGTCGAAGTTTATTTTGATTAAACCAAAAAAACAATTAATATAATCATTGCATTCATCATTCTCGCGTCACGTATTCTTCATACCTACGAATCTCACGTTTGTGTCTCGATTCTAGAGTCAAACTGTCTCATTCGTACAATACTCGGGCCAATCGTCCGAAAAAGATGGATGATCTCGAGGAAGAGAACAGAGAGTTGAAAGAATAGATCGACGCTCTAAGAGAGGATATGAGAAAGCTTTGTAACGACATGCAAGCCATGGCAGAAGCTCAGCTACAAAGAACTGCGATCTCGGAGATCACCTCAATGCCCATAGTGGAGAAGTATGATCCTAGGTATTAAATGCCAAAAGATCGTCCCTGGGGCATGCCTGTTAACTATATCCCGGAAGGATATGTTCCGTTGATCACTGAAGATCAGGGAATCATAGCAGAAGCCGTTGGGCCTGAAGGTTACAAACTTCGGGAAAGCGAAGATGCCAGGGGCATGACAGCAACTCCTGAAGGTTACAAACTTTGGGAGGCACCGAGAGTCTCGGCCGTAATGACTATACCATAACCCGTGGTACACACTGTCCCGGAAGGACAGATTCTGCAGATACCTTCTGGTGGAAACGAAAGCATGTTCGAAAGAATGAACGAGTTCCAGGAGCAGTTCCTGGAAATGCAAAAGGAATTGCAAGCTATTCGCGGTCAGGATCTATTTGGAAAGGACGTTGCGGACCTCTGCTTGGTCCCCAATGTGAAAGTTCCGCACAAATTCCAAGTGCCCGACTTTGAAAAATACAAGGGTAATTCTTGCCCTCAGAGTCACTTGGTGATGTACGCTCGGCGAATGTCAGCTCAGACAGAGAATCAAGATCTACTGATTCATTACTTCCAGGATAGTTTAACCGGTGCCGCATTAAAATGGTACATGGGTTTAAACCGTGCTACAATTAGCACTTTCAGAAATCTCGACATTGCCTTCGTCCAACAGGACAAATATAATTTGGACATGGCACCAGACAAAGATCAACTCAGATCAATGTCACAAAAGGACAAGGAAACCTTTAAGGAATACGCTCAGAGATGGCGTGAAATTGCCGCTCAGATTTGTCCACCTCTTGAGGAAAAAGAGATGACAAAGATCTTCTTAAAGACCTTGAGCTCATTTTACTATGACAGAATGGTTGCCAGTGCACCCAGTGACTTCACCGAGATGGTGGGCATGGGGGTTCATCTTAAGGAAGCCGTCCGGGAAGGACGTTTAGTAAAAGACGCTGGATCATCAAGTAGTACAAAATGATACGGTAGTGCTCTCCCTAAGAAAAAAGAGCAGGATATTGGGAATATCTCTCTTGGAAAGCAAAGGCGACGGTACCAACCAGTAGCAGCTATAACTCCTGCTATCAACCCTGCGCCTGTTTCTACGTATCAACCTCAGGTTGCGCAGAGGCAACCTAATCAACAGCAGTTTCAACAAAGGACACAACAACCTCTTCAGCAGGCTCGTCCTCCATACAACAACAACCGTACAATGAGGCCACCAGGATTTGATCCTATACCCGTATCGTATGCGGAACTATTTCCATTATTACTGGTCAAAGGGCACGTCTAGACTAAGGCTCCTCTTACAGTATTGGAAAATCCGCCTTTTTGGTTCAAAGCGGATCAGACTTGCCCTTATCATCAGGAGGACCAGGGCATAACATAGAGAACTATCTCAGTTTCAAATCTGACGTGCAAAAGTTTGTTAGGAGCGGGGTCTTATCTTTCAAAGATACGAATCCCAATGTTCTCACGAACCCGCTACCTCAACACGAGAAAGCTGCAGTCAACCTGATAGAGGGAGAGTCTAACAACGTATATCAAATTCATGATGTACTATTGTTAAGGACCAATCTGGTCAAGATGCATTGTAGACAGAGTGGATATGGCCATGTGCCACCTCATAATTATCACCAGTGTGATATCTGCTCTAAAAGCAATCGAGGATGTTCTGTGGTGCAATCAACTCTACAGGAACAGATGGATCTTGGATGGATCCAAGAGCACCGAGTTCGTGGAGTTAACATGGTTTATACGAATTCCAACGTTATTCAAAACCACGACGTCTGTGCGATGAATGTCAATCTGGTGGCAACGCACTCAAGGCAAAGCCAGTATCATAATCTGCCACGGCACGATTACAGTTCTTGTCTAACTTGCTCGGTAAACAAACATGGATGCTCTTTTGTACAAGAGGCCCTCCAGCGTCAGATGGATCTTGGATGGATCCAGGACTACCATGATAGGAATCCCTATCAGATCAACATGATTCAAATCTTCAATATTCGTCTGATGAATACCAGCCTGGTGGAGTTACACGCAGAACAGGTCCGTCTCAGATTCCTAGTATCACATGATTATCAGAGTTGTAAAGCGGGTTGCGAAAACGATCAAGGTTATGCCCTTGTCTAGGAAACACTTCAGCACTTGTTGAACCATTGGTGGCTTCCAATCTATATGGATGAAGACACCCAGTAAATTAGTATCACTAACGGGAATCCTACTAGATATCAAAGTCAGGATGTCCGGTCGGTGGAAACTAACCTAGTAAGGCTACACTGTATTCAGAGCGGACGCGGCCAGGTGCCACTACACAACTATGAGCGGTGTGGAGTTTGTTCAGTGAACAATCAAGGATGCTACCTCGTGCGGGCAACCCTTCAAAGTCAGTTGGACCTCAAAGAGATTCAACCATGCTCAAGTTCTGGATCAGTCAACTATCTCGCTGATCAAATCGAGGACGTTGTCATAATCTCTGATCATCAGAG
Source organism: Lathyrus tuberosus (assembly GCA_022829125.1). NCBI lineage: Eukaryota > Viridiplantae > Streptophyta > Magnoliopsida > Fabales > Fabaceae > Lathyrus > Lathyrus tuberosus. Next base: position 4,204,568 of record JALAZF010000346.1, read on the forward strand.
GACTAGGGATGTTTGTGCCATCATCCCTCTACTTGACGAATCGAGAGTTCCCAAATAGGAACGGATCGAAATTACTTATGATGGTCAGAAAAATTAGAAGGCTCCCATAGTCATCTATCTGCCATGACCACTACCGTATGAATCAACTAAGGCTATCCCTTACAAATACGGTGCAACAATTGTCGAGAATGGAAAGGAAATTCCGTTACCCTCCGTCGTGAGTATTGCAGACATCAGTCGAGTAACACAGAGTGGTCGAATCTTCAACAGAGGAGTTGGAGAACTCAGTAAAGAAAAGGAACCTCAGACAGAAGTTCCCAATCCACCAGTCGGTCAATCCAGTAATCCCAACCTTTCAAAGAACAACGATGAGATGCTGGAGCTCATCCAAAAGAGTGAATACAACATTGTTGATCAACTGTTGCAAACTCCTTCAAAGATCTCGGTGCTATCACTTTTACTCAGTTCAGAAGCGCACAGGGAGGCTCTACAGAAAGTCTTGGAGCAAGCCTTTGTGGAACAGGATGTAACCATCAGACAGTTCGATAGCATTGTCTCTAACATCACTTCCTGCAACAACTTGGGATTTAGTGATGAGGAATTACCTGAAGAGGGTCGCCGTCATAACATGGCGCTCAATATTACAGTCAACTGTCAGGATGATGCTTTAGCCAGCGTACTGGTAGATACAGGGTCAGCCCTGAATGTTATAACGAAGTCCACTTTGATGCAATTATCATTCTAAGGCCCTCCGATGAGAACCAGCGAGGTCGTCGTCAAAGCATTTGACGGATCCAGAAAAACGGTTATCGGCGAAGTCGACCTTCCCATAACTATCGGTCCTCACACTTTCCAAGTCACTTTCCAGGTCATGGACATCCGGGAAACATACAGTTGCCTCCACTAAAAGTTAAAGTTCGTCCAGAACGGCCAACTCATCACAGTCTGTGGGGAACAGGCCTTGCTCGTCAGCAATTTATCGTTATCCACTTATGTGGAACCAGAAGGGATATTCGGAACCCAGTTCCAAGCGCTTTCGCTACACAAGGACGATCAATCTGAGGGGGGAACTCCCATTTCCTCGTACAAAGATGTTATCAAAGCGATCGAGAGTACCAATACAAAAGGATGGGGATAACTTGTTATTCCTACTGACAATAAAACAAAGAAGGGTCTTGGTTTTTCTGTAACCTGTACCCAGACAGCTGCTAACGATGAAAGTCTTCATCCCATTCAGAACTTCTTCCACAGTGGAGGCTTCCTTCAACCGGTGACTCAAGAGGTACATACCATCAATAAAGATGATTCATCTGATATGGAGGAAGAATGGAAGTCCTATCTTAACGAGGACGGTTATACGTTTCAGGACGAAATGCAAATTCCATTTTGCTTTCCTACACAGAGTCCGTGATTTATACCCAGGTCAGACGTCGAAATGATATATGGATATTGTGATCCAGAAGGATGCCGTGCTCCACCAAACTCTTTAAAGGAGGACACTCTGATGAAAGATAACTTTGACCACGACTATTATGGCCCGATGGATGGCCTGCCAATGTGGCAGCCGTGCCCAGGAGACTTGGGGCAAGAAAATCAACCGAACAATGAAAATCAGCTGAGTATCGTTGAACAGAATACCCGCGTCCCCACCATGTCATGGGATCAACACCCAGGTTATCCTGAAAATACCCAACACGACAATGAATTCGCAACGTTCGCATGGTTAGAGTTTATCAACTATGCTTTTCCTGAGGTCAACGTCATCGAGAAGGATAACTCCTCCAGTTCCACTGAAGTGTGGGACACCCTGGGACAACCAAGTGGAAAATACGACTATATGGTCAAGTACACTGCTCCCGAAAGGTCTCGCATCAGGCTCGAAGACATCCAGCCTACTGGATGGGGAGATCTACCTGAGAGTACAAATACTCTGCAAAATGCAACAGAGGAATCCTCCTACGACAATTCTGCCTGGGAGACAGATTCCAATGATCCTGCTCCACCAAAAATCAGCGTTATTTCTGAAGACAAATCGAGGAAGGTGCCAAACTTTGTGATTCACCGAGGAGTTCGCCGCCAATGGGTTGCTGTCGATGTTCCGAAGATCGTCCATAAGTCAAAGTAATTGCCATCTTTGTTTTAACTTTTCATCCTGCCCAGGTGAAACAGATGTTTTGATAGGGCTCACTTTCTGTAAATATCCCTCTTCGCTTTGCCCAAAGCGACAAAGTTTTGTTTTATAGGGTTGTAGTTTCAAGAATCGACTTGTTCATTAATAAAATAACGTTGTTATGTAATTTCTGCATTAATTGTTGTTTTCTCTTTTCGTTTTTCAGAAAATGGTAATCCTAAAAAACAACTCAATAATAAAAACAAGCAGTAAAAGAAAAATACACTGCACACACTTGCATTTTCTCTATCTCTTCTAAACACAAATCATCACGTCATGCAGATTGCTTATTTTAAACCCCGTTGAAACATATGATCTGATGCCTTCTCCCGACTTTGAGTTCCCGGTATTTGGGGATGAAGAAGAAGTTAACGACGAAATTCCAGAAGAGATCTCCCGATTACTCAGACAAGAGGAAAGGTCCATTGAACCTCACAAAGAGCCGTTGGAAACGGTAAACTTGGGTTCGGAAAAAGAGAGAAAAGAAGTCAGAATTGGGGAACTACTCGGTCCAACTGCCAAAGAGAGTTTCACAAAGCTTCTCAGAGAATTCCCCGATGTATTCGCTTGGTCCTATCAGGATATGCCAGGGTTGGATACCAGCATCGTGGAACATCGTTTACCATTGAGATCAGAATGTTCGCCAGTAAAGAAAAGGTTGAGACGGACTCATCCTGACATGGCTATCAAAATCAAAGAGGAGGTATAGAAACAGATTGACGCGGGTTTCCTCGCTACGTCAGAATATCCTCAATGGTTAGCCAACATCGTACCCGTTCCCAAAAAGGATGGAAAGGTCAGAATGTGTGTCGACTACAGGGATCTGAACAAGGCTAGTCCAAAGGACGAATTTCCTTTACCACACATTGACATGCTGGTAGACAGTACAGCAAAGTTCAAAATTTTCTCCTTCATGGATGGATTCTCGGGTTATAACCAAATCAAAATGGCACCGAAAGACATGGAGAAAACTTCATTTATCACCCCATGGGGTACCTTTTGTTATAGGGTAATGTCGTTCGGTTTGAAGAATGCCGGGGCAACCTATCAAAGGGCCATGACTACTCTGTTTCATGACATGATACATAAGGAAATCGAGGTATATGTCGATGATATGATTGCAAAATCTAAGGCAGAAGAGGAGCATGTGACCCACCTGTCGAAACTGTTCGAGCGGTTGAGAAAGTACAAACTTCGCTTGAATCCCAACAAGTGCACCTTTGGTGTCCGTTCAGGGAAACTCTTAGGGTTCATCGTCATCCAGAAAGGAATTGAGGTTGATCCTGACAAGGTCAAGGCCATTCGAGAAATGCCTTCTCCGAAAACTGAAAAACAAGTCAGAGGATTCCTGGGACGTTTGAACTACATCTCCAGATTCATATTCCTCATAACCGCGACATGCGCGCTGATCTTCAAACTGCTCAAGAAGATACAATCATTTCTCACTGATTCGTGAGGCAAGTGGACTCCGAATTATGATGGCCCCTATGTGGTCAAGAAAGCATTCTCAGGCAGCGCCTTGAGACTCGTAACCATGGATGGAGAAGAATTTGCGTACCCCACGAATGTTGACGCAGTCAAGAAATACTTATCCTAAAAAAAAGTCTCGGTGGATTGAAAACCCGAAAGGGCGATCCAGGAAAAAATTAGAGACATGATCAAAAATCATCTCGGTGGATTGGAAATCTCCAAGTACAATTCAGGCAAAAGTTAGGGATTAATGGCAAGTAACTACGTCTGATCAGTTCAGCTCCTCAGCAGTCATGCCATCCATCAGAGACTCCAGTCAAGGTCATCTTCGACAGAAGCTCAGGATGTCCCGAATTCAAAGTTGGTAGAAGGATAGTGGTCGTTATGTTTTAACGTAGCCCTTTTCCCTGTAAATTACCATTTTCAAACTTTATAAATACTCTATGGAATCACGCGTTCGGCTGATTTCCATCCTATCAATAAAATTTGAGCCCTTGTGCTTTTGTTTGTAATTCATACTTGTTTTAGCTTTATAGAACGACATTCTAACATGATTAACGATTCTTGAAATAAAACAAAACGAATTTACTTGTTAAGATTTTTCTGCTTTTAAAATAAAGATGGCAATTTCTTTTGACTGTTGAACATCAAAAGAACATCGATTACGTCTCCAAAGGTGTTCAAACCTCAAAGTGCAGAATCAAAGTACTCCTTCTAGACCAGTACGCCTGAACGAAGGATCAACTATATCAGATGCGGCTTTCCCATCTGATGCCCTCGGTCGAGTTCTCATCTCCTAAGCCCGACCAGCGTCGCTCCCAACAGGGACCGTTTCTCCTAAGCAAGGCAGAATTGCTATCTTGAACCAGCGATATTTCTACATGCCCCACTGTGGCCGAGTATCCAGTCGTGTTCATCCTTTAGTTTGTATGTTGCGTCAGTTTTGTCAGCATATACATACATACATCATGCATTATTGATCTACATTCATATTCATATTGCATCACTATCACTCTAGTCGGTCTTATCCCCTAGTGATAAAAGTCCTCTCAATCGAGTTGTCAGATCTTTCCTCGTTAGGAAGTGAATCATCTAAGTAATCTCTCTCCCGTTTATCTCTGGATTAGAGACGGTCCTTGACCACTTTGATAACTTGAACCTCTGAGAAACAATAAAACTTTCAACAAATATCACTCTTTGCCATTGAAGATGATATATTCGCTTTCTCGGATTAAGGAAAATCCCCAGAGAAAGCCCCTCAAAATTGGGGTACATCGTATGGCATTTCTCTGAAAAGACCTCAGGAAAAGTATGATGTAACACCCCCAAGCGGAAACAGTCTCTCAAGAGACTCGCTTTCCCCAGTAGAATCGACAAATGGCGTCTCCAAACAGAGAAGTTTGTGTACCTCTACAATTCAGACGAATGGGTTCCCCAGCAAGTCTGACATAAAAACTTTTTCCACTCAAATGGCATCTCCCCAAGAAAATTCGGCGAGAAGTTTGAAGGAAAACCGCTACAAACAGCGTCCCTTGTCAAGAAAGTTCATTGACAAAAGAAACTAAGACCAGTTCCTTGGTAGGAAACCAGGATCGAGGGGAAGTTTACTTCAGAAACTAAGACCAGTTCCTTGGTAGGAAACCAGGATCGAGGGGAAGTTTAAATCAGAAACTAAGACCAGTTCCTTGGTAGGAAACCAGGATCGATGGGAGGTTTATTTCAAAATAAAACTGAGACAACCTCCTTGGCTGAAGACCAGGATCGAGGGGAAGTTTTACCTTTTCTAAGCATCATCGCTTAGCTAAAGAAGATGAATGCGTAAGCTACCATTCATAACCACCATCAAAATTTCGGGTATTCTGATATTTAATCCTCTTGCACCCTGAATGCCCGAATACCTTCGCCATTAACACCTTCGGGTCCAAGAAGATTAAATAGGGGCATCTGTCATACCCCAAAATTTGACCACTAAGATTTCCCATCATGGTGCAAATCATCAGCACAATATGGATGTACCTTTGTACCTCATTAGTCTCCCCAAAGATGGGTGAGCGTTCACTACAATCAAACTAGGGTTTCAAACCCTCTCAGAGCTCTTAGACGAAGGGTCAATACAGAAATGACATGATCTTCAACTTGTATAGCCTCTCAAATATCCACAATGATTCAAGAGGACTCCCACTTTAAGGATTAAGCATAAGGCTGCTCCCTTCTAGGTGGATCAAGCCTCAGGATCGCCAGTGTCACCAAATTAGGGTTTGGTTGACTAGGGCCTCCAGATGGAAATTTTCCTCTGGGCATGAGCCAATGCTTCAAAGCATATCCTAATATGCTCCATGGAACATCATAAACCCCATCATCAAGTCAATATTAGCCTCAGGGGATGCATTTACCAGAAATCCGGAATTAGGGTTTCTTGACCTAATTCACCCCTAAGTTGACTTTTGGGACAAAACACGAGCCAAGGCCTCAAGAGAGAATTTGAGGATCCCTAACACACCACATTGATCCATTTGTAACAATGAATTGATCCAAGAAGCTTGATCAACAAGTTTCAATTTCATCTAAACCACAGTTAGGGTTTCGCGGGAAAAGTCAACTGTACCTTTGACTTTTGACCCTGGCATGCTCCCAAACCTTGGGACACGATTCAATACACCCTATAACACCTATGGAACATGTCCATCAAGTTTGATTTATGTCAAGGACTTGATTTCATAAAGGATCGCACAGTTTGGAATTCATCTGATAAAAAGTCAACTGTGCCTAAAAGTCAAACTTTGACTTTTTGAGATTTTTCATAAAAATGGGTTTTTAACCCTAAAATGATTTTAATGTGTTATTGGAATCATCATTCATCAAGAAAAATCAAGAAAAGTGGAATAACTTGAAAAAGGGGTAACCATAAAAACTTAGAAAATTTTCTAAGTTATGAAATAAAGTGGCAAGGGTACCAACTTTGGAGGATCATAACTCCTAAACCACAAAGCCATTTTCCCCATCCAAAGCTTGATTTGTAGCCCTCATGGCCCTCTACAAAAGTTTCAACTACACCTCATCCCAATTCATCATGGATTTTGAGTTATTGTTAGATCAAAATGGCTAAAAACCTAAAATTGACATTTTTCAGCACTTAGCCAAAATCTGCCTTGTAATTTCAGCATGAAGTCCCAACTTTAAGGCTGTTTTTCTCCATGATCCAAGTTGAACCAAGTCTAGGGCCAAACATCAAAGTTGAAGTACGTCATCTAAGCTTTCCAAAAAGTCCTAAAACGTCCATGTAGCATACTCGAGCAGGGAGTTATGGATTGTACAAAAAGGCTTGCTGCAGCTGAATTTTCCAGGGCAGATTTGCACATTTCTTGTTCCACACGAATTTTCAAGCCTTGTCATCATTTTGGACACATCTAAGGATCAAATCTAAGGGGTATGATTTGATCCATGAGCCTCCCAAGTCCAAGGAACCAAAACTAGCATGCCAAAACCTAGAAATCCCTAAAAGAGGGACAAGACTCCAATTTTGGTTTGGAGCATTTAATGGATGCTTAGAGCTGGCATGAACTGAGCTTCCTCCAACTGAATTCAGTCAAGATTCATCCAACAACTAGGGAACCAAAGGCCTGTGCTCTAACCTCTAGTTAATGGCTAGAGGAGACTTAGATTTTCATTGGCCAACATTTGCCAAATCTCAGCTGCAGCCACCATTCACTATTGCTTGCAAAACAAACTTACTCTACTATAAATAAAGCTCATTTGTGCTCAGTTTGAGTACACCAAAGCCATCAAATAGTTGCTTTCCTCAAATTCTCTCTTTCACTCCAAAATGCCTTCTTTAGTAGGAAATTCTGAGTTTTTTAGTTAGAGAGCATTTCCATCACAGCTCATGATCCTAACACCTCATAAACATCATATGTAGGTGATCCAAACTCTCACAAGTGACCTATAACACCAACATCACAAAGTCAACTCTCAAAACCTCAAAATTGGACTCTTTTGCATTTTTCAAACCATGTCTTGATTCAGTCACTTTCTAAACCAGATAAAACCTCAAACACACTCCAAATATCATCCTTGAACTGTCCCAAATGGTGCCACACATCTGGAACACCATTTGAGAGAGTTGGCATTTTGGCCACTTTTGCCCATTTTGCAAGAAAGCGCTCAAACTTGCTCCAGAGGTTTCCAGCTGATTCCGACCATCCTAGAAGCTTATAAGAGGTCATTTGAGGGTGTCCAAAGCATCAAATCATTTTTGGAACAAAGCACTTGGTAGGTTGCACAAAATCTCCAAAAAAGAGGTAAAATTCACAACTTGAATTCTTTGAATCATGCTTTCCTTTGTTGTCCATATACATGCATCATATTGAATAATTCTTGAAGCAAAAATTTATTCCTTAATGTGTATGTTGTGATCCTCCCACTGTTTGCATTTTAACATGTTTAGATGTGGAGTTTATGTTGTTTTAAAATCACAGTCCAGTTCTGGTTTTTTGCGTCGTGCGTTCTGTACGTTGAGTTTCACTGTGTATGTGTGGTACCATTGGATTCCTTGTGAAAAATCGGTCAAGATAGGTTTTTACAGATTTTGATTCCGATAAAAATTGAGAGAGTTACGCGCGTTGGAAGTTTGGCACGAAATGACGTCGAAAACAAACGTGCAGTTCTGGTTTTTCGATTTGTGTGTTCTGTACATTAAGTTTCAGTGTGCATGAGTAATACCATTGGATTCCTTGCGAAAAATCGGTCGAGATAGGCTCTTACGGATCTTAATTCCATTAAAAATCGAGAGTTACGCGTGTTGGAAATTTGACGCGAAACGACGTCGAATTAACGGTCTAGTTCTGGTTTTTTAATTTGTGTGTTCTGTACATTAAGTTTCAGTGTGCATGAGTAATACCATTGGATTCCTTGCGAAAAATCGGTCAAGATAGGCTCTTCCAGATCTTAATTCCGTTAAAAATCGAGAGAGTTACGTGTGTTGGAAATTTGACGAGAACCAATGTTTTAATTAACATAGCAGTTCTGGTTTTTCGATTCACGTGTTTTGTACGTCGAGTTTTAGTGTGTATGTGTGGTACCATTGGATTCCTTGCGAAAAATCGGTCAAGATAGATACTTCCGAATTTTAATTCCGTTAAAAATTGAGAGAGTTATGAGTGTTTGAAATTTGATAAAAAAAGTGTTAAAAACTAATGTTTCAGTACTTGTTTTTTGCCCCATAAGAGATGTCGAAGATGATGTTGTGACATCTTTCCTCTTTTTCTTATTTTATTTTCAAAACTCAACCAATTCTTTTACATAGCAAAAATCATCATTTTCCAATTCATACCCCATAATATTTTAAACCACAAAAAATCACAAAAAAAATTATTTTTAGATTATTTTTAATATATTTAAAAATATTGTTTTAAATTGTTTTAAATGCTTTTAAAATGATTTATTTTTCTTGATTTTTAAAACCAAAATGATTTTAAATATTCATGTGGATAAAATACTTTTTCATAAACCTTAATCATTGTTTATAAAATGATTAATGATTTTTATTTGATATTTTTATCATTTTTTACTTGATTTTTCTTTGAAAAATGCCTTTAAAAAATGAAATTGGGGTTTCTTTGATTTTCACCATAACAAATCTTTTTTCAAAAAACACTTGGGCCTCTAATAGAGTGTAAGACCCAACCCTTTTTGTATAAAAATATTTTGGGCCTCAGTTATTGTATAAGTCCCGATACGTTAAAAATCTCGGCGTGATCGCCATTTTCAAACTGAAAATCATTTGGGCCTCCCCTCGTGTTGTAAGCCCCATTTCTTTTCCTAAAATACACTTTGGGCCTCTAATAGAGTGTAAGTCCCACCCCTTTTGTAAATAAAATATTTTGGGCCTCAAATATTGTGTAAGTCCCTTTGTACATTTACAAAGTTCGACGCGATCGTCGCCTTTTAACAAAAAAAGACCATTGGGCTTCTTCTTGAGCTATAAGTCCCATTTATTTTAATTTTTAAACCCTTGGGCCTCTAATAGAGTGTAAGACCCAATTCCTTTGTAAATACCAAAATTTTTGGCCTCAATCACTTGTATAAGTCCCACGGTGTTTCCAAAACCTCGGCGCGATCGTCGCCCTTTTCAAAATTAACCATTGGGCCTACCCTCGAGTAGTAAGACCCATTTCTTTTCTTAAAACTCACTTGGGCCTCTAATAGAGTGTAAGTCCCAATCCGTTTTTTTTACTTAACCCATTTTGGGGCCTCACTTATTGTATAAGTCCCTCTGTACATTCTAAAACCTCGGCGCGATAGCCATTTTTAAACAAAATAATCTGGGCCTACCCTCGCGTAGTAAGACCCGCTTCTTTTCTCTAAATCATTTTTTTTGGGCCTCTTGAGAAAGTGTAAGACCCATTCCCCTTGTACAGAAAACTTTTTAGGCCTCAGTCACTTGTATAAGTCCCACTGTATAAACTCATATCACAGTGCAATCACTGGCAAAACTCACTTGGGCCTCTCCTTGAGCTGTAAGCCCCAATTTTTCCTTTCAAAGCACTTTCTCCTTTGATTTTGAAATATACTATTGTTTTCAATCTTTCTTTGTTGAATAACTAACCAAACAACATGGAAGCTCTACAACCGAGTAAGTGCTTATATGCTTTCATTTACCGCTTTCATATACATATAACTGTATTGTGGGGCTGTTTCGCTGTAAGTCTTCTTTCATAAAATCATATCGTCTGTGTAATAAAAGTATAGATATTTAGAGTTTCCCCGGCAACTACGTCTAGCACTAGGTAAAGCCGTTTCGATCATTCTTAGAAATAGACAATACTAGATCCCCCATAGGAGCACCAGATACAGTCTTCTCTTCGGCTGCCCTCCTTAGGAATTGTCAAGAAACTCTACTCCCCAGAGATGATCTCTTCTCCGTGAATTGCATCCCTTGAGTTTCTTCCAAATTCTCGAACTTTCCTGGCTTGATCTATTCTTTGTGAATAGACTGTCTTGAACTTCTCGGGGTTTGGGGACCCACAGGCTTCTTAAAAGCATCACCGCCTCCTCTTGGGCGTTGTACAAGGACCCGTCGGTTTCTTAGAAGTATTCACAGCCTCCTCTTAGGCTTCGTATAAATGATTTCTTCCTCCGGGAATGATAGCCTCCTCTTGGGCTTCGTACAAATTGTCCCTCGGCTTTTTAAAAGTTTCCAGCCTCCTCTTGGGCTTTGTAAAAATTGTCCCGACGACCTCCTAGAGGTATAGGAACAGAAATTAGTCATCTTAATAGAACAATCTTTCAAAGAGTCTAGATCTTTCTACCGTGACCGTACTACAACTGTTTCTTTAAGCATAGTACAAAAGATAAAACTCTAGACTTAGACAATCTAATTTCCTTGAGTCTCAAAGACATTCTCAAGTCCCTTTCAAAAATAGGAAGACACCTGTAGACTCGGACAGTCTCAATACCCTTTGGATTTCCCATTTCCTTAAAGAACAAGAAACAATCCCAATTCTCAGATCAATTCCATGAGTACAGTGTTACTCATATAAAAACTGATTTTCTCGTTGAACCAACATACTGGACCTGTCACTCAACTGAAACAGTAACCTTTTAGCCTCCATCTCGGGCTTCGTAGGAGATACAAAGACTCTCTTGTTGAGTCAAACCTTGTAGCCTCCATCTCGGGCTTCGTACGAGATACAAAGACTCTCTTGTTGAGTCAAAACTTTTAGCCTCCATCTCGGGCTTCGTACGAGATACCAAAACACTCTCTTGTTGAGTATAAAAGGCTCTCTTGTTGAGCCAATCTCCCTTTTAGCCTCCATCTCGCGCTTCGTACGAGATACAAAAACACTCTCTTGTTGAGTATAAAAGACTCTCTTGTTGAGTCAATCACCTTTTAGCCTCCATCTCGGGCTTCGTACGAGATACAAAATCACTCTCTTGTTGAGTATAAAAGATTCTCTTGGTGAGTCACCATCTTTAGCCTCCATCTCGAGCTTCGTATAATATACAAAAACACTCTCTTGTTGAGTATAAAAGATTCTTCTGTTGAGTCAACCCTTTTAGCCTCTCTCTCGGGCTTCGTACGAGACACATAAAAACTCCCTCTTGTTGGGCCAATAGTCTCCTCTTAGGCTTTGTATAAGGAAAACCCCGGTTGAGTCATTCAACCTTTTAGCATCAAAGCTGTGCCTCGTTCACAGTACACAAACATCAACAACTCCTTCCCCTTCATCTAATCGTTGTAAGCGACAAGCCTCTGGATTATTTACATCCATGCCACTATCCTTCTTTTAGCATGAAAAATTCCTAAGGAAAGATAGCATTGCTCTACACTGAGTTAAAGTCTTCTCTTTCAGGTTGGAACCCCCTATAAAGGAAATTATGGCATTGTCGGATTCACATATCCCGGTTAAAGTAATTCTCCTTTATAAACAGTTGTGACAAACAGACCCTCTTTAGAGATGACAAATTCTCTCTAAAGACAACACCTTTTAGCTTCACATCTTGGGCTTTGAACAAGATACAAATAAACCTTTCAGCTTCACATCTTGGGCTTTGAATAAGATACAAACCACCTCCAGCTTCACATCTTGGGCTTTGAACAAGATATAGATCACCTTTCGCTTCACGTCTTGGGCTTTGAACAAGACACCAAAACACCCATTCCTCCCATAGAATAGGAGGAACTACGATCGTTCTGATTTCCCTGTTTCAGTAAACGGGAATACGTAGGCATAAGATTGAAAGAAAAATCTTAGCGAGCACACTAATCAAAAAACCTAAAGTCCCCTATCACCACCCAATTTGACAAATTCCCCATGAATAGTCCCAGTTTTCCACCTTAATAAAGTAAGAAGAAAAAAAGGCCCCATTACCATATAGCATCCGTAACCTAACAAACCGCTGTTTAAACTCAGTATGCAAGCAGGGTTAATTGGAGACATCTATTTCCCTTCCTTAGTCAGCTCACAATAGGATAAAAAATGAATCGACCTGTAGTAAACTCCAAAGAGCGACAACGCTTAAGAACCGCGTCCAAAATTGCTCGCTACACCTAGTAGCGCCTTCATCTTGATACTCCAATTGTCATAGTTGTTTTTTGTGAGCATCGGCATTTGGAAAGGGAAACCTCCATTCGACATCTTTTGAGGACCTTGAAGTTTTGATACCACTTTGTTGGAAATAAAGCATTTTGTATTTATGAAAAGTGTGAGGGAATATTATAGGCTTAAAGAGAAAACTTGCTAGGTAGGAGAATTCTTTTATGGCAGAGAGAACTTTGTATTTTTGCTTAATTCAAAAGTGTAGGATTACATCTTTATTTATAGTACTTTAAGGAGAACTCTAGACACACTAATTCTAGAGAGTTCTCAACTCTAGAAATTTCAAGAGCATTCTTGAAAATATTACAACCCTAAGAAATATCTAGACACTCCAAATACTACAAGAGTTTTCTAAAAACATTACTCAAAATTACCTAAACCCAAAATAATTAAACCAAAAAATCCAAAACACAAATAATAAGGTTAGGCATAAATCAAGTTTAATATTTCAACATGTTGGATGATGAGGCGACTCGCGGTGGTGACGTGTTAAAGATTGGAATGTTGTCTGGGTCTGTCATGGCTATTGATAAAAGTAACAAAAGAAAATATTAAGTTTGGTGAAATTTTGAGTCTTCTGATTTGATTATAGTTGAAGAATCAGATCAACATTGAAAGAAAATTTGAAACTGAATAAAGAACTTGTATCAAGAATGAAATAGTGACATGCAGATGGTTACAATGTTGATCAAATAATGTAATGATGAATGCAAAACACTAAAAAGAACAAGAATTTTTGGGGAATGAAAAACAAGAAATTTGGATGACTTAGATGAGAATATTAGGAGAGAAACACGGTGGGATGATCAAGATAGCCACATAACTTGTAAGAAGCCTCTATAAGATAAATATTTAAACACCAAGATAATTGTTTAAATTGACTGGTTGAATTTATCTATTAATATAAACACCGTTAAGTATAGGACTGTTCAAAAAATCACTGAACCGAACTGAACTAAAGTTACAAGAATTGAAATGTTATGTTTAGTTAATGAATTGAACTATGTTACACAAATAATTCTAGAGCTGAATCAAACGGCAAATAAATCGAACTGAAATTTAAACTGAACTGAACCGATGTTGAAAATAAAAAATGCTAAAAACAAATTTAAAATTTTTATAAAACAAAATTATATAAAAAAAGTATAACGGCTCGGTTCTTTAACAAAGGAAAAAATTATCTTCTAACAATCGCTAAATTCATCGAAACACCCCTCAAATTAACAAATGCATGCGTATGTGATAATAAAAAGAGCTTTGCTATTTTGACACCCATTTCCATACACCAGTGTATCCTACACCGTATACAACACAATTTAAAATGGTATTTGTTCTGGACTGGACCAATGGCTAAAATTGGCCCAATCCGCCACTACTCCAGAGCGGCCCAAATTGCCTAAGTCCAATCCACAGAGGGGCAAAAGTGACCTTTCTGCCCCTCCAACCGGGCAAGGAATGCAACGTTCCTCCCCGGCTTCGATGCCCGCCAGGCACGGTTTCCTCACTGCCCGAACATCAAAGGGCAGGTGCCCGAAACTGCGCCTACGCCTGACATAACGGCTAGTTCCGAGCACCCTGACCGACATAACGGCTAGTTTGGGCGGTTACCTATTCTTTGGGGAAAACGGTTATTTCACCCCAAAAATAGGACCGTTGGCCACGCGCTAGGGGCTCTATATAAACCCTCTCGCTTGAGAGGGCCAGGTATCAAATATTCATCCTAAGAATACACTTTGTACTTGCCCCTTTTTCTCTGACCCTTTCTTACTTGAGCGTCGGAGTGCCTTGTAGGTACACCCCCCTCCTCTCCTCATCAACATTTCGAGCACTTTGCCCATCTGACGACCAGCTTACGTGGACCTGTTCGAATACTCTGGATCAGTGGCGCTGTGTGTGGGAATGCCTTGTTCTCCCCTTCTTTCTTTCCTCCTCGGAAACTAAAAGATCAAAACATACTTTCTTTGATCCGCCCACATATGGCCGCTCAGAACTCTGCAAAAGGTGCTGACGTTACGGTTCTCTTTCCCGTCAATAAGATGGACGTTGACGGCAGATCTCCGTTACTTTCTGATCCCCGTTTCCTTCGAGACGGGGCTACTGCGTCTCCAACTCCTCCTCCCACCGATCAAGGAGGCAAGCAGCTACCGCCAGGTGAACGACCAATTCCTGGCCCTCCCAGCGCCGACCTGGCCGTTGCAGCTCTTTTGGAAGCTGTCAACCGCACAAATCTCCTTATCCTGCAGTAAGGAGAGAGAATAAGAGCTCTCGAGGAAGCATCTCTTCTAAGATCCTCTCCCCCAAAGAGTAAGCACCGAAAATCAAGAAGCCCGCCACCTAGGCGTGGGGAAGACCATAGATCCAGGCATGAGCCTGAATCACAACACATTCGCAAGCGCGACCAAATCTCCCCGCGAGACCGATCATCACCAAGACACAAGAGAATGAGGCAGGATATACATTCTCCACCGGTCAGACCTCGTGACCGGCTACGTTCACCATCGCCCCGCAGAGACCGCCGCCGCGAGCGCAGACAACGGTCACCATCAACTCCAAGTTCAGACAGCGACGACGAACCTCACGGCCCGTTGTCCTGCCGGATCTTGGCTACTCGCCTCCCTAAAGGACTAGAGAAGCCTTCGTCTCTAGGGACTTACGATGGAACCACTGACCCAGACGAACACATAGAAAACATAGATGCTCTTTTGGACTACAGAGGGGTACGAGGAGCCATCAAATGCCGCCTGTTCCCGACCACGCTCCGGAAGGGAGCAATGACATGGTACAAGCAACTGCCAGAAGAATCCATTACATCCTGGAGGCAGCTGGGGAGGATTTTCTCCTGTCACTTTACTGCATCACGACGCCATCCAAAGACCGAGGCATCCCTCGGAGCTGTCGTACAGGGAAGAGATGAGCCTCTTCGGGCTTACATTGAGCGGTTCAACAAGGAAGCCATACAAGTGCCAACGACCGACGACATGAAGAAATTCCTGCTCGAGCAGGGATTACGTCCTGGCTCAGACTTCGCGAAAGCCATCGGCCTCGATCCACCGAGGAACCTTAACGCCCTTCTCCTCCAAGCCCAGTCGCATATACAATACAAAGAGAAGGTTGCTGCACACTCTGTCCGGACCTCTCGACACTAAGAAGGTGCCCGCTCATCCAGAGCTGAGGAAGCCTCGACATCCCATCGAGGAGATAAAAGACGCGACGATCGGCCTCGCGATGCACGCGAACAGAAGGGACCTTCTGGGCGGTTCCATGACTATACCCCCCTCACTACCTCGAGGGAGAAAATCTTGTCCGAGTGTGCCAACTCGGAGTTCAAGAAGACGGGAGTCCATTTCCCTAAACAGCTGCCGGCCAGACCGGGTGTAGACAAATCCAAGTATTGCCGCTTCCACAAGAGTCACGGTCATACGACGGAAGAATGCATCCACCTCAGAGATGCAATAGAGATCCTTATTCGCGACGGCCACCTGAAGCAGTTCGCGAAAAAGAAAATGCTCCCCGGCAAGAAACCCAGGAGAACAAAAAGGTTGCAGAAGAGACTCCGCCCTCTGATGACACCAACGTACAGGTCGCTATGTCCATAACTCGGCCAGAGGACTTCCTCATCCCCGATAGTCTGCCCGTATCGACGTACCTCGCTGCTCACAACCCGTGGGAGGCCTTCCCGTCAGCCATGGTCATTTCTGGTGGTGGATTCAACAAAATCACGGTCAGCTCAGTCAAGAGGAGATTCGATCAACTGATCAACAAAAGCTCCAATGAAGTCACCACACTGGACACCACTCACAAAGGATCCGTGATGACACTAAATTATACTGTATTTTCGACTCTGATTTCACATGCATATTAGTTTTTTTTATTTTTTATGCTTTGTTATTGTTATGTTTTCCTTTGTTTTCAGGTTTTCAATAAAATCGAAGTCCCAGACGAAAAAGGATGCAAAAGGAGCGGGAATTCAAGTTTGGCAGCAATTTACTCTTGTCGCTTCTCTTGTCGCGGGCGCCCCAGGGTAGGCGACGACGTGTCCCATGATCTCCACAACTCAACTGCCACGTTCCCACGATCAGCAGTCACCTTTGCCATTTTCTTCGTGTCGCGGGCGCGGTAGGCCTGTCGCGGGTGCGACAAGGCAAAATTAGTTCCCGCCCATTTTTCAAGCCAAGGTCACTTTTGTCTTTGCACCATGCCAACTTTGCCTATAAATACTCTCAGAACTCGAATTTTAGGATCATCCAATCTTAGTTTACTTCACCCTAGGCATAAATTTCACTCTTGTAAAGCGGTAATCTTCTCACATCGAGGAGTTATTGCACTGTGTGTGATCGAGTTTGTAATCAAGTCTCGGAGTGTCAGTAATCAAGTTGGAGCACTTTGGTAGAAGTAATCCTGCCAGCATTTTCTTTTCCGTACATTGTACCAGATTTAAAGACTCCGCTTTGGAGCAGGTTTTATTTTAATCGCATTTACTTTCATTTATTTCTTGCACTTGCTTTATTTTGTTTATTTATTGTCTTGCCTTACTTTTCAAAACTTTACTTTTCAAAAGACTTAATTCCATACATGATAAGAATTAATATGACTGTTATAACTACCATGGCTGGCTAAGTTTTAGATAGGTAAGAATGTAAAGACCATAATCACCGTAATACGTCTATATGTTAATAGAAATACTTAAGGGCTGTTTTAATCTTTAACACAAGTTTTCTGTACTTAAAAGCAATGTTGGGTAAGATCGAAAGTCGTCCAACCATTTGTGAACTTGTTTAGTTCTCAACTGATCAAATACAGCGAAAGCGCTGCTCAGTCGAGTAGGGATTTTTAACACTTTAGAAAAGAGATTTTAAAACTATTTTCGGACGCGTTAGTGGGATTAGAATCTGGTTCATTTTGAACCTCTTTAGTTTAGAGATTTCAGGTCAAAATACTTTTCTGTTTAGTTTAGAATTTACATTTCTTAAAAGTAAGTTTTCCATGACTCTAACGCAATGCGCGCCTTTTTATAAGTGACAATAAAGGGGTTAGTTTAGAGGGTAAACTTGGTTCTGACTACGCGAAAGCGACAGTTCCTGTTAAATTGAATTCTTTTCTTAAAATAGAAGATATTGCCCGTAAGTAGTTCTGTTGATGAATATAGAAATGTTATCGGTTATGAGAATTACATTCAAGCCTATTGTTTTGTCTGAATTTTATTACCTCGTCATTTACTTTTATTTATTTTTCCTCTACATTAGTAAACCCTGAATTGAACTGCCTTAGATAAGCACTGTAACAAACGGAAATCGTTAGATCGACATTTGGTCTCTGTAGATACGATAACTTTTTATATTACTCTGACGCGATTCGTGCACTTACGAATACAACGCATCAAGTTTTTGGCGCCGTTGCCGGGGAGCAATTTCGCCGAATTTTGAATTTCGTTTGTTATCACCGTTTAGACTAGGGCCGCACGAACTGGTCGATGCGAAGATCTCGCAGCTCCAGTAGTGTAATAGATCCTTTAGTGGAACCAGAACGTTACGCTCGCGCACGACTTTGGCTTCGTCGAATTAAGCAAGCTATGGCCGAAGATCGTAACCAAAGACCCCTTAAGGAATTCGCTCAGCCTGCTGACGAAGAACCGAGCTCTAATATAGTTAACCCTACCATACCTGCCAATAATTTTAAACTAAAACCGTCCCTATTACAACTAGTTCAACAAAACCAATTCGCAGGACTACCATCTGAAAACCCAAACCAACGTCTAAAAGTCTTTATCCAGTTGTCAAACACCTTTAAGACCAATGGTGCTAGTCCTGAGGCGATTCGTTTAAGACTATTTCCCTTTTCCCTTAGAGACAAAGCCCTAACTTGGTTAGATTCCCTTCCAGCCAATTCTATAACAACATGGGAAGACCTTAGGAGAACATTTCTTGCTAGATACTTTCCCCCAAGCAAAACAGCCGTTCTCCGAAACCAAATAACAAGATTTACCCAAAACCAAGGGGAATCGCTATTTGAAGCTTGGGAGAGGTATAAAGACCTTCTAAGGGCTTGTCCACACCACGGTTTGGAGCAATGGTTGATTATACATACCTTTTACCACAGACTTCATTATAACACAAAGATGTCCATTGACGCTGCCGCTGGCGGTGCCCTGATGAACAAACCCTATCCTGACGCTTGTGGTCTCATTGAAGATATGGCTCAAAACCATCATCAATTGGGAAACGAAAGAGCAACAGTAGAAAAGAAAGAAGCCCAAGGAGGTATACATGAGGTAAGCTCTATAGACATGATGCAAGCCAAAATGGATGCTATGGCCCTCAAGATCGATCAAATGTACGCACAACCAACCGCTGCAGCAGCAGTAGTATCGAATTGCGAACTTTGTGGTACTAAAGGTCATCAATCAGCTGACTGCCATCTGTTAAACGAGACTAACCCAGACCCAGTCAACTATGCCCAAGGAAACCCGTTCTCAAATACTTACAACCCTGGATGGAGGAATCACCCTAATTTTTCCTACAAAAACAATAACCCTATCCAAAACCAAGCACCTCCAAGATCAACCAACGATCAAGCACCTAGACAAAACCAACCTATGCAAGTAGTGCCACCTAAGCCAAATATTGAGAAAGTGCTAAATGATTTTATAACAGCACAAGCCCAGCAAAACAAAGAGTTCCTAAATCAGAATATTCATGTGAATGAGCTGCTTACCCAACTAGGAACCAAAATGGACCAAATGGCCACCCACAGCAAGATGCTTGAAACCCAGATCTCTCAGGTAGTCTTAAAGCAAGCACCCCAAACTACTCCTGGAGGACAATTTCCTGGACAACCTCAACAGAACCCTCGAGGGCAAGCTAACGCTGTTACCTTATGAAGTGGAACCACTTATGAAGGGCCTAAAAACCCGACATTGAGTGACTCCGAAATTTCCAAAAAGGATGCTACCCCCGAAGGTGAGAAACCCGTAGAAATTGAGAAACCAAAAGGCAAAGATAAAGGAGAAGTCACGAACGAAGCTTCAACACCCCCTCAGCCATACAAACCACAAATTCCCTATCCACAAAGACTTAAACAAACTAAGATCAATGACCAATTCCAAAAGTTTGTTAAAGTTATAGAAAAACTCCATGTGGAGATTCCTTTTACAAAAGCCATAACCCAAATACCATCTTATACTAAATTCCTGAAGGACATCCTCACCAATAAACGTAGACTTGATGATCCAAAACCAGTGGAGTGTAATTCCATTTCCGAGAACAAACTTGCCAAAAAAGACAAAGATCCGGGGAATTTCTCCATACCTTGTATTTTGGGGAATCATGTCATAGATAAAGCCTTTCTGGACTTAGGACCCAGTGTAAGCCTAATGCCCCTTGCAGTTTGTGAACGATTGAAACTAGGAGATTTGCAACCTACTAAGATGTCTCTCCAATTAGCTGAGAGATCTATAAAATACCCTGTAGGCGTATTAGAAGACATCCCAGTTAGAATAGGCAAGTTGTTCATTCCCACCGACTTCGTCGTAATGGACATCAAAGAAGATAAAGATATCCCAATCCTCCTAGGTAGACCCTTCCTATCAACTGCAGGAGCCATAATAGATGTCAAGAAAGGAAAATTAACTTTTGAGGTAGGTAACGAAAAAATAGAGTTTGTCCTAGCAAAGTTTCTCGCGGCACCAGTAATAGGAGATGCATGTTATGCAGTTGATGTCATTGATGAATGTGTCCGTGAACTTAACCAGGAAAAGCCAATAGAAAGAATAAAACTACCTTCAATGCCCATTGAGAAAGATGATGACAGTATGGAACCCTACATAGATGATAGCCTTTTTGAATGTCTATCCTTAACTCCAGATCCTATACAAAACCCCAGCAAACCAACCTTAGAATTAAAAGAATTACCCAAGAATCTAAGATATGAGTTTTTAGATAAAGAAATGGGCAGACCAGTTATAGTCAGTGCCGTTCTGAACCAAAATGAAACAAACCAACTCTTAGATGTCTTGCGAAGATATCCCTCAGCACTAGGGTACAACATCTCAGATCTTAAAGGAATAAGTTCATCCGTGTGCATGCACCGGATTTCACTTGAGGAAGATGCTAAACCTTCGAGAGAACACCAAAGAAGGATTAACCCTATAATGAGTGAGGTAGTTAAGAAGGAAGTTCTTAAGTTGTTGGAAGCAGGGATAATATATCAGATCTCGGACAGTAAATGGGTAAGCCCTGTGCATGTAGTACCTAAAAAGGGAGGCATCACCGTGGTACAGAACGAAAGAGGTGAACACGTTGCAAAACGGATAGAAGGAGGTTGGCGTATGTGCATAGATTACAGAAAATTAAACAATGCCACTAGGAAAGACCATTTCCCATTACCTTTTATAGATCAGATGTTGGAACGTCTAGCTAGACATTCCTACTTCTGTTACCTCGACGGATATTCAGGTTTTTTCCAAATTCTTATACACCCTGATGACCAAGAGAAAACAACCTTCACATGCCCATATGGAACTTTTGCCTATAGACGTATGCCTTACGGACTCTGTAATGCCCCAACAACTTTTCAGCGTTGCATGATGTCAATCTTCGCTGATTATCTTGATGGAATTATGGAAGTATTCATGGACGATTTCTCAGTCTGCGGATTTGATTTCAATAACTGTCTAGTCAACCTTGAAAAGATCTTGAAGAGATGTGTCGAAGTAAACCTGGTATTAAATTGGGAGAAATGTCACTTCATGGTCACTGAAGGTATAGTTCTAGGACATATCATTTCTGAAAAAGGCATTGAAGTTGATAAAGCTAAGATCGAGGTGATAGAGAATCTTAAACCACCCAAAACAATTAGAGAAGTTTGAAGTTTTCTTAGACATGCTGGATTTTACCGGCGTTTCATTAAAAATTTCTCTAAGATCACTAAACCTTTGATAGGTCTTCTGATGAAAGATGCCGAGTTCATTTTTGATGAAAAATGCAACGAAGCATTCAACCTTTTAAAACAAGCTTTAATCTCAGCACCCATTATGCAACCACCAGATTGGACAAAACCTTTTGAAATGATGTGTGATGCTAGTGATTACGCTGTAGGAGCAGTGCTAGGGCAAAGATCTGATAAGAAGTTACATGTGATTTACTACGCCAGTAGAACTCTAGATGCCACTCAGCTAAACTATGCAACCACAGAAAAAGAACTCCTAGCCGTAGTTTTCGCCATAGACAAATTTAGATCCTATTTGGTGGGAGCCAAAATAATTGTTTACACTGATCATGCCGCCATCCGATACCTTTTGAATAAAAAGGATGCTAAACCTAGGTTACTCTGGTGGATACTTTTATTGCAAGAATTTGACCTTGATATCAGAGATAAGAAAGACACCGAGAATGTAGTTGCCGATCACCTTTCCAGGCTTGAGTTCTTGAAACCTGATGTAGTACCCATAAATGATGACTTTGCTTATGACAGGTTAATCGCTAAGCTAGATGCCATTGGAGATGTAAGTTTAGAAACCCTAGAAGATTCTGAAAAATCCTTAGCGGTAAATAATGTACCTTGGTATGCAGATTTTGTTAACTATCTTGCTGCAGATATAATACCTCCTGACCTCAGCTATCAGCAGAAAAAGAAGTTCTTCAATGACGTTAAACATTTCTATTGGGATGAACCACTCCTTTTTAAGAGAGGCACTGGCGGAATCTTTCGCCGGTGTGTTCCAGAGGAAGAAGTGCACCATATCATAGAACATTGTCACTCAGCACCCTACGGAGGACACGCAAGCACATCTAAGACTCACGCTAAGATCTTACAAGCTGGTCTTTATTGGCCAACTATATGGCATGATGTTCATACATATATAACCAAGTGTGACCCGTGTCAACGCTCCGGAAACATCTCGAGGAGAAATGAAATGCTATTAAGAAACATTCAAGAAGTAGAACTTTTTGATGTTTGGGGAATCGACTTTATGGGACCTTTTCCATCATCCTTAGGAAACAAATACATTTTACTCGCTGTCGATTACGTGTCCAAATGGATTGAAGCTATAGCTGCACCCACAAACGACACCCGAGTAGTGATTAAGATGTTCAAGCAGAATATATTCCCTAGATTCGGAGTTCCCAGACTAGTCATAAGTGATGGAGGATCACATTTTATATCTAGGATTTTTGACAAACTGTTGAGGAAGTATGGAGTTAAACATAGAGTAGCCACACCTTACCACCCGCAAACCAGTGGGCAAGTAGAAGTATCCAATAGAGAGATCAAGCATATCTTAGAAAAAACTGTCTCGATATCCAGAAAGGATTGGTCACAGAAGCTTTCAGAAGCACTGTGGGCCTACAGGACAGCCTATAAGACTCCCATTGGAACAACCCCTTACCAACTAGTTTACGGAAAATCATGTCACTTACCCTTTGAATTGGAACACAAAGCATATTGGGCCATCAAAACCTTAAATTTTGATTACCTAGCAGCTGGTGAGAAACGCATCTTAGACATACATAAGCTAGAAGAGCTCCGACAATCAGCCTATGAAAATGCCATCATATATAAAGAGAGAACCAAAGCATGGCATGACAAGAAGATCGTCAAGAAAGACTTCAACATAGGTGACCCTGTTCTTCTATACAATTCAAGACTGCGACTTTTTCCAGGTAAGCTTCGATCTAGATGGACGGGCCCGTTCGAAGTTTCCAAAGTCCTAAAATCCGGGGCAGTGGAAATTAAGAACAAATCTTGCAGTCCGTTCGTTGTAAATGGACAAAGGCTTAAGCATTATGAAGGAGGTGACATTCCAGCATACTACTCCAGGTTCACGTTAACAGACCCACCTATCCTCGCACCAGATACATGACTTGAACTCGTCGAGCTAACGACGTTAAGCAAGCGCTGCATGGGAGGCAACCCATGGTTCTTTTCCTTTTCGTATTTATTTTCTTTCCGTTTATTTTGATTTACGTTTGTTTGTTTGTTTGTACATATATGTCTAACTTGTTTGGTGTGTTTGATTTCAGGGCCTGTTTTTCCTAACTTTTTCTTTCAGGATGCCACCAGTCGACGACATGCACGTGACCTTTAGAGATGACGCCCAGAGAGAGCGTTATGCGATGCTTTCACTCAGACCTATGGCACCCACTCGCTACCCAGACAGTGATTGCATGGAAGCTTTGGGCATATAGCCCAGTGTCCGATACTTGACCCACCAGCTCAAATGGGACCAGTACGCTGATGATTTGCATCCCACCTATAGGAACCTCACTCTGGAGTTCCTCAGCTCTTTCTCCTATGATCCGTACTTGGGACCAGATGCCACACCAGCTTCAGGTTATTTGGCACAGAGTATTCGTTCACCCATACTGAGTTCGGTGATCTTCTTGGATTTGAGACTGGAGTTGGCGCTATCCCTGAGCTGTCCATGGGTTACTTCATGAGTAGAGACGTGGAGAAATTTTGGAGTGACATCTCTGGAGGTGAAAGCTGCTCAGACAGAATTGGAGGCTAGGATGGACCAGCGAGACCATCACCGTAGCAGATCCCGTCGTTCTGAGCGTTCAGCACAGGGCGGCGAGGGCACCAGCGGTCCTCACTAGTTTTGCCAGGTTCCTTTCTCCTTAGCTTACTTCGAAACATTGGGGACAATGTTCGATTTAAGTGTGGGAGGAGATTTTATCATTTTTATTTCCGTCGTTTTAGTAGTTTATTTTTATTTCCCTTCAGTTACTTACTTTTGTTTCTGTTTTAGAAAATGCATGTGTTTGAAGAGTCATTAGTATAAGTATATTTTTTGGTTCACCTTCATTTTCTCCCACATATTTTAACCCCCAAAAATAATAATAATAATAATAATAATAATAATAATAATAATTTTTCTAGAAAAAAGTGTTGTTCTGAAAAATTTCTGGATTTTAAGACAGGTTCGGGTTAGGATGCGGTGACTTGGGAGAACCTTCGAAACATCAGTATCGTCCTTACACCATGAACTTCGTAAATATAAGAATCACACCTGAAACCCCATGTACCATGGCCCTAATTTCATTTCAAAATCATCCTTAGTAGTTTATTTCAGCAATCAGCTCCGACCTAAACATGTTCTAAGTAGGAGACCGACGAATATAAGTGACTGATCTGAGTTCATTCAAAAAAAATAGTAATAAGATGTTTAGCTTGCTCATTTCAGTTGGTTCAGAGGTATCTGGCGCTGAACTCGGTAGGGAGGATTACGATCCGATCCCCCACAACTGCCCTTGAGAGGAATAAAAGGATTTTACACAGTTCCTTGTGCCAGAAATTCGGTATGAAAAGATCAGAATCACTAACAGGTCACTCTACCATGAAGCATGTGCGGAAAACGGGCTTAATGTGATTGCGCTTAAATGAAAGGACTCAAAAGAGATGGAAAAGGAAGGCCTAAGTATTGTGGGATATAATAGGTTGATTGGTATAGGAGCGAAGTTTATGTCCGTATTTACGGATTAGAGTCATCACGATGCCCTTGGTTCACTCAGTTAGTACCGGCCACTGCATCCAGACTCGGACTTAGAAGCCCTTTTCGCCCAAAAATCATCGATCGACACTGATTTTTCTATGAGCTTTAAATGTTTTGCTTGAGGACAAGCAAAGGTCTAAGTGTGGGAGAATTTGATGACACTAAATTATACTGTATTTTTCACTCTGATTTCACATGCATATTAGTTTTATTTTTATTTTTTATGCTTTGTTATTGTTATGTTTTCCTTTGTTTTCAGGTTTTCAATAAAATCAAAGTCCCAGACGAAAAAGGATGCAAAAGGAGCGGGAATTCAAGTTTGGCAGCAATTTACTCTTGTCGCTTCTCTTGTCGAGGGCGCCCCAGGGTAGGCGACGACGTGTCCCATGATCTCCACAACTCAACTGCCACGTTCCCACGATCAACACTCACCTTTGCCGTTTTCTTCGTGTCGCGGGCGCGGTAGGCCTGTCGCGGGCACGACAAGGCAAAATTAGTTCCCGCCCATTTTTCAAGCCAAGGTCACTTTTGTCTTTGCACCATGCCAACTTTGCCTATAAATACTCTCAGAACTTGAATTTTAGGATCATCCAATCTTAGTTTACTTCACCCTAGGCATAAATTTCACTCTTGTAAAGCGGTAATCTTCTCACATCGAGGAGTTATTGCAATGTGTGTGATCGAGTTTGTAATCAAGTCTCAGAGTGTCAGTAATCAAGTTGGAGCACTTTGGTAGAAGTAATCCTGCCAGCATTTTCTTTTCCGTACATTGTACCAGATTTAAAGACTCCGCTTTGGAGCAGGTTTTATTTTAATCGCATTTACTTTCATTTATTTCTTGCACTTGCTTTAATTTGTTTATTTATTGTCTTGCCTTACTTTTCAAAACTTTACTTTTCAAAAGACTTAATTCCATACATGATAAGAATTAATATGACTGTTATAACTACCATGGCTGGCTAAGTTTTAGATAGGTAAGAATGTAAAGACCATAATCACCGTAATACGTCTATATGTTAATAGAAATACTTAAGGGCTGTTTTAATCTTTAACACAAGTTTTCTGTACTTAAAAGCAATGTTGGGTAAGATCGAAAGCCGTCCAACCATTTGTGAACTTGTTTAGTTCTCAACTGATCAAATACAGCGAAAGCGCTTTGCTCAGTCGAGTAGGGATTTTTAACACTTTAGAAAAGAGATTTTAAAACTATTTTCGGACGCGTTAGTGGGATTAGAATCTGGTTCATTTTGAACCTCTTTAGTTTAGAGATTTCAGGTCAAAATACTTTTCTGTTTAGTTTAGAATTTACATTTCTTAAAAGTAAGTTTTCCATGACTCTAACGCAATGCGCGCCTTTTTATAAGTGACAATAATGGGGTTAGTTTAGAGGGTAAACTTGGTTCTGACTACGCGAAAGCGACAGTTCCTGTTAAATTGAATTCTTTTCTTAAAATAGAAGATATTGCCCGTAAGTAGTTCTGTTGATGAATATAGAAATGTTATCGGTTATGAGAATTACATTCAAGCCTATTGTTTTGTCTGAATTTTATTACCTCGTCATTTACTTTTATTTATTTTTCCTCTGCATTAGTAAACCCTGAATTGAACTGCCTTAGATAAGCACTGTAACAAACGGAAATCGTTAGATCGACATTTGGTCTCTGTGGATACGATAACTTTTTATATTACTCTGACGCGATTCGTGCACTTGCGAATACAACGCATCAATCCGTTCCTATTTCCTTCTACAAGGAAGAACTCCTCGGCGGGGTGCCGAACTCAAGCATTCCGTTGCTTATCCGGGCAAAGATGGCGAACTTCGACGTTCGCAGAATACTCGTGGACCAGGGCAGTTCGGTTGATATAATGTACAACCACCTGTTCGAAACGCTGCAGCTGGATGACTCTCACCTTACTCCATACGTTGGATCTGACTTGCAGGGATTCAATGGAGCAGTGACGAAGCCCGGGGTTTACGTAGAGCTCATCGTAACCTTCGGTTCAGGAAAGACAACCCGAGCAATTAAAGCACAGTTTCTGGTAATTGAATGCCCGTCACTATAGCAGTGCATTTTTGGAAGGCTAACCCTGGCAGAGTTGATTGCAGTACCTTCCACCGTACATCTCAAGATGAAGTACTACACTTCTGAAGGGATGGTCTCCACCCTCCACGGCGACATCGAAGCTGTCCGTCGGTGTTTTGAAGCAACATCAAAAGGACTGAGCACCATCTCAGCAGGACCAAGGACCTCTGGTCGTCCCCCTCTGCCCAACAGCTCCGAGCAGCCAAAACCGCTCCCCTAAGTCGAATCTATCGACCTGGACAGCCGTTTCAGCGAGGAAGACCACGCCAAGGACCCAACGACTTCGAGCAGCCAGTCCAACAACATCAACCATCTCCTACGCCTTGTCCCAGATGGAAACTTCGAGATTGTTCCGTTCGGAGAAGACCCCCAACGGCGAGTAAAGATCGGAGCAGACCTCCCCGACCTGGCCAGGAGACAACTAAAAGTATGCCTCCGGGAGAACGCAGACTTGTTCGCATGGAGCGCTGCTGAAATGCTAGGATTGGACCCATCCGTCGCTTGCCACCAGCTTACAATTGATCCCGCCGTCAAAGCCGTTGCCCAGCGCAGAAGGAAACAGTCCCCGGAAAAGATGGAAGCCGCGGAGAAAGCTGTCAAAGACCTTCTAGAAGCCAGGTTTATTTCTGAGGCCAAATACACTACATGGCTCTCAAACGTTGTACTTGTAAGAAAAAATAATGGCAAATGGAGGATGTGTGTTGACTATACCGATGTTAATAAGGCATGTCTGAAGGACGCCTACCCCCTCCCCAATATCGATAAGCTCGTAGATAACTCAGCAGGTTTTAAACTTTTATCGTTCCTCGACGCCTACTCGGGCTACAATCAAATCCCAATGGCCGCGAGCGATAAAACGTACACGACCTTCATGACCGAATCGGGCAACTATTACTACAACGTAATGCCCTTCGGGCTGAAGAACGCCGGCGCTACGTACCAGCGAATGATGAACAGAGTCTTCCAAGGACAAATAGGCGACATGCTCGAAGTATACATGGACGATATGATCGTTAAGTCCCACGAGGAACTAGATCATGTCGCCCATCTTCGCAAAATATTCAAGCAAGCAAGAAAGTATCGAATGCGTTTTAACCCAGAGAAGTGCGCGTTCGGTGTGCGGGTAGGTAAATTCCTTGGCTTCTACCTAACAGAACGAGGAATCGAAGCTAACCCCGACAAGTATCGGGCATTCTCTAAGTTCCCAACGCCCACGTCTAAGAAGAACATCCAATCCCTCAACGGGGTGCTTACCTCGTTGTCCCGCTTCGTGGCAAAATCTGCCCAACACGCCCTTCCTTTCTTCAAGCTCTTGCGGAAAGAAACAGCGTTTGAATGGACCGAGGAATGTGAAGCATCCCTCCTTCACTTGAAGCGAGCTCTGTCAAAACCGCCCGTATTATCACGACCAGGTACCGGGGAAGTCTTGTTCCTATACCTCGCCGTCACTGTCGAGGCCGTTATCGCCGTTCTCATTCGCGAGAATCCTGACGGACAAAAGCCAATATACTTCACGAGCAAAGCATTGCAGGACCCAGAGTTGCGATATCAACAGATAGAGAAAGTAGCATTGGCCCTCGTCAACACTGCCAGACGACTGAGACACTATTTCTTGGCTCACTCGATCGTGGTAAGAACGGATCAGCCTATAAAGCAATTACTAGGGCGACCAGACATGGCAGGCAGAATGCTCAAATGGTCGTTGGAACTGTCCGAGTTCGACATCCAGTACGAAAACAGGAAAGCTCTTAAGGCCCAAGCGCTGGCCGATTTCGTAGCGGAAATGACATTCTCAGACTCCCCGGTCCACATAGCAAACAGATGGACCATCTATGTAGACGGAGCATCCAACTCGACTGGCAGCGGAGCAGGGGTAATTTTGGAGAACGACGAAGGGACCATAGTCGAGGCTTCTCTCACATTGTCTTTTCCCATGTCGAACAACCAGGCCAAGTATGAAGCCTTCCTCGCCGGTTTGCGCATAGCCAAAGACCCAGGGGCCGAAGAAATCATCATCTGCACGGACTCTCAGCTCGTAGCCCACCAGATATCAGGAGAGTATCAGACCAAAAATGATAGTCTCTCTGAATACCTAACCCTAGTCAAGGGAAAAATGGCGAGGTTCAGAACTGTAGAAGTGAGACATGTTCCACGCGAACATAACGGGCGAGAAGACATCTTGTCCAAACTAGCAAGCACTAAGAGAAGAGGCGGAAATAGGTCGGTCATCCAAGAGATACTTCCCCGGTCCAGCATCAATAAAGGATCCTTGACCCTACACGTACACGCGATCGGGGACAGCGATTGCTGGATGACACCCGTGTACAACTACCTCACCAGGGACGAGCTTCCAGATGACCCCAAGGAAGCCAGTACCGTCAGACGAAGAGCTTGCTCGTACATCATCCTTGAAAACAAACTCTATCGACGAGGCTTCTCCATCCCACTACTCAAATGCATAGAGGAGGAAGTTGTCCCCCACGTATTACGAGAAATCCACGAAGGCATTAACGCCCAGCACCTAGGGGGAAGGTCCCTTGCCCGCAAGACCCTCCGGGCAGGGTATTATTGGCCAACCATGCAACACGATGCCAAGGAGCATGTGAAGAGATGCGACAAATGCCAACGGCACGGGGATATGCACCTAGCCCCACCTAACAAACTAAAAAGCATGACCTCCCCGTGGCCATTCACCTGGTGGGGCCTAGACATCCTAGGACCCTTCGTGACGGGGTCCAGTCAAAACAAATACCTGATAGTGGGCGTAGACTATTTCACAAAATGGATAGAAGCAGAAGCCTTAGCAAAGATAGCGGCACTTAACATTCTGCGCTTCTACAAGCGGAACATCCTTGCCCGCTTTGGGATTCCCCAAGCAATTGTCACGGACAATGGAATGCAGTTCACGGACAAGAAGTTCCAAGACTTTGTCGCCCATCTTGGAACAAAGCAGCATTTCGCTTCGGTAGAACATCCCCAGACCAACGGGCAGGAAGAAGCGGCCAATCGTGTCATTCTTCGTGGCCTTAAGCGAAGACTGGATGAAACAAAGAAAGCCTGGGTCGAGGAGCTCCACAACGTCTTATGGGCGTACCGCACCACTCCTCAGTCTACCACCGGGGAAACACCTTTCCGCTTAGCATATGGCACGGAGGCTGTTTTACCCATTGAAATTCACGTACCGTCCAGGAGGACCGAATCACCTCTAGACGAGGAAATGAACGACGAAGCAATACGAGAGGAGCTCGACCTTGTCGAGGAAATCCGAACAGGAGCAGCCCTCCGCGAAGCATCTCTTAAGCAAAAAATAGCAATCAGGCACAACGCTAAAGTCTTACGACGAGAGTTCGATGTGGGCAGCCTTGTCCTGCGAAGAAACCACAAGGACTTTCGCGAAGGCAAACTAGCAGCCAACTGGGAAGGGCCATACAGAGTCCGTGCCAGAACGGAGAATGGTGCCTACTTCCTCGAGAACCTCAACGAGGATGCAATCCCTCAACCATGGAACGCTGAAAAACTTAAGCAATACTACAGCTAAAGTAACGATAAGCTTCCTCGCATCAAAGGACCACCTAATGGTCATCATGCTCGTCCAGGTACAAACAACGCATACGCACAAAGTAGAATCCCGCTCAAGTAAATGAGCCGGAACTCTGCTCGTCGGCGGTCCTCAACCGAGCACCGCCTTCGTCCAAGTACCATGATTGGCAGAACCCCAGCTCGCGATGGGACGTTCACGCTGCGACCTCAGGCCTCAATCGCGACCTGAGATCCGCAACCTCGCCAGGACCTTCCCCGGCTATTCGACCAGTTCTCCACACTGACGAATTCACACACAGCGAGCTATCTTTCAAAAGAAAACTCCGTTAACAGACACACCCTCCGACGGGCAGTCATACATGCACAACTAATGTAAAGTACAACAATATAGACAAAAATTGTATAAATAGCAAAACCGGCTAACACAAACCGGGCATGAAGTAAAAAAGGCCACAAGGGCCAAAGATTGTGCGAATTACAAATAATTCAACGGCGCGCAGGCCGGACAAGATACAACATCAAAATAACAAAACTCCTCATTCATCCGCATGCTCGATTGATGCCGGCTCAGGTCTCTGGCCCTCCTCGGGCTGATCCTCAGGCTGAACCTCAGGGGTATCTAGAACAAGGCCTGCGGGCAAGACAATGCGACCATCATCAACGCGCGCCAGATAGTGAATACCCTCGGCAGAGATCTCAAGCCCAGGGTTCACCACCCGCAATTGAGCCACGGTGCTTTGAAAAGACTCCTCTGCCACGGCGATACCGTCATCTTCGGCCAGCAAGATGCGGGAAACCAGCTCAGACCTAGTCTTCAACTCTTTTATATCATCCGGTTCGTCGGCACCCGGGGTGCTGGCCGCCATCAACTCTTTGTTCAACTCCTCGGCAGCCTTTTTCTCCGCCGCCAGCTTGGTGACATCCTCTTTCAACTTGTCCGTCTCCTCTTCAGCCTTCTTCCGAGCCTCACGAGCACTCTTAACTTCCTCCTTTAGGGACGCCTCAGAGGCCCGAGCGGCAGTAAGTTCGGCCTCAAGCACATAGTCCCCTTCTGCATAAACGGCCGCCATCTCCAGCATCCTCACAAGGGCAGAAGCATCCTGGGCTACCAGCGCCCTCTTGCTCGGTCGGTCCATGCTCTCCAAGCTGAGAGA
Source organism: Lathyrus tuberosus (assembly GCA_022829125.1). NCBI lineage: Eukaryota > Viridiplantae > Streptophyta > Magnoliopsida > Fabales > Fabaceae > Lathyrus > Lathyrus tuberosus. Next base: position 4,236,574 of record JALAZF010000346.1, read on the forward strand.
TTCTGCCCGAGGAACGACCAGGGTGTTGCCCTCAAAAAATCTCCTGTCAAGGATGCACGGGGGAAGCTCAAACTTCCCTTTCTCAGGCGCCCGGGTCAGATCCACAGCATCTAATGTCCTTGGCCGCTTCCCCCGTCCGGTCAAAGGCAATGGAGATCCCTGTGGAGCAGGAGAGGGAGAAGAAGAGCTCCCCACTGCAGTTTGAACAAGGGGAGGAGCACGAGCACCAGCAGTCCAGGTCTTAGGAGGAGCCGCTCCAGCTTTATTCCTCGCCATGGCATTCCTCACCACGCGATCGCGAGCTTGAGGCATCTCACCTGCACAAATGAAAACAAGCATGTTAGTTGCGAGGAAAAGAAATAACACAAACAAAGTCTAAATAACCAAGACTACCGAGCAGCTTATCGGCATCCGCGGGAGTCTTGCACTCCTGCAGTGCTTTAACATTGATGAATCTGTGCTCAACCCTCTGGCTCCCATCCTCCTCGAGGATAGGGTTGCCCTTGCTCGTCCAGCAGCTTGCAAGACTGAAGGAGTTGACCCAGTTCACCAGCTTCTCGTAAGACACGGCGTCCTGCCCGCGTAGCTCGCTCGACTCGAAGACATAAGCCCCGGGCTTCTTGGAGAAATGGTCGGGTGCCCAGCGGATCGGGAACTTGTACACCCTCTCCCCGATATACTTCCCCTCCTCGTTGAGTAGCTCTTCTCCGTCCTCATCAACCTCTATCTCCCAGACATACGTGTTGGCCTGGGCAGCCTCAGACACTGGCTTGACGATGAAATACCATCCCTTAAACGTTCGGATTTACTCCGAGAACGGCTTAAATAACTTTTTGGGCTGCTTCAAAGAAACCCATCCGTACTTTTTCCCCGCCAGCTGCCGTTGAAGATGGAAAACAACAAAAAAACAGGGGGAGAGTAGTCCCCAGAGCGAGATGCTCGCACACCAACTCAAAAGCCCGTATAAAGGCCAGCGAATTGGGGTGGAGTTGAGAGGGCGCCAGCTTCAGATGTTCAAATACCGACCGCTGGAAATCAGTGAAAGGCAACCTTAGCCCCAGCTCTTTGAAGGCATACTCGTACATCGTAAAGCGGTCCCCGAAATCCGAGCAGACCCGCTCGTCCAAAGTAGGAAAATGCACTTTCCAATCCCCTTCTGGTCCCACCTCTGTAATGATGTCCGCCAGAGACCTTGCGAACGTAGAAATATGCTCGGAAGGCTCGGCCACCTCCCACTCCTCCGGACAGAACCCTTCAACATCTTCCTCCATGACATCCAACTCTTCTTACCCCTCGACTTTGCTCGAGGAACTCGATGTCGCCGAGCTCGAAGACGCAGAACTCGAAGCCGTCGAGCTGCTATTCTCCTCGGAGCCAGTTTCCTCCTCGAACGTGTCTAGAATAACTTCTCTCTCTGGCCCCGTCGCCATTACGATCACCTGAAAAAGCAGAGAAAGACAGTGAATTCGACAGGAAATCAAATCCACCCTTCCACTGCCAAGTCAAGTGAAAGGGCGCGCAAAAGGCTAAGGACAATGTCCCCGGCCTAAGCCCTAACATCAAATGAAAAACCTCCCCGCGACGAGATACCCGAGACATACCATCTTCCTACGAGGAACCTCCCCGCACTCGTGCCCAGATTCCGTTTGAAGCTCCACCGGAATCTGGAAACGTCCTACCGGAAGAGTCATCGTTCCATCAGAAGATAATCAGACACGGTGGCCACGCACGTACGACTACCGCAACCACGACGTGGACCGCCATATTCACCGAACGCTCTACCTACTCCGGCGAAGTCTAGAAGCAGCAAAATGGCAGAACCACCGTCCACCACCAACACTCGCCAGAAATCTACCTATTTCATCGCCTAAAGCTAACCCTAGCCGCATGCAATCTACCACTAACAATGAAAGGAAGTAAAACAAGCTACAAAGCAGAAAACTTACTTGATTTGGGTGGAAGAAAGAGATTGCTCGAAGCTGGGCACGGTGGTCGGAGGCTCTGAGGACGGCGACGAGCAAGAACGCAGAAGAGGCGAAGAGAAATCAGAAAGAAAAAGTGCAAAATGGGACAATCTCCCCCCTTTTATACTAAGGGGCACGTGCACACACGCGCCCGTAGGCCATAATGGCTGTCCACTAGCCATCATTGCCTATTAATTGTTACACAGGGCTCGAAGCACACGTGGCAACCCAACGTTTCCCATTCTGTCTGACGCTTTGTCTCCCCGAAGACCGGGCAATAGGGTCACGACCACGAATATCGCGGACACGGAGAGCTACGAGCATTTCGGAACAACCATCCTCGTCTCCAAACGACGACTCTATGCTAGCTCCCCGGAGCAAAGAGCAGTCCTTAAGTCATCACTTCCATGCTCGGGAGCAATGACTTGGGGGGCTCCTGTTCTGGACTGGACCAATGGCTAAAATTGGCCCAATCCGCCTCTGCTCCAGAGCGGCCCAAATTGCCTAAGTCCAATCCACAAAGGGGCAAAAGTGACCTTTCTGCCCCTCCAACCGGGCAAGGAATGCAACGTTCCTCCCCTGCTTCGATGCCCGTCAGGCACGGTTTCCTCACTGCCCGAACAGCAAAGGGTAGGTGCCAGAAACTGCGCCTACGCCCGACATAACGGCTAGTTCCGGGCACCCTGACCGACATAACGGCTAATTTCGGCAGTTACTTATTCTTTGGGGAAAATGGTTATTTCTCCCCAAAAATAGGCCCGTTGACCACGCGCTAGGGGCTCTATATAAACCCTCTCGCTTGAGAGGGTCAGATATCAAATATTCATCCTAAGAATACACTTTGTACTTGCCCCTTTTTCTCTGACCCTTTCTTACTTGAGCGTCAGAGTGCCTTGCAGGTACACCCCCCTCCTCTCCTCATCAACATTCTGAGCACCTTGCCCATCTGACGACCAGCTTACGTGGACCTGTTCGAATACTCCGGATCAGTATTGCACAAAAACCAAGGTACATAAATGATTAAAAAATAAAATTAGTATGTATTGTGTATACATTTACGGTGTAGGTGTTATATAGCAGTGTCAATATAGTTTTTCTCTAATAAAAATGTACTAATTACCAGTGAAATAAAGCAATAAAAAGTAATTATATAAATTGATCACCATCGCCAATGACTATGTTCCAAAATTAATTGTCAGCGGAGAAGAATCCTTATCGAGATGTGGGCTGTTTGCAAGAGCACGGAACTCAACTCAGGGATCCCTTGGCAATTCAGGACGATCGAGAGGTAAATCATCAATCCAATCGCCATAAATACGATTGATCTTGTTTAATTTCTTCCAAAGGAATTCCTTCTTTGCCTTCTTCTCCTCATCCGTCAGAGCAGGTGAAGGTACACTTGATACGATTGATCTTGTTTAATTTCTTCCAAAGGAATTCCTTCTTTGCCTTCTTCTCCTCATCCGTCAGAGCAGGTGAAGGTACACTTGCTGGTAATGTAGGTGCATTATTGGCTGAAGAACTTGTAGTTGGTAAAGTTGGAATGGCAGTTTTTGTTGAATTGGCTATAGCAGCTGCTGCACCTTCTGCTTCAATGCCTCCACCAGGAACTTGTAACTCTGAAAAGCAAAACAACAATACTTTGTAAGTCAGAAGAAGATACCCGGAAACAAAAAAGTTTTAATTGTTATAATCATCTTTTAAATTTTGTTCAAAGAATGCACGTACAAGTTTCAACAAAAAAAAAACGCGATATAGAAAAAACATCAATGGCCACGATTGTGGCTAAGACGTTAAGCTTTTTGATGTCGCCGCCAGCACAATTGCAGCTACATTACTGCGTTTTAAAACCTCCAAATTATTAATGAGTCAGAAATTAAACTTATAGGCATATATGTTGCATGCAGTACTCTATTTTTCTGCTATGCAATACACTATATATCACATGTTGTCAAATAGCACCATTGAATGGCAAAATTTTAGCAATCCGCTATTGAAAATACTGGCCGCACCATTCTGCCATGGACACGCACGCCATTTAACAACACTGATATGTGAACCTTAGATAAAGCAGAGCTATCAATAGCGGATTGCGGCGATCAATTATATAAACATTAGCGGTATAAAGATGGTTTCACGTCCTATGGTGGCAGGCACAAAATCTTTCGTGCCATGGCGCCACAATGACGGAAATTTGACGACATGACAAAAAAGAAGAAATCCCTAATCATACAAATAAGTGTACATTACATTTAAACTGAAGCAGCATCAGTTGTATAATCAAACTAAACATGAAAAAATCATACACACATTCAAACACTGTATTTTGTACTTCATATTGCAAAAAATGACTTTCTACTAATTGTCACAAAAATAAATAAAAACAGATTTTGAACAAAATAAAACAGTATAATCATATGATAAAAAAAAACCAAAACCAGTCCTATTACTTGTATCTCCGTGAGCAAAGTGACAGGCATCACCAAAGGGGCAGCTCCCGGTATTTTTCCACCTGAGACAGATCTTAGTCTTCCAATAGTTCCAAATTTCCAATGCTGATTGCAGACGACTCTCTTGTTTTCCAAGAATCGTCCTTAAACTTGGCAGGATCCTCGTGAAGAAAACTACAGTTATCACCATAAGGACATGTCTCACCATTGCAATACTTCTTGCCCATCATCATCTTGTGAATGATTTTGTCATCATCATTCCAATTCGCGCTCAACTGCAGCCGTTCTTCGGTACGAGGACCGACAAGCTCCTGCCAGTTCGGTGGGGGATGCCTTATCTCGTCAACCCCGTGAGAAAAGGTACAATTCTCACCATTTCTGCAGGTACCAAAGCCGAACTTGGTCAAATGCGGGTCTTGAAGAAAATGTTGACGCTTTGTCTGTTTGGTGGTGGGTGACTGGATTGCTCGTTGCTTATAGAGAATTGAGGCGTCACCTCAATGATATCACTGCTGGACGATGAGATTTGCGGTGGTGACCATGGTTTTAAATTGTGGTTGCGGCTGCGGATGCGATTGCAGTTGCAGCCACTGCGGTTGCGGCTATTGCGGTTGTTGCGATGCGGATTGCGGTGTGAATTTATTTTTATCAACATAAAATAGTATACTTTATTATATGTATTAGGTTTTACATGTCATCTATTGTTGCAGGCTGATGCGGTTCGATGCGGGTAAATGCAGTCGTTGCGGTGTTATGATGTGGCCGTTGCGGCGTTACGATGCGAATGCAGACACTACCGCAACCGCAATATTGCGGCTGCATCAGGTGATGCGGTCCGCAATTTAAAACCATACCGGTGACATTTTGAATGTTGGAATGTTGTTTGAAGTACTCATGATTGCTGATAAATCCAAAAAAAAAATTTTAATCCAGTGCAATTTAGAGTGTTTTTAATTTGATTAACGTTGATCAATGAGATTAACGTAGAGATAAAAATTGGAAGTGAGTAAAAATCATGTATTAAGAACGAAATAGTGACATGCAAATGGTTAGAATATTGATGAAAATAATGAAATGATGAAATGCAAAACAGCCAACAGAGAAGAGAAAGAAAAGTGTACTGTTGGTTGAAAAATGAGGACGAGAATTTCGGGAGAAAACAGTATGCGATGTTGAAGCTTTGAGTGCCGTTTGTTTGAAAAGAGTTAAAAATGTATATATAGTGCGCAGTTTGAAGGTTTAAGGTTTTTTTTTTTGGGTTAGAAAAAAAAACCTAATTGCTGTCGCAATCCTGTTGGACTAATCACTGGTCATTATTGTTACTAATTAACTAGTAGGGGTTAAATAAAAGGAGTAAGAGAATTTATAATGGTATAATTAAGCTTTAGGCAATTGTCTAACAAAGTTTGAGCTTTCACACCACTAAAGGGTTTAATAATAAATTAAAGGGTTTAATAATAAATTATTTTATTGAAGATTTTGATAAATGATTATGAGTTAATGCCATTGAAATTTGTAGAGTTTTGTTTTATTTTTATTAGTAGAAGTTATCATTGCAAACCAAAGATTTGAAATCATTTTTAAAGAGGAGGTATCATCAAACAGGCAGAATAATATATGATAATATAAGAATAGTAAGTGTTAGCTTATAGTGTATATATGTATAATATATAGTGTCTTGTTTTAGCTTAGCTTAGTTTAGTTGACTATTACTATATATATTGTACATTCACTCACCAATTGTAATATACACTTTGCACAGTTATCAATTTATCACTGTAATTCTGTTTTTACTGTTGTAACAAACTGTAACAAACTTTTTCTCTTCTCCTTCCTTGGCGATCTTTCTTTCCTCCATGGCTGAATTCTTCAACCTTGACATGGTATCAGAGCTTCAATAGCTCTGGTAGTCATTGTTTCATATCCCTTTATTTCCTTCTATCGCAACACCGCAAGTTCGTTCTTTTCTCTCTTCGGCTTTCTCTCTTGTACGTTCTTGCTCCTTTCTTCTTTGTTGCCATTGTTTCCTGCAAAATTGTTATTGCAGAATTTCTCTTCTTTTCTCTCTAATGGCGTACCAGAGCTTCACTGATTTCTCAACGAATTCTACGAATCCCTATTACCTTCATCCAAACGAAAATCCCGCACTTGTTCTCGTCTCTCCTCTTCTTGATGACAAAAACTATCATACCTGGGCTAGGTCTATGCATATAGCTTTGATCTCGAAGAACAAAGAGAAGTTCATTGATGGTTCCCTTATCAAACCACCAATCTCAGATCCTCTATATGCGCCGTGGATCCGCTGTAATACAATGGTTCTTGCTTGGTTACATCGCTCCATTTCTGAGTCGATTGCAAAATCAGTGTTATGGATTAATAGTGCTGCTGGAGTTTGGAAGAACCTACAGATTCATTTTTCTCACAGTGACATTTTCCGCATTTCAGATATTCAAGAAGATATCTACAAGCTTCGCCAAGGTAACCTAGACGTATCAAATTACTTTACTCAATTGAAAGTTCTCTGGGATGAATTGGACAATTATCTCCCTGTTCTTGCTTGTACATGTGCTATTCCATGTTCTTGTGGTGCTCTCAATTCTACTATGAAGTATCGTGAGCAAGATCAGGTTATCAGGTTTCTTAAGGGTCTGAACGAAAAATTTAGTCACTCAAAGTCATAGATAATGATGATGACTCCTTTACCTGATCTTGACAAAGCATTTTCCCTCATCATACAACAAGAAAGAGAACTGAATAGTTCTGCATCTATAATAGCTCAATCCTCCACTAGTATTGAAGAAAATGCTAATTCTGTATGTCAAGTACAAACTCATTCTAGTGGTTCAAATGCCAAATCTGGATACAAGGGAAGGCCTCAAGGCTCTAATGCAGCTCGAGGACAGAATAGGGTTTGTAGACACTGTGGCAGAACCAACCATACTGTGGAAACATGCTTCATCAAACATGGCTATCCACCAGGTTTTAAGCAGAGAGGCAAGGCTCCTACTCAATCTTCTTCAAATGCCATAATTAATGCCATTTTAGATGCTTCTTCACAAGGGTCATCCACACCTTCTTATGGTTTTACTCAAGAACAATATTCTAGCATCCTTGAATTGCTTTCACAATCCAAGCTGAATTCCCAAGATAATTCACAAGCCACTTCCCAAGCCAATTCCATCTCCACATCCCCTTTTGTCATGCATTCACATTCATCTACCAACAATGGTAAGCATCCTTATCTTTGGATCTTGGACACTGGTGCCACAGATCATATTGCATATGATGAATCTCTCTTTCTTAATTGCAAAAACATCATTCCTGTGCATGTCAATCTACCTGATGGTTCTCAGATTGTTGCATCAAAATATGGTAGTGTAGTGTTATCTCCATCTTTAACTTTACATAATGTCCTCTTCATACCTAGTTTTCATGTTAACTTGATTTCCATTGCTAAGCTGGCTAGCAAAAATAATTGTTTTGTGCATTTTAATGCTGATACATATACCATTATGCAGAACCATTCCAAGGCAATGATTGGTACAGCTAGATTACAAAGAGGTCTCTATGTGCTTGACACTACCAATCAAGTCTCAGTTTGTAACTTTGTTGTTGATCAAAATTATAATGTCTGGCATATGAGATTAGGACACATTTCTGCCATAGGTTTAAAAACTGTTTCCAAAATTTTTCCCTTTATACCTTGTAAAGCTGATATTCAGCCTTGTGATTCTTGCCATTTTGGCAAACAAAGAAGATTACCTTTTCCTAATAGTGTTACTACTACTTCAGCTCCTTTTACTATTCTACATGCTGATGTATGGGGCCCCTTTTCTACTATATCCATGTTAGGCCATAGATATTTCTTAACTTTGGTTGATGATTATAGTAGGTACACTTGGGTTATATTTCTCAAAACCAAATACCAAACTAAAAATAGCCTTATTCAATTTGTAGCATACTTAGAAAATCAATTTCATACAACTCTAAAATGCCTCAGAACTGATAATGGTACAGAATTCTTGTCACTATCTGATTTTCTCTTAGCCAAAGGCATTATACACCAAAAATCTTGTGTGGAAACCCCTCAACAAAATGGGGTGGTTGAAAGAAAACACCAGCACATTCTCAATGTTGCTAGATCCTTATATTTTCACTCTTCTCTCCCTCTGAACATGTGGAATTTTGCAATTCAACATGCCATTCACCTTATAAATAGATTGCCTTCTCCTCTGTTAAAATCCAAAAGTCCATATGAACTTTTATTTTCCCAACCACCCTCTTTAATTCATTTAAAGGTCTTTGGTTGCTTAAGTTTTGCTTCTACTTTACAAGCTCACAGGACCAAATTTGAACCTAGAGCTATAAAGTCTGTTTTTCTTGGTTACAAGGATGGTACAAAGGGTTATATCCTATATGACTTGCACACTCATCAAATTTTTGTCTCAAGGCATGTCATATTTCATGAAACAACTTTTCCCTTTAAACATACTCCTTCCATTTCCTCTGTTAACCCTGTCCACCCATCTCATCATAACCTTGATGACATAACAGAACTTTATACTCCCACTAGCACTACTGACTTTTCAGTGTCCCTAGATTCAAGTACATCTACCAGTCAATCACCCATCAGTCCTTTACATCTTCAAAATACTGATGCCAACCATTCATCTACCACCCCCTCCTCATCTGCCCCTACGTCTTCTATACAACCTAGTCAAATCACTAGTTTCTCACCTGACACTTCTCCTTTATCTATTATCCCTTTATCCAATAGTCCTTATCATAATCCTTCACCTTAAACTGTGCCTACCTCTATAACTGATATTCAACCTACCACTGCAGCAACATCTTTACCTAATGACCCACATTCCAATTTACAACATAATCAACCTGTTACCAATGACTCTAACACTTCCCTAAGACACTCTTCTAGAGTTTCTCATCCTCCAAGTTATCTAGCTGATTATCACTGCTATAATGCCTTTAATAATGCATCTTCTTTACATTCTCATAATGCATCCATTACATATCCATTATCTTCTGTTGTTGAATATGAGAATTGTAGTCCTTCATATAAACATTACTGCTGGCGCTCTTGGTGCTTCAGTGACCTGGAGTTTACGGGTACGGGACGTCCCATAGCTGTTTTTGCTTCTCCAAGGGCTTGAAGTTTGTAACCTTTAAGTCGAGATGTTTTAGATGCGTTTCTCAGCTCTTCAGATGTTAGGGGTATATACCCATCTGGTATGAATTTATCAGGCATGTCCCAGAGAAAACCTTTTGGCATGGTGTACCTCAGATCTTTGTAGGGTATCTCTGTGATTGGTGATGAGATCACTTCGGAAATCACCGTACTTTGTTGATTCTGAGCTGATGTCAGTGCTTTAATCATGTCATTGATCCTTTCCATTCTTTCCTTTTGAGCAGAGAGTTCCTCTCTTAGCTCTCTGTTCTCTTCTTCGAGATCGTCCATCTTTTTCTGGCGATTGGCCCGAGTATTGTACGAATAAGACAGTTTGACTATAGAATGCGACACACAAGTGTAAGACTCTATTGAAAGAAATGTATATATAATGAATGATGAATGATATGCAATGAATATCTTATTTTAGTTAGTTTTTGTTAAAGCACTATTAAACAAAATGTTGCAAATATCACACAAACTTTTTATTGAATTTGGAAGCGTTACATCAAAAGTACATTATTTCACAAAATGCGGAAAGGGAAACTAAAACTCTAGAGCTCTTTTTGCTGCAACTTCAGTCCCTTGATGATCCTTCTTCTGCCTCTTGAACTGGGCTTCTTCAATTGCAGGATCAACAGTCATTTGCCAAGTTTGGAAAATGCTTGTATTGTATTTGGCAGACAATATTTCTTCCTTTTTCTAGGATGTGCTTCTCAAGTATCTCAATAAGAGCATCCTTTTCCTTTAGGAGACTCTGAATCTTTGAGTTTTCAAGCCTGAGAATCTGATACTTGTTCTTCCAATATTTCTTCTCCCTCTAGACTTTGTTGAAAGCAATTTGCAGTTTCCATGTATCATTCATGAAGTACATAACAGTTTCCCTCAGTGGAAACACTTCTTGTCGAGGGTGAGGCATCCTCAACTTGATGGCTCTGGCTTGAACCCATTGGAGATAAGGATCCAAAGAGACACCATTTGTCTTTCCCAGAGATTCTTTTCCTTTCTTGTGAGTATGACGCCAGGCGTGCACAATCTCTTATTTGATTGCTCTACCGTTTTCTCCTTCCTTGAAGAAAAGACCTTCTAGATGAATGTTGTTTGGTATGTCTTTCATCGGCTATCCAAACTTTCGACGAGCTAAAACTGGGTGGTAGTTGATTCCTCCTTTAGAACTAATGAGAGGCACATTTTGTAAATTTTCACAACTGTCAATGATTTTAATTCCTTCGTGGGCATGGTTGTACCATTTGATGTCTGAATGAGTTAAAGACATGATCTTTTGCGACCAACACATTCCGTTCTTAAGATCCCAGAATGTAGATGACTTGGGCAGATGGGAAGTGAACCATTTGTAGAGAAGTGGTACACAGTACATGATCATTCCTCCGTCGCATAAATTCCTTACGTGCACTGAATGATAAGCATCTGCAAGCAGTGTTGGAACTGGATTTTTGATCAAGAAGATCTTGATCGTATTGATGTCGACGAAGCTTTCAACATTAGGAAAGAGGAATATTTCAAAGATAAGCAACACGTAAATGATTTCAAATGCTGCCATGTTTCTTATGCTGGCAAAGTATAAGGCTCTTTCTATCAAAAACTTAGCCGGTAATCCCTTGATTCCTCCTTTGATGGTCATGTGAGCTTTGATGTCTGACTCCTCCAAAGAGATGACCCTCGCAATAGTTAAATCCTTGGGGGTTCCTTCCAATCCAGAGAATGGATCTTGCTCAATGGTAGGCAAATCAATCAGCTGAGAGTTTTCTTCCAATGTTGGTGTGAGTTGATAGTCTGAAAATGTGAAGTAGTGGTACACCGGGTCGTAGAGCTGGACCAGTGTAGAGAGAACTCATTCTATCATGCTGACTTTCAGTAAGGGCAAAAGTCCTCCATATTTTGCTCTGAAAGCTTCTGGATCTGCTACAATCTTCCTAACTTCCTCGGGTCTTCTAGTTTAGGAATTTTGAATGTAAACTTCTGGGTTTTCCTTCGCCCGAAATCCATAGTGAAACTGATATTTGCAACAAATGTTCTTTTAGTTCTTTAAAAGAAGGATTTTTTTTTTGAAAATGTTTTTAATGATTTTTATGAATGCATGAATGCAGCAAACAAAAACATGTGGAAAACATGGGTTAAAAGGTTCGGCGTCATGAAGTCAAGGCTCTACCCATCCCCAAGTTTTTTTATGCTAAGGATTAGATTTTGTACCTGTAGAACGGGTTCTAAGGAAGACCCTTAAAATCACTAACCCCTCTTTAAGATATTATTAGCCGGCCAATTACTCATGTTGCTATAATATCAAAAAGATGAGTGTCATTTGAGTGTAGTATCGCGTGTAAATTATTCTCGATAATCACCACACTACCCTAAATAAGGCCAAATTCTTTTTCTGTTTAAAGTGTGCTTTTTCTAATCCTCGGTGTTATGGGTATCCAACTAGAAAAAGCAGGGTTTTCGCAGAGTGATCCGATAAAAACGGCGATTTCCATAGGATGCCTATACTGATTTGGTGTACTTTTAAGTTTGCTTGTTCGGGGTTCACCCCCTATAAGCCATCTTAATTATGACACCACGTATCTTAGTGAACTTTCAAACTCACCACTTGAGGATTAATCACATTCCCATTTTCAAAAGCGGTAATAGGGGTATCATTTAAGCAGGACGAATATTTTGCAGAAAATAAAATGATATGATATTTACAGTAAGGCTTAAATAGTGTTTTCGTCCCTGTAAGTTAGCGAGTTTTTTATTTTCGTCCCTGTAATTTATTTATTTTGGTTTTAGTCCCTATATTTCACATTCGCGTTCATTTTAGTCCCTAAAACCAAAATCCGCAGGAAAATCTGCAGAAAAATCCGCAGGAAAACTGCGGATTTTGGCTTTAGGGACTAAACCGCAAGCGGAAAGTAAGATATATGGACTAAAACCAACAAAAAAATATTACAGGGGCGAAAACCAAAAACTCGCTAACTTACAGGGACGAAAATACTATTTAAACCTTACAGTAATATAAATATATATAAGTAGTAAATATATATACAGTATAATTCCTATTTCTAAGGTATCTACCTAAACAGATGAAATCTCCCACTGTGGTCGCCATTTCTCTGTAGCTTAATTTTGTGTGGTTTCGAATCACTATCGCATTTGTGCTACTTTCTGATTTCAAATTTTTATCCTAGTGAAGTTGGTTAAGGAAGGGTAAAGATATCTTAAACTAACCCTGCTTTGCAAATGTTGATTGACAGATGCCAAAAGGTGTTGGGAGCTTTGTTTTATAGTTATGTTGTCAGAAAATTAGGATTTATACTTGTTTCCTTTTACTTTCTTGCTTGGTTTGTTACTTAGTGTGAATCGGGATTAGGGTGAAGGTGAGTGTTACTGAGATATGGGAGAGTGATGTTTTTGTTGCTTTTTTTATGTTTTTGAAGAGAGGTCCGAGGACCTAATTGGGTTTTTATTTAGTGTGCTCACAAAGATCTTACGATCTCATGCCTACATACCCCCAAAAAGATAATTGGGAGATCAGAGCGATCGTAGTTCCTCCTAAATCTATGGGAGGAAATTTGGTTTTTTTGTATCTTGTTCAAAGTCCAAGATGATGAAGCTGAAAGGTTGACTGTCTTGATTTGAGACCAAGAGGAAACTTTGTGGGTGTCTTGATTTGAGTCCAAGAGAAAACTTTTTGGTTCTTGATTTGAGTCCAAGAGAAAACTGTTTTGATTGGATCTTGATTTGAGTCCAAGAGAAAACTGTTTGATTGAGTGAGTCTTGATTTGAGTCCAAGAGGAAACTATTTGAGTGTATTGTGTCTTGTTTGAGTCCAAGAGAAAAAATTTGAGTGGTCTTGATTAAAAGTTCAAGAGAAAGTTGTATTGATTGTGTTTAACTGAGAGAATTTGTTATCTCTAAAGGATTTTATGTGCCTTGATTGAAGCCCAAGGTTGAAGCTAAAGAAAGAAAACTGACTCTGCTGAGAAAAGTTTATCTAGTGTTTGAGGAGTTTTGTTTGTGAGAGACTGACTCATGAGGGTGTTTTATCTGTCTTGTACAAAGCCCAAGATTGAGGCTAAATAGGAGAGATCATTATACAAAGCCTAAGAGGAGGCCGGACCAGTGGGAGATAGCAAGTATAGGTTAAATCACAGGGGAGTTTAACATGTTGTTTACTCTGGCTGAGGTTGAAAATAGGAGCCTGGATGTTTAGATATTTGTATCTTCTTTGGAAATTCCTTGGTATTTATTAACCTAAGGGTTTTGACTTTTCTGATGATTTAAGTCTATAAGGTGATTATAGTGGAAGGTAAGATTTTTTGACCTATGCTTATAGAAGCCTATGGGTCCTTGTATGAAGCCCAAGAGGAGGGTGATCATTAGGAATTAATCTTTGTATGAAGCCCAAGAGAAGGTTATCTTATCTGGAGATTTCATTTGTACAAAGCCCAAGAGGAGGCTATCTCCGTTTATCCATTAAAATGTGGGTGACTACCCTGATGATTTATGGAGATATTCTATCTATTGATGACTGGTTGAGATTACTAAGATCTATTCCTATGCTCTTAGGAAGCCTTAGGGGGTACTTGTATGAAGCCCAAGAGGAGGCTGAGGGAACTTCTAGGAAGCCTGATGTGTCCTTGTACAAAGCCCAAGAGGAGGCTGCGGGGAACCTTTAAGAGGCATGTTGGTCCTTGTATGAAGCCCAAGAGGAGGCTGTGAAAAGTTTAAGAAAGGTTTCACCAAGAAAATAATCTTTCTGTATTTGAATAATTCAGGGGAAAGAGAAATCCAAATCAAGGTTTCACCGAGAAAATAATCTTCTTTGGGAAATGAATTTCTCTTGTGGATATAGTTATTGGACTAAAATTATTGTAAAATGAAAATCCTAATAACAATCGAAGCTATGTTGAAAGGGTTTATCTGTTTGACCTAAGTCTAAATTGAAGATAACCTAGTTGCTTAGGTAAATTAAATAGATATATATACAGATATACAATGCAATGAATTAAAAAGTGATTTAGGACTTACAACTCAAGGAGAGACCCAGTGTATGGTGCTTTTGTTGATGTGTTTTAGTCATTGATTGATGATTATGATATGCTTATGTGAATTGAGAAATTGAAGAAAGTTTTGATTAATCTTTGAATTTGATTTGAAGATTGAGAATATGATTGATGTTTTATTGATTGAAGTTTTTAAACAGGGAGAAATTTCTGAAAATAGAAAGACGATTTAAAAACAGAGAGATGGTTTTGAACACCAGAGAGATGGTTTTGAAAACCAGAGAGATGAGGCTTATACAAAAAGATGCCCATGGAATATTTTATGTTTTATTAATATATGATTCTCATACACTAGATGGGGCTTACACTTAAAAGTTGTCCATAGTCTAAGAAGCAGTTTCACCGGGAATAATGCTCTTCTTAGTAACGGTGTATTTGAATCTCTTATTATAAAAAAGAAAAAGGAAATGGGACTTATAGTATCATATAATCCCATGAATCTTTGTTGAAAAGATTGAGAAGGAATTGTTGACAAAGAAATGAGGCTTATACAGAAAGATGCCCATTTTAATTACAGAGGTTTTAAAAACAGACGGAGGAGTTTAAAACAGAGGGATGGGACTTACAACTCAAGGAGAAGCCCATGAATATTTAAATTCATTTGAAAAAATTATTTATGTATAAGGAGATGAGGCTTATACCTCAAGGGAGACCCAGAGATTTGTTTTTGAAAATAGTGATCGCACCGCGATTTTTTTGAAAACTGCAGAGGGACTTATACAATGACTGATGCCCAAATTTGATTATGTACAAAGGGTTGGGTCTTACACTCTATTAGAGGCCCAAAAATCATTTTAAAAATAAGAAATGGGGGCTTACAGCTTAAGGAGATGCCCAGTTGAAAAACAGTGACCGAACCGTTATTTTTGAAAAATGCGCCGGGACTTATACAATGACTGAGACCCAATGATTATTGAAAAATAAAAAGGGTTGGGTCTTACACTCTAATAGAGACCCAAAAATGATTTTGAAAACAAGATTTGAATGAAATTAAAGATAAGCCCTAATTTGATTTTTCATGTATTTATTTTGAAATAAAATTAAATAAAATGATATAAAATACCAAATTTATTCAATAAACATGTTATGATCTTGGATTAATGATTGAAAAATCATGTTTTATCCATATGAAAGCTTGAAATTCATTTAATTTTGAAAAATCAAGAGAAAGAATTAATTTAAAATGCTTAAAAAACAATTAAAAAATAAATTCTTTGCAAAAATTCAAAATATATTAAATAAATAATATTTTTTGATTTTTGTGTGGAATCAAATATTTTAAAATATTTGTGAATTTTGAAAAAAAAAAACCAACAAAAAATGATTAAAAATGAGAGAGAAATTAATTTTTGAAATCAATTAAGAAAATAACTAAAATTCAAATATTTGAAAATTCAAAAAGGGCGCCAAGAACACAAGTTCTTGCTCGTGCTTGCCCTGTTTTTGCAGATTTGCAAAACCTATCATGACTCCTTGAATACTTGATGAAATTAAATGAAATAAGCATCAAACTTGATTGATTTTGATCCACGAACATGACTATGGTATTTAATTTCATTTATTTTAAGTGTGGAGTGAGATATTATGATGAACACAGATAAACCCTAATTTGGGCTTGAACCTCATGAAATTCTATACACGAAATAAATCATGCAATTGATTGAGGGTTATTACTCTATGGACTACCAAAAACATGTTGGTAACTTGCACACAAATTTATTACTCTATGAAGTTTGAGAGCTCCAGGCTTACCTCTGCAATAAGAAATTGAATTGTGTGTTGTAGGTGTTACATATGTGATGTAAGGACCTGGACAACTTCAATAGACCCTATGGAGTGTGTTAAGAACCTTGGACTTGATTGGAAATGCCTGGATCAATTTATGGCAACTCAACTGCATATAGGCCTCAAGTGGATTTTGAGGTCTATGATTCTGATGTTACAGATGATGGAGAAGTGTTTGGACAACTTATATATGATGTATGTTATGTGTTAGGATCATGGTTTTTTGGTGGAATTGCTCTCTAACTCTAAATTCACAAGTTACTTGATAAAGAAGGCATTTCTTGTTTTTGAGAGAGATTTTAGAGAAAGCATGTGTTGCTATGCTTTGGGGTACTTCAATTGATCATAAATGACCTCTATTTATAGTAGAGGAAGTTTTTTTTTTGCAAGGAATAGTGATTGGGGGCTGGATCACTCCATTATCCAAAGGATAAGAAAAGAAATTTCAAGTCTCCTCTAGCCATTGACTTGAGATCAACTTTGCAGGTGTAGGTCTTTTGATCCTTAGTTCATTCTTTACTCATTTGGATATCTTTTCCTCAGTTCATGCCACCTCAATGCATCCCTTCAATGCTTCTTGACAAATTTGAAAGTTTTGGCCAAGAATCTTAAATGCCACATGCCTAAGTGATAGATCTTGGACTTGTGAGGCCTTAGGGTTTAGAGACAGGTGTTTATGATAAGATATTTATGTTTCTAGAAGAAAATCAAGGATTCTTGTTGTACTATTTGGCCAACTTGAGCAAAAGATACATAATTTGTCTTGTAAAAGACAGTTTTTTTATGCCATGTTCAAAGGGATGTATCTCTTAGCTCAAGTTGAATTAGGATGACTTCTTGTACTTTTTGGAAAGTTAAAATGATGTACTAAAACATTGAGGTTTAGTGTTTTCATTGATTCAACTTGGATCACTGTGAAAAATGCTCTTGAACTTTGATGTTTCATGCTGAAAAACAAGACAGATTTTCACTAAGTGTCAAAAAGTGGTCATTTCTTGATTTTTGTCATTTTGATCAATCCATAACTTAAAATTCATGCAGAATTGGAGTTTGATGTAGTTGAAGCTTTTGTAGTATGTAGGAAGACCTACAATTCAGGCTTTGGATCCACAATTTTGGTTGCTTGAATCACAAGTTATGATCTCTTGAAGTTGGTACCAAAATGTCCAATTTTAGTAATTAGTGAAAATTTCAAAATTTTCAAGGTTGCCCCTTGTACAAGTTATCTTGATTTCTTAATCAATTCTTGTTCAAATTCCATAATGGACCATATTTTGTTGAATTATAACTCGTGAGTATCATTTTTGGCTAAAAAGTTATGTTTTGACTTTTGGTCCTAGAGTGTTTCGGTGGGGAGAAATCCTTATTCCCGACTTTTGATGAATGCATTCTCTAGGGGTATATTAACTTTGAAAATGGTCTCTTAGGATTATTTTGAGCTTATTGAATCATATTTTGATGCCTTGGCTCACCTCCATATGTAAACTTCCCTCTAGAGACCTTAATCGATCAAAAACCCTAATTCCGTGACATTATGGCCTTGAGGCTTAATCATCCAGAACTTGTGCAATATTGGGATTGATTATTGATTGTTGATGATCTCTTGATCTCTTGAGGATGATTGAGAGGTTTGATGGGTTGAATATCATGTCCATTCTTGATTGATCCTTTGCCTGAATCCTCTGAGAGGCTCAAAACCCTAATTCATTGTGATCACAAGACCAATGGCATACTTGGTGCTCTTCAATGAGTTAATGCTACACAAGAGTGTTTGTAAATGAGGGGGCATCTTAGGGTCAAAAATTAGGGTATTACACTATTGAATGTACAACTGGAATAAATTCGGAAATAGAACTAACAAAAAGGAGTCTTAAAATAGATAAGTTGTGGAACAACCTTAAGTGTAAGGAAAGTATGATTAAGCAAAAACCTAAGGCAAATTGGATCGGTAAAGGGGACTCAAATTCTCGTTATTTACATGCCATGCTTAAAGTTCGATCTTGTGGTAACAACATATCAATGGTGAAGTCTGGAGGTGTTCTGAGAGAAGGTGTAGATGCAATTAAGAATACAATTAAAAATTTCTTTGAAACAAAATTCAAAAGTTATTTTGGCTTAGGCATTCACTTGAACATGGATGGTTTACATAAAATTTCTATTGAAGATAATGAAAGGTTGATTGAACCTTTTTCACAAGAGGAGATATGGACAACTATCTCTAGCGATGATGGTTCTAAAAGTCTTGGACCAGATGATTTCAACCTCAAATTTTTAAAGCGTTGTTGGAGCACTATTTGCGGCGAGGTCACAAATGTTATACGTTATTTCCACAAGTATGCTACATTACCAAAGGCGTTGTCTTCCTCTTTTATTGCTCTCATTTCAAAGGTGGAGAATCCACAGAAGTTAGAAGATTTCAGGCCGATTGGATTGGTGGGAAGCTTGTACAAGGTTATTGCTAAGATTTTGTCTACTAGGTTGTGTGGTGTTATGGACAAGTTAGTATCCAAGTCTCAAACTGCTTTCATTCCCATAAGACAAATGTTAGACGATGTTAATGAATTTCTTGATTTGTCTAAAAGGAGAAAGGATAGATGCTTAGCCTTTAAGGTCGATTTCCAACAAGCATACGATTGTGTAGACTGGTCATTTCTTGAAGAAGTCCTTTAGGCGATGGCCTTTTGCTCTAAATGGATTAGCTGGATAAAAGGAGGCACTATAAATTGTTATCTCTCTATAATAGTAAATGGCAGGACAACCATGTATTTTAAGCCGTCTCATGGTCTTAGACAGGGCGGCCCACTTTCCCCATTCTTGTTTGCATTGGTAGCGGAAGCTCTTGCTGAAATGTTGAGGCACGCAAACTCTATTGGCTTACTGAAAGGCTTCAAGGTTAAAGAAGATCAATTGGTTAATCTAGTCCAATTCGTAGATGATATGATTCTGTTGTGTGACGGTTCGAGGGAAGATTTATGGGCTATCAAAGCTCTCTTGAGGGGTTTTGAACTACTGTCTGGCCTGCATATAAACTTTTGGAAAAGTAGCTTGTTTGGAATAGGTCATGAACCTGAATTCCTTCATGTTGTTGCTCACTTTTTATTGTGCAAAATTGGTACTCTCCCTTTCATATTTCTGGGTCTGGATGTTGGTGGCAATCACCATAATCTTGCCTTTTGGAATTCGATGGTAAATTGCTTTAAATTGAGATTCTCTACATGGAGTGGGAAGTTGTTATCTATGGGTGGTAGAGTGATTTTGATCAATTCCGTCTTCTCAAACCTACCTATTCATCATCTTTCTTTCTTCAAAGTCCCTTATAAAATCTTGAAAGAATTGATAGCAATTCAAAGAAAGTTTTTGTGGTCGAGTTTGTTGGATAAGCTTGGAGTTGATTGGATTAGTTGGGAACAAATTTACTTACAAAAGTCTTGTGGAGGTTTGGGTATCAAGGACCTTGCCACCTTCAACGTTGTGTTGCTTACAAAATGGCTTTGGTATTTTACTACGGATCCATCTGCCATTTGGCGTGGATTATTGGAGTGTAGATACGAATGTCTTTTCTCATGAATTCTTCGTAATCAGAAGTTGAGGCCGGTGAGGGAGGAGTGTTTATGGTGGAAGGGTCTTATGATCATAGGAGATCCCAACTCAAGTGGTGGTTTCTTGGATCAATTATCATGCGTTCTAGGTGACAGCGTTTTCATATCATTTTGGTTTAATTGCTAGTTTGGTCAGGTACCACTTCAAACTTTATTTCTGAGTCTTTTCGAATTTTATGCATTGAAGAATGTTGTTGTTGCAAATATGGGTGGTTGGGCGAGAGGTGTGTGGTGTTGGAACTTTGACAGTTTATGCCATGACCTACCTATGGATTTAGTGGAGGAGTTCCAAGATTTGAAAAACCTGTTGCTGAACTTTGCACCATGCAATGGTGTTGCAGACAGGTTCCTTTGTAAATTTGGCAATACAAGCCAATTTATGGTCAATGTCGGCTATAACTCTTTGATGCTTCATGTTGCTGCTCATATGTTGGAGATTACTCCCAAGGTTGTTTTGGAAATCTTATGGAAAACAAATGTTCCTCTAAAAGAAAGAGTTTTTGGTTTAAGGGTTGTTTGGGATAGCCTTTTAAAAGGAGCTAATCTAGCATCCAGGGGAATAATCTCTGGTCTTCACGACGTCATTTGTGTGTTTTGCTTCAATGCCATTGAAGATATCAACCACATTTTGTGTTTTTTCCCATGCATTGTTCCTGTTTGGCGGAAGGTAGAAGATTGAGTGGGTATTCCTTGGATTGAAGAGATTGTTGCTTGTAACCACTTCTTAGAATGGTTCTTAAAGGTGGTGAAGAAATCATCCAAATCTCCTGCTTCTATTATATGGATCACGACTTGTTGGTCAATTTGGTGGACGCGCAATCAAATCATTTTCAACGGTTTAATTGGAAATCAAGAAGATATCCTTATGAGGGTGATGCAAACCTCTTGGTATTGGTTGGGTTATAAGCTAGAACCTAAAACAAAATCTAGCTTTTATAATTGGTTCAAGTCAAGTCTCCTTTAGATTTTTTGTATTAGGAGTTCTTGTGGCCTTAGATTGCATCTTGTGTTTGTTGGTGTGTTGGTGTTTTTGGTTCATATATTGTGTATTTCGGTTGGTGTACTCCTAGTATACATTTTCAATGAATTTGTTGCTTATAAAAAAAACATTTAGTCCATATTTCTTATTTTATGAATATAGTAGCAGCAACACAACTTTATTTCTCCTTACTCCATCTCTTTTCATATTTCTTGAGTCTCAATGACAGTCAAATAAAATAATAGTTACTTATGTTATTTTTATATTAATTAGTTTTATTTTAAAAATTGTTTCTTTGAAGCTATTAAAAACATACCATGGAAGTCGGAAGATTAAGATGGAATTGATCTGAGTTACTTTTTTTTCTCCTCCATTGTTTCTCCTTTCTCATAATTTTTTCGTTTTGAAATTTTATTGTTATTTTTTTTCACGTTATATAAATTTGATGTTTTGAGCTACATTCCTCTACTTTTTATTGGTTCAGTTTTGTCTTGAATTTTTTGCTTGATGTTTAATAAAAAAGATTCAAACACATTTTTTAAGTTTACGGAATTTTTCCGAAGATATATTCCGGAATAAATATATTCATAAAATTGGGGTATGACTCGACAACGAATTAAATGTGTGTACGTATTAGGATGCATCCGGATATATATCTCCGATAATAGGGCGAACTTTTGGGAACTCACAAGATGGCTAAGAAATATATGGGGTGCGTTAAGAAATTACCCAAAATAACCTATTTTCTTCAATATGGCCCAAATTGATACGAATTTTGGATATTAACCAAAGGGTTAAAGACATTGTCAATAAGGAAGGAAATTGAATCTTTTGTTGCTTTAGAACTGGTTCATTATTGTTATTTCTCTTCCTCCTCTTTAAAATGGTGCTGACAAATTAGGCTAGGGTGGCAATAAATATCTTGAGTTTTTCAGTTGACATATTGTTTGGAATATAAATATATTTCTACATATTTGATTGTTGTTGATACGAATATACTCTAGAACGTCGTTTGGAAGTGGAAATGCCCCTATTGAATTCAAACAATCAATTAGCTTATTATACATGACAACTTTTTGACAAACTATATGCACCACATATGAAACCCAACAATCCTTGTTGATTATAACTAAGGGTGAAAATATGTCAGGCCGACTAACAGGGACCTACGACCTAGCCTACACAGGCTCAGGCCAGGCCAGACTTTTTTTTAATTGAAAAGGTTCAGGCTTTTTTAAAAGCCTATTTAGTTAAAAAGACCAGGTCACTGACCATAAAAAAGTCTTTTAAGCCTATCAGGACAACCTATATTAATAAGTATAAACGTTTTTTAATGTTATCCTTATGTTATGTTTTGTACTTTGAGCTAAAATACATAAATAAAACTTGGTTATCTTGGAGAACTTATGAAAATAAGATGAAAACACCTTATGAACAATGTCATAAGTTGTTTTCATAAGTTCTCTTAAACAAATAGTCTCACATAACTTATGCTAATAGGTAAGTTAAAATAAGTCAATGCAAACAAACTTTTAGTCTCATTGTTCTTTTAGTTTGTTAGTATATTTAAACACTATTTGAATTGCTTATTAGTATATGTCTAAAATAAACAGGCTTTTATGTAGGCTAACATGCTAACCAGGCCTTCGAAAATGTCAGACACATGCCTAAAAATAAGCCTATGACAGGCTATAGGCCAGACTTAGGCTTTGGTTTTTTGGCTGGCTAGGCTTAGGCTTGGCAATGCCTAACTCGGCCCAGCCTATTTCTGTTGGTGGAAATTCAGGGGGTCAACGAGAGAGCATTTCTACTTGGGACACACCTTTGTGAGAGACTCACCACATATCCACCTAAAACCTTAAAGTGATAGGTGTGTGGTTTCTCTCACTTATATAGTGTTCAATCTTCCCTTTTCTAATCAATGTGGGACTTCTTCCTCACACTTGATTCTCAACACTCCCCATCAAGTGTGAGTCTATACACAATGCTCCCCCTCAAGCGGAAGCTCTCTCTTCCACATATACTTGTATCACTGTTGAAACCAAAGGCTCTGATACCACTGTTAGGGGCGATTTGCGGGGGTCAACGAGGGAGCATTTCTACTCGGGACACACCTTTGTGAGAGACACGCCACATATCCACCTAAAACCTTAAGGTGATGGTGTGTGGGTTCTCTCACTTATATAGTGTTCAATCTTCCCTTTTCTAATCAATGTGGGACTTCTTCCTCACACTTTATTCTCAATAATTTCGACCCCTAATTATAACTGATGTATGGACATTGGTTCATGTACTTCTGAATTTCTCTTATGTAACGCAAATGATTGACTTTTACTTTTTTCTAGCAGAGATTAAATTTATTACAATCTTAGAGAAAATATTATAGATTTTCACAAAGTACACTTGAGTTCGTCTTTATGATCTCTTTTTAGTACTTGTGGAAGTGGAAGAAAAAAATCAATTTTTGAAGAAGTCTTTCAGTGGCCTGACAACTCAAATGAAACAACCATGCATTTGGTGAAAGAGATTGAGAATGCCAACCATGTGCAGAACACCGTTAAGTTCTTAAAATTAGAGATTCAAACATGTTCGTTGGTATCTTCCGGATGACAATTAGATTAAGCTCAATGGTAATGGTACTTAAAATAAGTTTACGTTCAATGTCGAATCTGAAGGCTTATTTAAAGATTCCTCAAGAAATTGAGTGAGAGGCTATGTGTAAAAAATTGGTTTGTGTGATGTTATCACTATAAATAGTGATCAATGTTGCATGAGATGGAGCTAGATTGATAAGAGAGAATTACAAATTTGTTAGTAGAGAGTGACTCTAAAGTCTTGATAAATTTGATCAACAGAAAAATTGTGTATGAGCATAATTTCTCAACCTTAGTCCATAGAATAAAAAATATTGCCAAAAAAAAATCGACACATGAAATTCAACAATGAGCTTTTTATTTTTCCAAATCTTCCTAGGAATGAATTTCAGATCATTTTAACTAATGAATTCTTGGATCTCATTACTCAATCCTATTAAAAAAAATTGTTAGTCCTTTTCTTTTTTTCTTCTTTGGGTCTTTAAGGAACTCTTTTGTGTAAAAAAAATGCAAGATTTATCTGCTACACATCATACTTAAAATTATTATTTTGTTCACTACAATCCACGTAGTACTACACACCTTATAGAAACTCGAAGATGCTCTTCGTAGTATTTGGAGATTGAAATCCGGAGGCACCCATTTTACAACAAAATCAAATCATACAAAATACGCCCCATTTTTCTCAACAAAATATCTGTATTTCAATATCTATATATACCCTATTAAAATTCGGATTTCAATCTTTGTGTAAACCCCACACATTAGCTTGGGCCTGTGTTTCATCACTAGTTGGTTAAAATGGGTGAATTCATATTTCAATCTCCGGATAAACCCCAAAAGACAATATTTGCACCCCTTGATAGTAATTTTAAAGAAAAATTCATTATTATTAAATCATATATTATAAGTCATTTTTAAATCATATCCACAATAGACCATACACATTAGTCATTAATTAATAAGATCAAATTGTTAAACAAAATATTAATAAACCATACATCAGCGTTCATAAAACAACAAACTATACAAAATTTCAAAATGTTAATATTAAAATACAAATTAAAATATCACTAGGGAGAGTGCCTCTGCCTCCTATACTACAACACATGTCATGTCTCTGCTAAGATTTCATGTAGAGTGACCCTCTTATAGGAGTGCCTTCATGAAATTCTCTCATAGTTATGGCCTCTCTCCCATTAACAACAATACAATGACATATTAAAAGTATATTTATGGTTTGATTTTCCCTCGTTTGCTCCTCCTCTAGTATCTCATGATGAGCTGACCTAGGAAAATCTCCTTATGTATCTAGTATCATGTAAGGACAAGACACTATATAAAACCATTGAATGTAAATGTATATTGTACTCCATAAATAAGGATTTGGAACACCGTGTACATATTTTGGCACAAGAAGCTCATCGTAGTCCGCAAATGTCTCATCAACATCTCTACAAAGGATAATGGCAAAATTAACAACTATATGGTCCTTAGGGAAACCTGTAGATACCTGAACTGGCAAAATACTCATTCAAGTAGATGTAGATACATAAGTCGATACCCATAAGTCAACCATATAGAATATTATGATGTCATCTCCAAGGGTCGTGTTTGACAGTGTTCACCGTATGGCGTGAAACAAATGTCATTTGGCACAATGTGGTCAAGTACAATCCATAACGAATCGGTCGTATGATTCCCCCTAAGTGAGAAAATGGAGAAGGCACATGTGGTAATTCCTCAGAGTAGTCTTCAACATATTCCCAGTCGGAGAGACGTAGAAAATGTTGATGGATCCATGCTGAAAATGGTTCAGATGAAATATTTGTAACGATCTATCACATGTATTATGCAATTAATATAAGTAAGTGTGAAAAAATTATCATAAATAGACAGTTGTTTCCTGTAAACTGTCTCGTCTTCCATTTACTTCCTTAAGCTAATTTGGAGTAGAGGTACACTAAAAGAGATGCGCCCCGATTGTACTTGTTAGTCACACTTTTGTCAACAAAAATGGTTCTGTAAACCAAAACCATAAAGTATGACCTAAATGCACATACTTTATGTTATGCTACTCGTGCATCATCACGCGCAACATCCAGAATCAGTTTCATATGGTCAATATGATTTTTCATGAGGAAAGAAAATTCAGCATGACATCCTCTAGTATCATTTATGTTCTATTGCATAGCACCTGGATCAACTCCTAAATATGTTACTATCATGTTGTTTACTGTGAATTTTGGTAAACAACCTCTGATCTATCAATCTAAACGCAAATTGATTTAACTTGCAGGATCGATCACACAAATCCTAGGACATGTGCTAAGTTTTGAGAGACAAGTGTAACTTAAAGAAAATGTAAACCGAACTCCACGTTCGACAATGCTGAAAATAAAATCTAACTGACCTCCATGTTCGACTACAGGTAATAAAGTAAAGTGAGAACTTGAAATTTAAAGCAATGCAAGTAAATGGTGCGAAATTTAAAGGCGTCGAATAGGTAAAAGCTTTGAAAGTAAAAGGCAACGAACTCCACGTTCTTGGAAAGTAAAGGCTGGGAAAGTAAAAGTGTTGTCGAAAGTAAAGTGCAGGAAAGTAAAAGACTTTGAAAATAAGTGCAGTTGATTTAAAGGGGAACTTCACGTTCTTGAAAATGAAAGGCTTTGAAAAGTAAAGGTTTAAAAATTAAATGCTTGAACATAAAATGCGGTCGAAAGTAAAACGCAGAAAACGTAAATGACTTTGAACATAAATTTGGCATGGAAGATAAATTTCAAGAAACTGTAAAGACATGGAAAGTAAACATGCTGAAGATAAATTAGATTAATGAAGACAATGGTGTTACATTACGTACATTCTCACGAACTCGTTTCTCTACACGCGGGTACTTTGAGTTTCTTAGAGTAACTTGTACAAAAATATGAACACCCCATTTACATAGAACCAACTCCTATTTATAGTGCTAGGAAATAACTACTCAGTGGTGGTTACTGCTTCGAACGTGTGGATTTTGGCGCCTTCACCTTAATCTCAACTGTTCCCACATCCACAATTGTTCTTATTTAAATTTCAAATATTGGAAATTCCCTCCAATCTTAACATAACCGCTGCAGCGCTACATTCTCCCGGTCGAAGAACCCTTTCCATACTTAGCCATTTTTTAAGACTTCTCCACACTTATTCGACTCAGGCCTCCCAAAAGTTAGGTCGAAGCCTTTTTTATATTAAAAATAACTTTTTTTTTAACATTAACATAACTTAACATAACTTTGATTTTGTCTGGCGTCGAAATTGAGGGTTAACAAATTGCCCCCAAGGAATGTCCTTTCGCCAGACTTGGTAGGAAGGTCATTTCTTGACATGATGCTTATTTCGACGCCTATTTGTATGGCCTTAACTTAACATCTCACTAATTCCCTAATGGCTAAACTGTTCAGTTCCTTTAAACCACGCCTCTGACGCCACGCCATCATGACAAATCCTTAAAACGTCTTTCTTGAAAACAGACGTGATCAGTCTGCACATAACTGCTCCTTTCCATCACGCCTTCAGGAGGAAGCCACATGTCCCACTAACCCCTTAGCTTCAACGGTGGATCCAAGTCCCTGAAGGTTTTCAAACATCTATATATATCCACTTCCGCCATTTTGCGATCTTTCCACTCCTTTAGTACTCTCAAGCAATTTTTCTTCTCTTCAGTTTTTTGCGCAACCCAGTAAAGACACCATCTTTCCATCTTCTTCCACAATGGCATCCTCCCACATTAATCCTCAAGCAAAGAAGACCCAAAAGGGCAAAGTCACTCCGTTCAAGAAAACCATCCCACCGTTCGCTAACATCCCAGGTCCTCAACTGGTAGATAACCGTCGTTGTTTGCCGGAACCTACCTCTACAGAAGCAAGAGCCATCTACCAATCTCAGGTAATGATTCCCCTTATTATGTCTGATAAAACTTATGCATTATCTGGTCCTTTGGCTGAGGTGGATATTTCCAACGAGAAGCTGAGTGAGTTTTTCCCATCGTACCGGAAATCCAAACCATTAGGGCAAAAGAGTTCCCCTAAAATTGATTCTGCTGCTGGAGCTTCCCCTGAAGAGATCCCTTTACCCAAACTCAATGTTGGCTATCTCACTGATGGCACTAGGTTGATGAGAGTCGTCCACCCTTTAAAAGAATTCGACCAATGGATGGAGAAGATGGAGAAAGTTAAAGCCGACCATTGGAAGGAGATAGGGATCTATGACCTTCTGATGCTGTCGAAGACCAACATACCTTATTGCTTGAACATGTTGGCAACATCTCTGTACTTTTGGGACAGCACCCATTATACATTCCACCTGCCATGTGGAATGGTCACTCCAACCCTCTTTGACGTAGCTGCCATCACGGGGCTTCGACCAGATGGCTTTGTCTACAATCCTGAGGTTGATGCTGATGATACCATCAACATTGCAGGCTCAAAATTGACCTACACCCTCTTTATCAAGCACCACTTCAAACCAGAAGATAATGAGGAGTCTGATGAAGAACACATCGCTTTCCTCACAGTCTGGCTGTCGAAGTATGTTTTTTGTACCAAGTCCTTGCAGGTGGCTAAGAAATACCTGCCCCTGGCGAACCAACTCCACCACAACAGAGGTACCTGTCTGGGTGAACTCATTCTGGCGAACCTTTACGAATCTATCAGTGAAGGGGCCTCTCGACTGAAGAATGTGGACGCCCAAGGTCCTATGCATTTGAGCGGTCCTCTTTGGCTACTTCAACTGTGGCTCAATGCTACGTTCAAGGCCAGCCTACCCAGAAAAGGCATAGTCGATGAAGCTTCTGCTGAGATTAGGGAGAGGAGCGTCGGAGGGATACGTCTAGCTAAGCTCACTCCTAATGATGATGGTGAAAACCTTCAAAGGGCTTTCACTAGTTATATAATGATGTTCGCCAAACGCTATGATTTTACTCCTAGCATGGCACCCTTTGTTCGACGAAGCCATGGCCCTGAGTGGTTTCAAAGACCATTTCCAAATCCTCTCCAACCCCTTGATCCAGAGTCTGTTGCCATCTGGGAAGCCTTTTTGATTCCTAGATTTATTGTCCACAGGCTGAACCTAGGGAGAGGTTTATCAGCGTTGATTGCCTACCAACCTAACTTGGTTTCCCGACAATTTGGGCTGGCCTAGAGTTTCCCTCAGTGCTTATATGAGAAAAAGGGTCAAGTGATTTTTCACACCGCCTACCTCGACGAGGAGAACGTCTCTGAAGCACTCAACATTAGGAACGAAAAAAGAAGCATCCTCTCCCCTGTGTTTTTCGAACCTTCCTTTTTATGCACTTCATCCTTCCACCAATGGTGGTTGAAGCATTATAATGAGCACTTCCTTGATGCGACTACGTTTTCTTCGTTACTTGACCAAGCTTTCCTCCATGTGCAGGACAAGACGAAAAAAAGTAAGTTCACTCACATCGAAGAAATACAGGCTTTTCAAAAATACTTTGAAACTATCTATCGACCAGGTGATCTTAGTCGAACCATTCATGAGGCTGCTGGCACTCTAAAGAGAAGATTTCTAGAAAAGCTGGATCAACTAAAAATTCCTCCCAACGTCCCTCGTGAGAAACGTTATGAGGTAGCTTTTAAACTTTTTCCCCCAAAGTTCCCCCGACTGCCTACTGCTGATTTTGGAGTGGCGCTTGCCCCTCCATTCCCAGATTGGTTTGTCTGTGGGGAGCATTTAAAGCTTCTTCGACGGCAGTCTCAGCCAAAAGCCCAACGAGTGGTTTCGACTAAGCATACGTTAGACAGTTTTAAAGGGCACCTTCATATAGGAATTCAGGACGTTCATGTCGAATCTGAAATATATGAAGGTTTGAGATCCCTACTCCATGGCCTTATGACCAGTCATGTAATCATTAACTTGTAACAATTGTGTGCTATCTTTCAGCTGTGCCTAGGAAAGCTGCTTCGACTAGAGCTGCCACCTTGCAAAGTGGCAAAGACCAAGGGAGTACACAGGTATACTTTGCACCTTTTGTTTTACTTATACTCTATGAATTTCTTCCTTATTTTCATCGCCTCTTCAGACTGGTCGAAGGCCTCCAACACCTTCCAAGAAAGGTAAGAAGGATACCCCAGCTGTGATTACAGTTTCAGAGGCCTCAGATGAATCTCCTGAAGAGGTTCTCACGAGGAAAAGGAAAAAACCCGCAAAGGCCTCTGGACCTGCTGGCCCGCCTCCTTCGAAGGTGGCCAAAATACTCGAAAAGGCACCCACCACAAGTGGTGTCGAGAAGGAACCCTCCCAGGTAGCCTTGAGAACCCCTCTTGGTGACCATGGGGTTGAAGAATCAAGTCCTGCTGTTGAACAAACTCAGGTATGCCCACCATTACCTTTTCTATTATGCTTGACATCCTTTGCCTATTATTTCATTCTCATTATCTTCACTTGTGTTCTTCAGGCATCCATCATCAACAATCCGGACCCTCGACCAACTCCAAGCAACTTTGCCGCCACCACACTTGACGAATCCGTTTCTCACCCAACTTCAGAAAGCCTCACTACCACGCTTCTCAACAGCCAAGGTGAGCCAACTTATCACCCCTCTTCTGATATTGGCTCTGGTTTGAGTGAGATTAATCAACCTATTCCACGTGTTACAGCAGCTAATGCATCACCAGTTCCAACCTCAACTCAGCATGCACAAGCAGAGGGAGCTAACTCTGATGAGGATGACGCTTCAAACCTACCACTTATCAATCAGGGTATCTCCATGGATAAGGGCCAGATGGTCGAAGACGAAAGGCGTGAACCTGAGATCCAAACACACAACGCCACTCTTGATCAAATCCCACCAGCTGATCAGCAAGAGAATTTGCAACCAGCTGCGGATGAATCTGATGAGGAAATGGGAGTAGAAGAAGGTGAAGAGGAAGAGGAATCATCAGAAGAAGAAGAAGAACAAGCAGAGCCTCACCCCCACATACTCCTTCGCCTTTGGTCGCTCCACCATCTGGGGACTCACTGATAGCGCTCAAGTGGTCGAACCCACGTGAGTTTGCCAAATTAATGCTTGAGCAAAGGCACGGTTCTTCCTCTGTTTCTTCGACCTCAGCACCAGATGACTTCGCCCAATCAATCCTCCAAGCCATCAAGAAATTTTTTTTTAAAGGGGATATTTACAAAATTCTGGCCTCAGATCGAACTGCAACTGCTTACCTGAAGGACACCCTTGCAAAGATTGAGCTCACTACCCTCAATCCAGATGTCTCTGGTTTTCTGATAGAGCTAACTGCTGTGGTAAACCAAATAGCTGCAGAAATAAAACTGCTTCCCTCGATCAAGGATACCATCGAGAGAACATCTGGCAGTGAGAGTGCAGCCTGGTGTAGTGCACAAGAGGCGTACGAAGAGATCCAACGTATGGAGGCTAACCAAAAGAAAAAGCAAGACGAGATAGCCTCCAACACGAAGGACATTGAAGCATGGAAGCAACAGATCACAGAGCTACAAGCCAAAATTGCAAATGCTGAAAACCGCAACCGTGAGCTGCGCCAACTCGACGACACTGAGATAGCTGAAGAGACGAAGCATGCTATTGATCATATTGAGGCAGCCCAAAGATACGAGAAAGAGCTCGCAGACGCAAAACTTGACGAATCTTTGTGCAACGCTCGTCTCAAATATCACATAGAGTCTTTTTCTCAGTTGGCGTCGAGGCTTCCCTTCTGATACCTTCGACACCTTTATTTCATTTGTCTAATCATCACTTGTTTCTTGGCCTTTTCAGGATTTTTATGTAATGACAATTTTATGCCTGTTGGCACTGATTTAATTTATCATTATTATTCTGCCTTTAACTGCTTTCGACCTATATTGCATGATGATGTTCTCTATCGTTATTTTTTACCAGTCAAATTCGCAATTAAAGCGTTCTATCTTTTTCTTGGAAAGTCACCCTTCCAACTTTAAATTCCAAGGCATAAGCTTCTAACTTTAAAGTGATACTTATAGCATAGCCCTTAGGCCTGTTTCCAAGAATCACTCACCTATTTCCACCGTTTGGCTGGCCAATCCAATCAGCCCTTAGCCTCTATAAATCTCTTTCATCTGACCATGTTTTGCGTAGAAGCAACCATGAATACTTCCGAGAAACCTCCAACCAAGAAGATGGCTGGAAAGGCCAAGGCAACTGAGGAAACAAAGAAAGCAGAGGCGCCTCAACAACCCAATGCCTCCATTGGAGCAGCCTCTTTAGCCAAGAAGAAGGAAACCAAAATGAAGATCTCCAAGAAAAGGCATTCCAGCCCCCAAGAATCTGATGATGAGCCAGATGCAGATTATATGGAATTCCTCAAATCCATAGATTGGAGAGATTATGAATGACCTTAGATTACTGAAAAAATGTTGTACTATTTTCTCTTCGCTTTGTATGCCATATTAGCCTGACTCGGCCCATTTTGGCTTTCTTTTATCAAATAAAGCTTACGTTTTTATATGAATCTCCTGCAGCATAGGCTTATACTTTTTCAAATACTTGCCATTTACTTTCAAGATTCTTTTATCTTTGTCTAATTCTTCCACTTCATAAGCTCCATTAGAGAACACTTGTATGACTTGGAATGGTCCTTCCCACTTAGGGGACCACTTGCCCAATGTTCTATCTTTTCGATCCATGGGCAAAATCACCTTCCAAACCAATTCCCCACATGCAAAAGATTTAGATTTAACCTTCTTGTTGTAGGATTCTTCGACCCTCTTCTTTTGTCTTCTCAGCAACTCCAAGGCTCTAAGCCTTTCTTCATCCAAATCCACTAATTCATTCATCATCATTTCCCAATATTTCTCAGAGGGAATCTCATGATGTCTTTGAACTCTTACAGACTGTAGATAAATCTCAACAGGTAATACTGCATCATGACCAAAAGTGAGTCGAAATGGGGTAGTGTTGGTAGCCTCTTTGGGGGATGTTCGACACGCCCAAAGAATTTGGTCTAATGTCTTGTGCCACTTTCTAGGCCTTTTTCCCACATGTTTCTTGATTAGTCCAATCACTATCTTATTGGCCGCTTCGACTTGCCCATTGGCCTGAGCATAATACGGTGTAGAAGTTAATAACTTAAAACCTATCTCTTTGGCAAATTCCTGCATCTTTCGACCAGTGAACACGGATCCCTAATCTGTAGTAATTGTTTCAGGAATACCAAATCTATAAATAATGTGACTTTGGATGAACTCAATAACATCTTCCTGGCCTATATTCACCAGTGGTATTGCCTCGATCCACTTGGTGAAATAATCAATTCCCACCAAAATATATCTCTGGTTCTTTGAAGATGCTGGTCGAATTTCTCCCACTATATCCAAAGCCCATCCTCTGAAAGGCCATGGTTTCACTATAGAATGCAATTCACTTGCAGGGATGTGCTATATGCCAGCATGAATTTGACATTCTTGGCACCCTTTAGCAAATTCTATGCAATCCTTCAGCATAGTGGGCCAATACATGCCTTGTCGAAACAACAACCATTTCATTTTCTGGCCAACTTGGTGTGCTCCACATGCCCCACTATGTACTGTCGAAAGTGCCAAATACGCTTCTGCCTCACTAAGGCATTTCAACAAGACTCCCTCAGGGGTCTTTTTAAACAATTCATTCCCCATCAGCACATAGCTCAAAGCTTGATACCTGACTTTCCGTTCTGTCGAAGCCGTTGGGTTTCGCAAATACTCAACTATGGGCTTTCTCCAATCTTCATCTGTTAAATTATCTATGACAAAAATTTCAAAATTTTCGCCATCTATACACCCAAGCTTAGTTGTTTCTAAGTCTGATGGACATAATCCAACAGCCACCACCTTACCCCTTGCCTCAATTACTTCTTGAAGGTTCTCCTTCGACACCTTGTATCCAGAAGCAATTTGGGCCAAGTCGTTAGCAACTTGATTCTCTATTCTAGGTATGTGTTGAATGGCCACTACCTCAAATTTCTTTAATAATCTATTGGCTATCACAAAGTACATAATGAGATTTTCTTTAACACATTAATACTCCTTTGTGATTTGTTTTATAACCAATTCTGAATCTCCCATTATTTCGACTCTAGTTGCCCCCAATTCTAACAAAATTTCAAGGCCCGCAATTAATGCTTCATATTCAGCCTCATTGTTAGAACAAGGACCTTCGACCTTGTACTTGAATTTTGTTGGAATTTTATCAGGAGAAATAATGTATATACCTACCCCCGTTCCATTTTTATGACTTGATCCGTCAAAGTATAATTTCCAAGATCTTAATTCGACGTAATTCAAATCATTTTCATTTATGGAATGGTCAACTATGAAGTCTGCAACTATTTGCCCTTTCACAGCTTTTAAAGGTTGATATGTCAAGGAAAATTCTGTCAATGCTAATGCCCATTTGCCAATTCGACTGTGCAAAATGGGTTTAGATAACATATGTTTTACAACATCAAAGTGAGACGAAACATACACATCAACAGGTTTTATATATTGCTTTAATTTAGTACAAGAGAAATACAAGCATAAACATAACTTTTCAATCATGCTATACCTAGTTTCTGCATCATTTAAAACTCGACTAAGGTAATAAATGGCTCTTTCGACTCCATTTTCATCCTCTTGAGCTAACATGCTCCCTAGAGTTTTATCTGCTGCAGCTATGTACAATCTCATACTTTTGTTTCTACAAGGTGGTGAAAGAATTGGAGGGTGGCTTAAGTACTCCTTGATCTTGTCGAAGGCTTCCTGCTGCAATTGCCCCCACTCGAAACCATCTTTGTTAAAACGAAGCAATGGCGAAAAAGCTTGTGTTTTGCCACTCAGGTTAGATATAAACCTTCTTAAGAAGTTGATTTTGCCCAACAACGACTGCAACTGCTTTTTGGTTGATGGCGCTTTCGCCTCCATTATGGCTTTGGTTTTATTCTGATTTATTTCAATCCCTTTCTTGTGAACCACAAAGCCTAAGAAATCCCCTGCCTGCACACAAAAAGCACATTTAAGAGGATTCATTTTAAGACCATATTTTCTCATCCTTTCAAAGGATTGTCGAAGATGATCAATGTGACTATTCCCAGAAATAGATTTTATAACAATATCATCAATATAAATTTGCATGAATGTGTCTATAAAATCGTGGAAAATTGAATTCATTGCCCTTTGATAAGTAGCACCAGCATTCTTAAGACCAAAAGGCATCACTACCCACTCATAGGTGCCTAAGGCTCCAGGGCATCTGAAAGCAGTTTTATGAACATCTTCCTCAGCAATGAATATTTGGTTATAGCCAGAATATCCATCCAGCATACTAAGGTATTCATGTCCTGCTGCAGAATCTATTAACATTTCTGCTACTGGCATTGAATATTCATCTTTGGGAGTTGCAGAGTTTAAATCCCTAAAATCAATGCACACTCTCAAAGACCCATTCTTTTTAATGACAGGTACTATATTAGCCAACCATTCGACATACCTTGCAGTGTGAATGAATTTGCAACGAAGCAGTCTTTCGACTTCCTCTTTGATCTTTGACAGTATCTCTGGTGCAAACCGTCTTGGATTCTGCTTGACTGGTTTTTTCCCAGGTGTCATAGGCAACTTGTGTTCGACTAACTCCCTGCTCAGACCAGGCATTTCATCATAATCCCAAGCGAAGCAGTCTTTCAATTCTTTCAACAGCTGGACTACTTCGACTTTCAACTGGGGATCAAGATTGGCACTGATGTAAGTAGGCCTTTTGGTTTCCCCCTCACTAAGATCCACTTCTTCCAAAGGATCTTCTGCTAGCATTTTTATATTGTTTGCCAACGGATCCTTTTTAAATCCCAAAGGCTCGTCTTCATAGATAGCCTCGAGCCTCTGGCTTTGCCCTCCAGTTTCAACCTTGTCTGGTGGTTTTGGGTCGAAATCCTTGCCAGGACCTTCTGGACACACTTCAGAAATGGCTTCACCAGCCATATAATCATTGGCGGCTTCCAAAGCCGCTTGTAGTTTTGTTTCGGCCACATAGGCCGAAATTCTTTTCATAGCGTCGAACTCAGTCATGATCACTGAATTCATCTCCCCACCCTGTGGGCTCTATTGGAGGTGTGCCTAGGCATGGCAATCTTCCTCCTGGTACCTCCCTGTCCCATCTAAAACCTTCGACAGGGTGTAAGTACAATGAATAAAACGTTTCCTCGTCAGGTGTAAACTCAAAATCAGCTGGAGGACATGGAGCAATGTTCGCCAGATGTTTTTCAAATTGCCTACTGTCCACATGATTAATAGGCACCTTGAAATACCCTTGATCAGCTTCAACGTTTTCCACTATCCCATCTGGTCTCCAGATTGTGATTCTCTGGTGCATAGATGAGGGTACTGCTCCTATCCCATGAATCCACTCCCTTCCTAAGAGTAGATTATAGTTAGCCTTTGTTTCGACGACCATGAACACTGTTGGTCTGGTGATAGTTCCCACAGTTAGATCTACCTGAATCACTCCCAGAGTAGAACCAACTTTGCCTTCATAGTTCGACAGAACCATGTTGTGGGGTTTAGTATCAGTTTCAAATTTTCCAATCTTGCTCAATAGAAATCTTGGCATCAAATTAACCGTCGCACCACAGTCTACCAAAATCTTGTTGACAGGAACGTTCTTCACTTTTCCAGTAATATAAAGAGGCTTCAAGTGACCCTTCATTGCCTCCGTGGGACGCTCAAAGAAAGTATTCTGTTCTTCGACGCACCCATTGTTCATGATATAATAGCACACAGGCTTGTGTGCCATCATTTCCAACTCAGCAGTTTGGTCTAGATCTTCGATCTCTGAGACTTGACCAAATTCTCTTGGCATTACTGACACCACATTTACCAAAATGTCTAGGGAAGCGGCTGACTCATTGTCGAAGTTATCAGTCATTTCATCATCCTCTTCGACCTTCTTTTCTGGCTGAATAGTAAACAACTTTCGTCGTATGGGCAGTTTCTCCATTGCCCCAGCCACATTGGTACTTGACTCCCCTTGCACCTGGGCCTCCCTAACAGCTTTTCGCCTGCGCTGCTCTCTTCGCCATTGTGATCTAGACATTGGGTTGTTACCCTTGTAATTCTTCGAAATGTATGCTGATTTATTTGTGGTGCGGTTCTCCTTCCTATACTCAAATGACGCACCTCTTTCCACATCGAACTTCTCCCACTTTTTCTTCTGTCCTCTCCCTTCGACAGGTTTGATCCAACTACCTGTTGGTGCGTTCGCCGTTGGCTTGAACGTGCCTGGCCTAATTCCTGGTGTTTGGTTTTTTAGCCCTGTCGAAAGTCGCCTATGGTCAAAACCTCGGTGTCCCTTCATCACCTTCTGCCCCCATCTTTTGCCAGCTTTCTTAACATCTTCAAGCTTGTGGGCAACCTTTTCATCAAAAATGGCGCTGCACCTGGGACACAACATTACTCCTGAGTCATTTTTCTGGCAATGATGTAAGAAGTCCACAATTGTCTCTTCTGGCTCAGGATAAGCCATTTTGTTGAGTTTCTCTTGCTCATCTACCTCACTCAATGGTTCATTCTTTCGATCAGTAATTTCGACCATGTTGACATCCATTCTGTCCTTCAGGCGCATCTTGGAGAAGCTGGCTTCCAGACTTTCAGCGGTCTTTGCCAAGTAGCCACCACCTACTGCTGCTTTTGCAGCTCTTTGGAAAGCTTTTTCCCAAGTAGCTTTCTCAGCTTCTACCATCTCCGCAGCATTAACTCTCTCGACATCAGGAGATGTCTTGAAAAAAGTTTCAGCAGCCATACAGATCCAATTCTCCACCAGACAACCATCCATGTCCAGCATCTCTCCAACCAAGAGCATGTCATCTTCCAATTCCTTAACAACTTGAACTTTAGGGGCATTTCTACCCAAAGCCTCATTGGTGTTGATACTATCTGAACTAGAATCAGATTCTTCAGCCAACTCGACCGTATTAATGCCTTCATTGACAGCTATCTTCCACCCACTCACGGTTACATCAAAACCCTTAACAACATTATCCATTTTCACAAACTTATCAGCAGTTTCTTTAGTCACCAACATCAAACTGGTGCCATCAACGTTTAGGCCACTTGTAGCCTTACTAGAACCTTCAATCTTCACAGCACTGATGGCGAAGTCTTCAGTAACCTCTACCATGTTGACTGACTCGTCGAATCCCCCTGTGGCTTCCACCATATGAACCTCATGAGGCTCTGTATAGTTGGCCTCTACAACTTGCAACAGGTCAGAGTCAATCTTCATCTGGGCTTTGCCTTTTTCCCCAAACTTCAGTCTTCCTTCCTGGATAGCGTTTTGCACCAGATCCCTGAAAAGAAAACATTGAAAATTTTTATGACCCAAAAAATTATGGTACTTACAAAACCTCTTTTCTTTCTTTGTTCTAAAGGTGGCGTTTTAGCACCAGCAGGCACTATCATTTGCCCATCTTTAACTAACAAATCAAAAATTTCGTCACATTTAGTGACGTCGAACGTATATGTTTTCTTAGGGAATTTGTCGTTAGATTCGACAGGATTTTTTCCTTCTGAAGGAGCCAATAATTTGCAAGCGTAAGGTGGACCTTGCTTTAACTCAGCAACGTCAACCTCATTTTCGTCGAAACAAGATGGCTCACCATACAGACTCTCCACCTCTTCCTTGCATTCGACGAACGCTACTTTTTTTACCCCTACTGAATTTGGCTTTTTCTTCTTTCAGCCTTTCTAGTTGTCGAACCCTATCAGCAAGCTGGGCCATATCTCTAAGATATTGGGTATCTAATTTCTTCCTAATGGAATAATCAAGACCCCCAGCAGCTATTTCGACCAACTCATGTTCTGGCACT
Source organism: Lathyrus tuberosus (assembly GCA_022829125.1). Lineage (NCBI taxonomy): Eukaryota > Viridiplantae > Streptophyta > Magnoliopsida > Fabales > Fabaceae > Lathyrus > Lathyrus tuberosus. The sequence goes on from JALAZF010000346.1 coordinate 4,275,051, forward strand.
TGTGTAAAGCACCTGGCTTTAAGAAGTCGAAACCTATTCAGGTAATCATCAATTGGCTCAGTGACCTTGCGCTTGATGCTAGCCAATTCTTTCAAACTAATTTTAGTTTGCCCCATGTAGAACTGTTCATGAAACAAACGTTCTAATTGGGTCCAATTGTATATGGAATTTGGAGGCAGCGTAGTAAACCATGTGAAGGCATTCTTAGTAAGGGAACTTGGGAAGTATTTGATCCTAAGGCTTTCGTCAGCAGCAATCTCGCCCGCTTCGATCAAATATCTAGCCACATGTTCGACAGTAGACTCCGTAGTATCTCCTGAAAATTTGCTGAACTTTGGAACCTTCATCCTAGGGGGAAGTTCTGCTTGGAGAATGTAGTCCACTATAGGTGATGTATAATTTGGCCTGGTGAAGCCAAAATTCATCCCATTCCTAGTCATTATCCTTTCGACCATGGCTGCAAGATTATTTTCTTCTGCTTGATTCTGGTGTCGAACCTGCCTAAGTAGTTGGTCTGCGTTTTGGTTCCTGTTCACCATCACTACTGGTTCTACCTCCATCTGGTATGGCATCTGGTTTCTTGGTGGTTCGACTCTGAAATGGTCAACCATCTCTTGATCCTCCAGGTTAGCATCAGGTATCTGACGTTGATGACGCCTTGGGATATCTTCGACCACCGTCGCTCTCTGATCTATTGCTGGCACTCCCATGAAATCAGCCATGCGTGCCACTTGTGCAGCCAGTTGTTGGTTAGTTTGAGTTGTATTTTGAATCAAAGGTTGAAAAACTTCTCCCATTGTCTGAGATAACGTATGTACCATTTGCATGTTACTTTCATCCATCTGCTGTCTCAAACAATTTATGGATGTATTTGTAAGGCTAGGGGTTTGAACAGAGTAACCAACGCCTATACTCTGATTATTTCGTCCCCCTGATCCTGACCCCTGTAGTGGCGAAGACACGACAGTTTCTGAAAATACAGGTGGAGCACTCTGCAGGTTTTGCATCATTGATGTAGGCATACCATAGGGTTGACTCCTTGACCCTGGATGTGGGAAACCTGGTGGAGGAACGGGCCTGTACATTGTATTTCCTCCTGGCGAATTAGAACTTTGTGGTCCCACATATTCCAACACCGGTTGAGTATATGACTTTGTATATGTTGATCCTGGTTCAGACACCACTAACGGAAGTGACGTCGGTCCTCCTGTCGAAGCTACTGGTGATGGAGTGTTTTGAGTCCCAATACTGCTACTGGACTGAGTGTTTGAAATACTCCCTTGAGGATCAACTTGTTGATTGGCATTAGTTGCCATCTTCTTAGTATATCTTCTCTTTGGTATCTCTTCGTTTGCTGTGGCCAACTTCCCACTTCTCAATAACATGCAACGAAACCACTTCTTCACCAAGAGAGATAAGGCTGACAAAAAGGTTTGACTTAGCACTGGGTCCCACTGGGCGTGCCAATTTGTTTACTGTGAATTTTGGTAAACAACCTCTGATCTATCAATCTAAACGCAAATTGATTTAACTTGCAGGATCGATCACACAAATCCTAGGACATGTGCTAAGTTTTGAGAGACAAGTGTAACTTAAAGAAAATGTAAACTGAACTCGACGTTTGACAATGCTGAAAATAAAATCTAACTGAACTCCACGTTCGACTACAGGTAATAAAGTAAAGTGAGAACTTGAAATTTAAAGCAATGTAAGTAAAGGGTGCGAAATTTAAAGGCGTCGAATAGGTAAAAGCTTTGAAAGTAAAAGGCAACGAACTCCACGTTCTTGGAAAGTAAAGGCTGGGAAAGTAAAAGTGTTGTCGAAAGTAAAGTGCAGGAAAGTAAAAGACTTTGAAAATAAATGCAGTTGATTTAAAGGGGAACTTCACGTTCTTGAAAATGAAAGGCTTTGAAAAGTAAAGGTTTAAAGATTAAATGCTTGAACATAAAATGCGGTCGAAAGTAAAACGCAGAAAACTTAAATGACTTTGAACATAAATTTGGCATGGAAGATAAATTTCAAGAAACTGTAAAGACATGGAAAGTAAACATGCTGAAGATAAATTAGATTAATGAAGACAATGGTGTTACATTACGTACATTCTCACGAACTCGTTTCTCTACACGCGGGTACTTTGAGTTTCTTAGAGTAACTTGTACAAAAATATGAACACCCCATTTACATAGAACCAACTCCTATTTATAGTGCTAGGAAATAACTACTCAGTGGTGGTTACTGCTTCGAACGTGTGGATTTTGGCGCCTTCACCTTAATCTCAACTGTTCCCACGTCCACAACTGTTCTTATTTAAATTTCAAATATTGGAAATTCCCTCCAATCTTAACATAACCGCTGCAGCGCTACATTCTCCCGGTCGAAGAACCCTTTCCATACTTAGCCATTTTTTAAGACTTCTCCACACTTATTCGACTCAGGCCTCCCAAAAGTTAGGTCGAAGCCTTTTTTATATTAAAAATAACTTTTTTTTTTAACATTAACATAACTTAACATAACTTTGATTTTGTCTGGCGTCGAAATTGAGGGTTAACACATGTCCACTGGCTCAGGTCGACTGATTCTAGAATGATGTAATAATCTTCTTGTGACCAAAAGATGTATGAGGCATGATACATCATCAAGTGTGATGGTCATCTTAATGTCTGGAAGATGAAATGACGACATTTTATCGCAGTATCGATAGTCAGTCATTTTTCCATTTTTTAGTCCATTAATCATTGCATTTTCTATTCATTTTATCACTCAATGTCATTTTTAATTTATTCTTGATTTTTAGAATTCGTTTCAGTTTAAAATAGATTTTTACCTCATTTTATAAGTTATTTATTTTTATTTTTTTAATTTTTATTTTTAATTTTTGGTCAAATATTATTAGATTATCTTATTTAGTTTACATTGTTAATTATTTTCAATTTAATTTAATTAGGCTTAATTTATTTCTTTAGTTTTAGTGTATATTTAATGATAATTTTAATTTTTAATTCAGTTTGATTTTTAGAAGTAGTTCTTAAGTTCAATTTTATTAGTTGGTCTTGATAGTTTAATTAATTTTATATTTCTATTAGCCAATAAGCCAAAAGCCCAACGTAAACCTGCAATAACAAGACAAAAATTTGAAATTTAAGAGGAGGCTTGAGTTGTTTTAAGGGGGAGGCAATCTAGAAAGAAAAAAAGAGGTAAACACACAGAACACACCACAACCTTCATAAATGTCGCTTACCACGGTGCTTCGACATTAGCTCAACCGGAGAAAGAGAGAGACGAATCGGCGCAAGAGGGAGAAGGGGAATAACGCGTTCCTTTTGTTTCTCTTCTGGTGACTATTTCCTTTTTAAATTTTCTTTTTTATTTTGCTTTTCAGGTTTTATTAATATTGTTGTTTATTTCATTTTAAACTAGGGTTTTGTGGTTGGATTGGGTTCCTCTTTTATGGTCCATTAAATTGCTGATTAATCACATCCTCTTGTTCACTAATAACACCCCCGGCCTTGATGCTTCATTGAATTGTTTCTTTTTTTTTTTTTTTTTTTATCTTTAATTCACTTTTTTAATTATTCATTATCTTAATTTTAAACATAAATAAATTATTAGTTTCTTTTTAGATAGTAATATTAGATTTTAATTTAGGAACTTAGGAATCTTGGTTTAATAATAAAAATCTAAAATAAAAATAATATAATTTAGTTAAGTTTAAGTTAGTTTGTTAGAAAATTATGATTTAGTTAGATAATTTATTTACCTTTTCAAATATCAAAAATCCAAAAATATTTTAATTTGATCATTTACTTTCATTGTAGTTTATTAGGCTTTTCATTTTATTTTAGTTATTTTATTATCTTTAAACATTAAGAAAAACTCAAAAATATTTCAATTTGATCATTTACCTTCATTTTAGTTTGTTAGACTTTTCATTTTATTTTAGTTATTTTATTATTTTTAATATTAAGAGAAAAAAACTCAAAAAAAAATATTAGATAGGTTTAGCTTTTACGATTTCAACTCAATGTAGTTCTTGTTGGAATCTTTGACGATTTTTCTTTGTCGCCTTGTCATGATAACCCCGGTGTCGATGGTCTCGTAGTGTGGGTCCACGAGATGCTTTTTCTCGTTGAGTCCATACGAGGACCTCAATCATAGTAGTTTCATTGAATGGAGTTGACACCCGGCAAGCAGTTGTCGCGCGTGGCAAACAGTTTGATGGGTCCGTGACTTTGATAAATTTTGTCATCCCTTTTCGATTTTACTCGTTTCTGATAATTTTGACTCAATCCAAGGGAAAGTGGACGTTTTGTTGACTTATTGTCATTTTACGTGCCATTTGCGTGTTTCATCTTAGTTTTCTCCATTTACAACTTTTACCCTTCATTCAAACTCTTTCTTAAGAGATGGCCATTAATCTCTTCACCTTTTCAATCCATTCTCACAAGCTTTGCATTCAAGTTTTCTCCGTTAGTTGCCCTAGTTCTTAGGCCTCTTTTTATCTGTAGTTTTTCGAACTACGCGCTCTGACTTTCCCATTGCACGAGGGAATACGTAGGCACGAGGTTTATCCTAGGCGAGCACATGTTTATTTTTTCACATTTTTCTCTTTTTTCATCTTTCTCATTTTTCACTCTTTTCTATTTTCACCATTTCTCACCTTTTCATTTTTAGCTTTAGTTCCCATTCAGTTAGCAGACAATTAAGCACAAATAACATAGATATTACAAGAGGTTCCCGTAGAGTACTACGAATACTTAGGATGTTAGCACCTTTCCTAGGTATAACCAACTCCCGTACCTTCGATCTCTGACTGCTAAACTTTTAGGCTCGTCTTTTAGCTTAGCATGTTTATTAGGGTTTCTCGATCTTTTCCCCTTCCCTTGGATAAATTAAAGTTCGGTGGTGAATTTTATGATTTACGATACAAGTTAACTTAATAGCTTGATATCCGACTCTCACCGCGACAGCGCTGCGAAAACTTTGCTACCTTTCTTCCATTGTTGATAAATTTCAACATCTCACGGTACTATAAAAATATAAACATTTTTTTAGACAATACAATTATTATAACACATATATTTAGCACAAAAAATTCAATTATATATATATATATATTACACCTTCCTCTCACACGTGCCTAACAGCATGGTTTGCATATAGAGGTAGTAGTGAAAGGTTTGAGGGGCCTCCTCGAAAACTATAAGGCACAACAACATAATGTTTAGCATCGGGAACAACATGTACTAGACCATCAAGGGCTTCATAATGAGTTAGAGATACATTAGTCTGAGAAGAAGATCCCTCATCAACAAACAAAGATTCTCCAACTGCAGTTCATGATGGTATGGCTTTCTCCCTACACATTGAGGCATGTTGGGTCAGTCTACCATGTTTTAATGATTGCTGGTTGTTATTCATTTTTTCTATAATCAAACAAGAAAATGCATATCATAATCAAAGAAACAGAAACAATGTATTAGCAAACTAAATTTCAAAACATAATGCAAAATAGATAAATCCAAATTTTGTTATTCAAACAATGAGTCTGGATTTCAAAATTCGAATTGCACAGAAATAGAAAATAGAGCATGCATTACGAACCCTAAGCTTAAAAAGTTCAAAATTTTAAACCACATCTATGCAAGACAAAACAGATACAACATCTCTATTGCATGTAATCTAATGTACATAACTATAACCTATTTATGAAATGCATGCACAAATAAAAAAAAGTAAGGAAATGAAAAACTTACTAAATGTGAGAGATGAACAATCTTGACTTGAATGTAGATGTTTAGAACTTGACAAATGCGTTAAGCTTGAATGTAGTGAAGTAGAAGTTGTGAGAAAGATTGAAAATGTTGGATTAGGAGTAGGCTCACAAGTTCTGTTTTCACTTGTTAATTTTGTTGAGATGAAAGGGAAAGAAGAGGGAAAGACATAGCCGAATACTTAAATGAAAGCATTCATATTTCAACCTCCAAAAGGAAAATTCGGATTTTGAAATTTTTTGAAACTTGGTTTTCCCTTGGTTCTGAGATGGTTTGAGGCGGTGTGTTGGGGTGAGTCCAGATTCCAAAATTCTAACTTCTATCTTATATTTATTTGTCTTGTTTTAGAGAGACTTTGTGTATTTATTGTGTCTGGATATTGAAGTCCATAATATGAGAATAGTTTTAGAATTTTGTCAAAATGTGTGAGTAAGACACATGAGATGTAATGAGTAATACCTTAAAAATAAGAGGATTTCTTATCACACCACCCTTGTTTCTTAGGCACCATCTGAATTTTCGGTTTTGCCCCCTGATTTCGGATGTGCACATCCGAACGCACCATTCTTTTAAAAAACGATGATGCGTTCCGGAAGTGCATATCCGGAAACATTCCTGATCTGTAGATCCGGAAAACAGCTGAACTTAATTTTTTTTTTAAAATCGGTTTTGTTGCTTGGTCGCATATGTTAATATATCGTCGCAACTTAATATACATTTGACAACATCAATATATAAAATAAAATGATATATATATATATATATATATATATATATATATATATATATATATATATAAAATAAACCTCTGTCAAAATACAGTGCATACATATAATATAAATAGAATACATCAAACAAAAAATTATTGCGTATTGCGAAGGATGTCTCCTGGCTCCCCTGCTCCTCTGCCCCTACCCGCCATCCTGGATCGATGTCTGCGGTACTGAAGTGCCCCCGAGCAATCGCAATAATCCTATCCACGGCAAGTATGGCATCAGAGCCCTCAGGGAGGTGACCGTCCGCAATGGCCTGCTGCGCTATCTGCTCTATCTGACGACAGCGTGGTAGGACATCCTGAGTGTGGTCCAGCTGAGACTGCCGCTCCTCTAATATCTCCTGATGAGCAGGTCTGGATGGTGATCCCTCGGCAGTGGGCACCATGCATAGGTGTAAGACGGTGTAGAACCACACGATGTACCCGGCAACAACGCTCCAGTCTCTCTCCGCTCTGGTGTCTGAACCTGTGATGTGGAAGGCTGTGGTGTAGGATGTGGTGTAGGATGTCCCTCAGCTATAGGGGATACCCCAACTCCCTCTGCGCCGAAAGCCTCGGCTGTAGACTGCGTCCGCTCACGACGGACAAACGCGTGTTGAGTTGTCCGTCCATGTATGATACGATCGTCTCTGCCAGCCATCTAATATGCAAAACATAATAAATAAATTAGATTTTTTTTAAATAATTAAACAAAAACAAACAAACAAACAAACAAAATAAAAAAAATAGTATTCCGGATTTGCACATCCGGAAGGACACAGAATTTGTAACGTTGGGAATTTCTGGATGTGCACATCCGGAAACACTCAGAATACTAAACGTTGAAAGCATTCCGGATCTGCACATCCGATACGTTTTTTGAAGTTTAAAAATGGCAGCCATGGGCACTGTAACATGCAAAAGGGCATTTTAATGCCCTGATCGTCCGTTTGAAGCAGTATAAAAGACCTACATTGTCTCTAACCTATGTTATTCATACAACCTAACAATTTCTACACCTAAATGTCTACTCTAAATCGATTACTCGAAAATAACTCCGAAACTCTAAAATTTGAAAACTTACCGATTAAAATGAGATACGGAGGATTTGAAGTGTCTTGATCGTTGTAGAAGTTGCTCTGCGCCAAACTCGAGTGGAAAAAATCGAGATTTGTGGGATTGAAAATTTGAGAGAGTTTGAGAGAGTTTGGAAAATGGAAAATTGAAGAATGAGGGGGAGAAAGAATGTCTGACGCGAATTAATAAGAAATTCTTCCGGAAGTGCACATCAGAATTGTTTCCGGATATGCATATCCGGAACAGCTCTGTGTTTTTTAAAAATTTGATGCGTCCGGATGTGTACATCCGGAATCAAGGGACAAAAAAATAATTTCACGTGGTACCTAAGAAACTTGGGTGGTGCATTAAGAAACCCTCAAAAAATAATAACCACTCACTCTCTTATATGTGGTAAAAACTTCATTTTATATATGGTAAAAACTTCATTGGTCAAGTATTCTATGTTTATGCTTTCTTGTATAAATCATTTGTAACTAAAAAGATTTCTCTAAATAAAGATTGACATTTGTTTCGAAAAGCATGAAAATTGTAATAATGAAAAATCAATTGTTCAAGTGGTTTACAACTCGTCGTAAAAAAAGTGATTTGCAACTCGAACTAGTTTCTGGCAAAATTTTGTGTAAACTTTAGCATAAAAATGAAAATTAAAAGCCCTTTTTAAGACTTGGGTGAGTAAGCTACTGCTTTTTATAGATAACTTTTTTATATTTCACTAATCTCTGATTTCTTGTATTCACAGTTCCTATTTTGGGCAACCCTATTCATGTGACATTCCACCATTAATGTTACAGATACAATTCGGGTAAAATACAGATGCTAAAAACTCAACTTGTGACTTCTAATGTACCTTATGCCTTAAGTAATAACTCATACACATTGGAGTTGTTGTCTCCACTCACACGCTTCAACATTTCAAAACTTGTACGACTCCCCAAAAATTCAGTTCGTTTGAACATCGCATATCCACGCTCCGCTGTTTCCTTACTCGAGTACACTGATCGAAGCTTATCTGCGTGTCTTGAATCTGTATGAATTGCCACTTCAATTTCATGGCTTGACATGTTCTCTATCATAAAGATCATCCCACCCATTAGCTCATTAGTGTTGGAAATTCACCACACCCTATGATGATTTCGCTTCAATCTTGATCTCAAGATTGATCACCAACCCACAAACAATACGTAATGGCAATGAAGAACAAGGAACAAAGAAAGAAGAAGAACACACTAACAGCAAGAAAGAAAAGAGAGAGAAGAGAAATATTTGGAGAAAAGAATATTACCCACGAACTGTGGGATTTTGAATCTATTGTACTTTTACTTACTACCCGCAAACTGTGAATACAATTGTTGTGTTTACAATGCAAGGGATACTCCCTTTATATAGATTTAGATTTACAAAGACCCAAAAACTTTAAAGCCCAAAATATCAAATCTAATCTAAATCATATCAAATCTAATAAAAACAAATCTGAATCCAATCTAAATCACATCTAACATAAATCTGTCGAAATACCTTCGACACTATGAATGATATTCGACTTTGACACACTATGAATTATATTTAATACACCACCTAATTCATTCTGTCTAAACTATCTACATTCATCATAGTCCTTAGCTTTCTGAAGGCTTCGACCTGCACTCCCTTCGTCATGATATATGCAATCTGATTCTCAGTTCTGCAGTATTCCAAATTCATCTTCCCTTCTGCTACCTGCTCTCGAAGATAATGGAACCTCATTTCGATGTGCTTGCTTCGACCGTGAGCTATTGGATTCTTCACCAAATTGATAGCTGACATGCTGTCGATCTTCATGGTAATTGCTCCATGATTCTTCCCTGTAATCTCTTCGACCAAGTTCACCATCCAAGTTGCTTAACATGCACAAAGAGAAGCAGCTATGTATTATGCTTCGCATGATGACAATGCCACTACTGGCTCCTTTCTCGAACTCCAAGCAACTGGTGCACCACCTAACATAAACACATATCCAGCTGTGGATTTTCTATCCTCTGCATCACTACACCAGCTAGAGTCTGTGTATCCCACTAACTTGCATTCTTTCCCTTCATCAGCTGCAGGAAATAAAATGCCATAGTCGAGAGTCCCTTTCAGATACCTCAATATCCTCTTCGTCGCTGTTAGGTGTGATACCTTTGGCTTCTGCATAAATCTACTTACCATACCAACACTGTATGCTAAGTCAGGCCTTGTGTGACAAAGGTATCTAAGTGACCCAATAAGTCTTCTGTATTGGGTTGGGTCGACATCATCTTCGTCTGGATCCTTCGACAGTTGCAGTCTGGTCTCAGCTGGAGTCGAAGTTGAGTTGTAATCTTGCATCTCAAATCTCTTGAGTATTTCGCCTGCATATCTTCGTTGGCGCATCATCAAACCTCTAATAGTCTTGTAGAATTCGATGGCAAGGAAATATGAGAGATCTCCCAAGTCTGACATTTCAAACTCCTCACTTATGTCTTGTTTGAAATCTTCGATCTCCTTCTTGCAACTTCCTGCTATCAACAAATCATCGACATAGAGACATAGTATAAGCTGTTCTGGACTGGGCAGGGCTTCCTGCCCTTAAGGGCTAGGCCCAATCCAGTATAACTGGCGAACAGGCCCAGTATGCACAATATAGCCGTTGGGCACAATATGACCGTTGGGCGTGTCCCCCTCACGCGCAGAATAAGTCACACGTCCAGCCACCTCACCGAATATTGCGGGAACAGTTAGCAGACCACGCGCTTTGCTCGCCACCTATTTATCTATAAAAACCCCCTCACTTGAGAGGGGCAGGTATCACGAATCATATACTTGACTTCTCTTACTTGCTTTCCCCTTTCTTTGACCAAATACTTACTTTGGCATCGGAGTACCTTGCAGGTACCTCCACCCCCTTTTCTCTCCAACAAGCAGCAGCATTTGCCCTACACGAAGGCCGCGACGATCTCTTTCTGGTCATCTCCGTTCAGTGACGCCGTCTGTGGGAAACTCAGCTCCCCCGTCTTTTCGAATCAAGATCCCTCGTCTTTCCATCCAAAAGACCAAAGCTTTCATCTCTCCAAAATCCCAGATCGTCATGGCTTTCGTTAAGAGTGACGTCCAAGAACCTCTGACCACCGCTGCCCGTACCGACGCTATCGTCGGGAACGTCCTATCCGAGAACGTCCAGCGCAACGGTGGACTGGCTTCCCCAAAGCCCGACGAACAAAGACCACGAGCGCAAGCCGTGGAACTTTCCTTCGAGCCCATTCTGGTTCCTCAAGGCGCTGATCCGACCACCGCGGCGCTCATCGCCTCTCTGAACAATTCCAATCGGTTCATCATCCAGCAGGGAGAAAAGATCAGCGCCCTCGAGCACGCCCTTCAAGAGCACCACGCTTCGGAGACGTTGGACCTCTCCCCGCCTCCGCGAGATCGCTCAAAGCGGAGACGTGATAGCCCCTCCCCGGTCAAGGAACGATCAAGATCAAGGAGTCCAACACCCGACCGGGCTCGCCGGCATCGTCGTTCTCCTAGGACAACTAGGCACTCCCCTGCTCCCAAAAGACATCGACGCTCGGACAAGCACGAGCACAGGCATATCCGCGGACACTCTCCTCGCCGCAGTCAAAGCCGCGACCACAGCCTTTCTTCATCATTCTCTCACAGCTCTAGCAGTGACGACGAAGTTCAAGGCCCGTTCACGAGGAACATCGTAGACACCCGGATTCCCCGCGGGCTAGAGAAACCTCCCACGCTGGCAACGTACGATGGCACATCAGATCCTCATGAGCACCTAGAGAACATCGAAGCTATGCTCCAGTACCATGGTGTCTCCGGAGCCATCCGGTACAAAATATTTCCCATCACCTTGAGGAAAGGTGCGATGGCATGGTTCAAAAGACTTCCTCGAGGATCCATCTCCTCCTGGCGCGACCTCAAAGGCCAGTTCACCCGCCACTTCACAGCCTCCCGACGACATCCAAAGACGGAGGCAACTTTAGAAGCCATCATACAAGGCCGAGAAGAGCCTCTGCGGGAGTACATCGAGAGGTTTAATAAGGAGGCAGTGGAAGTCAGAACTTCCGACCATATGAAGAAATACCTCCACGAGAAAGGACTCCGCCCGAAGAGCGACTTCCGCAAAGCTGTCGGCATCGAAGCTCCTCGAACGCTGACAGAGCTTCTCCACATGGCCAAAGATTACATCCGCTACGAGGAGAATGAGGCCGCATATCGTGCCCGGGATGCCAGAGATCGGGAAGCACCCCGAGCACCTAAAAAGGAGGAGTCGGAGCCATCCCGTAAAGGCAAGGAGAAGCGACGGGAGGAGCGTCCTCGTGAAGGCAAAGGGCCAGCTGGCCGATTTAATGAATACACTGTGCTCACTACCTCACGCGAGCGTATTCTCTCCGACTGTATCAACACTGAGTTCAAACAAGGAGGTGTCCGGTTCCCTAAACCTACCTCGGCCAAAGGGAACGTCGACAAGAGCAAGTATTGTCGTTTCCATCGTAGCCACGGGCACGTAACAGAGGACTGCGTGCACCTTAAAGACGCTATAGAAATCCTCATCAAAGAGGGACATCTGAAACAGTACGTGAAGAAGGGGGAATCCTCCCGACGTGACGCGACTGATAAAAAGAAAGAAACAGAGTCAACACCCTCCAGTCCTCCCCCATAGGTCGCAATGTCCATCAGCCGATCAGAGGACTTTTTCATCCCAAGTCACATCGACCCGACTTCCCAGGCATTCATGCACAGCACCTGGGAAGCGTTTCCTACAGCCATGGTTATCTCATGTGGGGGGTACCATGAGCTCACGGTCGGTTCCATCAAACGAAAGTTTGAACAGTTGATCGACAGCAGCCCCGACTAGTTGTACACGATCGGCAAAGGTAAAGGGCGTTCACAACCAATCACATTCTACCGGGAAGAACTCCCCGGGGGATCCCCGAATTCCCACATCCCTCTGCTGATTAGGGCCAAGTTATCATCAACAGATGTGCGGAGAATCCTGGTCGACTAAGGCAGTTCCGTGGACATCATGTACTCCAGCCTGTTCCACGCACTGAAACTGGATAAGTCTAATCTCTCCCCGTACGTAGGGTCTGATCTCCAAGGGTTCAACGGAGCAACGGCCCGACCGTGGGGTTACGTAGAGATACCAGTCAAGTTTGGCGAAGAAGAGGCGTCGAGGACGATCAAGACGCAGTTCTTGGTCATAGATTGCCCGTCACTCTATCAGTGCATCCTCAGCCGACCAGCCCTTGCCGAACTCGTTGTCGTCCCCTCTACGGTCCACCTCAAGCTCAAGTACTACACTGAGAAGGGACACGTTGCAACACTACACGGCGACATCGAGGCTGCTCGCAGATGCTTCGAGGCCGCCACGAGGGGGCAGAACCAGATCGCGACGACCGCAAAGTCAACGAAACGCACCAGGGAAGACAAAGTTCCAGCCGAAGATGGACAGCGAGAGAAGAAGCCCATGCTTCCCGTACACACCATCGACCTCGACAGCAGGCTCGCTGAAGGACACGAAGATCGGGGCGAGGATAATAACTCGGGAGCAACGCGTCCCCCTCGCCTGCACCTCTGCGACCAGTCCCAGATGGAGAGTTCGAGGTCATCACCTTTAGTAACAACCCCAGCAGGGGAGTAAAGATCGGCGCTGGCCTCCCCGAAGAGGTAAAGAGGGAGTTGAAAGCAAGTCTCGACAACAACGCCGACCTGTTCGCCTGGAGTGCAGCAGACATGCCCGGTTTGGATCCAGAAACTTCCTGTCACCACCTGACAATTGATCCAGCTGCCCGCGCCGTCGCCCAGCGAAGAAGGAAACAGTCCGAGGAAAAGGCACAGGCTGCCGAAAAACTTGTACAAGACCTCTTAGAGGCAAATTTTATTTCCGAAGCCAGGTATACGACCTGGCTCTCAAATATTGTACTTGTTAAAAAGAGTAATGGAAAGTGGCGTATGTGCATTGACTACACCGATCTCAACCGGGCTTGCCCGAAAGACGCATATCCACTGCCGAGCATAGATAAGCTCGTAGACAATTCCGCCGGTTTCAAGCTCTTGTCCTTCATGGACCCATATTCGGGATACAACCAAATCCCAATGGCCGACGAGGACAAGAGATACATAGCATTCATGACCTCCTCGGGAAATTATTACTATAACGTAATGCCCTTTGGACTAAAAAACGACGGGGCCACATACCAGTGCATGATGAACAAAGTCTTCCGATCAGAAATCGGAGACATGCTCGAAGTATACATGGACGATATGATCGTCAAATCCCAAGAGGAATCCGACCACACCACCCACTTGCGCAAGGTGTTCGACCAAGCTCGAAAGTGTAAAATGCGTTTTAATCCAGAAAAATGCACCTTCGGTGTACGAGCAGGGAAATTCCTCAGATTTTACCTCACCGAAAGGGGAATAGAGGCAAACCCAGACAAATGCCGGGCACTCATAGAATTCCCCACGCCGCGGTCGAAGAAGGCGATACAATCCCTAAACGGGATGCTCGCGTCCCTTGCTCGCTTCGTAAGCAAGTCCGCCCAGCACGCCCTGCCCTTCTTTAAATTACTTAGGAAGGAGGCGAATTTCGAGTGGACGGACGAATGCAAGCAGGCCCTCGCCCATTTCAAACAAGCTCTATCACCCCCACCAGTATTGTCACGACCAGACCGCGGGGAAACCATATACCTATATCTCTCTGTGGCCAACGAAGCAGTAAGTGCAGCACTTATTCGCGAAACTACTACCGGACAGAAACCCATCTACTTCACCAGTAAAGCCCTACAAGGACCCGAAGTTAGGTACACGCAGATAGAACGGGTAGCCCTTGCCCTCATAATCGCCACGAGGAGACTCAGATATTACTTCCTGGCACACACTGTCGTTGTCAGAACCGACCAGCCTATTAGACAGCTGTTAACCCGACCAGATATGGCGGGCAGGATGCTAAAATGGTCCCTCGAACTGGCCGAGTTCGACATTCACTACGAAGGGAGGAAAGCCCTCAAGGCGCAGGTCCTGGCCGACTTCGTGGCAGAGATGACCCCAGAACCGTCCCCCCGGGAGGAACACAGAGGTGGATCATCTACGTGGATGGCGCATCAAGCCCCTCGGGCAGTGGAGCAGGAATAATACTCGAAAACGAAGAAGGAACCCTGATCGAAGCGTCCCTGGCCCTCTCATTCAATACATCCAACAATCAAGCCGAATATGAGGCCTTCCTCGCAGGATTACGACTAGCCAAAGACGTCGGCGCGAAGAAAATAAAAATCTGCACTGATTCCCAACTCGTGGCGTCTCAAGTGCGAGGAGAATTCCAGGCAAAAAACGACCAACTAGCCGAATACTTGGCCGTGGTAAAAGACAAAATGGCGGAGTTTGAAGCATGGGAAGTCCAGCACGTCCCGCGCGAACAGAATACCCGAGCAGACATCCTCTCCAAATTAGCCAGCACCAGGAAAAAAGGCGGAAACAAATCTCTCATACAAGAAACACTGGTCAGCCCGAGCATTACAAAGTCCAACCTGGTAGATGTTAACGTCATCGGAGACCCCCATTGCTGGATGACCCCGGTATACAATTACCTCACCAATGGGGAACTTCCCGAAGACAGTAAGGAAGCCAGTGTAATTAAACGACGAGCCTGCTCGTACGTACTGGTCGAGGACAAGTTATACCGACGAGGGTTCTCCATTCCCCTATTAAAGTGTGTCGACGAGGCCCAGGTACCCAAAATCCTACAAGAAATCCACGAGGGCATCAACGCACAACACTTAGGGGGAAGATCCTTGGCTCGAAAAGCTTTGCGCGCAGGATATTACTGGCCGACCATGCAGCAAGACGCCAAGGAACACGTGCAAAAATGTGACCGTTGCCAGCGCCACGGGGACATGCATTTGGCACCCCCCAACGAGTTGAAGACCCTCTCCTCGCCGTGGCCCTTCGCCTGGTGGGGGATGGACATCCTAGGCCCCTTTACAATGGGATCTTATCAAAATAAATTCCTAATCGTGGCCGTTGACTACTTCACAAAATGGATCGAAACCGAAACGCTCGCCAAGATCACAGCCTTCAACATACTGCGTTTCTACAAAAGAAACGTCCTCGCCAGATTCGGGGTACTGCAGGCCCTCGTGACCGACAACGGAACCCAATTCACGGACAGAAAATTCCAAGACTTCATCGCCAAATTGGGAACAAAACAACACTTTACTTCGGTCGAGCATCCCCAGACCAACGGGCAAGCGGAGGCCGCGAACAGAGTAATCCTACACGGATTGAAGCGAAGACTAGGCGAGGCCAAGAAGAGGTGGGTCGAGGAGCTCCACAACGTCCTCTAGGCGTACAGGACGACACCTCACTCCACCACCGGGGAAACCCCTTTCCGACTAGCATATGGAACAGAGGCGGTAATACCGGTGGAGATAAGGGAACCCTCGAGAAGGACAAAAGCTCCCCTCGACGAAGAAATGAACGACGAGGCTCTACGTGAGGAGCTCGATCTGGTCGAAGAAATAAGATCAGGGGCTGCCCTCCGCGAGGCCACGATGAAACAACAAATAACGTTGCAACATGACGCCAGAGTCATAAAACGACTTTCCCGTGGGCAGCCTGGTCCTGCGCAGAAACCAGAAGGATTCTCGCGAAGGGAAACTGGCAGCGAACTGGGAAGGACCTTACAGGGTCAAGTCCAAAACGGGCACGGGAGCGTATTACTTGGAAACACTGGACGAAAAACAATTTGCTCGACCATGGAATGCTGAAAAACTCAAGCAATACTATAGCTAAGTCCTTAACTACGAGGATAGATAAGTCGCCGACATAATCAACCCAAAACGGGGAGAATTGCGCGACCTTCGTATCATGCCCTGGTGAAGCATGACACGCATTACAACGCCGGCCAGCTTCTGCTCATTGAACGAGCAGATCCTGCGCACAACGGGGATACCTCAACCGAGCTCCGCCGTTGCCGCACCGCTCAGGCAGGACACCCAGCTCGCGATGGGAACAGTCCAAGCCTATGAGACTAGTACCTCAAACGAAGTCCTAGTCTCATCACGGGAAGAACCACGTCGCCCTCCTCGGTAGGTTCCTCGCTTACCCGAGCACGCACATACATATAAACAAACAGAGCAAATTCATAATACAACGTCCACAAAATCTTAATATATTAACGTACCGGCCACGGCCAGATAATGTCACAAATACAAAAAAGGGGCAGCGCCCATACAAAGTGATAAATACAAATTCATAAGGGCACGCAGGCCCACAAAACATGCCAAAAACAAAGTCCTACCCTACGACTTCACTTTCCTCCTCCGCGGGGACAACTTTGCCGTCCACTACCGTGTTGAACAGACCCATTCCATCTGTCAGGAGCTGAATGTCGGAGTTGAGGGCCACCATCTGCTCTTTTGCCGCGTTGAAGCCGAACTCAGCCGCTTTTAGGTTATCCTCGCCAAGGATCCTGATCCTCCCGATCAGATCAGCCCGTGACTTCAAGGCTTGCTCATCATCATTTTCGTCCTGAACGGCTGAAGTCAGACCTTCCAACTCAGCGATCCTCGCCTGCATCTTCTTCCTCTCCTCGTCGGCATTGAGCGCGACCAGCTTTAGCTGAGTCACCTCCTCCTGGAGCAGCACTCTGGCCTCCTGGTGACCTTCGAACTGTTTTAAATCATTAAACAGCCGGTTGTTTTCTACCTCCAGCTCGGCTACTCTGTTCTTAGATGTCACAAGGCTCGCCCGAGTAGCAGCTTCGTCATCTGCGAGGACAAGGGCAGCTTCAAGAACCCTAAACATGCCCGCCGCATCCTGGCACAACTGTTTCCTCCTCGCTTTAGAATTGGCGTTCAGGATAGCCACGCCTTTAGACTCATGGACTTCAATCGAATCCCCTTCAGCGAACAAATCCCGACGAGTATAGCAGGCGGGAAGAATAAGGTGTCCGACGCCAGACCCGCCCGGACCAGCGGCCACAGAAGTCCCCGCGGCATCTCTCTTCCGTTTATGGGAACCCTCCGGGGTCAGCGGCGTTGAGGCTCTCTCCGGGTCAGGGGAAGGTCCAGCGGTAAAACTCTCTATCACCGTCTGCTTGGCTGCACCGGTCTTGGCACCTGCGGTCGCTTTCCTATGGACTTTGGCCGCCTGCGACCTCATCAAACGTTCTCGCATATCAGCCATCATACCTGCGAAGACACATAACAAGTCAGGACGAGAAGAACGTAAAAAGATAAAACAAAACAGTGAAGCATACCAAGCAAGGTCATAGCATCGTCATCGTTATCACACTCAAGGAGAGCTTTGACATTAATATATCTAGTTGCTCGGACAGGGCCATCCTCCCCGACCACCTGATTCCCGTCCCGATCGACGACGTAGGCCGGAGAGAAGCTCTCCATGTAAGCGTGAAGGATCCGATACGACTCCTTATCAGCCGGGCAAAGCTGCTCATGCTTCACCAGGAACTGATCTGTTCGGCGTCTAAAATGGGTAAAGACCCATTCCAAAGGGAAAATGGAGACCACACTATCCCTTTCCCGACCATCCACCATCACCCTCTCGATAGTCGAAATGCTCCTTCTCGCCTCCTCAGTCATAGGCCTCACGACCAAAAACCTATCCTTGAAGTTACGTATCGAATCAAAATACGGCCAGAACAGCCTATTCTGCTGCTTGAACGACACCCAACTCTGCTTCGACCCCGCCGTGCTCCGCTGAATCTGGAAGAGGCAGAAGAAGAGGTCTGTGGTCGCCCCGATTTGTAGATAACGACACACCAACTCAAAGGCCCTTATAAAAGCCAAAGCGTTCGGATGAAGCTGGGACGGGCACAACGCCAAGTGGGTGAACAAAGATGATTGGAAATCAGTGAAAGGAAGACGCATCTTGGCCTCCGTAAACGCAAATTCGTACATGGGAAAGCGAAGTCCCGGGTACGCGGAACAGATTCTATCGTGCTCCCCGGGACGAAAAGCTTTCCAGGCCCGTGGAGTATCCTCGTCGCGCAATTCCAACAGGTCAAAATCCCGTATCTCCTCCTCGGAGAAGGTTGATCGAAAAGACAAAGGCTCGTGTCCAAGCCAATCAAGGTCCCCTCCCGCGACCTTGATATTCGAATAGTCGGCGGACACACCGGGATCCTCGGGTACCTCCTGGGCGTCAGGCACAACGTCGTCACGGGGTTCAGCCATTCCCACCTGAAAAGCAGAGGAAGAGAAGTGAATTCGACGTCCATGATCAAATCCACCCTTCCACCACTGATCAAGTGAAAGGGCGTGACGAACCCGAGGATAACCATATGCTCGTCTAAAATGCCTACAATTAACTTAGATAGAAGGTCCCTGCGACCAGGACTCACAGAGGCACATGCGAGGACGCGTGGTCGTCCCAAACTCACTCCAATGTCCCGAACAGGCCTAGTGCCCGACTACAAACTAAATTCTACACCTAACCAGATTCTACAAAGATCTACGCTAACAATTTCTACAAAATTCTAGAAATTCATAAAGTTCATCATGTTCTTCATAAAGTTTCCTGGGATTCATGTGTTCATCAAAGAACACATGAAGTTCAACCGGAAAACATGAATTTCTACCGGAAAACTCATAAAAATACATGAACGGGAAGAGGGAACTTACAAGTAGAAGAAGTTGACGGTGGCGAAGAGAAGCTCCGGCGAAGACAAATTGCAGAGCAAGTGAGAGCAAAGAGTGAAAAACTTGGGAAATTATGAAAATGAAACCGTCCCCCCACGTTTTTTATAACCATTAGATCGTGGGGGATCGTGAAGGTCATCATAGCCTATACGCCCCTAGGACTGACAAAGGCCATAAATACACACCACGTGTCACAAAAACTCTTCGCCTGGTTCAGCGCAAAAAAAAATTCCCATCACATTGAACTCCCGCGAGCAAGACTCCCCGTCAAAACGAACACATCCGTACAAGTCTACGAGCAGAAACCCTCATTTCTACGAGGATGACGAAACTCCTGGTCGACATCGCGTGCTAGTGGCTAACGACCATATCTGGTCGGCGCACAAATGCAACAACGCTTGGCCCTACGAGCAAACCTCCTCGTTAAAGTGAACACTTCTGAGCAGAGATGTTCGCCAAAAAACAGCCATCTCTCCGAAGACGTTGCGGGTCCTGATCATCGTTTTCACGCTAAAGACTGACGACCACGTCGAGGGGCACGAATGAAGCACTCCATGCGATCTACTACCTGCCCGACGGTACGAGTAACAGCTGCCTAAGTCATTACTCTACAACAGAGCAATGACTTGGGGGGCTCCTGTTCTGGACTGGGCAGGGCTTCCTGCCCTTAAGGACCAGGCCCAATCCAGTATAACTGGCGAACAGGCCCAGTATGCACAATATAGCCGTTGGGCACAATATGACCGTTGGGCGTGTCCCCCTCACGCGCAGAATAAGTCACACGTCCAGCCACCTCACCGGATATTGCGGGAACAGTTAGCAGACCACGCGTTTTGCTCGCCACCCATTTATCTATAAAAACCCCCTCACTTGAGAGGGGCAGGTATCACGAATCATATACTTGACTTCTCTTACTTGCTTTCCCCTTTCTTTGACCAAATACTTACTTTGGCATCGGAGTACCTTGCAGGTACCTCCACCCCCTTTTCTCTCCAACAATCAGCTGCATTTGCCCTACACGAAGGCCGCGACGATCTCTTTCTGGTCATCTCCGATCATAAGCAATTCGTCATTGCTTCTTCTTACATATACTTCATGCTCTGTCGTACACTTCACAAATTCCTTCTCCCTTAAGAAGCTGTCGATTTTCTTATTCCAAGCTCTTGGAGCTTGCTTAAGTCCACACAGGGCTTTATGCAGCCTGTACACCTTTCCTTCTTCGCCTCGTTTCACATACCCAGCTGGTTGTGCGACATAAACTTCTTCGTCTAAGGGGCCATTAAGGAATGCACACTTCACGTCCATCTGACATGTGTGCCAATTGTTCATATTTGCTAGACCAATAACCAACCTGATTGTTTCGATTCTAGCAACAGGTGCGAACACTTCATCGAAGTCGATTCCTTCCTTCTGAAGAAATCTTTTCGCCACAAGTCTCGCCTTGTGTCGAGTTACTTCTCCTCTAGGATTTACCTTCACCTTGTAAACCCACTTCACATCAATTGCCTTCTTGCCTTGAGGCAATTCGACAAGTGACCAGGTGTTGTTGACTTCGATGGATTCTAACTCTTCATTCATTGCTTTCATCCACTTCGAATCTTTCAATGCCTCAGCTGCATTGACTGGTTCAACATCTGCGTAGAAAGTATAATGTACCAGCTCACCTTCTTCATCGACCACATCATCTGATGTAATTACACATTCTTGCAACCTTGCAGGCATGTGTCTTGTTCGTCGAGGTCTGCTTGAACCTGCTTCATCTGCAACTAGTTCCTGTCGAACTTCTCTTTCGACTTCAGTGGCTGGTTCTTCACAAGAGATTCTCACTTAATCCTTCTTGGCTTTCTCTTTCCAATCTCATTCTTTAAGCTCATCTATGATCACGTCTCTGCTGATCACTACCTGCTTATTCACTGGATCGAACAGCTTGTAACCTCCAGTCGAATGATATCCTATCATGATCATCTGATTCGACTTGTCATCAAGCTTCCTTCTCAACTGATCTGGCACATGTCTATGTGCTATAGATCCAAACACCTTTAAGTGACTGAGGCTTGGCTTGACACCAGGCCAACATTCTTCTGGTGTGACTCCTTCAAGCTTCTTCGTCGGACATCTGTTCAAAATATATGTTGCTGTCAAAACTGCTTCTCCCCATAATTCTTTGGGTAGATGCTTTCCATTCAACATACTTCTTACCATGTTCATGATGGTTCTGTTCTTGCGTTCTGCAATCCCATTCTGCTGTGGAGTGTAGGGTGGCACCACCTTATGCACAATCCCTTCTTTTCTACACAATGCATCGAACTCTTTCGACACATATTCTCCACCACCATCAGTTCTCAGAGTTTTCAACCTTCGACCACTCTGTCTTTCGACCATGGATTTGAATCTGACAAATACCTCAAACACATCACTTTTCTTCTTGATGAGGTAGGTCCATAACTTTCGACTGAAATCATCTATAAATGTGACAAAATATCTATTGCCACCAATCGAATCCACCTGGATTGGACCACATACATCAGAGTATATGACTTCAAGAATTGCCTTCGACTTCCTTCCTGCATCCTTGCTGAAGCTATTCTTGTTTTGTTTCGAATGAACACACTCTTCACAGACTTCACTTGGAATGTCGATTACTGGTAATCCTGAAACCATATTTCTTCTCTTCAGTTCTCTGATGTCATTGAAGTTGAGATGGCCTAGTCGAAAGTGCCATAACCACTCATCTCTGCTGGCTGCTGTTGCTAGACACTTGTGCTCCATCACATTGAGTTCAATCTTAAAGGTCCTATTCTGAGACATTGGTGCCTTCAAGATCAACCTACCACCTGCGTCGAGAACTCTCATCATCTTGTCTTCGACAACTACCTTGTAGTTCTTTTCGACAAGCTGCTCTATACTGAGCAAGTCACTCTTCATGCCTGGTATGTACAACACATTGGAAATTGTTGACCTTTTGCCATCTTTTCTCATAATCAGAACATCACCAACACCTTCAGCTGCTAGAGTGTTGTCATTTGCAAACTTCACTGTGTTCTTCGACGAGGGCTTTATGTTGACAAACCAATCTTTCGTTCCAGTCATGTGTGAAGAGCATCCTGAGTCCAAGTACCACTGATCTTTGAATCTCTCTTCATCTTTCGTTGTGACCATCAACAACGTCTCTTCTTCTTTATGCTTCGCCAGATTTGCATCAGTTTCTTGATTTTTCTTCATTTCTGGACAGTTACTAACATAATGGCCATACTTCTGACAATTGAAACATTGAATGTGACTTTTGTCTGGCTTTCGACCACCACCTCTTCCTCTACCTGCAGCACCACCTCTTTGGTTTCCTTGGTTCCAAGGTTTCTTCTGAGTCGAATTACTTCCTCCTCTATCTTTGTTGCCATTCACGTTTCCTTTGCCTTTCCTTTCCTTTCCTTTTCTGACTGCGCCTGCAAAGCCATATCACTCTTCGACTTTCCTGCAGCTCTCTTAGCCATCCTTTGTTCATGAGACTCAAGCATCCCTTGAAGCTCTTCCTTCATCAATACTGACAAGTCTTTCGACTCTTCTATGGCTACTACCACGTGGTCGAACTTAGGAGCCAACGATCTCAAAATCTTTGAGACTACTCCTTTCGTCGTCAGCGTTTCTCCACATACTTTGATTTGATTCACCAGTTTTGTAACTCTGGTGAAGAAATCTGTAATACTTTCGTTGTCTTCCATCTGAAGCAACTCATAGGTTCTCTTGTGAGTTTGTAACCTCACCTCTTTCACCTTTTCTGTGCCTCCAAATGACTTTTCAAGAATCTCCCATGCTTCCTTTGCTGATTCTGCATCGCTAACTTTTTCAAAGTTATCTGGATCAACACATTGATGGATTATAAACAGCGCTTTATAATCTTTCTTCTTCAATTCTTTGAGTGCAGCCTTTTCTTGATCCATCGCGTTTTCCCCAAGCGGTGTTACTCCTTCCTTCACAAGATCCCATAGATCTTGATAACAGAAAACCACCTTGATCAGCTTGCACCAATTCTCATAATTATCTTTCTTAAGAATTAGTAGGGTCGCCGGAAAGTGTCCATTTGAATGATTCATAGCCATCACGATTTTCCTCCTTGAATCGCAACCGGAGCTCTAGATACCAGATGTTGGAAATTCACCATACCCTATGATGATTTCGCTTCAATCTTGATCTCAAGATTGATCACCAACCCACAAACAATACGTAATGGCAATGAAGAACAAGGAACAAAGAAAGAAGAATAACACACTAACAACAAGAAAGAAAAGAGAGAGAAGAGAAATATTTGGAGAAAAGAATGTTACCCACGAACTGTGGGATTTTGAATCTATTGCACTTTCACTTGCTACCCGAAAACTGTGAATACAATTGTTGTGTTTACAATGCAAGGGATACTCCCTTTATATAGATTTAGATTTACAAAGGCCCAAAAACTTTAAAGCCCAAAATATCAAATCTAATCTAAATTATATCAAATCTAATAAAAACAAATCTGAATCCAATCTAAATTACATCTAACATAAATCTGTCGAAATACCTTCGACACTATGAATGATATTCGACTTCGACACACTATGAATTATATTTAACAATTAGCTGCAGTTCTAGAAGAATGAGAGGCACTTAAACAATATAAACCGCATTGTAAGAAAATGTTGATACGACTTCCAGATTTTTCTTGTACCTGATAAAATGCATGTATATGATCCAACACCTGAAGACATGTAAAACCGGTATTGTTGAAAACCGGTCGACTGGGAAGAGTATGGTAAGAAAATGGTTTTTAAATACCAACTCAGATTTCTCACTGTAAAAGGCCACAAATGATATAATTATAAGTCATATTGACTACATCAATAAAAGAATCTTTTGGCTATAGAATTGATAATAACCTTTCTGTTAAGACGATGTGTGGAGTTTGAAAATGAAGCATCTGAATCCTTTGCATCTCCTTTTGCATCAAAAAATATTGAAGTATGATTATCATTAGGATCTTCAGCGCTGAAAGAGTCTGTGTAAATGGAAGCAGTTGAAGTTGCCTCTGATATTGACCAGCAGATAGAGTCTAGAAGGTTTTTAGGTGTTATCGGCCAGATTGGCGTTTAACATGTCTGCAATGTAATGTTGAAATTAAATAAGCATTTGATCCATATCTTTAAGTCTTAGTACTTATTTAAAAATGGATAACAAACTAAAGAGGGGCAGATGATCGTGCTCGAAGTTAAATGTTCCAATCTCAAGACTGACCTGCATACGACGACCACCGCGACTTCTGACACCATTTTTTTCCGAATTTACAATTTGTTGTCTTGTCTTTACTACTTCCTGTTATTATGTCAATGAAATTCATATCACAATTCCATGTGCACAATTCCATATCACAATAACCTACAAAAAAGGGAACCAATGTGTGATCTTGTTTGTGGTATGAAATGCAAAAGACACGTGGGATCTTAGGGGTAAAAATCAGGGTATTACACGAAGCAGCACAAGAACAACTTCAGTAAGGATGCAGGAAGCAGGTTGAAGGCAATTCTTGAAGTCATATACTCTGATGTATGTGGTCCTATCCAGGTAGATTCGATTGGAGGTAACAGATACTTTGTCACTTTCATAGATGATTTTTTAGTCGATAATTATGGACTTACTTGATCAAGAAGAAAAGTGAAGTGATCGAGGTATTTGCCAAGTATAAATCTATGGTCGAAAGACAAAGTGGTCAAAAGCTGAAGACTCTGAGGACTGATGGTGGTGGAGAGTATATGTCAAAAGATTTTGATATATTAAGTGAGAAAGAAGGGATTGTGCATGAGGTGGTGCCACCCTACACTCCGCAGTAGAATGGAATTGCTGAAAGAAAGAATCGAACCATCATGAATATGGTAAGAAGTATCTTGAAAGGCAAGCATCTACCCAAATAATTATGGGGAGAAGTTGTGTCGACTGCAACATATATTTTGAACAGATGTCCGACGAAGAAGCTAGAAGGAATCACGCCAGAAGAATGTTGGTCTGGTGCCAAGCCTAGCTTGAGTCATCTGAAGGTATTTGGGTCTATAGCACATAGACATGTGCCAGATCAGTTAAGAAGAAAGCTTGATGACAAGTCGAGTCAAATGATTCTGATAGGATATCATTCGACTGGAGGTTACAAGTTGTTAGGCCCAGTGAACAAGCAAGTGGTGATCAGCAGTGACGTGATCATAAATGAGCTTAAGGAATGGGATTGGACTGAAAAGGTTAAGAAGGATTTAGTGAGAATATTATATGAAGAACCAGCTAGTGAAGTCAAAAGAGATATTCGACAAGAAGAAGTCAGAGGTGAAGCAGGCCCAAGCAGACCTCAAAGAACAAGGCGCGTGCTTGCAAAGTTGTAAGAATGTGAGGTTACATCAGATGATGTGGTCGATGAAGAAGATGACCTGGTACACTATGCTTTCTATGCAGATGTCGAACCAGTCAATGCAGCTGAGGCATTGAAAGATTCGAAGTGGGTGAAAGCAATGAATGAGGAAATAAAGTCTATCGAAGTCAACAAGACTTGGTCACTTGTCGAATTTCCTTAAGGCAAGAAGGCAATTGATGTGAAGTGGGTATACAAGGTGAAGTTGAATCCCAGAGGGGAAGTAACTCGACACAAGGCGAGACTTGTGGTGAAAGGATTTCTTCAGAAGGAAGGAATTGACTTCGACGAAGTTTTTGCTCTTGTTGCTAGGATCGAAACAATCAGGTTGGTTGTTGGTCTAGCAAACAAGAACAACTGGCAGATGTGTCAGATGGATGTGAAGTGTGCATTCCTGAATGGTCCCTTAGATGAAGAAGTTTATGTTGCACAACCAGTTGGGTTTGTGAAACAAGGAGAAGAAAGAAAGGTATACAGGCTGCATAAGGCCCTGTATGGACTCAAGCAAGCTCCAAGAGCTTGGAATAAGAAGATTGATAGTTTCCTAAGGGAAAAGGAATTTGCGAAGTGCACAACTGAGCATGGAGTATATGTAAGAAGAAGTAAGGTTAAATTGATTATACCATGTCTCTATGTCGATGACCTGTTGATAATAGGAAGTTGCAATAAGGAGATCGAAGATTTCAAACATGACCTGAGTAAGGAGTTTGAAATGTTAGACTTGGTAAATCTCTCATATTTCCTTGTCATCGAATTCTACAAGAGTGGTAGAGGTTTGATGATGCATTAAAGAAGATATGCAAGTGAAATACTCAAGAGATTTGATTTGCAAGATTGCAACCCAACTTCAACTCTAGATGAGCACATATTGCAACTGTCGAAGGATTCAGATGAAGATGATGTCGACCCAACCCAATATAGAAGACTTATTGGGTCACTTCGATACCTTTGTCACATAAGGCCTGACTTAGCATACAATGTTGGTATGGTGAGTAGATTCATGCAGAAGCCAAAAGTATCACACCTAACAGCGGTTAAGAGGATACTAAGGTATCTGAAAGGAACTCTTGACTATGGCATTTTATTTCCAGCAACTTATGAAGGAAAAGAATGCAAGTTAGTGGGATACACCGATTCAAGTTGGTGTAGTGATGCTGAGGATCAAAAATCCAAAGCTGGATATGTGTTTATGTTAGGTGGTGCATCAGTTGCTTGGAGTTCGAGAAAGGAGCCAGTAGTGTCATTGTCGTCATGCAAAGCAGAGTACATAGTTGCTTCTCTTTGTGCATGTCAAGCAACATGGATGGTGAATCTGGTCGAAGAGATTACAACGAAGAGTCATGGAGCAATCACCATGAAGATCGACAGCATGTCAGCTATCAATCTGGCGAAGAATCCGATAGCACATGGTCGAAGCAAGCATATCGAAATGAGGTTCCACTATCTTCGAGAGCAGATAGTAGATGGGAAGATGAATTTGGAACACTGCAGAACTGAGAATCAGATTGCAGATATCATGACGAAGGGATTGCAGGTCGAAGTGTTTAAGAAGCTAAGGTCTATGATGAATGTAAATAGCTTAGACACAATGAATTAGGTGGTGTGTTAAATTATAATTCCTTCTGTCGAAGCAGGTTGCTCGACAGAAGGAAGGGTGTGTTGAGACAGTTGTTTCACACATATTTGATTTAGATTTGATTTAGATCTAGATTTGATTTAGCTCCAAAATAGGTATTTTGTGCTTTTATAGTTTTGGGCTTTGCCTTGGTGAGCAAGCAAACCTAAATCTATAAATAGGGAGTAACCATTATATTTTGTAATCAAACACAACAATATATTTGTAATTCACGGATCTGCAGCTGCAGAGTGAATAGAGAAAGAAAAATCTCACAGTTTGTGGGTAACAACATTCATCTCCAAATTTCCCTTAGAACCCTAATCTTTTCTATTTCAATTTTCTTCTTCTTTGTTAATTGTTCCGCAAGAACCCTTCTTGTTCATAAAGAAAGGTTCGGAATTCCCATAGGTTTTGGGTTAATTCCAACAATCATGAGATTTATATACTAATATTTTTTTCAGAAAAATATGAATAGAAATTTACAAAAGCATCGATGTGAAGCTTCGTTCTAAAACATCATGGTGTATTCACATGAATTATAATTAATATATTTTTGTACATTAATGTGAATCATGGGATTTATGTGAATCATAATGCTATGAAATCAAATAGAGCTATCAATGAACTTGACAAATTCGAACATTATTCGAAATTCAATTCAATAGCTAAATCATTGAACTAGGTTCATGAACTAAATGAGCTGAATATTAGTAAAAAATTAAGTTTTTTTTTAACTAAATGAGCTAGATTTGAACTATATATATTTTGACTAATTAGGTTTTGGAATCAACTTGATTATATATGAGAAGGTTTATGCTGGCTCTAAGAATATATTTAAAAAATACTATAAATCTTCTAATTTTTCTTTTAATTTGACGATTTTAATAGATCATTTATATTCTCAAGTGAGCAAAATATTTTTAAAAATAATTATACAAATAAAATTATCATCATATAAAAAGAAATTGTATAGAGTGATTAAAAATTAAACTTTTTGATTTAATAAAATTCTTATAATAAATAAAATCATTAAGAGTGTGTTTGGATGAAGCATTTTAATGAAGGAAAATAATTTTTTGAGGGAATTTGAAATGACTTGACCAAAATCCATTATTTGGATAAAAGAATGGAGAATTGTTAAAATGATGTAAATTTATGAAGTATTTTATTCATGTTAAATTTAAAGAATTTAAAATGACACAAAAAAGGTAAAGAATTTCAAATTGCTTCTTCACTCTATATAATATGAATGTTAAATTGTTTATTATTAAATTTTTAATTTTTGCAAGATGGTCCTCATATTTTATAAAAATTTCAAATTCATCCCCAAAATTTTCAAAAAATTGCAAACAAGTCCCTAATAATTTTCAAATTTTACAATTTGGTCCCTACAAATTTTCAAAAATTGAAAATTGCTCCCTATTTTTCATATTTTAAATTTGTTCCAAAAGTTTTAAAAATTATGAAAATGGCCCCAAATTTTTTTTACAATGAATCATTTTAATACTCCATAAAAAAAAAAGAATTTTAAAATAAATGAATTTCAATTGAATAATTTGAATTGCTTAGAATTTTAAATTCCCTAAAAATTCTCAATTACTTCATCTAAACACAATCTTATAATTTTTATTTTATTTAAATAATAAAGTCTAACATTGTAACTTCCTGGTACTAGTGTTTTCTTTCATGAGGTAATAAAGTTTATCATTGTAACTTTTGTTCTCATATTAATAAGATATTATATAAGACTTAATATGTTGTAAAGTTGAGTTGAGTTGTTTCATTCTTGGAATGTTTAATGTTCTTTATTTGTATCAGCATAATTTTTACTTACATATCATTTGATTTCATCATAATTATATTTTCAATGAAAACTAAAGAATTGTTATTTATTTTTTTCACATTATTAATAATTTACCGGGGTTTTTGACCTCCGAAATAAGATTTTCTCCAGTTTAAATAGGATATCAGCGGTCACCTAAAACCCTTGCTAATATGTTTGAGAATTGTATTAGCGGCAGTTTTCAAAACTCTCGTAAAATAAAAAGTTGTAGGGGTTGAAAATCCCCATAATCAAACGTGTTTTTTGTAGTGTGTTTTTCCACAAAGAAGAAAATTTTCCATAAAAAATCATGAGCGATGATTGGTTTGTCACCCTTTTGCATGATGAACTTACCATGACAATTGTGTTTGTACCATGCAACTCCATTTTTATTGTGTTAATAATTAACTGTTATTTTTTAGCATGTAATTATTAGTAACAATTAACTGATGTAATTGATTATGTGATTAGCTGGCAACACATATAGCTCCTAGAATGTATCTTATATTTTATTAACATATCTCATACATAACTTCCTCATCAATATCTCCTGATCTTTAGGCATGTAGTTTGAGAAATTTGTTGTATATATTCCTTTGACAGTATATGAGGAATAAGACAATGATCTTATATACTATATTTATCGTATCAGTACCGCGTTACACACTTTTAATGATCTAAAATCCTCTCTGATTTTATTAAAATTATTAGAAAACCTTTTTGTGCCTAGGTAATGAATTAAAGACTTATTCTGATCCATTAAAAGGGGTTTTACATGACATATATGATTATAGCACTTGGTTAATCAATTATCACTTTTGTAACCTTAATAGATTAGAGGGAGCTACAATTGATAAGTGACGGCGCCTTTTAAAAACCTTAAATATTTGAATTGCATAATTGATCATGTGATAAAATTATCGATTGTGAACATTAAAAGTCCATGAATTCTTTCCATATTTTAGCCACACTTTATCCTATAAATAGAAGACTCATTTCTCCTTTCTTACACACCGAAAAATGTATTTTGACTACTCTTTCTCACTATCCATTATCGTCTCTATCTTTAGTTCTTCCTCACTTTTACAATAGTGATTTGAGAGTGAAATTTACCTGTGAGGTATTTGGTTCTGGTGTGAGGGCAATTTTTTAATATTTCTTATGAGACTTTTAGTTTGATTATGATCAAAACCAAGTTAAAAATCTCTTGTTTGGTTTATGGGGTTGTCCGTTCAATGGACTGATGCATATCCTCAAAAGTAGGTCCTTGGTCAGAAATAACATTAGTGGGTCCTATGTTATTTTGAGGAGCTGGGTCTGTAGGCTTAAGATTCCGAGGGCCATATAATTGTGTGATAAGGATAGGAGCTTAAGAAAGAATAAACTTATTGTTTAAGGCTGCAACATTGCTGTTGGACATAGAGTTCGTCATAGAGGAAACACCAACAGGTCTAAGAGAGCTAGAAGCAGACACACATGTTGTAGTTTGAGAGTCCATTAAAGCACTCTTATCAGAAAACAATCTTAGAAAAGGAAAACTCTGTTTATTAAAATTGACAACCTTAGATATGTAGACTTTACCATCTTTGTTAAGGCACCTAAAACCTTTATGTTGTGGAGAAGGATCAAGGTAGAGACATTCTTGACTCCTTAGTTGCAGCTTATGTTTGTTATAAGGTCTAAGCAAAGGGAAACAAGAGCATCCAAACACCTTTAATGTAGAATAATCATGATGATTACCATACAAGGCATGAAAAGGAGAGTTAAAAGTGAGAATAACAGAGGATGGAAGTCTATTGATTATATGGACAGACGTGGAGAAACTATAATCCCAATAGGTGATGGGTAGAGAGGCATGTGCTAATAATGTAAGACCCATATTAACTATTTGTTTGTGTTTTCTCTCTACTGACCCATTTTGGTGGGAAGTGTGTGGACAAGTAAACCTATGTATTACCCCTAATTCTGCTAGATATTTTGTAAATGGTCTAAACTCTCCTCCAAAATCTGACTGAGCAGATTTGATGGTAACATTGAATTGTGTTTGGACAAATATTGAAAAGAGCTTAAAGGGATGTAATGCTTCAGATTTCTGCTTTAGCATGTACAACCAGGTATACCTGGTATGACCATCCACAAATGCTATGTAGTATATATATACCCTGAACTAGAAGGACTTGGAGAAGGACCCCATAAGTCAGTATAGACCATGTCAAAAGGTTTGTGATATACTGTGTTGGTTAGAGGAGCATGCAATTTATGTGCCTTACCAAGATTTCAAGATGTACAAAAGAAATTCCTATTTTTATTAGCAAGGGAAATATTATAAAATTTGAGTATGGAAACTACAGAATTAAAAACCATACAGAATTAAAATTGGCATGGCCTAATCTATTATGCCATAATATGATAGTATTACAAGCATCTATACTATGATAATTAAAATCAGAAGCAACATGGGAATTAGAATCAGAAGCAACATAACTTTGAACACCATTGAGAGTACCAAAGTTGTTGTGATGGCTAGAAGTGCTTTTGAGCTTTAAGGACATCAGTGGAAAGCAGTACAGGCCACTAGCATCTAGGACTCCTTCAATAATGACTTGCCTAGAAGCCTGTGATTTAATATAGCATTTGTCAGGTAGGAACTCAAACATAACATTATTATCACTAGAAAATTTGGAAACAGATAGCAAATTTCAAGTTATGGAAGGAACATGTAGGATATTAGTCAGGTTTATCACACATGAAGGGTTGAGTTTAGAGTAAAATTGTGATGATCCTACAAATTATATGGTAAGGGTTTGGCAATTTCCTACATAAACTTTGTTGGTTCCTACATAAGGCTTTGTGTTTTGCAAATGAAAGGCATAAGGAGTTAAGTGGTGAGATGCACCTAAGTCTGCAAATCAAGCTTGAGATTCTAGCTTAACTGGTAAATTGTATTCTTGAGTGTATGTTGAGGTTCTTCCTGTGGTATCCATCATTGCGACAGTGTGAGATTTCTGTGAAGATTCAGAATTTGTCTCTTGCTTGTGAGCCGTGTTATCAGTTGATACAGTTGAGGCACTACTCGAGTTTGATGGCATGAAGTTTTCATCAAACCGATTCCAGCAAGATGTGACTTCATGACCATACTTTCCACACAATTGGCAGGTTGGACGATTTCTAGAAGTGTATCCAGAAGTGTCCTTGCCTCTGCCTTGACTTCTTCCTATAATGAACCTACCTCTACGCCGGCTTGCAGATTGAGCTCCTATGGAGCTATGGTCATCTTGTATGTGCCATATTGGCTGCTATGTTAGTGGTTGCTAACTCCTCGCGGAACTTATCCAATTGTTCTTCTTGCACATACAACAAGGCTTTAACATCACATAATGTAGGGTGTGTGGGACATCCATACATTTTCATGACAAAGGAATTGTATTCCTCATGAAGACCTTGCAAGATTGAAGCAACTTGATCCTGTTCAGAGATTGAATCACTAACATCTATGAGAGGATTCACTATAGCTTAATCCTCAGAACATACTCAGTAATAGATTTGGTTCCCTTCTTGGTGGATTTGAGCTCAACCTTTAACTGTCTAACCCTATCTTTCATCTAAGCATTGAAGAACGGATGGATTTTGTCCCAAACCTCAAAAGCATGTTTGCACGCAAAAACCCTAGGTAGTACAGATTCATAGATCATTGATAACAACCAGATGAAAATCGCTTGATCTTGCACTATCCAAGATTCGTATTCCTCAGAAACCGTACCTGTGAGACGATCTTGATCAGATTTGAATTTATGTGGTATCTGTAGATTCAGTACAAGCTTGTGTATCTTTTGAGAGAGAATCGCACCTTCAACCTGTTGATTCCAAAGGAGATAATTGTTCTCCTGCAGCTTAATCGAGAGCTTCGAACCAAACGAATTTGTGGACTTGGGCGCAACAAATCCTGTGGATATTTCTTGAAATAGTATGGTGTTTTTGACGAATGATTCTTAATTTTCTTCAGAAACCATTGTTGAGCTTCAATGGAGATCTTGATATCACTGAGATGAGCGGGCGTGATGATTCATAAAAGTTGAACAATCAGGAAAACGCGAAAGATCGATCATACGAATGATACCATGTTAGAGTTACATACTCTCCATTCTTCACTCAGTGAAGTGTTGCTGCAAATAATGGTGATCTTCACTCTGTGAAGATGATAACATAATTGCAGAGAGAGAGTGAAAGATAAAGTTGGAAAAATAGAAAATGATATTATGATTTCTCAAGTATTTACAAGGATGCACTGTTTTACTTATATAGTAATAGTGACTCAGCCAAACTAAAGCCTAGCTGGCGGTTACACTATCTAACAAAATTAGTTACAATGGTAAGTGATATTAACTCAATCAACTAAGCTACTAAGCAAAGCTAAGATATCTCTAGAAGAATCAAGTAGAGAGGAAAAAATATCTTAACTTGGATGATCATTCAAAGAAATCAAATCACTATATGTTTTAAGTTTTAGATATTTTTTATTAACATTGCATGAATTCTAGCAAGTTATATCATGTTTCAAGACTATTGTGAAAAGTATAATTTCATCTCAAATCACTCAACCCAGCTGCAAGATTCCTACATGGTAGAGGTTATGGTGATGAAAAGCAGATTGAGGATATCACACAAGTGCATGAAGAAAGGGAAACGTTTCCTGCCAAAATCGTCCCACAATCATAAAGGAGCGTGGCCCAATGCTAATAAGCTTGAACAAATGAAAACATCCAATCATGCACTGACAAGCAGAATTAATGACAAAATCGCAGCATGATTCAACCTAATAATGGCACGACCACATACGATAAAACTTCCCTATAAAAGGAACACTTCGGATTTTTTTTAAATCTTAATATTCGGCCATGAGATGGAAGACTTTGGATTGATTAGGATTCATAATTTTATGCAAAAAGGAAGATGCATGATTTTCAAGGTTATGAATTAAAGCTTCAGCACCATTGAAGCTCAATTTTCATATTGTAATTCGTGTATTGTTTCTTAAACTTTTTAACTGTGAATAATTTCATTATGAGTAATTAAATTATTCTTTAATTATGTTTTTTAGATTAATTTATCTTAAAATACTTCAGCCATGGAATTTTTTATCAAATGCCATGTAATTTTCTTTAAACTAATTTATGATGAAATAATTGAAAATATTATAATATGTTTGATTTGTGTATAACTATATTGTCACACCACGGATGGAGCGGTATGCTTATATATAGTGTTTGTTTGTTTCAGATTTTCTTTAAAATGATTTTAATAGTGTAATATAATTTTTTGTAAAAAACATTTACAAAGAAAATTTTAATAAAAGTTTCAAATGAAATTTTTGTTTGAATAGTTATTCTTAAATTGTTTATTTTAGATATTTTCTCGTTTTATGACAACTTTTTTTAGAGATCATAATTTCAAAAAATCACTTAATTTTGAAGCTATTTTAAATAGTTTTTCATAAAAATCATTTTTGAAAAACAAGTTTTTGAAAAAAATTCAATTTCAACTATATTTTGATCTTCAATAATGTATGTTTATGTTATAGGATGTCAAAATTAATCTTTCAATTAAAAAAATAATAATATAAAAAAATTCTTAATATTTTGAAAAATTATATCATAAAATCCATTTTTGAAAATATCCATTAGTTTAAATAGTATTTTCGTCCTGTAAGTTAGCGAGTTTTTGGTTTTTGTCTCTGTAATATTTTTTTTTGTTGGTTTTAGTCCCAATATCTTACTTTTCGCTTGCGGTTTAGTCCCTAAAGCCAAAATCTTCAAAAAAATCCGTAGTTTTCCTGCGGATTTTTCTGCAGTGCGGATTTTGACTTTAGAGACTAAAATGAACGCGAATGTAAAATATGAGGACTAAAACAAAAAAATAAATAAATTACAGGAACGAAAATCAAAAACTCACTAACTTACATGAACGAAAACACTATTTAAGCCATATTCATTTTAAAAAATATTAAAAAAAAAAACTTATTTTTTTAAAGCTAAAACAAATATGCCCATAATTTGACATTTTGCAATTATTTTTATTTAAATAAAAAAACCCTTATCCATCATCAAAAGATGAAAATTTAATTATAAATAAATAAATTCTAATGATTACCAAGTTTTGTACATTACCCCTTTACTACATGTGTTAAAGGGTCATACATGACATGACATGTTAAATTATTTAAGAGACACTAAATATTAATGATTATCATTTTATGAATGTTTCTTTACAATTACTTAAGGGCTAAAATTAGGGGTGTATGTGGGTTGGGTTGGGTCTAATTTGATTAAATCAAATATCCAGTCCGATTAATATTTTTTGGGTTGGGTTGAGTGTTCAACCCGTACTTTAAAATTTTTTTACCATGTACCCTTACATTTAACCCCATACCCTTACATATCAGAATTTTGGGCAAAAATACCTCCATATAAATAGTGTTATATTTCAAAAAATTCACTTTTTTCCTCCTCATTTTTACACTTTACGAACGGAAACTATTTTTCTCTGCAAAAATTTCTCTCCCAGAATACCTCTAGGCTCTAGATCCGGTTCAACATTCTTACACACCGGAAGTACCAAGTAAGCTAGTTCCGTTTTTTTTATTATTATTATTTTTTACACCGGAAGTAACATTGTCACTACTTCCGGTTTGTTTAGTTTTTGTTTTTCACACCGGAAGTAACATTGTCACTACTTCCAATTTGTTTAGTTTTTGTTTTTCACACCGGAAGTAACATATGTACTACTTCCAGTTCTTGCATTTTTTTCACACGGAAGTCACAATTGTGCTACTTTCGGTTGTGTTTCGTAAAAAAAAAGTTCATTGTTTCGTAAATTAATATTTTTTTCCTTTTCAATGTCTCGCATTAGAGGATGCGACAGATTAATTCACTGGAGGATGCACCTGAGGAGATTCGTGTTTTCAGAGGCCCTTATTATAGGTTAGACTGGTTGAAGCAACAATTTATCCGTCTGCGAGCTGAGAGCAGATTTGATTGTGCAGCTAATGTATTATTATTTAAACATAGTTATTATTCCGCATACTTATATAGTACTCTAATATTATTTATATTCAGACATACTTATTATTCCGCATACTTATGTAGTACTCTATTATTCAAATTTATATTATTTAATATTATTCAGACGTAAACAAAAAAAACATGAAAATAATCGTGAATTAGAAGTATAAAAAATCA
Organism: Lathyrus tuberosus; assembly: GCA_022829125.1. Classification (NCBI taxonomy): domain Eukaryota; kingdom Viridiplantae; phylum Streptophyta; class Magnoliopsida; order Fabales; family Fabaceae; genus Lathyrus; species Lathyrus tuberosus. The sequence continues at coordinate 4,311,424 of JALAZF010000346.1, forward strand.
CACTTCAATCATAATACAACATGTTTTGGGATCACCGGCTTAAGCTTGTGCCAATGTTGTAATCGTCCAGAGAATCCTGTTATCCAAGAAGTTGCATCTGATGTGCGATGCTTCTTCCAATCCATTGTGACTGGCGGTAAGGGAAATCCTTCATTCATGTTTACCTGTTACAAAAATATATTAGTGAGATGGCAAAAGAAATAATATAGTAGTATTGGAAATAAAGCTTTATAATATTTACCTGAACCCAATGATTTGAGTTTACAAAACCAATGCAGTAAATGGGAACATTAGGATTATGTGTAGTCGTCATAGGGAAGTACGTCAAACTAAGAGCACTTAATGAGACAAGAACAATATTATACCGATTTTCTATTACATAACCCATTTCTAGTAGTGTCATCTATTTATCATATGGTTGGGAACCTAAAGATGATATCAACAAGGACTCTCTCACTTTTGATAAGCGATCTTCAAATAACTTCGCATAAAGACTATTTCTGGAACCTCTGATTTCATTATCCAATTCACGACGAACCATTGACCAACCATCCTCACCATATCCTTGCAATATGCAATGGCTCTAAACCCACAATTTCTATCATCCTTAACATCAACAATGTCATGAATAAATGGTCTGATATGTTCTGGAAATTATACAATGTACTTATTACATGGTTGTTTCTTTGAGGTCTGGGATAACTATGAACATGGTCTCTTTGAAGATTTCTGAGAATTGTTGTGTGCTTGATCAACATACTCATGATATTAAGGATCACGATAAACATCATACACAACAGGTTTCTTCCCTTTTCTCTTCACTCCTCCTTTGGTCTTTATCTTCTCTTTTGGTGGTACCATCTTTGTTGTAGTGGGATAAGCTATTTCACACATCCTACTTTTTAATGCTCTCTTTCCTGCAACATCCAATGAATGAAACCTTTTCCACAATGCCTCAATTGCATTTGTCATGTCCACCTCTGCTCCATCCTCTGTGTCTAGCTCCTGTTCACCATGCATACTCAGTTTCCTCCAATGGATATGAATAGCATCAACTGGTATTGGTTCATCGCTCAATGTGTATTGCCCTAACTCACAGGCACAAGGTAACTCGTATACTGTTCTATGAAAGCACCTGCACATCTAGGTGTTTGTACCCACCATGTCAACCCTATGCCACTCTTCAGCAATGTGACGCAAAGCAGCTCTAGATACTGATTGTAAGACCCTAAATTTTGACCCCTAAGATTCCACATATCATTTGCATATCATTTGCATACAACCACGATCACACATTGGTTCCCTTACCTTTCTCGGCTTTGGGTTTGTACCTTGCAGGGTTACTGATCATCTATGTGTTTCTTATTCGCTTTATTGCTTTACTTGTTCATGTTTACTAACCCTAATCAAAATCTAAAAATATTTTTTTATCTTTTTACTAACTCTTTTTCAGGGGAAGAACGGGTTAAAAGTGCCAAAACAGCAGTCCCACAGCTCGACCGGATTTCATCTGACCAAAGTCAAAGTTGATCCGCAATTATGTCAATTTTCATCTAATCAAGGATTCCTCAAACTTTAATTGATTATTATTCAAGGAATTCCGAGGTTTATGTGTTTATTTAAATGCCTTCTTTGACAAGCAAAAGAATCGAGCCGGAAACACAACACTGCAACAAAATGCTCATTTTTCACAAATTTTACACTAAGTAACCGGTTACCCTCTGGGTAGTAATCGGTTACCTGCGAGAAAATTTGAAAAAAAATTAAAATCTGCAATTATACTCCAATCTAAGCCCTTGATCTCACTTGGAATATTCTAGATTACATCATTTTAATTCCCCTACATCACTTTGATCATTTCTCACCATGTACCATCACTAATCACCACTCTTTTGCTAAATTCCCTCCAAATTTGAATTCCAAGCCTAATTTTGATCTACCAAGCCTAATTCCAAACCACCAAATTCCTAAGCCTAAAGTCTTTAAATAGAGGCATTATTTCACTCTTTCATTCAAGCTTTTGAGAGCCAAAAAACCTCTTGCAAAATACTTCCCTAACCACAAATTCACCAAAGCTCTTCTTTCTTCTTTTGAAAGTTAGTAAGAATCACCTTGATTCTTGCTTAACTTTGAGCTAAACCTTTATCCATTCTTGTTTTCTTAATCAAATCATAGTAGATCAAGGCTTGGAGTGGAAGATCTTGCAACAATTTGAAGGAATTTTCATATTTGGAGTGGTAATTCATCTTCCACCATTGTTAAAGCTTCACATTCATCATCCATGATGTAGATCCTTGAAGATCTTGGTTGCTTGAACCTTTGGATCATATACTGTTGTTTGATTGTAGGTTTCTCTGTTGTTGTTATTTGAAAATTCGTGCAAAATTCAGTTCATGATCATAAAGTGTTTGATCAAAGTTTTGAATGAGGATCATGCTGAATTCAGCATAATTTTCTGCATTCTGGTGCAGAGTAACCGGTTAACGCCTGGGTAGTAACAGGTTACTCTCTGTTAATTTTGAAAAATAGCGCAGATTTTGAACTAAGTAACCGGTTAACGCCTGGGTAGTAACCGGTTACTTCAAAACAGAACTGATATTTTTGCTTGTTTTTTGGACTGTTTTGCTTTCTTTTGCTTTTTCTTCCCCTTTCTTCTTATTTTAAACTTGGAATGCATTATTGAGATAAATTTCTCTTTAATTTCAATGGACTTTGGGTGTTGATTAAAGGTGATTTGCTTCACACTTAAATCCACCAAGAGAGGTGATTGAACTTAAAGATGGAAAGTTCTTGAAAATGTATTTCAATTTGGTTTTCCCTCCATCCCTTCCCTCTTCTCCTTTTTTATTTTGATCGATGAAAGTCTATGGATGGAGAATTCCTTTGTTAAATTCTTAATCGAGACTAGATCGCTACCTCTTTTCTTTTCGCACGCTATTGCTTTTTGATGACGATTTGTATCGCCCATCTCGCATGCATTAGTGCTTATATCATTTTGACCGCCGTCGCTGTAGGGTGACTTCTATATAAGTTACTTGGCGAGTGCTTAACATAGCCCTACATTTGTCCCTCTCTCGATAATAATCCAATTCAACACTTGTACTTTCGTGGACCGGACCTTGATTGGTCGCGTAATCCTAATGTTGGTTAATTATTCGCATTAGTTTCATAACCTTTGTCGACTTGATGCGTAGTTGCTTTGTGTATCACAATCTTCTTTCAAGTCTTCATCAAATTTGGACTAAGTGCATTGTTTAACCACTACAGTGCAAGATATGAAGCGGAATTCCGTTGCCTTTCTGGTTTTTGTCACTTGTTGCCTTGGTTACTTTTGACTGTGGATGATTTAGTTCACCATATCAATATTATGTATATATTACTACTACTATATTACTTTATATTTTGATTACCTCTTGCACCCTTAACTCTTTACTTTTGAGCACTTTATTTCTTATGCTTTATTATGCCTCATTATCATATCATGTTTATGCTTCCGTCATTTTCACTTTGTCCACTTGGACCATATGTTTATGCTTGTGCCATTTTTCCTTTGTCCATTTGGACACAAAAACATTAATAAAAGGCCTAAACCTCTAAAAAACTTGCTTCTAATATTGGACCATGGTTATATCCTTTGCACTTGACATGGAGTTTTGGACTTAGACCTTGGAGCATCCAATGTTATTTTGGAACCTTGGACTTAGAACTTGGACTTTCTTCCCTTTGCTTTGGAATTATGGTTTGAAGACTTTAGAGCATGGTACTTTTATTTGGTTTATGGTGAAGATTTCTACACTTGTGGTTAGATCTTTCTCATCCTTAGCTTTTACTTTATGCTCTAGGATAACCTCTTCATCTCCACCCCTTTCTTAAACTTTCAAAACTTCTCTCTTTTTCAAAACCTTCTTGTTTTCAAACTTTAACCCTTTCACAATTCAAACCTTGACTTTGTCAAGTGGTTTTACCTTTCCTTCCATTTCTTAACAAATGCTAAACTACATAGGCATTTTGACCATTTCCAAAAGACTTTAAAGAACTCACTTACTTCTTTTGTGCCCTTGTGCACTTTACCTTTAACCTTTTCCTTTTAAAATCAACCAAAACAAACCTTTTTCCCCCATCTCCACACTCTCATTTTCAACAAGCAATTTTCAAACCAAAAAGCATAAATACATCAAAGGGCTCCTATAGAGTACTATAGATGTATTGGGTGTGTAAAACTTTCCCTTTACATAACCAACCCCCCTTACCCATTTCTCTTTGTCTTTTTTAGCCTTTGCTTTTTTAGACTTTAGGATTTATTCGCTTTTTTTCCTTTTCCCTTGTGGAATAAAATAAAAGCGCGGTGGCGACTCTGTTTACTTTGAGTTAAGTTAATCAATATCTTACACTCACAATTTTTCCCGCTACAGAAAAAGTGGCGACTCTGCTGGGGAGCAATTCCTTGAAGGGTTTAGCCTACTTTGATTTATTTACTGCCTTTTGTTTGATTTGCTTGTTACTTGATTGTTCTGTTTGGGAGTTCCTCTGTGTGGTGAGATAGGTCCTATACCCAGACTAGAGTGTACTTTGAGATAGTACGAATGGTATAGTCAAGGGAGCTTTGAGAGAGTAGAATCTCTAAAAAGCAGAACTTGAGAATCTATCCACTCAGTGGTTGCTTCTTTGGAATTACTGATGCCCATCGAGCAATCGTTGTAAGCATTACATTTTCCTCTGAAGCCTATAACAATGGGGACCTTTAGTCACCTTTAAACCATCTTAGCCTTTTTAGGATAGTGGCGCGGAAGCCATGAGGACGCAAGTCCAATTTGGTTGTCACGCGATGCCACACTCAGGTTAGATTCTCTTGACTATAACTGTAACACCCTTCTAAACTCCGCAGAAAACATATAAATAAATCAGAGTAAATATCATGCATTTCACAAAAGGGTGTCACATGTATTTTCAAAACATCCCAAATACACCTGTCATGCTCAATAACACTTTAAATAAATTCATGCTTTTCATAAACTTTCATTTAGCATGTAGCAGCGGATTCGCTTTAGTCATAATAGACATACTGAAAGTCTCATGCTCATATTAATCATAATCAAAACTTAGGCATAAAAGCCAATACTCCACATTATTCAAAATAAACAACAATGAAATACAAGAAGAGTATACAAAGTATCTCCCCAAAACATGAATCGAAATGTTCCCAGTGTTACATTATCAGAGCACGACTCGACCCAAAATAAATAAAGAGACTAAACAAGTTACTCCAACGGCTACCTCGCACTAGAAGCAACTCTAATCTTCAGTACCTGAGCGATGTCGTATAAAACATCATTCCAACAGAAGGGTGAGAATTCACATCAATATTGAAATTATAAGATAATGATTATTGTAAAACATATAAACACAAATAATAAATAATCTCACACTTCAATATTCATCAACAAGTATCACTCAAGTATCCACACAGTTCATATCAAATTCCAATACTCAACAAGTCACAATCACACACATACTTCCATATAACAATCATATATGCCATGTGACTCGATGCAAACTCAATGCAACTTATGCCATGTGGTACCAACACTTGTTATTTTTTTTTTCGGTTTTTACATTTAAATCGGGTCCGTCCCCTAGACCAATAACAAAACAAAAACCCGTCCCCTAGGCTTTCAAACCCCATTCGGCGTTAGGTTTGGGACAAGTCAATAATTCTCACGGAATTACCAAACATTGCCTCTTGATACAAATGATGCGTATGCAATCAATAACAATATGCAATTAAGATCATTCCCTAATCTTAATATCATGCATATTTCAAATAATTCATCACACTTGAATTATCACACAATTGCACACACAAACACATTTTCATAATTAAAGTATTTATACTTTAAATGTCATCGCCACAATCAACAATTAATACATAAGGACTAATTAGACCCAATCACAACTCACAAACATAAGTTACCAATTAAATATAGACTAATCAATCAATCACTAAAATTTGATTCCATATCCAATGAAATTCTATTATTTAATAAATAATAGTCACCATTTAAAGAGACAATTCATATTTAAATAAATAATTTAATATTTAAATAAATAATCTATATTTAAAATTAAATAACCAATATTTAATAAATACTATATAATTAAATAAATAATCAATCTCTAAATTAAATAATCAATGTTTTAATTAACTAATTAACATTTAATAATTTATTTAATTCTTTAGTAAAACTTTAATACATAAATATTATATATATATATTTATTACAGTATAGGTTATTAGAGGAAAATAATACATTGTTCTCACTCATATACGCTACAGTACTGCAATTGGTCTTTCTTTTCCATAAAATTCGATGGCCATATTTCCATGTCCTTCGTAGCGCTACAGGAAATAGGAAGTAAACCACTTAGTTGCTATAGTACACCCAACTTATAATTTATGTTACCTTTCCATTATTATAAACTAACAATAATTCCAATCAATTCTAAATTCATTGCCTAGTTAATATATTAATTAATGAATATAATTCCTTTGGTTTGAGACACAGTCCAGCGAACAGTAACTACTACTATGCAATTTTCCACTATTTGTTTTTCTCATTCTTTGCTCTATGCGCTACAGGTGGCGCCTTATATATATATATATATATATATATATATATATATATATATATATATATATATATATATAGGTGAGGATGTGATTCATAAGTGATTCCTATTATTTTTTTTTGAAAAAGGCCAAGAAGAAATTATCATTAAACGGCATAAGAAATGCCCAGTACAAGGAGTCAATTTCATTCTACCTATTTCTTCTATTTCCTAACATTAAATATCCTCATTTTTAATGCTACTAGTTAACTCCACCCCATGGGCCCACTATATGACTTACTGCGCATGAAATGAAGAGAAAGGCCATGGTACCATGTTAAATATCCTACACCATCTATTCAATACTTCATACTATCCATTAATTAATATATACATATATCATATGTGTACTACATGGCTTATTCCATACACAAGTTTCTGTACATGAATAGTGAAAAGGGTGCTACCTACATAACAAAGTCCTGCGCTGAAACAAAGAAAGGAGAAAAGCTACTTAATATCTCCTCATTCAATTACATATTGGTCAAAAATTCCTGATGCAATTAATGTTGAGTTTTCATGCGCTGTACACACGACATAAAGTAGTTACTATATAATATTCATTATACCAATTACCACATTACTCCAATGATATGGGTTCTGCGCTGCACTGTAAATAAAATAGGGGAGTATTTCCAGATTTTCAACTTCAATAGCTGCTTCAAATCTTAAATGGATCTCTAAACTATCACCAAAAATTAATTTCTAAACATCAAAACTAATAATTTCAGAAATAATCATTAACCTAATTAATCTCAATTTCATAAAAAAAGATTTTGGGATTTTTCACTAACCCCATTTCTATCCAATAATCAACACCCAATAACCCTAATATTGAGTAAAAACTCACCCTTACCTTGAATTTCTTGATGAATTTGTTCCTTGATCTTTGAGTTCCTCTCCTCTTTCCTTTCTAATCTTCTTTCTCTTCTACTCTTCTAATTTCTCTTCTCCAATTTTTCTTACTAACTTTCTCCTCTAAAACCCTAACTATTCATAAACCAAATGGGCCTAACCCAACCCATTACTCTTAATATTAACACCTCACCTCAAAGCCCACTAATTTCCAACAACTATAATATCATATAAAATATAATAGATTAAATATTTTACTAAATACTAACAATCTAATTAAAATAAATAATTAGATAAATTCAACAATTCAATTTATTTTCAAATAATAAATTAATTCACACATTTCAATTTAATTAATTAAATCAATTAATTCACTTAAATCAAATAATTCAAATAAATTAGATAAATCACATAAATCAAATAATTCACAAAATCACTCAATAATTAATATAAATAACTAATTAATAAAAATCGGGGTGTTACAATAACTACCAACCTCCGAGGAATTAGTGCGCTGATGTGTTTTATATTGGATCGTGGACCCTGGGCACTTTGTTTAGAACCATCTGGTTTTTGCAGGTACAATGAAGACATAACCCTTAGTACACACCTTTGTGGGATTGGTTCTTACCCTTGACTCCATGCTCGTGACGTCGAACCTTTGAACCTGTGTGATTTGTGTGATCTTGTTTGTGGTTGTTGCATTCATGCATTCATCACTTATCCGTTTTCAAGGAAAAAAATTAGACTATTGCAAATATGGACCAAGCAAATGCCCCTTTGGCAAAAGGTTTTAAAAGTTATGACGCATGTGTCCTCAATATTTCCCATGTTTGCAATAATCGGTCGATTTCCTGAAAGCAAAAGCATTGCATCCATCATTTGCATACATCTGCATTCCCTCGAGTTACCCAAGAAACTCATTTTGGTTGTCTCCTTCTTCAGTTATATGTCGACCGTCAGGCTGTTTCCCTAACACAACTACGGAACTAGAGCTGCTGTTAGATTGAGAATGGAAAACCAAGAACAACACAACATGGAAGTCCGAATGGAAATTGATGAGTTGAAGTATGGTATGACCAAGCTCACTGAAATGTTGCAAGTTCTGATTGATAGAGGAGAACAACCTCAGAGCACTGCGATTGTTGAAACCACAGCTGCTGCCGCTGAACCTCAGTTGGTCCCGCAACCTACTTCTACTTGGCCAGAATTTGGGTTACCTCCGAATTACACGTCGACCTTTGCGACTACTCCGATGGCTGTTCCATCTGTGCAACCAGTGTGTTCCGCCCCAGTGTTCACTGAACCTCAACCTGTTGTGCATCCTACTGCTCAAGATACTTATGAGAATCCTCATTTCGTGTACCATGCTACTGGTCCATCATCTGAAAGTCAAGGAGAACCTGGGTACATTGAAGAAGTCAGAGAGCATTGTCAGACTCTGGAGAAAAGGATAAAAGTTGTGGAAGAAAATGATGTCTTTGGTCTGCCATGATGGACATGTGCTTAGTTTTAGACCTGGTTATGCCTGCCAAGTTCAAAACTCCTGAATTTGAGAAGTACAAGGGGCATTCCTGTCCAAAGAGTAACTTGGTGATGTACTACCGCAAGATGACTGCCTATACCAACAACGACAAACTGCTTATCCACTGTTTCTAAGACAGCTTGAGTGGTGCTTCAATGAAATGGTATATGAAACTTGATAAGAACAATATCCAAACTTGGAATGACTTAGCCAATGCTTTCATGAAGCAATATGGGTACAATCTGGACATGGCACCTGATCGCCGTCAATTACAGATAATGTCTCAGAAAGACAAAGAATCCTTCAAAGAGTACGCTCAGCGGTGGAGAGAGCTAGCTGCTCAAGTGGAGCCACCTTTGGCAGAAAAAGAACTGACTGGTTTATTCATGGATACTATTAATCCTTTGTTTTGGGAAAATATGGTAGGCAGTGTATCATCTGGTTTTACTGACCTAGTCAATATTGGAGACAGACTAGAAGAGGGTATCAAGAAGGGAAAGATTACTAATGTTGAAGCCTCTAGTGGTGCGAAAAAGTCCTATGGGAATTTTCAAAAGAAGAAAGAGGGTGAAATCCATGCTGTTTCAAGTGAAAGGAAACCTTATCGCAAGTAACAACAATATCATGTTTAACCTTATGTAGTTGCAGTTGCTCCTGTTGCCAATGCTCAACCAGCTCAAGCGCCTCGTCAGACTGCTAGAACAAATCCGACTCACAATAGGACTAACTTTGATCCTATCCTGATGTCCTACACTGAGTTGTATCCATGCATGGTTAAGAGAGGTTTGATTACTACAAGGCCTTTACCTCCTCCTCCGAATCCTCTTCCAGTCGGCTATAGGGACGATCTTCACTGTGAGTTCCATCAAGGTGGGGCAGGACATAATTTGGAAGACTGTTATGCGTTGAAAGCTAGGGTGCAATAGCTGATCAGAAACAAGATGCTCACCTTTGAAGATACCAATCCTAATGTTGTGAACAATCCTTTGCCAGAGCATGTTAATTGAAGCTTCAGTCAACTTCGGTAGATCATTTCCAAAAGCCAGTGTTTTAGATAGGACAACTCATCCTTGTTGCTGATTACTCACTAGGCCTTTGTTTCTTTCTGTTTGCATTTCCCTTTAATTGTACTGAATGTTTGCTTTTAAGCTTTGTTTGTACTTTCATGGTGTTTTTAATGAAATGAGCATTGCAACGTTTTGATTCAATTCATTTACCGTATGCATCTTTATGCTTTCTTTTTCAAAAACAAAAATATATTTCTTGTTCACTTTCTTTATCAAGCTTTTGTTCATGCAATGATTGGAGGGAGGATGATGAAAACGAGATACCCGAAATTGTTGAATTGTATGCTTTCGATTAAAACTTGGCTGAGGATGTACATACATTATTTCTAATCCCAAACACTGGAGTAATAAGGAAGTTAATCCCTTGTCAACCCCTTTGAGCCTAGAAGTTGGAGTTTCTTTCTGTACGAAAAACCCCACATTTTTAACCTAGGGATGGGTAGTTCTCAGTTAATTTGGCTATGCATTCAAATTCAAGTGAATCATTCAAGATACCTTCCAATAAAGTTTGCAATCACAAGCTTTCCTTCGCACACATCAAAGAAGTGTCGAAGACGTCGTTCAAATCAAAAGCCAATGATGGTTCACCGTAATCATTAAGCCAGGCAGTCACTATCTTCCAAAAAGAAAAAGAAGAGAAAGAAAGAATGAAAAAAAGCCCGCTAAGTCAAAACCTACGAAGGAGACTCAGGCAAAAACTGGGGCATCCCGCTGACTGTAAGCTCAAATGACACAGTTCAGAAAAAAGTTAGGGATAACAAAAGAAAAATCAATCAAGAGGTCACCAAAAATCCTCAAAGATAAAACAAGCGGACCAAAGTCCATAGTGAAGTCGCCAAAAACAACAAAATGTTGTAAGGGAGTGACTGCCACCTCAAAAATCCTGGCTATTGAGTCATCATCATAACAGTGTTGCAATTCCAAAAATCACTTGGGACCTGAATGCATAGGTTGAATTAACTGAGTGTAGGACCGGAGAACATCACGAAGAATGGGTTGGGTACAAATAAACTTTGAGCCTTTATCCTTGTTTCAAAAACCGTGAACCAAACCACGTTACAACCCTCGAAAGACCTAATTGAAGCCAGGTTTCTTTTGAAAGCATACTACAGCAAGGTTGCGTAAACTGACTCCCATGTTTGTTGTCAATCATTTGCTCTGATTTCTTACCTCTGCTTTCTCTTTCACTTTGCATGTTTTAAACCACCGTGTTTTGACAAGTGATGCATTTGCTTCACATCAATAATATCTCTCCAAAAATGATTTTGATTTCAAAAAATTGCATGAACTTTGCATTAAAATTACCATGTTTGAGCAAACAATTTTATTTGCAAACAAACTTTCCTCATCAAGGAATTTTCAAACAGTTGAGAAACTTGGTCAGTGATCCTATCAGTGGCACATTACTCCTAGGTCCTATTCTGAACTAGTTCAAGATTTGTTTCTCAGCACAAGTTATTCTCAGAATTAGTTAACCAGAAGATCTCCTTCAAGACTCATACTGGGTTTAGCTTTCTCAACATTCATTCAACAACTGAAGCCATGATCAGTTATTCTCAACATTCATTCAACAACTGAAGCCATGATCAGTTATTCTCAACATTCATTTCAACAACTGAAGCTATGATCAGTTTATCCTTTCAACAATCATTCCAAGAGTTGAAGCCATGATCAATTCATCCCCAACCATAGTCAGAACTGAAGCCATGATCAGTTGATTCTCCAGCAGTTATTTCAAGAACTGAAGCTATGATCAGTTTATCCTCATCAGTCAATCAATCTGGGGCAAATTTCTTCAAGGACCCCAAGCAGCTTTTCATGCCTTTCCTCAAAGGATCATCAATGTGATACAGTTTACCAGTGTGGCAGAGATATGTACAACAACAACATCTCTAATCCCTAAGCAGAATGGCAATGATCTCCATGTTGAGGAATTAGTCTTTCATCAATGTGATACAGTTTACCAGTCAAAGGATCATCAATGTGATACAGTTTACCAGTGTGGCAGAGATATGTACAACAACAACATCTCTAATCCCTAAGCAGAATGGCAATGATCTCCGTGTTGAGGAATTAGTCTTTCATTCTTTCCCCACAGAGTCTATCTCAGTTATCTTAATCATTTGCTTGGCATTACATATATCATTCATAACATTGCATAGAAAAATTTGCATAGCTCTAAGTGTGTTTCGCGCTCATATGCACTTCCTGAGGTTTTGTTTCTATCAACATTTTACCTTGTGATCAAAGTCCAACTTACTTGGCACCTACAAAAATAGTTACCTGTCTTTTCACCCAGTGTTATTCTTGGATCCTTGGACTCTTTCACTCCAGTGTCGTTCCTGGATGCCTGTCTCTTTTGATCTTCAGTGCCATTCCTGGATATTTTGTTTCTCTTATTTCTCCCAGTGTTATTCTTGGAAGTCCTTTTTCTCCTCTATAATCCCCAGCAGATGTTTTTTGGATGTCTTTCAGTGCCATCCCTGAAAGTCCTTTCTCACTTTATCCAATTCCATTCTTGGATAACTCTGATGAACCTTCACATCAAATGGCATCTCTCTAGTTTCCTCAGCAGAGAAGTTTGTTGTGAATCCCTTTTTTTCCTTCAAATGGCATCTCTCTGAGGAAGCCTCGTTGAGAAGTTTGTTGTAAATCCTTTTCCTTCAAATGGAATCTCTTCGAGGAAGCCTCGTTGAGAAGTTTGTTGTGAAATTCCCATTATCCAAAGCCATGATTGGATATCTCCTGCTTCCACCTTCATCCAAAGCCATGATTGGATGTCTTTTGTTTCTTCTTCATTCAAAGCTATGATTGGATGTCGTATCCTTTATCCAAAGCCATGATTGCATCTCTCTTTTTTTTACCTTCATTCAAAGACATGATTAAATGTTGTCCCTTTTATCCAAAGCCACGATTGGATATCTCGTTGTTTTACCCCATCCAAAGCCATGATTGGATGTTGTTTGCCTCTTGTGTCCAATGCCATTCTTGGATGTCCCTGATGTTTACTCTTGCCTCATTCAACGTCATTCTTGAATGTTGTCTTTCCTTCTATCCAATGTCATTCTTGGATATCTTATCCCCGGTAGAATGTTTTCACTTCCATCCAAAGCTATGATTAGATGTCGTTGTTACTTTTTCCAGAGTTTGCTTTTGCCTCATTCAATGCTATTCTTGAGTGACGATGTTGTTCTACCAAAAACTTTACCATTGTTGTCCAATGCCATTCTAGGACATCTTCTGGCATTCTTCTATCTCGTTTGTAGTTTCCATCCAAAGCCATGATTGGATGTCACTACTCGTCTTCCTAGGGTCTTGTCCCTCTACCTCCAACTATTGATGGATACTTCTTGTCGCCTTGACAGATCTCCAGAAATAGCTCATATTCCCCAGCGTGTCTTTTCACATCATTTAACTCAATCTCTTGTCTCAGTTTCCTCGCAGAGTGTTTTACCCTTTGCATTCATGTCATCTTATGGCATCTTAGGGCTAAAAATATAGTTTTTTTGTATTTAAGTATCTCCATATCTCTTCGGATTGAAGAAACTTAAACAGGGGCAGCTGTAAGACCCTAATTTTTGACCCCTAAGATTCCACATATCATTTGCATACAAGCACGATCACACATTGGTTCCGTTACCTTTCTCGGCTTTGGGTTTGTACCTTGCAGGGTTACCGATCATATGTGTGTTTCTTATTCGCTATATTGCATTACTTGTTCATGTTTACTAACCCTAATCAAAATCCAAAAATATTTTGTTTTCTTTTTACTAACTCTTTTTCAGGGGAAGAACATGTTAAAAGTGCCAAAACAGCAGTCCCGCAGCTCGAACGGATTTCATCTGAACAAAGTCAAAGTTGATCCGCAATTATGTCAATTTTCATCTGATCAAGGATTCCTCAAGATTTAATTGATTATTATTCAAGGAATTCCAAAGTTCATGTGTTTATTTCCATGCCTTCTTTGACAAGCAAAAGAATCGAGCCGGAAACACAACAGTGCAACAAAATGCCCATTTTTCACAAATTTTACACTAAGTAACCGGTTACCCTCTGGGTAGTAACCGGTTACCTGCGAGCAAATTTGAAAAAAAATTAAAATTTGAAATTATACTCCAATCTCAGCCCTTGATCTCACTTGAAATATTCTAGATTACATCATTTTAATTCCCCTACCACTTTGATCATTTCCCACTATATACCATCACTAATCACCACTCTTTTGCTAAATTCCCTCCAAATTTGAATTCCAAGCCTAATTTTGATCTACCAAGCCTAATTCCAAACCACCAAATTCCCAAGCCTAAAGTCTTTAAATAGAGGCATTATTTCACTCTTTCATTCAAGCTTTTGAGAGCCAAAAAACCTCTTGCAAAATACTTCCCTAACCACAAATTCACCAAAGCTCTTCTTTCTTCTTTTGAAAGTTAGTAATAATCACCTTGATTCTTGCTTAACTTTGAGCTAAACCTTCATCCATTCTTGTTTTCTTCACCAAATCATAGTAGATCAAGGCTTGGAGTGGAATATCTTGCAACAATTTGAAGGAATTTTCAGATTTGGAGTGGTAATTCATCTTCCACCATTGTTAAAGCTTCACATTCATCATCCATGATGTAGATCCTTGAAGATCTTGGTTGCTTGATCCTTTGGATCATATATTGTTGTTTGATTGCAGGTTTCTCTGTTGTTGTTATTTGAAAATTCGTGCAAAATTCAGTTCATGATCATAAAGTGTTTGATCAAAGTTTTGAATGAGGATCTTGCTGAATTCTGCACAATTTTCTGCATTCTGGTGCAGAGTAACCGGTTAACGCTTGGGTAGTAACAGGTTACTCTGTATTAATTTTGAAAAATTGCGCAGATTTTGAACTAAGTAACCGGTTAACGCCTGGGTAGTAACCGGTTACTTCAAAACAGAACTGATATTTTTGCTTGTTTTTTGGACTGTTTTGCTTTCTTTTGCTTTTTCTTCCCCTTTCTTCTTATTTTAACCTTGGAATGCATTATTGAGATAAATTTCTCTTTAATTTCAATGGACTTTGGGTGTTGATTAAAGGTGATTTGCTTCACACTTAAATCCACCAAGAGAGGTGATTGAACTTAAAGATGGAAGGTTCTTGAAAATGTATTTCAATTTGGTTTTCTCTCCATCCCTTCCCTCTTCTCCTTTTTTATTTTGATCGATGAAAGTCTATGGATGGAGAATTCCTTTGTTGAATTCTTAATCGAGACTAGATCGCTACCTCTTTTCTATTCGCACGATATTGCTTTTTGATGACGATTTGTATCGGTCATCTCGCATGCATTAGTGCTTATATCATTTTGACTGGCGTCGCTGTAGGGTGACTTCTATATAAGTTACTTGGCGAGTGCTTAACATAGCCCTACATTTGTCCCTCTCGATAATAATCAAATTCAACACTTGTACTTTCGTGGACCGGACCTTGATTGGTCGCATAATCCCAATGTTGGTTAATTATTTGCATTAGTTCCATAACCTTTGTCGACTTGATGCGTAGTTGCTTTGTGTATCACAATCTTCTTTCAAGTCTTCATCAAATTTGGACTAAGTGCATTGGTTAACCACTATAGTGCAAGATATAAAGCGGAATTCCGTTGCCTTTCCGGTTTTTGGCACTTGTTGCATTGGTTACTTTTGACTGTGGATGATTTAGTTCACCATATCAATATTATGTATATATTACTACTACTATATTACTATATATTTTGATTACCTCTTGCTCCCTTAACTCTTTACTTTTGAGCACTTTATTTCTTATGCTTTATTATGCCTCATTATCATATCATGTTTATGATTCCGTCATTTTCACTTTGTCCACTTGGACCATATGTTTATGCTTATGCCATGTTTCGTTTGTTCACTTGGACAAAAACAACATTAATAAAAGGCCTAAACCTCTAAAAAACTTGCTTCTAATATTGGACCATGGTTACTATCCTTTGCACTTGACATGGAGTTTTGGACTTAGACCTTGGAGCATCCAATGCTATTATTGGAACCTTGGACTTAGAACTAGGACTTTCTTCCCTTTGCTTTGGAATTTTGGTTTGAAGACTTTGGAGCATGGTACTTTTATCTGGTTTATGGTGAAGATTTCTACACTTGTGGTTAGATCTTTCTCATCCTTAGCTTTTACTTTATGCTCTAGGATAGCCTCTTCATCTCCACCCCTTTCTTAAACTTTCAAAACTTCTCTCTTTTTCAAAACCTTCTTGTTTTCAAACTTTAACCCTTTCACAATTCAAACCTTGACTCTGTCAAGTGGTTTTACCTTTCTTTCTATTTCTTAACAAATGCTAAACTACATAGGCATTTTGACCATTTCCAAAAGACTTTAAAAAACTCACTTACTTCTTTTGTGCCCTTGTGCACTTTACCTTTAACCTTTTCCTTTTAAAATCAACCACAACAAACCTTTTGATCGTACCTGGATCAGACAGTTATTCAGTGGCCAACAACGTCGTATGGACTTCAGCTCCGGTGAGGTTGGAAGACGGTCGGGGGGTACCTGCAAGGTACTCCGACGCTCAAGTAAGATAACAGTCAGAGAAAGGCAAGTACAGAAGAAGAAGGTTAGTGTGTATGAGATTGTGTAACCTGACTCTCTCAAGTGAGAGGGTATTTATAGAGAGCCCCCAGCGCTGGGCCAACGGCCACTAGCACTAGGCTAGATTGCGAGGCCCAATCCAAGTAACTGCCAGGGCTTACGTGGCATAGTGGAGATCAGCACGTGGTCTTTGCCCTAGGGTAACCGTTCCTAGATCTCCAGAATTAGGGCAGACCGATTCCATCGGGAGTGGGTGGTTACATGAGAACGTGTCCTTGCGGGGATGAGTCTTGCGTGTCGGGGAGAGACGTGTCCTCGTGGGGAGGACTCTTATGTGCAGAAGGAGATGGCTCTTCGTTGGGAGGAGCACCTGAGCGTCAAGGAGGAGCGAGCCCGGAGAGGCTTAGTGCCTCTGCCCGATGCTCTATGTCGTGCGTGCCCGAACACCGCCGAGGTGTGGCATGTGCCCGACACTGTTGAGGTCGGGCGTGTGCTCGACATTGGTCGTGCTAAGAGGCCTTTGTTGGGCCACCCCAGGACGTGTGGGTTAAGCCTGCTCGATTGAGGGGCAGACCTCGTCCCAGTCCAGAACAAGAGCCCCCCAAGTCGTTGCTCTGAGGTGTCAGGGTAATGAATTTAGGGTCAGTACTATGTCGAGGACGTGTCCTGTCGGGGAAGGGACTCTAAACGAGGAACAATTGGTAAACCGGGTAGAACAAATCGATCTGCCCGTGCTAGAATGGCCGCGGATGGGCGACGACGCGGGGAGAAGTCTGAAACGAGGTGAATGAAAAGACGTGTTGGGGAATGAAAAGATGTGCCTGGGGAAGCGTGCGCCACATGTCACACCTCATCATTGCCTAGGGCGGCTACGCTAGGGTAGCGTAATCGATTGCCTAGGAAATCCTCGAGTCTCGTGAGGAGCCTATAAAAGGGCTCGAGTTCGTGTCAGTTGCACTTTCCATCTTTTTCGCTCTCTTCTTCTTCCTATCTCCGTCGCCGCTCCACCGTCGTTTTCTGCCGTACGTCGCCGCATCTACCGCTCCGGTCAGGCTTCAACCACCGTTCCAAGTAAGCTTTTGATCTCTTTCTTTTCTGTTTTGCTTTCTGTTGGTGGTTTTTCAGTGAGCTGATGAAGTTCCCGGTAATCCCTTGAGGGTTCCGGCCGAAAACGGCGGGACGTTCCTAGGGTTCCGGTAGGTTTGGCGGAGGCTTGGGATGAATGTCCCGAGGACCCGATGAATACCCCAAGGACATACGATGAATGTCGCGGGGAAGTGAGGTGAGAGGATTGGAGACCCGAAGAGGGGACGGGGTTAACGGCCTCGGGCCGTTCGCCGTGTCCCCGAACGTTTTCCTTGCTCTCGCTGCCCTTTCACTTGATCGGCGGTGGAAGGGTGGATTTGGTCGCGGCCAACATGTTCACCTATTTCCTCTGCTTTTCAGGTAAAAAATGGCCGAGAGGCTTCCGGGGATTCTCCAGATAGACTTTGAACCAGACGTCAACGGGCCCGCGCAGATCCCTGGGGAGGAGTTCGTGCGTCCGGTCTCCGAATGGGCCGGCGAGGAGCCGCTAAACATAAAATCACGTTTCGCTGCCGACGACACGGATGCTTTTGCCTTCGTCGAGGACGTCCCTGAGGGCGAGCAGGCGAAGTGGACCGTCTTCCAGCCTCGGGCACACCATCGCATCTGCTCGAATTACCGTGGGTTAAGGTTCTCCATGTATGAGTTTGCCTTCAAAGAGGCTGGTATTCGTCTCCCCTTCAACAGCTTTCAATTGGGGGTTTTCAACCGGCTGCACCTGGCGCCGTCCCAGCTTCATCCTAACGCTCTTGCCTTCATGCGGGCATTTGAGATCGTGTGTGACTACCTCAAGATCGGGACTACCCTCGCGCTCTTTTTCCGCGTCTTCTATCTCCAACGTTTGACGGACCAGGGGCGACACAGTTGGGTCTCCTTCAAACAGCCGAGGACGATGTTCAAGGCGTACTCGGATTCGATTAGGAACTTCAAAGATAGGTTCTACTATGTCATGCCTGCGACGCACGACGCTGTGGGTACGCTTTATGACATCATGACCGACAGTTCCGGGGAGGAGAGGTTTGTGTCCAAGTGTCCCCTGGAGTGGGAGGATGCGCACTTCGCGCTTGGTACAGACGAATACCTCGTGAAGCCTGGCGAGCTTTTGGAGGAGGACAAAGGAGCGTACGCCACGTTGGTCGCATATGTTACCAGTTTTAACCGGGCAGAGTGTGTTGGTAGGGATGGAAAATACATCCTCAACCCACGAGGAAGGGTTGTGACCTCTCCCTGTTACATAAACACCAGGGGTCACCTTGAGTGCAAGTCTCCCGATGAGGCCAAGAGGTTCATAGGTAGGAGCTCCCCGTCCTGTTCGGGCGTCCGTTTAGTTTTTTTTCTTTATGCTAACTTTTTTCATGTTTTCTCTTGCAGCTCAAATGTCGAACGCCACCGAGCGCATCCTGAAGTTGGCCGCTGAACGGACACCTAAGCGAACCAAGAGCCGCATTCGGGATGTTATTCAGGATGCGGCGTCGACTGGGACGAAAAGTGGCTCGGCCTCTCCACATTGTAGCCAGTCTCCTCCTCCGGAGGGCACCCCAGCCAAGAAAGCGAGGACCGAGGGACCTGTCCTCGTGGATCTCGTGGACCCTACCTCACCGGAGAAGTTTCTAATGTCCACCTGTCACCTTCAGCGGAATTTCTTTGGGGGAAGCCCCCCCGTCATTGTCGAGGCCGAGGTGAAGGCAGTTCAGGGAATGGACGGTGCGGCCAGGAGAGAGGCGCTTGTCGAGGATCTTGTGGCCATGATGCGAGTCTTTGAGACTGCCTGGATATTGAACGAGGGGACCCCCTCTGCTGCCGAGTTATAGAAGCTGAAGAATGGGTATATTGCCCTCGAGAAGGAGAAGGAGAAGGTCGCGGCTGATCTGCAAAGGGCCCAGGCCAAATGCGAGGATTATGCTAACGCGCTCCGCGAGCTGAATGAGGCCAAGGCTGCACTGAAGGCGACTCAAGAGGAGCGTGATCGCTTTCGGACCAAGATTGTAGAATTGGAAACCGCTGTCCATCCCGCAGAGAAAGAATCTGCCGAGGAGAAAAGCTTCGCCGACCGCGCGAGCCTGATCGCTAAGATTTGGGATCTTCAGCAAGATAGTCTGGAGGCCCTCGAGATAGGCTTTAAGAATGCAGTGGAGCAGGTCGGTGCCGAGAATCTGGGTGTTCAGCTCACGCTCGACAGGATCAGCCCGTTCCTTCGTGTGGTCAATGGCAAGTTGGACCTGCCAGAGGAGGAGGACGAGGAGGATGGACGCTGGGTTGAGGACGAGATTGTTGTTTAGTTTTGCTTGTTTGGCATGCGTACCACTCTCTTTTGATCTCGGTTTATCTGGCCTGCGCGCCATTTTTTCTTTGTAATGACTTGTGCTCGGCCTGCGTGCCAGGGGCTTTTTGACACTTGTTTGTAATATTTGTACGCTGGGCATCTGCCCGCTTCAATGCACTTTTGTTTAACTGCTCGTGTGCTGTTTGTATGTTTTCAATTGTGTGTGATGTTATTGCATTTGCTATACTTTGTTTATTTTTGTCTACGTAATAGAGATTTTGGGGCTTGCTAGACTTCGATAATCCTCGACTGCGTGGAGAGCTGGTCGAGTGGCCGGGGGTGTATCCCTACCTTCAACTAGGCTAAGAGCTCGGTCGAGGTCTTAGCTTCGCAGTGTGAACTTCCCATCGCGAGCTGGGTGTTCTTCCTAATCGGTGCGACAACGAAGGAGCTCGATCGAGGTGTCCTCGTCGGACCAAAGTGCTTGCGCACACACAACGCGGCCCTTGATCATCGTGTTCTGTATAGGGGTCTCGCGCTTGTACCCTAGTGCGTCCCCATAACCGCGATGCTGGTGTGACGCGGGCAGTGTTTAACTGTAGTACTTTTTGAGCTTCTCAATGTTCCATGGTCGAGCAAGTTCCTCCCCATGCAAATTTTCGAGGAAGTGGGCTCCTGTCCCCGTTTTTGCACGGACGCGGTACGAGCCCTCCCAATTCGCAGCGAGTTTGACTTCTCGCGAGTCTTTCTGGTTCCTTCCCTCAGGGTGTCGTTGTTCACATCCCCGTTGAGGGGGGCTTCTGTCCTCCTCGAGGGTTCCCTGATTTCCACGGGGATCACCGCTTCTGTTCCGTAGGTCAGACGAAAGGGGGTCTCTCCGGTTGTGGAATGTGGGGTCGTTCAGTAGGCCTAGAGGACGCTGTGCAGCTCCTCGACCCATCGTTGTTTGGCGTCGCCTAATCGACCTTTCAATCCTCGGAGGATTACCCTGTTCTCCGCTTCCACCTGCCCATTCATTTGAGGGTGTTCGACCGACGTGAAGTGCTGCTTCGTGCCTAGTTTGGTGACGAAGTCTTGAAAGTTCTTGTCGGTGAACTGTGTTCCATTGTCGGTGACAATGGCCTGAGGCACGCCGTATCGGGCAAGGATGTTTCTTTTGTAAAAATGCAGTATGTTGAAGGCTGTGATTTTGGCCAACGCTTCCGCCTCGATCCACTTCGTAAAGTAGTCCACTCCGACGATGAGGTACTTGTTTTGATATGATCCTATGACAAAAGGTCCAAGGATGTCCATTCCCCACCACGCAAACGGCCATGGGGAGGACAGTGTTTTGAGCTCGCTAGGAGGAGCGAGGTGCATGTCCCCGTGTCGCTGGCATCTATCGCACTTCTTAACGTGTTCCTTGGCGTCCTGTTGCATGGTGGGCCAGTAATACCCTACTCGAAGTGCCTTACGGGCTAACGATCGCCCGCCGAGGTGCTGCGCATTGATTCCCTCGTGGATTTCCTGGAGGATGCCGGGTACCCTGTTCTCCTCGACACATCTGAGGAGAGGGATAGCAAACCCTCACCGGTATAGCTTATCTTCGACTACCGTGTATGAGCACGCCCGCCGCTTTACCATCCTCACTTCCTTGGGATCTTCAGGCAGTCTGCCCGTCGTGAGGTACTCGTACACCGGGGTCATCCAGCAATTGTTGTCCCCAATGGCTTTCACGTCCGTCGCCGGAACGGGTTTGTCAATGCTCGGGCAGGAAAGCACTTCTTGTATGACGGATTTGTTTCCACCCTTCTTATTTGTGCTTGCTAATTTGGACAGGACATCTGCTCGGGCATTGTGCTCGCGAGGAATGTGGGTTACTTCCATGGAGGTGAATTTTTTCATCTTTTCTTTCACCAAGGTCAAGTATTTGATGAGGCTGTCGTTCTTGGCCTGATACTCTCCTCGGACTTGCGAGGCCACGAGCTGGGAGTCGGTGAAGATTTTAACCTCCTTGGTGCCGAGGTCCTCGGCCAGCCGAAGCCCGGCGAGGAAAGCCTCGTACTTTGCTTGGTTGTTCGACGTAGGGAAGGATAGTTTGAGGGATACCTCGATCAGGATGCCTTCCTCATTTTCGAGGATGATGCCCGCCCCGCTTCCCTTCGGGCTAGATGCTCTGTCGACGTAGATCGTCCATTTTTGGGATTCGTTGATCGAAGGTTCTGGGCCGGTCATCTCTGCCACAAAGTCGGCCAATACTTGAGCCTTCAGGGCCTTCCTTCCCTCGTATTGGATGTCAAACTCTGCGAGTTTGAGCGACCACCTGAGCATCCTCCCCGCCATATCTGGTCGTCCGAGGAGTTGCCTTATGGGCTATTCGGTCCTTACGATGACAGTGTGGGCTAGGAAGTAATGGCGTAGCCTCCTGGCCGCGGTGACGAGGGAAAGGGCGACCTTCTCTATCTACTGATACCTGAGCTCGAGGCCTTGGAGGGCTTTGCTCATGAATTAAATCGGTTTCTGCCCGTTCCGGGTTTCTCGAATGAGGACCGCGCTGACCGCTTCACTCGTGATTGCGAGATACAAGAAAAGTGTCTCCCCGCTCTCGGGCCGTGAGAGGACCGGGGGTTGCTATAGGACTTGTTTTAGGTGGAGGAGCGCCTGCTCGCATTCCTCGCTCCATTTAAACATCGCTTTTTTTCGAAGAAGTTTGAAAAATGGGAGTGCGTATTGCGCAGACTTGGCGACGAAGCGGAAGAGGGCGGTGAGCATCTCGTTCAATGACTGTATCGACTTTTTCGAGTCCGGAGTAGGAATCTCGGAGAAAGCCCTACATTTGTCGGGGTTGGCTTCGATTCCTCGTTTGTGAGGTAGAAGCTGAGGAACTTACCTGCCCGAACGCCAAAGATGCATTTGTCGGGGTTGAACCTCATGCGGCATCTCCTCGCTGTGTCGAACACCATCTTGAGGTGCGCGGCGTGGTCGACTTCTTCCACGGATTTGACGATCATGTCGTCCATATAGACCTCGAGCATGTCGCCGATTTCAGCCCGGAAAACCTTGTTCATCATCCGTTGGTAGGTCGCACCGACGTTCTTCAGGCCGAAGGGCATTACGTTGTAGTAGTAATTGCCCGACTCGGTCATGAAAGCCGTGTGCTGTTTGTCGGCCTTATCCATGGGAATTTGGTTGTATCCTGAGTATGCATCTATGAAGGATAGTAGTTTGTAACCTGCAGAATTGTCGACCAGCTGGTCGATGTTAGGCAAAGGATAACAGTCTTTTGGGCAAGCCCGGTTAAGATCAGTATAGTCAACACACATCCTCCATTTTCCATTATTCTTTTTGACGAGTACAACGTTGGACAGCCAAGTTTTGTACCTGGCCTCCGAAATAAAATTTGCCTCTAGGAGGTCTTTTACAGCTTTTTAGCAGCCTCCGCTTTTTCGGGAGACTGCTTACGCCTAAGTTGAGCTATGGCCCTAGCGGCCGGATCTACTGCGAGCTGATGGCAAGCCACCTCGGGGTCAAGGCCAGGCATCTCGGAGGCGCTCCACGCGAACAGGTCAGCGTTCTCCCAGAGACATGCCTTCTACTGCTCCTTTGCCAGTTCGGGGATCCCGGTGCCAATCTTCACGTTACGGTCTGGATCTTCCCCGAGTGCCACAAGCTCAAAGTCTCCGTCTGGGATGGGGCGCGTTGGGTGGAGAGGCCGCCCGTTGTTTTCCGCCTAGAGGTCGAGGTCTTCTGCCCCGTCTTCATCGGGTTCGCCCGGGAACCTGCTGTCGAGGTCGACCGCGTTGACGGGCGAGAGAAGTCTCTGTACGGTGTCCGTGGATGGCTTTGCTCCGGTCTTGGGGTTGTTGCCGATGGAACTCACGCCTTTGATCGCAGCGTCGAAGCACGTCCTGGCCGCGTCTATGTCCCCGTGCATCGTAACCACACGTCCCCGGGTCATGTAGCACTTCATCTTGAGGTGGACCGTTGATGGCACTGCTGTGAGTTCGACCAAGGTGGTCCTCCCGAGGATGCAGTTGTAGAGGGATGGACATTCGACCAACAGGAAGCGGGTCTTCACTTGTCGGGTAGTGTCTTCGGCCCCGAATGTGACCATCAGCTCAACGTAGCCCCATGGTCTGGTGGTGGTGCCGTTGAACCCCTGCAGATCTGAACTGACGTACGGGGTCAGATGTCTCTCGTCGAGCTGGAGAGTCCCGAACTGATGAGCGTACATGATGTCGACCGAACTGCCCTGGTCGACAAGGATCCTTCGATCGTCAAAATTCGCCATCTGTGCCCTGACCAGGAGGGGGATAGTTGTGTTGGGTGCTCCGTCGGGGAGCTCTTCGAGGTAGAAGGTGACAGGGTTTGATTTCCCTTGTACCTTCTCGAGAGTAGTTGTCTTCGCCGATGTTGCGGACTCCAGTTCGTCAAATTTCTGCTTGATCGACCCGACGGACAACTTCTCGTAACCACCCCCGGAGATGACCATTGTCTTGAGGAAGCCTTCCCACGTGCTCCGGGCAGCGACAGGGTCCTCGTGGGGGAAGTTTGCCCACATGTTGCGAATTGCTTCTTGGCCCTCAATGCCTTTCGGGACCAAGAAGTCTTCGGGTCGAGTGACGCTGAGGGCGACCTGAAGCCGGCTCACGTCGGGAGAAGGTGTTATCTCCTCGACGTTTTGGACTTCCCGGGAACTGGGACAAGGAGTATCATTCTTCTGGGCATACTTCTTCAAGTGCCCTTCCTTAATCAGGATCTCAATTGCATCCTTGAGGTGGATGCAGTCTTCTGTGATATGTTCGTGGCTCTGGTGGAACCTGCAGTACTTTGACTTATCCGTGTTTGATTTGGGGGTAGCCGGCTTCGGAAAACGGACGCCTCCTTTCAGAAATTCCGAGTTCTGGCACTTGGAGAGGATTCGCGCGCGGGGACCGTTGAGCGGGGTGTATTCCGTGAACCGGCCAGCTGGTCCGCGCGGTTCACGAGGATCCTGGGGGCGACTTTCTTTCTTTCTTTCTCCTCCTCGCCGGGGAGGAGAGTCTTCTTCTTTGTGGCCGTGGGGGCCCTCCTTGCGTCTCGACTCAAGGGCGATCTGCGCTGCCTCTGACTCCTCGAGCTCGATGTACGACTGAGCTCGCTAGAGGAGGTCCTCCAGACGGCGAGGTCTGCGGAGGCCCACGGACTTGGCAAAATCAGATCCAAAACGTAGTCCATGGATGATTAAATACTTCTCCATGTCGTCGGTCGTATGAACCTCGACAGCTTCTCTGTTGAATCTCTCAATGTAGTTCCCGAGAGATTCATTCTTCCCCTGGAAGATGCTCTCTAGGGCAGCCTCCGTCTTGGGGTGTCGACGAGACGCAGTAAAGTGTTTGCTGAAGCATTGTCTTAGTTGCTTCTAGGATGTGATCGACCCGAGTGCCTGACCCTTGTACCATGTCATGGCGCCCTTCCGTAAGGTGGTGAGGAAAAGCCTGTACTTAATGGCTCCCCTGACGTTCCTGAAGTCGAGCATGGCTTCAAAACTTTCGATGTGATCGTCGGGGTCGGCCAGGCCGTCGTAGTTTCCCAGCGGCGGGGGTTTCTCTATGCCCGCAGGAATTAGGGCGTTCATGATCTCCCATGATAGAGGGGTCCTCTGGTCGTTGTCATCGCTTCCGGGCGGGGACCTCGAAGGGGATCGGTGATGCCGTGGAGGGGAATTCCTCGAACGGTTCCTTAGCCTCTCCTCAGTGGTTTTGGACTTCTTGGTAGTGGAGGGCCTGGGTTCCTTCTGAGGCAGGGAACGATGATGTTTCTGGGAGATCGCCGGCTGGGGGCGTTCAAGGCGTGGACGATGGCCCTCGCGCACCGGCGAGGGGGTTCGAGATTCTTCGGATGGGGTCCTTCGCGGGGAAGGAGAACAGCGAGGTGAAGGTGGACGACGATGTCTTCGCGGCGAAGATCGCCGTGTCCGCCCTCGGTCTAGTGCTTCAATTCTGAGATTCTGGTGTGCGATCAGCTGGTTGGTCTGATTGACCAAGGCAAATAGGGCCACAGTGCTCGAATCTGCATTGGGCGGAGGAGCAACTGGCTGAAAGACGGCTTGCTGGTCGTCCTGGTGGGCAGCGTCGTAAGCCGTGTCTTGGGAGTCCGGGGAGGCGGTCTGCCCGTCCCTGACGTCACCTTCTTCGATGTTGAGGGCGTTAGCGTCCTCATGGCGGTTTCCGTTCTCGAGTTGCGCGAGGACGGTGTCCAGAGCTTTGGTAGCAGACGGGTTGTTGGCCATGCTGGTGATGAATGAGAGGATTTCTTTGGTTTATCGGAGAAAAACGGGGAAGCAAGGGTTCTCACTGACGGCGCCACTGATCGTACCTAGATCTGACAGTTATTCAGTGGCCAGCAACATCGTATGGACTTCAGCTCCGATGAGGTTGGAAGACGGCGGGGGGGGGGGGGGTGTACCTGCAAGGTACTCCGACGCTCAAGTAAGATAACGGTGAGAGAAAGGCAAGTACAGAAGAAAAAGGTTAGAGTATATGAGATTGTGTAACCTGACCCTCTCAAGTGAGAGGGTATTTATAGAGAGCCCCCAGCGCGGGGCCAACAGTCACTAGCACTAGGCTAGATTGCGAGGCCCAATCCAAGTAACTGTCAGGGCTTACGTGGCATAGTGGAGATCAGCATGTGGTCTTCGCCCTGGGGTAATCGTTCCTAGATCTCCGGAATTAGGGCAGACCGATTCCATTGGGAGTGGGTGGTTACATGAGAACGTGTCCTTGCGGGGAGGAGTCTTGCGTGTCGAGGAGAGACGTGTCCTCGTGGGGAGGACTCTTATGTGCAGAAGGAGATGGCTCCTCGTGGGGAGGAGCACCTGAGCGTCGAGGAGGAGCGAGCCCGGAGAGGCTTAGTGCCTTTGCCCGATGCTCTATGCCGTGCGTGCCCGAACACCGTCGAGGTGTGGCATGTGTCCGACACTGTTGAGGTGGGGCGTGTGCTCGACATTGGTCGTGCTAAGAGGCCTTTGTTGGGCCACCCCAGGACGTGTGGGTTGGGCCTGCTCGATTGAGGGGCAGACCCCGGCCCAGTCCAAAACACCTTTTTTCCCCCATCTCCACACTCTCATTTTCAACAAGCAATTTTCAAACCAAAAAGCATAAATACATCAAAGGGCTCCTATAGAGTACTATAGATGTATTGGGTGCGTAAAACCTTCCCTTTACATAACCAACCCCCTTACCCATTTCTCTTTGTCTTTTTTAGCCTTTGCTTTTTTAGACTTCAGGATTTATTCGCTCTTTTTTCCTTTTCCCGTATGGAATAAAATAAAAATGCAGTGGCGACTCTGTTTACTTTGAGTTAAGTTAATCAATAGCTTACACTCACAATTTTTCCCGCTACACTGATCCATGCAAATTCCCGTAATATGGACCACTGTGCGCATGCTCAACCTCATAAAAACTCTTCTGAAACAAAGCTCTAATATTGCCCACTTGAATCTTGATGTTGTCATTCATAGCCTCCCAACATTTGACCATATCACCTAAGTTGTTCTTCAACATCTGCTTCAGCTTCCAATGCGCAGATTTAACTATAACAAAAAAAAAACAATAAGTTCACTACAAGAAAATTGGCAAATTACGACGGTTACAACACTGTCGCAGAAACGTCCGTCGCGAGGCCGTATCACGTCGGTTGTCAAAATCGTCACACCAACCGTCACGACGGATAGGGAACTGACGTAATCTGAATATTACGGCGATTACAACCGTCGTAACTTTCCATTTTTTTTTTTTTTTATTATTTATTACGTCAGTTCAAACCGTCGAAACTTTCTGTTCCACAGGTACACCTGCAGGTAAATTCGTAGGAAATTTCCTTTCCACAGGTAAATCCGCAGGTAATTTATTTTTAAAATTAAAAAAAAAGTTATTTGTAGAAATATATACAAAATGGGGTAGAAAATAACATATATTTTCATTCAACTAAACATATATATCATACATTTATACCAGCACCGTGTCACTTTATAAAGCTTATCATATTACAATTACATTCAGATAAGGAATCAAACACACTGAAGAATATTTTTGTAATTAAAATCTATCAGGCTATAATAAACCAGAACTAAGCCAGCTACAATTGTGACACTGTTTTCTGTCTATGTGTTTCTCTTTCATTTGCTTCATCACATTAGTTTGGATGTATTTAGTATATATAATTACATCAAGTAAACCTACTACTCAACATAAACTATTGCCCTTACAGAGTAACTCAAATGACAGTCCGCTGCTCAGCAAACCCAAAAACTTCTCCGATTCATCTCAGTCGCACTGCATCCGCTGCTCAGCAAATCCACATTGTCGAATTGATCCTGCATAAGTGAATAGTCATCTTCATAGATGTCATCATCGTCATAAAAATCAGATCCATAATCAGTATATTCAAGTGCACCATCAATGACGTCATGACATGAAATATTAGAAGTGGGACCATTTGAATTCTTTGAACTCAGTGATATCGAGGTCTAACTTTAGCAAACTTTGAAATTTACTTACCAGTGGCATGTCAACAGAATATACAACTTGGTAAAATGTTATAAATTTTGAAGAAATTAAGGAATAATATCATGAACGATGTTATATCTTTCACAATTAATTTGACTATATATTATGTGTTTGGATTTTAATCCATGCATTTTCCAATTTTTACTTATGTTGACCAAACATATCTTCATGCCTAACACAATCTCAAGTAAATAGAGAAACACTTACAGGAGCAACACCATGCTGGTGCAGATCGCCTCCCGCTAATCACCCAACACCAGATATTGTTCCCTCTGCAACTCATCTAACACCCTGCAAAAATAAACCAAACAACTCACACAATTCATCATTTGCGGTGTTTTCAAATTGCAGATATAGCAGAGTATAACACATGGTTATTTGAAATTAAAAAAAAAACATGGTTATTTGAAAACAATCTACCATTGACTAATCTTGTCAACACATCCAAACTTACCAACACAGACTAAACTAGACACAATACCGAATTGAGTGCAACTCACAATCCGATATGAGAAGCAATAACACTTTTATCTCAATGTATCTATTTGCATCCCCTTGTTGACAATCTTGTAAGAAAAAATCTTCATGTCTCTTTGAACTTCTTTATCTCCAAATCCGCAACCTATGTACATATCTTTCAAATAATTTCATCAAATAGGTTATTAGGTATCATTGGTTCGAAAAAATAAAAGTTAGTCGGGTATGAGTAAAAATATTGGTAAAAATTTGTAATCTTAATTTAAAAAAAAAACATGCCACTGTCACTCTCATTGTTGGTGTAAATATGTATAAATATTAGGATTTAGTTGAAGTTGTGTTCACCTTAGCAAGATTAGTAAGTTTTCCTCTTTCATTAACTCCAACTAATAATCATAAATCAAAATATTTGCATCTAAGGTACCTTAAAGAAGATAGTCATACCATTGAAAGAAGAACCATCATTTGAAGACATTCCAAAAATAATTATGAACCCTAAATCCACATGTTGCAGCAGAGCAAAAGTGGATGTGTGCCATTGCAGAGGACTATAAAAAAAGGTTTATGTGTTAGTCCACTATATTGAGTTAAACATGGCATGCCAAAGACATATCAGGAAAATTCTTGATTATTAGCACATGTAATCAGCAAGGTTGAATAAAAACAATGTCAATGACAGGGAGGTCATAACTTGTAATATGTATCTAGTAAGTAAGCCAAAAAGAAAATCATTTTAACTTTTATCTTTTGTTATCAATTGATCCCTATTTGCATTAATTATCAATCAAAATATATGACAAGGAAAATGTTCAACACAGTATAATTTAATTAATTAACTAGCCTTAAAATTGTGTGAATGATGAGTTGTTTCATTGTCATTGTCAGGATGCAATATCTTATTTTTCTAACTACTCTTATTATTCTAATTAAACTTTATTTTATATGCTAGCAACATGAACTTAGCATTTATAAAATATATCTTTGTTACTATACTTATACTTACCTGTCAAATGTTAAACCATCAAGTCAGCCTTTCGGTAAGATCGCTGTCAACTTTCTCATCCCAAAATTGAGTCCCTGCCTAAAAGACAAGGATTTACTCAATGGAATAACTTGCCTAAAGTTCAGATGCATTTTATGCATATAAGAATTTATGAACAGGAAACGAATTTATACTTGTTGGCATGGAAGCATGTATATAAGTATAAAATAACAAATGGCACATTATCCATTATTTATGACATTGTTTCTTGATGACTGAAACTAGTAGAGCTATATTTAGGTTTGTAGGGGTCTTGCCCTGCAATGTTTAAATTGCTAAAATTACTAAATTAAATAATCAATTCAGTAAGGCATATCCTCATAAGGCATTATAGATTCATTACTCGGCTGTAAAGTGATTGGCATGGCACAACAAACCGTCCAACTTCACAGTTCACTCATAAGCAATTATCTGTCATAAATTGTTCACAATTTCATCAAAAGAATTTGTACAGTAAAATGCTACAACTCAGCAAAGAACACTCTTCCTTTTCCAGTATCAAAATTCAACACAAACTCAAAAAAACAAATAAGGGTTTGTGAATATATAGGTTCAACCAACGACACAATCAACAACCAATCAAACAATTAATGAAGGAAAAAACTAGTAACAATAAAGGCTATATTTGAACGATTGCTTATAGCAATTATCTGTAAACATAACTTCTTAAGAACCATGTTCTTCTTCAATGATTTTATGGCCATGAATCTAGTAAACTATATGATTCTGAGAACCCACATTGAAATAGAACTTTGACAGAATATGCAAAGTATGAAAGATTCTTATCTTTTATTAGCGGTGTCACCATCTCAATTTGCTTTTGTTAAGAACTAGTTTGCCTTCGATCGTAGAGCTCATCAACTTCCTTTGTTTCCATGCCGAGTTGTTGAGCTAGGTTTCATTGCTGATTTAGATCAGACTTCCCCCATTCAAAAACAACTTTTACATCCTTTCTTTACACAACCCCTTTTCAAGGATAGCGCTGAAGTTGTTATCCGACTTCGTCCACCTCACGGTGCCGACATCTATTTCGCCCCAAAGATATCCATACATTATAAGCTTCAGGATGACATCAGCGTCAGCTGTGAGAATTGATTATGATTCAATGAATAAAGACTCGACTGAACTTCCATGGTGGTGCGATCTTCCATGATACTATTGCAGTTTAAACATCTGGATGTGCTTCCGTATCAGCGGTACAAAAACAATAAACAGAGCAAAAGGGGTTTACCTAAACAAAAATTGGCGATTAATATTAGTAACTTCTATATGATCCATATCAATAACCTCAAGGTTTTGAAAACCGGTTAAGGCTAAATCTTTCAACAATTCGCAACCTAACTCACCTTCCCCAACCAACAACACTTTGGCGAAAGCTTGAAGATCATCTCTCAACTACAACAACAACAGATCCAGAATCATGAAAATTACATGATAAAACCCTAAAACAAACCCTAAGAGTTTGGACCAAAGATATTGCTGAGAAATAAATGTTTTAGGGTTAACAATGGAAGAAGGGTAAACGATGGCTGATGGGTGTGTTGTTTATGGAATAATAAGGATTCATTGTTGAAGATGGAAGAAGAAGAAAGTTTTAAGAAGAGTTTGGTTTTTTTGGGTTCACAATAGAGAAGATACTACCTCCGGTCTTTTTTATAAGGAACACTTTATTTTTTAGATTCATTAAATAATTAATGTATCTGGTCTGCAATGCAGACCAGATACATTAATTATTTAATGAATCTAAAAAGTGAAGTGTTCCTTATAAAAAGGACCGGAGGGAGTATTTTGGTGGAGCTCATAACCTAAGTTTCACAAAAAAAGAATAGATAATTTTATCATAAATTATTAATTTTTGGATTTGGCGAAAATGAAAAATAAAAACCAAAATGAGTGAGGGAAGAATCCCACTCGGGGCTCAGTTTTATACCTATTATACCTAAGACTAATTATAGACTTGAAATTTTGTCACTAAAAGATGCGGTTGGTATATGTCAATCTTTTTGGAATGTGTCCTTTGATAATTTCAGCCTTTAGGGGGCGGCGGTTGTTTAATTGTCGCGATCTGGATTTTTGGGGGAACGACGGTTGTTTAACCATCGTGATCTAAATTTTATGAGTGGCGGCGGTTATTTAACCGCCGTGACTTGGATTTTACGGCGGTTCCTGATGCTCCGCAAGTGCACGGATTTATCGAAGTAATATAAAAGATTGTCGAACCCACAGAGACCAATGTCAACCTACTGTAATCTATCATTGCTTTGTAAAGCTAAGGCTATGATTAAAATGGTACTAACGGAAATATAAACGCTAATTACTAAGGTTTGAAACTAACGATAAAACGAGCCCGAAATATGATTTCCGCGCACCTAAGGGACTTAAAGAAAACGGGTACTAATTATGACTATATGCCTATTATGTAGAATATACCGACTTAAAGGCTCCGCCTCACGCTCTCGCGGTCTTAACTAAAGCCATATCTCTTAATCCCAAGATTTTGCTCTCGCTCGCCCGGTAACTAAGAAACACTATTTGAAAGCCAACAATATCCTAATCAACATCTAAAGCGCTCTCGCTGTATTTAGATATGATGCCTAATTTCTACTATCCGGTTCGCTCCTCACGCTCTCGCGAATCTCGGCTCAAACCTTTATATGCTTCTCACTCTCATGACAAAGCAATGTTAAATAACTTCTCAATCTCATGACAAAGCTACTTAAATTACGCATATAAATTACAACCAAAACGACATACAATAATAATTTCGTACCTATTATTTTCTACGGAGTCCCGTCGGTAACGACGGTTCTCATACGCCGAAATCAGATAGAATTAGTCTAACATATTAACTCCTAAAACTAACATATTAACAATGCTGGAAATTAAATCATACATACTGATTGATTTTAACAGGAACACGAATTTAAGTTTTTATCTTGAAATCAAGTTATGTTGCAAGCAAGTAAACTAAACAATGCAGTAAAGACGGAAAAGTAAATAACCTAAAATAAACTGGAATGAAAACAACTTCTATTGAATGACAAATCGATCCAAGCGTACAATCGGCAATAATGTAAAAGATTACAACAGTGCAACAACTACTCAGTGTGAGCAATTGCTGCTTTGGAAAGTAAATCTGTAGTTAGGCTAATGAATTCAGCAGCGCTTCCGCGCAACTCGGATCCCCCCAAAACACACACCAGAAGGGTCTATTTATAGATAATTTTGGCTCCAAAATGGTTGGGATCGAATTTGAATTCAAACAAGCAAAACTGTCAAACTGTCACTGAAAAACTTCTCCCGCGCATAATGGCGACCGCCATATGCCTAATGGCGACCGTCATTGCTTCAAAACTTGGTTTCCCTCCTTTTTGAGCATGGCGAACGCCTTCCTCAGGCCATGGCGAGCGCCATGTCCTTGAGGAGGTCAGAACTGGACTTTTTGCTACTTTTTCTTCCATCTTGAGCTCTGTTTTCGCTCTTTTTTCATACTTGCTGATTAAACACCTGTCGACATAAAAACAAAGGAAAACATAATAAATCAAAGCAAATAGTATGAAAGACTCGATAAAACGGTACTAAAAGTGCGTGTAATGATTCAGAAAATACGATACGAATTCGAGTTATCAGTTCCATTAACCAACCGTCGCGGCCTTTAGTAATATTTTTTAAATTAAAAGGACGGTTGGTGTAAACTGTCGCGGCAATCGTCACTACAGGAAAGTTACGACGGTTATCAAATAACTGTCGCGATTTTTGATCCATGCAAATTCCCATAATATGGACCACTGTGCGCATGCTCAGCCTCATAAAAACTCTTCTGAAACGAAGCTCTAATATTGCCCACTTGAATCTTGATGTTGCCATTCATAGCCTCCCAACATTTGACCATATCACCTAAGTTGTTCTCCAACATCTGCTTCAGCTTCCAATGCGCAGATTCAACTCTAACAAAATAAAACAAGAAGTTCAGTATCATTAATATTACAATAAACAAACTATGTCTACAAAACAAACACATTACCTGTTAGTCGCGATGTTCCCTAAATGCAACACTTTATTGATCCAAGCTTCAATAAATCTATGCCTATGAGGTGTCAACCGCGTGTCTTTCACATAATCAATAAAAGGTCCATAATCCAAACAGGCATGCTCAAGTAACTTCAACTTTTGATGGTACTCCACCTCATCACTAGCCGCTACAAGTTCGTACCAAAGCTTCTCCATCGATTCTCGCATATCATTCACAACATACTCCCTGCACTTCACTTTCACATTCTTGTTTATGTGAAATCGATAAAGCAAATTAACTGTCGTAGGAAATACTGTTTAAATTGCTTTCATCAAAGAAATATCTCTATCTGTTAAAATTACTTGTGGCCATAACCCTTATTTAGTGAATAACTGTTTCAATTTCTCTAGTACCCAGCACAAAGTCTCTGTTTGCTCAGATTCCATGTAGGCAAATGCAACAGCAAATGTTAACTCAGTTGATGTGACACCAACTATTTCAAACAAAGGTTGCCTATACTTATTGATTTTGTAAGTACTATCCATAATCAACACAATAGGAAACATATTCAACAACTTCACTGAGTCTAGATGGGCCCAGAAGATATCTCTCACAACTTCTGACTCATCTTTTTTCCTACTCCAATAAACATAATCAGATTCCTCTATCAACTTAAATAACTGTTGCATTTCCGTTCTAGGTCCTCTGATGTTCTTCTGAATCTTACTCTTGTGTTTATATATTTGGGTGATTCGAGTCACATTGTCCGGATCTCGTTCTTTCAATGACAACAATATGTGTCTTGGAGGAACATGACGTTTTGACAAATGAACAATATGTTGGTCATCATCAGTGAGCCGACTCACAAACGCATGACCTTCAAATCAGTGGCGGAGCCAAAAAAATTGTGAAGTCTGGGCAAAAATTTAAAGACCGCAAAAATTTGTATGAAATATGACGGTTTTAAAATTGGGTTTAATAAAACCGCCACTATTTACATTAAAATATGACAGTTTTATAAACTGATGTAGTGTTAATAGAAAAATGGCAGTTTTGACCGCCTTTATTTTGACACATCAGTTCCTTTACAGTGAATTTTGTTTTTATTGTTTTTTTAAATCGAATATTTTCTTTTATAATTGTAGAAATTGATCTATAGAATTGTATAGAGTCCTAATATTTTTTTATATATTTGAGGATAAAATTTATTCTTTTCCTACTTCTTTTTTACAACACTTTACATGTTTTTTTTTTATAATTTTAGTAATTGCTACTTTTGATGAATCTTTATTTCAATTCTTGCACTTTTTGTAATGTAGTTGAATCTAAATATTATAATATCAAAAAAATTGATGTAATGTATACTTAATTGAATAAAAATATAATTTTTTGCATAATTTATAATATTTTGGTTTAAACCTGTATTTTTATGCATAAAAATATAAAATTTTTGGTTTAAACCATAATTTACAACATTATACATGTATTTTTTTTCATAATTTATAACTTATAATTTAATTTTTGGTTTAAATTTGTATTTTCTGCATTTTCATTAATTGTAGCGGTTTAAACCGCCATAATAACACTTTTATAATTTAATTTTGGTTTAAATTTATATTTTTCTGCATTTTCATTAATTGCGGTGGTTTAAACAGTCGTAATAACACTTTTATAATTTAATTTTTGGTTTATATTTGTATTTTTATGCATTTTAATTAATTGTGGCGGTTTAAACCGCCATAATGTCACTTTCATAATTTAATTTTTGGTTGAAATTCTTATATTTTTGGATTTTCGTTAATTGTGCCGGTTTAGACCGCCATAATAGCACTTTTTAACCGCCGCAATTTTCAAAATTGTGGTTTAAAGAAGAAATTTTTTTTGCCCAGGCTGGCCGGACCTTAAAACCGCCTATGCTTCAAATCTATCAGGTAAACCATGGTTGTAAACTCCACATTTTACATCGATTTTCCAACCAGAACCATCTTTTGAAGGTTTTGATCTAACTTTGAAAGGACAATCACATTTTTTGGAAGCACTTTGTGTTTCGCTATCCCCTTCTTTGTATTTTCCACCTCTATCACAGCCAAATATAACTTTGTCGCTTCTTCCTCTCTTACTAGTATTTGTGTCCGAACGGGTTATTATAACAGTGACTCTATTTCTGAGTCCAACCTCCTTAATCCACCTAGTCGCCTCTTCTCTTGCAGGAAATTTTTCTGTAGTTGAGAATATCTCTGTTGTATCTACAGTTGTCTGGTCTTTGCCGCATAGCATCAAAGGAACATTCATGTCTCCTAACAAAAGTGACAACATAAAAAAAAATATATAAAAAAACAAAAAGGCACGCTCCGGAAAATCTATAGAGGTTACTTCCGGTGAAGAAAAAAAATAAAATCGGAAGACATAAGAGTGTTACTTTCGGCGAAGAAAAAATAAAACCGACGAACATAAGCGTGCTAGTTCCGGTTTGAATAATATTATATTCCGGAAATTGTTACCTTGCTACTTCTGGTTCTTGTCGCGTACTGTCACAAAGCGCTTTTGGACTCATCTGACTTTGCGGTAAAAAGTAAAAGGGTTAAATATGTATAAGGTCCCTTCAAATATCCCAACTTTTAGGTTTGATCCCTCTAAAATTTTCCTTCAAACAATGGTCCCCTGAAAGTCTTCCGTCCCTAACTTTAGTCAATCCCGTTAGTTTCCACTAACGGTGCCTTATGTGGCATGCCATGTGAAATTTTTTTGATGACATGGCTTACATGTGGCAATGCCAACGTGGCAAAAATTGTTGACCTGTATGCCACGTGGCAATTGTTTCAATTTTAATTTTTTTTATATTAATATTATATTTGAACCCAAAAATGAAAGTTAATCTGCAGCTACTTTCTAGCTAATTCCTAGCTAATAAACACACTATTTTTGTAGCTAATTCATAACTAATCTCTGGCTAATTTAGAATATGAATTTCACTCACTTACCACACTAAGTCTAAATAAAATTCTATTTAAAACACAATTTTCACCAGTTTCTGATTCCTCACAACCACTACTGCTACTGAACCTAATGTATCCATATGGTATGATATGATCCTCTTTTCACTATGTTGGAGTATATAAGATTCTCTAATTTATGTTGAAATGAAAAAGTTACGTAAAAAATAGTTCAACTAGAATATAGTAATTAACTAACATGTATGTAGTTAATTAACTAAAAAATAGTTCCATACTTTTCAATTTTATTAGAAAAACAGATTTTCAAGCATTTTCCTTTCCTGTACCAGTACCAGCATCTATGTAGTTAATAATGCGGAGCATGGCGTCCAACCCACAAATCGCTAGAGTACAGCGGATATAAATATGGCCGTTACCTCGAACTTTAATGAAACGGTACAAGAAATTTACACCATATAATAGATGGATACATTCAATTAAAGACATAATCATAACTAATAATCAAAATCCAGTATTACCAATATTCAAACTCAATTTAAATAAAATAAATCTTGGGATAAAATGACCAGAATGTTCAACAACAAAAAAACAGAGGAGCTGACTATAAGTTATAAAATGGCATTAACATAATACTATAAACAGTAAAGCACACTTAACGTTACCAATAAAATCATTTGGAACTTCAGTCCAAAACATTACCAATAACAAACTAACCAATTTCCATCATCATAAATTCATATTGATATAGTATCCATTCAAAATATATGGACTAAACATGAATTCAAATTTGGTATCATATGTTACATGTACCACTACACAATTATTACCAATCTAACACAAAATTCAACTCAATTATCAAAATACTTAGACATTTCTCAAACAAGTAAAACATATATCATGTTCGAAGGATCTCATATAATAAGTAAAACAGAGAAACTTTCAAAATATAACTTGGTTCCTACCTAGCAAACCTTGGTTCCTACCTTACAAAACTTTCAGAATTTGACCTGAATATAATTTTCCTAAACATAGACAAGGCCGGCTAAAACATGTTTCAAAATAAACTCGTGCTAGATAATGCAATTTTAAATTATCTTCAATTAAGAAGTAAATTTCACTTAAATCACCTTTTCCTTGATTTTTCTTGTACATTCCTTCAACTCTAAGTATAAATCCAATGTGTTAAGAGCAAATGTTTGATCAATATGCTCTCCTGCCCGTTCCATATCAACCTGAATACCAAGAAACAGAGACAAATAACTATTACAGGCAAAATTCAAAAGCATATAATAAAGATTAAAAGAAATGAATAATTTGGATTGAATATAGCAGCATTATGAATAATTTGTATCCATAGGGGGTAGGGTATGGACCATTTGACCATCTTCTGAGCAGTTCCCTCAACAAAAGGTTATCTTTCTTTTCTCGCATAGATGGAAGAACCTATTAATAAGAAAATTGTATTAATTTTATTATATGTTAGTAAGCAAACAACTAAGGTTCAGTGTTAGAAATTAGATTTAAAGTGGAATTAAAATATTCTTTGAAGACCATCGTATAATACTATTGGACAGGTAGTAGATTTGCAGGGTTGAAGGGTTGGTAATAGCATGACATGTTTGTATGGAATTTGAAGCAACTTGTTAATATCATGGTTTGATTCGAGTTACTTCAAAAGTTTTAAGATTTGATTTGAATTGGTGTGTTTAAATTAGCTAGGAATTAGCTGTAAATTAGGTAGGAATTAGCTACAGATTATTACTAATAGGATTGTGTGTTTAGATTAGCTATGGATTAACTAGAAAATAGTTACAAATTAGCTACCATTTCTGGGTTTAGATATGATATTAATATATAAAAAATTAAAATTGAAATAATTGACACGTGGCATTCGTGTCAGCATGTCTGCCACGTTGACATTGTCACATGTCTGCCACATCATCAAAAAATCAACATGGCATGCCACATCATCTTCCGTTAGTGGAAACTAACGGGAGGGACTAAATTTAATGACGGAAAACTTTAGGAGGATCAATGTTTGAAGAAAATATTTTGAGGGACCAAACCTCAAAGTTGGGATATTTATAGGGACCTTAAACATATTTAACCCAAAGTAAAAATAATTAAATAAAAAATAAAAAGGATAAAATTGGAATTTTAAAAAAATATGTAGGGGTATGGGGTTAAATGTAAGGGTACAAGGTAAAATTTTCGTACTTTAAAGAATAAACCCGAACTAAACCTGCTCATCAATGGATTGAATTGGGTTTGATTCGTGGGTCATCCACTAAATATAATTTTCAAATTCTAAATAAAATATCAATTCAATTAACACATTTATATTATAAAAACATTAAAAACAGTCATAAACTTTTAGTATTTTATTTGAATAAAATTTATTGGTTAATACCTAAAAACTCTTTTATGATTCATATAAAGTTAGAAAAATATGCAAATGGTGTAAAATATAATTTAAAAGGAAAGTTATCTCTCCCTTTGAATAAATAAAGTTGATATCTTAAATTTAATTTAGACTTAGGCTTTTATAATTAATAAAAACTATAATTATATTAAAAAATATATATGCGTTGTAAGAATTATGCTGAATAATTTATTAAAAAATAAAATTAAAATAATGTGACATATTAATGGGTTGGGTTCGCGGGTTCGTGGATTTAAAACTTCAAATCCGTTACCCGAACCAAATACTAATGGGTTTGAATGGGTTGGTTCGGGTTGGACTCATGCATGATTTGGCTGGATAAAAATAAGGGTTGGGTGAATGGGTTCGCGGGTTGGCCCATATCTATGAACACCCATAGCTAAAATTAATCAATTTTTTTATTAATAATGAGTTGTTCTGTGGTGATATATTTCTATGGTTCGATCCCTCATAATTGTAATCAGGAGAAAGCTGAAATTATTTTATGTCAAAACCGACATCCGAACGCAATTATTTTAGCTCATCATAGGCTTTATAATATCATATTCTATTTCTTATATGTAAGAAAGAAAAATATGGCTAAACTTCTCAAGATTGTATATGTTATGATTTTATTAAAAAGAATGAATATACGTTATGATTTTATAAGTATGCTAAAGAGGCAAACACCAATGATTTTATTAAAAAAAGAATGATTCTAATGATAAGTATGCTAAAGAGGCAGACACAACACATTAATCTTCTTAAGAGACATTAAACAATGATCATAATTATAGAGATGTTTTTCATAAGTCCTTAAGCGATAAAAATATTTAATTGTTTTTAGGTTAGCATGAACATTACATTCTATAAATTGATCATATCATGTTTTATCTGTTACATGCAAAGAAAGAAAAAATATGGCCAAAACTCTCAAGATTGTATATGCTATGATATTATTTATTTCTCTATTTATTGTTGCAAAAAATGATAAAGGTAGGCAATTTTTCATCCTTTTAAAAAAAGAAACTTTACTTTATACTAAGTATACAATCATTTTTCTCATTTTAGTAACATTGTTTTTTTCTCTTTTTCTTTGCAGCATCTTATAAATGTAATACCGATGCTGATTGTCAAAAAGTATTACCTTTAATGTGGAAGTGCATTAACTACGAATGCACATATTCCATAGTTAAAAAATTCCAATAAAGATTTTATGACTTCAAAATTCATGAGAGTATGATGAGAAGGAAGAGAATATTCCATAGTTTCCAATTAGTTATTGTGATTGCACCAAGTAGTTGAATTTTTATTTATTTTTCCTTTTGAAATTTGATGGTCCATGAATTTATGAATTTCGACTCTATGATGTTGATAATAAAATTGTGAGATATTGGATCGAACTCTACTATAGTCGAAGGGTAGTTTCTTGGGTCGTCAATTCAACAAGATTTTAGCATGTCGTCAAAGTCTGTTCACATACTATAGTCGAAGTTTGCTAGAAGTGTTAGCGTGTCGAATCGATTAAGTTAGCTTGTGTAATGGGCTTGTGTAAAAGCCCATTAGATTAGTTTGTTATTTTTCTTATAAATAGTATGCTAGTCTCCCATCCTTGTTATTTCGAATCTGTGATGTTGGTAATAAAATCATATAAACATTAATAATCTTATATTTAGATTGTCTTCTTCTCTTTTAATTTTAGATTTATCTCTTGTTCAAATAATATTTTGTATGTTGAATTGAGTAGTGTAATCGTATTTGTTAGTTTATGCCAATGCATAATGGTATTTAAATTGGATAAGAGATTTTTTTAGCGGGAGGCTGATATGCTGCAATATTAAGCATTGGTGCTACCACTTGCGAAGGAGGATGTGGATCGATCGAGTCCACATCTCACATTTTTTTTAATATCCTATCGCCTTCAAAGCCTGTTCAGATATCTTTAATCGTGTGTGAATAGGGAAGAGTTTGATAAGTCCATAATCAATATTCTCGTGAGTGACGTGACAATCGATTTTATGTGCTTTGAACGCTCATGGAAGGAAGGGTTGTGAGCAAGGTAGATAGCGGAGTTGTTATCACAATTAACTGAAGTTGGTTGGGTGAAAATTTGGTATAAATCCTTGAATAAGTAGTGGAGCCATTGTATTTCACAAGCTAGATTAGCTAAGGTGCAGTATTCAGCTTCAGAACTGCTTTTAGAGATCATGTTGTGCTTCTTGGACATCCATGAAATGAGGGACGGGCCTAGGAAAACAACATAGCCTGAGACAAATCTGCGAGAAACAGAGCATGTTGTCCAATCCGACTCTACAAATCAGACAAAGTTAAATAAGCAATAGTAGAATAAAATAAATCAACAAGCCCTAGGTTTGAAAATGTACTTGCTAAGTTCATTTTAACCGCATAATGGTCATTTTAGCCATGGATTATATATTTTCACATAATGAAAAATACGTAAAACTAAGATAGAATTTTGGCTTCCACTATAACCATATTTATAAACCCAATTCTTTTTAAATAAAAGAATTTCTTAATGCACCATGTTAGTTTCTTAGCCACCACACAAAAATACATAAATGCCCCCAGATCCCAGAGATGCGTCTCTGAACGCACCGAAAGCTCAATTAACGTTAAAATATTTCGGAGATGCATCTTCTGAATATTTTGGAGGTTAAATCGGGCCAGACACTTCTCCTTCCGTATTTCTCAATTTGCTCAAAATTAACTTCAAACTCTCTCAATTTTTTTCTCCCCACTAAGTCAAAATTCGATCAACAAAGCTCGAGGGAACTTCAATCAACATTTCTAACATCAGAAAAATCAATTTCTTGTAAGGTTTTTGAGTTTTTGATTTTTTTTTTTTGAGTTTTTGAGTTTTTAAGTAGAAATCGATGATTAAAGTTAGAAATGAGTAGAAATATCATTTATGATAGTTTAGACATAGTGTATTAGACATTTGTTGGATGAAAAGGATGATCAAAGCATGGGTTTTTGGGATTGCATGAGGTACATTGACACCATTGATGCAACTTTTGAATTGCAGAAAATTCCGGAGATGCATCTTTGGATTTTTTCAGCATTTTAGTTTCCTAGATTCCAGAGATGCATCTCCGAAATTTTCTTAATCTATATATTTTTTTATTTTCTTGCTTGTGGTGTTGTTTGCCTGTACCAATTTTTTGCTTTACTTTAACTTACATGCATAATGACTTATATAAAGGATAAACTAAGGCACAAGAGGGTTGCGCAACACGAATCAGTGCAGTGGGAGAATAGTTGGTTGGTTTCAGAGGCTCCTGATCCCTCTGATCATGCAGAGCCATCTACTTCTGGGGCTCGTGCTTCTCCTCATGCCACTGCATCTTCTTCTTCCCGTAGAAGACATGATTCACCATCTTACACATCACTCCCTCCATCCTCCCGCATTCATCAAGTGTCCCCTATTCAGGCGCATGAGGTACCAAATTCACCGGTGTCACCTCCTACTGTAGATGCTACTAAGTTCGTGCCACCTCCTCCTGCTAATGCTATTGATCCAGTGCCACCTCGAGTAGGTGAGGCTACTGTAGATGCTGAGCCAGAGGCATTTGGAGGAGGCCCTGTTGATTTGTTATTATTACCTCTGTATTAGACCATACTGCCAGACATATATGAGACAGAGAGGTAGCATTAGTTGGATTCATTATTTTTTATTTATGTTAATTTTAATTGAAAAATTTCTGACAATGATTATTATTTTTTTTAGGAGTGTGATCCATAAAAGTTTATTAACCACGAGCGAAAGATTGTTGGCTTGCCTCAGCCGAATGAGGGTTGGTTTCAGACAGTTTTGTCCTTATCTGTCCTGCAGGACTTGTGCATGACCGGTTATACTACAGTCAACCACGATATGTTTAATGCATTCATGGATAGATGGCACTTGGAGACCTCGTCATTTTATCTCCCACATGGTGAGATGTCTATCACACTCGATGATGTCTCGTGTTTGCTACATCTTTCGATCAGGGGGGATTCCTAGATCATGGGAGAATTACCAAAGACAAGGCACTCGAGATGATGATATACTATCTGAATTTGGTCCAGGGGAGGCGAAGGAGGAGTTGGATAAGACCACGGGTTCACATGCTATATTTGAATACCTGAAGAGTGAGGTTGAGATCCCGAGAGCACAGCAGGCTGCAAGTGATAATGAGCAGGTGTCACTCCACAGATTGCATGCTATGAGAGCATAATTGATATATTTGGTTGGCACTGTGATTTTTATGGACAAGAGTGCCACTTATACAGACCTCGAAGTTGAGAGAGGGTTGTATGTGGAAGACGAAGCAGGTCACAGGCAGCGTCACACTACTGACGGTAATAATTATTGGTCTTTGAATGTTTCTTTATCATTTTCATTTAATCTTTGCAAAGTCATTACTGATGATTTATGTGTTCCAAACTTTTCATTTCAGGCTTGGATCCTCCAGCATTTCCCGTGCATCTTTGGCTGGGCGAGTGTACCAATTTAAATTGAGGATATACTGCGTGCTACTGCTTTTTCCCCGCACAGAGGGAACTAGGCGACCGAGTCTTACCGAGTCTATCTTGACCATTTGATTACCGAGGACATGCACTTCAACAACTATGTTGATCATCGTGAGACGCGATCATTTGATGAGATAGTGATATAATCTGGATGGTTGGCCTGTACATCGCGTCTCACTACTCCTCATCTGCTCGAGCGCGTCATGCAGAAGTTAGACTACACTCAAACCATTCCCAAACACCCTATTGTCTCTGCTCCTCCTGCCTTGACACATAGACAGATAGATGACATGTTTAATGATTATGAGAGTCATCTGGTACCGGAGGAGGCACGAAGTACCATAACTCTGTGCAATTGGAGCTACGTCAAATAGTAAATCACATGGTTATTTAGGGTGTCACATTTGTACATGGTGCATCCTGCTCCAGGAGATCCGTCGATGCCAACTCATTAAGAGATACTAGAGGAGGACCAAGCACAATTAGATCATGTTGAGGATGTCTTGAATTTATGTATGGTATTTTTGGACCATCTGGATTTATGTACCTCTTTTTTTGAATTT
This sequence comes from Lathyrus tuberosus, assembly GCA_022829125.1. Taxonomy (NCBI): domain Eukaryota; kingdom Viridiplantae; phylum Streptophyta; class Magnoliopsida; order Fabales; family Fabaceae; genus Lathyrus; species Lathyrus tuberosus. The sequence continues at coordinate 4,355,986 of JALAZF010000346.1, forward strand.
CGATTATATGGTATGGTCTAAATCTGCATCTAGATATACATAAACAAAACATAACATGAAAGATTCTGTTCTGATAGGTTACGGAGATGTATCTCGGGAATATTCACGAAGATGCATCTCCGATATAATTCATGTGTATAATGGCTTCTGAGTGTGATTCATAGTACATCTTAAATTGTTACGGAGATGCATCCCTAGAATATTTCAACGTTCATCCAGAATTTGGTGCGTTCAATGATGCATCCTCAGAATCTGAAGCATTAAAATAATTTCGCGCAGTGGCTAAGACATCTAAACGGTGCATTAAGAAATCCTCTAAAAAATTAGGATTTTGAGATAAATGGCCCATAATAAATAAGTGGCCCAATTTTTTTTAATACTTTAGGGATTCTCAATTTTTTCCATCGATATGTCTAAATTGAGCTTTTGGTTCCACATGATAGTTTTAGCTCTTGCTTCTAAGTTTTCCAATGGATGGTCACACACTTCAAATACATAATCAAGTAAAGAACATCCCATCTATTGTATCTCCAAGTCTGCGGGTACCTTCCTAAAAACCTTGGTAATATACACCAAGGAAAATAACTTTTTCTTGTTCATCTTAGGAGCTATTGTATATGCAAAATTACAAATTTGGTCAACTTTTTTTCAAGCTAAGAACATAGTAAAAGTAGATTGAGAATACTTACTAAAGTATTTATTTAACTTATAAGGGTCATTCCCATGTTTCAAGATGTCATTTTACCTCATTTAAGGCATAAACATAAGGTATTCAACATAACAACATGTCATTTGGGGTAATAACTCTTTCATCCAAAAAATTTATTCCCATAGGAGTAGAATTCTAGAATAAAAGGAATTCAAGATCACTATAGATTCATCATAAAAATTGGAAGGTTCCTCTGGTACACAAAGCAGCTTGATTTACTAGTGCTTCCATTGCTTGTAGGATGAATCAATGAGAGGAAAAAAGCCTCGACTAGGTTAATCATTCAAAGAACTCAAATCATTATATCCCTTAACTTTTAGAGTATAAATATTGGTCATACCAGTATTTGTTAGCTCATTTTTTCTATTTTAATTAGATTTTTTTTATTAACATTGCATGAATTCTAATAAGTTATAGAATGATTCAAGAATATTGGAGAAAGTATAATTAGACAAATCTGCAAGATTTCTACATGGTAAAAGGTTATGACGATGAAAAGCAGATTGAGGATAGCACACAAGTGCATGAAGAAAGGTGAATGTTTATCGTCCCACAACCATAAAGGATCATGGCCTGATGCTAATAAGCTTGAACAAATGAAAACAACCTTTGTGAGAATTATGTCACGCTCACTTGTAATTGTGGCACAAACCAACATTTAATCATACACTGACACAAGCATAATTAATGATAAAATCGCAGCATGATGCAACCTAATAGTGACACGACTGTTGGGTCATGAGAATGAGCATCAACATTGGGCCAAAGAGCAACATACGAGTGGGAAAGACACCATATCATATATTCAACCAAAACTTTAAGATGATAGATGTGTGGGTTCTCCCACTTATAAATTGCTCAAGTCTCCACATTTATAACCAATGTGAGACTGTAACTCACACTTGAGTTATTATTTTCAACACCTCCCCTCAAGGTGAGTCCACAATACTCCCCATCAAGTGGAAACTCTTTTGTCCACACACACCTGTACCGCCGTTAACACCTCTTTATTGAGGATTTCAATTTCAGCGGGACACCTCTTTCTAGGTATTTTGGTACAAGTAATCCGACCCTTTTATTCGAACCAAAGGCTCATGATACCATTTGTTGGGTCATGAGGAGGAACATCAACATTGGGGCAAGAGCAACACACAAGTGAAAGAGACACCACATATCGATTCAAAATTTTACGGTGATATGCGTGTGGATTATCTTACTTATAAATGCTCAAGTCTCCACATTTATAATCAATGTGAGACTCAAATTCACACTTGACTTATTATTCTCAACAACGACCAGTCACCACACACTATAACCTCCCTGTAAAAGAAACACTTCAGCTTTTTTTTAAATATTAGTATCCGACCATGCGATGGAAGACTTTGGATTGATTGGGATTCATAGATTTATGCAAAAAGGAAACGACATGATTTTCAAGGTTATGCACTGAAGCTTCAACACCACAGAAGCTCAACTTTCATATTCATGTTTTGTTTCTTAAACATTTTAATTATGAATAATTTAATTACGAGTAGATAAATTATTTTTTAATTAGCTTTTTTTAGATGAATTTATCTTAAAATACTTCAGCCATGTGATTTTTTTTAAATAAATGCCATGTAATTTTTTTAAAACTAATTAATGATAAAATAATTAAAAATATTATAATATGTTTGACTTTTGTATAACTAGAGCTGTCAAAATGAACTACCCGACCCTAAATAAGTCGGTTCTAGCGGGTCTGGGCTTTTTAGGGATGGATCAAAAAAGCCCTGTTGTAATATGAGCTCGAAAATTACTACCTGAACTCGACCCTAGATGGGCTCTGGGCTACCCGGTCCTAAATGAGGTTTTCTTAAATAAAAAATAAAAATAAAAATTCCATAATATTTATCATAAATGAAATTTAAAATTATATTATTTTAAACATAATTCATTTTAAAATATTATATTATCTTTTATTAATACTATAATGTGTTTTTAAATACAACATAAATCTAAATTGTATAAAATTAAACTTGAATATTTAACATAAGATAAATTAATAGAATACAAGGAAAGAAGGTTTATTATATTAATGTATAAGATTTAAAAGAGAAAGATTGAATATAATAGAGATAAAATTTAGCGAAGAGAGAAAAATCAATGTGTTCTTTTGAAGTAAGAAAATATAAGAATTAATATATTTATTTAAAAGTTATAGTTAAGCGGGCATAATTGGCAACCCACGGTCCATATGGACTAACCCTAATGGGTAGTGGGCTTTTTAGGACTAGACTAAAAAAACTCTGAAAAATATGAACTCTAATTTTAAAGTTCAAGCTCTATGATTTTTCGGGCCTGACAGGTCGGCCCATATGATCCAGCCCATTTTAACAACTCAATATGTATAACCACTACTAGAAATATTCTGTTTTCCTGCGGATTTACCTGCGAATTTTGACAAAATTTCCGCAGGAAACGTGTTACCTGCGATTTTTCCTGTGATTTTATGTTCCCAGCTAAACCCTTTGTGGGTAATTAATTTAGCAGGTAAAGCGGGTAAACGGGTATGGGTACGGGTACAAATATTGATGCCCACGCGGGTACGGGGATTTTTACAAATTGCAGGTGTGGGGATGGGTACTATAGTACCCTGCCCATTGCCATCCCTAATGGTATGCATTATTTTGACATTCATTTTCCTGTAGGATTTGATTATGAGGTGATGGGAATATGATGAACATGATAATGGACGACCATGAGGAAGGGCTTGGAAACTTGTTGTCAAGCTTGTTTTTTTCTTTTTGCATTTTTGTGATGTTGTAGTTTTCTACTTGTATTACCTATCTTTATGTAAGAACCAAAACTATAATATAATGTAAGGTATGAACGCAGTGAAAAACTTGTAAAATGTATTCTTGTAAAATATGAAATGCACTAGAAACCAATTTCATTTCTATTATCATTGCACTTCTTATGTAGAGGAATAAGTTCCAAAATCAAGTTGACTTTTCAAACAACTTTAGACTCTATTCAATACAAATAATATAATTGTAAATTCACTCTTATTTTGATGCATATTTAACGATGTCTTATTTAAAAAGTTGTTTGATTAAAACATGAGTTCCAAATCCTTTACCAAACTTGTGGACACTTTTGATAAATTTTCTTAAACTTAAGCGAAATCGCAAACAAATGACCTATACATGAAATCATTCTTAAAAAAATGTGTGAATGGGTAAAATGCAAATATTTGACTATGGCATGGTTAAAGCAATGTGACTTAAAGAGATCCACTCTTAAACTTTTATCACTTTACTTTCCACTAAATTGGCTTAATGCATGCTTACGAGGGTTCATGACTAAATAAAGTTGTCATGGGGGTAATGATGCGGACGAAGTCTTAAGATAGTTGCATTAATCAAGATCACATGGTTAGACCTATGATTGAATTTATGCAGATGAAAAGAGACGTGACTGAATGAAATGGTTATATGAATGCAGGTGAATGTGATACAATTTGGGTAGGACGAAATTGGAGCATGACACTCACTTTATCTAGAAAAGCATAAAAATCTCAATAATTGCAATTACCGTCACCTTCAACATTGAAAATCTGTTCAGTATATTGGTGCATAAGAACCAACATATCTTTAATGTATAGAATGTTATGTAAAGGTGGTGAAGGAGATGGTTTGCTAATGCAAGCTCATTTAAAAACACTTTTATGAGTTGGAGAATCAAGAAAATTTTGTCAACGTGTTCAAATTAAGGAGGCTTATTCGTTGAATTTTCATTCAGTTTTAGTTTCATCTTATTAGGAGCACCTTTTGTTTTTACCGGTTGAGATAATGGTTTCAATCTATGGTTTTTTGATAAAACATCTTCACCATTCTCTCTTTGATGTGGATTTTCATGTTGTCACAGGATTTCAAAAATCTCTGAATCTATGTTCCAATAATGTGATGCTACAACCAAATGACGCCTTTTCTCATTATGTTGATTTTGGATCATTTGGTTCATAAAGTTCCAATCTCTACATAGATCACATTTACTATTTCTCAACCAATTTATCAGGGTAGCATGGGCAGATTCAACTCAGTTAGTTTTTGTATTTCCTAAGTGTCTAACCTATCGGTCCGAGCACGGATAATCTTCTCTTTCACCTGGTCCAGAATTGTACTTTCAACATATTTCAGAAATTCAGATATTTATCACACACCTTATTGAAAAGTATAACATAATCTGCATATAATTCTTTTGAAGAAGAATTTAGTATAAAATTTCATGCATCCATTATTCTGTCCAATATCACGCTAGTTTTAACCATTTCTTTGTCTTCACCCTTTATTTGTTTGGTACCTAGCACGTGTTTAAGTCAACTTCTCACATTCTTTGTGATGTGATATCTACAAAGTAACGTGTATGACGTAGTAAACACTTTTGCAACCAAATTCATTAATGTGGTATAGCAATCGGTAACAATAACCTTTAGCGTGTTTTCTTTGTCCTTCAACATTTCCCCACACACTTCTAATGCCCAAGTAACATTGTCCTCTTTTTTGCTTTAAAAAAATGCAAACCTAACATAATGAGTCTTTTCGGTAGAGGTAACAACAAAAATTTCCAATAGTAGAAGCCTATACTTGTTGGTCTTATACGTTGAATTAATGATGAGTACAGTGGGAAACATGTTGAACAACTTTATGGAATCGGAATGAGTTTAAAATATATCTCAAACAATTTCACCAACCTCACACACTCAGTACCGAGATACATAATTGTTATCATCCAGAGGTTTCAACAGTTGTTGCAGTTCAAGCCTACCCCCTTATCACCTTTTTTTAAGGACATGAATGTTGTATACTTTCTTAATATTTGAGATATTTTTGGGTCTTTTATTTTGTATAGTTTCAGTTATGTTTTTGGGATGTACCATATTCAATGTTATGTCAAAATCAATTTCCTTTTCTTTAGGCATAAGGCAAGATGCAACAAGATGTTCGACTATCTTATGACACGTGTCATGGATATGTAAACCATAAATCACGTTAAATATACATTTATTATTTGCCAAAAGATATTCATGCAACTTAAAGGGGAACTCATATTTTCTCGAACCAATGTTACCACGTTTCAACTTCTGGATATAAGTTGTGTACATGCCACTTCTTTCACATCTATATGTCATAAATGCAAGTTTTCTATCTAAACCAGTGTAGACCTTTAGATTACAACCCAAACCCCAATTTGGATGCCTCTGTGCGGATCTATTGGAGCATACGATCACAAACATCAAACTCTTGTCCATTTGTAAATGTGTTTCCAACATCTACATCCTTGACGTCAAAACGTTTGACATACGAGACACAATAGGTTTGGGGATAACATCAGGGAGCACCATAGCTAAGGCAAACAATAACATAATATATTCACACACAAAAAATATCTAAATTGTACTCTAATCTATTCCTGAAAATACATTTCTGTATGAACTCACGTAGAATCCGAAAGTGCATTTCTACACACAACATAATTTTTTCAGCTCAAAAACCTGATTAATGTGAGCAATGAGGAATGAAATACATGAACTTTCCATAAATTTTAGTTTCTTTTGTTTCAGAATGAAGTTTTGGAGTGCAAAACTTAGTTGAGAATGGAAGAATATTTTTTAAGAATGTCTTAGTGAAAATGGTGTTTGATCATAAAGAAGTAGAACATGAGTGGTGTTGTTTTATTAAAAATCCCGCTTGAACAATCCAGAAATGCACTTACGAAGATGTGTCTGGCATGCAAATAATGTTAATGAACCAAATGAGTTGAATATGAGTAAAAAATTAAGTTCGTTAATTAAATGAGATGGATTAAATTATGTATAGTTCGACTCATTAGATTCATGAATCAACTCAATTATATATGAGAAGGGTTATATTGGCTATAAGAATATGTTTAAAAACTTACTACAAATCTTAACCCTCTATTTTATCTTAATATGATGATTTTAATTGTTCATATAAATTCTCAAGTGAGAAAAATATTCTTAAAAATAATTATACAAATAAAATAATCGTATTATAAACTTTTCTCATTATGTGATGCTATAACCAAATGACGCCTTTTCTCGTTATGCTAATTTTGGATCATTTGGTTCATAGAGTTCCAATCTCTACACAGATCACCTTTACTATTTCTCAACCAATTTATCAGTGTAGCATGGGCAGATTCAGCTCAGTTAGTGTTTGTATTTCCTAAGTGTCTAACATGATCGGTCCGAGCACATATAATCTTCTCTTTCACATGGTCTAGAATTGTACTTTCAACATATTTCAGAAATCCAGATATTTATCACACACCTTATTGAAAAGTATAACATAATCTGCATATAATTCTTTTGAAGAAGAATTTACTGTAACATTTCATGTATCCATTATTCTTTCCAATATCTCGCTAGCTTTAACCATTTCTCTGTCTTTACCCTTTATTTATTTGGTACCTAGTACGAGTTTAAGTCAACTTCTCACATTCTTTGTGATGTGATACTTGTACATACCAAATATATTTCAGGCCAGACTATGTAATCGGACATGATGTAGCACGGACTAGGATGCAAAGACAAGAGTAATTGAATAAGACAAAAGGCTAGAGGGACACTTACAACAACTCGGGCCGGTCTCGGCGGCTCAACCAACCTGGACTGACCATCACTACGCCTACTCCACCCGACTCTTATGAGGCCGGGTACAACACCTCCTAAACCCGACATCCGGGCACGTACTCACCAGGAAGGCCAAAGGTTGTAACGGTTATGATGCATCAATGCGGACGTTACCAAGTCTTCAAAGCAAGCAATCATGAAGGAGAGTTACAGCAATCAAAGGCTCTGCAACGGTAAAAGACCAAGAGACTTCTCTTAATGGCCTCTATTAAATGAAGACATGAAAAAAGCTATAAAAAGGACTCCCAACAGAGGGATAAGCAAGACACTCACATCTTGAGACATCCTACATTAGTAAAGCTCCCAAATCCCCATATGTACTACACAGTACAGACAGCGTAGCTCTCCTTGCCCAGAAAGAGGAGAGCTAGCACTTTTGGTGGTCTAACCATTTTTGGCTAGAACATTTGGCGCCCACCATGGGGCCTAGGTAAAAATTTTCTCGGGCCACACCTTTTACTATCAACATGTCTGACGATGAAGACCCTCCCCCAAGCATGGCACAACTCTTGGCCATGATGGAAGATATGCATCAACAGAATGAAACACTGCAAGACAGTGTACAAACCTTGCAGCAGAAAACTCAAGTTGAGAATGATCATGAGGAGGAAGTGCTCGAGCCACAACGTTTTTCACAGGAGATATGGGACGACCATGTCCCGGATAACTTCAAATCTCCATCATTGGTTTCCTATGATGGCAAGACGGATCCTCAGGAGCACGTGATAGCCGTTAACAATCAAATGGCTATAGTCGCACCTTCGAATTCGTTAAAGTGTAAGCTCATAACCGGTACTTTCAAGGACGTGGCTCTCAGATGGTACATGAGTCTCCCACGACTCTCCATCATGAGTTACCAAGACTTCACTAAGAAACTGATACAACACTTCTCGGCAAGTAAGCGCCGGAAAGTGTCCACTACCACCCTATTCAGTGTCTACCAGAAACAGTCAGAGTCTCTCAGAGAGTACCTGGCCAGATTCAATGAGAAAATCCTCAAAGTATCCCATCCTAACCAAGAGTTATTTGTGGGAGCCTTCCACAACGGACTACGAGCCGGACAATTCAACGAGTCCTTAGGTCAGAAGTTGGCTGCTAGTATGGAGGAAATCACTTCCCGGGCTGAATGCTATATTAAAGGTGAAGAAAGTAACTAGGAGAAAAGAGTCAGGGACAGTACGGAGAAGGCAAAAAGCAAGGAGGAGACTCCAAGTATGATTCTCGATCGCAAAGCGACAAAAGAAATCCCCGCCGAGACGATCCGGGTCCTGAAAAATCATCCCGAAAAAAGGGTTCAGACGATTGTGAAGAGCACGAAACAAAAATTGTCCGTCACACGCTGAACACCATTGCCGGAGGTTTTGCAGACGTAGGAGAAACAAGTTCGGCCAGGAAGAGATATGCGAGAGCGGCCATGCATATTGATCAGGCCCTTCCAGAAAAAACAGATGGTGACTCTGATGCAATGACATTTTCCAAACAGGACGCCGTTGGGGTGTTGGCTCATGAAAATGACCCTATGATCATAAAAGTGCAAATACGAGATTGGAGTGTGAAACGAATTGCTATATTTGTAACAAAAATGTTAAAGACGTATCAACATGCATTGCATTGTAGTTTCAGAGAAGACGAAAATAGCGGAAGAAGGAAGAAGAAGATGGATCGCTAACCTGGTTTCGTTTCCACTACTCATGATTTCTCTCTCTCTCTGCTTTTCAACTCAAATTCTTGCTCTAATGCTTGTAAATGAAATATAGGTATAACAAACTCTGTAAAAATTAACTAGGGTAAGATTTTTAACAAACTCTGTAAAAACGGACTACGGTAAGATTTCTAACCAACTCTGTAAAAACTGACTATGGTAAAATAAAAATTAACTAGGGCTGTAAAAAGTAACTATGATAAAATATAAACTAACTAGTAATAATGGCAAATAATGTGAATCTTATGTCACTATAATATTATTATTCTTTTAAACTTGATTTTGATTCACGGACTCTTATTTTCTCATTTCACACTCTTTTTTCATAATACATCTCTTTTTCCATTATTATTTAAATTTCACGTCAAACAAAAAAAATTGTCTATAAGTGTTAATCAAAAGTTTGTAATTAGATATATCTCATCACAAACTTAATACAATTTAATTTAGGGTTAAATAAGTAATAGGTCCCTGAAAATAACTCATCATTCAAGTTTGGTCCCTATAAATATTTTCTTCAAGGTTTAGTCCTCCTAAAGTTTTTCGTTTCTAAGTGTAGTCCCTCTCGTTAGTTCTCACTAACGGAGGATGACCTGGCGTGCCATGTGGATATTTTTTTATGATGTGGCAGACATGTGGATATTTTTTTTATAATATTATCATATCTAAATCCAGAAATGGTAGCTAATTTGTAGCTATTTTCAAACTAATCCCTAGCTAATCTAAATACACCATATCCTATTAGTAATATTCTATAGCTAATTCCTAGCTAATTTACAGCTAATTCCTAGCTAATTTAAACATATCAATTCAAATTAAATCTTAAAACTTGGGAAGGTGGAGAAGTCGTGTCTGGCCCAGGCAAAAGGTGGGGTCACACATGTAACTCCATTAATGGTGGTAGACATATCTATGTCTTTGGTGGTTATGGCAAAGATAACTGCCAAACTAATCAAGTTCATGTCTTTGACACTGGTAGTTACATGGTTTTTGTATATTTACAACTTTCTGATGCTTAATTATTTTTAGCTTTGCAAACATGGGATTCTCCGATTATAAGAGGACAAGGGCCAGAGGCTCGCGAGGGTCATAGCGCAGCTGTTGTTGGGAAACGGCTTTACATCTTTGGTGGTTGTGGAAAATCAGCGGATAATAACAATGACGTTTACTACAATGATCTTTACATACTGAATACAGGTAACGTTCCCTCTTCATGTTATGGTGTTGACAGTTATTTATTGATCAAGCTCGTTACTTCATCACACAATAATGAGTTTTTCAGTTTGTTTTTCATTTATTTTCTTCTTGCATTTACATTTGTAATTGAGAATTTGTCTTTTGTTTTTTGTTATAGTATTAGATGCGGATTATTCTGATAATTTGTTTTTACTGTTTCACCCGCAGAGACGCTTGTTTGGATGCACCCTACAACATCAGGCACACCACCATCCCCTCGTGATAGCCACACGTGCTCATCGTGGAAGAACAAAATTATTGTGGTAGGGGGTGAAGATGGGGATGATTATTATTTGTCTGACGTCCATATCCTTGACACTGGTATCAACCTGTTTTATCTTTATCTTTTGTTTATCTTTTGTTCAATGTTTTTAATGATATGTCAAGTTGAGTAACTCTGCCTAAAGTTAATCCTTATGCATATTAATGATGCACTAGTATGAGCATTTCATCAGAATATAATGATTTTCTTTGGAACTTCTGTAAATATTAGATACTCTAATGTGGAGGGAGCTGAGTACATCAGGCCAATTGTTGCCACCTCGGGCTGGTCATTCCACAATTTCTTTTGGCAAGAACTTGTTCGTTTTCGGTGGATTCACAGACGCCCAAAATCTATACAATGACCTTTATATTCTTGATATTGGTATGTTCAATATATCTTATGAAATACATTTTTCTTTTTGTTATATTGTGGTTTAACTTTTTTTAAAGCATAGAACCTTACCGGGGGTATAATTTCTCCAATCTTTTGATTACACTCTTTGTCTTCTTAGTAACGAATTAAACCCTCCCGGGACAAAGGCTGAGACACAATTAATTTTAATGACTATGTTTTCTCATATGGTCTTTCACTTCTTATACTCTACAGATACTAGTATTTGGACAAACGTTACAACTACAACCAATTGTCCTTCTGCTAGATTTTCTGTAGCTGGTGAGTGTGTAGACCCATTTAAGTGCGGTGTTCTTGTGTTCATCGGCGGTTGTAATAAAAGTCTTGAAGCCTTGGATGATATGTATTACCTACATACAGGTTCAACGAAGTGTTTTATATTTGCTAGCATTAAATTTTTCGAAAGCAATCATTTGGTTATGGTTTTTCTATATATCACTAAATAACAAATTGTGATACATGTCTGGCTTTCAGGTATTGCTAGGGAAAGTGAACAGAGACTAGAGAAGTTATCTATGAAGAAGCAATTGAAGCTGAAATGCCAAGAAGAACAAAATCTCATTCCTGGTCAAAATCAAGTTATGGTTGGATATGGAGTGGGTGCTGATATTGGCCCGGTCATGAGCGTGTTGAATTATAGCCAGCCAAGTAAGAATTTACCTTCAAAGTTATCATGTGATCATGATCTTAGGGTTGTAACAAAAATTTCATTAGTTATTAGTATGCCCTCTGCTCTTTGAAGACTGTACAGTGCTGCTTCAAAATTTTCTACAGGGTATGCAAATTATCCTACCCACATCGCTCTTCTTTTATTCTCTAATAATTGACACATTTTTGGCTGGAAATATCCCCTTAATTATTGGATGAAGTGTCACATGTTCTTTTTCTCTAACTAATTTGTTGACCCCACTTTGATGACTTGCTTCTATTGATAGCATATCATCTCTCACTCGCAAGGTGAATTATGTCTTTTCACCATTCTGACATCCTCGGTTCAATCTATGTACAAAAGTCCCTGCAATGTAGTAGTATGATGCTTATCTCTGATGCAGTATTTGTTCAGTGTAATAACTCAGTTATTTTCTTCAAAATTAATAGTCTTTTGTTCCCAATCAATGGTGGTTTTTCCATTAGTTTCTATCAATCCCCAAAATTAAGTCTTCTTCCAGGTCGAAATCACAAGTCTCATAGCATAGTCACTGCAAAATATGATTCAGAATATACGTTTATTTCAGAATCAGAAGATTTGATTTGAATTGATATGTTTAAATTAGCTAGGAATTAGCTGTAAATTAGCTAGGAATTAACTACAGATTATTACTAATAGGATATGGTGTATTTAGATTAGCTAGGGATTAGTTAGGAAATAGCTACAAATTAGCTACAATTTCTGGGTATAGATATGATAATATTATAAAAAAAAAATCCACATGTCTGCCACATCATCAAAAAATATCTACATGGCACGTCAAGTCATCCTCCGTTAGTGAGAACCAACGGGAGGGACTACAGTTAGAAACGGAAAACTTTAGGAGGACCAAACCTTGAAGAAAATATTTATAGGGACTAAACTTAAATGATGGGTTATTTTCAAGGACCTATTACTTATTTAACCCTTTAATTTATTTTCAGAAGGTTTAGAGCCTCTTATGATTTGTAAGTTAAGTTAGTCTGTGTAATCTTGAACATGTTGGTTTATTTTATTTTATAAGAATAAAATTCTCTTCGGATGAGTATCTGTTGACATTAAGAAGTTGATTCATGTTATCAAATTCAAATTTGACTCATAGTAATGGCAAGAAATTTCTTTGGATTGATTGGTGTTATTTCTCGAGTTTTTGTTTTTAATAGAATAGTTTTGGCTCATTTTTTTTATTTTTGTAATTAGTTGGAATATTGATTTTTTTGTTAATTCAAAATTTGCTTGTTAAAAAAAACATTGGCGGTCTCATGCAAATAATCAATTTTGCGTGCCGTCACTATTTTTTTTAAAATATTTTAAATATTAAGAATTTTAATAAATATTATCAAAATTAATTACTTTAAAAATTTAAATTGTAAATGAAGTATGAATTTAATGGTGATGCACTGACAGTGTAAAAACGTTTTACACTGTCATCCAATGAGAATATATTATTTTGCTATATCATACAAGTATTTTAAATTTTACAGTATGACTTGGCGGGATGCATCGTCGTCATTGGTTGACAGTATAAAATTAATTTACACTGTCAGTGCATAGTCCCTTTTCTCATGAAGGAGTTTAATGGTGATGCACTGACAGTGTAAAAACGTTTTACACTGTCATCTAATGAGAATATATTATTTTGTCATATCATACAAGTATTTTAAATTTTACAGTATGACTTGGCGGGATGCATCGTCGTCATTGGTTGACAGTGTAAAATTAATTTACACTGTCAGTGCATAGTTCCTTTTCTTATGAAGGGGTTTAATGGTGATGCACTAACAGTGTAAAGACATATCTAATCATTTTTACCAATAAAAATTTGAAATACTTTATGAAATTGTTTAAAAATATATTTTAATTTAAAGAAATATTACAAATAAAATAACTAAATATGAAAACAAGAATAGGGAGAAAAAAAAGATAAAGTCGTTTTTCAATACCACAATATTAATATTGCAATAATTTAATTCTCATCAGATTAAAAATGATTTAATTTTCATTTAATCTTATTAATTTGATTACATTTAATTTTATAATTAATTTAAAAAAATATTAAACCACTTTTAATGTAATAAGATACGCAAATTTAAAGTGGGATTAAATGATAATTAAACTACTTTTAATATGATGAATATTATACAATTACTACATCAATATATTAAAAATTAAATTAAAACTGACCTGCCATTTCATTAGATTTTTTTATTATAATTTTATATAAATTATATTATAAAACATTAATTTTATTTTACACAATATTCTCATTAGAAATACTTTGAATATAAAGTTTAATAGCCATGTAAATGCTAGTATTATATTACATTAAGCATATGCTAGCATGGGTGATGTGTTGCATCCCTTAGAGACCACGTAACTCAAATTTAAAACCGAATCAAAGAGAATAAAATATGTGATACCTAATAAAGTCAAAGGATATCATGACTCTAGCCATCAATAGATTAGCCCAAGGCTCACCACTAGTCAGAAACTCCCAGCAAGTTTAAGGAACTCCCAGCAAGTTTAAGGTTGGTGGTCTCATTTAAGTATATGAGCAACCTGATACTAAAGACCAGGGTCGCCTTGAGTCCGGACAAGCCGGCCTACAGTCCAGAACCTCCAACAAATAGGAGGCTTAAAATTATTATTTATAAATTATAAATCTATAAATATTAGTTGTTGCATTTAATTTCTAATATAAACTAATTAATATGATGGTAAAGATGCTCGTTGAATTTAGTACCTACACTTGTAGTATTTAGATATATTATTTAGATATATTAGTCAGAAATTCCTAATAGGTGCTTCAATTCTTTTGAGAGTAGAAATAGGCCAGACATACATAGAAATAGAGTGCATGAGCATACTCTAGATCGTCAGCTTAACAAGGAAAACCCTTCCTGCAATAGAGAGAAGAGAACATTTCCAAGAACAGAGTTTGGAAGGGATTTTATCAGCAATATGCTATTTCTTTGTGTGATTATGCATGGTAGCAACATATTTTGTTTAATATTTAAATTTTTTTACAGAATAAATTTTTAGCAAATACAAGTGTTTTTGCATTTTTTTTTTGTTATTGATGCAAGATGTGTTTTTATTTTAAGGTTTACAGTTTACGGTTTACGCTTAAAGAATAAAAAGAAGAATTTTCTCTAGAAATTTTAAAATCTATTGTTCATCATCTTATAAAAAATAACTTTTTAAAGGTCAACTAAATACCGCCGTGGGCGGAAGGGCTCTAATTTCAACGTTCTAGATACTTTGGCCATGTCTTCAACCTTCGTCAACTTCGAATCCACCGAATTCCCCAAAAAAGGTCAAATCTTTTGCTCAGGTGATCAGCTCCAACAAAAATGTATGTCAGATTCCAACCTCTTAATTCACTCACCCGTGTTTCAAAGGTGATAGAGTTGTCATTTCTATTCTAAAGGATGAATACCTGACCGGTGTTTAAGCCTGAAAACATAACCTTCATGGTGGTGTGTTGTGGCCTAAAGGGTCAACGGCATTGATTATGGTTGCCTTGAAGAGCAAGTTATCTCCTATATGGAGCTTTCTTGGTCGCAGGGGGAATCACTTCATTAGGTAAGAGGTTTGATGGGTTTTCATTTTCATATTAGGAGGACATTAAAAGGGTTAGGTCGAATGTCTCTTGGAACCTTTGAAGGCTCTAAAGATTTGACTAAATTTTGGTAAACATTAATGTCAAACAAATTTTTCCAACATGAAGATTTCTTCCAAAGAACAAAGATGTCGAACAAGATGTTCCAACATGAAGACTCGACATCTTGGATTGATGTAGCAGGTTTTAAATTTGTTGCAGGATTCAAGGAGCGATCACAACAGTGGATCAAGGAATCATTTGACAGGAGATTTGAAGCCCATGGACTACAGAAGGTTATAAAAGAAAACTTAGACCTAGGGCTTAATAACTAATCCTTGTAACACTTTTTGTAAAGAGAAATAAGGGTTTAGATTTTTGAGAGTCATAGGGCTTTCTTGTGTTGTAAGTCTCCCTTTGTATCGGTTTGATACATTGTGGTAGACATATGTATTATACAGATTCAGAAGCCTTGAGGTAATGAATTGTATATTGTTCTTAGATGAAGCTTTTAAGCAAATCCAAGTAGGATTATTAGTCAAGGGTGCTTAGCTGAACTTTGTATTTAAAGAGGTGTCTTTCAAGTATGATGATGCAGTTACTAGTGTCTGTAACTGTTAGATATCAAAGGAGGTGATCAAGGGAATTGAGAGGGGTCTCATATCTAGGAGAGTCTTAGATAGAAGTTGCACGGGTAGTGATTATGTGAGAAGTTGTAAACAGGGGAGTTTAGCTTTGAATTAATATTATTGTAGTGGATTTCATTCCTGGCTTGGTAGTCCCCAAAGTAGGTGAATTGCACCGAACTGGGTTTATATATCTTGTGTTATTTATCATTCTGCAAATTTACAGTTCAGTATTTGTTTGTTGATTAACATGTCGTAACAAATGTTGGAACATTTGTCTTGACCTTGTCCTGATATTCAGAGTATTAGTTTATGGTTATTCTGTCCTTGTTGAAGAGATGCAAAGAACAATGTATAAACATGTTGTTAGGACATATGTAATCTGTTATGCCAGAATTTCAATTGGTATCAGAGCAGGCATCCTGTCTGTTTCTGGGTGAGACCTTGGGAGATACTTTCTGGTTCATTTAACAAGGAAGGAGAATGTCTTAGATCATTCATTCGGATGTACTCAAGGGTATTGAATGATATTAGTTCCTGATCGAGGACAACAACTTATGTTGGTTGTTCATTGTTTCTACAGCTGCTGCTAAGGTTGTGGGTATTTCTTCTACATGGTGTCCTATAAGATGTTTTGACATCTTGTCTGGAGCATGTTGAGGAAGTTACTTGGTTGTTCTACTGCATGTGTTTCTGATGGAAGAACTCTGGCTGACCTATGTCTCCGGAGTTGTGGTTGAAGAAAGTTGGTGGAAGCTATCCTTGATCTAGCTTGTTGTCTTCTGTTCTTAAAGGTGTCAGCCTCTATGGAAGCTCTATCCATTCCAGTCGGGAGTAATGTAATGGGGATAGCTGTCAGTTCCATGTTTTCTTTGATGTTTTGTTACTTGGATGATTGGCCTCATCAGGTATCATGAAGACAGTTAGAAGGGAAAAGGTTGAGTTTAGATCTTGTTTATCAAATTCAGTGTCTATGAAATTGATAAATACTTTTATCAAGATAAAGTTGCCAAAGATACTTGAGATGTATCTCAAGTTCACTCATAAAGGAATCTTTTGTCAAGCTTAGAGAGGAGGACAATTTGGTTTTAATGTTGAAGATGGATCTCTGGAGTCTTCTAGGTATTCTTATGGTGAAGGATGCTCTATCTCTAAAGAGAATCGTCAATCTGAAGATATTGGAGGTGGTTTATTTTCACCGTCCATAATTTACAAGGGTTTTATCAACAAGAGGAAGTCAAGATGGTTGAATCAAGGTTGTCAATCTTGATATCTTGACATTTTGCTTGACAGGGAAGATACTTGCACTGAAGAATACATTTTTTGAGTTCTTTAAGTGTTGATACCTTCCAAATCGTATCTCTTACAGGTTATGTGGCTTACT
This sequence comes from Lathyrus tuberosus, assembly GCA_022829125.1. Lineage (NCBI taxonomy): Eukaryota > Viridiplantae > Streptophyta > Magnoliopsida > Fabales > Fabaceae > Lathyrus > Lathyrus tuberosus. The sequence goes on from JALAZF010000346.1 coordinate 4,373,305, forward strand.
GGACAAGGATTTAAGATCAATTTCTATTTGTGGAATACACAAGTATTTAATTGATTATCCATGTTCTTGAAGTTCAAGATTGCTGAAGTCCAGATGGTTCATCAAGAGGTGGAACTTATCCATTACAACATCTCTAAGTCTTGCTCTATGGATCTGAATTCTTTGGAGAATGGACACGGTTGTAGTACCCTAATTTTTGCCCCTAAGATCTGGCATATCTTTTGCATTCATGCATACAAACAAGATCACACTTGGTTGCTTTTCAGCTTTAATCAGTGAGTTTCTTGTCCGTTTTATTATGTTTCGTTTGTTTATGTTTACTAACATTATTTAAAAATCCAAAAAATATTTTGTTTCTCTTTTACTAACTCTTTTTCAGGGGAAGAATTAGCAACAATTCCCAAAATAGCAGTCCTGCAGCTCGAATGAATTTCAGTGGTACAAAGTCGAAGTTGATCAGTAATCATGCCAAATTTATCTAATCGAGGATTCCTCAAGCCCTAATTGATTTATATCCACAGAATCCCAAGGTTCATATGTTTATTTCCATGCCTTCTTTGACAAGCAAAAGAATCGAGCCGAAGTTACAACAGTGCAGTGAAAACTTGTTTTTTTTTTCAAAATTTGCACTAAGTAACCGGTTACCCCCTGAGTGTTAACCGGTTACTTCGAAGCAGATTTGAAAAAAATTAATTTCTGCATCAATCTCAGCCCTTGATCTCATGTGGAATACTCAGCCCTTAATTTCTGCAGATTTGAATATTCTAGATTACATCATTTTAATTCCCCTACATCACTTTGATCATTTCCCACCATGTACCGTCATTAATCACCCCTCTTTTGAGATTTCCCTCCAATTTTAAACTCCAAGCCTTGATTATTATTTCCAATCCTAATTCCAAACCACCAAATTCCCAAGCCTAAAGTCTTTAAATAGAGGCATTATTTCATTCATTCATTCAAGCTTTTGAGAGCCACAAAACCTCTTGCAAAATACTCCCCCAACCTACCAAATTCACTTAGAGCTCAATTTCTTCTTTTGTAAGATAACAGCTTTCACATTGAAACTTGTTCATCTTAGAGCTAACCCTCCATCCATTCTTGTTTTTGTTTATAGATCAAGGCTTTGTGTGGAAGATCTTGCTGCAATTTGGAGGAATTTGATGATTTGAAGTGGTAATACATCTCACAACATTGTTGAAGTTTCATCTTCATCATTCAAAATGTAGATCATTGGTGCCTTGTGTTGCTTGATCCTTTGGATCGTATATTTGTTGTTTGATTGTAGGATGGCTGTTGTTTTTTACTTTAAAATTCGTGCAAATTTAGAATATGATCCTAAGGTGTTTTAAAAAAAAGATTGAAAGAGGATCATGTTGAATTTTGCACTGTTTTTTTCACTCTGGTGCAGAGTAATCGGTTAACACACAGGTGTTAACCAGTTACTCAGTGTATTTTTGCCCTGTTTTTTTGAAAATTTGAACAGAGTAACCGGTTAACACCCAGACGTTAACCGGTTACTTCGAAACATAAACTATTTTTTCACTTGTTTTTGGGAATGTTTTGGTTTTTGTTGCCTCTTCTTCCCCTTTCTTCTTAATTTAACCTTGAGATACATTCTTAATATGAATTTCTCTTTAATTTCAATGGATTTTGAGTGTGATTAAAGGACTTAAACATTCATTGGTTCCAATCTATCTATAAGTGAATTGTTGAATTCACCTTAGGTGCTTTGAATTAGTAATATGTTTTGACACTTAAATCCACTAGAAAAGGTGATTGAACTTAAAGATGAGAGGACCTTATAAATGTGTTTCAATTTGGTTTCCTCTTTTCTTTTTGCACGGTATTGCTTTTTTATGACGATTTGTATCGCTCACCTTGCATGCATTAGTGCTTATATCATTTTGACCGGCGTCGCTGTAGGGTGACTTCTATATAAGTTACTTGGCGAGTGCTTAACATAGCCCTACATTTGTCCCTTTCAGTATCCCTTTAATTCAACACTTGTACTTTTGTGGAACGGACCTTGATTGGTCGCGCCAACCCAATGTTGGTTGATTATTTGCATTAGTTCCATAACCGTTGTCGACTTGATGCGTAGTTGCTTTGTGTATCACAATCTTCTTTAAAGTCTTCATCAAATTTGGACTAAGTGCATTGGTTAACCACTATAGTGCAAGATATGAAGCGGAGTCTTGTTGCCTTCTAGGATTTTGGCACTTGTTGCCTTGGATACTCTTTGGTTGTGGATGATTAAGTTCACCATACTATTATTATATGTATATTATACTATTATACTATACTATATTTTGATTACTTTTTGCTCCCTTGACTCTTTTTTTTTTGCTCTTTATTATGCTTTATGCTTCATTATCATTATCATGTTTATGTTTCCTCTATTTTTACTTTGTCCACTTGGACCATATTGATATCGTGCTTGTGTTTTCTCTTTGTCCATTTGGACACAAAAACACTAATAAATATAAAAGCCCTAAAAAATGTAACTCTCTTGGACTATTGGTCACTATCCCATGCATTGGAGGATCTCTTCATTTGGACTTATGGACCTAGTATTAGGATTGATCCCTTGGCTTCATCATTGAGGAGTTATATTATCTTTGGCCTTTATTTGGCTCATGCATGCTCAAGAGGATGGAATTCTTTTATATACTTTGAAGTGGATCCATGTTGGTTAGACCTTCCTTTTCCCTAGCTTTTATTTTATGTACTAGGTTTGCCTCTTCATCTCCTCCCCTTCTTCAATTTTCAAAATCTTCTCCCTTTTTCAAAGGATTCTTGTTTTCAAAACTATCACATTTTCAATAATTCAAACCTTGACTTTTGTCAAGTGGCTTTACTTACTTCTTTCCTTCTTTAATAAATAAACTTAATCATATTGACTTCTATTCAAAAAATAAAAAAATAACTAACCCACTCAATGGTTTTGTGCCTTAGTGCACTTTGTTTCTGTTTTTGAAAGTTTAGGCATATGAGTCATGTATAGAGTTGGTATAGCTCTTTTGATCTCCATAGTTGTAGTTTGCTTGAGCGGATCTCTTATCACTCGTGGGGGTAGTTGGCATACTCGTTGAGCTAATCCGAGTTGGAGCCCTCTCCATGGTGACGTATGAGTCCATAACTCTTCATTTTTATGGTTGATTCAAAAGAGTTGTCCACTTAAAATGGCAATTTACCTCTACTTTAATAAAATTAACCATAACACACCAATTTTCACTTTGTACCACGAACTACGGGGTTTTGATCCGGCATTGCACTTTGTTGGTACGTAGACATGAGGCGATAAGTCTCTCCAAACACAGAAATATTAAAAATAAATTCTTTTCTCATCCCCTCACTCTCATTTAAACAAGCATTTTCAAACCAAAAGCATAAATACATCAAAGGGCTCCTATAGAGTACTATAGATGTATTGGGTGCGTAAAACCTTCCCTTTACATAACCAACCCCCCTTACCCATTTCTCTTTGTCTTTTTTAGCCTTTGCTTTTTTAGACATCTTAGGATTTATTCGCTCTTCTTTCCTTTTCCTTTGTGGAATAAATAAAAGCGCGGTGGCGACTCTGTTTACTTTGAGTTAAGTTAATCAATAGCTTACACTCACGATTTTCCCGCTACAGAAAAGGGGCGACTCTACTGGGGAGAAAATTCCTCGAAGGGTTTAGCCTACTTTGATTTATTTATTGCTTTTTGTTTGATTTGCTTGTTACTTGGTTGTTCTGCTTGGGAGTTCCTCTGTGTGGTGAGATCAATCCTATACCCGGATCTGAGGGTACATTATGATAGGATGGATGGTATAGTCAAGGGAGCTTTGAGGGGGTTGAATCCTGAAAAAGCAGAACTTGAGAATCTATCCACTCGGTGGTTGCATTCTTGGAACTACTGATGTTGATCGAGCTATCGTGAAGGCATTACTTTTTCCTTGAAGGCCTATAACACTGAGGGGATTCAAGAAAACTAAGGGCTTTGGTCGTTGACACTGAGGGGTTCGAATCCAGGCGTGGAAAGCTTTTATCTCTCCTGAAGACTGATATGGTTGATGGGTTGCTTCCTACTTTGGTCCAGTTCTATGATCCTTTGCTTCATTGTTTCACTTTCTCGGATTATCAGTTGGTGCCTACGCTTGAGGAGTATTCGCTTTAAAATCACTTGTCGAAGTGGTTTATTTCTCACTTGCCGAAGTCTGCAACTTTCTGGAACCTCAAGGATGGTTTGTTTTGGTCAAAAAGATCATGTCTCTCACCTTCTCTGATATTGATTGGTGTAGTCGTGTTCTTCTTGGAGCAAGGCTTATTGATAATTGTGGCAATTTCCCCAATGTGCCTCTCCTTGATACAAATGGAGGAATCAGTTACAATCCAGTGTTGGCTCCTCATCAGCTGGGATATCCTTCGTTAGAGGTGCCGAAGAACATCCACTTGGCCGGTCTCTTTTTCAAGGAAGACGAAGACCAGATTGCTCTCAGGAAAGAGATTGTGGAAGCTTGGCGAAATATTCATAGGAAAGGAAAAGAAAGTTTGGGAAATCCGAAGAGTGCTTCTTCCGAACTTTACTTCCAGTGGGTTAAAGATAAAGTTATTACTTTGAGGATGCCTTATGCACGTCAGGAGCCTTTGTCTCTTACCGCTAAGAAGCCCATTCTCTACTTCATGGAGGATTCAGAGAAGCTTCAGATCGCTTTGACCGAGATGCAGCGAGAGAGAGAGAGATGCTTGGAGGAGCAAGTATCAGATCGTCGAGTCAGAGAATGCAAGACTTTAAGAGCACGTCAGGAAGAAGAATGAAGAAGAGTTTGCTAGCAAGAAGAGGAAGGCACAAAAGGATTTATTTTCCTCCCAGAGTCGGCCGGTTTCTTATATTTTGAGGAATTCAGAATCTCCTTGGAAATTGATCATCGATAAGTTAGTGATTGAGAAGGCACATATGAAAGCCCGCATCAGAAAGATGGAAGGGAAAGTTGGGACTTCTTCTCATAGAACTCTTTAGCATTCTAGTTCCTTTTTATCCTTTGTTGTTCTAGGATTTCTGAACTTGTATTTCTGAGATGTACTATTTTTTCCAAAATTAATGAAATGAGATTTTCAGTATTCCAATTTGAGTTATAATATTTGTAATATACCTTATAGTTCCTTGAAACTTTGCATTTGCATTTTTGCACATCATGCATCATTCCTGCATTGGTCTTGCTTTCAAGAGTGCCGCAGGTGTCTTATGGGTTTCCTTTGGTTCTTCTCTAGTTTCAAGGTGTCTCACCGGTATTTCACTCGAGCTAATCAGAAAAAGAAGATGGATCAGTTGCAACAAGATAACCGCGAGCTTCGTGAGGAAGTCTTGGCTCTGAAAGAGAATCTTGAAAGGTTGTCTGCCATGATGGAAAGCTTGGTAGCTGCTCAGAATCAACCACCACCTCCTCCTCCACCTTCAACTCCTGTGCAGAGGACAGTCATCTCTGAGATTGTCACTACTCCAGTTCCTGTGATCCCTGTTAGTGTGCCGCAGTATACCATGCCTCCCGGTTTCCCCTGGGGTATGCCTCAGAACTTTGTGCCTGAAGGTTATCAGCCACCACCACCTCCTGAGTATCCAATTGTCTCTACCGTTCAGCCTGCTGTAATTGTGTTGTCTCCTATGGTTCATGCCAGTCCTGTGATTGAAGAACATATTTTCCATACTGCTCCTAGTGAGAATGTGGGTGCTTTCGGGAGAATGGAAGAAATTCATGACCAGTTTGCTGAGATACAAAAGGAGATTAAAGCCTTGAAAGGCAAGGACTTGCTTGGTAAGAGCGCTTATGAGATGTGTTTGGTGCCGAATGTCAAGATTCCGCACAAGTTCAAAGTTCCAGAGTTTGAGAAGTACCAGGGAAATTCTTGTCCCATCAGTCATCTGGTCATGTATGCCAGGAAAATGTCGACTCACACCGACAACGATCAACTCCTCATTCACTATTTTCAGGATAGTTTGACCGGTGCCGCTCTGAAGTGGTACATGGACCTCGATAATACGAAGATTCGTACTTATCATGATTTGAGCCATGCTTTTGTGGAGCAGTACAAGTACAATGTTGATATGGCTTCTGACCAAGACCAGCTTCGCTCTATGTCTAAGAAGGACAAAGAAACTTTCAAGGAGTACGTGCAGAGGTGGCGCGAAATTGCTGCTCAAGTTAGTCCGCCTTTGCAAGAAAAGGAGATGACTAAGATCTTTTTGAAGACCCTGAGCTCGTTTTACTACGAGAGGATGGTTGCCAGTGCGCCCAACGATTTCACTGAGATGGTGAGCATGGGTATGAGGTTGGAAGAAGGTGTTGGTGAGGGACGTTTGATGAAAGAAAGCAATTCTGTTGGAAATTCCAAGAAATATGGAGGGAATTTGTCCAAGAAGAAGGAAGGAGAGGCGAATGCCATTTCCCATGAAAGATACAGAAGGCCTCGTAGTCAAGGTTGCTCTCAGCAGCATGTCACTTCTGTTTCGCCAGTTTTTAATACACCTCATGTTGCTCAAACAGCTCCAAGTGTTCAGGCACAGTATCAGCAACAGCGTACTCAGAGCAATTTTCAGAGGAATTTTGATCCGATATCCGTATCTTATGCTGAGTTACTTCCAGGCTTGCTCGAGAAGAAGCTTGTACAGCTCAGGGCTCCGCCCGCTGTTCCCAAGAATAATCCATGGTGGTACAAACCTGACGCTCATTGTGCTTTTCATCAGGGTGATCCTGGGAACGACATTGAGAATTGTTACCCATTAAAGATTGAAGTGTAGAGATTGGTAAGGAGCAATATGTTGTCGTTTGAAGATACCAATCTGAATGTGAAGTCCAATTCTTTGCCTAATCATGGCAATGCGTCTGTCAATATGGTTTATGGATGTCAAAGAGACGATATATTCACTTTTGTGGAGAAGGAATTGTGATCCTGAGGTTTATGAAGCGCCTATCCACGCAGAAGATTGGGAGCCTTATTTGGAAGACCCTGGGTATATGTAACCAATTGATGAAGATCCGTTCGAAACCTTTGCAATCCTTGAGGATGTTGAGGAAGAAGAGCTGCCTAAATTTGTGACGCATGGACAGACTTGCCAGAACTGGATAGCTGTTGATGTTCCTACTATTGTTCATGTTTCAAAGTAATTTGTTTTTATTTTCTTTCAAAAATCCTTTCAATCTGCCCAAGGTGAAAGTGAAGTTGTGAGGGCTTTGTTTCAACTTTTATCATCATTAATAAAATGTTATTTTGTTCATCCAAATTATTTTCCCTTTTTGCTTTATTTTTGAAAAATGGTAACAGAAAAAACCAAAAAAAAAAATAATCACCTTTTATCTGCATAATAATTGCACTCCTGTTCATATTCTAAAATCAAGCATAAATTATTGTGCAGATTGCTTGTAAAACCCATTGAAAACAATGATCCTGTACCCCCTGTCAACTTTGAATTCCCTGTGTTTGAAGCTGAAGAAGAGGATATTGAAGAGATTCCTATTGAGATTTCCCGGTTGCTTGAGCACGAGGGGAAGTTTATTCAGCCTCATGAAGAGTTTATTGAGAAAGTCAACTTGGGTTTTGAAGATGAGAAAAGAGAAGTCAAGATTGGGTCACTGTTAGATCCAGATGTTAAGAAGAGGATGGTAGATCTTCTTAGAGAGTATATGGATGTGTTTGCTTGGTCTTATCAGGATATGCCAGGTTTGGATACTGATATTGTGGAGCATCGTTTGCTGTTGAAGCCCGAATTCCCACCTGTGAAGCAGAAGTTGAGAATAACTCACCCTGATATGGCTGTGAAGATTAAAGAAGAGGTTCAAAAGCAGATTGATGTAGGTTTTCTTGTGACATCTGAGTATCCTCAATAGGTGGCCAATATTGTGCCTGTTCCTAAGAAAGATGGAAAATTCTGGATGTGTGTTGATTACAGAGATTTGAACAAAGCTAGCCCGAAAGATGATTTCCCGTTGCCACACAATAATATGTTGGTGGACAATACAACTAAGTTCAAAGTTTTCTCCTTTATGGATGGTTTCTCCGGTTACAATCAGATTAAGATGGCACCCGAGGACATGGAAAAGACTACATTCATTACACCATGGGGAACATTCTGTTATCGAGTGATGCGCTTTGGATTGAAGAATGCTGGTGTGACGTACCAGAGAGCCATGACTACTCTTTTCCATGGTATGATGCACAAGGAAATTGAGTTTTGTGTTGATGATGTGATTGCCAAGTCGAAGAATGAGGAAGATCATGTGGGGCACTTGATGAAGTTGTTTCAGCGTTTGAGGAAGTATAAGCTCCGCTTGAATCCGAACAAATGCACTTTTGGTGTTCGATCTGGAAAATTGTTGGGTTTTATTGTCAGCCAGAGAGGTATTGAAGTTGATCCTGATAAAGTATGAGCTATTCAGGAAATGCCTCCGCCCAGAACTGAAAAGCAAGTAAGAGGATTCTTGGGACGTTTGAACTATATCTCAAGATTCATCTCGAATATGATTGCCACTTGTGCGCCAATCTTCAAGCTTCTCAGAAAAGACCAAGGCTGTGTTTGGACTGATGAGTGTTAAGAAGCTTTTAAAAGTATCAAGAAGTATCTGCTTGAACCTCCTATCTTGTCTCCTCCGGTGGAAGGAAGACAGTTGATCATGTATTTGACTGTGTTGGAAGATTCCATGGGTTGTATGTTGGGTCAGCAAGATGAAAAAGAAAGAAAAGAATGTGTCATTTACTATCTGAGTAAAAAGTTCACCGATTGTGAATCTCAGTATTTTATGCTTGAAAAAACTTGTTGTGCCTTAGCTTGGGCTATAAAGCGTCTTCGCCGGTATATGTTGAATCATACAACTTGGTTGATCTGGAAAATGGATCCAATCAAGTATGTCTTTGAAAAGTCTGCTTTGACTGGGAGGATTGCTCATTGGCAAATGCTATTATCAAAATATGATATTGAATACCGAACTCAAAAAGCGATAAAAGGGAGTATCTTGGCTGACCATTTAGCTCACCAGCCAATTGATGATGACCAATCTGTTGAGTTTGATTTCCCTGATGAGGAAGTGATGTATTTGAAAATGAAAGACTGTGAAGAACCGTTGCACGAAGAAGGGCCGGAGCCTGGATCTCGTTGGGGTTTGATTTTTGATGGAGCCGTCAATGATTATGGCAGAGGAATTGGAGCGATTATTGTTACTCCTCATGGCTCGCATTACCTTTTCACCGCAAGGTTGACGTTCAATTGTACGAACAATGCAGCTGAGTATGAAGCTTGTATCATGGGTGTTGTGGTGAAAATCGGATAACAAGCTATTAATTAACTCGCATCATTTTCTTTTACAACCGACTTTGATTTATCCAAAGGAAAGGTTCAAGATCGTTAGAAAAACCTAAGGGGAAGAGATATAAGGTTCGGGGGTTGGTTACGCTTAGGGAAGGTATTAGCACCCTAAACGTCCGTAGTACTCTACAGGAACCTCTTGTTAAATGTTATGTTATGTTTGCTAAGGGTTCTATGCTAAAGGCTTGAAAACCCTAGGGGTTAGTATCTAAGTATACTCGATAAAGCATCGCACTTTACGCCTACGTATCCTCGGGAATAGAATCAGAGTATGCGTAGTTCTACTTCTACTGAATGATTGACTATGGTCAATATTCAGAGGGGGAATGAGTACAAGCTCATTGTTAAGAACTCTCTAGATCTAGTTGTGATGGACCTATGTTGAAGTTTAGTCAGTAGGGAAAAGTGATAGATTCATTAGGATGAATATCACTAAGAGTTAAGGAACTCTCTCCTAAATCTAGTTGTAATTTCATGGCCCTTGATGAGGCCAAGAAATGGAGTTTCTTCCTAAGAGGTTACTTAGGTTAAGATGGGGGCTATGACTTTAAGAGTCAACACTATTCACCTTCCTTTGGAATAGGGGAAAAAAACAGTTGATAATAACAACAAATAAGACATGATAAAAGATAGGACATTGATATAATATGAGATAGAACATAAGCATGAGGATGGCAATATGTTTATGACAAAAGATATGTATAAGATGAACATGATTAAAAGAGTACATCAAATATGCTTCAATCTTTAGGAAGACAAACATATAGAAATGATATACAAGAACACATCAATATGCTTCAATCTTTAGGAAGACAAACATAGAGAATGATATACAAGAACACATCAATATGCTTCAATCTTTAGGAAGACAAACATAGAGAATGATTAAGGGTGACATTTAAAGAAGGATAATATTCATGTTTAAAGTCAAGCATATGGCCAATCAACATGGATATATTATCTTAAGAATTAAACAAGTCAATTTAATGAAACAACATTTCAAGATCAACAAAAATGCTCATAGATGACATTAATAATTAAACCAACAATTGATAATTAATTGACAAGGTAATCAAAATTAACAATTAACACACAAGGTAATTTAAAATTAACTACATGTGGATAATTAACACTTAGAAAAATTCACATCACAATACAATTAAGATTAACATGTGATAATTAAAAGTTAACATTCAAGACATAAGTTGATAATTTAAAATTAACAACACAAATTAGCACAATTAGAGTTAACAATATATTTGAGATATAATTGATAATTAAAAGCTAATAAACCAATAACAATTAATTAACAATAAATAAAACATATCACATATTAATTAATTAAACACAACAATAATTAATAATTAAACTGAGATTAATCATTAAGCAAAACAAATAAAAGATGGAATAAAAATAAATAAAAAACATGCAAGGGGTGCATAAGAGCAAATGGTTTAGTTAAAAATAATAAAGGAAAATAAATGGGCCAGACAAGGGAGTGCTGATAGCACAATGGGGCGCAAGGCCCAGGTGAGGAATGGAGAGAAGTATCAGGCAAAAAATAGCAAAATGGCCAAAAGGGTTGATCCGCAGGATCGAACCCAGGTCATTGAGGTGAAAGTGGAATGGCATGGCAAAGGTAATACCGTTGGGACGGCTATTTCATCCGTTCATTAAACGCCTCCAATAAATATATAAGCCATAATAAAACATGGAAATAAAAAGACAACACAACGCGTACGTGCAGTCGTGTGTGGTACGTGTATGTGGTAGTGATATTAAATGGTCATGGTGATATTAACGCACTAAAGGACAAACAAAGCCAAACAAACCAACCAAATAATCACGCATGGAAAGATGAGAAGATGTAAGAATAATACAAAAGCTTAAATCAAACATGAAAATAAAAACCTGTGCACATAGTAGTAACATGTGATAGTGTGTGCAGTAGTGTACCACGTGATGTTAATGATTGGTCATGGCATTTAATATACTAACGGACAAAAATGAAAGCAAACCAACCAAATCGTGGATACGCATGGCAAAAAAATGAGAACATGCCGAATCCTCAAACGTGCTATCATTTAAATAATATGCAAAAATAAAAGCAAACCAACCATTTCATGGATACGCATGGCAAAACAATGAAAAAAAAACATGCAGAACATACATGCTATCGGGTTCAGTTCGCAACAACAAAACAAACTTTCAACTTCTAACCAACCTTATTCAATCAAAACTTAATCAAATAACATGAAATAAAAATCTAACATGAAGCATTTTGAACATAGAACGTAATGAAACCAAGAGCTGAGCAAGATATTGAATATAATATGAGCAGTTAGCAATTGAAAACCATGGTCCAAAAAGATATTAGTTTTAAAAAATGAAAACAAACTTTCTATTCAGATGTAAACCAAATACACATGATATCAACCAATGTCTTGAACCTCTCCACACGAATGAACATGATGTTAAGAGTTTCAACATTAACCAAACATCCAACATGCTTTAAAACAAAAGCTTATAAACTTAAAACCAAACATGGACATGGCAGCGGTTAAAAACAACTACATACAAGCATGGCAGTATAAGCAAACTTTCATTCAAAACAACCTAACATCAAACCACAAAATGAGCATCCTAAACAAAACAAACTGTCTTGAGACACCAATAATAACTTGTCAAGAATGACAGTATAAACCAACAACATTTATCATGCCATTAAGAGTACAAGTTATCAACATGATCAATATGGCATACAACATATCCAAAGCCAAAACAGTTTAGAGACAAAGTAAAGCAGGTTGGCATGCTTCTAAGTTATTCACATGTATAATGAGCATTACTATGGTTCTAAAACAAAACCTAGCAGCATACTTCCACATATCATTCACTGTAAAGTGTGTTTGGTGTTCAAGTGATAGCTTACAAACATGGATACTCTAACCTCAATCATAACAAACGCATATATCTCTGCTATATTCCATAATGCACAAGAACAACAACTTAGCAGCAAATCATCATGAAAGTTAACACATCATATATTCTAAGATCAACATCATATGGATTCGTGGTGGTATATCATTTAAAGTAATATAGAAACAGCATGTAAACCTTGTAACATTAACATCCCAACCATATAGACTAAACAACATGTATTCCAACACTACATTCCCACATGATAAACATCAAGGTTATTATAGATTATAGTAGACATAGCTATTCATTTCAACATTATATTAATAAGTTCAAAAAGAAGCAAAACATGTATAACCCTTAGGGCAGTCATGGATACGTTAAAAGTTTCTAACACAACCTCAAGCTATGGTTCATAATAACATTTATGCTATGCAAATACAAACACAACATTGAAGCAGCATGGTAAGTATTAACTAAGACATGTTTAATCTAACAATATAAATAAGCATGATAAAAGGAAGTTTAAGAAACTTACCTGATTTCCAAAACAAGTAGCAAGAATTTCTTCTCCCTCCCAGCTAGCTCGTGCTCCAAAGGAAACAATTTTCAGAGTGGTGTTTGTATTGTTGTTGGTGTTTTTGTCATGTCGAAATGAAGAAGAGGATGGCTGCTTTTATAGGGGAAACCAGCTGGTCCAAGAGGAAGCAAAAACCAACATGCCAAGAGTTTAACTTGGAGAGAAAAATCAAGGAAAGATTTGGGAGAGGGCTTGGCTGTTCTGAGCAACATTGAGCCACGTGAAATCTTCTTTTATGCCACTAGGTCAGAGAGAAAATAGCATGCTCTTAGCTTGTGTCCTTTGGTCCAATGAAATGTATGAAGGAAATGGTTTAAGGTATCTTGCAAAAGTGAATAAAAGGTACAAAAGCAAAACAATGGGCAGCGTGTTTTAGGGTGAAATGTGATGTTGGAAAAGGTGGCAAGGTCTGCAGATTGTGTACTTGAATAGAGGGAAATGAAATTCAAATAAAAAATGGTGTTCTTAGTGCAACAACCATTTTCGTGTGGCCATATTGTCCAAATTATATCTCTTAACCTAATGATCCATTTTTCATGCTCTTAGGTTCAAATGAAAGCTCTTGGATGATACTTCAATATTGATGTTGGAAGATTGTTGAAATAATGCCTTGAACTAGTAGCAAAATGGCTTACAAATCGTGTCACTAAAACTGCCAAAAGAGCTTAGAAAAAATTCTAAGTTATTGAATTTTGACAATTTCAAGTGTCCTTCTTGAATAATTCATAACTTGAGAATGGTTTACCCCCTTGAGACATTACACATATGGTTGGAAAGCTCTCATCAAGCTCTACAACTTTCATTTGGGACTTAAGACTTGAATCCAAATGGAAAAGGGTGAAAAGCGGCGCCAAAGTTGAGAAAAAGAGTGATGAAAAATGCTGAAAAATTTTCTAAGTGTTTGGCCAAAATGCCTTGTAAGCTCCATAACTCAAAATCCAAGCATTTTTAGACAAAACTTCATATGGAACAAATTGAAGATCTTAGAAAGAGCTTTCCAATGAGCTTTGAGCCACTCCAATTGGATGTATGGTTTAGGAGTTATGGTCCTTTCAAAATAGGCTATTAGGGAAAAAATCTCACAAATGACACCTTTTCTTGGTCAAAACCCTACTTCTCTTGCAAGAAAGCTCATGAAACTTGATGTGGATACTTTGTATACTCCATGAGACAAAATATGATGATTAGAACCAATAATTCTTCATTTGATCCAAAATTCCAAAAGATTAGGGTTTCAGTCAAACCCTAATTTTGACTGTGAATGCACTGAGGTTAGATCTTGTAACCTTGCTTCTTCCTTCTCATCTAAAGGTCTTAGGAGACTCTTGAGGATGTTGATAAACCAATAGAACCAAGAATTAGGGCTTGGGAAACCATCTTGATGAAGATCAAAGCTGTTGACTGATAAGTGCCATAGAAACCCTAGCTTGGAGGCACAGTGAGGCTGAGGCTCAATCTTCTCTTGCTGAGGACCCAAGGATCTTGGATTCTTGTTGAATGATGTCCCTTGAATGTAGATGACTTCATATGGTAAGTGAACCACACGAATCTTGACTTGATAGAGCCAAATCCTTAGTGATTTCTTCAGAGTAAACCCTAATTCCACATTCCTTGCACTGGAGATCCTTTGTTGACTTGGCTTGCTTCAAATATCTTGGGGAGCTTCATGGTGATATGTAAACCTAATTTGAACACAAAGAAACAAACTACAAAATATGGGTTAGTTCAAACAATGCAGAGATGCTCCTAAGATGCACAAAAGCTGGATGACATCTAAGGGTAAAAATTTAGGGTACAATAGTTGCCCCCATTTAAATAGCTTCACCAGAGGACACGAGGAACGGAGATTCCAGAGGCATCGAGGTGAAAGGTATTTAAATATAGCAAACCAAAAATTTTGCTCTTAGATGGAATGCAAATGGTAAGGACAAGCAACAAACATGCAAATGCTGACATACCATGAACTTCTAAAATGATGATATGATGCCAGGAATGCAAAAGAATGTAGACAGACCAGACACCAAGAACAACAGGAAGCAAACACACAAGAAAAGCTTCTCTGGGGAAAGATGAAAGCTAGTATCCACAAGCAGAGACTCACTGGGGATACATGCCAACCAACAAAGGAGACTCACCGGGGAGACTCCAAAGAAACACTGGGGAAAACCAAAAGACAATCTCCACTAGGGAAAGATCCAGGGAGATGGACTACACGGGGAACAAAACAAACCCACACTCTTCCTGGGCACGAAACCAGAAAGAAAAACCTGATCACTAGGGATCAGTCCAAAGGAGACAAACAACCAAGCAAAGACTTCCTGGGGATCTCAAACTGAAGAGTTCAAAATGAGATCTTCAGAAAGAGCCGGGAAAATAGAGACTAACTCTGCGCACCAGATAGGAGTCTTAGAGTTGAATAAATTGTTCCAAGAAGATTAGCTAAAACCAATTTTCAGAAAATCCAAGGTAAGGGTTCAATGTTCGACATGATTCGAACAAGAACGGTTTTAAGACAAGAGGTAGTGTCCGACACGATTCGAACAAAGACTCTATTCAGGTTTGACATGATTCAAACAAGTTTTAAAACACAAGACAATGCTTGACATGATTCAAACAAGGTCCAAGTTCAAGTTTGACATGATTCAAACAAGAACAGCTTTACAAAATCTTTAATGTTAAACTTCTTGGGGAACAACAAATGGTTTTAAAGATTCAAATATGGCGCGCGAAGGTTAAGACCGAACAAGCACGACACAAATCAAACCGGGAATGTCTTTACTTCACTGGGGAAATAAAGACAGACACAACAGAAGAACACAAGCAACACAAAGCACAAAGATGCGAAGATGCCAGGGTATGATACGAACGACGCAAAACAGGAAAGAAGAAAGGAGAGCACAAGCCAACACTCTGAAATCCAAACAACAAGGACAACCGGGCAATCTTCTCTTCACTGGAGATGGCAGATCCATGCCAAAAATACAGTACTGTCTAATTCTTCCTGTACCAACTTGATTCCATAAAACATCTTGATACTAGAGTAAAACTTAGTTCATCTTTGAGTTTCCTTAAAACTTTCCGCTTCCACGAATCAGATGAAAATGACAAAGTCGTTGTATTCAAAGACCAATAACAACTCTCATGACTAAGCAATTCGTCGTCTAACAACTGACTTCTCTGGGGACTCCTGCACAGAGAGCTGGGCTTTAAATGGGAACATGGTTAATGAGTCAAGAATAGACTCTGGTACTCAAATAAGAGGTGGTTGAGATAACACATAAACTACTTCATGAAGAAAAAAAAACCGGTAGGAGCTAGAAAGGAACCTTATTGGAGGTAGAACCAAAAATGGGCTCCAACAAAGTATCTAGAATGATTGATCATCAAGTCTAACACGACCAAATGACATTCTAGAGAAACACCTCTAAAGTGATAGAACAACAGGTTCAAGTATGACCGATTGGCTCTTTAGAAGTAACCTTTAAAGTGATAGAACAACAGGTTTAAGTATGACCGGTTGGCTCTTTAGAAGTAACCTTATTGGAGAGAGAACCAAAAAAATGGGTTCCAATAAAGTATCTAGAATGATTGATCATCAAGTCTAACACGACCAGATGACATTCTAGAAAGGATCCGCAATGAAGGTTGAACCGAAAAACGGTCTTCACTGGGAAAGGATATCCAAAGTGATGGAACAACAGGTTCAAGTATGACCGGTTGGCACTTTGGAAAAAGAAGAACCTTATTAGAGATTGAACCAAGAAATGGGCTCCAATAAAGTATCTAGGATGATTGATCATTAAGTCTAACGTGACTAAATGACATCCTAGAAACACCCCTAAAGTGATGGAACAACAGGTTCAAGTATGACCGGTTGGCTCTTTAGAAGTAACCTTGTTGGAGATAGAACCAAGAAATGGGTTCTAACAAAGTATCTAGAATGATTGATCATCAAGGCTAAACGCGACTAGATGACATTCTTGAAAAGATCCGCAATGAAGGTTGAACCGAAAAACGGTCTTCACTGGGAAAAGGCATCCAAAGTAATGGAACAACAGGTTCAAGCATGACCGGTTGGCACTTTGGAAAAAGAAACCTTATTGGAGATAGAACCAAGAAATGGGCCCCAATAAAGGTATAGAATGTGATAGGTTAGTACTGGGGTTGCGTAACTGAAGATAAAGCTTCCTGGGGAATACCCAATTACGGTTGCGAAGAGGTCGAATAGTACCAGAGATAGATAAGCTGCTTATAAGAGACCGCCACTTATTGCCATAAAAGAACACGCTTCTTCAAGAGATTGCTGCTTCAAAGATATGTTGATATCGTAACACTGTTAGGGAAATAATTCGGTCTTCAATGAGGTTCTTGTAAAAGATGTTTCTTGCGAGAAACGGTGCAAAATAAATACACGTTCAAAGATAGGTTTGAAAACTACACCTGCTAGGGACCAAAGTTCAATCTAGGAACAAACTAGAAAGAAACGGTCAAACAAGACTCCAATTGAGGAAAGAACTCAAATGGGAGTTTATCTTATCCACATGTGGAAAAGATAACTGAAACAACCATCATCCACGAGGATAAAACTCTGTGGGGAATTCGGAAAAGAAAGGGCACTTTATGCCTAGGGCTGACAACTCTATTGGAGAGAATAGACAAACCCAGTCACTTGGGGAGACAAACACCAAAGTGAACCCAAAACAAGCAAACACCAGAAAAGGAAGCAGAAGTGCAAGGATGCTATGCATATGCCATGCTTATGCTTATGCTGACAAAACAGACAAGAAGCGAAACTGGAGAAGAAGAAAATGTCTCGACAAGGATACCCAGCCAAACTCAAAGTGCTGGACCAGTACTGATGATGAAGAAGAATCAACAACTTCACTGGTGAAAAAAGTATTCCACTTAAAGTATAACATCATGGGGATTGCCATCATGAGCTCGATTTCTTTGTTGGTGGAGAATCCATAGAGAATGTCAAGATTAACTGACGTAACAGCTCATTGGGGAGCTAACAAAGTAATTATGCATTCCACTGGCATAACTACCCTCTTCAAATCTTATCTGCCCCAGGCTAGACGGTCTATACGATAACAAGAGGATTTTATAGAAGAATTGGCATACAGGGTGTCTCAATATCTTCAAACTCTTGGAGAGATCTCGGCATAACTGCCCCAGATTAATGGTGTTTGCACGACAAAGCCTTGGAACTTGCTTTAGACTGATTGTTTGATGATTTGGGGAACAAACTTTGCCCCTATCAGCTTGGTTGATCTGTGACGGGGATGTCCTTGACTGACTGTCCTTTAGAGATTTGCCGAATCTCGACTTAACTGCCTCTGATTAACTGGTCTGTGAGGGTAAGTCATCAAAAGGATTTTACAGAAGAATTGATATACCAGATGCTTCAATGTCTTCAAACTTTTGAAAGAGAAATGAACCTAGGCATGATTTCCCCAAACAGCTGTATTTGAAATACTCAAGCTGTAGTAGAAATTACTGGGGAACGGACTTGCCCCTGCTGATGGGTTACTGACGACAAAACTAGTCATAAGATGAATATTTGCCCCAATATTCTGAGCTACAGCGTTCTGCCCTTGATCTATCAACTCTCACTTGGTTGCCCCTGACTTGAGTCAAAATTCCTTTATCAAGTTCAATTCCTCGACTGACCGTATTTGTTAGGATTCCTTGATATCGAATGGTATTGCAAACAATCATTGTTCATTAAAATTAGCAAAGTTATGCAAACATTCATGCAAGGCTTCAAAATAATGCTTTTGATGGAAGCACACGCTGATTGATTCAATCAAGAACAAAGGTGGATCTGGTTATTTATGAAAAGACAAAAGAAGTGATCAACACACGCGAAATAACAAAGATTATTAGGAGTCAGGTTACTCAACCTTGCTGTAGCATGCCTTTCAAAACAACCTTACCTCAATTAGGTCTTTTAAGGGCTGTAGTGTGGTTCATGGTTTAAACAAAAGATAAAGGCTCAAATCCTAAGCTCAGTTAACTCAAGATATACGTTCAAATCTCCAAAAATAGGAAATCACTAGATTTGAAAGCTGACTGGTGCCTTATGTGAAACGCTCGTGTTTGAATGCATAACCGAGTTAAGCTGAGAACTACCCTGCCCCAAGGTTGAGATTGATTTTTGTGAAGAAGAAAATCCTACTTCTAGGCTCAAAGGGGTTAACAAGGGATAAATTGAAACAATGCCTTACATCCTCGGCGAGGTTAATTTGATAGCATACCACAGCAATTATGAACATGAGGTTTTCATCACCCTCCCTAATCTTTGCTTTGAAAAAGGGGTGAAAAAGATATAGATTTGTGAACACAAGAATAAATGAGTGAAACGAATGGACTTAACCAAAAGATGCATAAATATTTCATTAATGTTGCCAATTTAACGATACAACAAAGCTTATAAGCACATACAAATTCAAAGTGCAAAGGAAATACAATACAACTACTGAAACATCCAAAAGATTGCCAGCTTTAGGGCATCAAATACAGCAAATCAAAGAGGAGCTCAATCACAGACCATCTTTATCTTGATACATCCTTCACAGCATTACTTATCTCATGAGCGGGTAAGGATTGTTCTTGATGATAGGCTGGGAACCGTCGAAAGACAAAATGTTTCTCTCTACCAAGTCCTTCACAATATCCTTCAAAGCAAAGCAACTTTCTAAATTATGGCCTGGTGCACCTTCATGGAATGCACAATGAGCATTGGGATTATAAGAAGGTGGAAGCGGATCAGGAGGTGGCCCTGATGACCTAGTAGTTATTAATCCTTGTTGTACCAAAACAGGATACAAAGCTGTGTACGTCAATGGAATGGGAGGAATTGGAGGCCTTCCACCCTTTCTTTTATCTGGAGTATTCTGACGAGAAACTTGAGTTCTTTGGAGATAAGCAGGAGCGTTGGGCGCTCGTTGATACACTGGTGGTTGAGGAACCGGCTGATAAACAGAAGTTTGACTGTTGAATGCTGGCGCGATGGTGGCCACATAAGGTTGTTGAACAGAATAACACTGTTGTTGCTGCTGTTGTTTCCAGAACTGATTTTTCTTCCTTTGGTTTGTCATCACTGCACTGGTTTCTCCTTCTCTTTTGAAGGATTTCTTGGCATCATTGTTCGAACTATCAGCTTTCTTGGTCATTTTTCCACTCTTCAGACCAAGCTCTACTTTAATCCCCACGGCCACAATATCGGAAAAATTAGCAGACACGCTACTGATCATCCTTTCATAGAATTTCGGTCTAACTGTGTCAACAAACCAATCAATTAACTCCTTTTCGGATAAAGGTGGCTCTACCTGTGAAGTCAGCTCTCTCCATCTCTGTGCATACTCTTTAAAAGACTCGGTATCGCGCTGTGACATGCTTAGTAGTTGTCTACGATATGGTGCCAGGTCCATGTTATATCTGTAATGCTTTACAAAAGCATCAAATACATCTTGAAAGCATTGTATCCTAGATTGGTCCAAAGTCAAATACCACTTTGCAGCTGCCCCTTTCAAACTATCTTGGAAGCAGTGGATCATCAACTTATCATTATCCATAAATGCAGCCATTCGTCGGTAATACATGACCAAATGCGACTTAGGACAGGTCGCACCAGAGTAAAGGTCAAAATTGGGTAGTTTGAACTTGGGTAGAATTACTAAGTCAGTGACCAAACACATATCCTTAAGGTCAGAACTGAAGACATTGTCTCCCTCCATGGCCTTCAGTTTTCTCTACATAATCTTCATATTGGTTCTTAATTTCTCATTACTGTCATCCCCTTCCATGGATATGTCATCATTAATAAAATGATGCTGATTCTGAAAAACGGGTTGAAACTGGGTTTAAACCACAGGTGGAGTATAAGTTGGGATAGCTTGAAAAGTCTCACTAACCAAAGGAACAGCTGGTTGAGTAGAAGTGACGGTCGGACCACGGATGAAGTTAAAAGGCATGCCCAAAGTGTGGTTCACAATAGTAACGGGAGGTTCTACAGTTGTAGTGATAATCTCGGAGACTACTGTTGCTTGTGTATCCATCCTGGCACTTATAACTTGAATTGCTTCCATAATCTACCTCATTCCTCCTCGGAGCTCACTCAATTCATTGTTGACTCTGTCTATTTCACAGTACTGTTCAGACATCTTTTGTCGAGTTTGGCTCGGGTGACGATTCAAAGACGATTCTGAAGGGAGAACGGTGACATAAGACGAAGACAGAGAGGAAATACACATGCTATGACATGATGCAAATGAGACGCTAATGCAAGCCAATTGGTTTCAAGGAACTCAAAGGCAAGTTGTAAACATTTTGGAAAATTGAAGAGTTTTTTGTTTTAAAATCCAAGCTCTGTTGATCTTTGAAAAGGAAACAAACATTTGGGTTCCTCGAAACCAAAGGGCTAAGAATGCTTGAATGCAGAGATGCAAAAAGCACACGAGCACAAACACATGTACACACAACAAAGCATACAAATCCTAGGTTTATAGGTCTCATGAATGGAGCCATGGTCTACCCATCCCAATAGGTATGTACTACTGGTTTTCAACTGCCGAACAAGGTTCTAAAGAGTTTCCAGAGTCGACAACCCGTCTTTCGGATTTTATCGACTTTCCAATTGCTTGGTGATTAATAAAATTCTCAAGAGAGTCTCATCTGAGTGTAGCATCGCGTAGCAACCATTTGGGATTGCTCCCTCACAGTCCTTGCACTACGTCCTAAACAGGCCAAGTGGGGGTAAAGGGATAACTAAAGGTCATCAGTATCTCTGGCTCCTAGGTTGAAAGTAGTAACGCATTCACGATTGCTCGTTCAACATATACCACTTCAGAGAGGGCCTCAACTGAGTGTGGACTTCAAGTTCCCTCCTTTGGG
Organism: Lathyrus tuberosus; assembly: GCA_022829125.1. Classification (NCBI taxonomy): domain Eukaryota; kingdom Viridiplantae; phylum Streptophyta; class Magnoliopsida; order Fabales; family Fabaceae; genus Lathyrus; species Lathyrus tuberosus. Next base: position 4,395,043 of record JALAZF010000346.1, read on the forward strand.
ATTTCTCCCTCGAAGTTCCCTTGACTATGTCCACGGTTCCTAAACATATGTGTTCTCTCAAGTCCGGGTTAGGACTTATCTAACTCATTGATATCATGTCAACCCAAAACAAACAGGATAATATCAAACATAGAACAAATATATGACATACAAGCAATCATTCAAGTAGATAAGCAAACATGAATAACATAAAGACGAGATAGGCTTAACCCTCTTAGGAAAGGACCAGAAATAGGTCTAACATCCCCAGTGAAGTCGCCATTTCTGTTGTGGTGAAAATCGGATAACAAGCTATTAATTAACTCGCATCATTTTCTTTTACAACCGACTTTGATTTATCCAAAGGAAAGGTTCAAGATCGTTAGAAAAACCTAAGGGGAAGAGATCTAAGGTTCGGGGGTTGGTTACGCTTAGGGAAGGTATTAGCACCCTAAACGTCCGTAGTACTCTACGGGAACCTCTTGTTAAATGTCATGTTATGTTTGCTAAGGGTTCTATGCTAAAGGCTTGAAAACCCTAGGGATTAGTATCTAAGTATACTCGATAAAGCATCGCACTTTACGCCTACGTATCCTCGGGAATAGAATCAGAGTATGCGTAGTTTTACTTCTACTGAATGATTGACTGTGGTCAATATTCAGAAGGGGAATGAGTACAAGCTCATTGTAGAGTTTAAGAACTCTCTAGATCTAGTTGTGATGGACCTATGTTGAAGTTTAGTCAGTAGGGAAAAGTGATAGATTCATTAGGATGAATATCACTAAGAGTTAAGGAACTCTCTCCTAAAGCTAGTTGTAATTTCATGGCCCTTGATGAGGCCAAGAAATGGAGTTTCTTCCTAAGAGGTTACTTAGGTTAAGATGGGGGCTATGACTTTAAGAGTCAACACTATTCACCTTCCTTTGGAATAGGGGAAAAGAAACAGTTGATAATAACAACAAATAAGACATGATAAAAGATAGGACATTAATATAATATGAGATAGAACATAAGCATGAGGATGGCAATATGTTTATGACAAAAGATATGTATAAGATGAACATGATTAAAAGAGTACATCAAATATGCTTCAATCTTTAGGAAGACAAACATATAGAAATGATATACAAGAACACATCAATATGCTTCAATCTTTAGGAAGACAAACATAGAGAATGATATACAAGAACACATCAATATGCTTCAATCTTTAGGAAGACAAACATAGAGAATGATCAAGGGTGACATTTAAAGAAGGATAATATTCATGTTTAAAGTCATGCATATGGCCAATCAACATGGATATATTATCTTAAGAATTAAACAAGTCAATTTAATGAAACAACATTTCAAGATCAACAAAAATGCTCATAGATGACATTAATAATTAAACCAACAATTGATAATTAATTGACAAGGCAATCAAAATTAACAATTAACACACAAGGTAATTTAAAATTAACTACATGTGGATAATTAACACTTAGAAAAATTCACATCACAATACAATTAAGATTAACATGTGATAATTAAAAGTTAACATTCAAGACATAAGTTGATAATTTAAAATTAACAACACAAATTAGCACAATTAGAGTTAACAATATATTTGAGATATAATTGATAATTAAAAGCTAATAAACCAATAACAATTAATTAACAATAAATAAAACATATCACATATTAATTAATTAAACACAACAATAATTAATAATTAAACTGAGATTAATCATTAAGCAAAACAAATAAAAGATGGAATACAAATAAAAAAAACATGCAAGGGGTGCATAAGAGCAAATGGTTTAGTTAAAAATAATAAAGGAAAATAAATGGGCCAGACAAGGGAGTGTTGATAGCACAATGGGGCGCAAGTCCCATGTGAGGAATAGAGAGAAGTATCAGGCGAAAAATAGCAAAATGGCCAAAAGGGTTGATCCGCAGGATCGAACCCAGGTCATTGAGGTGAAAGTGGAATGGCATGGCAAAGGTAATACCGTTGGGACGACTGTTTCATCCGTTCATTAAACGCCTCCAATAAATATATAAGCCATAATAAAACATGGAAATAAAAAGACAACACAACGCGTACATGCAGTCGTGTGTGGTACGTGTATGTGGTAGTGATATTAAATGGTCAGGCTTATTAACGCACTAAAGGACAAACAAAGCCAAACATAACAACCAAATAATCACGCATGGAAAGATGAGAACATGTAAGAATAAATCAAAAGCTTAAATCAAACATGAAAATAAAAACCTGTGCACATAGTAGTAACATATGATAGTGTGTGCAGTAGTGTACCACGTGATGTTAATGATTGGTCATGGCATTTAATATACTAACGGACAAAAATGAAAGCAAACCAACCAAATCGTGGATACACATGGCAAAAAAATGAGAACATGCAGAATCCTCAAACGTGCTATCATTTAAATAATATGCAAAAATAAAAGCAAACCAACCATTTTGTGGATACGCATGGCAAAAAAATGAAAAAAAAACATGCAGAACAGACATGCTATCGGGTTCAGTTCGCAACAACAAAACAAACTTTCAACTTCTAACCAACCTTATTCAATAAAAACTTAATCAAATAACATGAAATAAAAATCTAACATGAAGCATTTTGAACATAGAACGTAATGAAACCAAGAGCTGAGCAAGATATTGAATATAATATGAGCAGTTAGCAATTGAAAACCATGGTCCAAAAAGATATTAGTTTTAAAAAATGAAAACAAACTTTCTATTCAGATGTAAACCAAATACACATGATATCAACCAATGTCTTGAACCTCTCCACACGAATGAACAGGATGTTAAGAGTTTCAACATTAACCAAACATCCAACATGCTTTAAAACAAAAGTTATAAACTTAAGACCAAACATGGACATGGCAGCGGTTAAAAACAACTACATACAAGCATGGCAATATAAGCAAACTTTCATTCAAAACAACCTAACATCAAACCACAAAATGAGCATCCTAAACAAAACAAACTGTCTTGAGACACCAATAACAACTTGTCAAGAATGACAGTATAAACCAACAACATTTATCATGCCATTAAGAGTACAAGTTATCAACATGATCAATATGGCATACAACATATCCAAAGCCAAAACAGTTTAGAGACAAAGTAAAGCAGGTTGGCATGCTTCTAAGTTATTCACATGTATAATGAGCATTACTATAGTTCTAAAACAAAACCTAGCAGCATACTTCCACATATCATTCACTGTAAAGTGTGTTTGGTGTTCAAGTGATAGCTTACAAACATGGATACTCTAACCTTAATCATAACAAACGCATATATCTCAGCCATATTCCATAATGCACAAGAACAACAACTTAGCAGAAAATCATCATGAAAGTTAACACATCATATATTCTAAGATCAACATCATATGGATTCGTGGTGGTATATCATTTAAAGTAATATAGAAACAGCATGTAAACCTTGTAACATTAAATCCCAACCATATAGACTAAACATCATATATTCTAAGATCAACATCATATGGATTCGTGGTGGTATATCATTTAAAGTAATATAGAAACAGCATGTAAACCTTGTAACATTAAATCCCAACCATATAGACTAAACAACATGTATTCCAACACTACATTCCCACATGATAAACATCAAGGTTATTATAGATTACAGTAGACATAGCTATTTATTTCAACATTATATTAACAAGTTCAAAAAGAAGCAAAACATGTATAACCCTTAGGGCAGTCATGGATACGTTAAAAGTTTCTAACACAACCTCAAGCTATGGTTCATAATAACATTTATGTTATGCAAATACAAACACAACATTGAAGCAGCATGGTAAGTATTAACTAAGAGATGTTTAATCTAACAATATGAATAAGCATGATAAAAGGAAGTTTAAGAAACTTACCTGATTTCCAAAACAAGTAGCAAGAATTTCTTCTCCCTCCCAGCTAGCTCGTGCTCCAAAGGAAACAATTTTCAGAGTGGTTTTAGTATTGTTGTTGGTGTTTTTGTCGTGTCGAAATGAAGAAGAGGAGGGCTGCTTTTATAGGGGAAACCAGTTGGTCCAAGAGGAAGCAAAAACCAACGTGCCAAGAGTTTAACTTGGAGAGAAAAATCAAGGAAAGATTTGGGAGAGGGCTTGGCTGTTCTGAGCAACATGGAGCCACGTGAAATCTTCTTTTATGCCACTAGGTCAGAGAGAAAATAGCATGCTCTTGGCTTGTGTCCTTTGGTCCAATGAAATGTACGAAGGAAATGGTTTAAGGTATCTTGCAAAAGTGAATAAAAGGTACAAAAGCAAAACAATGGGCAGCGTGTTTTAGGGTGAAATGTGATGTTGGAAAAGGTGGCAAGGTCTGCAGATTGTGTACTTGAATAGAGGGAAATGAAATTCAAATAAAAAATGGTGTTCTTAGTGCAACAGCCATTTTCGTGTGGCCATATTATCCAAATTATATCTTTTAACCTAATGATCCATTTTTCATGCTCTTAGGTTCAAATGAAAGCTCTTGGATGATACTTTAATATTGATGTTGGAAGATTGTTGAAATAATGCCTTGAACTAGTAGCAAAATGGCTTACAAATCGTGTCACTAAAACTGCCAAAAGAGCTTAGAAAAAATTCTAAGTTATTGAATTTTGACAATTTCAAGTGTCCTTCTTGAATAATTCATAACTTGAGAATGGTTTACCCCCTTGAGACATTCCACATATGGTTGGAAAGCTCTCATCAAGCTCTACAACTTTCATTTGGGACTTAAGACTTGAATCCAAATGAAAAAGGGTGAAAAGCGGCGCCAAAGTTGAGAAAAAGAGTGATGAAAAATGCTGAAAAATTTTCTAAGTGTTTGGCCAAAATGCCTTGTAAGCTCCATAACTCAAAATCCAAGCATTTTTAGACAAAACTTCATATGGAACAAATTGAAGATCTTGGAAAGAGCTTTCCAATGAGCTTTGAGCCACTCCAATTGGATGTATGGTTTAGGAGTTATGGTCCTTTCAAAATAGGCTATTAGGGGAAAAAATCTCACAAATGACACATTTTCTTGGTCAAAACCCTACTTCTCTTGCAAGAAAGCTCATGAAACTTGATGTGGATACTTCGTATACTCCATGAGACAAAATATGATGATTAGAACCAATAATTCTTCATTTGATCCAAAATTCCAAAAGATTAGGGTTTCAGTCAAACCCTAATTTTGACTGTGAATGCACTGAGGTTAGATCTTGTAACCTTGCTTCTTCCTTCTCATCTAAAGGCCTTAGGAGACTCTTGAGGATGTTGATAAACCAATAGAACCAAGAATTAGGGCTTGGGAAACCATCTTGATGAAGATCAAAGTTGTTGACTGATAAGTGCCATAGAAACCCTAGCTTGGAGGCACAGTGAGGCTGAGGCTCAATCTTCTCTTGTTGAGGACCCAAGGATCTTGGATTCTTGTTGAATGATGTCCCTTGAATGTAGATGACTTCATATGGTAAGTGAACCACACAAATCTTGACTTGATAGAGCCAAATCCTTAGTGATTTCTTCAGAGTAAACCCTAATTCCACAGTCCTTGCACGAGAGATCCTTTGTTGACTTGACTTGCTTCAAATATCTTGGGGAGCTTCATGGTGATATGTAAACCTAATTTGAACACAAAGAAACAAACCACAAGATATGGGTTAGTTCAAACAATGCAGAGATGCTCCTAAGATGCACAAAAGCTGGATGACATCTAAGGGTAAAAATTTAGGGTACAACAATGGGCTTGGAATGAAGCTATTGATTTGAGAATCAAGATTCTTGATGTATATGGAGATTCAACCCTCGTGATTAATTAGATCAAAGGAGAATGGCAGACTTATCAGCCTGAGTTAATCCCTTACAGAGATTATACGAGGAGGATATCGACTTTCTTTAACGAGATCAAGTTCCACCATATTCCTTGAACTGAGAATCGGATGGCTGATGCCTTGGCAACCTTGGCCTCCATGATTGTTGTGAAACAGTGGAATGATGTACCCAGAATCGATGTGATGCGTCTTGATAGACCTGCACATGTGTTTGCGGTCGAAGAAGTAAAAGACGATAAGCCGTGGTATTATGACATCAAGTGTTTCCTCCAAAGTCGAGAGTACCCGCCTGGGGCAAATAAGAAAGATAAGAAGACTTTGAGAAGGCTGGCTGGCAATTTCTTTTTTAATAATGATGTGCTGTACAAAAGGAATTATGACATGGTTTTGCTCAGATGCGTGGATAGACATAAAGTAGACCCGTTGATGCAAGAAATTCATGAAGGTTCTTTTGGCGTTCATGCGAATGGGTATGCGATGGCTAAAAAGATGTTAAGAGCAGGTTACTATTGGCTGACAATGGAATCTGACTGTTGTAAATATGCGAAGAAGTGCCACAAGTGTCAGGTGTATGTTGACAAGATTCATGTGCCACCATCTCTTCTCAATGTGATTTCTTCTCCATGGCCTTTCTCCATGTGGGGAATTGATATGATTGGCATGATTGAGCCAAAAGCTTCAAATGGGCACTGTTTCATTCTGGTGGCCATCAATTACTTTACCAAGTGTGTTGAAGCAGCGTCGTATGCTAATGTGACCAAGCAAGTGGTTGTTCGGTTTATCAAGAATCAGATTATTTGTCGATATGGTGTTCTGAGTAAGATCATTACTGATAATGGATCTAACTTGAATAACAAGATGATGAAAGATTTGTGTGAAGAATTCAAGATCGAGCACCATAACTCTTCTCCTTATAGACCGAAGATGAATGGGGCTGTTGAAGCTGCAAATAATAATATCAAGAAGATTATCTAGAAAATGGTTGTGAATTATAAGGACTGGCATGAGATGCTCCCTTTTGCTTTGCATGGGTATCGTACATCTGTCCGCACTTCAACAAGGGCAACCCCTTTCTCACTTGTGTATGGTATGGAAGCAGTGCTCCCCGTAGAGGTTGAGATCCCGTCAATGAGAGTTCTAATGGAAGCCAAGTTGACTGAGGCTGAATGGTGTCAGAATAGATTTGATGAGTTGAATTTGATTGAAGAAAAGAGAATGACAACTTTATGCCATGGACAGTTGTACCAGCAAAGAATGAAGAAAGCTTTTGATAAGAAGGTCAGACCTCGTGTATTCAGAAAAGGCGACCTCGTGCTCAAAAAGATCCAGTCTTTCATTACCGATTCTAGGGGCAAGTGGACTCATAATTATGATGGCTCATATGTTGTTAAGAGAGCCTTATCTGGCGGTACATTGATTCTTGCAACTATGGATGGTGAAGAGTTCACTCGTCTTGTGAATGCCGACGCAGTCAAGAAATACTTCACCTAAAAAAAATAAAAGAACAGCTCGCTAAGTTGAAAACCCGAAAGGGTGGCTTAGGCAAAAATGAGTGTCTCGGTGGATTGAAAACCCGAAAGGGCGGTCCAGGCAAAAATTAGAGACATAAACAAAATAATCATCCCAGTAGAATGAAAACCTGAAAGGGCAATCTAGGCAAAAGTTAGGGATCATGGCAAGTAACTGTGTCAGGCCAGATTGGATCGCTTGAAGCAACCATGCATATCACCAGTGTTTCTCCAAATAACCTCAACAAAAGTTTCAAGTACAAAGAAATTGAAAGTTAATAGGGAGAATAATGATCATTGTATTTCAATGTAGTCCTTTTCCGTGTATCTACCATTTTTCAAACTTTGTAATGATCCATGGAGTCACGCCATTTGCAGATTTCTATTCTATCAATAAAATTTGAGCCTTTTGCCCATTGTTTGCAACTCTTATTTGGTTCTGTTAACAGAATTTCATTTATTTTTTATGATGATTTTTGAAACAAAATTGATAATTGTTTAGATTTTGAAAATTATAAAAACTTTTTCCTGTGATTCATGAACAAGAAAGGAATATCAATGGTAAGTGCCAGAATTGGTAAAATCTGGAAGTGCTTAACTTGGTTATCCGCATAACAAGATTTGATACTCATGCTTTGATCAACATCACACTTCCCAGTAGGAATTCTCGGCTGATTTGTGTAGATTCTTGTATACCCCTGCTAGAATTCTGAAGGTTTGCTAGCTGTTGTTTGCCCCTATGATAGGTTTGACTGTAGTAAACAAGTGAAAGTTCTGGATGAACTTATCCTACAAAGGTCTTTTTTTCCTAAGCGGAGACGTTTTTCCCGAAGCGAGTTCTGTCTTGCTTCCACATCAGAGTTCGAAAGGGCTTACTTTGTCCTACGCCCCAGCGGAAAAATTGATTTGTTATCTCCAGCTAAGAGCAGTATTGAGTTATCTCCAATATTTGAAAGCCTGTGTGAATTCCTCGGTGCTAACAGAGTTTGTTGCCTCCTTGGACAAATATTTTCTCGCCACTCTTGGCTTGAACCTCTTTTCTTTCTCCCCAAGCGGATTTGCTCTTCCAATCCCCAGATGATTCATGTTTGTTCTCCAAACAGAGAGTGTATCTCCTCATTACCAGAAGTTTTGATATTACCCGATAGTGGGTGTTGATCTAAAATCCCTCCCATCTGATGTGTATGCTGTGGTGTGGACTTCTTATTTCCCGACTTTATTCCGGATGTCTCCTCAGCAAGTCCTTGCTTCAGGTTGACAGTAGAATGTTTACCGTTCCTCATTTCCCCAGTGAAGTGGTGTGGATGTTTCTTACTCCCAGTTGATATATCGTCATGGTTGATTGACTTTTGCTTGAGTAAGGTTATTACTCTCGTTTTGTTTCCCCTGTCAGGTTGTGTCTCCAGTTGCTTTCCCTCAGAGTCAGAATTCGCAATGTAATCCCGTTTATGGATTGATGAGGATTGAATATTCTCTTGATAGTTTACCAAATCCCCAGCGGATTCTCTTAGCAGTCTATCAGATCTCCAGCAGTTTCTTTTGATAGCTTACCAGATCGCCAGTGGATTCTTTTAATGATTTCCATATGGCACAAACAAATCTCTTTTGTGACTCTTATGACACTTCCCCCGGAGGAGTTCTCCAGGTCTGAATACCTCGTTGAATCCCCGACAGATTCCTTTTGTGGTTGTTATCAATTCCCCAACCTGATCTCCAGCAGCATCTTCATTGTGTTGAGATTAGCTGAGTAGCCGGTTTGAGCTGTGATGTTTATTTCATCACCCTCGTCTCCGTTTGCCCTTATATCTGTTTTTTCAACATGTTCATATGCATATACATGCATTTTACATAACATCATGAAAATATTCATAATGCATTTTGCATTTATCTTGGTGTTTCCCCGCTCTTTGATGTTATCTTCAGCAGAGCGTGTGTGTCCTCCCTCCAGTTTAGAGTGTTGACCCTTAAGCAGAAAGTGTTTATCCTTTCTAATTCCCCACTGAGTTTATTCCTCGTGGATGAGTGTTAGTTTAGTTTCCTCTCCAGTATGTTACCTGGATGGAATTAATCCCCAGTTGAGATATTTCCTCCTTGGGATGAGTCTTATTTGACAGTTTCTCTCCGAATTGTTCTTGGATTGAACTTTGATATCCTTTCTTGGATTGTTACCTTAAGTTGCCGTGATGAATGGGTAAACGGTAATATTTCCTTTGAGTTACCTTGTTGTATACTGTCACTTGGTGATAGTTGGTAATGTCTAATATCGGGCTCGCCCATTGCCTGGTGGCGGTTGTTGTTGTATCCCCAGCAGTTCTTGGTCGAAGTTTTGTTCTCCAATGAATGGTAAGTCTCCTCTTTGTCAGGGATAGTTCGTTGTTGAGTTTTGTTTCTCTAATGAATAGTAAGTCTCCTCTTCGTCAGGGACAATTCGTTGTTGAGTTTTGTTTCTCCGATGAATGGTAAGTCTCTTTGTCAGGGACAGTTCGTTGTTGAGTTTTGTTTCTCCAATGAATGGTAAGTCTCCTCTTTATCAGGGACAGTTCGTTGTTGAGTTTTGCTTATCTGATGAATGGTAAGTCTTCTTGTGTTAAAGACAGTTCATTGTTGATTCCTTCTTTCTCGAATGGATGGTAAGTCTCTTTGTTGATTAGAGATAGTTCGTTGTTGAGTTGTTTACGCTTTTCCCCAGTGGAGTCTCAGTGTGTTAGATTCTCCCTGATGGGCTGTTTCTCTTGTCGCGTTATGGTTCATACCCAGTTATCCCCGGCCCGAGTCAGTTTCCTAGAGTTATTTCCTGCCTAACTTTGATTCTTTCCTTGGCCGAGCCTTATTAGTTGTGCGGTGTGTTCCCTGACTAGTTGGTGTTTTCATTGTTTGCCTTTTGGTGGTGTTCCCCGGCGGAGTTTCGTCCTCCCGTTCTTCATTTATGTTGATCCCCTGTGGCATTGCTTTCCCCACAGATGTCTCATATTTGCGTCATGTCATATCATTGCATGGTCTCTTAGGGCCAAAAATTGGGTCCTTTGTAATTATTTAAGTTTCTTCCATCTTGTCGAGATGAAGATGTCAATCTTCATTCCTCCCGATTGAAGAAACTTAAATAGGGGCATCTGTAGTACCCTAATTTTTTCCCCTAAGATCTGGCATATCTTTTGCATTCATGCATACAAACAAGATCACACTTGGTTGCTTTTCAGCTTTGATCAGTGAGTTTCTTGTCCGTTTTATTATGTTTCGTTTGTTTATGTTTACTAACATCATTTAAAAATCCAAAAAATATTTTGTTTCTCTTTTACTAACTCTTTTTCAGGGGAAGAATTAGCAACAATTCCCAAAATAGCAGTCCTGCAGCTCGAATGAATTTCAGTGGTACAAAGTCGAAGTTGATCCGTAATCATGCCAAATTTATCTGATCGAGGATTCCTCAAGCCCTAATTTATTTATATCCACAGAATCCCAAGGTTCATGTGTTTATTTCCATGCCTTCTTTGACAAGCAAAAGAATCGAGCCGAAGTTACAACAGTGCAGTGAAAACTTGTTTTTTTAATTTGCACTAAGTAACCGGTTACCCCCTGGGTGTTAACCGGTTACTTCGAAGCAGATTTGAAAAAAATTAATTTCTGCATCAATCTCAGCCCTTGATCTTATGTGGAATATTCTAGATTACATCATTTTAATTCCCCTACATCACTTTGATCATTTCCCACCATGTACCTTCATTAATCACCCCTGTTTTGAGATTTCCCTCCAATTTTAAACTCCAAGCCTTGATTATCATTTCCAATCCTATTTCCAAACCACCAAATTCCCTAGCCTAAAGTCTTTAAATAGAGGCATTATTTCATTCATTCATTCAAGCTTTTGAGAGCCAAAAAACCTCTTGCAAAATACTCCCCCAACCTACCAAATTCACTTTGTCGTACCCTAAATTTTGACCCGAATTTCCTTCTGTAAACTAAAAAGTCAAAGAGGGGCTCTTTTGACTTTTTAGACTCTTTTTATAACTTGTGGGGTTTTATATATTTATCAAGAGGGGTGGGATTAGTTTATTTATTATTTTGGGGTTTTAGAAATAATATTACAATTTTTTAGTCATTTATAGAAACTTATTTTTAAAAAAATTTAATAATTACTTATTAGATTATTATAATACGAAAATATGTTTATAGGGTTTTATTCTATTTTACTTATTAAATTTGAAAAGAGGTTTTTTTTATTATTATTAGGTTTTTAGTATTTTATTTTGTTGATTTTTAGGGTTTTTAAGTTTTTAAGTAAAAAGGTTTATTGAGGAAAGTATTTATCTAAAAAATAATAATAGTTGGTATACTTTTTAATTTTTAATTTTTGTTTTTTTTTTGTAAAAAGGGGGAAATTTCATTTTGTTTTTATTTTTATAAAAGAATATATTTTATGGGGTGGGGGCGTATTTTCTATAATATATATGATTTGGTTATCATTATTAATATTAATATTATTAAGACTTTGATTTAATTATTATTATTTGGTTTTTCTTTAAACAAAAGAGGGGTGGGGTGCATTTTCTTAGAAAAATATATATAATCGTTTTAGTTTAAATAGAGGACTGTTAGGGTTTTTTATAATATATCTTACTATATCTTATTATTATTATTATTTCTTTATATGATATGTTATTATTATTAATAATATTATTATTATTATTATTATTATTATTATTATTATTATTATTATTATTATGTTATTAAAATCATAAACATGATTGGTGCGCAGATGGTGAGGATAAATGGGTCAAACTAAATCTGAAATTGAGTCAAAACTGAGACAAAATCAAATCTAAAATTTCATAAATTTTAAATCAAATCAAAGATTTACATCAAATATTACAAATCAGATTTAAAATTTTATACATAAAACAAATCAGAAATTATTACAATTTACAAAATCAAATCCTAACAGATTTGATCTAATTGATTCAAACCCTAAAAAGTTCTCTATAAAATCTAATCCTAAGAACAGAATTGGGGACGAATTTTAAAAAAACCCTAAAACATTCTTGCTGTGGCAACCCCCAAAACCTTGCACTAAAGCTCTTGCATCCAAGAGAATTAGGGTTCAACATTAGAACCCTAATCCCTCTGAGCTTAGCCTCCAGTACCTACAAAGATCAAAGAAGAAAGGATTAGAGAAGGGAGGGATAATCGAAAGCAAACAGAGAATTAGAAGAGGAGTAAGAAGGTTCGGAGCAGCTTAATTGGACACTGCAGGGGAGGTAAGCCGAAAAACTTAGCCTTTAGGTCTTGATATTAATCTGTTGTTGTTTGTTTGTGTTTTAGTGTTTGCGTATATGAATCTGGATATTTGTTTGTGTTTATGGGTTTTCTGGGTTTAAATTAGGGTTAGGGTTCATAAGCCTAGGGTTCATGGGGTAGAGGGTTAGGGTTCGTAAGAACCCACTTAGGGTTCATCCGGGGGTTAAGGATTTCTGGGTTTGATTGAAGTTTGAAACTAGGGTTCTTCCCAAGAATCCTAGGGTTCTTAGGGTTCCTTGCGAACCCTGAAGAACATATTAATGTTTCTGGGTTTCAAGGGCTAGGGTTCTTCAGGTTGTTAGGGTTCATGATGAACCCTAGGGTTCATATGAGAACCCAGATTAAAAGGGGGGTCGCTGGGTTTTTTTATTATGAATGTTTGAAGTTTTCGGTTGAACTTCAACCGAAAACTGGGATAGGGCAGTGGTACTAAGGCGGCCGGAGGCCACGCCCGGTGGGGAAAAGGTGGACAGAGAAGAAGTTTTTAGAGAGAAGTAGGGAGAGGCGAGAGAGAAGAGAAAAGAGAGGGATAGAGAGAGAAAATGAAATGAGAAATGGGGGGAAGTCTGAGAAGAAGAGGGTTATATGCTCCCTCAGGACGCATTTGGATGAGGGACGTGTGGTCCCTTGTTGGCCACGCGATCAGCTTACTTTGACTTGTTCAAGAGAGTATGGCTTGTGGTGCACCTGACGTAGACTTATGATCATAACCACATGATCATGCTATTCAGACTTGGTATGTTAATCTGACGTTTAACATAAGATCCAAGCTAATTTCGTTAGATTAATCTAACGAGTCTAAGAAGGTCAATTCGTTGACTAAAATTCCATCTGGAGAGTGGACTCCGAAGCTGATGGGCCTTGCGCCTAGTTGCTATCCGCACCTCTTTTGGGAAGCCCAGTTGCTTACCCAATGCATATTACACCCCTGGGGTTTTCTTTTGTTTTTTTATTAATTGATTAAAATAATTACTTATTTTAATTAGTTAATTAGGGATTAAGGGATTTAATTAGAATTATAATTAGGGTTTAGGATTATAATTTGGAAATTTAATTTTAAAGATAAAAAAAAGTAGTATTTTTATGTTTCTTGGGTTTATTTAATTTTTTTAATTTAAATAATTACTTAATAGCTTTGATTAAATAAATTTGATTTATTTCAATTTGGAAAAAAATAATTTTTTATAAATGGGATTTATGGTAATTCTGAACTTTTGGGAAAAAAATATTTTTTTTTATATTTTGCATTAATATTACTTATGGATATTTGTAAATTTGGTTTTGATGGGATTTAGAAAAATTAAATTTTAATTTAATTTTAGGGATTCAATATGGATTTTTTTTTGGATATATTTAAATTGAAAAAATGTTGTCTTTGGGATTTAAATTATTTTTGGGATTTAAAACATTATTTTTTGGGATTTAACTTATTTATGGGATTGATTTTTTTTTAGCATGGGGTTTTATTTTAGGGTTTTTATAATATTTTTTGGGGTATCATAAAAATGTTTTTGGGGTTTTATTTAAGGGGTACTAATGGGGTTTTATAAAAGGAATTATGTCTTTTAAATAAATATTTTAGTGGTTTTTAAATTAGGGTTTAAGAATCTGGTTAAGGGGTAGTAAGGGATTAGGATTAGGGTTTAGGGGGTTGAGGGAGTTGAACTACGATGCTCTGATCCTTCAAATCGAAGGTACGTAGGCATAGGGTTTGTAAAACTCTAGCGAGTAAAATTAGGATTAAATTAGGGTTTTGGATTTATTTATATTTTATGACTTTAAAAAAAACAAACAAATATGCCCTAGAAACTTAGAAAGGATCCTATTGGATACAATAGAAGTGAGGGGTGCCTAACACCTTCCTCCCACTTAACCGACTTCCGAACTTAGTTTCTCTACCTTGGGATTTAGGTTTATCACTATTTTTCCTAAAAATGTGATGGCGACTCTTAGATTTTAAGCCGGCCGCAACACACTTAGAGCTCAATTTCTTCTTTTGTACGATAACAAGCTTTCACATTGAAACTTATTCATCTTAGAGCTAAACCTCCATCCATTCTTGTTTTTGTTCATAGATCAAGGCTTTATATGGAAGATCTTGCTGCAATTTGGAGGAATTTGCTGATTTGAAGTGGTAATACATCTCACACCATTGTTGAAGTTTCATCTTCATCATTCCAAATGTAGATCATTGGTGCCTTGTGTTGCTTGATCCTTTGGATCGTATATTTGTTATTTGATTGCAGGATGGTTGTTGTATTTTACTTTAAAACTCGTGCAAATTCAGATCATGATCCTAAGGTGTTTGAAAAAAAGATTGAAAGAGGATCATGCTGAATTCTGCACTGTTTTTTTCACTCTGCGCGCAGAGTTATCGGTTAACACACAGGTGTTAACCAGTTACTCGGTGTATTTTTGCCCTGTTTTTTTGAAAATTTGAACAGAGTAACTGGTTAACACCCAGGCGTTAACCGGTTACTTCGAAACATAAACTATTTTTTCACTTATTTTTGGGACTGTTTTGGTTTTTGTTGCCTCTTCTTCTCCTTTCTTCTTATTTTAACCTTGAGATACATTCTTAAGATGAATTTCTCTTTAATTTCAATGGACTTTGAGTGTGATTAAAGGACTTAAACATTCATTGGTTCAAATCTATCTATAAGTGAATTGTTGAATTCACCTTAGGTGCTTTGAATTAGTGATATGTTTTGACACTTAAATCCACTAGAAAAGGTGATTGAACTTAAAGATGAGAGGACCTTATAAATGTGTTTCAATTTGGTTTCCTCTTTTCTTTTCGCACGATATTTCTTTTTGATGACGATTTGTATCGCTCATCTCGCATGCATTAGTGCTTATATCATTTTGACCGGCGTCGCTGTTGGGTGACTTCTATATAAGTTACTTGGCGGGTGCTTAACATAGCCCTACATTTGTCCCTTTCAGTATCCCTCTAATTCAACACTTGTACTTTCATGGAACGGACCTTGATTGGTAGCGCCAACCCAATGTTGGTTGATTATTTGCATTAGTTCCATAACCGTTGTCGACTTGATGCATAGTTGCTTTGTGTATCACAATCTTCTTTCAAGTCTTCATCAAATTTGGACTAAGTGCATTGGTTAACCACTATAGTGCAATATATGAAGCGGAATCTTGTTGCCTTCTCGGATTTTGGCACTTGTTGCCTTGTTACTCTTTGGTTGTGGATGATTAAGTTCACTATACTATTATTATGTATATATTATACTATTATACTATACTATATTTTGATTACTTCTTGCTCCCGTGACTCTTTATTTTTGTTGCTCTTTATTATGCTTTATGCTTCATTTATCATTGTCATGTTTATGTTTCCGCTATTTTTACTTTGTCCACTTGGACCATATTGATATCGTGCTTGTGTTTTCTCTTTGTCCATTTGGACACAAAAACACTAATAAATATCAAAACCCTAAAAAATGTAACTCTCTTGGACTATTGGTCACTATCCCATGCATTAGAGGATCTCTTCATTTGGACTTATGGACCTAGTATTAGGATTGATCCCTTGGCTTGATCATTGAGGAGTTATTATCTTTGGCCTTTATTTGGCTCATGCATGCTCAAGAGAATGGAATTCTTTTATATGCTTTGAAGTGGCTCCATGTTGGTTAGACCATCCTTTTCCCTAGCTCTTCAATTTTCAAAATCTTCTCCCTTTTTCAAAGGATTCTTGTTTTCAAAACTATCACCTTTTCAATAATTCAAACCTTGACTTTTGTCAAGTGGTTTTACTTACTTCTTTCCTTCTTTAATAAATAAACTTAATCATATTGACTTCTATTCAAAAAAATAAAAAAAAGAACTAACCCACTCAATGGTTTTGTGCCTTAGTGCACTTTGTTTCTTTTTTTGAAAGTTTAGGCATATGAGTCATGTATAGAGTTGGTATAGCTCTTTTGATCTCCATAGTTGTAGTTTGCTTGAGCGGATCTCTTATCACCTGTGGGGGTAGTTGGCATACTCGTTGAGCTAATCCGAGTTGGAGCCCTCTCCATGGTGACGTATGAGTCCATAACTCTTCATTCTTATGGTTGATTCAAAAGAGTTGTCCACTTAAAATGGCAAGTTACCTCTACTTTAATAAAATTAACCATAACACACCAATTTTCACTTTGTACCACGAACTACGGGGTTTTGATCCGGCATTGCACTTTGTTGGTACGTAGACATGAGGCGATAAGTCTCTCCAAACACAAAAATATTAAAAATAAATTCTTTTCTCATCCCTCACTCTCATTTAAACAAGCATTTTCAAAACAAAAGCATAAATACATCAAAGGGTTTCTATAGAGTACTATAGATGTATTGGGTGCATAAAACCTTGCCTTTACATAACCAACCCCCCTTACCCATTTCTCTTTGTCTTTTTTAGCCTTTGCTTTTTTAGACATCTTAGGATTTATTCGCTCTTTTTTCATTTTCCTTTGTCGAATAAATAAAAGCGCGGTGGTGACTCTGTTTACTTTGAGTTAAGTTAATTAATAGCTTACACTCACGATTTTCCCACTACAACAGTCAAGATCATCAGTGAAGACTTCAGTTGATAAGGATCAGATGTTCAACCAGATGTTAAAACATCTCATCAGCAGAGTATGTGCAGAATCTTGTTGATTCAAGGAGTGAATCTCTTGGTCAAGGGAGGGGAGTAGCTTATACTCTGGGAACCAAACTTTTGTGTGATGGCATAAAGTGTTGGAAACCTTCTTCTGGATGGATCTGCAGAGGCATGTAATCTGACTAGAAAGTTTCCTGGCAAGAAACTTGTCTAGAATATGGTACTGATGGAAGTGAAGAGGAAGACATCTTAATCTTGATGAATATTACTTGGGTCAGTTTATTTCTGATCTAGGTGAATAGGAGTGCATATGATATGTTCCAGTATCATCTATAGGAGCATGTGATCTTATTCATATTGGAAGTCAAGGATAAGTGTCTAGGACAATATCTCTGACTTCTTGAAGTACTCCCTACTTAGGAAAGCTGGATTTCTTTTAGTATAGTTGTTGTGTGGTCTTTTCCTATGACTACCCTTTCCTAGAGAATCAAGCTTTAACATGTTTGATTACTTTAAAGATGAGTTCTTGAAGAATGTGCTCATCAAGGTATTTGTTCTTAAGATGGGAAAAGGTTCAATAAAGCAGGATGGAAGTTGTCTACTAAAACTTGATCAAGTCTATGAGAACATGGAACTCTTATTCTGATAAAGTGAAGATGTCCTTCAAGGTGGTTTTTCATTTGGAAGTCTAGGGGATAGATATTCAAGACTGTATCAGACAGGCTTGGAATCATCAGTTAGATGTCATATCAGATGTGTTGACATCAAGCGGAACATCATGTTACTCTTTCTAAGGATCTTAGCTGCAATGGAGGTATATCATCTTGAGGTCAGATGATCCTCTCATGTGTGGATGTAATGGATGTTTCAAAAGCCTATGCAGTTCACAGGAACTGCATAAGTGAGTATAAGTGACTTTTCATAGTCTTGGTGTATCTAAGATGCCTTGTCTTGAAGATCAGGGTTCTTCGATGGAGCATAAGATATGTGAAGTTGTGTATGATCAAGGGAGGTATACCTTAATGTTGGACCCAAGCAGTGTGGTTCATCTTCTGTTTAAAGCAAAATGCCTTTGAGGATAAGGGTAGTTGTCTGAAGACCAAAGGAGGAGCTGGTTCTGCTATTGGCTTGCTGAAGGGATCTTCTCTTAAGGAGCTTTCTTTTTGGAAGTATGAGAGTTTATTTCTCTCTACAGTTGTCCGGAGTTCTTGATGATCAAGTTGGTGGAGTTGTGTTCTCTGGAGATCTTCAGTTGGATTACTATGCAATAGTAAGTCCAATAATTTTTGTATCAAGAGCCAAAGTGAATGGTGTCTGTGATATGAGAGGGATGTCCTAGATGATGTTAGAATATCATCATGATAATTGAACTTGGTGTTCTGAATGTGGAAGTTGATATTCATCAGTTGAATCATAAGTGTTCTAACTTATCATACGGGAGAATGATGAGGTGAAGACTGTTATGGATTATGGGTGTCTATCTAGTATCTAGTAATATGACTCATGTTGAGGTTAAAATGCTTATAGAGAGGTGGTTTCTTCTGCTACAAGTGACTCTAGAAAGAATTGGTTCAGTTTTGATCTCGTGAGGCAATAATACTAAGAATTACTGTTCTGGATCATATGGTTGATGTCCTTCAAGTGTGAATGACATATGGGCTAGCTAACAAACTAAGAGTTTTTGTATGGCTCTTTGAGGAATGTGAGCATTCCAGGTTCAATTGGATTTAATCTCAAAGAACAAGGATATATGTATGGCTGTAAAATTCAAGGTGGACTTGTACAGGGTATGAATGGGTTCAGGAGGAGAGTGATCAATGGTGATTTTGGTCTTAATCTAAGAGTTTGTTGGCTATGGGTCAAGGATGGTGATCCTATTACGTTCTCACTGTGAGCATGGGGATGGTCATGTGATATCATGTGGGGTTTTGGATGTTTCTTGTCAGAAGGAGCATTGTGTATAAGAGATAGGGGAAAACCTCTGTTTGATGAGTGCACTATTGTGGTGCATATTGTGCATAGCTTGCTTGGAGTTAAAGTAGTGTGTGATTGTGTTCAACCTGGGTATTGAACAAATAGTGTGAAGTTCGGTGAACAGGAAGACGAGTCTTGTGTTATCTAGGTGGAGCGTTGGTTATCTGTGACAAGAGGATAGCTTATGGTGTAATATCTTTTGTCCAGGATGTGTTGTTGCAGTAGTGCAATCCTCATAGGTTGCTTAGGGGTCAAGCAGGTTGTGATTAAATTCCTCTTGTGAGGTTGTACATTATATTGCTGGTGCAGGTCGTGGGGGATTTGACAGTTTTATTTTGGTTCCGTCATTGGGAAGTCAATGGATTGAATCAGTACTTACTTCTTGGGAGTGTTTTGAGAATCATTGGTTGTGTCTGGGAGAATTTATTTTTCTCTGCAGATTAAAGTTTGTATCAATGTGAGTTTGTTTGTTGATATATAGAAGATGTCATGATCAAGTTTACTAATTCTGGATGAAAGGAGTTTGTTTAGAGTTGAGTAAGGAGGATTGTGATTATGCTTCAAATCTTGTGTGTCTGTGATTAATGAGACAATGCTATGGGTCTTTGGTTAATACATAAGAATAATTTATGGTTATTATTGAGAAGACTAGACAATGTCTCACTAGATGTCAGGACATTGTTCAAGACATGTTCTTCAGTGACTTCTTTTGGACGGTGTCTCCAAATATCTGACAGAAGGGCATGTAAAACGTGTGTTTTGCTAGGGATGCACATTCATTGGAGCTAGAAGAAATAATACAAAGTGTTTAATGGCTTGAAGTTCATTTTGTGAACGATGGTCATTGAAATAAGAACTTTCAATTATGACTTGGACGGTGCACATTTAATTGTGCAGAAGTTATCTTCCTCAAATAACTCCCTCATTGACTGAAAAACATTGTTGCGTTCTAGGATCAATAATCCCTAAGAATTTGCTCGGGTATTTAAAGGGGTCATTTCTTCTACTTCCCTCAAGGTGTGTCTTTTTGCTTGGGTTGTGGTATTATGGCTTTTGTCTATGTTTGGGTGAGTAATGTTTGGGTATGGGTTTGCTTTGAATAATTTTGTCAATTTTTGGCTAAAAAGGGGGAGAAAAGTATTGGGGATGAGTCTGATCTTGCAGTTGTTTTGCAAGGATGTCGGATGAGATGTTTTGACATTCTGTTTGAGTCTCAAGGTTCCACCTTGATCCGATTCCTTCTTTTGTGTCTTGTGATTTAAGTTATGAACACAATTATGTCTTGTGTTTTGAGTTACCCAGGTTGGTGTTTGGTTTCTTCAGTTGCAAAATTCTTCCCCTCGGGTAAGGAAATATAGATTCATGGGTTAAGGGGGAGTGTTAGCTATCTTCTTCCTCATGTACACCAACATGAATGGGGAATTCTCCAAGGAATTTCAGGAGTCTCCAATTTCTTGTGACAAGAGTGTCACTTGTCTCATGAGTTCGGGTAATGAGCCAGGAGTCACATCACTATTCCAATCATAACCGCCACTCCGGCTGAAATGAATTCAAGAGCATCCTAGATTTATTGTACAAAAGGAGTTTTAGCCAAAATTTGTCAAAAGGGGGGGATTGAAGGCTCTAAATATTTGACTAAAATTTGGTAAAAACTTAATGTCAAACAAATTGTTCCAAGATGAAGATTTCTTCCAAAGAACAAAAATGTCGAACAAGATGTTCCAACATGAAGACTCAACATCCTGGACTGATATAACACGTTTTAAATCTGTTACAAGATTCAAGGAGCGGTCACATAAGTGGATCAAGGAATCATTGGACAGAAGATTTAAAGCTCGCGGACAATAGAAGGTTATAAAAAAAGACTTAGACCTAGGGTTGAATAACTAATCCTTGTAACACTTTTTGTAAAGGGGAATAAGAGTTTAGGGTTTTGAGAGTCGTAGGGCTTTCCTCCCTTTATATCGGTTTGATACATTGTGGTAGACATAGGTATTATACAGATTCAGAAGCCTTGAGGTAATGAATTGTATATTGTTCTTGGATGAAGGTTTTAAGCAAATCCAAGTAGGATTCTTAGTCAAGGGTGCTTGGCTGAACTTTGTATTGAAAGAGGTGTCTTTCAAGTAGGATGATGCAGTTACTAGTGTCTGTAACTGTTAGATATCACAAGAGGTGATAAAGGGAATTGAGAGGGGTCTCATATCTAGAAGAGTCTTAGATAGAAGTTGTACGGGTAGTGATTAAGTGAGAAGTTGTAAACGGGGGAGTTTAGCTTTGAATTAATATTATTGTAGTGGATTTCATTTTTGGCTTGGTAGCCCCCAGAGTAGGTGAATTGTACTGAACTGGATTAACATATATTGTGTTATTTATCATTCCGCAAATTTACAGTTCAGTATTTGCTTGTTGATTAACATGTCGCAATAGATATTGGAACACCTGTCTTGACCTTGTGCTGATATTCAGAGTATCAGTTTAGGGTTATTATGTCCTTGTTGAAAAGATGCAGAGAACAATGTCTCGACATGTTGTTAGAACATCTATAATCTGTTATGCCAAAATTTCAACCTTGATACAAGAACGCTTAATTTATTCCCTTGAACAAAGGATTTTAACCCTAACCTCCAAAAAATTTGAACGACACAAGTGTGAATTAGGTTGTTTGATTTAGTCCAGGAATACTGGATTCCAAACATCCTCTTCCCCATCGCTAGCAGCATAGGCACTCCTATATACATAGATGACATTGCATTCAAATCCATGTTTGATTGTGCCTTTGGCCACTTCGTTAGTGTTTTGGTTGATATGGATTTTTCTGCTCAACCTACTTATAATGTCCTTGTTGAAAGACAAGGTTATGCTTTCTTTGTGGACATTGAATATAAAAATTTTCCAATTATTTTTCTCATTGCAATTCTACAAGCCATTCTTTGGATGTGTGTAAGAAGCTAAACTTGGAAAATGTCAACAAACCCACCAGAAAACAACTAGAAAAGACTTTTGTCAAAGTCAGAGATGGAAACATCAACATGGAAAAAGGAAAAGAACATATGAAATAAGATGTTGGTGTTAAGTCTGCTGACAACATAGAACAAGTAGCGAGAAATTAGCTTGAATCTAGTGGTGTTAGCAAAACACCTACTTTACAAAACAAATTTCAAACTCTTCTTGATGTGGTGGATGATCCTGAGCTTGTTGTTGAAGGGGAGCAAGAGATCTCTGATGACAATTCACTTGATAGTGAATTTTTTGATGCTACAAAATTAATTGTAGATAAATTTAAAGTTATTGAAAACTATCTTACTTATTCAGCTGCTGAAAACCAGAATGTTTTACAGCAATCTTGGGATAATCTTGCTGATATTGACCTTAATCTTGAGGACTTGTTGGGTGATATATACCTCCTCATCACACTGCTCCAGAATTTACTCTTGTCAGAGCCAAAAAATAAGAAGAAAAAGTTGAAATCTAGAAGCAGTTGCATAACCAAGTCAAAGGTTGGTCTCTCCGCACCTTTGCAATGATTTGTATCTTTTAGAATTCAAAGGGATTAACCAATCTCCCCACTAAATTGGCCCTCAAAAGACTTATTCAAAAAAATAATCATGATTTCTTGTTTATTTCGGAACCATATATTAGCCATGATAGATTCCCTCTTGCTTGGCTCTTGAGGCTTGTCTTGAAGTTCTTCTCATCCATCTGTAGGAATAATGATATGCCCAACATTTAGTGCTTCTGAAAATCTTTCATTAATCATATCATTTATGAAATTGGTGATCAATTTTTAGCTTTTACTTCCATTATTGACAATCAAGTATTTGGGATGATGGCTATCTATGCTTCTATAAATTATATCACCAGGAGATCTTTACGGAGTAAATTGTCGTGTATTGTCACTGCCTATAAAATTCCACGGTGTCTCATCGAGGATTTTACTGTCATATTTGGTTCTCATGTGTATAAAGGTTTTTCTACTCCTGCTAGGTTGCATATGAAAAACTTCCAAGACTAGACAAATGCCAATGAGTAGTATCATCTTCCAACTATTCGATCTCAATTCACCTAGGCCAATGGTAGACTTGATAGCTTGTACACTCTTAAGCGCTTTGACAGAAGTATTTGCAACATGGACTAGGTCAATAAGTGCACTCAGGTTACTTGTCATACCTTGCCCAAGCAAAGATCCAACCATCACCCTCTTAAGTTTGAGTTCAAATTCAATGTCCACAATTTTTCCTCTCAGTTCAAGTTCCTTAAAATGTGCTCCTCAAACCCCTCTTGCTTGGATGTTATTAACTTTAGTTGGAGTGTCGGCGTTCTTGGTTTTCTTATGCTTGTTTTAATTCAAAAGCCCAATCCTGGAGTCTAATATTAAATCCTATAACAAATCCTTCTTTGGTAATGTCCATCTCATGGTGAGTGAGGCTAATCCAATTTTATGACTACACTGACAGGTTGATTGTTAGGTATCAAGAAATGCTTATTTTCATAATTGATTTTGATGCATTTAAGCTCTTTTAATCGCTTTAATCAGAAAATGAGTTATTAATTAAGCGATTCTTGCATTTTTGTGAATATTAGGTATTTTGACGTGTTTGTGTATTTTTGTAGCATTTTAGGTAAAAAGATCGCAGCTCGAATCGCAAGGAAACACTCAGAATAGAAAGCTCGTGTGTCGGATTCTAGGCCTTGCACACTGCCCGACGCAAGGGAGGCGCAAGGAGGATGCTTCGCCCGGCGAAGCAGCATCGCAGAAAATGGGGTTTTTCATCTCAATTCCAGTAGCAAATTGTGTTACACCGCTGAAGGCTTCGCTCGGCGCAGCTAGATATTTGTGGGGAGCCAGCTGGCACTGTAGCTATCACGTGGCCTCACTTATGACCATCGCCCGGCACAACAAAGCACCGCCCAGCGCAGCTTCCTGGGCAGATTTGGTACTTAAGCTCTTTTGTTAGATATTTTGGGGGAGAGCGTCACTTTTACAAAGATCTTTTATAACCTAGAAACTCCATTGGAGAGAAAAACTTATGATTGCTTCAAGCGTCGCCTCAGACTTCGTATGGCGACGAGAAGCTGTGAAGTGTCTTGAGAACTGCTTCCCAAGATTTTTCAAGGAGGTGATGGACTCATTGGGGAGACTCTTGTACCATGACATGGCCCATTTCCTCAAAGTAGTGGGGAATAACCTGTATTTGGTAGCGCCCTTGACGCCAAGATAGTCGAGCAGGGCGTCGATGTTTTCGATGTGCTCGTCGGGGTCAGTTTTCCATCATACATTCCCAAGTTTGGTGGCTTTTCCACCCCGACAGGAAAGGGAGTGTGCATGATTGCCCGAGATAACTTACCATGAGGTTCGTCGCCTTCGCTCTAGTCTGGCGACTGTGGTGAAGAGTAGTTGTACTTCCCTCGTCGGGGACTATCACCTCGACGGGGAGAAGTGCTTATTGGTTGCCTCTCTGGCTTAGGCGGAGGTGAATGACGGTTTTTTGGCCATTGATTGCCTTTGGTCCTCTTGGGAATAGAGGAGCGTTGATTCTTGCGGGGAGGAGTGCGATCGTGCTTCTTGACCAACAAAGGTTCTTGTTTCTCCACCGCCGGACGGTGGCTTCATTGTCGCGATAAAGGGCTTCGAGATTTGCATCATTGGTGTCTCCGCGGGGGAGATATTGAACGACGTCCCTTCTCCAACGCCCCAATCCTTTCATTATGCTGGCGAATTAGGGCGTTTGTCTGGTTGAGCATCGCAGCCAAGTCTTCCATAGTGAGGTCGGCGTTGGTTGGTGTCGGAATTGATAGGAAGTTCTAAGGCCCCTTTTCCGGGGGATGGTTTCTTCGAAAACGGATTTTCTCCATCATTTTCAGTTTCGCGAACGAGTGAGATGATGATTTTGTGAGTGTAGTTATCATCATCTTGACCAGCCATGATCAGATCTTGAAGGTTTGCTTTGATCTTTAGGTTTCTGGGGAAAGAAAAGATGGGGAAAACAGTTTTCAAGCCACGAATCTTACCGGTGATCAGAACCTGTAATGGGCCAGTAACTCTGTCCGCGGTGCTGAAATCACGAAGAAGAGGGGGTGTACCTATAATGAACTCTGATGCTCAAGTAAGTAGAGTGCATAAATACAAGAGAGAGAGAAAGAAGGGTTTAACAGTTGAATTGAATACCTGACCCTCACAAGTGTGAAGGTATTTATAGGGCTCCCAGAGCTTGGTCATTGGTTCCTATTTTTGGGCCTTGATATTCGGCCCAAAAATAGGTAACTACCAGGATTCCTGCGTGAAAGCAGGGACAAGCAGCTCATGCTCGTCGTCCTGAGAAGTTGCCCCGTGTCTCACAGGCAGTGTATGGACTAGCCATTATCGCGGGCAGAGGTGTCAGTGGTCAGCAAAGCGAGATGTGCGTCATATGTCGGCCACGTGTGTAACACCCCAGGATTAATAATTAATTATTTAATTACTTATTCGTGATTATTTGTGAATTATTGATGAATATGTGATGTATTATTGATTATGGTGTGTTGTATGTGAAATTCTGGTATAGCAGATCCTCGAAGATGTTCTAACAGAATGTTAGAACACTTGATCTCCGCCTTGTAGGACAATACCAAGAACAGTAGAAATAGTAACTTGCGGAAAAATAAAGAACACGCAGAAAGTGTTTACCCAGTTCGGTTTAACAACCTACTCAGGGGGATACCAATCCAGGACTGAACTCTAATAAGTAATATTAGCTTGAAGTCAAACTCCATCGTTTGTAACTTCACCTAATAACTACCCAACCTAGAATTCTACCTAAGGCACTTCCTAGGTATGAGACCCTTCTCAAATCCCGTTCAATCACAGCAGTGACTGAACTATTACAACTCAATAGAACAAAGTCCTCAACAAGTATTCAACACAAATACGAGAGAGGCTCACATAAAACTTGTGCTCAGAAAATACTAATCCTTATTTTCTTCGTGACTTAAACTAGGTTAAGTCCATTCTATTTAAAACCCTAATAAGACTGGACTTGGGCTTCGATATTGCAGCTCTTCTGATCCATAGAATCTGCAGAATATTCTTCCAAATTCTTTCTTCAATCACAAGTTTCCTAAAATGCCTCTACATCTTTAGGAAACCCTTTGCGTAGCTTATGCACTTCTAAGAATCCTCCTAATTCCTTATTCTAAGTGCCACATAGGATAATCGTCCATAACCTGAAATACTGAATTAAAAACAACATCTTTAAAATAGTTATGTTAATTAACAGACCAAGATGTCGAATCACTCTGTTAGGACATCTTGTCTGACATCTTGTTAAATAGCAACATAGGACATCTTTGTCCAATATATTCAGTCAGTTTGTTTTACCAAAATCAATGCCAACACAAAAGAGCTTTCAATCTCCTCCATTGGCAGATTTTGGCTAAAACAAACACTGAGGCAAACCATATCAGATCACAGCGGAATTATAAAACCTATAGCCTCAAATGTAGCAACAAGAGGTAGGAATGTTCCCCCTCAAAACATGCACTGGTTAGCACAATTAGTAAGTTAATATAAGTTAATATAATACTCCCCCTTTTTAGCCAGAATATGACAAAGGTAAGCAAATAATTAACATTATACTAATACAAAAAAATTTATCCAACACATAAGGAGTGTAAAATAAAAATGTCCTGGGCATAAAGCCCTTGTAAGGGTAGAAATCCAAAATAAAAGGTATGTTAGTTCTTGTGTTGGCTGGAATTTTGGTAAAACAAAATGTTGATGTCATATGTCTGATGTCATAACATTGGTTCTTATCATTAGTTGTTGCAGGGTTGGAAGTTTTGTATGCTGATGTTATAAGTGATGTCTTGACATCGCTATACCAGAACATCAGAACATCAGTTTGTGATGTTTGAGGGTTGCGCGTGTTAGGATGGTTTGTTGTTAGTAAGATTTTCTACTGAGAGCTAGAGAGATTGCAGGCGAATTTATTGGAGAAGATTTATTCTGATACAATTAATTCTGCATATCTTGTGGAGAATAGTTGGTTACTATTTTTGTGCAAATAGACATGGAGAATTGTTCCTATTTGTGTGGAGAAGATCTTGCAGCTGAATTAAAAAGTGAAGATTTAAAAGATTCATAATATCCTGGAAATATTATGTGGAGCTGATTTAAAGGTGTGGAAGATTAAAGATAAAATCTAGTAATGATTGAGTATTTAAAATATGAAGATTTGATTGAAGATCTATTTAGTAGCAGAATCTTTTGCAGATTTGTTGTGATTTGAAGGCCCAAATCCAGTTGGGAAAAAGCTATAAATAGAATGCTTGTAACCTAAGAAACGGTACGGGTCCAAGATGTAGATCATTAGGGCTTAGTCTTAGTGAACCACTCGGGTTGTGAGATGGTCACTGTGGTATTACTCAGAAACCTGTAGGTAATGAGTCTTGTATTGTTCTTGGAGGAAGCTTTGAAGCAACTCCAAGATGTGTCATAGGAGAGTGTCTTCTATGTGTTTAGAGAGTGTTTGGAAATCAAGTTGTTGATGCAGTGGCAGAGTTGTTGACTGCTAGACATCATTGTGATGATTGGGAGTGAGATGGAGTCTCTTACCTAGGGAGGACTTAGGTAGAAGGGTCATTGGGTAGTGATTGAATTAGGTAGATGGTCAACTGGTCTGTTGAGTCTGTAATTTGATACTACTAATAGTGGACTTCCTTCCTGGCTTGGTATGCCCCCAGATGTAGGTTGTTGAACCGAACTGGGTGAACAATCCTTGTGTTGGTTTACTGTTACTATTATTACCTTGTTCATACAGCAGATTACGATGTTGTGACATTGCACGAGACATTACACATCTGTACCAGAATTTCAATTGGTATCAGAGCAGGCATCCTGTCTGTTTCTGGATGAGATCTAGGGAAGATACTTTCTGGTTCATGAGCAAGGAAGATAGTTTTACTGAGTTATGGACTTGGTCAATTCATATAGTTGTTTGTATGATCCCTTGAAGTGAAGGATGGACTATTCATGACAGGGTATGTATTGGACCTGTCTGTTGTTATCAGGAGAACTGCTGTTGTGAGTTTGATTTGTTGGCACTTGGTTTAGGGTGATGGTGTGCAAGGATTATTGAGTAGTGCCTGAAGGTTGTTGAGGAGTTGTTATGTGTTCCGCTGCATGGTATCTGATGTAACCCTGGTTGGTTCTTGTATCTCTAGTGGTGTGATTCTAGGAAGGTATTCTCTTGGAAAGACATTAGGGTTTGGTCTCCTCAGCAGGATACTCTATGATGTTGTAGTTAATGCAAGACAGCTTCAACCGTTTGGTTAGAGATGCCAAAGATACTTGAGGATTATCTCATATCTTTGTTTTGGGAAAGAAGTGATCAAAAGGTGAATGGATCTTATTAAAGACTGTATGACATGGAAGTTTCAGTTTTTTTAGAAGAAGAATATATTTCAAATCAGGCATTGAAGACCAATCTATCCAGAACATTGATTCCTTCTTTATCAATTTTCTTGATGGTGAAAGAAGAGGGTGGAGCCAAAGCAAAAGAGTATCACTGTCAAATCTTTCATGCGGGAGTGAAGATCTTGATAAGTTATCTCTTAAGCTTAGTTGTGGTGACCTAATTAGGAGGATCTTCCTGGTTATGATGTCAAATGTAGTTCTGGTATATCTGAAGATGAATTCTCTTGTGAAGATACATGTTTCTGATTTTCAAAATCATGAACTGGAGGAAGTTTCATCAAGAAAGAAGCTGAGCTTAATAT
Source organism: Lathyrus tuberosus (assembly GCA_022829125.1). NCBI lineage: Eukaryota > Viridiplantae > Streptophyta > Magnoliopsida > Fabales > Fabaceae > Lathyrus > Lathyrus tuberosus. Next base: position 4,424,000 of record JALAZF010000346.1, read on the forward strand.
GTCACTTCTAATGTCTTGACATCGCGCTACACATCAGCAGTTTATGGTAAATGCTAAGTCAAAGACCTATTAGATTGTAGCTGTTTTGAAGGATCACTGAAGCTATGAAGTTGAACAATTTTTGAGATGATGTTCATAATGTCATAACATCTCAGCTGGAGCTGGTTGAAGAAAAGGTAGTAATCTTGATAGCAGAAGAGAAGGAGATGATCCTTGTTTGAGCTAAACTGTCTGAGGACAATAATATAGGGAAAATGCATCCAAGAGTCTGTGTGCAGTAGCAGTGTAAATCAGCCTGTGGTCAATTGGTGTCTGCATTAGTTGTATGGAATGAACTCTTCCAGTTTTGTGGCTTGAAGGATTGGAAGTAGCAGATTGTCTATGGTATGCTTATACTCTGGCTTTAGATGTAGAAGGATGGCAGTTATCACTCTTAAGTTAAACAAAAAGTCTGAACCTTATGCTTATAAGAAGAAGCTTCTAGAAGAGTGTGTTATGCAAGTTACTGCAGTTTTGGAAGTTGATAAGATGAAGATGGAAGACTATGAAGACATCATAATCTTAATGGTTACAGCTTGGTTCAGTTTATTTTTGATCTAAGTGGTTTGGAGGATGGTGTTTGCTCTGGTTGTGAAGGTCGAGGATAAGTGGCAGTTATCTCTGGCTCTCTACTGACAGCTCTACTAAGGGAAGTGACTTTCTTTAGTATTGCTATGGGGTAGTCTTGGACTACTTATTTTCTGAAGACTCAGATGTGGTAGGTTTGAAGTATTTGGAGTTTCTAAGCAAGATAGAGGTTGTCTACTCAAACTTGATTGTTGAATCAAGTTTATGAGAGCATGGAAATCTGTTTCTGCAAAGGGAGGAGGTTCTTCTGAGTGGCAGAAGGTAGAGCTGAATTCAACAGTTGGATGACATAATGTTCTGACATCTAGCTTAACATCAGGAGTCTCAGCTGGTGATGTGGCACATCAGCTAATGATAGGGTGATCTACAGGAATGAACAATAGGATGATTCAAAATGAACAATAGTTTGTGGGAACTGCAGGAAGGAGAAGATGTGGCATGACCATGGCTTAGGGAGTCTAAGTGTGTTTGCTTTTGAGCAAGTGACTTGAAGATCAAGGTTCCTTGGAGGATCAAGATAATCAGAGTGTGGCAGCTGGTTATTATTGAGGGACAAGCTACTCTTGGGCAGAAGGGTGATGAGTTGAAGACTCAAGGAGATTATTCTTCTTGAAGGTGGAAGAGAGATGTTCAAACTTGTGTTGAGGTATTATCTGGTTGGATATCCTTGGTGAAGGATGTTTATGCTCTGGTTCAGGAACTTAGTGCCTACAGGAGCGTCTACATAGTCATACGGGAGAATGATGAAGTAGAAGGTCTGCCTGGGATGGAGAATGTAGTGAAGACTGAAGTAGATCAGGGTCTTGCTAAAGGCAGAAGAAAAGCCTGTGAAGGGGACATGGACCTATTGTCAAGTCATGCTAGATCAGCCTGACAAGATGTGAAGTTTTGGAGCATGTGAAGATAGCAAACCAAGAGGGAATTATATCTGATGTTGGGATAACACTCCGAAGGTGTTGAGTTTTCAGCCAAGAAAGTTTGTTGTGCTCATGTTGGAGTATCAGGTCAAGTCACTTACATAATCTGAAGGGATCAGCTAGTGCCACAAGTGTACATAAAAGTATGTCAGACCAAATGCCATGCCTTGTGTGAGAAGGTAATCTTATTCTGTCTAATAGTAGATACTTTGACGGGAGACTTAGTATTTGTCTATTAGTGATGATGTGCATAAGGGTAAATACTTTGATGGGAGACTGAGTATTTGTCTAGAGAATTATGCAAATCTGTGTCTAGATAGTTTGTTTGTGGCCATGATGAAGTAGCTTGATATTTGAAGATGACAACCTGAGGTAGCCTTATCAGCTGATTGTATCAGAAGTGTGTGAATGAAGGAGTGAGCATCATCTACTGGCTGTGTGTAAAGACCTTGTTGGGAGCTTGGCAGTTGTCTGATGTGTGGATGGAATTCAGTTTTCTGAATTGTGTGAGAGCTAATTCCTCTCTGTTGTGATCAGGTGGTTATGATGCAGAAGATGTGAGCTGCTGATGTCCTACTTGATGTTACAACATCTTTGTCTGGTGTGAAGGTCTGGGATTGTGCGTATGAAGTTGGAAGAAGCAGAATTAGTGTCTGAAGAGGTATGATCTGATCAGAATGACTGAAGTTAAGGAGGGTTCTTCTAATACAAGTAAAAGGTGGTGGCAGCCCTTATCTTGTGTTGCAAGTGAACTAAAGACATTTGTTATGGAATATGTGAGAAATTCCAAATCAAGTGGGCGTTTATATTGGACTTGGCAGACCATGTATCTGAAATAAACATGATGAGATTATGCTCAACAAATAAAAGAAGTGGCAGTTCTTAATGTTGAGAATGTGGAAATTTCATTGTGCCTTTATCTTGTGTCAAGTATTCATCTTCATAAGGAGCATTGGGTGTTCATGTCAGGGGGGGATAAGGCTGCTGTCTATGGTCTTTACTGCAAGGGAAGATTGCGCAAAGTGGTGTCAATCAACATGATGGGACATGTACTACTGAGTATGGTTGGGTGTTCCTAAGGCTAATATGCTAGTGCTTATGAGGAGGCTGAAGAGCAGAATTGTTGTATCTGGGAAAAATTATTTTTCTGGAGGAATCTAGAAGGGATTGTGAGTTGTGCTGATCAATAGATGTCGTGCTTGTGTTTTGGAATCTTTCGAAGTGTCTTGGGTTGATAATATTGTGAGCCAGCATACAATGTTTACTGCGATGTTCAGAGGTTGTCCAATTGTGACTAAAAAGGGGGAGAGAGTAGCCAAGGTGTGGTTGTGAAGCCTTTTCTGATATGGTGCAGCAGTTGAGGGGGAGAGTGTATGAACAGTTGTGAGCTGGTTCTTGGTTTGAGGGGGAGTTTGCCCTATGCTGATGTGAAAGTGAGTTTACGCAGCTTGTTGGTTTTTGGTGTTGCTGGTTAGTGAGTTTGTGCAGCTTGTTGAAGAGTTACTGCTGCTAGGTGGTTAGTGAGTTTATCCACTGCTGGGTTCTCTGATGATGGCAGAGTTTGTTTTAGCCAAAATTAGCCAAAGGGGGAGATTGTTAGTTCTTGTGTTGGCTGGAATTTTGGTAAAACAAAATGTTGATGTCATATGTCAGATGTCATAACATTGGTTCTTATCATTAGCTGTTGCAGGGTTGGAAGTTTTGTATGCTGATGTTATAAGTGATGTCTTGACATCGCTATACCAGAACATCAGAACATCAGTTTGTGATGTTTAAGGGCTGCGCGTGTTAGGATAGTTTGTTGTTAGTAAGATTTTCTGCTGAGAGCTAGAGAGATTGCAGGCGAATTTATTGGAGAAGATTTATTCTGATACAATTAATTCTGCATATCTTGTGGAGAATAGTTGGTTACTATTTTTGTGCAAATAGACATGGAGAATTGTTCCTATTTGTGTGGAGAAGATCTTGCAGCTGAATTAAAAAGTGAAGATTTAAAAGATACATAATATCCTGGAAATATTATGTGGAGCTGATTTAAAGGTGTGGAAGATTAAAGATAAAATCTAGTAATGATTGAGTATTTAAAATATGAAGATTTGATTGAAGATTTAATTAAAGATTTGATTGAAGATCTATTTAGTAGCAGAATCTTTTGCAGATTTGTTGTGATTTGAAGGCCCAAATCCAGTTGGGAAAAAGCTATAAATAGAATGCTTGTAACCTAAGAAATGGTACGGGTCCAAGATGTAGATCATTAGGGCTTAGTCTTAGTGAACCACTCAGGTTGTGAGATGGTCACTGTGGTATTACTCAGAAACCTGTAGGTAATGAGTCTTGTATTGTTCTTGGAGGAAGCTTTGAAGCAACTCCAAGATGTGTCATAGAAGAGTGTCTTCTATGTGTTTAGAGAGTGTTTGGAAATCAAGCTGTTGATGCAGTGGCGGAGTTGTTGACTGCTAGACATCATTGCGATGATTGGGAGTGAGATGAAGTCTCTTACCTAGGGAGGACTTAGGTAGAAGGGTCATTGGGTAGTGATTGAATTAGGTAGATGGTCAACTGGTCTGTTGAGTCTGTAATTTGATACTACTAATAGTGGACTTCCTTCCTGGCTTGGTATGCCCCCAGATGTAGGTTGTTGAACCGAACTGGGTGAACAATCCTTGTGTTGGTTTACTGTTACTATTGTTACCTTGTTCATACAGCAGATTACGATGTTGTGACATTGCACGAGACATTACACATATGTACCAGAATTTCAAGGTACTGCAATCAGGCATCTGATTCAGTAGCTTCTTCATCCTCATCACCAGCTTCTGAGTCTGAATCACCTTCACTGTCAGCTGCAGTCTCAGCGCCTCCTATAGCAGATGTCTTCTCAGTCAACATGATCTGAAGAAGTTGCTCCATTTTCTCTTTCTGAGCACTTGCAGTTTTGATGATGTTATCAAGTGCCTTGCACGTTTCCTATACCTGTGTGATTGCAACATCCTTTGAAGGAGCAGGGCAAGGTGTTGTACTAGATGTTGAAGCAATATCCAAGACATGTTTCCCAGCAAAAATCTTAGGATGTAGAGACAGATGAGTTTTCCGACTGAGGGGTTTGTCATTTGTGACTAGAATATCCTCATGTTGATCTAGGATAATACCACAAATGAGAGTTGGGAAACAAATAGGCATTTTTACTGCCGTAGGCAACACTTGTTTAACTATCTGATCAAATATGCATGTCCCAAAGTCAAACCGAATTTGTTTACCAATAGCACAAATAAATCTTGCCAGAGGCAGAGAAATGGTAGATGTGTGATTAGTTGGAAACTAATTAACAGCACCAATCCTATGAAGAATTGTGTACTTGACACTAAGTGATCCAGTTGACAACTTGTGTGACCAATGCTTAATGGATTTTCCAGTGATTTCTTTATACACTTCATCATTGGAGTCTTCAAATTCTGATTGATTGCTGACATTTCTTCCTAGGAACCTGTTGATCACATCAGGAGAAAAATGAACAGCCTTACCTCTTACATATACCTTTCTAAAATTTTTAGGATTCTCATCATCATCTTCAGGAATATTTACAATAAATTCTTTAACCAATTTTCATAGCAAGGACCAAGATTTGAGACAGTCTTCATTAAACCAGCTTTCTCAATCATCTTGATTACATCCTTACATTCTAGGACATTTGCTCCTAGTTCACGCTCCACTGCAATTCTCCCATGACATACAAACTCCCATCTGTTAGCATAGGCAGCACAGTGGAATGACACATTATCAGTAGCTACCTTAGGTCCAATAGTTTTGTTCCTTTTAGACCCAGACTTCTGAATACATGACATGTCCTGGACATTTTCTTCAACATGTTGATCAGATTCAGAGGTTTCCTTTCTTTTCTTGTTAGTTGACACAACTTTGGTCCATCCTTTTGATGGTCCAACCGTCATCTTTTTAAATCGCTTGGAGGGAGTATGATCCACATCTATGTTTTTGTCCCTTTTATTTTGAAGTTTCTTTTCCACAACAGGGTTAGGACTGTTTGTCAGATCTTCAGAATCAGAGGAGCTGTCCTCTATGTTGATCACATCATCAATATTCTTTCCTACAGGTTCTCCTCGGTACTCATAAGACTTACATGAGGAAATTTTTGCATTACTCATAGGAGAGTTTGCAAGAATGAGCAAATTTTCCTCAGGATTTGCATGATCAAAAAACTCATCTTTAGCCGTCTCAAAATGGCTCTCATCATCAATGACTTTATCATCTTGCTTCATAGGATTGTTGTTTGATGAGGGTTCAGACAGAAGAATCTGTGTTAGGGGTCTAGTGATCCCAAGAACCTCTATATGATCTCCTAGTTCTAGAGCTCTATCTATTATAGATTTGATGTCCCTTTTTGTGCTAGACATTTCTTTCCTAGGTATTGAACCAAATTTAGGGTTTAAGTCAGAATTAGGGTTTAAAGAAATACCAGGAGATATCCTCTGGATATGAGGATTTTCACATTTCGATCTTGTAGAAGTTGGGCTTTGATTCTTATTGGTTGATGTTCCGCCCTCTTTTCTAGTAACTTTTGCTGGACTGCCTTGAAGCTTTGAGTCTTGATGTTACGACATCTTTGCTTGTCTGGTGATTTTAACAGGAAGACACTCTTTTTTGAACCTTGTGACTGCTTGAGAGAACACAATATAAAAGAAGAGGATAATGAGTCGTTTCAGAGGAATTTGGAACACTTGACCTAATTCAAAATGATGAAATTTCCCATTTAAAACTCCATTACCACCCTGAATTAATTGCTCAGAATTCTCTGGAAGACAAATTTCCTTTTTGCCCCTTTTAGTCCCAATGTAATTTACATGCATATTGTTGAGGTGATATGTCGCAACATGTTGCGTGACATTGGACTTACTTAGTTCTTTTACTTCCCTTCTGAACTCGTTTCCAAACATAACATGTCTACTAGTATGTGAGCTCACATTATCAATTAATTCCTTAGTACCACTGTCAAAATGTCTCTTTTCATCAGAAGTGTCCTCTTGAGCTATCTGAGAAATAAAAGCAACATGGTTTTTCTGTGACCTCCAACTTTTCGTCCCTCTATCAGTTTGAAACCTTCCATAGGTGCTAGGATATCCGTATAACTGGTAGCAATAAGGCTTTAGATGTCTAGTTTTACCACAGTAATGACACTTCCAGGTGTAATTTTTCCCCTTTTTTTTCTTCTGATGTCCTTGATAATGTTGAGACATCTTATTGTGTTGTCTGTTCTTTTGTTTCCTTTTGGAGTGTGTAGAATTAATTGGTTCAGAAGTTTTAGAACTAAATCCATGTGTGTTTGGAAAAACACTAGAGCTGGCATTTAGTTTAGATCTGAGATAAACAATCTCGTCTTCCAACTCAGATATAGCACTCAAATTTTTCATTTTGTCATCATAAATTTTGACTATAAGATTTTGTTGGTTTTGACCAATACTACATACTTCAACAAGTTTTTTTTCATGTCTCCATGTGGATTAAGGCAAGTTCTTCAAATGTGGTATTTTCACCAATAGATTCTCTATCAGAATCATACATACTAGCCAGAGCTGCTACTTGCATAGTTGTCTTATTCAGATTTGAGAGATCTTCATCTGGTAGGGATCCCCTTAATCCCTTTTTAAAATTAGGACATTCAGTTCTTGAATGTCCAACTCCATTACACTCATAGCACCTGAACCTATGATCTATGTTGATTCCTCTCCTAACATCTCTTCTCTTGTTAATGTTTGAGAGTTGAATTCTGACATCTTGCTTTTCTTCATCTATCAACTTCTTCTTAAGTTGATTACATTGTTCCTCAAGAACTTCCACAACTTTAGTTAGTTCTTTATTAGACTTATGATTACATTCATCCTGATTAGTAATCAGGGCACTGCCTTTCTTCTCGCCCTCTCTTTCACTAATAACTAACTCATAGGTTTGAAGAGAGCTTATAAGATCATCCAACTTCATGGTATCCATATCATGAATTTCTTCAATGGCTATTGCCTTCATTTCAAACTTCTTGGGAATAGATCTTAGAATCTTCTTTACTAGTTTCGATTCTGGAATCTTCTCTCCTAGATCACTTGATGAGTTTGCTATGTCAATGAGATTCATACAAAAGTCTTGAATACTTTCATCTTCTTTCATTTTCAGGTTGTCAAACTTGGTTGTAAGAAGTTGAAGTCTGGAGGCTTTCACTTTAGAGTTTCCTTCATAGGATTTCTTCAACATCTCCCAGGCATCTCTGGCCATCGTGCAATTCTTTATCAGCCTGAAGATGTTTTTGTCAACACCATTGAAGATGGCATTGAGAGCCTTGGAGTTAGCAGTTGAATCTTTGCCTTCTTCATCCGTCCAGTCTTCCTCTGGTTTTAATGCATCAGTGAGTTTTCCTTCATCGTCTGTGACTTTAGGATGTTCCCATCCCCTGGAGACAACTTTCCAAACCTTAGCATCAGTCTTGAGGGAGGTGATCATATGAGCCTTCCAGAGATCATAGTTGGTTCCATCTAGAACAGGAGGCCTGTTCAGTGAATTATCTTCCTTGTCCATCGTACCAGAAAGTATTGTCCCTGAATCTCACCCAGATACAAAGCAGGATGCCTGCTCTGATACCAATTGAAATTTTGGTGTAGCAGATCCTCGAAGATGTCCTAACAGGATGTTAGATCACGTGATCTCCGCCTTGTAGGACAAGACCAAGAATAATAGAAATAGTAACTTGTGGAAAAATAAAGAACACGCAGAAAGTGTTTACCCAGTTCAGTTTAACAACCTACTCTAGGGGATACCAATCCAGGACTGAACTCTAATAAGTAATATCAGCTTGAAGTCAAACTCTATCATTTGTAACTTCACCTAATAACTACCCAACCTAGAATTCTACCTAAGACACTTCCTAGGTATGAGACCCTTCTCAAATCCCGTTCAATCACAACAGTGACTGAACTATTACAACTCAACAGAACAAAGTCCTCAGCAAGTATTCAACATAAATACGAGAGAGGCTCACAAAAAACTTGTGCTCAGAAAATACTAATCCTTATTTTCTTCGTGACTTAAACTAGGTTAAGTTCATCCTATTTAAAACCCTAATAAGACTAGACTTGGGCTTCGATATTGCAACTCTTCTGAACCACAGAATCTGCAGAATATTCTTCCAAATTCTTTCTTCAATCACAAGTTTCCTAAAATGCCTCCACATCTTTAGGAAAACCTTTGCGCAGCTTATGTACTTCTAAGAATCCTCCTTATTCCTTATTCTAAGTGCCACATAGGATAATCGTCCATAACCTGAAAGACTGAATTAAAAACAACATCTTTAAAATAGTTATGTTAGTTAACAGACCAAGATGTCGAACCACTATATTAGGACATCTTGTCTGACATCTTGTTAAATAGCAACATAGGACATCTTTGTCCAACATATTCAGTCAGTTTGTTTTACCAAAATCAATGTCAACACACAAGAGCTTTCAGTACGTGTTGAATGTTATGGGGTATAGGTGCTATGTTGTAGGATAGTGCGGACTAAGGTGTTAATTTCTATTATCTAGAATTATTAGTAATTTAGAAAATTTAGTATAATTATTTAGAATTATTAATTGGAATTATTATCAATAAAATAGATGAGAATTGGTGTAGAGATAGTGAGGGCATGATGGCAATGTTATATGGAATTAGTGAGGGTGAGATAGGAAAGGCATATTAGGGGTCTAAGAGTTAAACAAGGAAAATATGAAAAAGGGATTCAATGTACGATCATGTTTTGGAGAGCGACAATGAGAGAAACGGTGGAAAAAGCTAGGGCTCAGGGGAATTTGATGTAGAACTCAAAGGGGAAGATTAATCTAGGAATCAAAGGTATGGGAGTAATTCTTATTGTTATAATTGATATAGGGATATAGATGTGTGTGAGATTGTATTTAGGTGTTTTGATGAATATGATGACATGATGAATTCATGATGAATTTGATGGATTTTTTATGCTAAAATTCCATGAATTGATAGCCAAAACATGTATGTTGATACACTATTGTTGTATGATACATAAATGTCGAATTATATGAGTTTTGGATTGTCATTGTATGTACATCGTATGGAAATTTGGGATTGGACTATGCAGAAAATGCAATAGCAGGTTGCTGTCACGAAGCCAGCATCAAGTGAGCCATATGCGTCGTCGGGCGAGAGTCTTCGCCCAGGTAACGTCGGGCGAGACAACTGGCGAGGGAAAAGGGAAAAATTGGGCGCTCCTTGTTTTTAAGCAAAGCGCCTCTAGGCTGTCGGGCGAGCCTCCAGGAAAAAGCATGTCGCCGAGCGAGCGTTAGGCGACGAGGAAACGAGGTGAGCGCCTCAAGGTCGCCGAGCGATGGTCAGGCGATGCAGCTTGACAGAATTTTCTATGTGTCATAACTTGAGTTTCTGGACTCCGTTTGACGTGTCGTTCAAAGCGTCATAAAGCTAACTCGATGAAATATAGTTTTGTAGAATAAAATGAGTAAAATGATGTATTTTTACCATACCTATACTTTGATGGAATTGGATTATTACATGATTGCTTTGTTATGATGTATGTTTTATGATAAATTGATGTTGCTGGGTTGTACTATGAAGTATTTTATGTTGTTATGACAACTGAAGATAATGTTGTGCATGTTTGATATGTATACATGCTATGGGAATAATGTTGTTAATGATTTCATGAATCAGGATGCGATTTAACTAGCAGTGGTCGTGTTTTATTATGTTGTTGTGCATCATGCATTCATGGCATACTTTGGACGTTGGTTCGCCCATGTTGATTAGGACGTTGGTCCAGTGTTGGCCTCAATCCTATCGTTTGGATTTAGTGTGTTATTATGTTGTGCTTCGGTTCTAAGAGGGAATCGATCCTATGGTGGGGATCATTGGAGGGTGATGGCCAAGTGCCCATCAAATGAATTTGTACCACATGCATGGGTCTATATTGTTGCACTTCATCCTATGTGACATTGTATAATTGTTATTTAAATGATGATCCGATGATATTTTGACTTAAGTGATTGAAATTCTGGTTATGCAGATACTCAAATGTCCCATCTTAATGTTAAGGCAATGATTACTGCACTTTAAGAAATAAGAGAAATACATAGCTGCTGTTTTGAAGTAGTGCAACACAAATACCAACAGATGTCAAGACAACATGTTGGGACATCTCAGTCAAGAACACAATACAGAAAACTGTAAATTGCAGAATAATAAGAACACAGTAATTGTTGACCCAGTTTAGTGTTAACAAACCTACACCTGGGGGATATCAATCCAGGATGAAGACTTCACTATATCGTAGTATTATCACAAAGCTAAACTCCCTCATTTACAACTTTATCTCTTAATCACTACCCCAATGGACATCTTTACCAAAGCTAAACTCTACGGTTTACAACTCTGATATGAGGATCCTTCTCACATCCTTCACAACCTACGTTGTCTCTGTCACCTGCCATCACAGAACCTGTCACGGTTTCCTTGACCAAGAAGTTATCTTGGACTTGCTTCAAAGCTTCGTCCAAGAAAAATACAACCACCATTACCTAAAGGCTTCTGGTAGTGTACATGCACCTATGTCGTCCTCTCTGCTTCCCATACTGCAGAGGGAAACTACAACCCTAAGAGCCAACGACTCTCAAAACCTAAACCCTTATTTTACAAAAGAGAACTAGGTTACAATTGTTACATAAGACATTATTAACCCTAGGTCTAAGTCTTCATATATATAGTCTTCTGTTTTGGGCTTTCTATCTTTGTCTTTGATCCAGTCTTTTAGGAGTAAAACAAATCCTAGAAAGATTTGTTGCTGAATTAAACCTGCTGAAGTAATTTTTCAGGATGTCCTATTAGAAAGATAGGACATCTTCTTCGACATATTTAACTTCTGCAGTTTTTCTTCACCATTTGGTTTTACCAAAATTCTGTCAAACACTAGGAGCTTTCAATCTCCCCCTTTTGACAAATTTTGGCTAAAACCTTCTCCCTGAATTCTTTATGCTTGTTAGTATGTATGAGACGGGATTTGAAGCATGCTCCCCCTCAATTCTTTGTCTTCTTTGAAGAATAAATCTTCCTCTTCTAGGCATAAGAGAACCATTAATAAGAAGCGAAGTTCATGTTTGTAACACATAGTATACAACACATGTAACACATGTCACAAGACACAACCTGCTTCACAACTCAGATCACAAGACACAAACACAGAAAATTGTAAGATAAGATGATAGAACATCTTCCCTTTGCACCATTCTTGCACTGCCACTGCTTGAATGAACCCAAAAACCATAACAGTTTTCTTCTCCCCCTTTTTAGCCAAAACTTGGCAAAACTAACCAAGACAGCTCCAAATCCAAGAACAACCCATCCAGATTTTGAAAAACACCATCAAGTACTTCTTATGAAGGAAAGAGATTATGAGACCAAGAAGTATCACAAAAATCTAATTTATAGCAAGTCATTCCCTTTGAAGGTAACGAACCATCGATCAATAAGCTGGTCAATTCAAAGGGCCAATAACTCCACTAAATGCGCACCGACCAAGACTGTTGACTGTTTCTTCTTTTGAGATAACCGTCCAAGGAATCCAGTTACTTGTAGACATGTACCTGTCATACCCCAAATTTTGACCACTAAGATTTCCCATCATTGTGAAAATCATCATCACAATGTGGATGGATTAGTATACCTCATCAGTCTCCCCAAAGATGGGTGAGCATCCACTACAATCAAAATTAGGGTTTCAAGCCCTCTCTAAGCTCTTAGACAAAGGATCAATCAAGAAATGACATGATTTTCAACTTGTCTAAACCTCTCAAACATACACAAGGGATTAAGAGGACTCCCACTTCAAGAATCAAGCACAAGGTTGCAGCATTCTGAGTAGATCAAGCCTCAAGATCGCCAGTGTCACCAAATTAGGGTTTTGGTCGACCAGGGCCTCCAAATGGAAATTTTCCTCTAGGAATGAGCCAATGCTTCAAAGTATAACCTATGATGCTCCAAGGGACATCATAAACCCCATCATCAAGTCAATTTTGCCTCAGGGGATGCATTCATAAAAAATCAGGAATTAGGGTTTCTTTACCTAATTCACCCCTAAGTTGACTTTTGGAACAAATCATGAGCCAAGACCTCAAGACATGATTTGAGGGACCCTAACACACTACATTGACCCATTTACAACAATGGATTGATCCAAGAAGCTTGAGCAACAAGTCTCAATTTCATCTGAACCACAATTAGGGTTTCGCGAGAAAAGTCAACTGTAGCTTTGACTTTTGACCAGGACATGCTCCCAAACCCTAGGGCATGATTCAATACACCCTATAATACCTATGAAATCAATCCATCAAGTTTGATTTAGGTCAAGGACTTGATTTCATAGAGGATCGCACAGTTTGGAAATCATCTGACAAAAAGTCAACTGTGCACAAAAGTCAACTTTGACTTTTTGAGATTTTTCACAAAAATGGTTTTTTAACCCTAAAATGATGTTAATGTATGATATGAATCATCATTCATCAAGAAAAATCAAGAAAAGTGGGATAACTTGTAAAAGGGGTAACCATAAAAACTTAGAAAATTTTCTAAGTTATGAACAAAGTGGCAAGGGTACCAACTTTGGAGGATCATAACTCCTAAACCACAAAGCTATTTTTCCCCATCTAAAGCTGGATTTGTAGATCTCATGGCCCTCTACAAAAGCTTCAAACTGAACTCCTTCCAATTCCTCATGGATTTTGAGTTATGGAATGATCAAAATCACAAAAAAAGTGAAAATGTCACTTTTTTCCAACACTTAGTGAAATTTTCACTAAGTCAGAATCTGCCTTACTTTTTTCCAAATGTAGGGGCATTTTTCACTTGGATCCAAAAAGTATCAAAACCAATTATGATCAAACAGTTGTTGTATCATATGAGGGCTTTCCAAAATGGCCAAGAACTCCATCAAATTCCACTTGAGCCATGAGATATGACAATGGCAATATGCCTTGCTGAAAACTGCCAAGGCTAGGCAGAAATTTGCATTTTTGCTCGATTTGGCAAAATCAGATAATTCCAAGCCTTGTCATCACTTTGAACACATCTGAGGATCAAATCTAAAGGGAACAAACACTGATCCAAGCCTCCAAAGTCTTTGGAACAAGAAGTAGCATGCCAAACCTAGAAATACCTAAAAGAGGGACAAGACTCCAATTTTGGATTGAAGCATTCAATGGATGCACTAAGGTGGCATGGACTGACACATTTGCAACTGAATTCAGTCAAGAATGATCCAACAACTAGGGAACCAGCAGCCTGTGCCCTAACCTCTAGTCAGTGGCTAGAGGAGACTTGGATTCTCATTGCTCAACATTGGCCAAACCTCTGTTGTAGTTGTCATTCACTGTTGATCCCAAAACAAACTTGCTCTACTATAAATAGAGCTTATTTGTGCTCAGTTTAAGTACACCAAAGCCATCAAATAGATGCTTTCCTCAAAATCACCTTCTTTAGGCAAAAATACCTTCTTTAGCAAGGTAACTCTGAGTTTTTGAGTTAGGGAGCATTTCCATCACAACTCATGATCCAAACACATCCAATATGTCATATCTAAGCTGTCCAAACTCACAAAAGTGACCTATAATCCTTAAATCTCAAAGTCACCTCTCAAAACCTCAAAATAGGCCTTTTGTGCATTTTTCAAGCCATGTCTTGATCCAGTCACTTTCCAAACCAGATAAAACCTCAAACACACTCCAAATATCATCCTTGAACTATCCCAAATGGTTCCACACATCTGGAACACCATTTGAGAGAGTTGTTATTTTGGCCATTTTAACCTCTTTTGCAAGAAAGGGCCAGTTTGTGTTTTTGCAGGTTCCAGCTGATTCTAATCATCCTAAAAGCTCCTAAGGGATCATTTGAGAGTGTCCAAAGCATCAAACCATTTCTGTAACAAGAGACTTGGCAGATTGCACAAAAAACTCCAAAAGTTCAAAAAGAGGTAAGCATCACAACTTGGATTCTTTGAATCATGCTTTCTTTTGATGTCCACTGATCATGCATCTCTTATACATGTTGTATGTGTTGTGTTTACACCAATTTATCATGTAATTTATACTTGTACCAAGAGATGGCACAGAAAATGCAATTATAGGCCTATTTCAAAACCACTATCGGATTTTGAGGAAGGAGTATGATCTGAAAAAAATACCACCACCATTGGATTCCTTGTGAAATTCTAGGCCAGATGCATATAAATTTTGTCCCCAACCATGGAGAAATGAGAAAGTTATGGACCTTCCCGTTTCTAGCCAAAACTTGCCTTGCGTTGCCTTGGGCCAGACCAAAAACAAGGCAAGCCTTGTATATTTATGGTTGTGTTTCAATCAACGGATGTATCACCACCCCAGTGGTAAGGCGCGTGCCCTATAACCTTCAGGTCGTGGGTTCAAACCCCACCCATGCCATTTTGTGTTTTCTCACATTTTTGCTATTTTTTTCCAATATTTTCATGTTTTGTTAATTAATTGGTAAATTAATAACTCCTTCAATTTTAATTTTTTTTTATTGGTTCTTTTTGCAAAAAATCACAAAAATGTTGAAATATTTTATTCCACAAAAAAATTAAGTTTACGACGGTAATTCCAGAAGAGATCTCCCGATTACTCAGACAAGAGGAAAGGTCCATTGAACCTCACAAAGAGCCGTTGGAAACGGTAAACTTGGGTTCGGAAAAAGAGAGAAAAGAAATCAGGATTGGGGCGCTGCTCAGTCCAACTGCCAGAGAGGGTTTGATAAAGCTTCTCAAAGAGTTTCCCGATGTATTTGCTTGGTCCTACCAGGACATGCCAGGGTTGGATACCAGCATCGTGGAACATCATCTACCGTTAAGATCGGAATGTCCGCCAGTAAAATAGAGGTTGAGACGGACTCACCCAGACATGGCCATCAAAATCAAAGAGGAGATATAGAAACAAATTGACGTAGGATTCCTCGTCACATCAGAATATCCTCAATGGTTTGCCAACATCGTACCCGTTCCCAAAAAGGACGGAAAAGTCAGAATGTGTGTCGATTACAGAGATCTAAACAAGGCTAGTCCAAAGGACGACTTTCCCTTACCACACATTGACATGCTGGTAGACAGTACAACAAAGTTCAAAGTTTTCTCCTTCATGGATGGATTCTCGGGCTATAATCAAATCAAAATGGCGCCAAAAGACATGGAGAAAACTTCGTTCATTACCCCATGGGGTACCTTTTGTTACAAGGTAATGCCGTTCGGTTTGAAGAATGTCGGGGCAACCTATCAAAGGGCCATGACAACTCTGTTTCATGACATGATACACAAGGAAATCGAGGTATATGTCGATGATATGATTGCAAAATCTAAAACAGAAGAGGAGCATGTGACCCACCTGTCAAAGATATTCGAGCGGTTGAGAAAGTACAAACTCCGTTTGAATCCCAACAAGTGCACCTTCGGTGTCCATTCAGAGAAACTCTTAGGGTTCATCGTCAGCCAGAAAGGAATTGAGGTTGATCCTGACAAGGTCAAGGCCATTCAAGAAATGCCTTCTTCAAAGACTGAAAAATAAGTCAGTGGATTCTTGGGACGTTTGAACTATATTTCCAGATTCATATTCCTCATGACCGCGACATGTGCGCCGATCTTCAAATTACTCAAAAAGAATCAGGATTGCGTTTTGACAGAGGACTGTCAAACCGCCTTCGACAGTATTAAGGAATACCTGTTGAACCCACCGATTCTATCACCTCCAGTGGAAGGAAGACCATTGATTATCTACCTCACAGTCTTTGAAGACTCCATGGGCTATGTACTTGGCCAACAAGACGAAACCAAAAGGAAAGAGTTTGTCATCTACTATTTGAGCAAGAAATTCACCGACTGCGAGACTCGGTACACTATGCTTGAGAAAACTTGCTGTGCTCTGGCTTGGACAGCCAAACGTCTTTGCCAATACATGATTCGTCACACTACTTGGTTAATCTCTGAAATGGATCCAATCAAGTATGTCTTTGAAAAGCCTGCTCTCACAGGGAGGATTGCCTGTTTGCAGATGTTGTTATCAGAATATGACATAGAGTACCACGCTTAGAAAGCCGTTAAGGGAAGTATTTTAGCCGATCATTTGGCTCATCAACCGATTGACAATCAGGAACCAGTCGGATTTGACTTCCCAAACGAAGATGTCATGTATCAAAAAATGAAAGATTGCGATGAACCGCTACCCAGTGAAGGGCCAGAACCAGGTTCCCAATAGGGACTTGTCTTTGACGGAGCTGTCAATCATTATGGAAATGGAATTGGGGCAATCATTGTTACCCCCCCGGGTACCCACATTCCTTTCACTACCAGACTTACATTCAAATGTACAAACAACGAGGCCGAATACGAAGCTTGTATCATGGGTCTCGAAGAAGCGATCGACTTAAGGATCAAGAACTTGGATGTATATGGCGACTCAGCTTTGCTCGTCAATCAGATCAAAGGAGATTGGAACACATACCAATCCGGATTGATTCCTTACAAAGACTATGCAAGAAGGTTATTGCCTTTCTTCAACAGAATTGAGTTTCATCACATCCCTCGTGATGAGAATCATATGGCTGATGCATTAGCCACTCTCTCTTCCATGATTAGTATAGGTCAATGGAGCGACCTACCTAAGATCGACATAATGCGTCTAGAACGGCCCGCTTACATCTTTACGATTGAAGCAGTCATAGACGACAAACCTTGGTATCACGATATCAAATACTTCCTTCAGAAACAAGAGTACCCACCTGGGGAACTAAGGAAAGACAGAAAAACCCTCAGAAGACTGGCTGGCAGTTTCTTCCTGAGCGGTGATACTCTCTATAAGATAAACTTTGACATGGTCTTGCTCCTATGTGTAGACAGACCGGAAGCAAACATGCTGATAAAGGAAATTCATGAAGGATCCTTTGGCACTCATGCCAACGGACACACGATGGCGAGAAAATTCTGAGAGTAGGGTACTATTGGTTGACCATGGAATCCGACTGCTACAAGTACATGAGGAGGTGTCACAAGTGTCAGATATACTCTGACAAAATTCATGTATTGCAAACGCATCTCAAAGTTCTTTTTTCCCCATGGTCTTTTTCCATATGAGGAATCGACATGATTGGCATGATTGAACCTAAGGCTTCAAACGGACATCGGTTCATCCTAGTAGCCATTGATTACTTCACCAAGTGGGTCGAAGCAGCGTCATACGCCAATGTAACCCGACAAGTCGTGGTCCGATTTATCAAAAATAATCTCATCTGCCGTTATGGTGTTCCAAGCCAGAACATTACTGATAATGGATCTAACTTGAACAATAAGATGATGAAAGGGTTGTGTGCTGAGTTCAAGATCGAACACCATAACTCATCTCCCTACCGACCTAAGATGAACGGGGCGGTAGAAGCGGCTAACAAGAACATCAAGAGGATTTTTCAAAAGATGGTCATAACCTACAAAGACTGACACGAAATGCTACCCTTTGCTCTTCACGGTTATCGCACATCTGTCCGCACTTCAACAGGGGCAACCCATTTTTCTCTAGTATATGGCATGGAGGCAGTGCTCCCCATCGAAATAGAGATCCCATCAATTCGGGTATTGATGGAAGCTAAGCTTACAGAAGCTAAATGGCGTCAAAGTAGACACGATGAACTGAATCTGATAGAAGAAAAGCGTATCACGGCTCTATGCCATGCTCAGTTGTATCAACAAAGAATGAAGATGATGTTTAACAAAAAGGTCCGACCTCGCGTCTTTAGGAAAGGAGACCTTGTGCTAAAAAAGATACAATCATTTCTCACTGATTCTTGGGGCAAATGGACTCTGAATTTTGACGGCCCTTATGTGGTCAAGAAAGCTTTCTCGGGCGGTGCCTTGAGACTCGCAACCATGGATGGAGAGGAATTTGCCTATCCCACGAATGTTGATGTAGTCAAGAAATACTTCGCCTATACTAAAAAAAACGTCTCGGTGGATTGAAAACCCGAAAGGGCGGTCCAGGCAAAAATTAGAGACATGATCAAAAATCATCCCGGTGGATTGGAAATCTCAAAGTACAATCCAGGCAAAAGTTAGGGATAATGGCAAGTAACTACGTCTGATCAGTTCAGCTCCTCAACAATCATGCCATCCATCAGAAAACTCCAGTCACGGTTATCTTCGACAGAAGCTCAGGATGCCCTGAATTCAAAGTTGGTAGAAGGATAGTGGTCGTTATGTTTCAATGTATCCCTTTTCCCTATAAATTACCATTTTCTAACTTTGTAAATACTCTATGGAGTCACGCGTTTGGCTGATTTCCATCTTATCAATAAAATTTCAGCCCTTGTGCTTTTGCTTGCAATTCTTATTTGTTTTAGCTTTACAGAACGACATTTTAACATGATCAACGATTCTTGAAATAAAACAAAAATGAATTTTTACTTGTCAAACTTTTTCTGCTTTTCAAAATAAAGATGGCAATTTCTTTTGACTGTTGAACATCAAAAGAATATCGATTGCGTCTCCAAAGGTGTTCGAGCCTCAAAGTGCAGAATCAAAGTACTCCTTCTAAACCAGTACGCCTGAACGAAGGATCAACTGTGTCAGATGTGAATACTCCATCAGACACCCTCGGCCGAGTTCTTACCTCCTAAGCCCGACCAACATAGTTCCCCGTAGGGACTATCTCTCCTAAGCAAGGTGGAATTGCTATTTTGAACCCAGCGGTACTTCTTCGTCCCCGCGATGGCCGAGTATCTAGTCATGTTCATCCATTAGTCTATATATCGCGTCAGTTTTGTCATCATATACATACATACATCATGCATTATTGATTTTCATTCACATTCATATTGCATCACTATCGCTCTAGTCGGTCTTGTCCCCTAGTGATAACAGTCCTCTCAATCGAGTTGCCAGTTCTTTCCTCGTCAGGAAATGTTACGTCTGAACAATCTCTCTCCTCCAGTTTATTTCTGGATCAGAATTGGTCCTCGGCCACTTTGATAACTTGAACCTCTGAAAGACCAGAGAACCTTCGACAAACGTCACTCTTCGCCATTGAAGATGATATTTTCGCTTTCCCAGATTAAGGAAAATCCCCAGAGATAGCCTCTTAATCAGAGATTCGACGATACTGCAGTTTTTCTCCAGAAAGACCACTGATGAAAAGGTCATCGGCACCTCAAAATTGGAACACGTCATATGGCGTTTCTCCGGGAAGATCCCGAGAAAAGTATGACGTAAGACCCCAAGCGAAAGCTGTCTCTCAAGAGACTCGTTTTTCCAGTAGAGTCAACAAATGGCATCTCCAACAGAGAAGTTTGTGCACCTCTACAACTCAGACGTCTGGGTTCCCCAGTAACTCTGACATCAAAATTTTTCTATCAAATGGCATCTCCCCAGGAAAATTCAGCGAGAAGTTTGAGGAAAACCGCTACAAATAGCGTCCCTTGTCAATAAAGTTTATTGACAAAAGAAACTGAGACCAGTTCCTTGGTAGGAAACCAGGATCGAGGGGAAGTTTATTTCAGAAACTAAGACCAGTTCCTTGGTAGGAAACCAAGATCGAGGGGAAGTTCATTTCAGAAACTTAGACCAGTTCCTTGGTAGGAGACCAGAATCGAGGGGAAGTTCATTTCAGAAACTGAGACCAGTTCCTTGGTAGGAAACCAGGATCGAGGGGAAGTTTATTTCAGAAACTAAGACTAGTTCCTTGGTAGGAAACCTGGATCGAGGGGGAGTTTATTTCAGAAACTAAGACCAGTTCCTTGGTAGGAAACCAGGATCGAGGGGAAGTTCATTTCAGAAACTTAGACCAGTTCCTTGGTAGGAAACCAGGATCGAGGGGAAGTTCATTTCAGAAACTTAGACCTGTTCCTTGGTAGGAAACCAGGATCAAGGGGAAGTTTACATCAGAAACTTAGACCAGTTCCTTGGTAGGAAACCAGGATCGAGGGGAAGTTTTTACCTTTTCTAAGCATCATTGCTTAGCAAGAGAAGATGAATGCGTAAGCTACCATTCATAACTGCCATCAAAATTTCGGGTATTCAGATATTTAATCCTCTTGCACCCCGAATGCCCGAACACCGTCATCATTCATACCTTCAGGTCCAAGAAGATTAAATAGGGGCATCTGTCATACCCCAAATTTTGACCACTAAGATTTCCCATCATTGTGCAAATCATCATCACAATGTGGATGGATTATCATACCTCATCAGTCTCCCCAAAGATAGGTGAGCATCCACTACAATCAAAATTAGGGTTTCAGACCCTCTCTGAACTCTTAGACAAAGGATCAATCAAGAAATGACATGATCTTCAATTTTTCTAAACCTCTCAAACATCCACAAGGGATTAAGAGGACTCCCACTTCAAGAATCAAGCACAAGGTTGCAGCATTCTGAGTGGATCAAGCCTCAAGATCGCCAGTGTCACCAAATTAGGGTTTTGGTCGACCAGGGCCTCCAGATGGAAATTTTCCTCTAGGCATGAGCCAATACTTCAAATCATAACATATGATGCTCCAAGGGAAATCATAAACCCCATCATCAAGTTAATTTTGCCTCAGGGGATCCATTCATAAAAAATCAGGAATTATGGTTTCTTGACCTAATTCACCCATAAGTTGACTTTTGGAACAAATCATGAGCAAAGACCTCAAGACATGATTTGAGGGACCCTAACACACTACATTGACCCATTTGTAACAATGGATTGATCCAAGAAGCTTGAGCAACAAGTCTCAATTTCATCTGAACCACAATTAGGGTTTCACGAGAAAAGTCAAATGTAGCTTTGACTTTTGACCAGGACATGCTCCCAAACCCTAGGACATGATTCAATACACCCTATAACACCTCACTACAACATTTGTTGTCTCTAGCAACACTTTTTTATGCAACATGCAAAAATTGTTGCCTAAAACTATTTTTTAGCAACAATTTGTCCTTGTTGCCAACAACATAAAAGCAACATCAGATAATCGTCCCCTAAACTCTATATGGGGACGATTTTACAACGTTATAAACAAAACATTTGGCAATATCTAATAAATGTCCCCTTAAACATTTGAGGGAACAATTATTAATTGTTGCATGATTTCTAAAGAAACTACATTCATGAAGTGTTGATTTCATAGGCCTATGAAATCAATCCATCAAGTTTGATTTAGGTCAAGGACTTGATTTCATAGAGGATCGCACAATTTGGGAATCATCTGACAAAATGTCAACTGTGCACAAAAGTCAACTTTGACTTTTTGAGATTTTTCACAAAAATGGTTTTTTTAACCCTAAAATGATGTTAATGTATGATTTTAATCATCATTCATCAAGAAAAATCAAGAAAAGTGGGATAACTTGTAAAAGGGGTAACCATAAAAACTTCGAAAATTTTCTAAGTTATGAACAAAGTGGCAAGGGTACCAACTTTGGAGGATCATAACTCCTAAACCACAAAGCCATTTTTCCCCATCCAAAGCTGGATTTGTAGATCTCATGGCCCTCTACAAAAGCTTCAAACTGAACTCCTTCCAATTCCTCATGGATTTTGAGTTATGGAATGATCAAAATCACAAAAAAGTGAAAATGTCACCTTTTTCCAACACTTAGTGAAATTTTCACTAAGTCAGAATCTACCTTACTTTTTTCCAAATGTAGGGGCATTTTTCACTTGGATCCAAAAAGTATCAAAACCAATTATGATCAAACAGTTGTTGTATCATATGAGGGCTTTCCAAAATGGCCAAGAACTCCATCAAATTCCACTTGAGCCATGAGATATGACAATGGCAATATGTCTTGCTGAAAACTGCCAAGGCTAGGCAGAATTTTGCACTTTTGCTCGATTTGGAAAAATCAGATAATTCCAAGCCTTGTCATCACTTTGGACACATCTGAGGATCAAATCTAAAGGGAACAAACACTGATCCAAGCCTCCAAAGTCTTTGGAACAAGAAGTAGCATGCCAAACCTAGAAATCCCTAAAAGAGGGACAAGACTCCAATTTTGGATTGGAGCATTCAATGGATGCACTAAGGTGGCATGGACTGACACATTTGCAACTGAATTCAGTCAAGAATGACCCAACAACTAGGCAGATTGCAGATTGCACAAAAAACTCCAAAAGCTCAAAAAGAGGTAAGCATCACAAATTGGATTCTTTGAATCATGCTTTCTTTTGATGTCCACTGATCATGCATCTCTTATACATGTTATATGTGTTGTGTTTACACCAATTTATCATGTAATTCATGCTTGTACCAAGAGATGGCACAGAAAATGCAATTATAGGACTATTTCAAAACCACTATCGGATTTTGAGGAGGGAGTATGATCTGAAAAAAATACCACCACCATTGGATTCCTTGTGAAGTTCTAAGTCAGATGCACATAAATTTTGTCCCCAACCACGGAGAAATGAGAAAGTTATGGACCTTCCCGTTTCTAGCCAAAACTTGCTTTGCCTTGCCTTTAGCCAGGCCAAAAACACGGCAAGCCTTGTATATTTATGGTTGTGTTTCAATCAATGGATATATCACCACCCCAGTGGTAAGGCGCGCACCCTATAACCTTGAGGTCGTGGGTTCAAACCCCACCCATGCCATTTTGTGTTTTCTCACATTTTTGCTATTTTTTCCAATATTTTCATGTTTTGTTAATTAATTGGAAAATTAATAACTCCTTCAATTTTAATTATTTTTTATTGGTTCTTTTTGTAAAAAATCACAAAAATGTTGAAATATTTTATTCCACAAAAAAATCAAGTTTATATTATTTTTTAAAAATAATTAGTATTTTTGTGAATAAATTCCTTTTAATTGTTTCTTAAACATTTTAAAAGTGAATATTTTCTTTGAAAATCAAAACCAAATGAGTTATAATATCTCTTGTGATTAAAACCTCATTTTTCAAACCTTAAACAAAAATCACAAGTGGTTTATTCAAACCTATTTGGTATTTTTATCATTTTATTTGATTTTCTTTAAATATTTACTTTTAAAGGAAAACGAATTTAGGGTTTCTTCGATTTTCAACCCTCACTAATCATTTTCAAACACTCATGGGCCTCTAATAAAGTGTAAGACCCAATCCCATTTTAACTAAAACAATTTTTGGGCCTCAGATATTGTATAAGTCCCTCTGTGTTAAAAGAAAACCTCGGCGCGATCGCCAGTTGAAAAATTAGTTTGGGCCTCTCCTTGAGCTATAAGACCCATTCAAATCATTTTTGGGCCTCTATTAGAGTGTAAGACCCAATCCCTTTGAAAACCAAAACCTTTTTGGGCCTCAGTCTTTGTATAAGACCCACTGTGTTTTCAAAAACTCGGCACGACCGCCATTTCAAAACAAAAACCACTTGGGCCTACCCTCGTGTTATAAGTCCCATTATTTTTCTTTAAACACATTTTTGGGCCTCTTGAAAAAGTGTAAGACCCATCCCCTTTGTATAAAAAACCTTTTTGCGCCTCAGTCACTTGTATAAGTCCTTGTACAAAACGACAGTGCGATCACTGATAAAATCTTGGACCTCTCCTTGAGCTGTAAGCCCCAACAATATTTTCAAAACACTTTCTCCTTTGATTTTGAATATAATATTGTTATCAAAGCTTTCTTTGTTGAACAAACTAACAAAACAGCATGGAAGCTCTACAACCGAGTAAGTGTTTACCCGCTTTCATATGTATATAATTGTACTGTGGGGCTGTTTCACTGTAAGTCTTCTTTCATAAACTCATATCGACAATGTAATACTAGTAAAGATACTTAGAGTTTCCCTGGGAACTACGTCTAGAACTAGACAAAACCTCGTCTCTTTACCTCCGACGTTTTCCCGGATATTTCAACATAACCTAAACCATGAGATTTTTCTTTTACAACAATTTTAGACAACTAGATCTAAGAAATCTCCCCGTTTGAACAGTTCATATACAGAAGGCCATCGTTCCAAGTGAAACCCCTTCTGGAACTGTTCATCAGCCTCCTCTTGGGCTTAGTGCAAGGACCCACAGGCTTCCTAAAAGCATCCCCGCCTCCTCTTGAGCGTTGTACAAGGACCCTACGACTTCTTAGAAGTTTTCACAGCCTCCTCTTAGGCTTCGTATAATGATTCTTCCTCCGGGAAGATAGCCTCCTCTTGGGCTTCGTACAAATTGTCCCTCGGCTTCTTAAAAGTTTCCAGCCTCCTCTTGGGCTTTGTACAAATTATCTCGACGACCTCTTAAAGGTATAGGAACAAAAATTAGTCATATTAATAGAACAGTCTTTCAAAGAGTCTAGATCTTTCTACCGCGAATGTAATGTCTCGTAATTTCTCTTAAGCATAGTACAAAAGATAAAACTCTAGACTTGGACAGTCTAATCTCCTTGAGCCTCGAAGGCATTCTCAAGTTCCTTTCAAAAAATAGGGAAAAACACCCGTAGACTTGGACAATCTCAAAAAACCCTGTGGATTCCCCATTTCCTTAAAGAACAGGAAATAACCCCGATCCTCTGATCAAATCCATGAGTACAACATTACCCATATAAGAACTGATTTTCTCTTTTAACCAACATACTGGACCTGTCACTCAACTGAAACAGTAATCACAGCCTCCATCTCGGGCTTAGTACGAGATACTAAAACACTCTCTTGTTGAGTATAAAATACTCTCTTGTTGAGTCAAACCTTTTAGTCTTCATCTCGGGCTTCGTACGGGATACAAAAACACTCTCTTGTTGAGTATAAAAGATTCTCTTGTTGAGTCAAACCCCTTTTAGCCTCTCTTTTGGGCTTTGTACGAGACACACCTAAAAGTACCCTCTTGTTGGGTCAATAGCCTCCTCTTAGGCTTTGTATAAGGAAAACCCTGGTTGAGTCAATCAACCTTTTAGCATCAATCTGTGCCTCACTCACAGTATACAAACATCAACAACTCCTTTTCCTTCATCTAATAGCTGTAAGCGGCAAGCCTCTGGATTATTTACATCCACGCCACTGTCCCTCTTTTAGCATGAGAAATTCCTAAGGAAAGATAACATTGCTCTATACTGAGTTAAAGCCTTCTCCTTCAGGTTAAAAATCCCCTATAAAGGAAATTATGGCATTGCTGGATTCACATATCCTAGTTAAAGTAATTCTCCTTTATAATTCGTCGCCCCAACAGTTGTGACAAACTTCTCTCTAAAAGTCAACACCTTTTTAGCTTCACATCTTGGGCTTCGAACAAGATATAAATAGACCCTTTAGCTTCACATCTTGGGCTTTGAACAAGATACAAACCACCTTTAGCTTCACGTCTTGGGCTTCGAACAAGACACCAAAACACCTTTTTCCTGAGGAACTACGATCGCTCTGATTTCCCTATCCCGGGAATACGTAGGCATAAGATTGCAAAAGAATCTTAGCGAGCACACTAATAAAAAAACCCAAAGTCCCCTACCTCCATCCAATCTGGCGCAGTATCCTAACAAATTCCCCATGAACCATCCCGGTATTTCGTTCTGAACAAAATAAGCAGAGAGAGGCCCCCCACATTGATCGCATCTATAAATTAACAGTCAGCTGTTTAAACTCAGTAAGCAAGCAGGGTTAATTGGAGACATCTATTTCCCTTCCTTCATCAGCTTCAATATGATAAAAAATGAATCGACCTGTAGTACCCCAGAGCGACAGTGCTTAAGAACCACGTCCAAAATCGCTCGCTGCAGAAAATGGCGCCCACCGTGGGGCCAAACAAAGGAACCTTGTCTCTCTTATCTCTCTGGTTGAAACCTTCTCTTAGGACAAGTCCTTGGGTATCACCGAATGACGGTTCCATAGGGGAATGTCATTATTGCTAGGATCGGCCCTCACTAGGATCCTAGGTCAAAACCTTTAAGTTGGGAAGGTACCATAGAATGGCGACTCCGCCGGGGAGCCATTTTCTGTTAGGATCATAGGATTCATAGCTCTTGAAAGTTCTAGGACATTAGGACAAATATATATATATACTGCTTTTCCTAATTGATATATGTGTTTATTTTTTGGCTAATGGGAATGCGTGTGATACCGCATATGGAAAGATTGAGTATACACCTAGGAAAAACCTCTTTCAGTAGTGCGGAAGCTATTAGAAATAGTTGTCACGCGATACTACCCTCTTTTGAGATTCTTCGAAATACATCACCTAGCACGGTTCCCAGCCCGCTGATGCTATCTCGACAAGAATCAATGATTTTGAGAGACATGTACAAAAGTCACTAGTATAAACCTTTGGGGTGGGTAGAGCCTTGACTTCATGACACCGACCCTTTGACCCCATGTTTTTTCTATGTTTTTGTGTGCTGTATTCATGCATTCATCTAAAAAACATTAAGCAAAGAAAAATTTTCTCTTCTAGTATCTCTTTTTCAAATTAAACTAAAACAATGATTGCAAATGTCATAGAGAAAGGAGATTGCGCTAATGGATTTCGGTAGAAGGAAAACTCATAAGTATACCTTCAAGGTTTCAAAACTAGAGGATTTGAGAGGTTTGACGAGGATAATCACTAACCCTGACGCTTTTAGAGCCAAGTACGGAGGTCTGCTACCTCTGCTAAGGGTCCATGTAATTGAAGGAATCATGGAGGCACTCATTCAGTTTTACTATCCGGTCTATCACTGTTTCACATTCTCGGATTACCAGCTCGCACCAACGCTGGAGGAGTATTCTCACTTGACGGATTTACATATTACTGATCAACCTCCCTTTTCTAGACTGGAAGAAATTCCAAAAGATCAAATCATTGCAAGAGCAATCTATTTGGATGAGTCAGAAATCAAGACTCACATGACCACCAAGGGAGGAATCCCAGGTTTACCAGCCAAGTTTCTGGTAAAGAAGGCTCTGTACTTTGCTAGTATAGGGAACATGACTGCTTTTGAAAGCATCTTTGTTTTACTTACCTACGGGTTATTTTTGTTTCCCAATATTGATAACTTCGTCAATATCAACGCCATTAAGGTTTTTCTCATTGGAAACGCAGTACCAACCTTGCTCACAGATGCGTATCATTCTGTACACTTAGGGATTTTATACAGTGGAGGAATGATCATGTGCTGTGTACCCCTGCTATATAAATGGTTCATCTCCCATATGCCTAAGTCTGCTGCTTTTTGGGATCATAAGAGTGCCTTACGTTGGTCGCAGAAAATCATGTCTCTTACCAACTCTGACATAGATTGGTACAATAGGATTTATGACGG
This sequence comes from Lathyrus tuberosus, assembly GCA_022829125.1. NCBI lineage: Eukaryota > Viridiplantae > Streptophyta > Magnoliopsida > Fabales > Fabaceae > Lathyrus > Lathyrus tuberosus. The sequence goes on from JALAZF010000346.1 coordinate 4,451,834, forward strand.
GATCAGAATCATTGACCCTTGTGGAAATTTCCCCAACGTACCCCTCATAGGAACTAAGGGAGGAATCAATTACCACCCAGTTTTAGTTCGTCGTTAATTTGGATACCCGATGAGGCATGTCCCGCATAATGCTCACCTGGAAGGTCTTTTCTCCAAAGAAGGAGAAAGTGACAGGGCACTAAAGATGGAAATAGTGCACGCTTGGAAACATGTTCATAAGAAAGGACGGGAGTCTCTAGGAAAACCGAATTGTGTCTCGGTGGAGCCTTATCTCCACTGGGTACAAATTAGAGCTCTCAAGCTAAAGATGCCTTATCCTTGTCACGGAGTTCTTCCGCCAAGGGAATCTGTCATGTACTTCATGACTGAAACAGAAAAACTTCAGGTTACTCTCAACAAAGTTCAACAGGAGAGGAGGTCTTGGAAGAACAAGTACCGCATTCTCAACGTAGAGTGTACCAAAATACAGCAACTGCTGAAAGATAAGGATACTCTAATTGAGATTTTAGAGCAACATGCTGTAGAAAATCAGGATGACCAAAGGAATTTGCTCGCTCCTTTCACTTGGCAAAGGAATGACATCCCGACAACGACCCAAGAGCCCCGGTCCAAGAAAAGGAAAGTACCAGAATCAGCACCCGAGTTCTCCTCAGAGAGGACTCGGGACCCATTAGCTTAGGTTTCTGTTTCTGCACCTTATAATTTACTGTATTTCCATTTCCGCAATCCTTTGAATTCAATAAAATGGGGGTTTCCCCACTGTTTGATATTTGCAATCTAATTGTCAAAGTTTATTTTGATTAAACCAAAAAACAATTGTCGCGGTGAGAATCAGATATCAAGCTATTGGGTTAACTTGAATCACAATTTTTGAAATTCACCACCGGTCTTTATTTTATCCAAAGAAAAGGTTTAAAGAACGAAAAAACCTAAGAGATCTAAGGGTCGGGGGTTGGTTACGCCTAGGGAAGGTATTAGCATCCTAAACGTCCGTAGTACTCTACGGGAACCTCTTGTTAATATTTATGTTATTTATTGCTCGCTTGCTAAGGGTATGTGCTAAGGGAAAGACCTAAAAGTTGAGGCTAAGTTATGACATGGTAGTCAATGGAGAAATTCTTTCCTTTAGAATGATTAAAGGGAATACTAACCTAAAGTTATCACATCTAATCTTAAAGTCTAATCTTAATCCAAATTAAACATAAGTTAAAATTAAATTGAGAAAACTAATGAAAAATCTAATTGAAAGTTAAATAAATTAAAATTTAACTAAAAAAATAAATACTTAAATTTAATCAAAAATTAAATGAACTAAGTTCTAATTAGAACTAAAATAAACTCTAAAGTTAATTAAGTTAAATTCTGATTAATTAAACTAACATCTAAATTTTAAATAAAAATCCATTTAAGCTAAATTCTAATTGAAATAGTTAAATTAAATTCTAAATAAAATAAACTAAAATAAAATGCCACAATGGGCCTATCTTTTCTATAGAACTGAGACCCAAAAGAGAGTGGGTACCGGGTTTGATCCTAATTTCGCCGACCCAAACCAAGCAACAACAACATAGTGAAATAACAAAAAGGGAAAAAAGTGGAGAGTTCAATTCATTTCCAGTTTCCTTCTCTCTCTCTCTCGACATAAACCTTCTCCGCTTCTCCCTGTTCACTCCCTCACGAACTAAACCTTTCCATCTCTTTCCTTTCGCTCGCAATCTCACGCGTCGCCATGGTGCCTTCTCTCTCGCAACTCAACTCGCCATCTCTCCCACGTTTCTCTCTGATTTCACACAAATCATACAAAACGAACGAAACAACAACAAACTCACTATCAATTGTGCATCGCTAACAGGGAAACAGAGAAGAACTTACAGTGCGGTGGCGATTGGGAGGTGCAATTGATGACGGATCCGACGACAATCGATGACGCGAACGGATGACGGAGCTGCACAACAAGGGTCGCGTGCGCGGTCGTGGTTGATGGCCGGTTGTGATGAGGTATATGTATGCTTTGGTATTTCTTTGCAATGACCTTCGGTATTGGAGTTTCTGCAGTTTTTTTTTTAGTTGTGACTTTTTCTGCTATGCGGGTGTTTGTATGTGTATTGTGTGAATGGACTTTTTTGATGATGCCTCTATTTTTTGTAATTCGTGTGATCTGTGTTACACACTGCTGATGAACTCGCCATTCCCTGTTCTCTATTCCAAGACTGATGCGTGCTGCTTTGATGTTGTTGTGGTGTATGCCCTCTGTGAATTTGATGGAATTCTTTGGCAATGTGTGTTCTTGTGAATTGGATTTCTCTGATATGATACTACTGTGTGTTGGTTGTCAATTGTGTGTTTCTGATCCCCTTTCTCAAACGCCTCCCTCCCTTTTATAAGCTCTGTGTGTTAAATATTGAATTTGGTAATGAATGTTGAAAAATCATGAAATTGATTCTTGCCATTTGAAGGTGATTTTAGTGATGAATGTATTTCCGTTTTCATTCAAATCTGGCTGATCTCGCGTGATTTTTTCTGATTGTTTCCAACTTCATCTTATTGTGTTTGATTGTGGTAAATGTTTTTTATTCTTTGCCCTTTCCCTTTATGATCGGAATTCGCTTTTTTGGAAATGTTTGATGCTGGGATTTTTTTCTTTCAAACCACCGCGTTTAATTGTGTATTGTTTTGGGAAATTATTGAATGATATTGATTCAAAACTTTCTTTTTTTTCAATCACTGCCATAAATGCATTTCCATTTTCAAACTGTCATGCTGATTGCGTATTTGGAAATTGACAGCTTGTAATAACTGTTCCTTGATGTGTTGTGATCATTTTGGCTTCTGGTTTCATTGTACTTTGCAGGTCACACTTTTCAGTAGATCAAGTACAGGTTCCAATACCGGTGTAGGGGGCATATTTGAGGCAAAATGAGGTACACCATCCGTTTAATGATTAGCTCCAATTGAAACAAGCTTGCGAAGAGATTGAGTTTGGAGTAAAGGTCCTCGGAGCGAGTGAAAGTTATGAACGGTGGTCATATCAACCAAACTGGATGGTGCAGTAATGTAATTGCATCTTTACAGCCTCCACAAATTTCTCACAAAGTGAAAAGCCCCTCCAGAAACATATAGAAAATGTATTATTTATTTAACATATAGCTCTCAACTTCTTTACAACTGATGGAAAAAACCTTTTCTAATTATATCGTGCCTTGTATTTCTTCTAAACCCCTTTGAATTTCATTGATGTGGATGGCCTTGAAACGAACCATGCTGGATTCATAGTGGGCCCATGCCTTGTGTCACTTGCACATTCGTGTATGTAGCTTTGAATCACGTCATAATGGACCATGCTAGCTTCATTTTGAATCTTAGTACTTGGACTGAAATTAAATCTTTCACTTGGTAGCTTGGAATGGAATTAATGTAAATCTTAAACCTTCATGATATTTGCAACTTGGATGCTTGAACAATGGGGACTTGAATTTGAATATGGATCTTAAAAAACAAATAGTGCACTTTGAAACTCACATAACCTCCTTGAACATGTAACTTGAGTCCTTGAACGGTGAATTTATCACTCGTATCTTTAGACCATAAACAACCTTGTCGGTTTGGGTTTATTTTGCCTTAATTAAACGCTTAACTTTATGAATGATGAACTTGAATTTTAAACTTTGAATAATAAGAACCAAAACCCAATCTTGATTTTAATAAGATGTGATCACAAAAGTATTCAAGGTATCTTCGAAACATTGATCCAAGAAATGACCCAAGGATAAGAAAGAATTTCAACAGCAGTGCTTGACCATAGAAATTAGAAACCATTGGTCATGCCCTGGATAGCTTGACTGAGAGAACCGGTACACTTGAAATCAATATATCTGCACAAACCTATTAGTGATAAAGCATGCAAATATGCAAAATGATGCACAGAGAGGTGGAATCTTATGGTAAAAAATTAGGGTATGACAGATGCCCCTATTTAAGTTTCTTTTATCCGGAGATATGAAGATTGAAATCTTCGTCTCGACGAGATAGGAGAGACTTAAATACAAACATGCGCAATTTTTGCCATAAGGTGCCACGAGATGCATATGACATGACATGAAATGTTATGATATGAAATGAACGCAAAGACAAGGATCCTATGGGGAAATGGTGCCACAGGGGAAAAGGTGTTCCAGTCGTGTCAGAAACGAAATAAAACAAACCAAAGTATTTGGAAAACATCATCCAAGAATGGCATTGGATGAAAAAAGCGCCAAACATCCAATAATGACTTTGGATGAAAGATAAACTCACAATATCTGAGAAAGCAATAGATGAGAATGAGACAAAATAATGTAATTCCAAGAAAGCATTGGACAAAAGGGGCCAGTCATCCAATAATGGCTTTGAACGAAAGGTACACTCACCATATCTGATAATGGCTTCAGATGAAAATGAACAAGGTAAAGAAACCAGACATCCAATAATGGCTTTGAATGAAAGGTAAACTCACAATATCTAATAATGGCTTTAGACAGAGTGGACAGAGACTACATTCAAGAATGGCATTGAATGCAAAGAAACCAATCCCCCAATAATGGCTTTGAACGAAAGGTAAACTCACAATATCTAATAATGGCTTTAGATGATCGTGAACAAAGTAGAGATCCAAGAAAACATTGGACACAGAAACCAGACACCCAATAATAGCTTTGAATGAAAGGTATAATCACACTATCTAATAGTGGCTTTAGATGAATGTGAACAAATACTACATTCAAGAATGGCATTGAATGCAAAGAAACCAGTCATCCAATAATGGCTTTGAATGAAAGGTATAATCACAATATCTAATAATGGCTTTAGATGATCGTGAAAAAAGACTCGATCTGGAAAAACATCAGAAAGAGGGATCCATCCGAAAAAGCATCAGATGGTTAAAGAAACCAGACATCCAATAATGGCTTTGAATGAAAGGTATAATCACAATATCTAATAATGGCTTTAGATAAAGTGAACAAGGTAAAGAAACCTATCATCCAATAATGGCTTTGAACGAAAGGTATAATCACAATATCTAATAATGGCTTTAGACAAAGTGAACAAAGACTACATTCAAGAAAGGCATTGAATGCAACAAAACCAGTCATCCAATAATAGCTTTGAATGAACTGTATGACTCATAATATCTGAGAAGGCATCAGACGCAAATGAGACAAAAGGTGAAATCCAAGAAGGCATTGGATGTAAAGAAATCATAACGTCCAAGAAAGCATTGAACGAATATGAATAAAGATGTACTTAAGAAAACATTGGATATATGTGACAATATCTGTTTGGTAGGTGCCAAGTAAGTTGGACTTTGACCACAAGGTAAGACGTGAATAACAACACGACCTATAGAGAATGCAAATGAGTGCAAATGAGGATGACACTTTTGCTATGCATATGTATACAAATTATGCAGATGATACATGATCACATGCAAATGTAATGCAGATGTCGACGACACGACTCGACTCTTTAGTGAAGAAGACAAGACTGGAAGACTGATTCCTCAACACGGAGATCACTGCCATTCTGCTTTGGAACTAGAGATGTCACTGAGCACAAATCTGCCACACTAGTAAACTGTATTAAGTTGACGATCCTTGTAGGAAGGGGATTCTTCAAGTAAACTGCCCCAGATTAGTTGATTGTTGTATATGAACTGATAATTGCTTCAGCTGGAATGGTTCTGTAAATGACTGAATTACTGTGCGCTTGGAAAGCTTGCCCCAGTATGAGTCCTGAAAAAGTCTTCTGTATAAACCAATTCTGGGAAGGACTTGCCCCAGAACAACAAATCTTGAATTGATTCTTCAACCTGATCTGGAAGGAACTTGCCCCTGATTGGATCACTGACCAAGTTTCTCAAATGTTTGAAAATTCCTTAAGCGAAAGCCAGATTGCAAACAAAAGTGTTCATACAAACATAGTAAATGCAAAGTTCATGCAACTTTTGAAATCAAAATCATTTTTGGAAAGAGGTAAGGGTTACTGGTCAGAACACGGTGGTTCAAGACGTTTAAAAGTGAAAGATAAAGCAAAAGGCGTGATGCCAAAACAAATGATCCGCAAAGATCTTTAGGAGTCAGTTTACACAACCTTGTTGTAGTATGCTTTCAAAATAACCTTGCTTCAATTAGGTCTTTTGAGGGTTATAACGTGGTTTGGTTCATGGTTTAAGAAACAAAGGATAAAGGCTCAAAGTTTATTTGTACCCACCCAATCTTCGTGATGATCTCCAGTCCTACACTCAGTTAACTCGGACTTTGCACTCAGGTTCCCATAGGTTAGGGATTGCATTGATGATAATGATGTTGGTTCAGAAGTTAAGGGACTTTTGAGGTGACAGTCACTACTTCCTTATAACTCTTGGTTGATTTTTTTCATTGAGGATTTCATGGTAAGGATTTAAAGATTTCTCCTTTTTATTATCCCTAACTTTTGCCTGAACTATTTCTCGTGAATCTTACAGTCAGCGGGATGCCCCAGTTTTTTGTCTGCCTAAGTCTCCTTCACAGGTTTCGACTTAGCGGGCTTTTTCCTTTTTTGATTTTTTTATCTTTTTTTTTGAAAGAAAGTGACTGCTTGGCTTAATGATTACGGCAAACCATCATCGACTTTTGACTTGAAAGACATCTTCGACACTTGCTTGTTGCGTGCGAAGGAAAAATTGAGAATGCAACCTTTTTGTTGAAAGATGTCTTGCATGAAACTCTTGTATTTGAATGCACAATCCAGTTAACCTAGAACTACCCGGCCCCAGGTTAAGATTGCGGGTTTTTATTTGTAAAGAAAAGAAACTCCTACTTCAAGGCTCAAAGGGGTTGACGAGGGGTTATCTTCCTTATTTCTCCAGTGTTTGGGAATTAAAACAATGCCTTACATCCTCAGCAAAGTTTTGATTTGAAAGCATACCGACAACAATTATGAGTATTACGTTTTCATCATCCTCCCTCCAATCTTTGCATAATCAAAAAGAAAGTGGAAAAGAGATAATAATTTTGTTTTTGTTTTTGTTTTTTTTTTTAAATATAAAACGTAAAATGTAAATAACAAAAGCAAATGAAATTGAATCCAAAAGTTGCAATGCTCATTTTATAAATTATGAAAGTACAAACATAAATCGAAAGCAAACAGCTAATACAAATAAGGAAAATGCAAACAATAAGAAACATGGCCTAGTGACTAATCAGAAGCAAATATGAGTTGTCCTGTCTGAAACACTGGCTTTTAGGAAGATAGCTGGGCTGAAGTCGACTGAAGCTTCACTTAGCATGCTCTGGCAAAGGATTGTTCTTGACATTTGGATTGGTGTCACGAAAGGAGAGAATACCAATTCTGATCAGCTCTTGTACTCTAGCCTTCAATGCAAAGCAATGTTCTAAGTCGTGACCTGCACCACCTTCATGGAATGCACAATGGAGATCAGATCTGAATCCGGCTGGAAGAGGATTTGGAGGAGGAGGCAAAGGCCTTGTGGTAATCAAACCTTTCTGAACTAGCCCAGGATAAAGTTCAGTGTATGTCATTGGAATAGGATCAAAATTATTCCTATTACGGTACTGATTCTGTCCAACAGCTGGACGTTGAGGAGCTTGAGCTGGTCGTGGAGCAGCAACAACAGGAGTAACAGCAGCAACAGCGGAGTGATCAACATACTGGGGTTGAGGACGAGACCTTCTGGTTTCAAACATGACAGCATTGGTCTGATCTTCTCTCTTCTTCTGGAAGTTCCCATAGGGTTTCTTCGCTCCATTAGAAGATTCAGCAGCTTTGGATACTTTACCATTCTTAAGTCCTTCCTCGAGTCTTTGACCAATAGTAACCAAATCCGTGAAGCTGGAGGAAACACTACCAATCATCTTTTCCCAGTAGAATGGAGACAAGGTGTCCATAAACAATCCAGTTAATTCCTTCTCTGCCAAAGGAGGTTCAACTTGAGAAGCGAGTTCTCTCCAATGCTGAGCATATTCCTTGAAGGACTCTTTATCATTCTGAGACATGTTTTGAAGCTGACGGCGATCAGGAGCCATGTCGAGGTTATACTTGTATTGCTTCATGAAGGCATTAATAAGATCCTGGAAACAGTGAATGCTGTTCTGTTCAAGGTTCATATACCATTTGAGAGAAGCTCCACTCAGACTATCTTGAAAACAGTGGATAAGCAATTTCTGATTCTTGGCATGAGCAGCCATCTTTCGAGTATACATGACCAAATGAGCTCTTGGGCAAGAATCCCCTTTGTACTTCTCGAAAGTAAGAGTCTTGAATTTAGCAGGCATAACAAGGTCAGAAACCAAGTGCATGTTTTCTGCATCAATGTTGAAGAAATCAGTACCCTCTACAGCTTTAAGTCTCTTGTCTATAGTCTGAAACTATTCACGGACAACCTCAGGTTCAACAAAGTCTTCACGGTCTTCACACTGAGCACTGGCAGCATTGTACTCATAGAGAGGGTTCTCAAAAGGAGCCCGAGTAGTCTGAACTATAGGTTGAGGCTCGGCAAAAATAGGAGCTTGAAAAACTGGTCCAGCAGTCTGACCAATCATACCAGTAGATGCGAGAGGTGGTGAGTAGTTGGAAGGTAAACCAAACTCTGGCCAAGTTGAAGGTTGCACCTGAACAGGATGAGGATCTGCATTTGAAACTTCCTGAATGACAGTCCTTTGAGGTGGTTCTCCTCTAGCAATCAAAACTTGGAGAATTTCAGTGAGCTTTGCCATGCTTGACTTAAGGTCGTCGATCTCCATTCGTATCTCAGCATTGTGTGCTTCTTGCTCTGCCATTATGCGTCTGTAGTTAGCTCTAGTCTGGTATCAATGTCGAGGAATCAGCTTGACGACTCACGGGTGACACTGAAGATAAAGATAGCTGGAAATGAGTTGCTGGACAAACGGATGTATGCAATGAATCATGCAAATGATATGCAATGCGATGTAATGGTTTCAAGGAACTCAATAGTAGGTTGTAAACATTTTGGAAAGGCTGAAAAAAGTTTCATTTTATAATCCAGGATTTTTTATTGATTTTGCAAATGAAAGAACAATTGAGTTTCTTGAAACCGAATGGTTATGCATGAATGCATGAATGGATGCATAAGCACAGGTATACACATATACAGGCAAACAAAGGTCTAGGCTTGAAGATCACGAGCATGAAGCCATGGTCTACCCTTCCTAAGGTATGTACTAGAGGTTTATTTGTACCTGCCGAACGGGTTCTACAAAGTTCCCAGAGTCTACAATCCATCTTTCGGATATTATCGATTTTCCAAATCACTTGGTGGTCAATAATATTCTCAAGAGAATCTCGTCTGAGTGTAGTATCGCGTAGCGACTATTGCAGAAATAGACTCCCGCATAGTCCCCGCACTACATCCTAATAGGCCAAGTTGGGTTAAAGGTAACTACGGTCCCCAGTCCCGAGGGCCTTTAGATCGAAACCATATCGTCTTTACGAATGAACTCGTTGGACAAATATTTTATTCGAGAGGGCCTAGACTGAGTGGTGAAGTCTCAATTTACTTTTTTAGGAATCGACTCCCTCAAAGTATCATTGAAGTCTCACCGTTTTCCTATCTTAATTTCACTCTAGTCCGGGTGTAGGACTTTGTCTCACCACACAAATAGTACCCCGCACACAGAAAAACCAAACAAAACAGGTATATACAGATATAAAGATATATAGGCAAATAAGCAAATAAATAACATAAATATAAACAAGTTAGGGGAAACCCTCGAAGATTCCCCAGTGAAGTCGCCATTTCTGTCGCGGTGAGAATCGGATATCAAGCTATTGGGTTAACTTGAATCACAATTTTTGAAATTCACCACCGGTCTTTATTTTATCCAAAGGAAAGGTTTAAAGAACGAAAAAACCTAAGAGATCTAAGGGTCGGGGGTTGGTTACGCCTAGGGAAGGTATTAGAATCCTAAACGTCCGTAGTACTCTACGGGAACCTCTTGTTAATATTTATGTTATTTATTGCTCGCTTGCTAAGGGTATGTGCTAAGGGAAAGACCTAAAAGTTGAGGCTAAGTTATGACATGGTAGTCAACGGAGAAATTCTTTCCTTTAGAATGATTAAAGGGAATACTAACCTAAAGTTATCACATCTAATCTTAAAGTCTAATCTTAATCCAAATTAAACATAAGTTAAAATTAAATTGAGAAAACTAATGAAAAATCTAATTGAAAGTTAAATAAATTAAAATTTAACTAAAAAAATAAATACTTAAATTTAATCAAAAATTAAATGAACTAAGTTCTAATTAGAACTAAAATAAACTCTAAAGTTAATTAAGTTAAATTTTGATTAATTAAACTAACATCTAAATTTTAAATAAAAATCCATTTAAGCTAAATTCTAATTGAAATAGTTAAATTAAATTCTAAATAAAATAAACTAAAATAAAATGCCACAATGGGCCTCTCTTTTCTATATAACTGAGACCCAAAAGAGAGTGGGTACCGGGTTTGATCCTAATTTCGCCGACCCAAACAAAGCAACAACAACATAGTGAAATAACAAAAAGGGAAAAAAGTGGAGAGTTCAATTCATTTCCAGTTTCCTTCTCTCTCTCTCGACATAAACCTTCTCCGCTTCTCCCTGTTCACTCCCTCACGAACTAAACCTTTCCATCTCTTTCCTTTCGCTCGCAATCTCACGCGTCGCCATGGTGCCTTCTCTCTCGCAACTCAACTCGCCATCTCTCCCACGTTTCTCTCTGATTTCACACAAATCGTACAAAACGAACGAAACAACAACAAACTCACTATCAATTGTGCATCGCTAACAGGGAAACAGAGAAGAACTTATAGTGCGGTGGCGATTGGGAGGTGCAATTGATGACGGATCCAACAACGATCGGCGACGCGAATGGATGACACAGCTGCACAACAAGGGTCGCGTGCGCGGTCGTGGTTGATGGCCGGCTGTGATGAGGTATATGTATGCTTTGGTATTTCTTTGCAATGACCTTCGGTATTGGAGTTTCTGCAGTTTTTTTTTTTTGAGTTGTGACTTTTTCTGCTATGCGGGTGTTTGTATGTGTATTGTGTGAATGGACTTTTTTTATGATGCCTCTATTTTTTGTAATTCGTGTGATCTGTGTTACACACTGCTGATGAACTCGCCATTCCCTGTTCTCTATTCCAAGACTGATGCGTGCTGCTTTGATGTTGTTGTGGTGTATGCCCTCTGTGAATTTGATGGAATTCTTTTGCAATGTGTGTTCTTGTGAATTGGATTTCTCTGATATGATACTACTGTGTGTTGGTTGTCAATTGTGTGTTTCTGATCCCCTTTCTCAAACGCCTCCCTCCCTTTTATAAGCTCTGTGTGTTAAATATTGAATCTGGTAATGAATGTTGAAAAATCATGAAATTGATTCTTGCCATTTGAAGGTGATTTTAGTGATGAATGTATTTCCATTTTCATTCAAATCTGGCTGATCTCACGTGATTTTTTCAGATTGTTTCCAACTTCATCTTATTGTGTTTGATTGTGGTAAATGTTTTTTATTCTTTGCCCTTTCCATTTATGATCGGAATTCGCTTTTTTGGAAATGTTTGATGCTGGGATTTTTTTTCTTTCAAACCACCGCGTTTAATTGTGTATTGTTTTGGGAAATTATTGAATGATATTGATTCAAAACTTTCTTTTTTTTCAATCACTGCCATAAATGGATTTCCATTTTCAAACTGTCATGCTGATTGTGTATTTGGAAATTGACAGCTTGTAATAACTGTTCCTTGATGTGTTGTGATCATTTTGGCTTCTGGTTTCATTGTACTTTGCAGGTCGCACTTTTCGGTAGATCAAGTACAAGTTCCAATACCGGTGTAGGGGGCATATTTGAGGCAAAATGAGGTACACCATCCGTTTAATGATTAGCTCCAATTGAAACAAGCTTGCGAAGAGATTGAGTTTGGAGTAAAGGTCCTCGGAGCGAGTGAAAGTTATGAACGGTGGTCATATCAACCAAACTGGATGGTGCAGTAATGTAATTGCATCTTTACAGCCTCCACAAATTTCTCACAAAGTGAAAAGCCCCTCCAAAAAGATATAGAAAATGTATTATTTATTTAACATATAGCTCTCAACTTCTTTACAACTGATGGAAAAAACCTTTTCTAATTATATCGTGCCTTGTATTTCTTCTAAACCCCTTTGAATTTCATTGATGTGGATAGCCTTGAAACGAACCATGTTGGATTCATAGTGGGCCCATGCCTTGTGTCACTTGCACATTCGTGTATGTAGCTTTGAATCACGTCATAATGGACCATGCTAGCTTCATTTTGAATCTTAGTACTTGGACTGAAATTAAGTCTTTCACTTGGTAGCTTGGAATGGAATTAATGTAAATCTTAAACCTTCATGATATTTGCAACTTGGATGCTTGAACAATGGGGACTTGAATTTGAATATGGATCTTAAAAAACAAATAGTGCACTTTGAAACTCACATAACCTCCTTGAACATGTAACTTGAGTCCTTGAACGGTGAATTTATCACTCGTATCTTTAGACCATAAACAACCTTGTCCGTTTGGGTTTATTTTGCCTTAATTAAACGCTTAACTTTATGAATGATGAACTTGAATTTTAAACTTTGAATAATAAGAACCAAAACCGAATCTTGATTTTAATATGATGTGGTCACAAAAGTATTCAAGGTATCTTCGAAACATTGATCCAAGAAATGACCCAAGGATAAGAAAGAATTTCAACAGCAGTGCTTGACCATAGAAATTAGAAACCATTGGTCATGCCCTAGATAGCTTGACTGAGAGAACCGGTACACTTGAAATCAATATATCTGCACAAACCTGTTAGTGATAAAGCATGCAGATATGCAAAATGATGCACAGAGAGGTGGAATCTTATGGTAAAAAATTAGGGTATGACAACAATTAATGTAATCATTGCATTCATCATTCTCGCGTCACGTATTCTTCTTACCTACGAATCTCACGTTTGTGTCTCGGTTCTAGAGTCAAACTGTCTCATTCGTACAATACTTGGGCCAATCGTCAGAAAAAGATGGATGATCTCGAGGAAGAGAACAGAGAGTTGAGAGAAGAGATCGACACTCTGAAAGAGGATCTGAGAAAGCTTCATGACAACATGCAAGCTCTAGCAGAGGCTCAAATGCAACAACAACGGACTGTGATCTCATAGATCACATCGACGCCCATAGTGGAGAAGTTCGATCCTAGGTACAAGATGTTGAAAGATCGTCCGCCGATCATGGAAGATCAGGGAACCGCAGCAGGAACCGTTGGGCCTGAAGGTTACAAACTTCGGGAAAGCGAAGATGCCATGGGCATGACAGCAACTCCTGAAGGTTACAAACTTCGGGAGGCACCGAGAGTCTCGGCCATAACAACTATACCACAACCTGTGGTACACGCTGTCCCGGAAGGACAGATTCCCCATATACCTTCTGGTGGGAATGATAGCATGTTCGATAGAATGAATGAGTTCCAGGAACAGTTCCTGGAAATGCAGAAAGAACTGCAAGCTATTCGCGGTCAGGATCTATTTGGAAAGGAAGCCGCAGACCTTTGCTTGGTCCCTAATGTGAAAGTTCCGCACAAATTCCAGGTGCCCGATTTTGAAAAGTACAAGGGTAACTCTTGCCCTCAGAGTCACTTGGTGATGTACGCTCGGCGAATGTCAGGTCAGACAGAGAACCAGGACCTACTGATTCACTACTTTCAGGATAGTTTAACCGGTGCCGCACTCAAATGGTACATGGGTTTAAACCGCGCTACGATTAGCACTTTCAGAGATCTTGGCACTGCCTTCGTCCAACAATATAAATACAATTTGGACATGGCACTAGACAGAGATCAACTCAGATCGATGTCGCAAAAGGACAAGGAAACCTTTAAAGAATACGCTCAGAGATGGCGTGAAATTGCCGCTCAGATTTGTCCACCTCTTGAGGAAAAAGAGATGACAAAGATCTTCTTAAAGACCTTGAGCTCATTTTACTACGACCGAATGGTTGCCAGTGCGCCCATCGACTTCACCGAAATGGTCGGTATAGGAGTGCGTCTCGAGGAAGTTGTTCAAGAAGGACGTCTAGTCAAAGACACTGGGTTGACAAGCGGTACTAAAAAATATGGTAGTGCTCTCCCTAAGAAAAAAGAGCAGGATATTGGGAATATCTCTCTCGGAAAGCAAAGACGACAGTACCAACCAGTAGCAGCTGTAACTCCTGCTATCAACCCTGCGCCTGTTTCTACGTATCAGCCTCAGGTTGCACAGAGCCAACCTAATCAACAGTAATTTCAGCAAAGGACACAATAGTCTCTTCAGCAGACTCGTCCTCCATACAACAACCGTACAACACGGCCACTAGGATTTGATCCTATACCCGTATCGTACGCAGAACTATTTCTGATACTACTAGCCAAGGGACATTTCCAGACTAAGTCTCCTCTTACAGTACCAGAAAATCCGCCTTTTTGGTTTAAGGTGGATCAGACTTGCCCTTACCATCAAGGAGGACCAGGGCATAACATATAAAACTGTCTCAGTTTCAAATCCGAAGTGCAAAAGCTTGTTAGGAGTAGGGTCTTATCTTTCAAAGATACGAATCCGAATGTTCTCAAGAACCCGTTGCCTTAACACGAGAAAGTTGCAGTTAATTTGATAGAGGGAGAGTCTAACAACGTCTATCAAATTCATGATGTACTCTTGCTAAGGGCCAACTTGGTCAAGATGCATTGTAGACAGAGTGGATATGGCCATGTGCCACCTCATAATTATCACCAGTGTGATATCTTCTCTAAAAACAATCAGGGATGTTCTGTGGTGCAATCAGCTCTACAGGAACAGATGGATCCAAGAGCACCGAGTTCGTGTAGTTAACATGGTTTATACGAATTCTAACATCATCCAAAACCACGACATCTGTACGATGAATGCCAACCTGGTGGCGATGCACTCAAGGCAAAGCCAGTATCATAATATGCCGCAGCACGATTACAACTCCTGTCTGACTTGCTCGGTAAACAAACAGGGATGCTCTTTCATACAATAGGCCCTCCAGCGTCAGATGGATCTAGGATGGATCCAGGACTACAATGATAGGAATCCCTATCAAATCAACATGATTCAAATCTTTGATATTCGTCTGATGAATACCAGTTTGGTAGAGTTACATGTCAGGCAAGTCCAGCTTGGTTTTCTCACTTCTCACGATTATCTAAACTGTATAGTATGCAGTGAGAGTAACCAAGGGTGCGCTCTCGTTCAAAGAACTTTACAACATCTGTTAAACCACTTGTGGCTTCCAATCTATCTGGATGAAGACACGCAACAAATCAGTGTGCTTAATGGAAACCCCACTCGGCGTTAAAGTTAGGATGTCCGATCTGTGGAAACAAACCTGGTAAGGTTGCATTGCATTCAAAGCGGGTGTGGTTGAGTCCCACCACACAACTATGAACGTTGTAGAGTCTGCTCGAAAAATAACCAAGGATGTTATCTCGTGCGAGCAGCTCTTCAGGGTCAGGTGGATCGTAGAGAGATTCGCCCATGTCCGGGTTCCGAACCAATCAATTGGATGCCGGACTACTTCGCTGATCGAATCAGAGACGTGGTTGTAATCTCTGACCCTGTGAGGAACAAGGATGTTTGTACCATCATCCCTCTACTGGACGAATCGAGAGTTCCCAACCAGGAACGGATCGAAATAACTTACGATGGTCAGAAAAATCAGAAGGCTCCCATAGTCATCTATTTACCGGGACCACTACCGTATGAATCAACTAAGGTTATCCCTTACAAATACGGTGCAATGATAATTAAGAATGGAAAGGAAATTCAGTTACCCTCCGTCGTGAATATTGCAGACATCAGTCGAGTAACACAGAGTGGTAGAATCTTCAACAGAGGAGTTGGAGAACCCAACAAAGAAAAGGAACCTCAGACAGAAGTTCCTGATCAACCAGTCGGTCAATCCAGTAATCCCGACCTTTCAAAGAACAACGATGAGATGCTAAAGCTCATCCAAAGGAGTGAATATAACATTGTTGATCAGCTGTTACAAACTCCTTCAAAGATCTATGTGCTATCACTTTTACTCAGTTCCGAAGCCCACAGGGAGGCTCTACAGAAAGTCTCAGAGCAGGCCTTTGTGGAACAGGATGTGTCAATACGACAGTTCGATAGCATCATCTCTAACATCACTTCCTGCAACAACTTAGGATTCAGTGATGAGGATTTGCCAGAGGAGGGCAAAAGTCACAACATGGCGCTCAATATCACAGTCAACTGCCAGGACGATGCTTTAGCCAGCGTACTGGTAGACACGGGATCGGCCATCAACGTTATGCTGAAGTCCATTTTAATGCGACTATCATTCAAAGGATCCCCGATGAGGGGCAGTGAGGTCATCTTCAAAGCGTTTGACGGATCTCAGAAAGCAGTTATCGGCGAAGTCGCCCTTCCCATAACTATCGGTCCTCACACTTTCCTAATCACTTTCCAGGTCATGGACGTTCGGGCAACATACAGCTGTTTATTAGGAAGACCTTGGATACACCAGGCTGGGGCAGTCACTTCGATGCTGCACCAAAAGCTGAAGTTCGTCAAGAACGATCAACTCGTCACGGTTTGTGGAGAACAAGCCTTGCTCGTGAGTAACTTATCATCATCTACTTGTGTAGAACCCGAGGAGGTTGTTGGGACTCAGTTCCAAGCACTTTCAGTAGGCAATGAGAATCAACCAGAAAGAGGAACCTCGATTTCCTCATACAAAGATGCTCTCGGAGTGATCAAAGGTAACAATACAAAAGGGTGGGGATAGCTTGTCATTCCCACTGATAACAAAACAAAGAAGGGTATTGGTTTTTCCTTAACCTGTACCCAGACTGCTACTAACAATGAAAATCTTCATCCCATTCTAGATTTCTTCCACAATGGAGGTTTCCTTCACCCAGTGCCTCAAGCAGTCCATACTATCAACGAGGAAGATTCCTCTAACACGGATGAGGAATGGAAGTCCTATCTTAACAGGGACGGTTATAGGTCTCAGGAAGAGGTGCCTACGCCATTTTGCTATCCCGCACAGAGTCCGAGATTTATACCCAGGTCAGACGTCGAAATGATATATGAAGATTGTGATCCGGAAGGATGTCGTGCTCCACCAAATTCATTAGAGGAGGACACTCTAATGAAGGACAACTTTGACCACGACTATTATGGCCTAATGGATGGTCTGCCTATTTGACAGCCGTACCCAGGAGACTTGGGGAAAGAAAATCAGCCGAACAACGACAATCAGCTGAGCCTCATTGAACAGAATACCTGCGTCCCCACCATGTTATGGGATCAACACTCAGGGCATTCAGAAAATATCCCGTACGACGATGAATTGGCAAAGCTTGCCGGACTAGAATTCATCAACTATGCTTTTCCTAAGGTCAACGTCATCGAAAGGGACGACTCCTCCAGTTCCACAGAAGTGTGGGACACCTTAGGACAACCAAGTGGAAAATACGACTTCATGGTCAAGTACACTGCTCCTGAAAGCTCTCGTATCAGGCTCGAAGACATCCAGCCAACTGGATGGGGAGATCTGCCTGAGAGTACAAATGTTATGCAAAATACAACAGAGGAATCCTCCTACGACAACTCTGCCTGGGAGATAGATTCCAATGATCTTGCTCCACCAGAAATCAACATTATTTCTGAAGACAAATCAAGGAAGGTACCAGACTTTGTGATTCACCGAGGAGTTCGCCGCCAATGGGTTGCTGTTGATGTTCCGAAGATTGTTCATAAGTCAAAGTAATTGCCATCTTTAGCCTTTCACCCTGCCCAGGTGAAACAGATGTTTTGATAGGGCTCGCTTTCTGTAAATTACCCTCTTCGCTTCGCCCAAAGCGACAGAGTTTTGTTTTATAGGGCTGTAGTTTCAAGAATCGACTTGTTCATTAATAAAATAACGTCGTTCTGTAATTTCCGTCATGCAGATTGCTTGTTTTAAACCCCATTGAAACATACGATCCGATGCCTTCTCCCAACTTTGAGTTCTCGGTATTTGGGGCTGAAGAAGAAGTTGACGACGAAATTCCAGAAGAGATCTCCCGATTACTCAGACAAGAGGAAAGGTCCATTGAACCTCACAAAGAGCCGTTGGAAACGGTAAACTTGGGTTTGGAAAAAGAGAGAAAAGAAATCAAGATTGGGGCGCTGCTCAGTCCAACTGCCAGAGAGGGTTTGATAAAGCTTCTCAAAGAGTTTCTCGATGTATTTGCTTGGTCCTACCAGGACATGCCAGGGTTAGATACCAGCATCGTGGAACATCATCTACCGTTAAGATCGGAATGTCCGCTAGTAAAACAGAGGTTGAGACGGACTCACCCAGACATGGCCATCAAAATCAAAGAGGAGGTACAGAAACAAATCGACGTGGGTTTCCTCGTCACATCAAAATATCCTCAATGGTTAGCCAACATTGTACTCGTTCCCAAAAAGGATAGAAAAGTTAGAATGTGTGTCGATTACAGAGATCTAAACAAGGCTAGTCCAAATGACGACTTTCCCTTACCACACATTAACATGCTGGTAGACAGTACAGCAAAGTTCAAAGTTTTCTCCTTCATGGATGGATTCTCGGGCTATAATCAAATCAAAATGGCGCCGAAAGACATGGAGAAAACTTCGTTCATTACCCCATGGGGTACCTTTTGTTACAAGGTAATGCCGTTCGGTTTGAAGAATGTCGGGGCAACCTATCAAAGGGCCATGACAACTCTGTTTCATGACACGATACACAAGGAAATCGAGGTATATGTCGATGATATGATTGCAAAATCTAAAATAGAAGAGGAGCATGTGACCCACCTGTCAAAGCTATTCGAGCGGTTGAGAAAGTACAAACTCCGTTTGAATCCCAACAAGTGCACCTTCGGTGTCCGTTCAGGGAAACTCTTAGGGTTCATCATCAGCCAGAAAGGAATTGAGGTTGATCCTGACAAGGTCAAGGCCATTCAAGAAATGCCTTCTCCAAAGACTGAAAAATAAGTCAGGGGATTCCTGGGACGTTTGAACTATATTTCCATATTCATATTCCTCATGACCGCGACATGTACGTTGATCTTTAAATTACTCAAAAAGAATCAGGACTGCGTTTGGACAGAGGACTGTTAAACTGCCTTCGACAATATTAAGGAATACCTGTTGAACCCACCGATTCTATCACCTCCAGTGGAAGAAAGACCACTGATTATCTACCTCACAGTCTTGGAAGACTCCATGGGTTGTGTACTTGGCCAACAAGATGAAACCAAAAGGAAAGAGTCTACCATCTACTATTTGAGCAAGAAATTCACCGACTGCGAGACTCGGTACACTATGCTTGAGAAAACTTGTTGTGCTCTGGCTTGGGCAGCCAAACGTCTTCGCCAGTACATGATTCGTCACACTACTTGGTTAATCTCTGAAATGGATCCAATCAAGTATGTCTTTGAAAAGCCTGCTCTCACAGGGAGGATTACCCGTTGGCAGATGTTGTTATCCGAATATGACATAGAGTACCACGCTCAGAAAGCCATTAAGGGAAGTATTTTAGCCGATCATTTGGCTCATCAACCGATTGACGATCAGGACCCAGTCGGATTTGACTTCCCAGACGAAGATGTCATGTATCTAAAAATGAAAGATTGCGATGAACCGCTACCCAGTGAAGGGCCAGAACCAGGTTCCCAATGGGGACTTATCTTTGACGAAGCTAACAATCATTATGGAAATGGAATTGGGGCAATCATTGTTACCCCCCCAGGGTACCCACATTCGTTTCACTGCCAGACTTACATTCAAATGTACAAACAACGAGGCCGAATACAAAGCTTGTATCATGGGTCTCGAAGAAGCGATCGACTTAAGGATCAAGAACTTGGATGTATATGGCGACTCATCTTTGGTCGTCAATCAGATCAAAGGAGATTGGAACACATACCAATCTGGATTGATTCCTTACAAAGACTGTGCAAGAAGGTTATTGCCTTTCTTTAATAGAATTGAGTTTCATCACATCCCTCGTGATAAGAATCATATGGCTGATGCATTAGCCACTCTCTCTTCCATGATTAGTATAGGTCAATTGAGTGACCTACCTAAGATCGACATAATGTGTCTAGAACGGCCTGCTTACATCTTTACGATTGAAGCAGTCATAGACGACAAACCTTGGTATCACGATATCAAATGCTTCCTTCAGAAACAAGAGTACCCACCTGGGGAACTAAGGAAAGACAGAAAAACCCTCAGAAGACTGGCTGGCAGTTTCTTCTTGAGCGGTGATACTCTCTATAGGAGAAACTTTGACATGGTCTTGCTCCGATGTGTAGACAGACCAGAAGCAAACATGCTGATAAAGGAAATTCACGAAGGCTCCTTTAGCACTCATGCCAACGGACACACGATGGAGAGAAAATTCTGAGAGCAGGGTACTATTGGTTGACCATGGAATCCGACTGCTACAAGTACCTGAGGAGGTGTCACAAGTGTCAGATATACTCCGACAAAATTCATGTACCGCCAACGCATCTCAAAGTTCTTTCATCCCCATGGCCTTTTTCCATATGGGGAATCGATATGTTTGGCATGATTGAACCTAAGGCTTCAAACGGACATCGGTTCATCCTAGTAGCCATTGATTACTTCACCAAGTGGGTCGAATCAGCGTCATACGCCAATGTAACCCGACAAGTCGTGGTCCGATTTATCAAAAATAATCTCATGTGCCATTATGGTGTTCCAAGCCAGATCATTACCGATAATGGATCTAACTTGAACAATAAGATGATGAAAGGGTTGTGTGCTGAGTTCAAGATTGAACACCATAACTCATCTCCCTACCGACCTAAGATGAACGGGGCGGTAGAAGCGGCTAACAAGAACATCAAGAGGATTGTTCAAAAGGTGGTCGTAACCTACAAAGACTGGCACGAAATGCTACCCTTTGCTCTTCACGGTTATTGCACATCTGTCCACACTTCAACAGGGGCAACCCCTTTTTCTCTAGTATATGGCATGGAGGCATTGCTCCCCATCGAAATAGAGATCCCATCAATCCGGGTATTGATGGAAGCTAAGCTTACAGAAGCTGAATGGTGTCAAAGTCGACACGATGAACTGAATCTGATCGAAGAAAAACGTATCACGGCTCTATGCCATGGTCAGTTGTATCAACAAAGAATGAAGATGGCGTTTGACAAAAAGGTCCGACCTCGCGTCTTCAGGAAAGGAGACCTTGTGCTAAAAAAGATACAATCATTTCTCACTGGTTCTCGGGGCAAATGGACTCTAAATTATGACGACCCTTATGTGGTCAAGAAAGCTTTCTCAGGCGATGCCTTGAGACTCGCAACCATGGATGGAGAGGAATTTGCCTATCCCACGAATGTTGATGTAGTCAAGAAATACTTCGCCTATACTAAAAAAAAACGTCTCGGTGGATTGAAAACCCGAAAGGGCGGTCCAGGAAAAAATTAGAGACATGATCAAAAATCATCCCGGTGGATTAGAAATCTCAAAATACAATCCAGGAAAAAGTTAGGGATAATGGCAAGTAACTACGTCTGATCAGTTCAGCTCCTCAGCAGTCATGCCATCCATCAGAAAACTC
The DNA here is from genome assembly GCA_022829125.1 of Lathyrus tuberosus. NCBI lineage: Eukaryota > Viridiplantae > Streptophyta > Magnoliopsida > Fabales > Fabaceae > Lathyrus > Lathyrus tuberosus. The sequence continues at coordinate 4,473,516 of JALAZF010000346.1, forward strand.
CACTCACGGTCATCTTCGACAGAAGCTCAGGATGCCCCGAATTCAAAGTTGGTAGAAGGATAGTGGTCGTTATGTTTCAACGTAGCCCTTTTCCCTGTAAATTACCATTTTCTAACTTTGTAAATACTCCATGGAATCACGCGTTTGGTTGATTTCCATCTTATCAATAAAATTTGAGCCCTTGTGCTTTTGCTTGCAATTCTTATTTGTTTTAGCTTTATAGAACAACATTTTAACATGATCAGCGATTCTTGAAATAAAACAAAAATGAATTTTTACTTGTCAAACTTTTTTTGCTTTTCAAAATAAAGATTGCAATTTCTTTTGACTGTTGAACATCGAAAGAATATTGATTGCGTCTCCAAAGGTGTTCGAGCCTCAAAGTGCAGAATCAAAGTACTCCTTCTAAACCAGTACGCCTGAACGAAGGATCAACTGTGTCAGATGCGAATACTCCATCAGACACCCTCGGCCGGGTTCTTACCTCCTAAGCCCGACCAACATAGTTCCCCGCAGGGACTATCTCTCCTAAGCAAGGTGGAATTTCTATTTTGAACCCAACGGTACTTCTTCGTCCCCGCGATGGCCGAGTATCCAGTCATGTTCATCCATTAGTCTGTATGTCGCGTCAGTTTTGTCAGCATATACATACATACATCATGCATTATTGATTTTCATTCACATTCATATTGCATCACTATCGCTCTAGCCTGTCTTGTCCCCTAGTGATAACAGTCATCTCAATCGAGTTGTCAGTTCTTTCCAAGTCAGGAAATGTTACGTCTGAACAATCTTTCTCCCCCAGTTTATTTCTGGATCAGAATTGGTCCTCGACCACTTTGATAACTTGAACCTCTGAAAGACCATAGAACCTACGACAAACGTCACTCTTCGCCATTGAAGATGATATTTTCGCTTTCCCGGATTAAGGAAAATCCCCAGAAAAATCCTCTTAATCAGAGATTCGACGATACAACAGTTTTTCTCTGGAAAGACCACTGATGAAAAGGTCATCGGCACCTCAAAATTGGAACACGTCATATGGCATTTCTCCGGGAAGATCCTGAGAAAAGTATGATGTAAGACCCCAAGCGAAAGGTATCTCTCAAGAGACTCGTTTTTCCAGTAGAGTTAACAAATGGCATCTCCAACAGAGAAGTTTGTGCACCTCTACAACTCAGACGACTAGGTTCCCCAGCAACTCTGACATCAAAATTTTTCTATCAAATGGCATCTCCCTAGGAAAATTCGGCAAGAAGTTTGAGGAAAACCGCTACAATTAGCGTCCTTTGTCAATAAAGTTTATTGACAAAAGAAACTGAGACCAGCTCCTTGGTAGGAAACCAGGATCGAGGGGAAGTTTATTTCAGAAACTAAGACCAGTTCCTTGGTAGGAAACCAGGATCGAGGGGAAGTTCATTTCAGAAACTTAGACCAATTCCTTGGTAAGAGACCATGATCTAGGGGAAGTTCATTTCAGAAACTGAGACTAGTTCCTTGGTAGGAAACCAGGATCGAGGGGAAGTTTATTTCAGAAACTAAGACCAATTCCTTGGTAGGAAACCAGGATCGAGGGGAAGTTTATTTTAGAAACTAAGACCAGTTCCTTGGTAGGAAACCATGATCGAGGGGAAGTTCATTTCAGAAACTTAGTCCAGTTCCTTGGTAGGAAACCAGGATCGAGGGGAAGTTCATTTCAGAAACTTAGACCAGTTCCTTGGTAGGAAACCAGGATCGAGGGGAAGTTTACATAGGAAACTTAGACCAGTTCCTTGGTAGGAAACCAGGATCGAGGGGAAGTTTTTACCTTTTCTAAGCATCATTCCTTAGCAAGAGAAGATGAATGCGTAAGCTACCATTCATAACTGCCATCAAAATTTCGGGTATTCCGATATTTAATCCTCTTGCACCCCGAATGCCCGAACACCGTCGTCATTCATACCTTCAGGTCCAAGAAGATTAAATAGGGGCATCTGTCATACCCCAAATTTTGACCACTAAGATTTCCCATCATTGTGCAAATCATCATCACAATGTGGATGGATTATCATACCTCATCAGTCTCCCCAAAGATAGGTGAGCATCAACTACAATCAAAATTAGGGTTTCAGGCCCTCTATGAGCTCTTATACAAAGGATCAATCAAGAAATGACATGATCTTCAATTTTTCTAAACCTCTCAAACATCCACAAGGGATTAAGAGGACTCCCACTTCAAGAATCAAGCACAAGGTTGCAGCATTCTGAGTGGATCAAGCCTCAAGATCGCCAGTGTCACCAAATTAGGGTTTTGGTCGACCAGGGCCTCCAGATGGAAATTTTCCTCTAGGCATGAGCCAATGCTTCAAAGCATAACCTATGATGCTCCAAGGGACATCATAAACCCCATCATCAAGTCAATTTTGCCTCAGGGGATGCATTCATAAAAAATTAGGAATTAGGGTTTCTTGACCTAATTCACCGCTAAGTTGATTTTTAGAACAAATCATGAGCTAAGACCTCAAGACATGATTTGAGGGACCCTAACACACTACATTGACCCATTTGCAACAATGGATTGATCCCAGAAGCTTGAGCAACAAGTCTCAATTTCATCTGAACCACAATTAGGGTTTCGCGAGAAAAGTCAAATGTAGTTTTGACTTTTGACCAGGACATGCTCCCAAACCCTAGGACATAATTCAATACACCCTATAACACCTATGAAATCAATCCATCAAATTTGATTTAGGTCGATGACTTGATTTCATAGAGGATCGCACAGTTTGGAAATCATCTGACAAAAAGTCAACTGTGCACAAAAGTCAACTTTGACTTTTTGAGATTTTTCACAAAAATGATTTTTTAACCATAAAATGATGTTAATGTATGATTTGAATCATCATTCATCAAGAAAAATCAAGAAAAGTGGGATAACTTGTAAAAGGGGTAACCATAAAAACTTAGAAAATTTTCTAAGTTATGAACAAAGTGGCAAGGGTACCAACTTTGGAGGATCATAACTCCTAAACCACATAGCCATTTTTCCCCATCCAAAGCTGGATTTGTAGATCTCGTGGCCCTCTACAAAAGCTTCAAACTGAACTCCTTCCAATTCCTCATGGATTTTGAGTTATGGAATGATCAAAATCACAAAAAATTGAAAATGTCACTTTTTTCCAACACTTAGTGAAATTTTCACTAAGTTAGAATCTGCATTACTTTTTTCCAAATGTAGGGGCATTTTTCACTTGGATCCAAAAAGTATCAAAACCAATTATGATCAAACAGTTGTTGTATCATATGAGGGCTTTCCAAAATGGCCAAGAACTCCATCAAATTCCACTTGAGCCATGAGATATGACAATGGCAATATGCCTTGCTGAAAATTGCCAAGGCTAGGCAGAATTTTGCACTTTTGCTCGATTTGGCAAAATCAGATAATTCCAAGCCTTGTCATCACTTTGGACACATCTGAGGATCAAATCTAAAGGGAACAAACACTGATCCAAGCCTCCAAAGTCTTTGGAACAAGAAGTAGCATGCCAAACCTAGAAATCCCTAAAAGAGGGACAAGACTCCAATTTTGGATTGGAGCATTCAATGGATGCACTAAGGTGGACTGGACTGACACATTTGCAACTGAATTTAGTCCAGAATGATCCAACAACTAGGGAACCAGCAGCCTGTGCCCTAACCTCAAGTCAATGGCTAGAGGAGACTTGGATTCTCATTGCTCAACATTGGCCAAACCTCTGCTGCAGTTGCCATTCACTGTTGATCCCAAAACAAACTTGCTCTACTATAAATAGAGCTCATTTGAATCAGTTTGAGTACACCAAAGCCATCAAACAGATGCTTTCCTCAAAATCACCTTCTTTAGGCAAAAATACCTTCTTTAGCAAGGTAACTCTGAGTTTTTGAGTTAGGGAGCATTTCCATCACATATCATGATCCAAACACATCCAATATGTCATATCTAAGCTGTCCAAACTCACAAAAGTGACCTGTAATCCTTAAATCTCAAAGTCACCTCTCAAAACCTCAAAATAGGCCTTTGTGCATTTTTCAAGCCATGTCTTGATCCAGTCACTTTCCAAACCAGATAAAACCTCAAACGCACTCCAAATATCATCCTTGAACTGTCCCAAATGGTTCCACACATCTGGAACACCATTTGAGAGAGTTGCTATTTTGGCCATTTTAACCCCTTTTGCAAGAAAGGGTCAGTTTGTGTTTTTGCAGGTTCCAGCTGATTCCAATCATCCTAAAAGCTCCTAAGGGATAATTTGAGAGTGTCCAAAGCATCAAACCATTTCTGGAACAAGAGACTTGGCAGATTGCACAAAAAACTCCAAAAGCTCAAAAAGAGGTAAGCATCACAACTTGGATTCTTTGAATCATGCTTTCTTTTGATGTCCACTGATCATGCATCTCTTATACATGTTATATGTGTTGTGTTTACACCAATTTATCATGTAATTCATGCTTGTACCAAGAGATGGCACAGAAAATGCAATTATAGGCCTATTTCAAAACCACTATCAGATTTTGAGGAGGGAGTATGATCTGAAAAAAATACCACCACCATTGGATTCCTTGTGAAATTCTAGGCCAGATGCATATAAATTTTGTCCCCAACCATGGAGAAATGAGAAAGTTATGGACCTTCCCGTTTCTAGCCAAAACTTGCCTTGCCTTGCCTTGGGCCAGGCCAAAAACAAGGCAAGCCTTGTATATTTATGGTTGTGTTTCAATCAACGGATGTATCACCACCCCAGTGCTAAGGCGCGAGCCCTATAACCTTGAGGTCGTGGGTTCAAACCCCACCCATGCCATTTTGTGTTTTCTCACATTTTTGCTATTTTTCCAATATTGTCATGTTTTGTTAATTAATTGGAAAATTAATAACTCCTTCAATTTTAATTTTTTTTTATTGGTTCTTTTTGCAAAAAATCACAAAAATGTTGAAATAATTTATTCCACAAAAAAATTAAGTTTATATTATATTTTTAATATAATTAGTATTTTTGTGAATAAATTCCTTTTAATTGTTTTTTAAACATTTTAAAAGTGAATATTTTCTTTGAAAATCAAAACCAAATGAGTTTTAATATCTCTTGTGATTAAAACCTCAATTTTCAAACCTTAATCAAAAATCACAAGTGGTTTATTCAAACCTATTTGGTATTTTTATCATTTTATTTGATTTTCTTTAAATATTTACTTTTAAAGGAAAACGAATTTAGGGTTTCTTCGATTTTCAACCCTCACTAATCATTTTCAAACACTCATGGGCCTCTAATAGAGTGTAAGACCCAATCCCCTTTTAACTAAAACAATTTTTGGGCCTCAGATATTGTATAAGTCCCTCTGCGTTAAAAGAAAACCTCGCCGCGATCGCCAGTTGAAAAATCATTTTGGGCCTCTCCTCGAGCTATAAGACCCATTCAAAATCATTTTTGGTCCTCTATTAGAGTGTAAGACCCAATCCCTTTGAAAACCAAAACCTTTTTGGGCCTCAGTCGTTGTATAAGACCCACTGTGTTTTCAAAAACTCGGCGCGACCGCCATTTCAAAACAAAATCCACTTGGGTCTACCTTCGTGTTATAAGGCCCATTATTTTTCTTTAAACACATTTTTGGGCCTCTTAAGAGAGTGTAAGACCCCTCCCATTTGTACAGAAAACCTTTTTGGGCCTCAGTCAATTGTATAAGTCCCTGTACAAAACGACAGTGCGATCACTGATAAAATCTTGGGCCTCTCCTTGAGCTGTAAGTCCCAACAATCTTTTCAAAGCACTTTCTCCTTTGATTTTGAATATAATATTGTTATCAAAGCTTTCTTTGTTGAACAAACTAACAAAACAGCATAGAAGTTCTACAACCGAGTAAGTGTTTACCCGCTTTCATTTACCACTTTCATATGTATATAATTGTACTGTGGGGCTGTTTCACTATAAGTCTTCTTTCATAAACTCATATCGAATGTGCAATACTAGTATATATATTTAGAGTTTCCCCGACAACTACGTCTAGAACTAGACAAAACCCCGTCTCTTTACCTCCGACGTTCTCCCGGATATTTCAACATAACCTAAACCATGAGATTTTTCTTTTACAACAATTTTAGACAACTAGATCTAAGAAATATCCCCCTTTGAACAGTTCATATACAAAAGGCCATAATTCCAAGTGAAACCCCTTCTGGAACTATTCATTAGCCTCCTCTTGGGCTTAGTGCAAGGACCCACAGGCTTCCTAAAAGCATCCCCGCCTCCTCTTGGGCGTTGTACAAGGACCCTACGACTTCTTAGAAGTTTTCACAGCCTCCTCTTAGGCTTCATATAATGATTCTTCCTCCGGGAAGATAGCCTTCTCTTGGGCTTCGTGCAAATTTTCCCTCGGCTTCTTAAAAGTTTCCAGCCTCCTCTTGGGCTTTGTAAAAATTGTCCCGACGACCTCTTAAAGGTATAGGAACAGAAATTAGTCATCTTAATAGAACAGTCTTTCAAAGAGTCTAGATCTTTCTACCGCGAACGTACTGTCTCTTAATTTCTCTTAAGCATAGTACAAAAGATAAAACTCTAGACTTAGACAGTCTAATCTCCTTGAGTCTCGAACGCATTCTCAAGTTTCTTTCAAAAAATAGGGAAAAACACCCGTAGACTTGGACAGTCTCAAAAAACCTTGTGGATTCCCCGTTTCCTTAAAGAACAGGAAATAACCCTGATCCTCTGATCAAATCCATGAGTACAACATTACCCATATAAGAACTGATTTTCTCTTTTAACCAACATACTGGACCTGTCACTCAACTGAAACAGTAATCATAGCCTCCATCTTGGGCTTAGTACGAGATACTAAAACACTCTCTTGTTGAGTATAAAAGATCCTCTTGTTGGGTCACAAACCTTTTAGCCTCCATCTCGGGCTTCGTACGAGATACCAAATCACTCTCTTGTTGAGTATAAAAGACTCTCTTGTTGAGTCAAACCTTTCAGCCTCCATCTCGGGCTTCGTACGAGATACAAAAACACTCTCTTGTTGAGTATAAAATACTCTCTTGTTGAGTCAAACCTTTTAGTCTCCATCTCGGGCTTCGTACGGGATACAAAAACACTCTCTTGTTGAGTATAAAAGACTCTCTTGTTGAGTCAAACCCCTTTTAGCCTCTCTTTCGGGCTTTGTACGAGACACACCTAAAAGCACCCTCTTGTTGGTTCAATAGCCTCCTCTTAGGCTTTGTATAAGGAAAACCCTGGTTGAGTCAATCAACCTTTTAGCATCAATCTGTGCCTTGCTCACAGTATACAAACATCAACAACTCCTTTTCCTTCGTCTAATAGCTGTAAGCGACAAGCCTCTGGATTATTTACATCCACGCCACTGTCCCTCTTTTAGCATGAGAAATTCCTAAGGAAAGATAACATTTCTCTATACTGAGTTAAAGTCTTCTCCTTCAGGTTAAAAATCCCCTATAAAGGAAATTATGGCATTGCTGGATTCACATATCCCAGTTAAAGTAATTCTCCTTTATAATTCGTCACCCCAACAGTTATGACAAACAGACCCTCTTAGAGATGACAAATTCTCTCTAAAAGTCAACACCTTTTAAGCTTCACATCTTGGGCTTCGAACAAGATACAAATAGACCCTTCAGCTTCACATCTTGGGCTTTGAACAAGATACAAACCACCTTTAGTTTCACGCCTTGGGTTTCGAACAAGACACCAAAACACCTTTTTCCTCCCATAGAATAGGAGGAACTACGATCGCTCTGATTTCCCTATCCCGGGAATACGTAGGCATAAGATTGCAAAAGAATCTTAGCGAGCACACTAATAAAAAAACCCAAAGTCCCTTACCTCCATCCAATCTGGCGCAGTATCCTAACAAATTCCCCATGAATCATCCCAGTATTTCGTTCTGAACAAAATAAGCAGAGAGAGGCCCCCCCACATTGATCGCATCTATAAATTAACAGTCAGCTGTTTAAACTCAGTATGCAAGCAGGGTTAATTGGAGACATCTATTTCCCTTCCTTCATCAGCTTCAATAGGATAAAAAATGAATCGACCTATAGTACCCCAGATCGACAGTGCTTAAGAACCATGTCCAAAATCGCTCGCTACAGTACCAAGACAATGTCCTGACATCATGTCAGACAATGTCTACTCTTTACTGGACTTTTCTGCTTATTTGACATATCCAAAGAATCTTCACAGGAATCTGGAGAGAAAAATAAATTCTCCCAGACTGGTCAATGATTCTCTAAGCATCCAACAAGAATCAAATAATTCGTATTGCCAAGTCTCCCCCAACTTGCAACAATACAATGTCAAGACATCACAATTGACATCTTCATCCCACCTGGATGGAATAATCTGCTTGACACTCACCACAAGCTTGGTGTTGTTGATCCTTAGATCAAGAGGCAACTCCCCCTATCTAAGACAGTCTGTGCTCCCCTTGAGCACTTGTGTAGGAATGAATGGAAAACATAAGACGCATCTTCAATGTCTTCAAGAGCATCACTCTCTGTTCAGCCACCTGCTGAAGCACATTCATTTTGGCACCACTATCCCTTCTGACAAGAAATAGCAGTCACTCACACATGGAAACCATCATGTTATCCGTGAGGCACATAAAGATTGCCATCCTTATAGTAATAAACTGTTGGAACAAAATCAAAATCAGTTTGTTTTCCTTCCATAAGTTTCAGATACTGGATACATGCTTTAGAAAAGCATGTCTTGCTAGACAAAATCCTTCCACAAGATTTTCAAAAATAGACAATCACCCAACTCCTTCAAAGGCAGTCATTCCTATTATTCTTCCGTATGATAATTTGGAATACTCCTTATTAGTTGCTGACTATCCACGTGTAGACCTCCAAGCAATCAATACCTGATCTACTTGAGTCCTCTCTACATTCTCCATCCAAGGCAGACCTTCTACTTCATCATTCTCCTGTATGACAATGTAGACGCTCCTTAGGCAATACTCTAGAGTATATCATTCCCAGATAATGTCCTAACACCAAGTTAGAACATCTTTCACACACCAAGACAAACTTCTTGATATGCTCCACCAACTGGACTTACTATAGCATAGTAATTCAAAGAACTGAAGAACTCCCATCAACATTATGCCACCAGCTTGAATAAGAACTCCAGAAAGAGAGAAATAAACTCTCATCCACCTTCAAGAAGACAAAACATCTCCTTGAGTCTTCAACTCATCACCCTTCTGCCCAAGAGTAACTTGTTCCAAGACAATCCTCAAGACTAACCAGCTGCCACCTGCTGATTATCCTGATTCTTCGAATCCACTTCTGAGATCAACCAAATGCCACAGTTTGATCACCTCCTTCATGAATCCTCATATGAATAAGTCAAATGCCATAGTTTAACCTCTTCACGTATGTCAGAACTCTCACAAAGATATGCTGATCTACCAACTGAACTTGATCTTCAAGTTACATGTATCCACTTGCTAAATAGCAATACACACTTAGACTCCCTAAGCCATGGATAATGTAACATCTTCTCCTTCCTACAGCTCCTGCAAACTGCCATGAGAACAAACTTTTTGAAGCATCCATGTTCATTCCTGTAGATCACCCTATCTTAAGTTGATGTGCCACTCCACCAACTGAGATTCTAATGTTGAACTAGATGTCAGAACATTGTGATTCGACATCCAGCTGTTGAATTCAGCTCATTCTTCTGCCACTTAAAAGAACTTCCTCCCTTTACATAACAAGAGTCACATGCTCTCATAGACTTGATTCACCAACCAAGTTTGAGTAGACAACCTTCATTCTGTTGATTTGCAGTTATATCATACAAGCTCACACCTTGATGAATACTTGATGGTGCTTCTCTAAAGACTTCAAAGGTGCCACTGTTTGAATCTTCAGAAGGACTAGTTAGAAACTAACCCCCATAGCTGTACCAAGGATGCCACCTTTCCTTGAGTAGAGTCGTCTTCACGAACTTGCTGATGCTGCCACCTATCTGAACTCCATGATGAGCATTCTGGAATGCCCTAAAGTACTTGGATCAGAAATAAACCAATCCAAGCAGTCATCAAGATTATGATTTCTTTATAGTATTCCATCTCCATCTTTAAAAATAATGCATCACCGTCTGGACAAGTCTCAATACTTTTCAGGAAAAGATGTGAAGCCAATAATCCTAGGTCAAAAGCCTATGAGACTTCTGAGCGAATGTAGAACCCCTCCCATGATTCTCCAAACCTCTGATACAACATCCTCAATCTTGAATCACAAGGATAATCAAATCTGCACAAAGCAATTGATTTTTAATCCTTGTAGTGATAACCCTTGTCTGATTCCAGCATATTCTGAATATCACATAGATATTCTTCTTCATGCTGTCTTCTTCTTTTTGTGCAAGTTGTTGAGATATTAAGGCTTCCCCCTTGACTCAAGTTTTTAAGATTCTCTCTGAACAAATCCTAATTACCTCAGCAGTTTGAACTCATCCTTAGGGTTAGAAGTATGAGTTCTTCCTTGCAAGTGTTTGTGAACGGTGAAAATAAATCACCTTCACTGTCTTCACTTCTATGCTTCCAAGAAAGCACCTCCTAGTCTGAAGAATAACTAGCAGACTCCAGAATACGGCTGAATTGTCTTGATTGGACTTGATCATCATATCAATTGTCTTTAACAACTTAGCCAACATAAAATCATCAAACCCCTAGAGCATGAGCTTGATAATTCATCTTACCTCTTCTATCCAGTCTGACTTCAGCATACATGATGACGCCACTCAATCACGTACCAAGTCACATAAGATTTAACCATCACAATAACATCCCACTGCTCCCGACTTTGGAATGCTATATGTCTTCAAGCCCGTTGACATCTACAAAAACAGAACCAGGTAAGGACAGCTACAATCTTCCTTCAATCATTACTCCAGTATCCCATACTACTGGAATCCTTCAATCAGAACGTATGCAGCGGAACCACTAAAGAACAACTTCAACTTGCCCTAGACGAGATGTCAAGACATCTTTCAGGACACCATCCAAGAGAACTAGCCATTCCTCCTGTTTGTTGTTGCAGAACCCTTCAGACAATAACTCCTCCTTGTTTAATCACTAGAAAGTACTCAATGGATCTCATCCAGAAACAGACCAGGATACCTGCTCTGATACCAATTGAGATTCTGGTTATGCAGATACTCCAATGTCCCATCTTAATGTTAAGACAATGATTACTGCACTTTAAGAAACAAGGGAAATACATAGCTGCTGTTTTGAAGTAGTGAAACACAAATACCAACAGATGTCAAGACAACATGTTGGGACATCTCAGTCAAGAACACAATACAGAAAACTGTAAATTGCAGAATAATAAGAACACAGTAATTGTTGACCCAGTTCAGTGTTAACAAATCTACATCTGGGGGATACCAATCTAGGATGAAGACTTCACTATATTGTAGTATTATCACAAAGCTAAACTCCCCCATTTTTACAACTTTGTCTCCTAATCACTACCCCAATGGACGTCTTTACCAAAGCTAAACTCTACGGTTTACAATTCTGATATGAGGATCCTTCTCGTATCCTTCACAACCTGCGTTGTCTCTGTCACCTGCCATCACAGAACCTGTCACGGTTTCCTTGACCAAGAAGTTATCTTGGACTTGCTTCAAAGCTTCGTCCAAGAACAATACAACCACCATTACCTAAAGGCTTCTGGTAGTGTACCTACACCTATGTCATCCTCTCTGCATCCCATACTGCAGAAGGAAACTACAACCCTAAGATCCAACGACTCTCAAAACCTAAACCCTTATTTTTCAAAATAGAACTAGGTTAAAATTGTTACATAAGGCATTCTTAACCCTAGGTCTAAGTCTTCATATATATAGTCTTCTGTTTTGGGCTTTCTATCTTTGTCTTTGATCCAGTCTTTTAGGAGTAAAACAAATCCTGGAAAGATTTGTTGCTGAATTAAACCTGCTGAAGTAATAGTTCAAGATGTCCTATTAGAATGATAGGACATCTTCTTCGACATCTTTGACTTCTGCAGTTTTTCTTCACCATTTGGTTTTACCAAAATTCTGTCAAACACTAGGAGCTTTCAGTGATTTTCGTGTCGATGTTGTGATCTAATTGATACCTGGTGATTGATTGTTGATTTGATGATATAATGATGTCGTGAATGAAGTGTTGATAGGAAGGTGTGAGTATAGTATGTGATATATAGTGATATGTGGATTTCTGATAATGTTGTTGTAACTACTATATTTATTCTGCATATCTCTTATAATGATTTGTGATTACTAACACTTCCTGTTTGAATGTTGCCTCTGATAACACGAATTTATACCATATTTTTACTTCGATTTATGTTAGTACTTATTCCGTTTTTCGCCTAATATCCGATTTTCTCGAGATTATTTAAGTGTTTTTGCAGGTAATCATATTTCACAAGTCAAAGTATGCTAAATATGGAAAAGAACCAAAACATGCCAGAAAAGAGCAGAAAAGAGAAGAAAAATTGAAGGAATCCATTTTTGTTGATATCACGATCGTCATGGGAGTTCCACGACCGTGGCAGCTCCAAAGTTCACCACGACCGTCACATGACACCACGATCGTCATGCGCTTAAAGTGCACGTTGGATGCAGAGACTTAACTACGAATTCTCAGATGAAACAGTTTCACACGATGCCATTACCTCCGAAGTTTTCTAGGTCCAACATGGGATAACCGTTAGCATGAATGGCTGATTTTTCTCCAACTTCCACATGATGTTGAGCCTATAAATAGAGACACTCACGAAGAACAAAGGGTGGCCATTTTATGTTTTCGAAGTATATCGTTGTGCTGCCAATTTATTTTCAGAAGCTTCAGTCATTCTTTTTACATTGCATTTCCATTTTCCTTGTTAACCATTACCGAACAAAAGTGACAGTTTCTCACACTGAGGGACTGTTACAACTTAGCTTTAGATTTCTTTGTTTCATTGCCTTCAACCTTGCATTTTATTATTTTCAAGCAAGAACCTACCGAGTTGTGGAGGGATTGCTGTTGCCATTGTTACTGAATTCCAGGTTCCGTTATTTAATTCAAGTATTGCTTGTTTATTCCTTAATTATGTCTGTGTTTGTTTATTTTCTTGCTTTAGCGTTTAATTTCCAAATTATGTCGAGCTAAACCGATATTATCGGTGTATAATGAAGTAACTAAAATGAATTAATTTTCTCTAAGCTAAAATCAATAATCAATCCTCCTTCTGGCTTCGATTTCTTAATATAAAACCCAAACTTTTATTACGAGAGTAAAGAAGTAACATAGGTTAAAGTCGAGACCACGGGAGTGTGAGGCTTTACCCGGATAGCTGAAATCGGGCATTAGGTTTAAAAACAGCGAAAGCGCTTTAAAGTTAATTAGGTTTAATTAGTTTTCAAAAAGTATTTTTAACCTCATACGGGCTAGCGAGAGCAGACGTATTGACTTAGAAGTATAGTCCAAAGCAAGATCCACGGGAGTGTGAGTTCAGGGCTTTTAAACCGGTTTCTCCTACAGATGAATAGGGTGATAAATCTCTACAGGCTTAGGTTTGATTAATTCTACGTAGGTTACCGAATTATATACCGATAACTTATTCATAACCAGTATTCCCAAATTTTAATTTCCCTTTAATTTCCCGTTTGAACTAAAAACCCAAATTCTGATTAGCCTTAGATAAACATAGTAACAATAGATAACAGTGCGTTCGATTTTTAGTCTCTGTGGGATCGATAATCTTTTAAAACTACGCGATACGACTGTATACTTGCAGTAATTCTCATTCGACTCATAAAGTCGCGATCAAGTTTTTGGCGCCGTTGCCGGGGACTAATTAAGTCGACATCGTAATTCCTTTGTTACGTCATATAGACTAAGGCAAAAACCAAAATTCCCTTTCTGTTGATTGTATGCCAAGTACTCGCTCTTCTGGCGAAGACCTCGTACGACCAACAGACGAACCTGAACGTCTTCTTTCTGTAAAAAGACGTATCCAAGAATACTGCTTAACTCACGATATCCCTTTTCCTTTATCAGAACCTGAATCTCAATCCAATCCTGAACTCAAATCCAAATCAGATTCCGAATCAGAACCAGACATGGATAATCCACCACAGAACCGACCTCTTAAGTATTATGCTGCTGCATCTCAACAAGAACCTCACAACAGCATTGTCGCTCCAGCTATCAACCAAAACGATTTCGAGTTGAAACCCTCGCTGTTATCTGCTGTACAACAAAATCAATTTTCGGGAAACCCAACAGAAGATCCGAACGAACATCTAACCAAGTTTGTGCAGTATGCAGACACAGTGAAAGTGAATAGTGTAACCGCAGACGCCATAAGACTACGTTTTTTCCCTTTCTCATTAAGAGATAGAGCTTGGGATTGGTTGAAATCCTTGCCATCAAATTCTATTACTTCTTGGGAAGATTTGAAGAAGGTCTTTTTGGCAAGATATTTTCCGCCAAGCAAAACAGCTATGCTGAGAGCCCAAATCAACAGCTTCAGACAAAAAGACAACGAGTCTTTATATGATGCGTGGGAAAGATACAAAGATATGAGGAGGATATGCCCGCATCATGGTCTTGAGGATTGGTTAATTATCCATACATTTTACAATGGTCTCTTGTACAACACAAGCTTGACAATAGATGCCGCCGCAGGTGGTACACTCATGGATAAACCCTATGATGAGGCCCAACAACTCATCGAGAGTATGGCTCAGAATCACTACCAATGGGGAGGAGAAAGAACTCAAGTGGAGAAATCCCAACCGAAAGGAGGAATGTACGAAGTATCTAGCCTAGATGCCGTCCGTGCTAAGGTAGACGCAATAGCTCAAAAGATAGACAACTTGACAATGACACCCACAGCCACCGTAGCTGCTGTAGCGCCAAACAGCGAATTATGTGGAACAGCTGGACACGCTGCCCCTGAATGCCAAGTTTTAGCAGGAGCCTCTACAGATTAAGTGAATTATGCTCAACCAAACCCTTATGCAAATACCTACAATCCTGGTTGGAAGAATCACCCCAACTTCTCTTACAAAAACAACAATGCACTGTATGCACCTGGTCAAGCACCTGCTGCACCACCAGGTTATCAAAAGGCTGCAACAGCTGCTCCAAATGTTCCTAGGAAGTCTAACCTTGAACTGATGATAGAGAACTTCATAGCTACCCAGACTCAAACAAACAAAGAGTTCCTGAATCAAAACGTACACACTAGTGAACAAATTAAGCAGTTAGCAAACAAAGTAGACGCTTTGGCCACTCACAAAAAAATGCTTGAAACTCAAATTTCCCAAGTGGCCCAACAACAAGCGCCTACTGCTGCTCCTGCTAGAACATTTCCTGGACAGCCACAACCTAATCCTAAAGGGCATGCAAACGCTGTTATACTGAGAAGTGGAAAAGAATTAGATGGACCCACTGACCCAAGACTTCAAAATCCAGCCATGTACCAAAAGTCTGCTAACGACCAAACAACTGAGAAGGAGAGTGAGCCCAAGGAAAAGGAAGGTAATAACCAAGAGGATGTAGACAAAGAAAAACCTTATGTGCCTCCACCACCTTATAAGCCACCTATTCCGTACCCTCAAAGATTGAAAAATTCTAAAACTGCAGGGCAATTTAAGAAATTTGTTGAACTTTTGAAACAATTAAACATCACAATACCTTTTACAGAAGCCATCACCCAGATGCCGTCATACGCTAAGTTCCTAAAAGAAATCCTATCCAATAAGAAGAAGATTGAGGAAAACAAAACAGTTACGCTTACTGCTGAGTGTAGCGCAATAATCCAAAACAAAATGCCTCTTAAGCTAAAAGACCCAGGTAGTTTCTCGATACCTTGTGTAATTGGGAAATTCGTCATAGACAAAGCTCTATGCGATTTAGGAGCCATTATTAGTGTTATGCCCTTATCCATTTGCAAGAAGCTTGATATGGGAGAATTAAGACCAACTAAGATGTCTGTTCAATTAGCTCACCGCTCTGTTAAATACCCAGTTGGTATACTAGAGAATGTTCCAGTTCGTATAGGACAATTCTATATCCCTACTGATTTCATAATCATGGATATTACAGAAGACTCTATTACTCCTATCATATTAGGAAGGCCATTCCTAGCTACTGCTGGAGCAATTATAGATATAAAGAGAGGCAGGCTAACTTTTGAAGTTGGTGAAGAGAAAGTTGAATTTATCTTGACACAATTCCTACAAGCTCTAGCTATAGACGACACATGTTATTTACTAGATGTCATAGACGAATGCGTAAGAGAAATCGAGATGGAACCGACCATATATTCAGATATTCTAAAAATTCCTATACCTCCGATTTTTGAAGATGATAACTGGCGTGAACCTTATCAAGATGATAGCCTAAGCGAATGCTTAGCACTTACACCAGATCATCTACCTTGCCCAAAGAACCCAACTCTAGAACTGAAAACATTACCCAAAAATTTAAGGTATGAATTCCTAGACGAAGCTCTCGAACGACCTGTGATAGTCAATGCAGACTTAGGACAGACCGAAAAAAAGAAACTATTAGACGTCTTAAGAAAATATCCAACTGCATTAGGCTATAACATCGCTGATCTTAAAGGAATAAGCCCTTCTATTTGTATGCACCGCATTATGCTGGAGGAAGACTGTAAATCCTCTAGGGAACATCAGAGAAGAATTAACCTGATCTTGAGCACTGTAGTCAAGGACGAAGTGAAAAAACTTTTAGAAGCAGGAATCATATACCCGATATCAGACAGTCAATGGGTCAGCCCAGTACATGTCGTTCCAAAGAAGGGAGGTGTTACAGTTGTTAAGAACGAAAAGGGTGAATCTATAACAAAAAGGGTTGTAACTGGAAGTAGAATGTGCATCGACTATAGGAAGCTGAATAAAGCCACTCGTAAAGACCATTTCCCATTGCCCTTCATTGACCAAATGTTGGAAAGATTGGCTAAACACTCATACTTCTGCTATTTAGACAGTTACTCAGGATTCTTTCAAATTCCTATTCATCCTGACGACCAAGAAAAGACGACCTTCACATGTCCCTATGGTACATTTGCTTATCGGCGAATGCCGTTTGGACTATGTAATGCACCTGCCACATTCCAAAGATGCATGATGTCAATCTTTGCTGACTTTATAGATGACATTATGGAAGTGTTTATGGATGACTTCTCTATATGTGGGCAGAGTTTCGAAGGATGTCTATCGAACCTAGAAATGGTACTGGAAAGATGCGTAAAAGTTAATCTTGTATTAAACTGGGAGAAATGCCATTTTATGGTAAATGAAGGAATTGTACTTGGACACGTTGTGTCCGATAGAGGAATTGAAGTTGATAAAGCCAAGATAGAGATTATAAAGGATCTTCAACCTCCGAAAACCGTACGAGAAATACGAAGTTTCTTAGGACACGCCGGTTTCTACCGACGATTCATAAAGGATTTCTCGAAAATCACTAAACCTCTTACCGGTCTATTAATGAAAGACGCTGAATTCATCTTTGATGAGAAATGCCTAAAAGCGTTTGAACAGCTGAAAACAGCTCTTATTACCGCACCTATCATGCAACCACCAGATTGGAGATTACCTTTCGAAATCATGTGTGATGCAAGTGACTATGTCGTAGGTGCAGTCTTAGGACAAATGAGGGATAGAAAACTTCATGCCATTTACTACGCAAGTAGAACTTTAGATTCCGCCCAAATGAACTACGTTACCACTGAAAAAGAACTTTTAGCCGTGATCTTTGCCCTTGACAAATTCCGTTCCTACCTAGTGGGAGCTAAGATCATCATTTATACAGATCACGCAGCTATTAGATATTTACTTAACAAGAAGGATGCAAAACCTAGACTGCTGAGGTGGATCCTACTTCTACAAGAATTCGATTTAGAGATCAAAGATAAGAAAGGAACCGAAAACGTAGTAGCAGACCACTTATCCAGATTAGAAGGCATTAAACCAGAGCCAGTACCCATTAATGAGGATCTCCCATTTGAACGGCTCATAGCTCAACTAGAAAGTGATATGTTTACTCTACAATTAAATGACCCAAAGATGGAAGAAGTCGTGGAAGAAATTAACATGCACAAAACCCTGCCATGGTATGCTGACATAGTCAACTACTTAGCAGCTGGAGTACTTCCACCAGACTTATCTTATCAACAAAAGAAAAAATTCTTTCATGATCTAAAACATTATTATTGGGATGAACCTTTGTTGTTTAAGAGAGGAGCCGACGGTATCTTCCGTCGTTGCGTCCCAGAAGAAGAATTTAGTGTGGGAGACGTTGTACTCCTCTTTAACTCAAGATTAAAACTCTTTCCTAGGAAATTAAGGTCTAGATGGTCCGGTCCTTTTGAAATTACAAAAATTCTACAAAGTGGAGCGGTAGAAATAAAGGGGAGGAATAGTAATCCATTTTTAGTTAATGGACAACATCTAAAACACTATCATAGCATTGAAAATAAAGATTATTTGAACTGCCTAAGACTTTTAGAGTTGCCCACCGAACCTCCTAACTAAGCATATAATTGAATTCGTCAGGCTTTCGACGTTAAAAACAGCGCTTGATGGGAGGCAACCCATGATTTCCGTTTTCATGCTTTATATTTGTTACTTCTTTATGCTTTCTATGTTTTGTTTTTATTTTACAAATTTTCAGTTTCTTTTACATCGTTTTAAATTTAATTTGAAAATATTGTGCTGATCTTAAAAATTAAAAAAACTACAGGATTATAAAGTCTTTCTACTCTTCTCTGTTCTCCTCTTCTATTTTCATTTTTTGCAAAAAGTACTAACTAATGGCAAACGAGGATAACATGCCAATAGAATTCAGAGATGGAACACAGTGGCGTCGCTATGAGGCTTTGTCTCTTAGACCCTTTGCTTTGACGAAATTCACCCACAGACCCACCATGACCGCCTTAGGTGTAGGTGAGAGTATAGACTTTCTGTTTAGCCAGTTAGGTTGGGAGGGTTTTGCAAATAAGAAACATAAGTGTTACCGTAGGCTAACTTTAGAATTCCTGAGTTCTCTAAGTTATAACCCTCACTGTGGAAAAGGTTTAACCAGTGGAAGGGTTACATTTAGATTGTTTGGATACAGCTGCCAGTTCACCATAAAGGAACTGTCGGATCTTTTGGGATTTCCTGAAGGACCCCATGTTTTCTCTGTGGTTCAAGAGGACTTATAGTTAGTTGGAGAGCTGAGTGACTTTTGGGGTAGAATTTCAGGGAAACCTAATTTTGACATGGACCCTATGCTTTCAATCGAGATACATAACCCTGCTTTCCGATACTTTCATATGATCCTGGCATATACCCTGTTTGGTAAACCTAAAAATGATAACACTGTTACAAGGGATGATCTTTTTATTATGTTTTGTGCTTCTCGGTCTAGAGAGGTTAATGGACTTACTTTTATGCTAAATAACTTTTGCAAACTTATCAATAATGAAAACAATCCAATTTTGATAGGTAGCCTGGTTACTAAGATAGCTGATGCTATGGGATTCAGAACCCGGCTCTCTAAGATTAACCCCTTCGGAGAATTTAGACCAATGAATATTACCTTTTGCTTCAATAGGGCTATGATTAGGGACCAAGGTCCAGACCACTTCCAGCTTTTGGTTAACAATGTTGTCGTACCACACTTTACACTTCCAAATCATGAACGCACAAGTGTGCATGACCAACATAACTGGCTATACAACCTTGATGAACCTGTGCCTGAACCAGAAGAAACCTTTCCTGAACCTGAGATTGACCCGAAAACACCCCCTCATTACCATGATCTTGACTATATGGATTTCCAAGAAAATATTGACATTCCTAAAGCTGATGCCACTGATTATGCTTCCAATCTGAATTCTATTTTAAAGACCATGGATGAATACCATAAAGAAATCAATTCAGTGAAGGATGAGCTTAACACCGTGCGTCAAAATATTATTAGACTTATGGACATGACTGTTGAACAGTTTGATCATCTAAATCAAGCCATCGCATCTTTGAAGAAATGTCTTGGCTAGATTTATGAAGCACATTATTTTCAAGAATTACTTTTTATGCATTTTACTTTGGAACAATTTACATTAATTCTGTTTTTTTTTTCATGTTGGGAATAATTTGATTTCATACATTTTTGATACAGTGCTAGTAGTTTAACTAGCACCTTTCTGGTTTTAAATAATAATTCCATCTGCTGCTATTCAATCTTTGTGATTTCAAATTCCATTCCTATTCTTTTCGTTCTATATTAATTTGTGTTATACTGTTACTTATCTATGTGTATGAAATTACTGATATTTCCATGTGCTTGTTATAACATCTATTGAATTAAAATGTTTGGAACCGTATCTGTCATTACACTAATTCACCACCCAGATTTTGTGGGCGCCACGACCGTGACAGCCCCGTGACGATCGTCACGCGGGTCTGAAACAAATTCTGCGTAAAAACAGAATTGTTTCATTCGTTCCCTCTTCCTCCTCCATTCAAACACCAGCCGTCCACTACCTCCATTCAAATTCCAAACCTTCCCATTATAAATTAAACCACATTACTCATTGCAATAACCATTCAACTCCCCCATTACACTATATAATCACATCATACGACCATTCTCTTCTCACAAACCCTCGAAATTTCATAACCCACTTTCTTCCCAAAAACAAAACCCCCTCTAACACAAAAATGGCACGTGAAGTTCCAGATTTATCTACGCTAAATTTCCGAGATGGAGAGGCAGGAGAGCGCCAGAGAACTCGGTATATCGACTTCTACCGCCGTTCCGTCGTACCGACCCGCTATGTCGACATTGCATGCTTAGAAGAACTAGGATTACGTGAGGGAGTTCAATGGATGTTAGAGAATGACGGTCTTTGGCAGCTTTACACTCAGAGCCGGCCCACTTACGAAGCCCTCACTTTAGAATTCCTCAGTTCCTTTACCTACATAACCCCTTCGGGCGAAACGAGCCAACTATCCGGAGTCGCAAAGTTCCGCATGTTCGGCAAAGAATACTCAATCGAACAAGATCGTCTTGCCGAGATGCTTAGCTTCAAACATGGCGATAATGTCCATCGCCGAGTACCGCAGGACACTTTCTATCAAGCGGGGTTCGAACTTTGGAATCATTTAACCGGAACAACAGCTGACAGTTGGGATAGCCTTAACGCTACATTTATCCATAACCCAGCCGTCAGATACGTCCACCGCACACTTGGAAGCACCATCTTTGCACGAGATAGTAACCATAAGGTGAATTCTAAAGAGTTGTTTTTCCTTCATTGCATTTTTCATCCAGAGCTAATAAATGCCGCACCATTTTTATTAGCACATATACAGTCAAACTGTGCTAGAGGCTCCAAACCCTTCCACTTTGGAGGGATTGTCACCTCTATTGCACTTAGTTTGAATTTGGAAAACGACCTTGCTAGATTACCCCCCTTGCCTCCAGTCTTCCCTGATATCGATTATTGCAGAAGCTCTCAGCTCATCAAGTTACGACGAGATGGGAAATATCATCCTATGGTCCGAGCCAAAACCGTAAGAAGTATCATCATGCCTTGCAGGAATCGCACTGACCCTCAGAATATGGCCAATTGGATTTTTGATCTTAATGCTCCTGAGCAAAATGTGCCTGCTCCAGATGATCAAGCACAGGGACCTGTTGATGAGATGGAGCATGAAATGGATACCGCCCATGAGAACCAACCACCGCCAGCTAATGATGCTCCTTCAACCTCCAGACGTCGTCGCCGCCCTGACCAAGACCCAGTTACTAATGATGAAATCCTGAGGGCTATATGGCAACAAACCCAGCAACACAATGAAATGATGGCACTTATGCGTCAAATCCAGCAAGGGCAAGTTGACCAAGGACAAAGACTTGACGGTGTCATCGAGGAGATGGGTGCATTGACAGTGCGAGTGCAGGGCTTACACGAGTACATCCACCATGTGGGCATTCCTGATCACGTCGCACAGCATGGACGAGGATGCTCTAGAGGCAGAGGACGTGGTCCACCTTGATTTTGTTTTGCTTTTTGTATTTTGTTTCCCTTTTTAGTTTTCCTTTTCCCCTTTATATCACAACATTGAGGACAATGTCTGATATAGTGTGGGAGAGTTAGATTTATTTTCGTATATTTCCCTTTCATTTGTACTTTCTTTTTACTTATCAAAGTAATATATGAATATTTTCGTTCAGTTATCCGATTTCCTCACTTTATTCTGCCATAACAAAAATTTTTACGATTAATGCACATCTGAGACATACCAAGCTTTAAACTATTTAGGAAGCGTGGGAAGTGCTAACAAGATCGATACCGTCTTGACACCTTAGACCTCTTGCGTATGCGATATCAGTTTCGATACTTATTATACGATACCTTGAGTTCAGTCCCAAAGTAACCCTTAGTAGTTTATATTAGCAGTCAGCACCGTCTATATTACAAACCACGTGGGGAACCGATGAATATAAGTGATTGATGCCCAATCAAGAAAAAGAAGAAAAAAAAATCTTAGTATGCAACAACTCTCACAGTTGTGAAAATGTGCAAGGAAAGAAAGAAAGAAAATCCGTTGTTGATTGGTTCAGAGGTACCTGATTCTGAACTTGGTAGGGCGAACTACTGTTCGATCCCCCGCAATCTACGAATGGGATGTATAAAGGGTTACCACATTTGTGTATCAGGCCCCGTGCGAGAAAATGGGATCAAAGTCACTAACCGGTTACTCCACTATGTGCGTGAATAAGGCAAAGGGCTTAATGTGATTGCGTTAGAATGAAACCGGGCGAAATGGATATGAAAGCTTATGGTTGAACTATAATATAATGATCTGGACTGGATTGTACAAAAGAGAGGTCTATGACAAGCTTGTTGCTTTGTGTCGTTATTGTGTCCTTAGTGCTTTGCACCATTACCCGTCTGACTACCAAGAAACTCTTTTTCAACACCATTGGTATGCCAGGTACGTGCATTTGATAAAGTTTGTCCGTTTTAATAGATTGATTGCTTGAGAAAAAGCAAAGATTCAAGTGTGGGAGAGTTTGATAACACGAATTTATACCATATTTTTACTTCGATTTATGTTAGTTCTTATTCTGTTTTTTGCCTAATATCCGATTTTCTCGAGATTATTTAAGTGTTATTGCAGGTAATCATATTTCACAAGTCAAAGTATGCTAAATGTGGAAAAGAACCAAAACATGCCAGAAAAGAGCAGAAAAGAGAAGAAAAATGGAAGGAATCCATTTTTGTTGATATCACGATCGTCATGGGAGTGCCACGACCGTGGCAGCTCCAAAGTTCACCACGACCGTCACATGACACCACGATCGTCACGGGCTTAAAGTGCACGTTGGATGCAGAGACTCAACTACGAATTCTCAGATGAAACAGTTTCACACGATGCCATTACCTCCGAAGTTTTCTAGGTCCAACATGGGATAACCGTTAGCATGAATGGCTGATTTTTCTCCAACTTCCACATGATGATGAGCCTATAAATAGAGACACTCACGAAGAACAAAGGGTGGCCATTTTCTATTTTCAAAGTATACCGTTGTGCTGCCAATTTATTTTCAGAAGCTTCAGTCATTCTTTTTACATTGCATTTCCATTTTCCTTGTTAACCATTACCGAACAAAAGTGACAGTTTCTCACACTGAGGGACTGTTACAACTTAGCTTTAGATTTCTTTGTTTCATTGCCTTCAACCTTGCATTTTATTATTTTCAAGCAAGAACCTACCGAGTTGTGGAGGGATTGCTGTTGCCATTGTTACTGAATTCCAGGTTCCGTTATTTAATTCAAGTATTGCTTGTTTATTCCTTAATTATGTCTGTGTTTGTTTATTTCCTTGCTTTAGCGTTTAATTTCCAAATTATGTCGAGCTAAACCGATATTATCGGTGTATAATGAAGTAACTAAAATGAATTAATTTTCTCTAAGCTAAAATCAATAATCAATCCTCCTTCTGGCTTCGATTTCTTAATATAAAACCCAAACTTTTATTACGAGAGTAAAGAAGTAACATAGGTTAAAGTCGAGACCACGGGAGTGTGAGGCTTTACCCGGATAGCTGAAATCGGGCATTAGGTTTAAAAACAGCGAAAGCGCTTTAAAGTTAATTAGGTTTAATTAGTTTTCAAAAAGTATTTTTAACCTCATACGGGCTAGCGAGAGCAGACGTATTGACTTAGAAGTATAGTCCAAAGCAAGATCCACGGGAGTGTGAGTTCAGGGCTTTTAAACCGGTTTCTCCTACAGATGAATAGGGTGATAAATCTCTACAGGCTTAGGTTTGATTAATTCTACGTAGGTTACCGAATTATATACCGATAACTTATTCATAACCAGTATTCCCAAATTTTAATTTCCCTTTAATTTCCCGTTTGAACTAAAAACCCAAATTCTGATTAGCCTTAGATAAACATAGTAACGATAGATAACGGTGCGTTCGATTTCTAGTCTTTGTGGGATCGATAATCTTTTAAAACTACGCGATACGACTGTATACTTGCAATAATCCTCATTCGACTCATAAAGTCGCGATCAGCCTCCACGTGGGTAACATGTAGATTCTCAGTAGTAGTTTGTAGACGCCTCGAGGATAGCTTTTGGAGTTAATTATTTAGTTGCTTATGTTGACTTAAGAAGGTTTTGCTCTAATATGTAACATCGGGGATGAGATCGTTTGAATTGAACCTTATGGTTATTTGATTGATAACAATTATGAGTTATTTTTATGTTGTTTTCAGTTGTTTTGAAATCATAATTCTGAATGATGAGATTGATGATGTTTGGAGGAGTTTTAATGAAGTTATTATTATGGGACTAAGATTTCCGCTGCGAAGTGATGGATTTATACAAATGATGTTCCGAAAGGGATTTGAAGTATTATTATGTTGGAAAAACCCGTGTTACGGAGCATGATGTTTTAATAAGATGTTTTTATGGCGATGTGACACCCTTGTTGGTGATTTTTGTTTAATTATTATTTAAATTATTCGCGAATTTTATTGGGGTTTTAGAAAGGTGTTACATTAGTGGTATCAAAGCAGGTCAGTCTGTCCGGCCAAGTTTTATATGATGTTTATGCCTTAATGATCGATTTGTGTGAAAACACAATCGATGTTTCGTTCCTCTAATGATTTTTTTTTGTATACAGAAAGAAATGGCTGGAGGAAGAAACGATGACGCGATTGCTGGAGCCTTAGAGGCATTAACTCAGGCAATGGCTCAGAATCAACAGAATCACCAGAATGGCGGAAATGATGATGAAGCTCGTGCGTGAGGAAGGTTTCAGAGGAATAACCCACCGACCTTCAAGGGGAGACATAACCTAGATGGTGCCATGGAGTGGCTAAAGGGGATTGAGAATATTTTCCACATGGTAATCTGTTCGGAAGAGCAGAAGATGCAGTATGGCACTCATATGTTGGAAGGAAAAGCTGAAGACTGGTGGCGAAATGCCCGTCAGAGAATGAAGATTATAGGTGCTGAGATTACGCGGGCTATGCTAAGAGCTTTCTTCCTTGAGAAGTATTTTCCTGAAGATTTGTGTGGCAGAAAGGATATCGAATTTCTTGAACTGAAACAAGGGGTACGACCGTTGCTGAGTATGCGGCTATGTTTGAAAAGTTAGTGAAGTACTGCCCACACTACAATAATCCGGAAGCGGGAGCCTCTAAGTGAGTTAAGTTTGAGAGTAGACTACATCCATAAGTCAAGCAAGGTGTTGGATATCTTGAGATTCGTTAGTTTCCTATACTGGTGAACAAGTGCAGGATCTTTGATCAAGATGGCCGATGTAAGTCATCCTATTACAAGAGTTTGAATGACAAGAGAGGAAAAGGTCAGGATCGTGGTAAACCATATACTGCTCCTGCTGAGAAGGGAAAATAGAAAGTTTCGGATGAGAAGAAGCCAAGTGAGGGAGGGGCTCCCGCTTCGGCCAAGTGCTATAAGTGCGGCGAACAAGTTAACCGTGTTAATGATTGTACTAATAAGGTGTTGCGATGTTATAGATGTGGTAAGACTCATGTCACTGAGTGCAAGAATGAAGGTCCTACTTGTTTTAACTGTGGTGAGAAGGGTCACATCAGTACCCAGTGTCAGAAACCAAAGAAGAATGTTGCTACTGCTGCTCAGACTACTGGCAGAGTGTTCGCTCTGAGTGGTTCAGAGGTCTCCAAGAAGGATAACCTGATCAGAGGTACTTGTTTTTATTAACAATGTTGAGTTGACTGCTATTATTGATAGTGGTGCTACTCATTCGTTTATTTCTCTGGAATGTGCTACTATGTTGGGATTGAAGTTGTCTGATATGAATGGTGGTATGGTAGTAGAACTTCCTGCTAATGGTTCTGTTACTACTACTTTTGTTTGTTCGAGTTGTCCTTTAACTATCTTTGGTAAGAGTTTTATGATGGATTTGGTGTGTCTATCCTTACACCAAATTGATGTTATTTTCAGAATGAACTGGTTGGAGTTCAACTATGTTCATATCAATTGTTATAATAAGACTGCGAGGTTTCCTTAGTTTGGTGACAGTGGAGAGTTGGTGTTTTTGTCTACTAAGCAAGTAGATGAACTCCTAGAAGATAAAGCTTTGATGTTTGTGATGTTTGCGTCGTTACAAGTTGATCGTGAAGCTGCAAGTGTTGAATTACCTGTTGTCTGTGAATTTCCAGATGACGTAAGTGATTTACCTCCAGAACGTGAAGTAGAGTTTGTTGTGGAATTGATACCAGGTATGATTCTGGTGTCAATGCCTCCTTATAGAATGTCAGCTTCAGAGCTGAGCAAGTTGAAGAAACAGTTGGAAGAATTACTTGAGAAGGAGTTTGTTCAACCGAGTGTTTCTCCGCGGGGTGCTCATATGTTTTTGGTTAAAAAGAAGCATGCTAGTATGAGGTTGTGTGTGGACTACATACAGTTAAATTAAGTGACTATTAAGAATAAGTATCCACTTCCTAGGATTGACTATTTGATGGATTAGTTGGTTGGCGCTAATGTGTTTAGCAAAATTGATTTGACGTCGGGTTATCATCAAATTCGTATTAAACCAAATGATATTTCGAAGACAACTTTCAGAATGAGGTATGGTAATTACGAGTATACTGTGATGTCGTTTGGTGTATCTAATGCGCCAGGTGTTTTCATGGAGTATATGAACAGGATCTTTCAAAAGTATCTAAATAAGTTTGTGGTGGTCTTCATTGCCGATATTTTGATTTATTCTAAATCAGAAGAAGAACATGCTGAGCATTTGAGGACTGTGTTGCAAGTATTGAAAGAGAAAAAGTTGTATGCAAAACTGTCAAAATGTGAATTCTGGTTGAAGGAAGTGAGTTTCCTTGGCCATGTAATTTCTGGTGGTGGAATCGCTGTAGATCCTTCTAAAGTTGATGATGTGTTGCAATGGGAGACTCCGAAGTCGGCTACCGAGATTAGAAGTTTTCTTGGTTTAGTTGGTTCTTACCGAAGGTTTATTGAAGGATTTTCTAAGTTGGCATTACCGTTAACTCAGTTGACTCGAAAGGGTCAAGATTATGTGTGGGATGTCGCGTGTGAAGAAAGTTTTGTGGAATTAAAGAAGAAGTTGACAAATGCTCCGATATTGATTTTGCCTAATCCGAGTGAGTCTTTTGTAGTGTATTGTGATGCATCGAAGATGGGTCTTGGAGGTGTATTGATGCAGAATGGACAGGTTGTTGCTTATGCTTTTAGGCAATTGAAAGTTCATGAAAGGAATTATCCTACACATGACTTAGAATTAGAAGTTGTGGTGTTTGTGTTGAAAATTTTGAGACATTATCTTTTAGGCTCTAAATTTGAAGTGTTTAGCAATCATAAAAGTTTGAAGTACTTGTTTGATCAGAAAAGGTTAAATATGAGGCAAAGAAGATGGCTCGAGCTATTGAAGGATTTTGATTTTGATTTGAGTTACCATCTTGGTAAAGCAAATGTGGTGGCTGATGCGTTGAGTAGGAAGTCTTTGCATATGTCGATGCTTATGGTGCGTGAGTTGGAGATGATTGATCAATTTAGAGATATGAGTTTAATATGCGAAGCGACTCATAATAGTGTGAAGTTGGGGATTTTGAAACTGACTAGTGGCAGTTTAGCAGAAATTCAGGAGGGTCAGAAATATGATTTGAAGTTGGTTGATCAGTTGACTTTGATTAACCAAGGGAATGGAGGTGAATTCAGAGTGGACGAAAATGGGGTAATGAGATTTGGTGATAGATTTTGTGTTCCAGATGTTTGAGAACTTAAGAAGAGTATCCTTGTGTTCCAGAAAGAAAATGATTTGATTTGGGTGATGTAATACCTCAAAATTTGCCCTCTTTTTTATACCCAATAACTGGCTTTTGCTTCGCATTCATCTGCATCTTCCATTAGGTCATAACTCATATTCATACATTTGCATGAGCTTCTAAGGCGTGGGATCAAGGTATTATGTGCGGGCCCGGATTTCTCTATTGTTGGGATCCATCAGAAACACCAGGTCAGGATTTCCTGGATGTGAATCAGGGTTTGGTTCCTTCTCCGTTCAAGTCACATCTTCATCAGTGTATATCAAAGAAGATCAGGATTTCTCATTCAAAGTTGGGTGTGTGGACAGTCATCAATTCAAGATCATGAGATTATGTTGAGGAGATTAGTGATCATCAGGACAAAGCATTTGTGGATTGGTTTGAAGGGCATTGGGTCATGGTCGATTGAGTTTACTGTTTGAATTGTTGGGATTCAGTGAAGATATGAGTTTGGCGTGAATTGAGAATTTGATTGGAATTAGACATATTAAGATTGATTGTGTGGATTCTTCGTAATTCAAGTTCAAATCCAATTCTTTTTTTTTTAATCCATGTTTTTGAATCCATACCTATTTTCATTTGAAAATCCAAAACCATTCATCATACACTTACAAACCATATCCAATTTTTGAGCCCAAGTCCATTCGTCCATTTTTTATATATCCATATCCATGTGTACGTTATGATCCATATCCTATTTCTAGGTACCTTCCCATATCAATTTTAAAACCAAATTCATATTTACACATATCCATTGCCTAGTTTCAAAATCTATACCAAATGGCCAATCCTGGAACAGTCAGTGGGCGGATGTCATTGCCTTTGCTTTTGGCTAAATACTTAAATATGCTTAAGGTTCCTGTTGCAAATA
Source organism: Lathyrus tuberosus (assembly GCA_022829125.1). Classification (NCBI taxonomy): domain Eukaryota; kingdom Viridiplantae; phylum Streptophyta; class Magnoliopsida; order Fabales; family Fabaceae; genus Lathyrus; species Lathyrus tuberosus. The sequence continues at coordinate 4,502,782 of JALAZF010000346.1, forward strand.
GAAGTGGATCATACCCCTTTTCACTCGACGCCACAAGAAACACAAGGTTCTTGTTTTCCGATAGAACTTCCACCCCTGCAAAGGCTATTATTTCCAAGTCAATTGTGTATATGCTAAAACCCGGCAATTCCGCAAAATAGCACCTTGAGAAATTGGTCAACATTTTTAAACAATATGAATCAGAAATTGATGAACTAGCAGGTATTCTAACTGCTAGTTTGAAGGAGCTCATGATACATTGAGAAGAAAATACATAGCACAAGGGAAATCTTACCAGAAATTTACAGCAAAAGGATTCTTAGCAGAAAAATGATAACATTGCAAAGTTTTTACAGCTTGATCAAGTCATAACACAAACCTCTAACTGCCATCAAAAACCAACTCCTAACCGATTCTAACAATTTCCTAACAAAATTTCCCAACTGAAACTAACATCAAAAACACTCTAACAAGCCTAACCTCCAAACTCTAACAGAACTAGACAGAACTTTTCTTCTCCTCTTCAATTCCTCTTCTTCAATTCTCTGCAAAAACCTCCAATCCTCATCAACACTTCAAGCTCCATTCACCTTCAAGCTCCATTATCTATCATCTTCAATTTCCTTCATCATCAATCATCAATCCGTTGAACCTGCAACCAAATTTCAAGGCAATTTGCAAACTGAGAATTCGACATTAATGAATCTTCAAGAAACCGCACAATAATCGTACAGAAGAAGAAAGAGCGAAAATGATAGAAGAAAGTAATTGGGGAAAAAGTGAGATCGAAGCATTACCTATGAAGTCGACGCAGACGCCGATCCGAGATTGCATCTTTCAATCCTTCATCAACAAATTTCAAAGCAAGAATCAGAAACCAGAAGAAATTCTTAACAATTAAGAACCGGTATTTGCTGCTTCAACCATCATCATCCAGAATCCGCAATTCAAACTAACAACATCGCCACAACTTCGAAGAACCTAAAATCGTTCTAAGAAAGCAACAAATTCAACCATGAGTAGTCCACAACAGGAATGATTCACAACGCCCACGCAAAGCAGAAGCTGATTGAAGAAGACGAAGCAATAGATGAGGAGAATCACGATAGTAGAAATGCACAGTTCAAGATCGTTTACCTCATAAGCGTCTCTGAAATTATGGTTTGGACTTCATCTTCCTCGCTGCAATCATGGCCACACTCCGAAGGTATGCTACTCGTGCGTCTCCATTATTTCTCCTCCGATTTCATCACCTGTTCATAGGGTTCGCGTTGAGAAGCCATTGCCCTAATAGTTGTGACGTGATTGGTGAGTGTTCATCGTTTAATTTGGGTTATAAGACTTAGGGTTCATGAGCTCTGTGGAGATGATTCGGAGAGATAGTTGAGAATTAGACGATGTCAGCCACATATTCAGGTTGAAAATGGTGAATCGGTAATGGTAAGACCTCCGCCGTCGTAGGAGATACCGGCGCGGTGTAGACGGAGGGAATACGGTGGTGTTTGAGGCATAGGGTGGTTTGATGAGAACGAAGAAAAACGTGAAGGAGTGAACGGAGAAGAAGGAACGGAGAGAAGCGGCGTGTGAACTGATGAGAAGAAGAAATACGTTCAAGAAGAAGTAGAGAAGATGATGTGCACTGAAGGCTTTAGGGTTCTCGTTAACCCTTTGTGTTCTGATACCAAACCGGCTTCTAAAGCCCATATTCATTTCCACATGCCCTGTTCAGTTCACACCTCCCCAAATCGGTATTGTATCCTTACATTTCATTTGTTCTTTCTTAGAATTTCATTTTGTAAATTGAGTTTTGATGTAAAGTTTAGATGTGGTTAAGAATATATCTCTGACTTAGGTTAATTAATTAATTTGACTAAGTAGACTTAGATTTTGCTAATTGATTTTTTTCTTAATCATTCGCTAATTGTTTTTGCTTAATTGCTTGTTTATCTTAATTACCCATTAATTGTTTTTTAGCCTAATTGTTCACTAATTGAATTTTTTGCTTAATCACACTAATTGAATTGTTGGTTTAATCGCATTAATTGATTTTTGCTTAAGTGCGCTAATTGTTTAGCTTAATGGTTCACTAATCGTTTTTAGCTTGATTGCTTGATGATTGTTTTTAGCATAATTGCTTGTAGTTTAATCGCACACTAATTGTTTTTAGCCTAATTGGTTCATTAATTGTTTTTGCCTTGATGGTCCACTAACTAGTTTTAGAATTAGAACTTTGAACTAATTGACATTGAGTTAGTTCTAACATCGATTAATCATTTTAATAGTTCATTTGTTAACTTTGTTAATAGTCTTTAATATTTTTTGCATAGGTGGTTGACTAAGTGTTGTTTACATTTTAGCATTGATTTCAATTACTTCTTATTGACATTTCCTTTTGATCTTAGTTGCTTACTTTGGTTATTTCCATTTAAACTTTGACTAATCTTTGAGTTTATTTTGTAGTGTTTCACATTAAACATAGAAGTCGCTGTAGTATACACAGCTGTTGTGCACAAAGGGTGCTGTAAAATGTTGATATCCTGGCTGGCTGCATATACACCCATTCTGTTCTGGAAATAGTAGCTGTTATAGACTGTTTTTACTTGTTGCTAGTTTTTACAGCTATGCAGGTGCTGGAGCGCTGTTGTTGCTGCTGTTTATGGCTTATGACCTTGTTTTATTGTCTTAAGAGCATTTGGTTCCATGCCTTTCACGGACCCATTTCACTTTCTAACACTTTTGCTCATTTATGCTAGATCGCTAGAAGTTGGCCGGTTTGCATATACATTGCTTGCGTTGCTACGGATTGATATCCGTTCGGTATCACTTCTCTTCTCTTTTACTAATTCTGCATTTTTCCTTTTTATGCCATGAGAAGTAGGATTGGGAGTCCGTGCCACTTGGTCGGCAATGATGGAAGTCCTCAATGGAGGCTCTATTTGTGATTGTTTAATATTGTGCCTGAAGACCTCTATGAGGCATCCCATTCCCATTTCCCCTGGTAAGACCTCCAAGGAGGCAATTGACAGAAGGTAGGGTTCGCAATCAACCCCCGTCATTCTGGTTGAGGCGTTCTTAGCTCTCATTACATGATAGAAGCTTTGAACATCACCTGTTCCTGTTATCGAGTCAGTTAAGTGGAAGATAGGGTTCGTAACCAACCCCCACACTTTGTCTTTAGCTCGCATTGACCGATGTTGATGCTTATGTGATATGATTCACATCTTCCCCTTTTTACTCTGCTCTCCATGGTGCTCGATACCATTGGATGAGTACCTACTTCCCACAGCTAGCTTGTTTGCCTTGGTTGATATGACCCCTTGGCTAAAGCTTCCCCTTTTTTCTACTTTGACTGTGTGACATTATTGTTGACTGACACTGTTTACTCTTTCATTGCGTGGTTGATTTATCCTGTGCTTACTTATCTGATGACATGATCCCTTAGGATTCCTCGCCCCACTTAATTTTTGATTAAGGCGGAGGTAGGAGAGACATTAGGATAGCAATCCATGTATGCTAACATTAGGTACACTTCCCTTTCTTACCTCAACCATAGGGCCATCATTGTATGATAACATTAGGACCTAGTTTCCCCTTAGCATTTTTCTTTCAAACCTTGAGTCTCTCTTTCTCATCTCAAAACAAAAGTAAAAAAAAAAACTTAATAAAGGCATAACATATATTGTATTTGAGCCTTTCATGTGAGAATAAGATAGTGAGGGGTCTTCTCTCACTTTCTTAGAATGTTTAGCGTACGTCCCGTCTTGGGTCGATATGCGAGGCATTCGATCCTACATGAAGGACTTAAATACAATATGCGTTACAAAACACAAAACAATCAAAACACATCTTTCTAAAAAAACTTCAAATAAACAATAACGTCTTTCCTTCGGGAATTCTTTTCTCATCTCACTCATTCTCAACGTACGAACGTGCTTCTCCTCGTTCTCTTGCAAGACGGTAACGCCTAAGTCTCCCTACAGCGAGCTGCAACACCTGAGCTAGAACGTTAGCCGTTCCCTGAAAAACACAAACAATCCATCCCTAGTGAGGGGGAACTACGTCGCTCTGATTCTCATGCTCCCGATGAGATACGTAAGCAGTGGGGTAGGGCCCATTCGAGCACTTCTTTTATTTTCCCTACATTTGTTTCTCTTTCTCTCTACTTTCCTTTTACAGTTCCTTTTCCAGTATTCTCTTCTTACACCCTTTGATTGAAGCAGCAAGCGTGGATCCCATCGGGTACGATGGACGCGTGGGGGTGCTAATACCTTCCTCACGCGTAACCGACTCCCGAACCCAGTTCTCTTGGTCGTGAGACCATGCTCTATCCTTTCCTTCAGGTTTATGCGGTGTTTCCTTTCCCTCTCATGGGATAAATACACATTGTTGGCGACTCTGTTTCGGTGCCACTTTCGCGTTTGTACCTGGATGAAAATCCTGGGAGCGACAGCTGGCGACTCTGCTGGGGACAGATTAACCTCTTGCTGGTCCATCCCTAAGCGAGTCAATCCTAACGCTTGTTTGTTTTTTTTTCTTTCTTTCGTTGGGTGTTTACTGTCGTGCTTTATTTTGCTGTTTATTTACTTTACTATATTTACTGCATTTTAGCATTACATATCATATTATTACTGTTGTGCTGGACTGGTTTTCTGTTTGGCGGGATGGGATTTCTGAGAGATAAGCCCATTACACAGGCTTGAGTATACACTTAGAATTAGAGTGGAGAGTAGTGGGACCTACGTGCCGTCTGGAGTGCGTTGGGTATTCACGAAATTCACAGCCAGACGAGGCTATCTTGGGACATGTTCTGACGTGCGTATCTTGCGCATTTCAGGATGTCGATCTAGAGAGTTGTCGACTCTGGTGACCATTCCCGAGGACTCAGTTGCGGCACTCCTCCCGAGTTGTGACAGTGGCAGACTACACTTTGTGGCAAACCCATTGCACATTCTCGATCCGAGGACCCAATGCTGGGAACTCGCTATAGGATATCTTTTTTTGAAAGTGAATCAGTGGAGGCACTCCTCGATTGGCGATAGTACTGTACCCTGAGGGATGAATGTACTATTGCTTCTCGACCTCAGTGCCAGAAGCTGAGGACCTTTTGTTTTGGAGAATCAGTTGAGGCCTCCTCGATTGATGATGATGCCAAACCAGAAATGGTGAACGTATCATCATTTCTCGACCTGAGAGCCCGGGATACTGAGGACCCTAGTACCCACATGTGAGAGGGGCGGGTTGTTTACAGGTCTGCAGGTAACCTTGACCTTTAACCTACCCGATATTCTGGTTTTCCTATCAGTGTGGACTCATCAGCCTGGTATTATGGTATTCTGACATTGTGACTATCCCGGTATTCTGATTAGGTCGGCACTCTGATTATGCCGATATTCTGGAATTTTGGTATTCTGATTATTCTGGTATTCTGATTATGCTGATATTCTGGCATTTTGGTATTCTGATTATTCTGGTATTCTGATTATGCCGATATTCTGGCATTTTGGTATTCTGATTATTCGGGTATTCTGATTATGGCGATATTTTGGCATTTTGGTATTCTGATTATTCTGGTATTCTGATTATGCCGATATTCTGGCATTCTGGTATTCTGATTATTTGGATATTTTGGTATTCTGGTATTTCTCTTCAGAGCAGACCTGTGAACTTATTCATTCATCGGCACAACACAACACTTATTCAGACTATATGGAAGCTTTGATCCTATGTCTTATTACATTCATATTATTGCATTGCATCTTGCATCTTGCATCATTTTGCATATCTTTCTCCAGGCTAGACCAGTGAGCTCATCCATCCTTTGACTCGACTTGCAGTTGGTTTCCCGACTTTCGTATTGGACTGGAATTAACTTTTGGGAGCATCATGAACTCGGAAGAGACGAATCAGCTTGTGACCAGGGCCGATGTTAAATTGATGAAAACTCAGTTGGACCAACTAATGGAAGTTGTGGCAGCCATGACAAGGGGAGGGGCCAATATTTAGAGAATTGAGAATGTCATTCCACCTCTAATGAACAATGTTGCTCAAGCTCAGCCGGTGTGAATCCCTATTGAGAATCAAGTTATGCAAGGACGTCCTTTTGTGTGAGGCGGACATTCGTCTTCTCTCGATGATGCTGATTATAACAGTTTTGCATTCTCTGTGCCAGATGTCCAAGGGGTAGTTCCAAAGATGAAGCCTAAGGATCCACGATCTGTTGATGACGAAAAATACTGTGTATTGGATGAGAAACTTAAAGCCCTGGAGAGGCGTGATACTCTTGAGTTGATTGGTTTGAGCATGTGTTTGGTGCCCGGCCTGGTAACGCCTCCAAAGTTCAAAACGCCGAAGTCTGAGCAGTACAAAGGGAATGCTTGTCCAAAGCAACATTTGGTGATGTTTTGCCGAAGAATGACCTGTCCACAACGACAAACTCATGATTCAATGTTTCTAAGACAGTCTGAGTGGGGCATCAGTGTATTGGTATATGCAGTTAAAGAGTGGTTGCATCCAGTCATGGTCAGATTTAGCCAGCGCCTTCGTGAAACAATACCACTATAATATTGACATGGCTCACAGCCGAACGCATTTGCAAGACTAGTCTCAAGCAGATAATGAATCATTCAGAGGGTATGCTCAGAGATGGAGAGAGTTAGCTACTCGTGTTCAACCACAACTTTCGGATAGAGAATTGGTAGATTAGTTCATGGATACCTTGCAAGGTGCGTACTTGGAAAAGATGATTGTCAATAGAGCGACAAAATTGTCTGACCTGGTAATGGTGGGAGAATGTATCGAGAGCCTGCTCAAATATGGAAAGATGCAAGACGTCTCGAACTTCCAAGCTAATGAAAGTGCATCAGTTGTCAGTCCTCAGAATCAATGGTCATATCGCTGTCATTCGCGTCAGCACGCCTGACAAAGACCAAGAAAGCCGAGAGGCATTTCACTCAGTTGCCAATGTCGTACAATCGGATATTGCAAGATTTAATTAAAGGTGGATTAATAGTGTCGAAGAAATTAAAGCCAGTGCCTTTTCCATTACCCACCAGGTTTTGATGTCGACGCCCGTTGTGACTACCATACTGGGGCACGGGGGCATTCAACTGAAGGTGGTAAGGGAGGTGGGTCCATCAGTCCAAGTTATGGAAGAAGGCACCGAGAGCAGTTGTGCATGTGGTTATCAGAGTGACTTCAAAGAGCAATTCTGAAGACGGCTAGCTCATTAGCGAATCATGCTTGGAAAGTCCCAGTTCCTCGAAGCTGGCAATCATTATATCATGTCATTTCTTTGCATTTGTAGTTTCTTTTCTGTTAAAGTGCAAACTCATTTGTAAAACTTGTATGTTTTTAATTGATAATGGTAATGAAATGAATATACATGTTATGATTAAATAAAGTCGTGTTCACTCATATTTTTTTATCGATATCATATGCTTGTTTAAGCATGAGCCTAGGGAAGATGACGAAATCGAAGACGCAAAAACTTCTGATTGTATGCTTTTGAACAAAAACCCTGTTGATGATGTACAGGCATTGTTTCAAATCCCCCAAACACTGGAGATATAAGGGAGATAGACCCTCGTTAACCCCTTTGAGCCTTGAAGTAGGAGTTTCTTTTCGTATGAAAAAACCCTCAATCTTAACCTAGGGCAAGGTAGGTGTCAGTTAATTTGACCAAGCGTTCAAATTTCAAAAGGAGTGTGCATCTGAGGATCCATTACCTTCTATTCCACCGTCAAGAGGTCAAGAGATGAGAAACCACAATGGTTATCCATCAACAATCAAGGAGTGAGGCAGTCACAACCCTTTCAACAAAGTCAAGACAAGCCAGTGTCACACGATTTGTTCCGAAAAAAAAAAGAAAAAAAAAAAAGAAAAAGAAAAAAAAGCCCGCTAAGTCGAAACTTGAAAACAAGCGACTTAGGCAAAAGTCAGGGCATCCCGCTGGACTTCAAAATCTAAAGATTCAAAAGAATCAGTCCAGGCAAAAATTAGGGATCAAAAAGCAAAAGAATGAGAAAGTGAAAAACAAGGCATTCCAAAAGAAAATCCTCGAGCAAGAACAAAGTCGTGTGACTATGAACAAAAGACAAAAGGGGTGAATGTTACTCCAAAACCTCATTGGGTCTCAAATTATCAGTTTCTTGGGTTCCTTAAAGATCACAAAATCTTTTTGAGAGGCGAGCGCTTGTGCAAATTAGCTGAACGTAGGACTGGAGAACATCAAGAAGAATGGGTAGGTTAAAATAAAACTTTGAGCCTTATATCCCTTCTTTCTCAAACCGTGAACCAGGCCACGTTACAACCTTTAAAAGACCTAATTGAAGTAGGGTTGTTTCGAAAGCATACTTCGGTTAATATCGTGTCAGTTCTGACTCCCAAGAGTATCTTTCTTACCATTCATGGTGGTATCGATGTGACAGTCAGATAAGTGATTCGTTCACTATATGTCACCATATTTTTCCAGTGAAAAGACTTGGATCTCAAAACTGTCATATGCATTGCATTAAAATTGTCATTTTCAAAACGATCAGTTTTACTTGCGAGTAAGTACAGGACATCAGGAAAGTTTCTACAATGGAAAGATTGATCAAGATAAGATGCAAACGCCAGAAGACTTCGTTGAGCAGGGGCAAGCCATTAAACGATCACGCCAAATGGGCAAGCCATTCCAAGACTCATCTAATCTGGGGTAATCACGTCGATAAATCTCTTCAATGTGTAGCCAAGTTGGGGCAGTCATGTTGAGAAAGTCTTTTCAGAGAGCGGTCAATCATAAGCAGTCACGTTGAGAAATCTCTAAAAGTTCAGCCAAACTGGGGGCAATCACGTTGAGATCCATTGAATCTCTCCAAAAGCATTCAAACTGGGGCAATTATGTCGAGATCCGATAAATCTCTCCACAAACGGGTAATATGGGGCAATCAGCTCAATTTGACAAATCTCTCTAAGATCAGTCAGGGGTAAAATCATCGCAAGGATTATATTGAGGCAGGCCACCTCAAGAGCACGAGAAGCTATCCTACTCCAAAAGACGGTTAATCAAAAGCACCTCTTCAAGATTCAGTATACTGGGGCAGAGTATTTCAAATCTTTACGAATTTTGTCGAGACAAATCCTTTCATACATTATGCAGTCTGGGGCAGTTACGTCGAGATCTATAAATCTCTCCGAGAGTTTGAATACCCTGGGGCATTTTGAATGCCAGGTTTTCTGTAAAATCCTCTTGAGACGATTTATCCCCATAGACCATGTGGTACGAGGCAAGTCGGGAGTTCGCTTGTGATATTTGGCATGCAGTCGATCAGTAGAAGTGTGAAGCGACAAAGTAGTTCCCAACATGGACTTTCTTTTCCTCGGCAAGGCGCCAGAGGGTATCGTTCCCCAGTGAGGTATTAGCATTTCTAGTTGCCCCCGGCAGAAATAGCCAAGACGGTACTGTCCTCGGCAAAGTATCCTCCCTAGTTAGAGACATAAGGTTTGGTTTCCCCAACCGGAGTTGAATTTGCCTTTCTCCAGCAAGAGTTCGAGTCCCTAGACAGGGTAGAGATGGTTTGATCTTCCCCTCCAAGTAGGTGGGCATCCTTTTACGAAGCTCCAATGATCGTTTCGCCCCAAGCAGAGACGGTTCCTTAGCAGGAAAGTACTTCCGGGAGGTGGTCATCCCCAGCGTATTTATAGAGCTTCATGATCCCCAGCAATATCGTCAAATGGTAGTACTGTAGCCAGCATGTTCAGAAAAAGATTCTCATTTCACTCTTTTGTCACAATGTTTACTGCTTGAATCCATCGTCGAGCCGACAGTCGCGCACGATGACTCGATATTAACAAGTCAGTTTCAAATGGGTAGTGTTGTATCTTATTAAGTCGATTCTCCCATCCAGTGCTTCCAACAGCTACAAGCTTTTCTGTGTCGATAACGGTTGTGAATCCCCAGTGAAGTCGTCATCCCAAGCATGGGGCATTTTGAAAATTCCCCAGCAAGAGATATTGCAAATCTATTATCCCCAATAGAGTTTGAAGAGGCGTGGTCTTCTGTAAAATCCTCTCAACGGACATTTACAGCACGAGCCGCTCTGAAGTGGGTCTCCCCAGCAGAGTTTGTTGTAAGCTCATTTCCCCAGCGGGGTTCTATGGTTATAGTTATTCCCCAAGCAGAATGGTCCAGATGGTGCCTCCCCAGCAAAGCTATCATTTCCTATAGTGACCTCAACAGGTTTGTCAGGTCAGTGCCCAGATCAGGAGATCAGGTCAATTTGTCTTCCCCAGTACGGTTAGCGACCACGAAGGCAATCCAACTTGTTATCCCTAGCGGAGTTGCCTACCTTTCCTCAGCATTTATTTTGCTGAGGACCTCCTGGAATTTTGCATATAGTATGCATAGCATCCTCAAAACGCGTAGCATTTCCATTGAGATGGAGCATTACGTCATGGAAAAATTCAAACATATGCATGTGAAGCATAAGCCAGTTTTGATAACTCGTGCGAGAGCCCAAAACTTTGCACCTTATATCATTGACAGAGCCAGAAAGAACATCTCGCTCATTCCCCAGCAGACATTTCAAAGCAGCGCAAAGGGTTTCATCATTTTTCTCCCCACAAAGTCATATCTCTCAGCTTACAAGTTTTTTGGAACCATTCCCGATAGGATTCCTGTAGCCGTCCCCGACAGCACTTTTGAGTTTTAACCATGCCAGTTCCCGACAGGTCCATTTACCCATCCCCGATAGGTAAGCCTTGGTTATAAATTGTAGCCGTCCCCGACATCACTTTTGAGTTTTAACCATACCAGTTCCCGACAGGTCCATTTACCCATTCCCGATAGGTAAGCCTTGATTATAAACTACAGCCGTTCCCGACAGCACCTTTGAGTTTTAACCATACCAGTTCCCGACAGGTCCATTTACCCATTCCCGATAGGTAAGCCTTGGTTATAAACTGTAGCCATTCCTGACATCACCTTTGAGTTTTAACCATACCAGTTCCCGACAGGTCCATTTACCCATTCCCGATAGGTAAGCCTTGGTTATAAACTGCAGCCGTTCCCGACAGCACCTTTGAGTTTTAACCTTACCAGTTCCCGACAGGTCCATTTACCCATCCCCGATAGATAAGCCTTGGTTATAAACTGTACCCGTCCCTGACAGCGCCCTTTAGTTTGAACCTTGCCAGTTCCCGACAGGTCCACTTGCCCATTCCCGATAGGTAACCCAGGTCCAAACTCACAAGTTCCCGACAGGTAGTTCACCAGTTCCCGACAGGTAGTTCACCAGTTCCCGACAGGCTTCCTATGGGGTCCAATGGTTCCAAATTCTTTCTCACAAACTTTTCTTCCTTGCCATCGTTTCATTTACAACATTTTTCTTTATCCACACAGTGCAAATTTTCTCGGTTATTTTGGTATTCAATCCCTATGTATCTTGAATTCCTGATAGCTATTGCTTTCATCCATTCAGATTCACAGTTGATTGAATAGGGGCAGTTGTAATACCTCAAAATTTGCCCTCTTATTTATACCCAATAACTGGCTTTTGCTTCGCATTCATCTGCATATTCCATTAGGTCATAACTCATATTCATACATTTGCATGAGCTTCTAAGGCGTGGGATTAAGGTATTATGTGCGGGCCCGAATTTCTCTATTGTTGGGATCCATCAGAAACACCAGGTCAGGATTTCCTGGATGTGAATCAGGGTTTGGTTCCTTCTCCATTCAAGTCACATCTCCATGTTTTTGAATCCATACTTATTTTCATTTGAAAATCCAAAACCATTCATCATACACTTACAAACCATATCCAATTTTTGAGCCCAAGTCCATTCGTCCATTTTTTATATATCCATATCCATGTGTACGTCATGATCCATATCCTATTTCTAGGTACCTTCCCATATCAATTTTGAAACCAAATTCATATTTACACATATCCATTGCCTAGTTTCAAAATCTATACCAAATGGCCAATCCTGGAACAGTCAGTGGGCGGATGTCATTGCCTTTGCTTTTGGCTAAATACTTAAATATGCTTAAGGTTCCTGTTGCAAATAGAAGTGGATCATACCCCTTTTCATTCAACGTCACAAGAAACACAAGGTTCTTGTTTTCCATTAGAACTTCCACCCCTGCAAAGGCTATTATTTCCAAGTCAATTGTGTATGTTCTAAAACCCGGCAATTCTGAAAAATAGCACCTTGAGAAATTGGTCAACATTTTTAAGCAATATGAATCAGAAATTGATGAACTAGCAGGTATTCTAACTGCTAGTTTGAAGGAGCTCATGATACATTGAGAAGAAAATACATAGCACAAGGGAAATCTTACCAGAAATTTACAGCAAAAGGATTCTTAGCAGAAAAATGATGACATTGCAAAGTTTTTACAGCTTGATCAAGTCATAACACAAACCTCTAACTACCATCAAAAACCAACTCCTAACCGATTCTAACAATTTCCTAACAAAATTTCCCAACTGAAACTAACATCAAAAACACTCTAACAAGCCTAACCTCCAAACTCTAACAGAACTAGACAGAACTTTTCTTCTCTTCTTCAATTCCTCTTCTTCAATTCTCTGCAAAAACCTCCAATCCTCATCAACACTTCAAGCTCCATTCACCTTCAAGCTCCATTATCTATCATCTTCAATTTCCTTAATCATCAATCATCAATCCGTTGAACCTGCAACCAAATTTCAAGGCAATTTACAAACTAAGAATTCGACATTAACGAATCTTCAAGAAACCGCACAATAACCGTACAGAAGAAGAAAGAGCGAAAATGATAGAAGAGAGTAATTGGGGAAAAAGTGAGATCGAAGCATTACCTATGAAGTCGACGCAGACGCCGATCCGAGATTGCATCTTTCAATCCTTCATCAACAAATTTCAAAGCAAGAATCAGAAACCAGAAGAAATTCTTAACAATTGAGAACCGGTATTTGCTGCTTCAACCATCATCATCCAGAATCGGCAATTCAAACTAACAACATCGCCACAACTTCGAAGAACCTGAAATCATTCAAAGAAAGCAACAAATTCAACCATGAGCAGTCCACAACAGGAACGATTCACAACGCCTACGCAAAGCAGAAGCTGATTGGAGAAGACGAAGCAATAGACGAGGAGAATCACGATAGTAGAAATGCACAGTTCAAGATCGTTTACCTCATAAGCGTCTATGAAATTATGGTTTGGACTTCATCTTCCTCGCTGCAATCACGACCACACTCCGAAGGTATGCTACTCGTGCGTCTCCATTATTTCTCCTCCGATTTCATCACCTATTCATAGGGTTCGCGTTGAGAAGCCATAGCCCTAATAGTTGTGACGTGATTTGTGAGTGTTCATCGTTTAATTTCGGTTATAAGACTTAGGGTTCATGAGCTCTGTGGCGATGATTTGGAGAGATAGTTAAGAATTAGACGATGTCAGCCACATATTCAGGTTGAAAATGGAGAATCGCTAATGGTAAGACCTCCGCCGTCGTAGGAGATACCGGCGCGGTGTAGACGGAGAGAATACGGTGGTGTTTGAGGCATAGGTTGGTTTGATGAGAATGAAGAAAAACGTGAAGGTGTGAACGGAGAAGAAGGAACGGAGAGAAGCGGCGTGTGAACTGATGAGAAGAAGAAATGCGTTCAAGAAGAAGTAGAGAAGATGATGTGCACTGAAGGCTTTAGGGTTCTCGTTAACCCTTTGTGTTCTGATACCAAACCGGCTTCTAAAGCCCATATTCATTTCCACACGCCCTGTTCAGTTCACACCTCCCCAAATCGGTATTGTATCCTTACATTTCATTTGTTCTTTCTTAGAATTTTGTTTTGTAAATTGAGTTTTGATGTAAAGTTTAGATGTGGTTAAGAATATATATCTGACTTAGGTTAATTAATTAATTTGACTAAGTAGACTTAGATTTTGCTAATTGATTTTTTTCTTAATCATTCGCTAATTGTTTTTGCTTAATTGCTTGTTTATCTTAATTACCTATTAATTGTTTTTTAGCCTAATTGTTCACTAATTGAATTTTTTGCTTAATCACACTAATTGAATTGTTGGTTTAATCGCATTAATTAAATTTTGCTTAAGTGCGATAATTGTTTAGCTTAATGGTTCACTAATCGTTTTTAGCTTGATTGCTTGATAATTGTTTTTAGCATAATTGCTTATAGTTTAATCGCACACTAATTCTTTTTAGCCTAATTGGTTCATTAATTGTTTTTGCCTTGATGGTCCACTAACTAGTTTTAGAATTAGAACTTTGAACTAATTGACATTGAGTTAGTTCTAACATCGATTAATCATTTTAATAGTTCATTTGTTAACTTTGTTAATAGTCTTTAATATTTTTTGCATAGGTGGTTGACTAAGTGTTGTTTACATTTTAGCATTGATTTCAATTACTTCTTATTGACATTTCCTTTTGATCTTAGTTGCTCACTTTGGTTATTTCCATTTAAACTTTGACTAATCTTTGAGTTTATTTTGTAGTGTTTCACATTAAACATAGAAGTTGTTGTAGTATACACAGCTGCTGTGCACAAAAGGGTGCTGTAAAATGTTGATATCCTGGCTAGCTGCATATACACCCATTCTGTTCTGGAAATAATAGCTGTTATAGACTGTTTTTACTTGTTGCTAGTTTTTACAGCTATGTAGGTGCTGGAGCGCTGTTGTTGCTGCTGTTTATGGCTTATGACCTTGTTTTATTGTCTTAAGAGCATTTGGTTCCATGCCATTCACGGACCCGTTTCACTTTCTAACACTTTTGCTCATTTATGCTAGATCGCTAGAAGTTGGCCGGTTTGCATATACTTTGCTTGCGTTGCTATGGATTGATATCCTTTCGGTATCACTTCTCTTCTCTTTTACTAATTCTGCATTTTTCCTTTTTATGCCATGAGAAGTAGGATTGGGAGTCCGTGCCACTTGGCCTGCAATGATGGAAGTCCTCAAAGGAGGCTCTGTTTGTGATTGTTTAATATTGTGCCTGAAAACCTCTATGAGGCATCCCATTCCCATTTCCCCTGGTAAGACCTCCAAGGAGGCAATTGACGGAAGGTAGGGTTCGCAATCAACCCCCGTCATTCTGGTTGAGTCGTTCTTAGCTCTCATTACATGATAGAAGCTTTGAACATCACCTGTTCCTGTTATCGAGTCGGTTAAGTGGAAGATAGGGTTCGTAACCAACCCCCACGCTTTGTCTTTAGCTCGCATTGACCGATGCTGATGCTTATGTGATCTGATTCACATCTTCCCCTTTTTACTCTGCTCTCCATGGTGCCGATACCATTGGATGAGTACCTACTTCCCACAGCTAGCTTGTTTGCCTCGGTTGATATGACCCCTTGGCTAAAGCTTCCCCTTTTTTCTACTTTGACTGTGTGACATTATTGTTGACTGACACTGTTTACTCTTTCATTGCGTGGTTGATTTATCCTGTGCTTACTTGTCTGATGACATGATCCCTTAGAATTCCTCGCTCCACTTAATTTTTGATTAAGGCGGAGGTAGGAGAGACATTAGGATAGCAATCCATGTATGCTAACATTAGGTAGACTTCCCTTTCTTACCTCAACCATAGGACCATCATTGTATGATAACATTAGGACCTAGTTTCCCCTTAGCATTTTTCTTTCAAACCTTGAGTCTCTCTTTCTCATCTCAAAACAAAAGTAAAAAAAAACACTTAATAAAGGCATAACATATATTGTATTTGAGCCTTTCATGTGAGAATAAGATAGTGAGGGGTCTTCTCTCACTTTCTTAGAATGTTTAACGTACGTCCCGTCTTGGGTCGATATGCGAGGCATTCGATCCTACATGAAGGACTTAAATACAATATGCGTTACAAAACACAAAACAATCAAAACACATCTTTCTAAAAAGCTTCAAACAAACAATAACGTCTTTCCTTCGGGAATTCTTTTCTCATCTCACTCATTCTCAACGTACGAACGTGCTTCTCCTCGTTCTCTTGCAAGACGGTAACACCTAAGTCTCCCTACAGCGAGCTGCAACACCTGAGCTAGAACGTTAGTCGTTCCCTAAAAAACACAAACAATCCATCCCTAGTGAGGAGGAACTACGTCGCTCTGATTCTCATGCTCCCGATGAGATACGTAGGCAATGGGGTAGGGCCCATTCGAGCACTTATTTTATTTTCCCTACATTTGTTTCTCTTTCTCTCTACTTTCCTTTTCCAGTTCCTTTTCCAGTATTCTCTTCTTACACCCTTTGATTGAAGCAGCAAGCGTGGATCCCATCGGGTACGATGGACGCGTGAGGGTGCTAATACCTTCATCACGCGTAACCGACTCCCGAACCCAGTTCTCTTGGTCGTGAGACCATGCTCTATCCTTTCCTTCAGGTTTATGCGGTGTTTCCTTTCCCTCTCATGGGATAAATACACATTGCTGGCGACTATGTTTCGGTGCCACTTTCGCGTTTGTACCTGGATGAAAATCCCGGTAGCGACAGGTGATTGTGGATAGATTAACTAAGTTGGTTCATTTCTTACCGGTGAAGATTAATCATCCTATGCAGAGATTGGCTGAGATGTATATTGAGGAAATTATGAGGTTACATGGTATTCCTTCGAGTATCATGTCAGATAGAGATCTGAGGTTTACGTCAAGGTTTTGGGAAAGTTGCAGAAAAATTTGGGTACTAAGTTGAGATTGAGCTCCACTTATCATCCGCAGATAGACAGTTAGACAGAGAGAACTATCCAGTCTTTGGAGGATTTGTTGAGGACTTATGTGTGTTAGACCAAGGAGATGCTTATGATAGCCACTTGTTGTTGATTGAGTTTACGTACAACAATAGTTTTCATGCTAGTATTGGGATGACACCATATGAAGCGTTGTATGGTAGGAGGTGTAGAACTCCATTGTGCTGGTATGAGTCAGGCGAGAGTGTTGTACTCGGGCTTGAAATTGTGCAGAAGATGACTGAGAAAATCAAGATGATCCAAGAGAGGATGAAAGCTTCTCAGAGTCGTCAAAAGAGTTATCATGATAAGAGGAGTATGGTACTTGAGTTCCAGAAGGATGATCATGTGTTCTTGAGAGTTACTCCAATAAATGGTATTGGTAGAGCTCTGAATCGCGAAAGCTGACACCATGATTTGTTGGCCCGTATCAGATTGCTGAAAAGATAAGTGAGGTGACCTATCAAATTACTTTACCGCCGTCACTTGCAAATCTTCATGACGTGTTTCATGTATCTTAGTTGAGGAAATACATTCCGGATCCATTGCACGTAATACAAATAAATGATGTACAGGTGAGAGATAACCTGACTGTTGAAGCGTCAACCGTGCGGATTGATGGTCAAAAAGTGATGCAGTTGCGGGATAAAGAGATTGCCTTGGTGAAGGTATTGACGGGTGAACCAACTGGTGGAAGTTGGACTTGAGAGCGTGAGGATCAGATGGGGGAGTCGTATCCGACTCTGTTTTCCTTATGTAATTATCGGGACGAAAATTCTTTAAGCGGGGGAGAATTGTAACACCCCTGGATTAATAATTAATTATTTAATTAGTTATTCGTGATTATTTATGAATTATTGATGAATATGTGATGTATTGTTGATTATGGTGTGTTGTCTGTGTTGAATGTTATGGTAATGTTATGTAGAGATAGTGAGAGCATGATGGTAATGTTATGTGGAATTAGTGAGGGTGAGATGGGAAAGGCATATTAAGGGTCTAAGGGTTAAACAAGGAAAATAGGAAAAAAGGATTCATTGTACGATCGTGTTTTGGAGAGCCTGAGAGAAATAGTGGAAAAAGCTAGGGCTCAGAGGAATTTGCTGTAGAACTAAAAAGGGAAGATTACGCTAGGAATCTAAGGTATGGGGAGTAGTTCTTATTATTATAATTGATATAGGGATTTAGATGTGTGTAGGATTGTATTTAGGTGTTTTGATGAATATGAATCCATGATGAATTTGATGAATTTTTGATGCAAAAATACCATGAATTGATACCCATAACATGTATATTGATGCACTATTATTCTATGATGAATAGATATGGAATTATATGAGTTTTGGACTATCATTGTATGGAAATCGTATGGAAATTTGGGACTGAACTATGCAGAAAACGCAACAGCAGGTTGTTGTCACGAAGCAAGTGCCAGGCGAGCCATATCGTCATCGGGCGAGACAGCTGGCGAGGGAAAATGGAAAAATTGGGTGCTCCTAGCTTTCAAGCAAAGCACCTCGGAGCCGTAGGGCGAGCCTCCAGGAAAAGGCCAGTCACCGGACGAGCGTCGGGCAACGAGGAAACGAGGTGAGCGCCTCAAGGTCGTCGGGCGATGGCCAGGCGATGCATCCTGAAAGAATTTTCTAAGTGTCATAACTTGAGTTTCCGGACTCCATTTGACGTGTCGTTCGAAGTGTCGAAAAGCTAACACGATGACCTATAGTTTTATGGAATAAAATGAGTAAAATGATGCAAGTTTCCCGTACCTATTCTTTGATGAAATTGGATTATTACATGATTGCTTTGTTATGATGTATGTTTTATGATAAATTGATGTTGTTGGGTTGTACTATGAAGTATTTGATATTGTTATGATGAATGAAGATGATGTTGTGCATGTTTAATGTGTATACATGCTATGTGAGTAATATTGTTAATGATTTCATGAATGAGGATGCAATTTGACTAGCAGTGGTCGTGTTTTGTTATGTTGTTGTGCATCATGCATTCATGGCATACTTTGGACGTTGGTCCGCCCATGTTGATTAGGATGTTGGTCCAGTGTTGGCCTTAATCCCATCATGCGTATTTATGTTGTGCTCCGGTTCCAAGAGGGAAGATCCTATGGTGGGGATCTTTGAAGGGTGATGGCCAAGTGCCCATCAAATGAATTGGTACCACATGCATGAGTCTATATTTTTACATTTCATCCTATGTGACATTGTATAATTGTTGTTTAAATGATGATTCGATGATGTAGTGACTTAAGTGATGTTTGTGTCGATGTTGTGATCTAATTGATACCTGGTGTTTGATTGTTGATTTGATGATAGAACGATGTCGTGAATGAAGTGTTGACAGGAAGGTGTGAGTATAATATGTGATATATAGTGATATGTGGATTTGTGATAATGTTGTTGTAACTACTATATTTATTCCGTATATCTCTTATAATGATTCGTGATTACTCATCCTGCCTGTTTGAATGTTGCCTCCACGTGGGTAACGTGCAGATTCTCATGAGTAGTTTGTAGACGCCTCGAGGATAGCTTTTGGAGTTAATTATTTAGTTGCTTATGTTGAATAAAGAGGGTCTTGCTATGATATGTAACATCGGGGATGAGATCGTTTGAATTGAACCTTATGGTTATTTGATTGATAAGAATTATGAGTTATTTTTATGTTGTTTTCAGTTGTTTTGAAATCATAATTTTGAATGATGAGATTGATTATGATTGAAGGAGTTTTTAATGATGTTATTATTATGAGACTAAGGGCCCGTTTGTTTTGACTTTTTTTAAAAATGATTTTTATAGTGTAACATATTTTTTGTGTAGAATTTTTTTTCAACGAAACTTTTCATAAACGTTTCAAATAAAAATTTTGTTTGAATAGTTATTCTTAAAATGCTATTTTAGTTATTTAACCAAAACTTTTTTTGGATATCAACATTTCAAAAAATTACTTAATTTTGAAGCTATTTCAAATAGTTTTTCATAAAAATCATTTTTGAAATACAACTTTTTGAAAAAATTGCGATTTCGATAATACATTGATCTTCAATAATGTGTGTTTGTTATAGAATGTCAAAATTAGTCTTTCAACTCAGAAAAAACAAATATAAACAACTTGCTATATTTTGAAAAACAGTTTTATGAAATCCATTTTCAAAAATACAAAGAAAAAATCTATTTTTTTAAAGCTGAAACAAACTGGCCCAAAGATTTCTGCTGCAAAGTGATTGATTTATATAAATGATGTTCTGAAAGGGATTTGAATTATTATTACGTTGGAAAAACCGATGTTACGAAGAAAGATATTTTAATAGGATGTTTTTATGACGATGTGACATCTATGTTGGTGATTTGTATTTAATTATTATTTAAATTATTCGCGAATTTTCTTGGGGGTTTTAGAAGGGTGTTACAACGAGTCTCCAAGAGATGGACACGCGGGAGGTGTACTTTTGCTGCCCCTGATGGATTGGACCAACACTTCAGGACCATCCTGGATACGAGCAGGGCCGACCCAAAGCATATAGAGGCCCGAGACGAATTTTGATATATGGTCTCTAAAATTTTTATATTTTGAAAATTAAATCATATATTACTTTATTATAATTAATTAGATTTAATAATTTTCAATTGATAATAGAATCATTATCCAATTATAATTGAAAAAATGTTGATCATAATTAAAGTTTTACTTATTTTTAATTTAAGTATTATTTATTCTTTTGATTTAGAGCTATTGATTCTCACCTTAATAACATAAAATTAAATTTTCACTAATATAAGAGATCAAGTAAAGCTTTGAAAAAAGTTGATCTTAAATTTTGATTATTGTTGTCAAATTATTCTCACCTTAACAATATAAGATTATAGTATATATATATATATATATATATATATATATATATATATATATATATATATATATATATATAAATAAGGTATTTTTTCTCGGCTGTAATTATTATTATTTACTTTTTCATCTTTTTGTAACAATTTTCCCAAAAGTTCATATGACTATACGTTTTGCATGTTATAATGTTATTAAAGTGCATTTCAACTTGTTGAAACACAAACAGCAAAACAAGCATTGAATAATAAAAAACAAAATGTGGAGGTCGGGCCTGGACACGGGTAGATTGGGCCAGCCAAATGCCCAATCCAGAATAACCATTAAAAACTAGTTTCTTGGCTTTCAACTTTAAAATTAAACTCTCGTCTCTTACTTTCTAATTTTACAACTTGAAAACGCTTTCTATCGCATCACACTAAACTCTCGTCTCTAACTTCCCGCTTTCTATCGCATCACTCTTACGATCGTTCTCTTTTTTTCATTCTCTGTGAATTCTATCGCAATCAATCTATGGAAAATATCGATGCAACTCTAGACTCTAATTTGAAGAAATTGAAAATTGCTCTTCCAAATGTGTCACCTGTACCGCCGCAAATATATTCCAATCTTGAAATCTTACAAGTAAAGAAAGAGGTTAGTATGGATGTTTTATTAAACACAGCGCGTGATCTCTTATCTAGGGCAAAGAAGGCAAAAAAAACTCGATGAAGATTTCCCTACAAGGTCATTCTCAGACAAATTCTGAAAATATTCATCTAAATACGATCGTATAGTGCTGACACTCAACAGTGTCCCAATAAAAGGAAACGCATTCAAACAATTTCGCCATCATCTGCGCAAAATCATAGATTTATGGGAAAAAAAAGCAAACCATGAGTAAAAGAGCACTCTTCTATTACAGTAGAAGGTTATTTGACAAACAGGTAAAAAAGAATCTTTCCATTGTTAACATATACTTATGTTTTATTTTCTAAATTGTAATTTGTTTTTGTTTTTTAACAGCAACAATCGGATTATACTCTTTCCAGTATTGCGCTATCACTCAATTGCACTCTTGACTGCTTACCCGTGTATATCAAACCTTATGGTAGAGTTGTTGGCGATTTGAAAATTTCATACCATACTTCTATGATAGAAGATGCTATAGATTATAAGTATTTCATAGATTACAAAAAAGTGGATTTGTCGGGGAGCTCTATACCTATACTCGTTGATAAAATTTCAAACATCGCCAGTGGAGTACTTTTCATTTTGTTAGTGGAAAGTCATGCAATCCTTAACATTCTTCATTCAGCTGAATTTCAGAAAAAATACAGATGCATTATAGTTAGTACCAGTACTTGCATTAATGGATGGAGACATATTTGGATTTTTTATAATGAATTGTTACAAATATGGGTCCGCGAATATGTCATATGACAGTGAAAACTTGGCAACTCCCGACCTTTATTGGTTGGGAGTTCTGCCAAGTGATATTGCCAAATACAACATCGATGGCAAATATACACAATCCTTGACCGAAGGAGAATTGCAACGTGTGAAGAATGTGCTGAGTAAGCCTTACATGAAGAAACATTCTACTTGGGTGAATGAATTACGGATAATGCTTGACACCAAACTAAAAGTTGAGATATTGGCGGCAAAGGGGAATTGGTTTTCCGAAACTTATTTACCGTTAAAGCTAAAAACGGAATTTGGAAAGATTAAAGCTGACATAATAAGGTGGGTGTTGGGATTGCAAAGAAGATTCGCAATGAGCGTGATGATCAAGAAATTCTAACCAAAGTTTCTCAAGAATTTAATTACTAAAGAAACTTCTCTATAGAAATCTCAGCAGGTATGCTCTCGTGTTTTTTATCCTTACGACAAGAATTTTGAATTTGTTGATGAGATTTTTTAACCTGTATATGCAGGTGGCGGAGGCGGACAATGAAATGGCTTTTCAATCAACCAATGACCCCAATCCATCTTTAATTGCTTTTTTATTTGCATATTTAATTTCCTTTTAATGTGATTTCTCTGATAGTCTCTGATAGTTTATGTTCTGCTAAGTCTTTGCAGTTACAGATTCATTTAAAATTGTTGTCCTCTATTAGTAGGGCCCAAAGAATCAGAATCAAGCCCAATTGGATGAGAGATTATGAATTAAAATAAATGGACTATTAGTATTTTTACTCTAATATTAGTTGTTCTATGTTGGTCTTGACCCAATTTCCAGCCCATTAGGGTTGCGTTTGTATTTAAGCAAATTTTAGTTGTTGAATGAAGTAAGAATCAATTCAGAATTTTATTATTTTACTTCCTTCCTCTTGTTTATGTGTGTCTTAGAATAAACCCTAGATCTAAGATAAAATAGTTGTGGAAACCTCTTTATCAATTGGTGCTTTCATCAATTGGATTCATGGCCCCCCTCCCAAACCACCTAACCCTAGAGATATCATAGATGAAGTTGTTCAAACAGCTCATGTGCATCTTGATAATGCTTTGGCATAAACCCAGCAACAAATGGATGAACGATTCGATAAAGCAACTGCAGATTTGGAACTCATACAGACCCGAATGGACAAAGCAAATTTCAGACTCTAGGTATGAGAATATCATGGGGATGCTCAATAAACTCGCTACTCAAAAAGACAAGCAACAAACAGCAACTGTTCATACATCGACAACATCAACCATAACTCATACAACAACAGCAGCTTCTCATTCAGGTATAATTCATGTTTCTAACCATAGCAGCCCTTTTTCCATACCTACAAATGTAACACCCTTCTAACTCAACAATTATTTCGCATACATATGGAAATTTAAATCAAATAAAATCACCGCTCAAGGGTGTCACACTTCACAAGGCATCGTAATTATTTTTCTGCTCCGTAACACGGGTTACAACATATAGGAATAACGACTTATTTTGGATCAACACCTCCTTTAAAACAAAACGTTGCAGCGGAATTATCGTCATGAAAATAAAATCTCCATTATAAAACAACTCATAATAATTTAATCTCCTAAAAATTGGAATTTAAAACAACTCAACATCTTCAAAAATCCTCATGAAACATGTTAATTAAAGTAACACAATATTTCAAACAAAAGTGTTACCAACCCCGATGTTACATAATCAGAGCAAGACACACCCTCTACTCAACCGAAAAGAAAACTGACTCCAAAGCTAACTCTTCATGCACCGCGAACTATTCTTGGTTATCTGCACGTTACCCACGTAGAGGCAACATTCAAACAGGCAGGGTGAGTAATCACAATTCAATATAATCATATAAAGAAAAGACATTAACAGGGCAATAGTTGTTTACATCAAATACTACAGCGACTCACCCAAAACATCATAGAAAACATCACATCACCAATATCACTCATATGCAATCATGCAATGCCACCAAGAATGAAATGCAACGTCATAAAAATGCATGTGGTACCAAATCGTCATAATAATGGACACTAGGCCATCAACCCTCCAAAGATCCCCACCAATAGGATCGATCCCGCAATTGGAACCAGAGCACGTCATAATTACTTCATATCTGCACAATGGGAATGAAGCGTCGTCACAGAGTATGCATATGAATGTATGATACACAACATCACTAATCATCATCATCATCATCTAATAAACATCATAATGTGCATCATCATTCATTAATCCTCATATACGTCATATCATCACATATTCGTCAAACAATCATCAAAACATCATCGTATACTCATCAGTAACATCATGAAAAATCATCATATAACGCGTCAACACATAGCAGCAATTTACAGCAACATCACAGCATTACCCAACAATCAACACGCATTTATCAAACATACCTCATTATGCCCTACAACCACTACACACCTTTGCATCATTTAATCATGCATTTCATATTATCACATCAACATCAACAAAACAAGCATATAATACTTCAATACATGCTCACAACATCACAGCAACAAAACAACATTTACATAATATAAAATATACAATTTTCCACTAATTTCCAGCTAATAAAATAATATTTTCAGTCCCAGTTCGCACTAAGCGGGTCCCTACCCGCGGTAAGCGCGCTGCTCACTGCCTCGAGGAGGGGAAATTCCTTTAGACCGCGCTAAGCGCACTAGGCCGCGCTAAGCGGGCTCTGGGATTTCTGCAGAAAAACCCTGCGATAACTCCACTTCTCCATCTGCGATTTAACACCCCTAAACCAGATTTTATCCTCAAATTTCTACAGATTATGTTATCATAACCTATAACTATCACCTATACATCAGTAACAACAATCATCACATAAAAAATAATCAAAATCCATCATCTCTACCCTCCAATTCCTAGGTTTTCCCCCAAAACCCCAATTACCCACCAACACCTAATCTTTATATCAAAATATTGCAAGGTGATACTCCCCATACCTTAGAATATTGTCTCCTTCGACTTCTCTTTAAGTTTCTCCGGAATTCTTCTATGCCCTAGCCTCCTTCTCACTTGTTCTTCAGAGCACCTTTGCCTCTTCCTCAAAAATAATACGAATAATGAGTTCTTTTCACTATTCTCTCTTAAAATACCCCTAAATGTGCTCTTCCCATTATACCCTCACTTATCCATCCCTAATGACCAACATACCCTCAATACTCCCACTTCTATTATTTTAAATAATAAACAATAATCGGAATAATACTATATGATTATTCTTACTATTAATATTATTAAAATAATTTCACCACAATGCATCGTGCCACATAACCACATATCGTCAAAATCACCTTATATCCTCAAATAAGCAACAATTAATCATAATCGAATTTGGGGTGTTATAACTCTCCCCCACTTAAGGAATTTTCGTCCTCGGAAATTTACCTGAAGCAAATAGAGTCAGATATGACTCCTTCATCTAGTCTTCGCGCTCCCAAGTCCAACTTTCACCAGCTGGTCCTCCCCACAGAACTTTCACCAAAGCAATCTCTTTACCTCGCAGTTGTTTCATTTCTCGACCATCGACACGCACCGGCAATACTTCCACAGTCAGGTTATCCCTCACTTGTACATCATCCATCTGAATCACATGCGACGGATCCGGAATGTACTTCCTCAATTGAGACACATGGAACACGTCATGCAAATTCGCAAGTGACGACGGTAAAGCAATTCGATAGGCTACCTCTCCTATCCTCTACGATATCTTATATGGACCAACAAAATGTGGAGTGAGCTTCCTAGATTTTAAAGCTCGACCCACACCAGTCACTGGCGTCACTCTCAAAAACACGTGATCTCCCTCTTGGAATTCAAGTGCTTTCCTCCTCTTATCATGGTAACTCTTCTGACGACTCTGTGAAGCTTTCATCCTCTCTTGGATCTTCTTAATCTTCTCAGTCTTCTCTTGCACAATTTCAGGCCCGAGTACCACACTCTCGCCCGATTCATACCAACACAACGGAGTCCTACACCTTCTCCCATACAAAGCTTCATAGGGCGCCATTCCAATACTAGCATCAAAACTATTATTGTACGTGAACTCAATCAACGGTACATGGCTATCCCATGATCCTCCATGATCCAACACACAAGCCCTCAGCAAATCTTCTAAAGATTGGATAGTCCTTTCTGTCTGACCGTCCGTCTGCGGATGATAGGCAGAACTCATCCTCAACTTAGTACCCAAAGTATCTTGCAAACCCTTCCAAAACCTCGATGTAAACCTCGAATCTCTATCTGACACAATACTCGAAGGTACCCCATGTAACTTCACAATCTCCTCAATATACATCTCGGCTAGCTTCTGCATGGAATGATTAATCTTCATCGGCAAGAAATGAGTCGACTTAGTCAATCTATCCACTATCACGCAAATTGAATCATTTCCCTTAGCAGTCTTCGGCAACCCCACCACAAAATCCATGGAAATACTATCCCATTTCCATTCTGGAATCCTCAACGGTTGCATCATACCTAAAGGCTTCTGATGCTCAACCTTCGACTTCTGGCAAGTCAAACACGCATAAACAAACTCCGCAACATCCTTCTTCATACCTGGCCACCAAAACAACTTCTTCAGATCCTGGTACATCTTCGTAGCACCGGGATGAATACTCAACTTAATTCGATGTCCTTCTTCAAGAATGCTCTTCTTAATATCTGGGACATCTGGAACACATACTCTATCTCGAAACCTCATCACACCATTCTCATCAATCCGGAAGTCACCTTCGTTACCTTGGTTGATCAAGGTCAACTGGTCCACCAACTTTAAATCGGATTGTTGTCCCACTCTGATTTCTTTCAGAATACTACTAGTCAACCTCAACATTCCTAACTTCACACTGTCAGGAGTCTCTTCACATACCAAACTCAAATCTCTGAATTGCTCAATTAATTCCAATTCTTTTACCATAAGCATCGACATATGCAATGACTTTCTGCTCAATGCATTGGCCACTACCTTTGCTTTGCCTGGATGATAACTCAAATCAAATCGAAATCCTTCAACAACTCTAACCACCTTCTCTGCCTCATATTTAATTCCTTCTGATCAAATAGGTACTTCAGACTTTTATGATCACTGAACACCTCAAATTTAGAGCCAAACAGATAATGTCTCCACATCTTCATCACAAACACCACAGCGGCTAACTCCAAGTCATGTGTAGGATAATTCCTCTCATGAACTCGCAATTGTCTCGAAGCATAGGCAACAACTTGTCCATTCTGCATTAATACTCCACCAAGACCCATCTTCAACGCATCGCAGTACACCACAAAAGACTCACTCAGATTAGGCAAAAATCAACACTGGAGTAGTAGCCAATCTCTTCTTCAACACTACAAAACTCTCTTCATAAGTTACATCCCATACAAAAGTTTGACCCCTTCGAGTCAACTGAGTCAATGGTAGTGCCAACCTAGAAAAGCCCTCAATAAACTTGCGGTAATAACCCGCTAATCCCAAAAAACTTCCTATCTCAGTAGCAGACTTCGGAGTCTCCCACTGCAATACAGCGTCAATCTTAGAAGGATCAACGACAATACCACCACTTGAAATCACATGGCCAAGGAAACTCACTTCCTTCATCTAGAACTCACACTTCGACAGCTTTGCATACAACTTCTTCTCTTTCAACACTTGCAACACAGTCCTCAAATGCTCGACATGTTCTTCTTCAGAACTAGAATATATCAAGATGTCATCGATAAACACCACCACAAACTTATCCAAATACTCATGAAAAATCTGATTCATGTACTCCATGAACACACCAGGTGCATTAGATACACCAAACGGCATCACAGTGTATTCATAGTGTCCATACCTCATTCTGAAAGTCGTCTTTGGAATATCGTCAGGCTTAACACGAATCTAATGATAACCCGACCTCAAATCAATCTTGCTGAACACATAGGCACCTACTAGCTGATCCATCAAATCGTCGATTCTCGGTGGCGGATACTTATTATTGATAGTCACTTTATTCAGCTGTCGATAATCAACACACAACCTCATACTTCCATCTTTCTTCTTCACTAACAACACAGGAGCACCCCACGGAGAAACACTTGGCCGAACGAACCTCTTCTCAAGCAACTCTTCCAACTACTTCTTAAATTCACTTAGCTCAGAAGCTGACATCCGATAAGGAGCCATCGACACTGGACTCGTACCTGGTATTAAGTCTATTGCAAACTCTGCCTCACGCTCTGGAGGCAAATCACTGATGTCATCTGGGAACACCTCTGGAAATTCACAGACAACAGGCAACTCCTCACTCGCAGCTTCAAGGCCAAGTTGCAACGATGCAAACATTGCAAACACCAAAGCTCCATCTTCTAAAACTTCGTCTACTTGCTTAGCAGACAAGAACATCAACTCCCCACTATTATCAATCTCAGGAAACTCTACAGTCTTGTTATAACAATTAATATGAACACGATTGAACTCCAACCAGTTCATTCCAAAGATTACGTCAATTTGGTGCAAGGGTAGGCACACCAAATCCATCACAAAACTCTTCTCAAAGATCGTCACAAGACATCTCAAACACACAAAGGTAGTAGTAACATAACCATTAGCTGGAGTTTCTATTACCATATTCCCATTTATATCAGATAACTTCAAACTCAATCTATTAGCATATTCAAGCGAGATAAAAGAATGAGTAGCACCACTATCAATAATAGCAACCAACTCGATATTATTAATAAAACAAGTACCTCGAATCAGGTGTCCTTCTCTGACACTTCTGCACCACTCAAGGCAAATACTCTGCCACTGGTCTGAGCAGTGGTCGCAGTCTTTTTCGGCTTCTGGCATTGATTACTAATATGACCTTTCTCACCACAATTGAAACAGGTCGGACCCTCATCTTTGCAGTCAGTAGCTCTATGCCCCTTCTTACCACATCAATAGCACTTCACCACATTATTGGTGCACGCATCAGCACGGTGACCTCGCTCGCCACACTTATGATACTTTCCAGAAGCGGGAGCAGCTCCCCCACTTGCCTTTTTCCCCTCTGAAGCCTTTTGCTTCCCTTTGTCAGCTGAAGTTGTATAAGCCTTACCCCTATACTGCCCTTTCTTCTCACTCAACTGCTTGTAGTGAGCAGATCGAGCTCATCTATCCTCGTCGTAGATTTTGTTCTTGTCAACCAACTCAGCATACCTGTGGATTTGATGATACCCAATACCCTGCTTAATCTCTTGTCCCAGCCTATTCTCAAACTTGAGACACTTAGACATCTCAGCATCAGCGTGATTGTAGTGCGGACAAAACTTCACTAACTTCTCAAACTTCGCGGCATACTCTGCCACAGTCATATCTCCTTGCTTCAGCTCAAGGAATTCCATTTCTCTCTTGCCACGAGCATCCTCTGGGAAATACTTGCCCAGAAACTCTTGCTTAAACACAGCCCAAGTTATCACAGTGCCAACACCAGTAAGCCTCTGACGGGTGTTATCCCACCAGTCCTCAGCTTCTTCTTCCAGCATATGCGTTCCGAACTGAACCTATTGCTCATCAGAACACCCCATCACCCGGAAGATCTTCTCGATTGCCTTTAGCCACTTGTGTGGACTTGCTGGATCATGCGCACCCACAAAAGTCGGTGGATTGTTCCTTTGAAACTTCCCCAAAGCACGAAACTCATCAGGAGCTCCACCATTTGGATTCAGCTGCGCCAGCACATTAGCAACCGATTCCAATGCATCAACAATCGCACAATCATTTCTTCCAGCCATCCTGTACACCAACAACAAGGTTAGAAGAACTAAAACATCGACAGTGTACACACACTCGTCGACTGACAGGGGACAGACATCAAGTAAAAACCTGGCCGGACGGACCGACCTGCTTGATACCACTAATGTAACACCCTTCTAACCGAACAATTATTTTGCATATGTATGGAAATTTAAATAAAATAAAATCACCGCTCAAGGGTGTCACACTTCACAAGGCATCGTAATTATTTTCCTGCTCCGTAACACGGGTTACAACATATAGGAATAACGACTTATTTTGGATCAACAGCTCCTTTAAAACAAAACGTCGCAGCGGAATTATCGTCAGAAAAATAAAATCTCCTTTATAAAACAACTCATAATAATTTAATCTCCTCAAAATTGGAATTTAAAACAACTCAACATCTTCAAAAATCCTCATGAAACATGTTAATTAAAGTAACACAATATTTCAAACAAAAGTGTTCCCAACCCCGATGTTACATAATCAGAGCAAGACACACCCTCTACTCAACCGAAAAGAAAACTGACTCCAAAGCTAACTCTTCACGCACCGCGAACTATTCTTGGTTATCTGCACGTTACCCACGTAGAGGCAACATTCAAACAGGCAGGGTGAGTAATCACAATTCAATATAATCATATAGAGAAAAGACATTAACAGGGTAACAGTTGTTTACATCAAATACTACAGCGACTCACCCAAAACATCATAGAAAATATCACATCACCAATATCACTCATATGCAATCTTGCAATGCCACCAAGAATGAAATGCAACGTCATAAAAATGCATGTGGTACCAAATCTTCATAATAATGGACACTAGGCCATCAACCCTCCAAAGATCCCCACCAATAGGATCGATCCCGCAATTGGAACCGGAGCACGTCATAATTACTTCATATCCGCACAATGGGAATGAAGCGTCGTCACAGAGTATGTATATGAATGTATGATACACAACATCATAAATCATCATCATCTAATAAACATCATAATGTGCATCATCGTTCATCAATCCTCATATACGTCATATCATCACATATTCGTCAAACAAACATCAAAACATCATCGTATACTCATCAGTAACATCATGAAAAATCATCATATAACGCGTCAACACATAGCAGCAATTTACAGCAACATCACACCATTAACCAACAATCAACACGCATTTATCGAACATACCTCATTATGCCCTTCAACCACTACACACCTTTGCATCATTTAATCATGCATTTCATATTATCACATCAACATCAACAAAACAAGCATATAATACTTCAATACATGCTCACAACATCACATCAACAAAACAGCATTTACATAATATAAAATATACAATTTTCCATTAATTTCCATCTAATAAAATAATATTTTCAGTCCCAGTTCGCGCTAAGCGGACCACTACCCGCGCTAAGCGCGCTGCTCACTGCCTCGAGGAGGCGAAATTCCTTCAGACCGCGCTAAGCGCGCTAGGCCGCGCTAAGCGGGCTCTGCGATTTCTGCAGAAAAACCCTGCGATAACAGCACTTCTCCATCTGCGATTTAACACCCCTAAACCAGATTTTATCCTCAAATTTCTATATATTATGTTATCATAACCTATAACTATCACCTATACATCAATAACAACAATCATCACCTAGCAAATCATCAAAATCCATTATCTCTACCCTCCAATTCCTAGGTTTTCCCCCAAAACCCCAATTACCCACCAACACTTAATCTTTATATCAAAATATTGCAAGGTGATACTCCCCATACCTTAGAATATTGTCTCCTTCAGCTTCTCTTGAAGTTTCACCGGAATTCTTCTATGCCCTAGCCTCCTTCTCACTTGTTCTTCAGAGCATCTTTGCCTCTTCCTCAAAAATAATACGAATAATGAGTTTCTTTCACTATTCTCTCTTAAAATACCCCTAAATGTGCTCTTCTCATTATACTCTCACTTATCCATCCCTAATGACCGACATATCCTCAATACTCCCACTTCTATTATTTTAAATAATAAACAATAATCGGAATAATACTATATGATTATTCTTACTATTAGTATTATTAAAATAATTTCACCACAATGCATCATGCCGCATAACCACATATCGTCAAAATCACCTTATATCCTCAAATAAGCAACAATTAATCATAATCGAATTTGGGGTGTTACAACAAACCATAGCAACGCTAATTTTTCTGCTGTAACTACTCCCTTAAATTCCCCTCATCTCCAGCCCCCTTATACCACACCTTTACACTCTACTAACCTCTCCACCAACCTACATCAACAATCCTTTACCACTGCCCCTTTCAGACCAACCCCTACTCACATCCCACATTTTTTTTCTTCCCCATATCTCACTCAAACCAACGCCATGCCATTCACACAAAACTACAATATCCCTATGTTCCAACACCTCCCATTTTCCCAAATGCAAACCAATACACCTCTGCCACCCTTTCGAACTTCCAAATTGGAACTTCCTATGTTTGATGGCTCCAACCCTTTAGAATGGTTATTTCAAGCTGACCAACTCTTTGATTTTTACCAATTACCACCTGAAAATAGACTTTCAATGATGTCATTTTACATGAAAGGTGAGGCATTATGTTGGTACAAATGGATGCACTAAAGTCAGCTACTAATTGATTAGGGGTCTTTCACCAAAGCCCTCGAATTACGATTTGGTCCATCTACTTATGCTAACCACCAAGCAGAGTTGTTTAAGTTAAAACAAGTGGGTTCAGTTGTTGAGTACCAAGCTGCATTTGAAAAATTGGGCACTCAAGTGATTGGGTTACCTCAAGATGCCATCCTAAACTGTTTCATTTCTGGTTTAGCACCAGAGATACAAAATGAAATTGCTATCCATAAACCTGTTTCTATTTCTCAAGCGATTGGGTTAGCTAAATTAATTGAATCTAAAATTAGAGATTCCAAGCATAAATACCCTAAACACTTTTCCAGCCCCACTACTCGCCCCACAATAACCCCCAAGTTCCCTCACAACAAGCGTCAACAACTCTACCATAAGGTTCGGCATACACGGGTAAGCAGTCAAGAGTGCAATTGAGTGATAACGCAATACTGGAAAGAGTATAATCCGATGATTGCTGTTAAAAAACAAAAACAAATTACAAAATAAAACATAAGTATATGTTAACAATGGAAAGATTCTTTTTTACCTGTTTGTCAAATAACCTTCTACTGTAATAGAAGAGTGCTCTTTTACTCATGGTTTTCTTTTTTCCCCAGAAATCTATGATTTTGCACAGATGATGGCGAAATTGTTTGAATGCGTTTCCTTTTATTGGGACACTGTTGAGTGTCAGAACTATACGATTGTATTTAGATGAATGTTTTGAGAATTTGTCTGAGAATGACCTTGTAGGGAAATCTTCATCGAGTTTTTTTGCCTTCTTTGTCCTAGATAAGAGATCACGCGCTGTGTTTAACAAAACATCCATACTAACCTCTTTCTTTACTTGTAAGATTTCAAGATTGGAATATATTCAAATCTTGAAATTTTACAAGTAAAAAAAGAGGTTAGTATGGATGTTTTGTTAAACACAGCGCATGATCTCTTATCTAGGACAAAGAAGGCAAAAAAAACTCGATGAAGATTTCCCTACAAGGTCATTCTCAGACAAATTCTCAAAATATTTATCTATATACGATCGTATAGTGCTGACACTCAACAGTGTCCCAATAAAAGGAAACACATTCAAACAATTTCGCCATCATCTGTGCAAAATCATAGATTTCTGGGAAAAAAAGCATACCATGAGTAAAAGAGCACTCTTCATCGAAGGTTATTTGACAAACAGGTAAAAAAGAATCTTTCCATTGTTAACATATACTTATGTTTTATTTTGTAATTTGTTTTTGTTTTTTAACAGTAACAATCGGATTTTACTCTTTTCAGTATTGCGTTATCACTCAATTGCACTCTTGACTGCTTACCCGTGTATGTCGAACCTTATGGTAGAGTTGTTGGCGATTTGAAATTTTCGTACCATGCTTCTATGATAAAAGATGCTATAGATTATAAGTATTTCATAGATTACAAAAAGTGGATTTGTCGGGGGAGCTTTGATAAAATTTCAAACATCGCCAGTGGAGCACTTTTCATTTTGTTAGTGGAAAGTCATGCAATCCTTAGCATTCTTCATTCAGCTGAATTTCAGAAAAAATACAGATGCATTATAGTTAGTGGTCATGGATACCTGACATGGCCATAAGAAAATTCCTAAAAAAAATAAGCTTAAATTTAAAGATACCAGTACTTGCATTAATGGATGGAGACATATTTGGATTTATTATAATGAATTGTTACAAATATGAGTCCGCTAATATGTCATATGACAGTGAAAACTTGGCAACTCCCGACCTTTGTTGGTTTGGAGTTCTGCCAAGTGATATTGCCAAATACAACATCGATAGCAAATATAAACAGTCCTTGACCGAAGGAGAATTGCAACGTGTGAAGAATGTGCTGAGTAAGCCTTACATGAAGAAACATTCTACTTGGGTGAATGAATTACGGATAATGCTTGACACAAAACTAAAAGTTGAGATATTGGCGACAAAGGGGAATTGGTTTGCCGAAACTTATTTACCGTTAAAGCTGAAAAACGGAGATTGGAAAGTTTGAAGCTGACATAATAAGGTGGTGTTGGACATAATAAGGTGGGTGTTGGAATTGCAAAGAAGATTCGTAATGAGCATGATGATCAAGAAATTCTGACCAAAGTCTCTCAAGAATTTAATTACTAAAGAAACTTCTCTGAAGAAATCTCAGCCTCTCGTGTTTTTTTATCCTTACGACAAGAATTTTGAATTTGTTGATGAGATTTTTTAACTTGTATATGCAGGTGGCGGAGGCGGACAATGAAATGGCTTTTCAATCAACCAATGACCCCAATCCATCTTTAATTGCTTTGTTATTTGCATATTTAATTTCCTTTTAATGTGATTTCTCTGATAGTCTCTGATTGTTTCAGTTCTGCTAAGTCTTTGCAGTTACAGATTCATTAAAATCTGCTGCCCTCCCACAAGCTGATGCGACTGCTGTCCTCCCACAAGCTGAACGCAGTTGCCACTTGTGTTTTATTTGCTTCATCCTTACAACCTGTATGTTGGAATAGTTTTATTCGTCATTTTTCAATCTTGTGTTAGAAACTCATTTATTAGATTTATCATTTACCTCAAAGGTCGACAAAACAATGTTACTCTGATAGTTTTTTTTCTTTCTTTTTCACTTCTGGCTGAAAAATTGGATGAGGCCATAAAGTTTGTCAATGAAAACAAGTTTATAAATGGTGCTACTATATTCACTACATGTGGTGTTGCTGCTAGGAAATGACAAAGGTGAAAGCTTTATTTAAGCCATATGTTTTACATACTTTGAAATGTTGGACTGCACCATACTTTTCTTGGATTTATAACTATTTTTAGCAATGTCATATAGGGAGTTACTATCATGATTTTAATCTCACCAAAATGTCCCCTATGTCTTTATGAGTTGAAACTGGTGTAAAAGTGACAACTCCTGTGGCTGGTTTTCAAACATGTCGCTGGTTTTCATTATATGATTTTGAAATAGTACTCTGTCATTGCAGGTTGATATTTGTGGATTAAAATCATTGTTCATCCCTCTTAAAAACTCAATTACCAAAATAACTCAAATGAGCTGGATTAGTTGATAGTATTATAATTCAAATTGGATGCACAAAAGCAAACAATGTTACTAGCTGGTAAGATAAATGTTTGTTTCAGTATCCTACTTTTCTTTTTTCAAATTGGATGCACAAAAGCAAACAATGTTGCACATGCAAATCCTTAAGTAGCTTGTGACAGTAGTATTGGCATCCCCAGATTTTGGTTTATTTTGGTTTATGGGTGTTTATGTTCAGTTTTTCGGTTGCAGGTTCGGGGGCAGTTTTGTTTGAGTATATTTTGCTGCTGGCGTCCAGTTCGTTGTGTTGCTCCATCAATTTGTCCAGGTTTGTCCTGCAAGTTGGTGCAGATCAAATATGTTCAGTTCGAAATCTGCAGCCGAAATTGGTTCAGGCCAGCTCATGTGCTGGTTGTTCAGGTGTTTGTGCTGCTGGTAGTGTGACAATGAGTTGCTGAGCTATTTCATTCCGTGTTTCTTGAACAGGTTTTGGCTGTGTCTGGTGATCGAGTTGAGTCAGTGGCGTGGATTGTTCATAATTTGATTCTAGGGATTGCTGCTCATTTTCCGCAGTATCGTGCACGTTGGAGCTTATTGCAAAGGGTTTGTGCAAGCTTCTTCAGATACTTGGGGATGTTCACGAGTAGAGCTGGATTACTAGAATTGATAGATTTGGATCTGACTGGTGCATTCTGTTTCCGTACTGTTGTTGCAGTAGGTGCACTCTGTAATCTTGTGAGTGGAATTTGGAGTCTTATAATTTACAAGGACTATGCCATGGAACTATCCATTTATGCTTTCTTCATTGGATATTTCATTGTAAGTACTCTCTTACAATTATTTAATATAAACTCTCTTTTGTATATTACTTGTCTGGCTTACATAAAACATTGTTGGAATGTGTGTTTGCAGTGTAGGTTAGCAATTGCATGGCCACAAGCATTTGTTTCAGCTTACTATGTAGTGTCTTTGTTCTGTGCCTACACTTGACAAAGATGCACTTTAGAAATTTTAGTTAAAAACAATCAATTGTTCATTTACAGTGACTGGGAATTCTAGCATAAGAAAATTGGTTGTTGGATATACCATGTTGCATATCTTATTTCATACTGTATTCACATATATTTTTCTCCTTCCATACTTTTTAAGTATTTGTCTTTTTGGTAACGATTAATGATTGTGTCTGTGCATGCTTAGGAGCGCAGTAGATTTGGAACCTCTGCAACCATTGCTTAAGAAATTTATTGGCTGTTTAGAGGGAGATATTTTTCCATTGGTTATGGAGACTTCAACACCAAAAACTCCGCTTGATCGCATGTCCATATGGATTGGTATCAAATCACTGTAAGTAGTTTGTTCAAGATTTAGCTTAGTCAGCTCTTTTGACATGGTACATTTTGATGCTTGTCTTGTGAAGACTTGATTTTTATGTTATTTTCTTAAACTTTTCTTCATTTACTTTTGAACTTTAGTAGTCTGCTGCTAAAGCAAAATAAATAGTTGAATATATATTGAACAATTTAATTGTTTGCTTGATATTATTATATTCAATAATTTTATATATTGAACAATTTCTTTCTTTGCTTGATATTATATTCTCCATTGGCAGGTCATGGACTTTAGACGAGGTATAAATATTGCTATTGATGCAGTCGTAACTATTGCTGTTTTGGGACTGTTGAAGATGAAGTCAGGGTCACTTGATCAGTGGGGGAGTTACTTTATGTCTTCGAGTTCGGAAATTACTTGTAAGACTTGTCGTAAATGTATTATAAAATATAATTAGTTGAAACTGACACACAAATATTACAAAGTGAGCAATTCATCTTGATACAGGGCTGCAGAAGACGTAAACGCGTGTGTAGAAATTTGAAGGTTTCTGCTATAGTTCATATTTTCGGGTGGAGATTGTTAGCTTTAGTGAGGTCGTCGAGTTCTGCTTGAACATCTTCCACGCCTCGAATTCTTTGAAGTATTAGCTTCGCCTTTTGGTTGTCTTGGCTGGTTTGGATTAGGCTATTGGGAGTTTCTGGAAGGAAAAGTGCACCTAGTGTTAGGAAAGAGGCTGGAACTGCTGCCATTGCTAGAGACACGTGCCAACCATAACCGCCTTTAATCTTCTCTGTTCCATAATTGTTCAGGTTAGAAGACAAAGCACCGATACCGATGCTTAGTTGGAAACCATTGTTTATTGCCCCTCTAAATCTTGGTAGTGCCATTTCAGAGAGATATAGAGGAACTGCCTGCAAACCAGCACAGAATGTGAAAGAAATTGAAATATAACTGTTATTTAGAAAATGATGAGAGGTAAGAGAGACTGATACCTGATTTGCGAAACCAACTCCAACTCCAAGCAAAAGTCGACCGACTATGAGCATGTACACGTTAAAAGCTGCACCCCCAAGAGTTGTACTGGCTAGGAACGCAGCGCCACCTGCAACGATGGATGGCTTGCGTCCGAAGACTCTAGTGACGTAAGAAGCCAAGAAGGAAGTAAAAAAACCAGCAAAACTTAAAGAGAGGATGTAAAAGAGGTCAACAGTTGACTGTTAAACTTGCAATAGTTGCTAACTTTGACATCTGATTTCATCTTAAGGTATATGTTGTGGAAGAACTTCTTCAGAAATGGTTTCATTGATGTAACACCGCCTGTTATACCAATGTCGTAGCCGAATATTACACCTCCCATAGCATCCATCATACAAGACAGAACAACATAAAGGGTTATACCCCCATTTTTCCATCTTCAAAATCCATTTTTTGTCTGCAATTCTATTACCCCTTTACTCAAAATTCACCTTTTCCTCTTTCATTCATCTCAATTTTCACAACTGTGACTTGGGTTCATTTGTTTTTATTCATTGTATATCAAAAACCGTTTTTTTTTGTCAATGATGAATTCTTTTATGGATATATGTTTTATGGATATTTAACTGCTTGGTTGGTGATGAACAAATACTTTTGTTTTAAAAGTGTTGTTGCTTAGTAAAAAATTGTTCACTTTTAGTTGTGGCAGTTATGGGTGGTGAGGGTAGAGTTGAAATTGTGAGTGGTAAAGGGTCCAGGTTGTTTTCATCTTCATTTACTTCAATCAGAGGTCTTCAACCATTGGATCAAATGTCTCCTGTTTCGGCTTCACCGCAACTGTCATCAACTGCTCCTTTTGCTGGTCTTGTTATATGCGTTACTGGCTTATCTAAAGGTGTGGATTCATTTCATGTACTCATTGTTTTGTATTTGTTCAATTGGATTTCCATTCATTTTTTTCTTATTTGGCTTCCAAGTCATTGGTTAAGCTCTAGAAAATTTCTTTCAAGCTTTTTCTTTTTGAAATAGTGAACCATATTGTTCGGTTTGTATTTCAATGGGTGATAAACACTGAGAAAGTTGGAGAAGGAGTTAAGAAATGAGATTGATTTTCTTTGCATTATCTATTTTGTTGATAGTCATTAGTATGTATATTTTATGAAATCTAGCTTCTTCTACCTCTTTTGTTTTGCTTTGAGGATGAAAAAATGTATTTATTTAGAGATATGCTAGATATGCTAAATGTCCATATGCTAGAGGTTGAACAGTTGCATTTATTTAGAGGTAGGCGAACTGATAAGAGATATTCATACCATGATGTAGTTATTCGTTGAATTGGTATTTTGGCAGAAGCAAGGAATCAGGTCATGGAGGCTATCCAGAGATTAGGTGGCCAGTATTGCCCCAATCTGCATTTAGATGAATATTTTGAGAATTTGTCTGAGAATGATCTTGTAGGGAAATCTTCATCGATTTTTTTTGCCTTCTTTGTCCTAGATAAGAGATCACGCGTGTGTTTAACAAAAGATCCATACTAACCTCTTTCTTTACTTGTAAGATTTCAAGATTGAAATATATTTGCGGCGGTACAGGTGACACCTTTGGAAGAGCAATTTTCAATTTCTTCAAAATAAAGGCTACAGTTGCATCGATATTTGCCATAGATTGATTGCGATAGAATTCACAGAGAATGAAAAAAAGAGAACGATCATAAGAGTGATGCGATAGAAAGCGGGAAGTTAAAGACGAGCGTTTAGTGTGATGCGATAGAAAGCGGGAAGTTAAAGACGAGCGTTTAGTGTGATGCGATAGAAAGCGTTTTCAAGTTGTAAAATTAGAAAGTAAGAGACGAGAGTTTAATGTGATGCGATAGCAAACGTTTTCTATCGAATCTATAGCATCTTTAGTAATTAAATACTTGAGAGTTGCAATTCTCCTTCGGTCAAGGATTGTTTATATTTGCTATCGATGTTGTATTTGGCAATATCACTTGGCAGAACTCCCAACCAATAAAGGTCGGGGGTTGCCAAGTTTTCACTATCATATGACATATTAGCGGGCTCATATTTGTAACAATTCATTATTAACGGACCCATATTTGTAACAATTCATTATAATAAATCCAAATATGTCTCCATCCATTAATGCAAGTACTGGTATCTTTAAATTTAAGCTTATTTTTTTTTAGGAATTTTCTTGTGGCCATGTCAGGTATCCCATGGCCACTAACTATAATGCATCTGTATTTTTTCTGAAATTCAGCTGAATGAAGAATGCTAAGGATTGCATGACTTTCCACTAACAAAATGAAAAGTGCTCTACTGGCGATGTTCAAAATTTTATCAACGAGTATAGGTATAGAGCTCCCCGACAAATCCATTTTTTGTAATCTATGAAATACTTATAATCTATAGCATCCTTTATCATAGAAGCATGGTATGAAAATTTGAAATCGCCAAAAATTCTACCATAAGGTTCGACATACACGGGTAAGCAGTCAAGAGTGCAATTGAGTGATAACGCAATACTGGAAAGAGTATAATCCGATTGTTTACTGTTAAAAAACAAAAACAAATTACAAAATAAAACATAAGTATATGTTAACAATGGAAAGATTCTTTTTTACCTGTTTGTCAAATAACCTTCTACTGTAATAGAAGAGTGCTCTTTTACTCATGGTTTGCTTTTTTTCCTAGAAATCTATGATTTTGCACAGATGATGGCGAAATTGTTTGAATGTGTTTCCTTTTATTGGGACACTGTTGAGTGTCAGCACTATACGATCGTATTTAGATGAATGTTTTGAGAATTTGTCTGAGAATGACCTTGTAGGGAAATCTTCATCGAGTTTTTTTGCCTTCTTTGTCCTAGATAAGAGATCACGCGCTGTGTTTAACAAAACATCCATACTAACCTCTTTCTTTACTTGTAAGATTTCAAGATTGGAATATATTTGCTGCGGTACAGGTGACACCTTTGGAAGAACTTCTTCAGAAATGGTTTCATTGATCAGTGTACTCGAGTTAGGAAACAGTGAAGCATGTGAGTGGATACAACAACTCCAATGTGTATGAGTTATTACTTAGGGCATAAGGTACATTAGAAGTCACAAGTTGAGTTTATAGCATCTGTATTTTACCCGAATTGTATCTGTAACATTAATGGTGGAATGTCACATAAATAGGGTTGCCCAAAATAGGAACTGTGAATACAAGAAATCAGAGATTGGTGAAATATAAAAAAGTTATCTATAAAAAGCAGTAGCTTACTCACCCAAGTCTTAAAAAGGGCTTTTAATTTTCATTTTTATGCTAAAGTTTACACAAAAATTTGCCAGAAACTAGTTCGAGTTGCAAATCACTTTTTTTACGACGAGTTGTAAACCACTTGAACAATTTATTTTTCATTATTACAATTTTCATTCTTTTCGAAACAAATGTCAATCTTTATTTAGAGAAATCTTATTAGTTACAAATGATTTATACAAGAAAGCATAAACATAGAATACTTGACCAATGAAGTTTTTACCATATATAAAATGAAGTTCTTACCACATATAAGAGAGTGAGTGGTTATTATTTTTAGAGGGTTGCTTAATGCACTACCCAAGTTTCTTAGGTACCACGTGAAATTATTTTTTTTCCCTTGATTCCGGATGTGCACATCCGGACGCATCAAATTTTTAAAAAACGCAGAGTTGTTCCGGATATGCATATCCGGAAACAATTCTGATGTGCACTTCCGGAAGAATTTCTTATTAATTCGCGCCAGACATTCTTTCTCCTCCTCATTCTTCAATTTTCCATTTTCCAAACTCTCTCAAATTTTCAATCCCACAAATCTCGATTTTTTCAACTCGAGTTTGGCGCAGAGCAACTTCTACAACGATCAAGACACTCCAAATCCTCAGTATCTCATTTTAATCGGCAAGTTTTCAAATTTTAGAGTTTCGGAGTTATTTTCGAGTAATCGATTTAGAGTAGACATTTAGGTGTAGAAATTGTTAGGTTGTATAAATAACATAGGTTAGAGACAATGTAGGTCTTTTTTACTGCTTCAAACGGACGATCAGGGCATTCCTTTTGCATGTTACAGTGGCCATGGCTGCCATTTTTAAACTTCAAAAAACGTATCGGATGTGCAGATCTGGAATGCTTTCAACGTTTAGTATTCTGAGTGTTTCCGGATGTGCACATCCGGAAATTCCCAACATTACAAATTCTGTGTCCTTCCGGATGTGCAAATCCGGAAAACTATTTTTTTTATTTTGTTTGTTTGTTTGTTTTTGTTTAATTATTTAAAAAAAATCTAATTTATTTATTATGTTTTGCATATTAGATGGCTGGCAGAGACGATCGTATCATACATGGACGGACAGCTCGGCAAGCGTCTGTCCGACGTGAGCGGACGCAGTCTACAGCCGAGGCTTCCGGCGCAGAGGGAGTTGGGGTATCCCCTATAGCTGAGGGACATCCTACACCACAGCCTTCCACATCACAGGTTCAGGCACCAGAGCGGAGAGACTGGAGCGTTGTTGCCGGGTACATCGTGTGGTTCTACACCGTCTCACACCCATGCATGGTGCCCACTGCCGAGGGATCGCTGTAACACCCCCAATCTATACTCCCCAAGCTGTTAAAGCGATAAATAAAATTCAAAATTTCATCAGAGTATATTTAAAAATTCACGGCATAGACCGAGGGGGACGCATCA
Source organism: Lathyrus tuberosus (assembly GCA_022829125.1). Classification (NCBI taxonomy): domain Eukaryota; kingdom Viridiplantae; phylum Streptophyta; class Magnoliopsida; order Fabales; family Fabaceae; genus Lathyrus; species Lathyrus tuberosus. The sequence goes on from JALAZF010000346.1 coordinate 4,545,272, forward strand.
ATTTGAAACAAAATACACATAAACCTGCCCATTAAGATATGCAACAATCAGGTAGCAATTAACAGAGGAAATTGGTTCCTACTACCCATAATTCAAATACAGAATAAAAGCGGAAAATATGTACTAAAATCTCATATATATATATATATATATATATATCATGAAAGGTTTGTCTGCCAAATACAATCATACATGTACAATCCAAAAGATACATATACATAATACAAAATAAACACACTCGATCACCACGACTACCCGATGTCACATATCAGAGCCGACCGACAAAAGAATGAAGACCTAAGCTTCACAAAAAGACCTCCAGCAACTCTAGTCTGCAATGCCTCATAGAGCATTATCAAACAGCAGAAGGGTGAGAAACACAATCATAATACAGTTGCGTATAATTATATATTAACACAGAAATGCACAAGTAAAATATTCTCACCACAAATGCACCACAATCAAATACAACACAACACAAGTCTCAGGTATCCAATACCAATACACATCAGTCATACACAATATACTCATCATCAATACAATTATACATATTCCATCTCATCAATCACATTCACAATTCCATACACAATTAATCCATGATTTATGCAAATGCACAGAGACCGACACAACAACTCTATGCAATGCATATGAGGTACCGACATCCAACATTTCTCATCACTAGTTCACTCAGGAACTCTGCTGGAACCATCGCTCGTTACTTAGTGTAACTCCCCGTCGGGCATACGATGTTCCCCGTCTCTCACACCCCACACGGGCACACGACGTTTATGGATCGCTCACACCCCACACGGATACACGACCTGATCGCTCACACCCCACATGGGCACACGATCGTCTATAATCATCGCTTTCGGTCCTCTTATTTTTAACGCGCACGATCTGATCAGATCGCTTTCAGTCCTCTTATTTTTAAGGCGCGCGATGTTATAGCGGATTCCCTCTGGAATCAATCCGTCGCTCACGACGTCACAAGAATGCATATCATGATGTTTGGCATACAATGACTCATGACATTTAAAATGCACACATATACACATCCATAATCATGCATATATCATCAATTACCACACATTGCATTTTCTTGCCCTAAGGCCACCAATCATCATCACAATATGGATTTCATGCAATTTCATCACACACCAGTACACAGGTCATACAATATCCACACCAACAGCATATTGCATATACACATCAAGTTCACATAATTAAAACGGCAAAAGTCGACAAAACAACATATTTTCTAATTCCCGACCTAATTTAATCGGCCAACAATCTCAAAACCATCATCATAAGCAAGAACATTTTATAAGCTTTCTAACGCATCAAACCACGCCTCAAACCGAACCACAGATCAAAAGTTAGTAAGAAAACAAAATTGCACAAACAGCCATGTTCGCTAGGCGAACCCTCTAGCGAGCATTCGCTACCACCTTCACTAGGCGAATGTCCAGCGAACCCACTATCAGCTAAAAACAGACACAAATTTCGCTAGGCGGACCAAGGCAGAACCAACCAGAACCAAAAACATACAAAGTTCGCTAGGCGAACAACGTAGCGAACCTTCGCTGACCTTCGCTAACTGGTTCGCTAGGCGAACCCGCGAAAATTCATTCTCTACTGCTTCGCCCCAGGTTCGCTAGGCGAACCAAGGAAACCCAGAAAATCTGCAGCGCTATTACATAACCCAAAATGATATTTTTTCCAACCAAAACATTTCCAAATCAACATATATCAATCAGAACCTAATCTAATCATGGCAATAAGCATTCTACCACATTTACGTCGATTTCCAACCGCGAAAACATCGATTTCTCAACATATTTCTCATTTCCAACCTAGAATTCAAAAGCTATGTAAAGACAAGAAAACATACAAGCACACACATACATAATCATACACAAACATAGTATAATCGAGTTTCGCACCCTTACCCGATTTAATCGTGTTTGATAAAGTCGGGAGATTGATTTCTTCTTTTCCAAATTTCTCTCTTTTTCTTCTCTTCTTCTTTCTCTCTACTTTTCTTCTTCTCTTTTTCTTTCCTTTCTATTTTTCTCTCTTTCTATTTCTATTATATTCCTAACTTAACAAAATAAAACAAAATGACGCAAAATACCCCTATACTCAAATATTTCGCAAACGCTCCCAAAACGCGATAAAATATAATCACGATGAAAAATAACATATTTTCACATAAAAGTCAGAAATAAAATAATATAATAATAAAATAATCAAAACGACTCAATTAATTAAAAAGACAAAACTGACAAAACTGACTGGGGCGTTACAACTCTCCCCCACTTAGAAATTTTCGTCCTCGAAAATATTACCTTAGACGAACAACTCTGGATACGACTCCCGCATCCGACTCTCCAACTCCAAGTCAAATTGCCCTCAGCAGCTCCTCCCCACGCTACCTTCACAAGTGCAATATCCTTGCCCCTTAACCGCTTCACCTCGCGATCTAAAATCCTAACGGGTAATGCCTCAACCGTAAGGTTCTCCCTTACCTCAACCTCATCCATCGGAATCACATGCGATGGATCCGGAACATACTTCCAAAGCTGTGAAACATGGAACACATCATGCAAATTCGACAGATTCGGCGGCAACGCCACCCGATAAGCCACAGCACCCACTCTCGCAGATATCTGGTAATGACCAATAAACCAAGGAGTAAGTTTCTTCGACTTCAATGCATGACCAACACCCGTTACCGACGCAACTCTCAAAAATACATGATCGCCCTCTTGAAACTCGAGATCTTTCCTTCTACGATCATGATAACTCTTTTGCCTACTTTGAGAAGCCTTCATTTTCTCACAAATAAGCTTCACTTTTTCCGTAGTCTGTTGCACCAACTCTGGTCCAACCACCGAACCCTCACCAGATTCGTGCCAACACAACGGTGTTCGACACCTCCGTCCATACAATTCTTCAAACGGTGCCATTCCAATACTAGAATGGAAACTGTTATTATACGTGAATTCCACCAACGCAAGATAACTATCCCACGCACCACCTTGTTCCAAAACACACGCTCGCAACAAATCTTCCAAAGACTGAATCGTTCTTTCTGTCTGCCCATCCGTCTGCGGATGATAAGCCGAGCTCAATCTCAATTTAGAACCCAACGCCTTCTGTAAACTTTCCCAAAATCTCGAGGTAAACCTTGGATCTCGATCCGAAATAATACTTAACGGAACCCCATGCAACTTCACAATCACACTGATATAAATCTCAGCTAACCGCTCCAAAGAAAAACTGATGTCAATCGGAATGAAATGAGCCGATTTAGTCAGTCTGTCCATAACCACCCAAATAGCATTATGCCCTCGCTGAGTATTCGGCAACCCCGTTACAAAATCCATAGAAATATTATCCCATTTCCATTCCGGAATATCCAACGGTTGCAACAAACCACTAGGCCTCTGATGTTCCACTTTCGACTTCTGGCACGTCAAACAAGCATACACAAACTGAGCCACATCTCTTTTCAATCCAGACCACCAGAAAATCTTTTTCAAATCTTGGTACATCTTGTTCGCTCCCGGATGTATACTCAAATTACTCCGGTGTCCTTCTTCCAAAATCATCCGTTTCAAATCCGAATCGTCCGGAATACAAATTCGCCCACGGAACCTCAACATACCATTAACATCCACTTGAAAATCACCACTCGCATCTTTTCCGCCAACCAACATCAAATCCACCAATTTCACATCCAACTTCTGTTTCTCACTTATCGTCATCAGAAAATCATTAGTAACCTTCAACATACCCAGCCTCACACTATCCGACGTCACTTCACATACCAAACTCAAATCTCTAAACGATTCCAAAAGCTCCCACTCCTTAACCATTAAAGCGGGCATATGCAATGATTTCCGACTCAATGCATCGGCTACCACATTAGCTTTACCAGGATGGTAATTCAAGCCAAAGTCGTAGTCCTTCAAAAATTCCAACCATCTTCGTTGCCTCATATTCAAGTCCTTCTGATCAAACAGATATTTCAAACTTTTGTGATCACTAAAGACTTCAAACCTCGCACCAAAAAGATAATGCCTCCAAATTTTCAATACAAACACCACAGTTGCTAATTCAAGATCATGCGTAGGGTAATTCTTCTCATGCACTCTCAACTGCCTCGAAGCATACGCCACGACCTTACCGTCTTGCATTAGCACCCCACCTAGACCAATCAAAGACGCATCACAATACACCACAAACGGTTCAGTAGGATTCGGCAAAATCAAAATCGGAGCTGTCGTCAATCTTCTCTTCAGCTCATTAAAACTTTCCTCACACCGAATATCCCAAATGAACGCTTGCCCTTTACAAGTCAACTGGGTCAAAGGAAGTGCTAGCTTAGAAAAACCTTCGATAATATCCGGCCAAACCCAAAAAGCTTCGAATTTCAGTAACAGATCTCGGAGCCTCCCATTGTAGAACTGCTTCTACTTTAGATGGATCCACAGCAATACCATTACCTGAAATTACGTGTCCAAGAAAACTCACCTCCGACAACCAAAATTCACACTTGGACAATTTGGTAAAAAGCTTCTTTTCCTTCAAAACCTGCAAAATAATACGCAAATGCTCCGCGTGCTCCTCCCGAGACTTAGAATAAATTAATATGTCATCAATAAACACAACAACAAATCGATCCAAATGCTCGTGGAAAATACGATTCATGTACTCCATAAACACACCTGGCGCATTAGAAACCCCGAACGGCATCACAGAATATTCATAATGACCGTAACGTGTCCTAAAAGCCTTCTTCTAAATATCTTCCTCTTTCAACCTAATCTGATGATACCCCGACCTCAAGTCAATCTTACTGAACACACAAGCACCAACCAACTGATCCATAAAATCATCAATTCTCGGAAGAGGATACTTATTCTTAATCGTCACCTTATTCAAATGGCGATAATCAATACACAATCGCATACTTCCATCTTTCTTTTTCACCAATAAAACTGGAGCACCCCAAGGATAAACACTTGGCCTCACAAACCTCTTCTCCAACAATTCATTCAACTGTTTCTTTAACTCAACCAATTCAGATGTCGACATACGATAAGGTGCCATAGAAACAGGTCTAGTACCAGGGACTAGATCTATCGAAAACTCCACCTCTCTCTCTGGTGGCAAGTCTGAAATATCCTCAGGAAACACTTCCGGAAATTCACACACAACAGGAAACACATCAAGCGACACTTGACTATCCACAGTCAACGACGCAAACAACCCAAACAACTGAGCTTCATCCGCCAAAAGTTTCTTCAACTCTTTGGTAGATAAGAAACTCGAATCTTCATCTACTTCAACAGAAGGAAACCTTACTAGCTTATGACAACAATAAATATGAACCTGATTGAATTGCAACCAATTCATTCCTAGAACCACATCTAACACCTCCAACGGCAAACACACCAAATCCATCTCAAAGTCTTTACCATAAATGGTCAAAGGACAACCTAAACAAACCAAAGAAGTAGTTACTGACCCCATTGCTGGAGTATCAATAACCATCTCACCATCCATCAAAGACAACACAAGATTCAAACGCTTAGCGCACTCAGACAAAATAAACGAAAGAGTCGCTCCAGTATCAATAATAGCAACTAAAGGCGTACTATTAATAGAACAAGTACCTCTGATCAGACGATCTGCATTAGTAGTCTGAGTCCCCACCGATGCAAAAACTTTCCCACCAGATGGAACTTGCTTCGGTTTCGGACATTTCGTGCAAATATGACCAGGGTCACCACAGTTGAAACACTTCGCCACATTCTTCCTTTTGCACTCAGCCGCGACATGTCCTACACCTCCACAATTAGAACACTTCCTCAAATCTTTCTTACATTCGAACTGACGATGTCCCACATCACCACACCTATAACACCTCAGAGGACCAGACATACCTCCACCACTTGACCTTCGATCAAAAGTACCCCTTTGTTTACCCTTATCAGCTGGTGTTACATACGGACCACTACGGAACTGTTGCTTCCCTTTCCTCTCGCTCACACTCTTATAGTGAGTAGAACGAGCTTTACTATCCTCTTCATAAATCCTACAACATTCCACCAAATCAGAAAACCTTCTTATCCTTTGATAACCGATTGCCTGCTTAATCTCAGGACGCAATCTGCTCTCATACTTCACACACTTAGAAAATTCTGCAGTCGCTTCAGCATAATGAGGATAAAACTGCATAAGCTCCACAAACTTAGCAGTATAATCAACAACAGACATATTACCTTGTTCAATTCCAAGAACTCAATTTCCTTCTTTCCTCTTACATTTCGGGAAAATACTTCCTCAGAAACTCCCGGCTAAACAATTCCTAAGTAACTTCTTCATCCCCAGCTTCCAACACCTGACGAGTACTAACCCACCAATCATCCGCTTCTTCCTATAACATGTGAGTTCCCAGTCTCACCTTACTGTCCTCAGCACAATCCATAACTCGAAAAATCCTTTCAATCTCTTTCAACCAAATCTGTGCACCATCAGGATCATGTCTCCCTTTAAAGACAGGCGGTTTGTTCTTCCTGAACTCATCATTACCAGCAGCATTAGGTGCACCCTGCACAGCCCGAGCCATTGCTTGCATCGCAGCAGCCAAAGCAACATCATTCCTACCAGCCATATTCTGTTCATTTCCAATAACAGAAACTATGGTTAAACAAATAGCTCACCCAAACACCAAGACCGACAAGAACTGACACAAACTGACACGGACTGGCTCTGATACCACTTAATGTAACACCCCCAATCTATACCCCCAAGCTATTAAAGCGATAAATAAAATTCAAAATTTCATCAGAGTATATTTAAAAATTCACGGCATAGACCGAGGGGGTCGCATCAATTGGAAAAAAATACACATAAACCTGCCCATAAAGATATGCAACAATCAGGTAGCAATTAACAGAGGAACTTGGTTCCTACTACCCACAATTCAAATACAGAATAAAATCGGAAAATCTGTACTGAAATCTCATATATATATATATATATATATATATATATATATATATCATGAAAGGTTTGTCTGCCAAATACAATCATACATGTATAATCCAAAAGATACATATACATAATACAAAATAATCACACTCGATCACCCCGACTACCCGGTGTCACATATCAGAGCCGACCGACAAAAGAATGAAGACCTAAGCTTCACAAAAAGACCTCCAGCAACTCTAATCTGTAATGCCTCATAGAGCATTATCAAACAACAGAAGGGTGAGAAACACAATCATAATACAGTTGCATATAATTATATATTAACACAGAAATGCACAAGTAAAATATTCTCACCACAAATGCACCACAATCAAATACAACACAACACAAGTCTCAGGTATCCAATACCAATACACATCAGTCATACACAATACACTCATCATCAATACAATTATACATATTCCATCTCATCAATCACATTCACAATTCCATACACAATTAATCCATGGTTTATGTAAATGCACAGAGACCGACACAACGACTCTATGCAATGCATATGCGGTACCGACTTCCAACATTTCTCATCACTAGTTCACTCAGGAACTATGCTGGAACCATCGCTCGTTACTTAGTGTAACTCCCCGTCGGGCATACGATGTTCCCCGTCGCTCACACCCCACACGGGCACACGACGTTTATGGATCGTTCACACCCCACACGGGCACACGACCCGATCGCTCACACCCCACATGGGCACACGATCGTCTATAATCATCGCTTTCTGTCCTCTTATTTTTAAGGAGAACGATCCGATCAGATCGCTTTCAGTCCTCTTATTTTTAAGGCGCACGATGTTATAGCGGATTCCCTCTGGAATCAATTTGTCGCTCACGACGTCACAAGAATGCATATCATAATGCTTGACATACAATGACTCATGACATTTAAAATGCACACATATACACATCCATAATCATGCATATATCATCAATTACCACACATTGCATTTTCTTTCCCTAAGGCCCCCAATCATCATCACAATATGGATTTCATACAATTTCATTGCACAACAGTACACAGGTCATACAATATCCACACCAACAGAATATTGCATATACACATCAAGTTCACACAATTAAAACGGTAAAAGTCGACAAAACAACATATTTTCTAATTCCCGACCTAATTTAATTGGCCAACAATCTCAAAACCATCATCATAAGTAAGAACATTTTATAAGCTTTCTAACGCATCAAACCACGCCTCAAACCGAACCACAGATCAAAAGTTAGTAAGAAAACAAAATTGCACAAACAGCCATGTTCGCTAGGCGAACCCTCTAGTGACCATTCGCTACCACCTTCGCTAGGCGAATGTCCAGCGAACCCACTATCAGCTAAAAACAGACACAAAGTTCGCTAGACGAACCCCTTGGCGAACCAAGGCAGAACCAACCAGAACCAAAAACATACAAAGCTTGCTAGGCGAACAACGTAGCGAACCTTCGCTGACCTTCGCTAACTGGTTCGCTAGGCGAACCCGCGAAAATTCATTCGCTACTGCTTCGCCCCAGGTTCTCTAGGCGAACCAAGGAAAACCCAGAAAATCTGCAGCGCTGTTACATAACCCAAAATGATATTTTTTCCAACCAAAACATTTTCAAATCAACATATATCAATCAGAACCTAATCTAATCATGGCAACAAGCATTCTACCACATTTACGTCAATTTCCAACCGCGAAAACATCAATTTCTCAACATATTTCTCATTTCCAACCTAGAATTCAAAAGCTATGTAAAGACAAGAAAACATACAAGCACACATATACATAATCATACACAAACATGGTATAATCGAGTTTCGCACCCTTACCCGATTTAATCGTGTTTGATAAAGTCGGGAGATTGATTTCTTCTTTTCCAAATTTCTCTCTTTTTCTTCCCTTCTTCTTTCTCTCTACTTTTCTTCTTCTCTTTTTCTTTCCTTTCTATTTTTCTCTTTTTCTATTTCTACTATATTCCTAACTTAACAAAATAAAACAAAATGACCCAAAATACCCCTACACTCAAATATCTCGCAAACGCTCCCAAAACGCGATAAAATATAATCACGATGAAAAATAACATATTTTCACATAAAAGTCAGAAATAAAATAATATAATAATAAAATACTCAAAACGACTCAATTAATTAAAAAGACAAAACTGACAAAACTGACTGGGGCGTTACAATCGCCACCCAGACCTGCTCATCAGGAGATATTAGAGGAGCGGCGGTCTCAGTTGGACCACACTCAGGATGTCCTACCATGCTGTCGTCAGATAGAGCAGATAGCGCAGTAGGCCATTGCGGACGGTCACCTCCCTGAGGGCTCTGGTGCCAGACTTGCCGTGGATAGAATTATTGTGATTGCTCGGGGGCACTTCAGTACCGCAGACATCGATCCAGGATGGCGGGTAGGGGCAGAGGAGCAGAGGAGCCAGGAGACATCCTTCGCAATACGCAGTAGTTTTTTGTTTGATGTATTCTATTTATATTATATGTATGCACTGTATTTTGACAGAGATTTATTATATATATATATATATAATTTTATTTTATATATTGATGTTGTCAAATGTATATTAAGTTGCGACGATATATTAACATATGCGACCAAGCAACAAAACCGATTTAAAAAAAAAATTAAGTTCAGCTGTTTTCTGGATCTGCAGATCAGGAATGTTTCCGGATGTGCACTTTCGGAACGCATCAGCGTTTTTAAAAAAATGGTGCGTCCGGATGTGCACATCCAAAATCAGGGGGCAAAACCGGAAATTCAGATGTTGCCTAAGAAACAAGGGTGGTGTGATAAGAAATCCTCTTATTTTTAAGGTATTACTCATTACATCTCATGTGTCTTACTCACACATTTTGACAAAATTCTAAAACTATTCTCATATTATGGACTTCAATATCCAGACATAATAAATACACAAAGTCTCTCTAAAACAAGACAAATAAATATAAGATAGAAGTTAGAGTTTTGGAATCTGGACTCACCCCAACACACCGCCTCAAACCATCTCAGAACCAAGGGAAAACCAAGTTTCAAAAAATTTCAAAATCCGAATTTTCCTTTTGGAGGTTGAAATATGAATGCTTTCATTTAAGTATTCGGCTATGTCTTTCCCTTTCATCTCAACAAAATTAACAAGTGAAAACAGAACTTGTGAGCCTACTCCTAATCCAACATTTTCAATCTTTCTCACAACTTCTACTTCACTACATTCAAGCTTAACGCATTTGTCAAGTTCTAAACATCTACATTCAAGTCAAGATTGTTCATCTCTCACATTTAGTAAGTTTTTCATTTCCTTACTTTTTTATTTATTTGTGCATGCATTTCATAAATAGGTTATAGTTAATGTACATTAGATAACATGCAATAGAGATGTTGTATCTGTTTTGTCTTGCATAGATGTGGTTTAAAATTTTGAACTTTTTAAGCTTAGGGTTCGTAATGCATGCTCTATTTTCTATTTCTGTGCAATTCAAATTTTGAAATCCAGACTCATAGTTTGAATAACAAAATTTGGATTCATCTATTTTGCATTATGTTTTGAAATTTGGTTTGCTAATACATTGTTTCTGTTTCTTTGATTATGATATGCATTTTCTTGTTTGATTATAGGAAAAATGACTAACAACCAACAAACATTAAAACATGGTAGACTGACCCAACATGCCTCATAGTGTAGGGAGAAAGCCATACCATCATGAACTGCGGTTGGAGAATCTTTGTTTGTTGATGAGGGATCTTCTTCTCAGACTAATGTATCTCTAACTCATTATGAAGCCCTTGATGCTCTAGTACATGTTGTTCCCGATGCTAAACATTATGTTTTTGTGCCTTATAGTTTTCGAGGAGGCCCCTCAAATCTTTCACTACTACTTCTATATGCAAACCATGATGTTAGGCACGTGTGATAGGAAGGTGTAATATATATATATATATATATATATATATATATATATATATATAATTGAATTGTTTGTGGTAAATATATGTGTTATAATAATTGAATTGTCTAAAAAAATGTTTATATTTTTATAGTACCGTGAGATGTTAAAATTTATCAACAATGGAAGAAAGGTAGCAAAGTTTTCGCAGCGCTGTCGCGGTGAGAGTCGGATATCAAGCTATTAAGTTAACTTGTATCGTAAATCATAAAATTCACCACCGAACTTTAATTTATCCAAGGGAAGGGGAAAAGATCGAGAAATCCTAATAAACATGCTAAGCTAAAAGGCGATCCTAAAAGCTAAGCAGTCAGAGATCGAAGGTACGGGGGTTGTTTATACCTAGGAAAGGTGCTAACATCCTAAGTATTCGTAGTACTCTACGGGGACCTCTTGTAATATCTATGTTATTTGTGCTTAATTGTTTGCTAACCGAATGGGAACTAGAGCTAAAAATGAAAAGGTGAGAAATGGTGAAAATAGAAAAGAGTGAAAAATGAGAAAGATGAAAAAAGAGAAAAATGTGAAAAAATAAACATGTGCTCGCCTAGGATAAACCTCGTGCCTACGTATTCCCTCGTGCAATGGGAAAGTCAGAGCGCCGTTGTTCGCAAAACTACGGATAAAAAGAGGCCTAAGAACTAGGGCAACTAACGGAGAAAACTTGAATGCAAAGCTTGTGAGAATGGATTGAAAAGGTGAAGAGATTAATGGCCATCTCTTAAGAAAGGGTTTGAATGAAGGGTAAAAGTTGTAAATGGAGAAAACTAAGATGAAACACGCAAATGGCACGCAAAATAACAATAAGTCAACAAAACGACATTATAAAATGAGGTAAAAATCTATTTTAAACCGAAACGAATTCTAAAAATCAAGAATAAATTAAAAATGACATTGAGTGATAAAATGAATAGAAAATGCAATGATTAATGATTAATGGACTAAAAAATGGAAAAATGACTGACTATCGATACTGCGATAAAATGCGCCAGATGAATGAAAATTTTTAAAGAACCCAGTCAAAATTTAGAGTATGACAAGCGCGATGAATCAGGGTTTCAAGATGTTTTGCAACTATTTGGGTTGAAGGATTTCTGCAGGATTAAATACGGTTATATTAACCATGGTTTATTATGTGCGTTTATTGAGAGATGACACACATAGATGTCATCATTTCATCTTCCAGACATTGAGATGACCATCACACTTGATGATGTATCATGCCTCATACATCTTTTGGTCACAAGAAGATTATTAGATCATTCTAGAATCAGTGGACCTGAGGCAGTGGACATGATAGTAACATATTTAGGAGTTGATCCAGGTGCTATGCAATAGAACATAAATGATACTATAGGATGTCATGCTGAATTTTCTTTCCTCGTGAAAAATCATATTGACCATATGAAACTGATTCTGGATGTTGCGCGTGATGATGCACGAGTTGCATAACATAAAGTGTGTGCATTTAGGTCATACTTTATGGTTTTGGTTTACACAACCATTTTTGTTGACAAAAGTGTGACTTATGTCGACACTTTCTATATTAGATACTTCATTGACCTTGAGAGGTCTATCAAGTACAATCGGGGTGCATCTCTTTTAGTGTACCTCTACTCCAAATTAGCTTAAGGAAGTAAATGGAAGACGAGACAGTTTACAGGAAACAAGTGTCTATTTATGATAATTTTTTCACACTTACTTATATTAATTGCATAATACATGTGATAGATCGTTACAAATATTTCATCTGAACCATTTTCAGCATGGATCCATCAACATTTTCTACGTCTCTCCGACTGGGAATATGTTGAAGACTACTCTGAGGAATTACCACATGTGCCTTCTCCATTTTCTCACTTAGGGGGAATCATACGACCGATTCGTTCTGGATTATACTTGACCACATTGTGCCAAATGACATTTGTTTCACGCCATACGGTGAACACCGTCAAACGCGACCCTTGGAGATGACATCATAATATTCTATATGGTTGGCTTATGGGTATCGACTTATGTATCTACATCTACTTGAATGAGTATTTTTCCAGTTCAGGTATCTACAGGTTTCCCTAAGGACTGTATAGTTGTTAATTTTGCCATTATCCTTTGTAGAGATGTTGATGAGACATTTGCGGACTACGATGAGCTTCTTGTGCCAAAATATGTACACGGTGTTCCAACTCCTTATTTATGGAGTACAATATACATTTACATTCAATGGTTTTATATAGTGCCTTGTCCTTACATGATACTAGATACATAAGGAGATTTTCCTAGGTCAGCTCATCATGAGATACTAGAGGAGGAACAAACGAGGGAAAATCAAACCATAAATATACTTTTAATATGTCATTGTATTGTTGTTATTGGGAGAGAGGCCATAACTATGAGAGAATTTCATGAAGGCACTCCTATAAGAGGGTCACTCTACATGAAATCTTAGCAGAGACATGACATGTGTTGTAGTATAGGAGGCAGAAGCACTCTCCCTAGTGATATTTTAATTTGTATTTTAATATTAACATTTTGAAATTTTGTATAGTTTGTTGTTTTATGAACGCTGATGTATGGTTTATTAATATTTTGTTTAACAATTTGATCTTATTAATTAATGACTAATGTGTATGGTCTATTGTGGATATAATTTAAAAATGACTTATAATATATAATTTAATAATAATGAATTTTTCTTTAAAATTACTATCAAGGGGTGCAAATATTGTCTTTTGGGGTTTATCCGGAGATTGAAATATGGATTCACCCATTTTAACCAACTAGTGATGAAACATAGGCCCAAGCTAATGTGTGGGGTTTACACAAAGATTGAAATCCGAATTTTAATAACGTATATATAAATATTGAAATACAGATATTTTGTTGAGAAAAATGGGGCGTATTTTGTATGATTTGATTTTGTTGTAAAATGGGTGCCTCCGGATTTCAATCTCCAAATACTACGAAGAGCATCTTCGAGTTTCTATAAGGTGTGTAGTACTACGTGGATTGTAGTGAACAAAATAATAATTTTAAGTATGATGTGTAGCAGATAAATCTTGCATTTTTTTTACACAAAAGAGTTCCTTAAAGACCCAAAGAAGAAAAAAAAGAAAAGGACTAACAATTTTTTTTAATAAGATTGAGTAATGAGATCCAAGAATTCATTAGTTAAAATGATCTGAAATTCATTCCTAGGAAGATTTGGAAAAATAAAAAGCTCATTGTTGAATTTCATGTGTCGATTTTTTTTGGCAATATTTTTTATTCTATGGACTAAGGTTGAGAAATTATGCTCATACACAATTTTTCTGTTGATCAAATTTATCAAGACTTTAGAGTCACTCTCTACTAACAAATTTGTAATTCTCTCTTATCAATCTAGCTCCATCTCATGCAACATTGATCACTATTTATAGTGATAACATCACACAAACCAATTTTTTGCACATAGCCTCTCACTCAATTTCTTGAGGGATCTTTAAATAAGCCTTCAGATTCGACATTGAACGTAAACTTATTTTAAGTACCATTACCATTGAGCTTAATCTAATTGTCATCCAGAAGATACCAACGAACATGTTTGAATCTCTAATTTTAAGAACTTAACGGTGTTCTGCACATGGTTGGCATTCTCAATCTCTTTCACCAGATGCATGGTTGTTTCATTTGAGTTGTCAGGCCACTGAAAGACTTCTTCAAAAATTGATTTTTTCCGTCCACTTCCACAAGTACTAAAAAGAGATCATAAAGACAAACTCAAGTGTACTTTGTGAAAATCTATAATATTTTCTCTAAGATTGTAATAGATTTAATCTCTGCTAGAAAAAAGTAAAAGTCAATCATTTGCGTTACATAAGAGAAATTCGGAAGTACATGAACCAATGTCCATACATCAGTTATAATTAGGGGTGGAAATTATTGAGAATCAAGTGTGAGGAAGAAGTCCCACATTGATTAGAAAAGGGAAGATTGAACACTATATAAGTGAGAGAACCCACACACCTATCACCTTAAGGTTTTAGGTGGATATGTGGTGTGTCTCTCACAAAGGTGTGTCCCGAGTAGAAATGCTCCCTCGTTGACCCCCGCAAATCGCCCCCAACAGTGGTATCAGAGCCTTTGGTTTCAACAGTGATACAAGTATATGTGGAAGAGAGAGCTTCCACTTGAGGGGGAGCATTGTGTATAGACTCACACTTGATGGGGAGTGTTGAGAATCAAGTGTGAGGAAGAAGTCCCACATTGATTAGAAAAGGGAAGATTGAACACTATATAAGTGAGAGAAACCACACACCTATCACTTTAAGGTTTTAGGTGGATATGTGGTGAGTCTTTCACAAAGGTGTGTCCCAAGTAAAAATGCTCCCTCGTTGACCCCCTGAATTGCCACCAATAGAAATAGGCTGGGTCGAGTTAGGCATTGCCAAGCCTAAGCCTAGCCAGCCAAAAACCAAAGCCTAAGTCTGGCCTATAGCCTGTCATAGGCTTACTTTTAGGCATGTGTCTGACATTTTCGAAGGCCTGGTTAGCATGTTAGCCTACATAAAAGCCTGTTTATTTTAGACATATACTAATAAGCAATTCAAATAGTGTTTAAATATACTAACAAACTAAAAGAACAATGAGACTAAAAGTTTGTTTGCATTGACTTATTTTAACTTACCTATTAGCATAAGTTCTGTAAGACTATTTGTTTAAGAGAACTTATGAAAACAACTTATGACATTGTTCATAAGATGTTTTCATCTTATTTTCATAAGTTCTCCAAGATAACCAAGTTTTATTTATGTATTTTAGCTCAAAGTACAAAACATAACATAAGGATAACATTAAAAAACATTTATACTTATTAATATAGGTCGGCCTGATAGGCTTAAAAGACTTTTTTTATGGTCAGTGACCTGGTCTTTTTAACTAAATAGGCTTTTAAAAAAGCCCGAACCTTTTCAATTAAAAAAAAGTCTGGCCTGGCCTGAGCTTGTGTAGGCTAGGTCGTAGGTCCCTGTTAGTCGGTCTAACATATTTTCACCCTTAGTTATAATCAACAAGGATTGTTGGGTTTCATATGTGGTGCATATAGTTTGTCAAAAAGTTGTCATGTATAATAAGCTAACTGAATGTTTGAATTCAATAGGGGCATTTCCACTTCCAAACGACGTTCTAGAGTATATTCGTATCAACAACAATCAAATATGTAGAAATATATTTATATTTCAAACAATATGTCAACTGAAAAACTCAAGATATTTATTGCCACCCTAGCCTAATTTGTCAGCACCATTTTAAAGAGGAGGAAGAGAAATAACAATAATGAACCAGTTCTAAAGCAACAAAAGATTCAATTTCCTTCCTTATTGACAATGTCTTTAACCCTTTGGTTAATATCCAAAATTCGTATCAATTTGAGCCATATTGAAGAAAATAGGTTATTTTGGGTAATTTCTTAACGCACCCCATATATTTCTTAGCCATCTTGTGAGTTTCCAAAAGTGCGCCCTATTATCGGAGATATATATCCGGATGCTTCCTAATACGTACACACATTTAATTCGTTGTCGAGTCATACCCCAATTTTATGAATATATTTATTCTGGAATATATCTTCGGAAAAATTCCGGAAACTTAAAAAATGTGTTTGAATCTTTTTTATTAAACATCAAGCAAAAAATTCAAGACAAAACTGAACCAATAAAAAGTAGAGGAATGTAGCTCAAAACATCAAATTTATATAACGTGAAAAAAAAATAACAATAAAATTTCAAAACGAAAAAATTATGAGAAAGGAGAAACAACGGAGGAGAAAAAAAGTAACTCAGATCAATTCCATCTTAATCTTCCGACTTCCATGGTATGTTTTTAATAGCTTCAAAGAAACAATTTTTAAAATAAAACTAATTAATATAAAAATAACATAAGTAACTATTATTTTGTTTGACTGTCATTGAGACTCAAGAAATATGAAAAGAGATGGAGTAAGGAGAAATAAAGTTGTGTTGCTGCTACTATATTCATGAAATAAGAAATATGGAGTAAATATTTTTTTTATAAGCAACAAATTCATTGAAAATGTATACTAGGAGTACACCAACCGAAATACACAATATATGAACCAAAAACACTAACACACCAACAAACACAAGATGCAATCTAAGGCCACAAGAACTCCTAATACAAAAAATCTAAAGGAGACTTGACTTGAACCAATTATAAAAGCTAGATTTTGTTTTAGGTTCTAGCTTATAACTCAACCAATACCAAGAGGTTTGCATCACCCTCATAAGGATATCTTCTTGATTTCCAATTAAACCGTTGAAAATGATTTGATTGCGCGTCCACCAAATTGATCAACAAGTCGTGATCCATATAATAAAAGCAGGAGATTTGGATGATTTCTTCACCACCTTTAAGAACCATTCTAAGAAGTGGTTACAAGCAACAATCTCTTCAATCCAAGGAATACCCACTCAATCTGCTACCTTCCGCCAAACAGGAACAATGCATGGGAAAAAACACAAAATGTGGTTGATATCTTCAATGGCATTGAAGCAAAACACACAAATGACGTCATGAAGACCAGAGATTAATCCCATGGACGCTATATTAGCTCCTTTTAAAAGTCTATCCCAAACAACCCTTAAACCAAAAACTCTTTCTTTTAGAGGAACATTTGTTTTCCATAAGATTTCCAAAACAACCTTGGGAGTAATCTCCAACATATGAGCAGCAACATGAAGCATCAAAGAGTTATAGCCGGCATTGACCATAAATTGGCTTGTATTGCCAGATTTACAAAGGAACCTGTCTGCAACACCATTGCATGGTGCAAAGTTCAGCAACAGGTTGTTCAAATCTTGGAACTCCTCCACTAAATCCATAGGCAGGTCATGGCACAAACTGTCAAAGTTCCAACACCACACACCTCTCGCCCAACCACCCATATTTCTAACAACAACATTCTTCAATGCATAAAATTCGAAAAGACTCAGAAATAAAGTTTGAAGTGGTACCTGACCAAGCCAGCAATTAAACCAAAATGATATGAAAGCGCTGTCACCTATAACACATGATAATTGATCCAAGAAACCACCACTTGAGTTGGGATCTCCTATGATCATAAGACCATTCCACCATAAACACCCCTCCCTCACCAGCCTCAACTTCTGATTACGAAGAATTCATGAGAAAAGACATCTGTATCTACACTCCAATAATCCAAGCCAAATGGCGGATGGATCCGTAGTAAAATGCCAAAGCCATTTCATAAGCAACACAACATTGAAGGTGGCAAGGTCCTTAATACCCAAACCTTCACAAGACTTTTGTAAGTAAATTTGTTCCCAACTAATCCAATCAACTCCAAGCTTATCCAACAAACTCGACCACAAAAACTTTCTTTGAATTGCTATCAATTCTTTCAAGATTTTATAAGGGACTTTGAAGAAAGAAAGACGATGAATAGGTAGGTTCGAGAGGACGGAATTGATCAAAATCACTCTACCACCCATAGATAACAACTTCCCACTCCATGTAGAGAATCTTAATTTAAAGCAATTTACCATCGGATTCCAAAAGGCAAGATTACAGTGATTGCCACCAACATCCAGACCCAGAAATCTGAAAGGGAGAGTACCAATTTTACACAATAAAAAGTGAGCAACAACATGAAGGAATTCAGGTTCATGACCTATTCCAAACAAGCTACTTTTCCAAAAGTTTATATGCAGGCCAGACAGTAGTTCAAAACCCCTCAAGAAAGCTTTGATAGCTCATAAAT
This sequence comes from Lathyrus tuberosus, assembly GCA_022829125.1. Lineage (NCBI taxonomy): Eukaryota > Viridiplantae > Streptophyta > Magnoliopsida > Fabales > Fabaceae > Lathyrus > Lathyrus tuberosus. The sequence goes on from JALAZF010000346.1 coordinate 4,564,061, forward strand.
CTTCCCTCGAACCGTGACACAATAGAATCATATCATCTACGAATTGGACTAGATTAACCAATTGATCTTCTTCAACCTTGAAGCCTTTCAGCAAGCCAATAGAGTTTGCGTGCCTCAGCATTTCAGCAAGAGCTTCTGCTACCAATGCAAACAAGAATGGGGAAAGTGGGCCGCCCTGTCTAAGACCATGAGACGGCTTAAAATCCATGGTTGTCCCGCCATTTACTATTATAGGGAGATAACAATTTATAGGGCCTCCTTTTATCCAGCTAATCCATTTAGAGCAAAAGTTCATCGCCTAAAGGACCTCTTCAAGAAATGACCAGTCTACACAATCGTATGCTTGTTGGAAATTGACCTTAAAGGCTAAGCATCCATCCTTTCTCCTCTTAGCCAAATCAAGCAATTCATTAACGTCGTCTAACATTTGTCTTATGGGAATGAAAGCAGTTTGAGACTTGGATACTAACTTGTCCATAACACCACACAACCTAGTAGACAAAATCTTAGCAATAACCTTGTACAAGCTTCCCACCAATCCAATCGGCCTGAAATCTTCTAACTTCTATGGATTCTCCACCTTTGGAATGAGAGCAATAAAATAGGAAGACAGCGCCTTTGGTAATGTAGCATACTTGTGGAAATAACGTATAACATTTGTGACCTCGCCGCAAATAGTGCTCCAACAACGCTTTAAAAATTTGAGGTTGAAATCATCTGGTCCAAGACTTTTAGAACCATCATCGCTAGAGATAGTTGTCCATATCTCCTCTTGTGAAAAAGGTTCAATCAACCTTTCATTATCTTCAATAGAAAGTTTATATAAACCATCCATGTTCAAGTGTATTCTTAATTGCATCTACACCTTCTCTCAGAACACCTCCAGACTTCACCATTGATATGTTGTTACCACAAGATCGAACTTTAAGCATGGCATGTAAATAACGAGAATTTGAGTCCCCTGCACCGATCCAATTTGCCTTAGATTTTTGCTTAATCATACTTTCCTTACACTTAAGGTTGTTCCACAACTTATCTATTTTAAGACTCCTTTTTGTTAGTTCTATTTCCGAATTTATTCCAGTTGTACATTCCATAGTGTAATACCCTAATTTCTGACCCTAATATGCCCCCTCATTCACAAACACTCTTGTGTAGCATTAACTCATTGAAGAGCACCAAGTATGCCATTGGTCTTGTGATCACAATGAATTAGGGTTTTGAGCCTCTCAGAGGATTCAGGCAAAGGATCAATCAAGAATGGACATGATATTCAACCCATCAAACCTCTCAATCATCCTCAAGAGGTCAAAAGATCATCAATAATCAATAATCAATCCCAATATTGCACAAGTTCTGAATGATCAAGCCTCAAGGCTACAATGTCACCGAATTAGGGCTTTTGATCGATTGAGGTCTCTAGAGGGAAGTTTACATATGGAGGTGAGCCAAGGCATCAAAATATGATTCAATAAGCTCAAAATAATCCTAAGAGACCATTTTCAAAGTTAATATACCCTTAGGGAATGCATTCATCAAAAGTCGGGAATAAGGATTTCTCCCCACCGAAACACTCCAGGACCAAAAGTCAAAACATAACTTTTTAGCCAAAAATGATACTCACGAGTTATAATTCAACAAAATATGGTCCATTATGGCATTTGAACAAGAATTGATTAAGAAATCAAGATAACTTGTACAAGAGGCAACCTTGAAAATTTTGAAATTTTCACTAATTACTAAAATTGGACATTTTGGTACCAACTTCAAGAGATCATAACTTGTTATTCATGCAACCAAAATTGTGGATCCAAAGCTTGAATTGTAGGTCTTCCTACATACTACAAAAGCTTTAACTACATCAAACTCCAATTCTGCATGGATTTTAAGTTATGGATTGATCAAAATGACAAAAATCAAGAAATGACCACTTTTTGACACTTAGTGAAAATCTGTCTTGTTTTTCAGCATGAAACATCAAAGTTCAAGAGCATTTTTCACAGTGATCCAAGTTGAATCAATGAATACACTAAACCTCAATGTTTTAGTACATCATTTCAACTTTCCAAAAAGTACAAGAAGTCATCCTAATTCAACTTGAGCTAAGAGATACATCCCTTTGAACATGGCATCAAAAAAACTGTCTTTTACAAGAAAAATTATGTATCTTTTGCTCGAGTTGGCCAAATAGTACAACAACAATCCTTGATTTTCTTCTAGAAACATAAATATCTTATCATAAACACCTGTCTCTGAACCCTAAGGCCTCACAAGTCCAAGATCTATCACTTAGGCATGTGGCATTTAAGAGTCTTGGCCAAAACTTTCAAATTTGTCAAGAAACATTGAAGGGATGCATTGAGGTGGCATGAACTGAGGAAAAGATATCCAAATGAGTCAAGAATGAACTAAGGATCAAAAGACCTACACCTGCAAAGTTGATCTCAAGTCAATGGCTAGAGGAGACTTGAGATTCCTTTTCTTATCCTTTGGATAATGGCGTGATCCAGCCCCCAATCATTATTCCTTGCAAAAAAAAACTTCCTCTACTATAAATAGAGGTCATTTATGATCAATTGAAGTACCCCAAAGCATAGCAACACATGCTTTCTCTAAAATCTCTCTCAAAAATAAGAAATGCCTTCTTTATCAAGTAACTTGTGAATTTAGAGTTAGAGAGCAATTCCACCAAAAAACCATGATCCTAACACATAACATACATCATATATAAGTTGTCCAAACACTTCTCCATCATCTGTAACATCAGAATCATAGACCTCAAAATCCACTTGAGGACTATATGCAGTTGAGTTGCCACAAATTGATCCAGGCATTTCCAATCAAGTCCAAGCTTCTCAACACACTCCATAGGGTCTATTGAAGTTGTCCAGGTCCTTACATCACATATGTAACACCTTTAACACACAATTCGATTTCTTCTTGCAGAGGTAAGCCTGAAGCTCTCAAAATCCATAGAGTAATAAATTTGCGTGCAAGTTACCAACATGTTTTTGGTAGTCCATAGAGTAATAACCCTCAATCAATTGCATGATTTCTTTCGTGTATATAATTTCATGAGGTTCAAGCCCAAATTAGGGTTTACCTGTGTTCATCATAATATCTCACTCCACACTTAAAATAAATGAAATTAAATACCATAGTCATGTTTGTGGATCAAAACCAATCAAGTTTGATGCTTATTTCATTTAATTTCATCAAGTATTCAAGGAGTTATGATAGGTTTTGCAAATCTGCAAAAACAGGGCGAGCACGAGCAAGAACTTGTGTTCTTGGCGCCCTTTTTGAATTTTCAAATATTTGAATTTTAGTTATTTTCTTAATTGATTTCAAAAACTAATTTCTCTCTCATTTTTAATCATTTATGGTTGGTTATTTTTTTTCAAAACTCACAAATATTTTAAAATATTTGATTCCACACAAAAATCAAAAAAATATTATTTATTTAATATATTTTGAATTTTTGCAAAGAATTTCTTTTTTAATTATTTTTTAAGCATTTTAAATTAATTCTTTCTCTTGATTTTACAAAATTAAATGAATTTCAAGCTTTCATATGGATAAAACATGATTTTTCAATCATTAATCCAAGATCATAATGTTGAAAGAGTATTAGGGGGTGTTTTTATCGTCTCCACAGGGATTGTCGATATTAGATGCTTGTCGTTCAATAGTCGCGATGTTTTAAGTTCAACAGTTTCAAATGGTTCTCAATTTTGTTTAACATTAATTGGTAGCAAAGATTAATTTGTGACAAAGAGTTTGTAAAGTTTTTAGGAAAGCATGTCAAGGTTAGGTTTCGCTAATCATTTTCATATATATCCGATTAATCACGCATATGAACTTAGTTTCCGACCAATACAACCGCGTATCCTCCCGACTAAGTTTATGTCTAAAGCAAAGTCGTGAGTATCGTTGTTTAGACCGTTAGATGATGTCTCACGCTAACAATCTAAACAACAATCATTAAGATCAACACAAAGCGAATAACAAATCCCAAATCTATGTCTAGAGTTTGGTTTTTAAGAGATGAAATTATTAGGTCATGATTTGTAGAATCTATGTCTAGAGCAATACAAACCACACATAAAGCATTAAGAGAAAATAACTTCATCTATATTAATCAAATACTTTGCTCATACACCAAAGATCAACAGAAATATATATAATCAGGATCAACTACATTTAACCTCAACACAAGAGTGTTTAGCTACACATTCTCATGGTAGCTTGGATGACAAGTTTCAAGAGGAGATGAATGAACATCCACGTCGAATAATCGAGAATGAATGTGACTTCAACTTCTCAAAGTGAAAATCCACTCCTAGATGATCAAAAGGCTGAAAACTATGTTTTTGGGTGAAAAAGAGCAAAAGATCCTTTACAAGAAAAGTGAAAATCTATTTAAACACACAAAATCTCAGCAACCTTCGCCTAGCGAAGGAATCATCCGCCTAGCGAATGAACTAAAACATGGCACTTTAAGTGCCTCGGACTTAAACTGCCCACAAAAGTTATAGTGGGTTTGCTAGGCGAACCAATCATTCGCGAAGCGAGCCTTCGCTACAACCTTCGCCCCAGCGAAGTTTGGGTGTTTTCAACCACTAAACTTTCTGCCACCCTTCGCCGGCACCTTCGCCTAGCGAGCAAAGCAGCGAACCTTTGCTTGCTTCCTCGCCACAGCGAATTTACCCTCTTTTCCTACTATAACTTTCTGCAACTTTCTGCCACCCTTCGCTGCAACACTCGCCAACGTTCGCTAGGCGAACCTTCGCTGGTGACTTCGCCAGCACTCGCCTAACGAATCCTGCTGTTGCTTTCTTGCTTCTATGGCAACTTGCATCCATTCTTTGTGTCTCACAATCTTGATCCTTTCATGCCTATTCCTGCACACTAGCACACAAATTACAAGCACCACAAGTGTATTCCAATGTATGCACAACAACACAATTCACCACTTAAATCAACAAATTACACATGGAAAGTAATGAAAAATGCCATGTATTGCATACAAATATATAACATGTTTGACATCTAACAGACTCTCCCCAACTAACTCTTTGTTTGTCCTCAAGCAAAGTATGCCTCTCAAGAGGATTTGCTCGAGCATTCAATTCAACCCAAGACACGATAAACAACTCAACTAAACAACAATCACAACAAAGCAACAATTACACACTCCAAGAACCTATAATGTAAAATAACTTGACTCTTAAACAACATTCAAACAATGTTTCAAGAGACAACTAACTCATCATGCACTTGCCAATCTAACACTCCTCTTCGAAAAAGGATTGAAGGAAATGTACATACAAACACGGGACCATTACACTAAAATGACAAATGATGCAAATACTAAGCAATTCATACAATATCTCAATGATCACAAAAGAAATCATGGAAGCAAAAGATCACTAAGGACTTCAAGGTTGTAGCTTGGTCGGGTAAACAAAAAAAGGATATTTCTTACGGCCATTGAAACGAAATTGCCGATGCAAAAGAACATTCACTAAACACAATATTCACACATCTCAACTTCATTCACCAATTTTTTTTCATCACACCTTCTCAAACTACCGTGCACAATTATTGAATCTATTTTTTTTTCATTCAAGCAAGCATTTTCTCATTTGTACACACATATTCACAACTCTTCTATTTTCATGCTTGCTTGAATTTTTTCAAAATTTTGAGTAATTCACCCATCTTCTTTTCATTCTCCCCAACTTACTTTCGACTCAACCTAAAGTGAATGTTCCTTGCTTTTTAAGGCAAGGGAGTTAACTTAAACAACAGCTCAAAGGTTCAAGAAGAAAACATTTTAGAAGCTCTTAAAAATTCAATGATGAACTCGACTTTTCAAATATCTACAATCCATAGTTCAACACTAAAAGAGATCTAACAAATTTGGGTACAAAGGGGCTAGGAAATTTTCGCTCCTCACGGGTAAATTACTATATGGTAATGGTTGTGCTCAATTTCAACAAGTGCCTTGATCACTTCTAATACTTCCACAAAATCACATATATCACAAGATAAGGCATGAATTAAAAGTATAAAACAACATTTATCATCAATCCTTAGCATATAGTAAAACTTGGAGGCTTCTCACTTTAGTTATTTTTGAACCTAAATGACACAAGCATTCAAAGAGAGTTGTAACACGAAACACCATTTTCATTTGCACCAAGACACAAAGTTCTGATACATTCTAAATTCTCGAACTAGGTAACTATGTACCTTGCCACAACAATATGCTTAAAGTACTATCATAGTCATCCCATCTTGGAGGAATGTTCCTTTAAAATAAAGAGTCACCGACCTAACATTCCCCAAGTTTCATCACCAAAAGAAGGAAATATTAAATCCTCACAAGCATACCACATAACACATATAAACAATTTTAAGAGCTGCACATTCATAACTATTAGTAAAAGTGAAACAGGAAATTTTTTACTGAAAACAACTAACATTACTTATAATAATAATAATAATGTGCATGGTGTAGAAACACCTACATAGTCAAAAAGTACCTCAAGGGTACAAGTACATCAATATCCAAAATATTCCACCAAGTGGATAAAATACACTAGTAAAAGCTGGAAAAATACTGAATACAAGAAAACTTCACTTTGGTGACCAAAGGAAGTACAAAAGTCTGGAATCAACATCATTAGTCCTCATCGGACACCTCAATCTCCTCATCACCGCCAGCAGAACCAGTAGCCTCCTCATCATCATCATCACCAACAATCTCCTCACCAACCTCCTCATCCTCAGCATCATCTTCACCCCCTCCGAAAATTGGCCTGCCCTCAGGCCAACCAGCATGTGCTAGGAACTGCTCCCTAGACATCATCGAGTGCTCAGGAGCAGGGTCGCGGATCTGTAACTGGAGTACCTGCATAGAATCATGAAGGTCAGTCATGGCGCGCTGTGAAGCAGCCATCCAATCCCAGTTGTACTGACAAATCTCCTGCTGAAAAGGATAAAAGGTCGGCGATGCTGATCCAGAACTTCCACCATCCCCAGCGGCAGCTTCAGCACCAGCACCTGAAGATTCTCCACCAGCCCCTCTAGCCTTACAAAACTTATCCACATATCTATCATCAATCGCCGAAGGAATCGTGACCTGCCTGCGTGCTGGTATATCAACTCCAACATGAGCACACAAAGACATAATGAGACATGGAAAAGCAAGCGGGGCATTCTTGCGAGCCGCAGTACCTCCCAAACCACTTAGAACTATTGCCTTGTTCTCATCCGCAATAATGCGGGCCACGTCAATCTGAACATTCATCTGAATGCTATGAATAAGATGAGCTAAAGGAATAGGAACTGTGATATGATGTGACCTGGGCGAGATGTTGGTAAGCACAAACAGCAAGATGAGTTGGACCAAAGGCTGCATGTCCACCCTTCGGAATCTAATTTCAACCCCGGATGAACTACGCTCAACCTCTTTACCTGGAAGAAGTAAATCACGGGTCATCTTAGGAATGTCTCGGTGAAGATGCAGGTCCCGATGATACGCATCTAACTGACTACCAGCCAATGGTAAAGGATCTCTCAGAACAGTGTTAATCGTCCTCCGGTCAAATCTCACAACCGTCCCCCTCACAAAAGAGGTCCAGCTAAATCGCTCCTCATCATCGGGAAGGGTATTCGCGTAAAACTCCCGAACAATTTCAGCATTATACCCATCCAGAGGTGTCATCAAACGATCCCACTTATTCTCCACAAAAAGTGCATCAATTGTTCGGTAGCTACCACGGTCACTAAGGATGAATCTCTTCTCAGCCAAGATATGTTTTCTCTCTAAGGTTTCGTAACGGGCCGCCTGCTTTGCTCCCCTAAATCTATCCTCATCAAAACAAACTGGTACCTGCCTGGAAGTTGAAGCTTTTCTTTTCTTAGTCGCGTGGATTGCCATTTTCGGTGCCATCTGCACATAACAACCAATAAAACAAAACAACGACAAACCAACGCATTAGTGAACCAAAACAACCCAGCCAAAGACTTACATTTCATTAAAAAAAATTAAATTTCCATTTGTTCGCTCCAGGTTCGCTAGGCGAAGGCTGGCGAACATTCGCCCCAGGTTCGCGAAGCGAATGCTCGCGCAGGCTCGCGAAGCGAACACAGCAGCGAACCCGCGAAAATGCAGAAAAATAAAATCAAAAACCAGTCTAACAGCAACCTTATTTTAACATCATCATCCTAATTATAATGCTTTGATAGTTTATAACATGGAGCCCAGAAACAATATGAACAGAAGTACTAAAATTTTTGAAACCTTAATTGATGTACCACAAAAATCCAAGTCATTCCCTAAACTAATGTTACAGAAATAAACAAGGAAAGTGTTAGCAAACCTGAACTTCGCAAGTTAACTGGAGATAGCAGAGAGAATTCGTGCCAAGCTTTTGAGAGGAGAGGAAGTTTGAACACAAAAACGGTGAATGCAAATAGTGACCAAGGGACTAGGGTTCCCCTTCAAAATTCTGATTCAAGTTGGGTCATGGGCCCAATTGGTAGGCCCACCCACAAATTTACCCTTATTTTTAACTGATGTGGCAAACTGGTTTGGGCTGTCTCGCTAGGTTCGCGAAGCGAAGGGTCAGCGAATGCTCGCCCCAGGCTCGCTAGGCGAACGCCAGCGAACATGACAGAATTTTTCAAAATTTTGAGTAATTCACCCATCTTCTTTTCATTCTCCCTAACTTATTTTCAACTCAACCTAAAGTGAATGTTCCTTGCTTTTTAAGGCAAGGAAGTTAACTTAAACAACAGCTCAAAGGTTCAAGAAGAAAACATTTTAGAAGCTCTTAAAAATTCAATGATGAACTCGACTTTTCAAATATGTACAATCCATAGTTCATCACTAAAAGAGATCTAACAAATTTGGGCACAAAGGGGTAAATTACTATATGGTAATGGTTGTGCTCAATTTCAACAAGTGCCTTGATCACTTCTAATACTTCCACAAAATCACATATATCACAAGATAAGGCATGAATTAAAAGTATAAAACAACATTTATCATCAATCCTTAGCATATAGTAAAACTTGGAAGCTTCTCACTTTAGTGATTTTTGAACCTAAATGACACAAGCATTCAAAGAGAGTTGCAACACAAAACACCATTTTCATTTGCACCAAGAGCAGTAATACTTACAATGTTGGGGTGCCTCCCAACAAGCGCTTGTTTAACGTCGGCTAAGCTCGACGGTCCAACGCAACCTCAAGGATCACGAAAAGGAACAACGATGGGATTCCGCTCAAAATCACCTCCAAGATAAACTTTTAATCTCTGGCCATTAACTGTCTAATTCTCCTTTGACGTTGTGTCTTCAATTACGATTGCTCCATAAGGCTTGATTTCCCGAATCCGAAACGGACCCGACCATTTAGACCTCAATTTTCCTGGAAACAATTTTAATCGAGAATTGAAGAGTAGGACCAGCTGTCCCACTTCAAACTGTTTGATCACAATTTTTCTGTCGTGGTAAGTTTTGACACGCTCTTTATACAGCTTATTGGAATCATATGCCTGGAAGCGCAATTCATCTAATTCGTGCAATTGAATTTTTCTTTTGTCACCGCTCAGAGTTGGATCAAAGTTCAAAAATTTTAAGGCCCAAAACGCCTTATGTTCCAACTCGACCGGAAAATGGCAATTCTTACCGTAGACCATTTTAAAAGGCGTGAGACCAATCGGAGCCTTAAAAGCGGTCCGATAAGCCCCCAAAGCATCATCAAGTTTGTTTGCCCAATCCTTCCTTGAGGCCGAAACAGTTTTTTCCAAAATTTGTTTTATTTCTCGATTCGAAACCTCCGCTTGCCCATTAGCCTGAGGATGATATGGTGTTGCAACCTTGTGCATAACACCATATTACTCCAGAGCTTTTTTAAGCTGAGTGTTGCAAAAGTGGGATCCTCCGTCACTTATCAACACTCGCTGAGTGCCAAAACGAGCAAAAATGTTTCTTTTCAAAAACTTTACTACGGTTTTTCCATCGGCTTTAGCACATGCTATTGCCTCAACCCATTTAGAAACGTAATCCACAGCGACCAAAATGTATTCGTTAGAAAATGAAGATGGAAACGGCCCGACAAAGTCGATTCCCCAACAATCAAATACTTCAATTGCTAACATATTTTGCAAAGGCATTTCATGCCGCTGTGAAATTCCACCACTTCTCTGGCATTTGTCACAACTTTGGGCATGCGCATGCGCATCTTTGAATAACGAAGGCCAATAAAAGCCCGATTGAAGGACTTTTGTTGCCGTTCTTAACCCATTGAAATGTCCTCCATACGGAGAGTTGTGACAATGCCACAGTATGTTCGTGGCTTCCTCTACCGACACACATCTTCTCAAGAGGTTATCGACACCAAGTTTAAACAAATGTGGTTCATCCCATACAAAGGACTTGGCATCCGACAAAAGTTTCCTTTTTTGATGGTGAGTTAGACCATCCGGTATCAATCTGGCGGCTTTGTGGTTAGCCATGTCGGCGAACCATGGCCTAACTTGCACCCTAAACAATTTTTCATCAGGAAACTCCTCTTTGACTTCACATTCCTTCTTGGTCACGTCAACGTTTACTAGGCGGGATAAGTGATCCGCCACCAAATTCTCGGATCCTTTCTTGTCACAAATTTCTAGATCAAATTCTTGTAACAAAAGGATCCAACGAATTAGCCTCTGCTTAGAATCAGGCTTGGTGAGCAGATACTTTATAGCCGTGTGGTCCGTGTAAACAATGACTCGCGACCCAATCAAATAGGAACGGAATTTTTCCAACGCATACACTATTGCAAGCAACTCTTTCTCAGTTGTTGCATAGTTAATTTGAGCTTCGTTTAAAACTTTGCTCGCATAGTGTATCGCGTGGAAAACTTTCGTTTTCCTCTGACCCAAAACAACCCCCACCGCATAATCACTTGCATCACACATTAGTTCAAAATCCAATTTCCAATTAGGTGCAATAATTATCGGTGAGGTAGTTAAACTCTTTTTCAAAAAATTAAACGCAAATAGGCAAGATTCATCAAACTCAAAAAACTTATCTTTAATGAGCAAATTGCTCAATGGCTTTGCTACCTTTGCGAAGTCCTTGATGAATCTCTAGTAAAATCCGGCATGTCCGAGAAAGCTCCTTATGCCTTTTACATTCATCGGTGGTAGCAATTTCTCAATAACGTCCACCTTGGCTTTATCCACTTCAAGGCCCTTTGAAGAAACTTTGTGTCCGAGCACAATTCCTTCCTTCACCATGAAGTTGCATTTTTCCCAATTGAGTACCAAATTGGTTTCCATACACCGTTCCAACACTGTATTCAAATTTTTCAAACAAATATCGAAAGATTGTCCAAAAACCGAGAAATCGTCCATAAAGACCTCAATTGTCTTTTCGATCAAATCAGAGAATATTGCTTGCATACACCTTTGAAAAGTCGCCGGTGCATTACATAACCCAAACGGCATCCTCCTATAAGCGAAGATTCCAAAAGGACATGTAAAAGCGGTTTTTTCATGATCCTCCAGGTTCACAATAATTTGGTTGTAACCCGAATAACCATCCAAAAAACAGTAGAATTGTTGACCGGAAAGCCTTTCGAGCATTTGATCCATAAACGGGAGAGGGAAATGATCTTTTCACGTAGCTTTGTTTAGCCTACGGTAATCTATGTACATCCTCCACCCGGTCACAGTTTTTGTTGGTATGAGCTCATTTTTCTCGTTTCGGACCACCGTTAATCCTCCTTTTTTCGGTACCACATGCACCGGACTAACCCAAGGGCTGTCAGAGATGGGGTAAATCATTCTGGCATCTAACATTTTTATCACTTCCTTCCTAACCACCTCTTTCATGATAGGATTTAAGCGGCGTTGCGGTTGAGCAACCGGTTTGAAGTCTTCCTCCATAAATATTCGATGCATGCAATATGAAGGGCTTATGCCTTTGAGATCGGACAAAGTCCATCCCATTGCATCCTGATTTTTTTCTCAACACTTGAATTAAGCGGTTCTCCTCGTTTTCAGATAAAATACTGCTTATGATAACCGGTTTATTACCACCGTCATCGAGAAAAGCATACTTCAAGGTTGAAGGCAACACCTTCAGTTCAAGCTGGGATTTTTCATCATTCACCACTTTTTTTAGAATTTCCTCTTCATACTCCCAAGGTTGCAATTCTTCTAAAGCTTCAAGATCCATCAAACACTCCTTAAGAGCTTGCTCTTCTTTAACTAAGAATACTTCCAAGGAATCATCCAAAGCTCTTTGTAAAGGGGTAATGACATGAATTTGCTTTGTGACATCAATAATCACTTCCTCCGTTGCATCGATTCTGAAACAATCACCTTTATCTTTCTTATGCTTCATGGCATCATAGAGATTGAAACACACCTCCTCATCTTGGACTCTCACTTTCATGAGACCATCATCCATGTCAATTTCCATTCGAGCAGTTTTCATGAACGGCCTTCCAAGAATCAATGGAGCGTCCTCATCTTCCTCCATTTCAATGACCACAAAGTCTATCGGAAATAAAAATTTGTCCACTTTGACCAACACATCTTCCGCTACACCGTGAGGACGGGTAGTGGATTTGTCTGCGAGTTGCAATGTCATTTGAGTGGACCTCAATTCCATGTGGCCTAACCATTTCACAATCGACAAAGGTATCAAATTGATACTAGAGCCAAAATCAATCAATTTGTTTCCCACATAGATATTTCCTATAGTAACCGGCAAGGTGACTCGTCCCGGATCACATTCTTTCCTCGGGAGAGTATGTTGAATGATAGTGCTACAGCTAGCATCTACCATAATGGTCTCTTGATCCGTATACCTCTTCTTTTTCGTGAGAATATCCTTCATAAATTTCGCATATTTTGGCATTTGCTCTAAAGCCTCGGAAAATGGGATATTTATTTGTAATTGTTTGAAAATATCCATAAACCGAGAGTAGTGCCTCGCACTATCTTTCTTTGTAGGAGCATGAGGATATGGTAAATGTTGGATAGGAATATTATTCACCGGTTCCTTCCCCTTCCTAGTTCTCTTCACTTTTTCTTCTCTCTCTCTCTCTCTCTTTTCATCATTCTCACTTTTTTCCTTCTCATTTTCAACTAAAACACCCTCAACATTTTCTTCTACTTCTATCTCCTCACTATCTTTTTCTTTTTTAACTACAACCTCCTCCTTCACTACACTTTTACCTACACCCATGTCAATCTCTCTTCCACTTCTTGTTAGAATTGCTTTACAATCATTAGGATTTGGAAGAGTATTTACCGTAAAGTGTCCTTTTTGTTGGTCGGCCAATTGTTTTGATAATTGCCTGACTTGTGTTTCAAGATTTCTTATGGCCGCATCGGTATTCTTCTGATTGGATATTGACATTTGCATAAATTGCATGAGAGTGTCTTCCATCTTCGTATTTCCAACGGGAGCTTGCGGAGGTTGAGTGTAATTTTGGTATTGTTGATGGTTTGACGGTCCGGCTTCTTGCGGTCTCCAAGGTTGTTGATAACCTTGGTTACCCCGTTGTTGGTAACCTTGGTTGCCTTGTTGATAAGGAGGTCGGGGTTGGTATCCTTGATTTCCAGCATAGTTTACCTCATCCACTACTGGAGGACAATATCCGGTCGGATGGTCGCCTCTACAAAGTTCACAAACCAAGACTTGTACATTTTTACTCGAGGAGTCATGAATTTCTTTAAATTGTTGAGGAAGTTTAGACATTTGTTTCGTCAACAACTCAACTTGCTGGGATAATAACTTGTTCTGAGCAAGTATAACATTGTTTGTTCCCAATTCCAAAACTCCAGGAGTCCGTTGAGAAGGTCCACGGTTATGACTTCCTTGATGGTCATTCAAATACATCTTATCAATAATGGCGGTGGCTTCTGTAGCGGTTTTGCTCAGCAAGGATCCACCAGCGGTGGCATCCAACAAGGTTTTATGCACAAGTTGAAGTCCATTTCGAAATATATGAATTTGCGACAATTCATCAAAACCATGGCCCTTGCACTTTCTCAACATCGATTTGAATCTCTCCCAAGCTTCATTGAGAGATTCGTTGGCACCTTGTGTGAACACTGCGATTGTGGTCTTTGCCTCCATAAAACGAGTACGAGGGAAAAATCGCTCCAAAAATTTCTCTTCAAGTGCATTCCAGTCCGTCATTATTGCCGTTGACTGATCAAGATACCATTCCTTGGCCTTCCCAATGAGGGAATGCGGGAATAGTCTCTTAAATAGAGATTCCTCTTCAGCTTCGGGCGCACCAGTTGCTCCCACAATCTCATAGAATTTCGTCAGATGTGTAAAAGGATCCTCATGATCCATACCCGTAAAAGGACTTTGATATAGCAGTTGGAGAATACCAGTCTTCATTTCGGAATGACGACCGTTCTGTGCATGGCGAGCAAACTGTGCATTGTGTCTAGGACTGTTGGTGAAAGGTCTAGAAGCAGGTGGTGGTGGTGGTGGTGGTGGTGGATTTGCCTCCATAACTGGAAGTAACTGTGGAACTGGTGGTGTAGAAGTTGAACTTTCCTCTTGTTCTCGCTTTTGTCTCGCTAGTTGCCTCCTTCGTCTTGTTCTGCTGTTGATTTTACGAGCGGTTCTCTCAATCTCAGGATCGAACAGAAGTTGGTCCGCCGGTAGTTTCCCTCGCATAAAACAAAGTCTGCACACTAAACAAAACAAATTAACAAGTTCAAGAAAAAATTTAACAAGCTTAAAACAACACAACTATTGCAATGCTTGCAATATCAATGAACAATCCCCGGCAACGGCGCCATTTTGTTGAAAGAGTATTAGGGGGGTGTTTTTATCATCTCCACAGGGATTGTCGATATTAGATGCTTGTCGTTCAATAGTCGCGATGTTTTAAGTTCAAGAGTTTCAAATGGTTCTCAATTTTGTTTAACATTAATTGGTAGCAAAGATTAATTTGTGACAAAGAGTTTGTAAAGTTTTTAGGAAAGCATGTCAAGGTTAGGTTTCGCTAATCATTTTCATATATATCCGATTAATCACGCATATGAACTTAGTTTCCGACCAATACAACCGCGTATCCTCCCGACTAAGTTTATGTCTAAAGCAAAGTCGTGAGTATCGTTGTTTAGACCGTTAGATGATGTCTCACGCTAACAATCTAAACAACAATCATTAAGATCAACACAAAGCGAATAACAAATCCCAAATCTATGTCTAGAGTTTGGTTTTTAAGAGATGAAATTATTAGGTCATGATTTGTAGAATCTATGTCTAGAGCAATACAAACCACACATAAAGCATTAAGAGAAAATAACTTCATCTATATTGATCAAAGACTTTGTTCATACACCAAAGATCAATAGAAATACATATAATCAGGATCAACTACATCTAACCTCAACACAAGAGTGTTTAGCTACACATTCTCATGGTAGCTTGGATGACAAGTTTCAAGAGGAGATGAATGAACATCCACGTCGAATAATCGAGAATGGATGTGACTTCAACTTCTCAAAGTGAAAATCCACTCCTAGATGATCAAAAGACTGAAAACTATGTTTTTGGGTGAAAAAGAGCAAAACATCCTTTACAAGAAAAGTGAAAATCTATTTAAACACACAAAATCTCAACAGCCTTCGCCTAGCGAAGGAATCATTCGCCTAGCGAATGAACTAAAACATGGCACTTTAAGTGCCTCAGACTTAAACCGCCCACAAAAGTTATCGTGGGTTCGCTAGGCGAACCAAATCATTCGCGAAGCGAGCCTTCGCTACAACCTTCGCCCCAGCGAAGTT
This sequence comes from Lathyrus tuberosus, assembly GCA_022829125.1. Taxonomy (NCBI): domain Eukaryota; kingdom Viridiplantae; phylum Streptophyta; class Magnoliopsida; order Fabales; family Fabaceae; genus Lathyrus; species Lathyrus tuberosus. The sequence goes on from JALAZF010000346.1 coordinate 4,579,896, forward strand.
TGGGTGTTTTCAACCACTAAACTTTCTGCCACCCTTTGCTGGCACCTTCGCCTAGAGAGCAAAGCAGCGAACCTTCGCTGGCTTCCTCGCCACAACGAATTTACCCTCTTTTCCTACTGTAACTTTCTGCAACTTTCTGCCACCCTTCGCTGGAACACTCGCCAACGTTCTCTAGGCGAACCTTCACTGGTGACTTCGCCAGCACTCGCCTATCGAATCCTGCTGTTGCTTTCTTGCTTCTATGGCAACTTGCATCCATTCTTTGTGTCTCACAATCTTGATCCTTTCATGCCTATTCCTGCACACTAGCACACAAATTACAAGCACCACAAGTGTATTCCAATGTATGCACAACAACACAATTCACCACTTAAATCAACAAATTACACATGGAAAGTAATGAAAAATGCCAAGTATTGCATACAAATATATAACATGTTTGACATCTAACACATAACATGTTTATTGAATAAATTTGGTATTTTATATCATTTTATTTAATTTTATTTCAAAATAAATACATGAAAAATCAAATTAGGGCTTCTCTTTAATTTCATTCAAATCTTGTTTTCAAAATCATTTTTGGGCCTCTATTAGAGTGTAAGACCCAACCCTTTTTATTTTTCAATAATCTTTGGGTCTCAGTCATTGTATAAGTCCCGACGTATTTTTCAAAATAACGGTTCGGTCACTGTTTTTCAACTGGGAATCTCCTTAAGCTGTAAGCCTCATTTCTTATTTTTAAAATGAGTTTTGGGCCTCTAATAAAGTGTAAGACCCAACCTTTTTTACATAATCAAATTTGGGCATCATTCATTGTATAAGTCCCTCTGCATTTTTCAAAAAAATTGCGGTGCGATCACTATTTTCAAAAACAAATATCTGGGTCTCCCTTGAGGTATAAGTCCCATCTCCTTATACATAAATAATTTTTTCAAATGTATTTAAATATTCATGGGCTTCTCCTTGAGTTGTAAGTCCCATCCCTGTGTTTTAAACTCCTCCGTCTGTTTTTAAAACCTCTGTAATTAAAATGGGCATCTTTCTGTATAAGCCTCATTTCTTTGTCAACAATTCCTTCTCAATCTTTTCAACAAAGATTCATGGGATTCTATCATACTATAAGTCCCATTTCCTTTTTCTTTTTTATAATAAGAGATTCAAATACACCGTTACTAAGAAGAGCATTATTCTCGGTGAAACTGCTTCTTAGACTATGGACAACTTTTCAGTGTAAGCCACATCTAGTGTATGAGAATCATATATTAATAAAACATCAAATATTCCATGGGCATCTTTTTGTATAAGCCTCATCTCTCTGGTTTTCAAAACCATCTCTCTGGTGTTCAAAACCATCTCTCTGTTTTTAAATCGTCTTCCTATTTTCAGAAATTTCTCCCTGTTTAAAAACTTCAATCAATAAAACATCAATCATCTTCTCAATCTTCAAATCAAATTTAAAGATTAATCAAAACTTTCTTCAATTTCTCAATTCACATAAGCATATCATAATCATCAATCAATGATTAAAACACATCAAAAAAGCACCATACACTAGGTCTCTCCTTGAGCTGTAAGTCCTAAATTAATTTTTAATTCATTGCATTGTATATCTGTATATATATCTATTTAATTTACCTAAGCAACTAGGTTATTTTCAATTTAGACTTAGGTCAAACAGATAAACCCTTTCAACATAGCTTCGATTGTTATTAGGATTTTCATTTTACAATAATTTTAGTCCAATAACTATATCCACAAGAGAAATTCATTTCCCAAAGAAGATTATTTTCTCGGTGAAACCTTGATTTGGATTTCTCTTTCCCCTGAATTATTCAAATACAGAAAGATTATTTTCTTGGTGAAACCTTTCTTGAACTTTTCACAGCCTCCTCTTGGGCTTCATACAAGGACCAACATGCCTCTTAAAGGTTCCCCACAGCCTCCTCTTGGGCTTTGTACAAGGACACATTAGGCTTCCTAGAAGTTCCCTCAGCCTCCTCTTGGGCTTTATACAAGGACCCACTAAGGCTTCCTAAGAGCATAGGAACAGATCTTAGTAATCTCAACCAATCATTAATAGATATAATATCTCCATAAATCATCAGGGTAGTCACCCACATTTTAATGGATAAACGGAGATAGCCTCCTCTTGGGCTTTGTACAAATGACATCTCCAGATAAGATAGCCTTCTCTTAGGCTTCATACAAAGATTAATTCCTAATGATCAGCCTCCTCTTGGGCTTCATACAAGGACCCATAGGCTTCTATAAGAATAGGTCAAAAAACCTTACCTTCCACTATAATCACCTTATAGACTTAAATCATCAGAAAAGTCAAAACCCTTAGGTTAATAAATACCAAGGAATTTCCAAAGAAGATACAAATATCTAAACATCCAGGCTCCTATTTTCAACCTCAGCCAGAGTAAACAACATGTTAAACTCCCCTGTGATTTAACCTATACTTGCTATCTCCCACAGGTCCAGCCTCCTCTTAGGCTTTGTATAATGATCTCTCCCATTTAGCCTCAATCTTGGGCTTTGTACAAGACAGATAAAACACCCTCATGAGTCAGTCTCTCACAAACAAAACTCCTCAAACACCAGATAAACTTTTCTCAACAGAGTCAGTTTTCTTTCTTTAGCTTCAACCTTGGGCTTCAATCAAGGCACATAAAATCCTTTAGAGATAACAAATTCTCTCAGTTAAACACAATCAATACAACTTTCTCTTGAACTTTTAATAAAGACCACTCAAATTTTTTCTCTTGGACTCAAATCAAGACTCAATACACTCAAATAGTTTCCTCTTGGACTCAAATCAAGACTCACTCAATCAAACAGTTTTCTCTTGGACTCAAATCAAGACCCAATCAAAACAGTTTTCTCTTGGACTCAAATCAAGAACCAAAAAGTTTTCTCTTGGACTCAAATCAAGACACCCACAAAGTTTCCTCTTGGGCTCAAATCAAGACAGTCAACCTTTCAGCTTCATCATCTTGGACTTTGAACAAGATATAAAAAACCAAATTTCCTCCCATAGATTTAGGAGGAACTACGATCGCTCTGATCTCCCAAATATCTTTTTGGGGGTATGTAGGCATGAGATCTAAGATCTTTGTGAGCACACTAAATAAAAACCCAATTAGGTCCTCAGACCTCTCTTCAAAAACATAAAAAAAGCAACAAAAACATCACTCTCCCCTATCTCAGTAACACTCACCTTCACCCTAATCCCGATTCACACTAAGTAACAAACCAAGCAGGAAAGTAAAAGGAAACAAGTATAAATCCTAATTTTCTGACAACATAACTATAAAACAAAGCTCGCAACACCTTTTGACATCTGTCAATCAACATTTGCAAAGTAGGGTTAGTTTAAGATATCTTTACCCTTCCTTAACCAACTTCACTAGGATAAAAATTTGAAATCAGAAAGTAGCACAAATGCGATAGTGATTCGAAACCACAAAAAATTAAGCTACAGAGAAATGGCGACCACAGTGGGAGATTTCATCTGTTTAGGTAGATACCTTAGAAATAGGAATTATACTGTATATATTTACTACTTATATATATTTATATTATTATAAGGTTTAAATAGTATTTTCGTCCCTGTAAGTTAGTGAGTTTTTGGTTTTCGTCCCTGTAATATTTTTTTTGTTGGTTTTAGTCCCTATATCTTACTTTCCGCTTGCGGTTTAGTCCCTAAAGCCAAAATCCGCAGGAAAATCCGTAGTTTTCCTGCGGATTTTTCTGCAGATTTTCCTGCGGATTTTGGTTTTAGGGACTAAAATGAACGCGAATGTGAAATATAGGGACTAAAACCAAAATAAATAAATTACAGGGACGAAAATAAAAAACTCGCTAACTTACAGGGACGAAAACACTATTTAAGCCTTACTGTAAATATCATATCATTTTATTTTCCGCAAAATATTCGTCCTGCTTAAATGATACCCCTATTACCGCTTTTGAAAATGGGAATGCGATTAATCCTCAAGTGGTGAGTTTGAAAGTTCACTAAGATAGGTGGTGTCATAATTAAGATGGCTTATAGGGGGTGAACCCCGAACAAGCAAACTTAAAAGTACACCGAATCAGTATAGGCAGTCTATGGAAATCGCCGTTTTTATCGGATCACTCTGCGAAAACCCTACTTTTTCTAGTTGGATACCCATAACACTGAGGATTAGAAAAAGCAAACTTTAAACAGAAAAAGAATTTGGCCTTATTTAGGGTAGTGCGGTGATTATCGAGAATAATTTACACGCGATACTACACTCAAATGACACTCATCTTTTTGATATTATAGCAACATGAGTAATTGGCCGGCTAATAATATCTTAAAGAGGGGTTAGTGATTTTAAGGGTCTTCCTTAGAACCCGTTCTACAGGTACAAAATCCGATCCTTAGTATAAAAAAATTTGGGGATGGGTAGAGCTTTGACTTCATGACGCCGAACCTTTTAACCCATGTTTTCAACATGTTTTTGTTTGCTGCATTCATGCATTCATTAAAATCATTAAAAACATTTTTAAAAAAAAATCCTTCATTTAAAGAACTAAAAGAACATTTGTTGCAAATATCAGTTTCACTATGGATTTAGGGCGAAGGAAAACCCAGAAGTTTACATTCAAAATTCCTAAACTAGAAGACCCGAGGAAGTTAGGAAGATTGTAGCAGATCCAAAAGCTTTCAGAGCAAAATATGGTGGCATTTTGCCCTTACTGAAAGTCAGCATGATAGAATGAGTTTTCTCTACACTGGTCCAGTTCTACGACCTGGTGTACCACTACTTCATATTTCCAGACTATCAGCTCACACCAACATTGGAAGAAAACTCTCAGCTGATTGATTTGCCTACCATTGAGCAAGATCCATTCTCTGGATTGGAAGGAACCCCCAAGGATTTAACTATTGCAAGGGTCATCTCTTTGGAAGAGTCAGACATCAAAGCTCGCATGACCACCAAAGGAGGAATCAAGGGATTACCGGCTAAGTTTTTGATAGAAAGAGCCTTATACTTTGCCAGCATAGGAAACACGGCAGCATTTGAAATCATTTATGTGTTGCTTATCTATGAAATATTCCTCTTTCCTAATGTCGAAAGCTTCGTCAACATCAATACGATCAAGATCTTCTTGATCAGGAATCCAGTTCCAACACTGCTTGCAGATGCTTATCATTCAGTGCACGTAAGGAATTTATGCGACACGGGAATGATCACGTACTGTGTACCACTTCTCTACAAATGGTTCACTTCCCATCTGCCCAAGTCATCTACATTCTGGGATCTTAAGAACGGAATGTGTTGGTCGCAAAAGATCATGTCTTTAACTCATTCAGACATCAAATGGTACAACCACATTCACGAAGGAATTAAAATCATTAACAGTTGTGAAAATTTACAAAATGTGCCTCTCATTGGTACTAAAGGAGGAATCAACTACCACCCAGTTTTAGCTCGTTGAAAGTTTGGATAGCCGATGAAAGACATACCAAACAACATTCATCTAGAAGGTATTTTCTTCAAGGAAGGAGAAAACGGTAGAGCAATCAAAGAAGAGATTGTGTACGCCTGGCGTCATACTCACAAGAAAGGAAAAGAATCTCTGGGAAAGACAAACGGTGTCTCTTCGGATCCTTATCTCCAATGGGTTCAAGCCAGAGCCATCAAGTTGAGGATGCCTCACCCTCGACAAGAAGTGTTTCCACTGAGGGAAACTGTTATGTACTTCATGAATGATACATGGAAACTGTAAATTGCTTTCAACAAAGTCTAGAGGGAGAAGAAATCTTGGAAGAATAAGTATCAGATTCTCAGGCTTGAGAACTCAAAGATTCAGAGTCTCCTAAAGGAAAAGGATGCTCTTACTGAGATACTTGAGCAGCACATCCTAGAAAAAGGAAGAAATACTGTCTGCCAAATACAATACTGGTATTTTCCAAACTTGGCAAATAACTGTTGATCCCGCAATTGAAGAAGCCCAGTTCAAGAGGCAGAAGAAGGATCATCAAGGGACTGAAGTTGCAGCAAAAAGAGCTCTAGAGGTTTAGTTTCCCTTTCCGCATTTTGTGAAATAATGTACTTTTAATGTAACGCTTCCAAATTCAATAAAAAGTTTGTGTGATATTTGCAACATTTTGTTTAATAGTGCTTTAACAAAAACTAACTAAAATAAGATCTTCATTGCATATCATTCATCATTCATCATCTACACATTTCTTTCAATAGAGTCTTACACTTGTGTGTCGCATTCTATAGTCAAACTGTCTTATTCGTACAATACTCGGGCCAATCGCCAGAAAAAGATGGACGATCTCGAAGAAGAGAACAGAGAGCTAAGAGAGGAACTCTCTGCTCAAAAGGAAATATTGGAAAGGATCAATGACATGATTGAAGCACTGACATCAGCTCAGAATCAACAAAGGACGGTGATTTCCGAAGTGGTCTCAGCACCAATCACAGAGATACCCTACAAAGATCTGAGGTACACCATGCCAAAAGGATTTCCCTGGGACATGCCTGATAACTTCATACCAGATGGGTATATACCCCTAACATCTGAAGAGCTGAGAAACGCAGCTGAAACATCCCGACTTGAAGGTTACAAACTTCAAGCCCTTGAAGAAGCAAAAGCAGCTATGGGACATCCTGTACCCGTAAACTCCAGGTCACTGAAGCACCAAGAGCGCCAGCAGTAATGTCTATGCTAACAAATTAAGCAGTATGAGACACAATTTTTTTGGTACTTTCATGTAACACCCATGTATTTGGCAAAATCCTCACCCAAAAAGAGGAAATTGAAAAATGTTAGTAAATCCAAAAAAATTTAAATTCATTAATAGGGTATACAATGGTAAATAAATATTGAAATCAGAGAAGATATATCCATTTACATAATAACAATCAAATAAAAATCAGCTCAGAACCTGCTATAGAGTCTCTTCCCCCAAATCAAAAACCTAAACAAACAAATACAGAACCTAGTCAAGACTCTTTTTCCCCAAATCAATAACAATCCATAGTAAAAAAATTCAGAAATAAAAAAATCCAAACCTGTTTATCCAACAATTCATACTCGTTTTGTAGAACCATCACCCCACAAAAACCCAGATCTGCTGAAATTCAACAAATTATTAGCACCACAGAAATCAACAAAATAAACAAAAGGCCGCTATGAAAACCGAGGAAATATGTGTTGGGATGTAGAAAAACTTACTTATCCAATCAAATACATCTTCAACAAAACTGTTCTTCTTCCAAACTCTTGTTCAACCAAACCCCTGTTCTTTGATAAAAGCCCTAAACATCAAAAAACAAGGTTTAAAATACAATTTTTAAAAAGCACGATTAGTTATCGAAAACCATAAAATAAAAACATAAAATGAAAACAGATTAAGCGAACCACCCAGAATAAAAAATAACAATAGATTTGATAGAACAAACATATCAGACCCATAATTTCTCATCTTCGTCTTTCTCAAATTCGTCTTCAACCAAACTGTTGTTCTTCTTCCAAATCCTTGTTCAACCAAACCCTGTTATTTGATAAAAGCCCTAAACATCAAAAAGCAAGGTTTAAAATGCAATTTCTAAAAAACACGATTAGAAAGCAAGGTTATCGAAAACCATAAAATAAAAACATAAAATCAAAACAGATTAACCGAACCGTGGCTTCGTTTTTTTGCGAATCAATATCTTTGATAATCATCTCCTTCTACGAAGCTGTGGAAAAACATAAAACAAATTTGATTAAAAGGGTTTCAAGATGAATGATTGAGAGATGCAAGAAATAGGGATTTGCAGAAGAAATCTTTTTTTTTAGATCTGAGAGATGAGAGAAAGTAGATGAGAGAGATGAGAGAAAGAAGATATTTTGTGGAAAGAGGAAGTGATTGGTTAATTTAAAATAAAACACTTTATTATATTTTTTTTGGAGAGCAGAAGTCATGGCAGACGTCATGCTTCTTTTGTGGCGGGTGCCACCATTTACATGGCAGGCGCCACCTTAATGGTGGTGGGCGCCATGTATATTTTTTTTTTCTTTTTTCTCTTTCTTATCATAATTGCATCAATTTTTTAAAAAAATAATTCAAATAAAAAATAAATTTAAATAATTTTTCATAAAATGTTTAAAAAAGAATTTAAATTTGAAGCTATTTCAAATAGTTTTGATAAAAATTAATTTAAAATACTTATTTTTTAATAAACATTATGTTATTTAAACTATTTTAATATTTAATAATGTATATTTATGTTATTGAATGTCAAAATTAATCTTCTAAATTATAAAAAAAAATGAGTTAATTTTTTTTAAAAACTATTTTGACAAAAAATTTATAAAAATTATTATTGAAAATATAAAAAAAATATATTTTTTAAAGTTAAAACAAATTAGTCCTAATTATAAAGATAAAATCAATTTCAATTAACATCATTTAAATATATTAAAATTAATTTTTAGTGTTTAAAATTTTTTCTGCGTCTCACTATTGTGAAACCAAAAGTACTAATAAAACTAAGCAGAATGAAATTAAATCATACTGCTTAGTTATAATTTTTATTATAATAATTATTATTATTAAATTTTATTGGTTCATTGATCACACGTTGGCACAAATATATATAATAATAATAATAAGGGTTAATTATATGAAATCCCCCTGCCATTAGGGCGATATTTGATATTGCCCCCCTGAAGTTTTTTTTTTTTAACCACCCCTTATAAAACCAAAAACCATCTTTTACCACACCCTTTTACTGGTGTTGCTGACTGGGCCTGTTGACTGTCCAATTAGGGTATCCAAAGTGATGACTGGGCAAGGATAGAATATAATTTCCACTTTCTCTTTCTTCCTCATTATCCTCTCCATCCCTCATTTTCTCCCCCACCACTTCCGCTGCCACATTCTCCAGATCACACCATGAATTGTTCTCTCCCTCCCACACTCAAACCTCGCCCTTCGCCGTTTCACCGTTTCCATGAATTGTTCAATGAGAAACACCGATTCCAGATTCATCTTCAACACAAGCACATGGCGTTAAGTTCACACAAGAAAGCCTCACATCTAAATCTCTCTTCCTAATCGCCGGTAACGAAGCCCGACGAAGAGTTCACATGGCCGCGGAAACGAAACTGAAAGAATAATGAAGAAACAGAAATGCTCCATTTGCTTCTGATACTCTTCGACTTCTCTGCTTCGTCTTCACAAAATCTCCTCACTGATCGAATATCACCGCTTCGTCCTCACAAAATCTCTCTCTTACTCTTTGTTATACCTTTGTATTCGCCTCGTTTAACTGAGCAAGAACCCCATATTGATTGCATAAAATAATTATTTTTTGTGGTTTAATTTCAAATCTAGGGTTTTGCTTTCTGACTTTGCATTTGTGGAATTTCTGCTTGTTTCTGTTTGTCTCGTTGCTTGAATGAATGAATAAAAGTTGAATCTGGTTGGTTTTTGGTGTGATTTAAGGTTGGTAAGATTAAGGTTTTGTAGGCTTCAATCCCGCCGTTTGGTTGTAATTTTGAAATAAATAAGATTGGACTTGAACTCAGGACAGGAAATAAGAGGGCGTTAGTGTTTGTAGTTTAGTGATTGGTGGTGTTTGGTCGCCGGAGGGGACGGCAGCGGCGCTGCCGGCCACCGCCACTCTCCGGCAAGGACGAAGGTTGAAGGAGACCGGAATTTAAGGTAAGAGAGAGGTAAGAGAGAGGTTGCATAGTCAGCAGGCCCAGTCAACAACACCGGTAAAAGGGTGTGGTAAAAGCAGGTTTTTGGTTTTATAAGGGGTGGTTCAAAAAAAAAAACTTCAGGGGGGCAATATCAAATATCGCCCTAATGGCAGGGGGATTTCATATAATTAACCCTAATAATAATCGTATAATAAAAATATTTAATATAAAACAAAAACAAAACTACTACTACTACTAATAATAATAATAATAATAATAATAATAATAATATAAATAGTAATAATAATAATCATAATAAGATAATAATAATAATAATATAATATAAATGGAAATAAAATTAATAATAGTAATAATAAATAATATAATGATAATAATAATAATAATAATAATAATAATAATAATAATAATAATAATAATAATAACAAAAATAACTTTTTCTCATGGCAGGTGCCATGGTTTTATGTGGCAGGTGCCACACCTTTTGGTGGTGGGCGCCACACCTTGTGTGGTAGTGTGTGATGCGTGTTATCCGCAAGTATACGGATTGCGTCAGAGTAATATAAAAGATTTATCGATCCCACAGAGACCAATGTCAATCTATCGATTACTATTGTTACGTTGTTTATCTAAGGCTAATTGATATCAGGGTAAAGGTTTTCTATAGAACGAAAATAGAAATAAATCAAATTAATACTATACTGGAATGTAATTCACATCAATCAAACAATACTCCTATCATCTAAATAGTAACACTTACGGGGCAATGTTTTCTTCTTTGAAAAAGAGTTAATTAAAAAGGATCTGCCGCGTTAGCGTGATCGAAAACAGACCTAACCTTTAATCTATACCAGCCGCTCACGCTGCACCGGTCGCTCCTTGCGTTAAAGTGATAATCCTTTTTTATGTAATTACCTCTTAAACTTAGTAAAAAAAGTGCTTTCGATTGAAAATATTTTATACCAAAGGGTTTCCGGCATATGCTCGGCCAACCGGATCCAAAATCTATAAACGCGTCCGAAAATAGTTTTAAAACCTCTTTCTAATAATATAAAACTTTCCTAGTTAATCAATAAAGTGCTTCCGCTGTATTTATCAATTAACAACTAACAAACTCTTTTCTAAAATGTCGGACGGCTGTCGATCTTACCCGATCTAGTCACAGTCATTACGCAAACAAAAACACGGTCTCATTTACGTAATGACCGATCAATTGAATTTCAGAAGAGTTTAATTAAAATCAAAAACAGCCCCTAAAGTATTTCTAAAGAGATGTCATGTGGAGCACCGTCATAACGACGATCCTCACATCCCAGCACAAGGGATTTAGCTAGACATAGTAATTGAGAACATAAAGATAAATTGATTTGCAAAGTAAGGCATATTTAAGATAAAAAAACGTGCAAAGTGTGAGAGTGTATTTCGAGAGAGTGAACACAAGTGTCACGCTTAAGTTCAGTTCCAAGAGATACAGATCACACATATAAATAAAATAATAAGGTAATGGAAGAGACGAAAAAAAAACGAATATAAAGCAGTGCAGGAAAATAAATAATATAAAAGCGGTGTGGATAAAATAAATTGTAATTTATAAAAGAAACCTGCTCCAAAGCGGAGACTGAATCTGGTACAGATGCTGGAAAATAAATTGCGGGAAAGTAAATAGCTCCTAACTATGATTGCTCCAATCCAACTAACAACTATAGTGCAACAACCCCTCGATATGACAGATTATTGCTTTACAAAGTGAACTCTATGTCTATGTTGAAAACTAAGATTGGATCCCTAAAAAGTGAAAATGCAAGGCCTATTTATAGGAAATTCGAAATTGCAACTGCCCCTAATCATTATGAAAAACGTTTTAGAAACTAATTTCCTCAGGTGTAACTGCCTTGAATGTTTCAGAGCGTTTCCTCTTTATAACTGTCGGCGTCCGCCGACCCCTGCTCCGCGTCCGCCGAGTGTGCTTTGGAAGGTGAAACGTCTTTTGTGATCATTGGCGTGTGAGTGAAGTTATTATGCAAACGGCGTCCTCCTTGGCGTCCGCTGAGTGAAATGGCTAGTATACAGTTTACACAAGAAATCTTCATTTTAGCTCTGTTTTGCTTCGTTTTCTTACTGTAGGCTCGAATCGGGCAATATATCTGAAAGTAAAACAAAATACCATAATAGCAAAGGAAAATAACAAATAAACTACTAAAAACATGTGAAATCAGAGTCAAATATACAGTGTAATTTGGTGCTATCAAATTCTCCCACACTTAAACCTTTGCTTGTCCTCAAGCAAACTTTCATAAACTGAAATAGGAAAAACAGCAAACATACGAGTATCTAATCCGGGCTAAGAACTTAAGTTTGATCAATGATACATTGGTAGGTACTAACTCATGAACCAAAGGTATCGTAATCACACTTTCCGCGATTTTGCGGGTCATAAGTTTCTCTCCTATACAAACCAATCCAAACCATGATGTTATACTTAGGCATATCTTACTCATTCCTTTCTTACCCCTTTTCATTCGAGCGCAATCACATTAAGCCCGTTATCTTTCACTCGCATGGTGAACATAACCTGTGGTAATCCTGATCCTTTTATATCAATGACTTGATATATATTTTCTAAAGATACTTTAGTATCTTCTTAGATCTTTCTTTTTTTTTTCTTTCTTTTTGCAGGATCTTAGCTATTTGCATCGGTTTGTCACTTAGCGGTGGCTAAGATGGTGCTGACTGCTAGGATAAACTATTTAAGGGTAAGTGATGAAGGGTGAGATTTTAAGGCCATAGTATAAAAAAAAACTGGATATAGGCTCCTATATTTGAGAAACTTACGGTGTAAAAACGATATCGATTTTTCAAAAAGGTTTCCCCAAGCCCTTGCAAATGATCTTACTTGTTCTAATAGCCCAAATTTTCAAAATAAATGTTGTTTTCATTGTTAAATTTTTTTTGTTAAGGCTCAAGAATTGGAAGAATAGATAAACTACACAAAATGACTCGTTAAGCACATTTTAAAACAAACTAAACTATACTAGAAAGCATAAAAATAAAGACAACTAAAAATAGTAAATATCTCCTCCCACACTTAAACCGAACATTGTCCTCAATGTTTCGATAAAAGTAAGAAGGGGATAGGTAAAACCTGTTAATTAATCATGCCGGCCACTGGGGCCCTCTCCATCCTGCTCTGAACATCTGGGACGACGGCTCCTACTGCGGTGTCGGGTGGTATGTGACAACTCCATCTGCTCAATCCTCTCTATTAGAGAGGCATTTTGACTTCTAAGTGCTTGGAAACTCTCAAGAGTGGATTGCTGTGACACCCGCATAAAATCCATCATCTCTTGCTGCTGTTGGTACATGGCATAGAATAGGCCATCACGCTCTTCTTCTTTGACTTGCTGTGCTTGCCACATTTCTTGAGTGATATAAAATCCGAAAGAAGTACCTGCAGGATGATCAGTAACAGGTGGGGTGTGTGTATGTGATACACGAATGGGGGACTGCTCCATATGGTCATATTCATCATCTGTCTCATTTCCTTCATCCTCGGGGACGTTAGGAAGTAATGGGCCTAAAATAGGAGCAGCCTTCAAATCATAGAGCCAGTTTTCTCTTTTGCGCACATCAGTGCGTGTTAAACAAGGTAAGGCGACACTCGGGATGGCAGCATTGCGAACCATGAGGATATAGCCTCCTTCTGGCCTCGTTTTGCATAAACGCATATCTCGCAGAAATTTTAAATCAATGGTGCGAGGAGGAAGTGGTTCCAATGTGGCCAACTCAGCGTCCAGGTGGAGGGCTCGTGCAATGAAGGTAATCAACCCTCCAAATGACACGGTGTTGCCCTTTTTCTCAATTGCCCTCATATGTGATATCATAAATGGTACATGATTTAATCTTCTTCTAAGTAAAGCAGCCTGTAAAAATATAAATTCTTTGGAATTCATCTTGTTAGAGTTTTCACGAGCAAAAATAGTATCAGCTAATAAAAGGCGGAATACCCGTATAGCCGGGTTATGAATGTTAGAAGCCAAATTTCCATCGAAGGAGCAAGTGGTTTGGCCTGAGATGTTTCTCCACAGTTGAAAGGCCTCAGTTGACCAATTTGTGTCTATGGGTGCCTCACAGGCTGCACCATTCCCAAAATGGAATCCTAATAACCCAGCAAGTGCATCAGTGGTATAAATGTATTCAACATTGAACATCCTAAATCTCACTGTGCCTGCCGTGCTGGCAGTGTTTTCTCTGACAGTGTACTCCAAAGAACTCAAAAATTCGCGGGTTAGCCTTTCGTAGGTAGGCTCCTTGCGAATGAAAATATTCTCTAATTTCAAATTTTGTAACAGATAAAATACGCTAAATCTTATACCAAGGTTATACAGACAAATATCATTAATGTACCTCGTCGCAAGAATGTTGCGTGTCCGAAGTCTCTCCCATTTTTCCCATTGCTTGACTCCGTCATCTCCATCTCGAAAAATGATGTTTTCTTGGTTCTCCGCTGCCATTGTTGAAGTGAAATGAAGGTTTGGTGATGGAGAATGGGTAATTTTTGTTTTTGTAGATTTTGGTGAAATATATGGTTTTTATAGAGATAATGTGTAATGGAAGGTGTAATGGCAGTGGGGAAGTTATGAAATGAGTGATTTTAATGGTTTTATGGGGTTTTATGGTGATTGAAATCGGAATTTTTGGAGGTAGAAGATGAAGAGAGTGGCAAAAATGGGGGCTTTCTTATTCTGGTCCGTTTAAAACCCAGAACGCCTCCGCGTTCGCCGAGAGGGGGTCCGCGTCCGCGGACTGTGTTAATTGGGCTGGCACGGGTTTGGGCTTTGATTAGTCCATGTGAGAAACATTTTGTTTATTATTTTATATATTTTTAAAATATGATTGTAGGAATTAAATAACAATTCTAAAAATTATTATTATTATTATTATTATTTTTTTTAGAATGAAATAAATTTTTCTTTATATATATATATATATATATATATATATATATATATATATATTTTATAATACCTACAGATTTTAATAATGAAGATATTTATTATAGCTTGAAATAATAAAACACTCGCATGAAGCATATGGTTGCCATGATTCTAGTAACAATAACGATGGAAAATAAAATCTACTAATAGTCTGATAATAAAGATAATAACAATAAAGATAGAAATGCGGTAAAGGTAAAAATAAACGATCATAACAAGCATGTGGTAAGTCTCCTCCACACAAAGTGCGAGCTATGCCCCAGAGCTCCTGAATATCTTCTAGGAAGACTGGCGGCGGACACCCTGAGTCATGTGAGGACAAGGTGCCCGTGCCTCTGCAAGCTGGCGTTTGAGATCACAAATCTCCTGCTCCAAAAGATCATATGATGAAGCATTTGTTGCGTCTGAGATCTGTATATTTAATGTAAGCTCGGCGCATTCTTCGCGAAGAGAAATGATCTCCTTGCGCATAGCGTCAAACTCTGAATATATGTCCCTGCGTTGCAGATTAACGTTAGAGGAATAAACAGTAGTCCTTTCAGGATAGGGTGTAGGGTGGTACTCAGGCACAGGGTGGTTCCTAGGTCTGATGGGTGTCTCGTCTTGGCCTTCCAAAGCGTATGACCAGTTAGCTCTATCATGGACACTTGTTCGGGTATGGTTTAGCAAACCAAAGTTGTGAATGACTTCGTTGTCTATTAGGAGCTTAAAGTTATCTGCACTAAAGAATGCTCTCCTGATAAGACCACGGTCAAGGCAATGATGAATGTCAATTAAGGTGTAGCCACAATGGGAGGTAAGATGAGTTAGCTTGTTGGCTAGACCTAGGGCATAAGCTATGTGTGTAATAGTACTGCCTACATGGATGGGTCCTCTGGAAGATGCAGCATTCAAATATAGGTTATACATCAAAAAATTTCCACTAGCTAATGGTCGTGACTCAGCAGTACAAAAGAGCATCAGAATCTCTTCTGCAGTAACTTGGTTCTCGGTTTCACTTCTACCAAAGAAAGTCTCAGCTAGGATCATTTGGAAATAACGGAAAGCTGGGTTGTGGATTTTGTTTGCTAATTGGGTGGAAGGATCAGGTCCTCCTCCACCGGTGATTTTGCTCCATAATAGGTCAAGCTCATCTTGCATAACATTGGTTTCATGCATAAAATGGATTGCATCCAAGCCACATTGAAAACCAAGTATTCTAGCAAAATTTCTGTGGTTAAGGGCATACTCATTTCCAAATAGTCTGAATCTTATGTTTCCACTGTTGTAACCTCTTCCACTATAAGGGTCATAAATGAGTGAACTGAGGAACTCTAAGGTTAGATGCTTATAGGTTACATTCATAGCTTCAGAATACTCATCCCACTGGAGCTGGTGACAAAGGTACCTCACACTAGCCTCAATACCTAAAGCTGATAGACAGTTTGGGTCAGGGTACCTAGTGGGTAGGATTGGTCTCTCAGAAAGGACTACGTATTTCTTCCTCTTTTCGTCATCTCTGAACACAATGTGCATGTCATCATAGCTCTGCATCCTGCAAAGAAAGTTAGTGTGGAATGTCTGAGATGATGTGATCTGTAACCTGTAAACATAGACATTGCATAAGTCAATCACGTTAGAAAAAAAATATAAATGATAAATCTTTTTCTTTTTCTGAAATAAATTCTATGCATAAATAAGAAAGATAACGAAAAGAAAATCGTGGGTTGCCTCCCACGCAGCGCTTGTTTAACGTCGTTAGCTTGACGACTGAAGAACTTACGTTGTGGATGTTTCTATAGGTGGGCCTATCAGAGTGTGACCAGAGTAGTAAGTAGGTATGTCACCTCCATAGTAGGGTTTTAATCTTTGTCCATTCACTAGAAAGGGACTACATGAATGATTTGCAATTTCAAATGCTCCAGATTTCAGGACTTTGGTGACCTCATAGAGTCCAGTCCATCTTGAGCGTAACTTACCTGGAAACAATCGTAACCTAGAATTGAAAAGATGAACAGGGTCGCCTACGTTGAACTCTTTTTTGATAATCCTTTTGTCATGCCATGCTTTGGTTCTCTCTTTATATATTACGGCATTTTCATAAGCATTTCGGCGTAACTCGTCTAATTTATGAATATCTAGAATTCGTTTATCTCCGGCTGTTAAGTAATCCATATTAAGGGCTTTTATGGCCCAGTAGGCCTTATGTTCAAGCTCAAAGGGTAAATGGCAAGATTTTTCGTAGACTAATTGATATGGGGTTGTTCCTATAGGGGTTTTGAAAGCGGTCCTATAAGCCCACAAGGCTTCTTGTAGTTTTAAGGACCAATCTTTTCTACAGATTGATACGGTTTTCTTTAAGATTTATTTTATTTCCCTATTAGAGACTTCCACTTGTCCACTAGTCTGTGGGTGGTAAGGTGTGGCTACTCGGTGTTTCACTCTGTATTTCTTTAATAGGTTCTCAAATATCCTAGATATGAAATGCGATCCTCCATCGCTTATAACCAATCGAGGTACTCCAAACCTAGGGAAAATATAGTTTTTAAATAGTTTAATGACTACACGAGTATCGTTGGTGGGTGCATCTATGGCCTCAATCCATTTGGATACATAATCAACGGCTACTAAGATATGCTTGTTTCCCATCGAAGATGGAAAAGGTCCCATAAAATCTATACCCCAAACATCGAAGAGTTCTACCTCCTGAATATTTTTCAAAGGCATTTCATCTCTTCTTGAGACGTTCCCAGTGCGTTGGCATATGTCACATCTTACTATGTAGGCATGAACATCGCGCCATAACGTCGGCCAGAAAAGACCTGCTTGAAGTATTTTAGCGCATGTTTTGGACGAGCCTAGATGTCCACCATATGGTGAAGAGTGACAATGTTTAATTATAGTTTCTACTTCTTCTTCAGGGACACAACGACGGAAAATGCCATCTGCGCCTCTCTTGAATAGAAGGGGTTCGTCCCAATAGAAGTGTTTTACGTCATGAAAGAACTTCTTCTTCTGTTGGTAATTTATATCAGGAGGTATGATATCAGCT
Organism: Lathyrus tuberosus; assembly: GCA_022829125.1. Classification (NCBI taxonomy): domain Eukaryota; kingdom Viridiplantae; phylum Streptophyta; class Magnoliopsida; order Fabales; family Fabaceae; genus Lathyrus; species Lathyrus tuberosus. Next base: position 4,597,626 of record JALAZF010000346.1, read on the forward strand.
GCTAGATAATTAACAAAATCTGCATACCAAGGTACGGTTGTCATTGCGAATGCTTTTTCAATGTCTACTTCTAAATAAGGTTCAGGATCATCATCATGGATGGTTTTAACTGCTCCTACTAATCTATCGTATGCGAAATCATCATTGATAGGAACAAGATCTGTTTTTAGATATTCAAGCCTTGAGAGGTGGTCAGCGACCACATTTTCAGTGTCTTTCTTATCTCGGATTTCCAAATCAAATTCTTGAAGTAAAAGGATCCAGCGTAGTAATCTAGGCTTAGCGTCCTTTTTGCTTAATAGATATCTTATCGCAGCATGATCAGTGTAGACTATAATTTTTGCTCCTACTAAATAGGATCGGAATTTGTCGATTGCAAAGACTACTGCCAAGAGTTCCTTCTCGGTTGTGGCATAATTCAGCTGAGCCACATCCAAAGTTCTACTGGCGTAGTAAATTACATGGAGTTTCTTATCCTTCTTTTGTCCTAAAACAGCGCCTATAGCGTAATCGCTAGCATCACACATAATTTCAAAAGGTTGATTCCAATCAGGTGGTTGAATTATAGGTGCGGAAATCAGTGCTTGTTTCAGGTATTTAAAGGCTTCAAGACATTTATCATCGAATTTGAATTCGGCGTCTTTCATAAGTAAGTTGGTTAATGGTTTAGTTACTTTGGAGAAGTCTTTAATGAAGCGTCGGTAGAAACCGGCGTGTCCAAGAAAACTTCGGATTTCTCTAATGGTTTTGGGTGGTTGAAGGTTTTCTATTACTTCTATTTTAGCTTTATCAACCTCAATGCCTCTTTCGGACACTATGTGTCCCAGTACTATGCCTTCAGTCACCATAAAATGGCATTTTTCCCAGTTTAGAACAAGGTTGACTTCTACGCATCTTTCTAGGATTTTCTCGAGGTTTGTTAAACATTTTTTAAAACTGGATCCACATACCGAGAAATCGTCCATAAATACTTCCATGATCTCATCAAGGAAATCTGCGAAGATTGACATCATACAGCGTTGGAAGGTAGCTGGGGCATTGCATAGTCCAAAGGGCATTCGTCTGTAAATAGGGGCATGTAAAGGTTGTTTTCTCCTGATCGTCAGGGTGAATGGGTATTTGGAAAAATCCTGAGTATCCGTCTAAATAACAAAAGTAAGAATGCCTAGCTAAACGTTCGAGCATTTGATCAATGAATGGAAGCGGGAAGTGATCTTTCCTAGTTACCTTATTGAGCTTTCTATAATCGATACACATCTGCCAACCATTTTCTACATGTTTGGCTATTTGTTCTCCTTTTTCGTTTTGTACAACGGTGACACCTCCTTTCTTAGGTACCACATGTACGGGGCTTACCCATTTACTATCAGATATTTGGTATATTATTCCAGCCTCTAACAACTTTAACACTTCCTTTTTTACTACGTCGCTCATTATAGGATTTATCCTTCGTTGATGTTCTCTGGAGGGTTTAGTGTCTTCCTCCGGCATAATTCGGTGCATACACACAGAAGGACTTATTCCTTTGAGATCGGAAATTTTATAACCCAGAGCTGAGGGATATCTTCTTAAAACATCTAAGAGTTGATTGGTTTCAGGACCATCTAACGTGGCACTGACTATGACTGGGCGATTTAATTCTTCATCTAAGAACTCATATCTTAAATTCTTAGGTAGCTCCTTAAGCTCTATTGATGGTTTTTTCGGATATGGCATATGATCTGGGGTAAGTGCCAAGCATTCATAAAGACTGTTATCTATATAAGGTTCAGGTAAGCGTTCGAATCCGTCGTCGTCCATTATGGGGATCGAAGGTAGTTTGATGGTTTCTACTGGATCTTCTTTATCTAATTCTCTTATGCATTCATCAATTATATCAACGACATAACATGAGTCATCTATCGCTGGTGCATTTAAGAATTGGGATAGTATAAATTCTACTTTCTCATTACCTACCGCGAATGTCATTTTTCCTTTTTTGACATCAATTATAGCTTCAGCTGTTGATAATAAGGGTCTACCTAAAAGGATTGGGGTCTCATCATCTTCTTTAATGTCCATTACTATGAAATCTGTTGGAATATAACGTTGACCAAGTCTAACTGGGACATCTTCCAAAATGCCAATTGGATATTTAACTGATCTGTCGGCTAATTGGAGAGACATCCTAGTTGGTTGTATTTCTCCTAGGTTTAACCTTTTACAAATGGCTAAAGGCATTAAGCTTACACTTTCTCCTAAGTCCAGAAGTGCTTTATCTATAACTTGGTTTCCTAAAACACAAGGTATAGAAAAACTTCCTGGATCTTTCTCTTTCTTAGCAAGCTTATTCTCAGCGATTGAATTACATTCTATAGGTTTAGGATCTTCTAATCTTCGTTTATTGGTTAGAATGCCTTTAAGGAATTTGGAATAAGATGGTATTTGGGTAATAGCTTCGGTGAATGGAATCTCTACATGGAGCTTCTCAATCACTTTTATGAATTTCTTATATTGGTTATCCAATTTGGTTTGTTTAACTCTTTGTGGGTATGGAATCGGAGGTTTGTAAGGAGGAGGTGGTACATAAACTTTTTCATTCTCTTCTTTGTCCTTCTCCTTAACTTCCGTATCTTTATATTTCTCAGGTTCCACTGATTTCTCAACTTCTTTCTCAGGTGTGGTCACAACCTTTTTTCTAGGAGGTTCTGGATTATTCAACCTAGGGTTTATAGGCCCATCGTAAGTGGTCCCGCTCCTTAGGGCTATAGCATTAGCATGCCCTTTAGGGTTAGGTTGAGGTTGTCTAGGAAATTGTCCTCCTGGTGTAGCATGAGTAGATTGTTGTTGTGCTACTTGAGAGATTTGGGTTTCAAGCATTTTGTTATGTGTAATTACAGAATCGAGTTTAGTACCCAACTGAGTAATTAGTCCATTTATGTGAACGTTTTGGTTCATGAACTCCTTGTTTTGTTGTAATTGAGCTGAAATGAATTCGTCCATCTTTTTCTCAAAATTTGATTTCTGAGGGGCATATGTTGCAGATTGGTTGGGTCTTTGAGTTTGGAAATCGGGTGGTCTTTGAGGTGTTGAATTTTGAGTGGGGTTATTATTCTTATAGGAAAGATTTGGGTGATTCCTCTATCCAGGGTTATATGTGTTTGAATAAGGGTTTCCTTGGGCGTAATTTACCTGATCTGTGGGACTTTCGGTTAGCAGGTTGCATTCAGCCATGGTATGTCCTAGGGTTCCACAGATTTCACATCCGGGTTGTATTGCTGCTACAGTTGTTGTGGGGTTGATAGTTAGGTTTTCTACTTTTTGGGCTATAGCGTCCATTTTTGCGTTCATATGGTCAAAACAACTTACTTCATATACACCTCCTTTGGTCTCTTTCTTCTCTACTTGTGCTCGTTCGGTCCCCCATTGGTAATGGTTTTGTGCCATATCCTCAATGAGAGCGCTAGCTTTGGCGTAGGGTTTGTTCATTAGAGCGCCACCAGCGGCAGCGTCTATGGTCATCTTGGTGTTGTACATGAGTCCATTATAAAAGGTATGGATTATGAGCCATTGTTCTAAGCCATGATGTGGACATGCTCTTAATAGCTCCTTATATCTTTCCCAAGCGTCGAAAAGTGATTCTCCCTCGCTTTGGGTAAATCAGGTTATTTGGTTTCGTAAGACAACAGTTTTACTCGGTGGAAAGTATCTAGCAAGGAATACTTTCTTTAAGTCATTCCAAGTGGTTATAGAGTTGGCTGGAAGGGAATCTAACCATGATCGGGCTCTATCTCTGAGAGAAAATGGAAATAGTCTTAGACGTATTCCCTCAGGAGGAGCTCCGTTCGCTTTTAAGGTATCGGCTAGTTGAATAAAGACTTTAAGATGTTGGTTCGGGTTTTCCGTAGGAAGACCTGCGAACTAGTTCTATTGAACTAATTGTAATAGAGATGGTTTTAATTCGAAGTTATTGGCTGGTATAGCTGGGTTAACTATACTAGAATGAGGTTCTTCGTTAGAGGGTAAGGCGAAATCCTTAAGAGGTTTAGCGTTTTCTTCTTCTGCCAATGCTCTTTTAAGTTTTCGAAGTAAAAGACGAGCTCGGGCGTAACGTTCAGGCTCTTCTAAAGGATCAACTAAGTTTCCGGTACTGCGAGTTCTTCGCATTTATCGGCTAAGGGATGCCTTAGTCTAGACGGTGTAACAATAGGGTACGAAATTTTGACGTAATTGGTCCCCGGCAACGGCGCCAAAAACTTGATGCGTGTTATCCGCAAGTATACGGATTGCGTCAGAGTAATATAAAAGATTTATCGATCCCACAGAGACCAATGTCAATCTATCGATTACTATTGTTACGTTGTTTATCTAAGGCTAATTGATATCAGGGTAAAGGTTTTCTATAGAACGAAAATAGAAATAAATCAAATTAATACTATACTGGAATGTAATTCACATCAATCAAACAATACTCCTATCATCTAAATAGTAACACTTATGGGGCAATGTTTTCTTCTTTGAAAAAGAGTTAATTAAAAAGGATCCGCCGCGTTAGCGTGATCAGAAACAGACCTAACCTTTAATCTATACCAGCCGCTCACGCTGCACCGGTCGCTCCTTGCGTTAAAGTGATAAAGTCCTTTTTTATGTAATTACCTCTAAAACTTAGTAAAAAAAGTGCTTTCGATTGAAAATATTTTATACCAAAGGGTTTCCGGCATATGCTCGGCCAACCGGATCCTAAATCTATAAACGCGTCCGAAAATAGTTTTAAAACCTCTTTCTAATAATATAAAACTTTCCTAGTTAATCAATAAAGTGCTTCCGCTGTATTTATCAATTAACAACTAACAAACTCTTTTCTAAAATGCCGGACGACTTTCGATCTTACCCGATCTAGTCACAGTCATTACGCAAACAAAAACACGGTCTCATTTATGTAATGACCGATCAATTGAAGTTCAGAAGAGTTTAATTAAAATCAAAAACAGCCCCTAAAGTATTTCTAAAGAGATGTCATGTGGAGCACCGTCAGAACAACGATCCTCACATCCCAGCACAAGGGATTTAGCTAGACATAGTAATTGAGAACATAAAGATAAATTGATTTGCAAAGTAAGGCATATTTAAGATAAAAAAACGTGCGAAGTGTGAGAGTGTATTTCGAGAGAGTGAACACAAGTGTCACGCTTAAGTTCAGTTCCAAGAGATACAGATCACACAGATAAATAAAATAATAAGGTAATGGCAGAGACGGAAAATAAACGAATATAAAGCAGTGCAGGAAAATAAATAATATAAAAGCGATGTGGATAAAATAAATTGTAATTTATAAAAGAAACCTGCTCCAAAGCGGAGACTGAATCTGGTACAGATGCTGGAAAATAAATTGCGGGAAAGTAAATAGCTCCTAACTATGATTGCTCCAATCCAACTAACAACTATAGTGCAACAACCCCTCGATATGACGGATTATTGCTTTACAAAGTGAACTCTATGCCTATGTTGAAAACTCGGATTGGATCCCTAAAAAGTGAAAATGCAAGGCCTATTTATAGGAAATTCGAAATTGCAACTGCCCCTAATCATTATGAAAAACGTTTTAGAAACTAATTTCTTCAGGTGTAACTGCCTTGAACGTTTCAGACCGTTTCCTCTTTATAACTGTCGGCGCCCGCCGACCCCTGCTCCGCGTCCGCCGAGTGTGCTTTGGAAGGTGAAATGTCTTTTGTGACCGTTGGCGTGTGAGTGAAGTTATTATGCAAACGGCATCCTCCTTTGCGTCTGCTGAGTGAAATGGCTAGTATACAGTTTACACAAGAAATCTTCATTTTAGCTCTGTTTTGCTTCGTTTTCTTACTGTAGGCTCGAATCAGGCAATATATCTGAAAGTAAAACAAAATACCATAATAGCAAAGGAAAATAACAAATAAACAACTAAAAACATGTGAAATCAGAGTCAAATATACAATGTAATTTGGTGTTATCAGTGTGGCAGGCGCCACATTTTGAAGAAGGAATGGTGGCAGGCGCCACCTTAAAAAAAAAATTTCTTTTTTTTTCTTTCTTTTCTTTTTTTTTTCTTTCATTTCTTTCTTTTTTTTGAATTTATTATTTTTTATTTAAATCAAGGATAGTTTAATAATTTTAAATATTTTTAATATAAAATAAAAATAAAACAAAAAAGAAAGAAAATAAAAAAAGGGCTGGGATTGTAACATTTATTTCTCTTTCTCATGCATCCACGTGGAGAACAACAAATATTTAATTAGAAAGGTTAGAAGAAGAAAGGCTGCAGTAGGGATATGCATTGGAAAAGGGTGTTGTTCAAAAGATTTGGTATGTTAGAAAATATTATAAAATGTTACATAGTTTCAAAACGGGAGCAACAACAGTACTGGGTGAGAGAGGCTGAGAAACCAAACTTTCAACAATGCTGATCATACAAAGCGCCATGTGGCGGCTTGTGGAAGCAGAAGGGCAACTTGGTATTTTTGCTAGACATCTATTTTCTTATATGTAAGATATAATTATTAATTTATTAATAATGAGTTCCAAAAATTAAAAACAGAATGATAATACTTAAAACACGAACCAGGGTTGGCCCTAAGAAAAGGCGACCAAAACAGCGGCTTATAACCTCAATTTTAACTTTGTGTAATATATGATAAGTTAGTTTAAAAATCACACTCAATGTTAACAAACTTTTAAATTCTTTTCTTTCTAGATAGAAGAATTTGATATCAAGTGTTTTTTTTAAAGAATATTGACAATCTTTTTTCTATTAAATTTGTTTTCTTTAAAAGGACAAGAAGAGTGCTTATATAAATTAATCTTATCATTAGAGAAAATGTTAATTGAAACAATTATAAAGATTTAACAAATGATTTAACATTGTTAGAAAAAGTAATTTTAAATTTCGTCATGTGTTGGGCTGACACGTACCAATTTTTTAACAATAATTCAAAAATCCAATATATTGATCAATTTAATTTTACTACTCAGTCAATTGAGACAAAAGAGTACTTAATACTAATAAGCCTCAAATTAAATAAGGGCAATGTTTGTTTTAGCATTATATATATGGAACGTATCATATGAGAATGTCATTTTTATGTGAGAACGTAACAATGAATCTGAACCATTAGAATTTAAAATAAATGTTGGAAATTATGTGTCAGTTTTTTCTCTCTTCTCCATTATTTATTTTAGGCAAAATAACATTTTTAATCCTTTAAGTTATTTAATGCTACCACTTAGGTCCTTTAAGTTTTTTTTGTAACGTTTAGGTCCTTTAAGTTTAAAAACGTTTGCATAGTTAACCTTTTTTGGAAATTCCGTTAGAAAAAGTATATGTGGCTTTGACGGCGCTGAGTTGGTAGTTAAGTGAGATGACTTGGCATGTTTCAAGTATGAAACGTGGCTTTTAGATTTGGCTTTCATTTTCGTTTTCTTCACCACATGGTACCACCACCTCTCTCTCTTCTTTGTCTTTTCCACTTCACTGTCATTGCACTAAAGCAACAAACTTTGATCATGAATTTGACTCGCATAGCAACAGAACCCAGTTCCTGAATTCATTGAGAAACCAATTCAAATTAGGTAAACTGAAAAATATTCATCAAGCTTTGAACTTTTTTCATATTATGGCTAGAATGATCTCTTTGCCTTCTGTAGTTGACTTTACTTTGTTATTAGGGTTTAGTGTGAGGATAAAGCATTACACAACTGATATATCTTTGGTTAAACAAATGTATTCTTCTCTAGGAATAAAGCCTGATACTTTTACTTTTAATATTGTTATCAATTCACTATGCCGTTTAAAGTTGGTTGCTTTTGGATTTTCTGTTTTGGGGACTATGTTTAAACTTGGTATTGAGCCTTCTGTTGTGACTTTTACGACTCTTGTTAACGGGTTTTGTGTTCGAGGCGATGTGGGTCGGGCCGTGGAGTCGGTTGAGCGTATGGAAAAGATGGGGTGTCGGTTTGATGTTAAAACTTATGGGGTGTTGATTAATGGGTTATGTAAGATGGGGGGAACTTCTGAAGCTGTTGGGTGGTTAAGGAAGATGGAAGAGAGAAAATGGAACCCTAATGTGAAAGAGAGAAGATGAAAATGTCAGCATATTTGCCCAATCAACAAACCTAAAAGCCAAATCATCTCAATTATAAGCCACCTCATATCAATTTTTGCCACCTATGCACTTTTTAAACGGAATTTCAAAAAAAGGCTAACGTTGCAAACGTTTTTAAACTTAAAGGACCTAAACGTTACAAAAAAAACTTAAAGGACCTAAGTGGTAGCATTAAATAACTTAAAAGAACCCTGGTGCTATTTTGCCTTTATTTTAATAATGTAGGAGAGAGAAAAACAAAAACCATACATAATCTCCACCATTTATTTTAAAATCTCTCATGTTCTTACATAAAAATAAGATATATATATATATATATATATATATGAGAAAATGGGTGATGCACTGACAGTGTAAATCTTTTTTTACACTGTCAACCAATCACGACCATGAATCTCGGCAAGTAAGACTGTAATTTTTAAAAAATTTAAATGACATGACAAAATGATATGTTTCTATTGGATGACAGTGTAAAACTATTTTACACTGTCAGTGCATATCCATTAAACCCTATATATATATATATATATATATATATATATATATATATATATATATATATATATATATATATATATATATATATATATATATATTAAAAAGTTTTTTATATTTATTTTTTCTAAATTAAAAAGCTAATCTTGAAATCCTATAATATAATCATATATTATTATTGAAGATCATCGAAATCACTTTTTTTGTAAAGTTGTATTTTATAAATAATTTTTTATTAAAAGTTATTTGAAATAGCTTTAAAATTAAGAATTTGTTTGAAATTTTAATATTCAAAATTTTTTTTAATAAAATTATAAAATATTAAAATATCATTTTAAAAATAAATTAAAACCAAATTTATATTTAATACTTTTACAAAAAAAAGAATTAAAATTATGTTACATTATAAAATTTATTATAAAAAAAAAAAAGTCAAAAATCCTCAAATCCTCAAATTTCACTTTCTTTCTCACTTTCTTTCTCTGGACCCGTTGCCTTCTTTTATATGAAAGTTTACTTTACTTAAAATAAAAAAAGTTAAAAAAAAAAAACAGTTGAAAAAAACGATCAATTATAATTCTACAAAGACATTGCGATAATCCTTCAAATCTATATAAACCATCAAAACTTAAACTGACTCTGACTCACATACTTGATAGTATAAAGTATTTAAAATTGATAGATCTCCTCCTATTAAGTAATTCCCCATACAAATAACCACCTGAAATCAAAGTTATACAAATCACTGTTTCGTTCTTAATACATGTTTTTTTCTCAGTTCCAAATTTTATCTCTAAGTTGATATCATTGATCAAACGTTAATCAAATCAAAAACACTCTAAATTTAATTTTTTAGTTTGGATTTATCAGCAACCATGAGTACTTCAAACAACATTCCAACGTTCAAAATGTCACCACCGCAATTCTCATCGTCCAGCAGCAGCAGCCATATCATTGGGGTGACGCCTCAACTCTCGATCAGCAACGAATGCTTTGAACCACGTTCAGCATCAGATCGTTCTCATTCCTTCACAAGGACAAGAATTCCGAACAACAAGCAATCCAATCACCCTCCACCAAACAGACGAACCGGCAACATTTTCTTCAATATACCAAATGATCATCTAGAACCAGTTTTTCCTAGAAGCAAAGGGGAAATCGGGTTTCATTTAAAATAATCAAAATAATCAACTAGCAAACTACACCTGAAATTTGTTCATCATATTGCAAACAATGACTTTCTAGTTCTAACCATCATCATAAAAAATCAAAACCAGTCCTATTTACCTGGATCTCCATGAGCAAAGTGACAGCCATCACCAAAGGGACAGCTCCCGGTATTTTTCCACCTGAGACAGATCTTAGTCTTCCAATAAGTGCCCCTTTCCTGCTTACTTTCAGCCCTACTGCCTTCCAAATTATTACCAATAGTTCCAATGCTGATTGCAGACGACTCTCTTGTTTTCCAAGAATCGTCCCTAAACTACGGATCCTCAGGAAGAAAACTACAGTTATCACCATAAGGACATGTCTCACCGTTGCAATACTTCTTGCAGAGCTTCATCATGTGAATGATTTTCTCATCCTCATTCCGACTCCTGCCCAACTGCAGCCGTTCTTCGGTATGAGGACCGACAAGCTCCGGCCAATTCGGTGGGGCTGCCTTAACCCGAACTTGGTACAAATGCTGGAAGAAAATGTTGTCGGTTCGTCTGTTTGGTGGAGGGTGATTGTATTGCTTGTTGTTCGGAACTCTTGTCCTTGTGAAGAAATGAGATCGATCTGATGCTGAACGTTCGTCGAGAATTGAGGCATCATCTCAATGATATCGCCGCTGCTGCTGGACCATGAGAATTGCGGTGGTGACATTTCAAACGTTGGAATGTTTGGAATGCTGTCGGAATGATGCATGGCGGTTGATAAAACCAAAAAAAAATGTTGATAAAATTTAGAGTCTTTTTGATTTGTTTATCGTTGATCAATGAGATCAACCGTTCAGAGAAAATTTGAAGAACGAAACAGTGACATGCAAATGGTTACAAAGTTATGAAATGATGAATGCAAAAGAGTAGAAAGAAAAGTGTACTGTTGAGTGAAGGGCCTAATTTCGAGGCGGAGAAAAACCAGGACATATGGGGAACGAAAAACAAGAAATTTGGATGACCTAGACGTGAATTTTGGTAGAAAACATTATGCGATGTTCAAACTTTGGTTTTTCTGCGTAGCATTTTTTTAAAAAGAGTGAAAAAGGTATATATAGCAGAGCTATTAAACGCTGCCGCTCCCGGCGCGATCTCGAGCGGATCCCATCCGCGCGCAAACAAAGGAGTGATTCACAAGCTGCAAGAGCAGCCGATTCCGGCGCGATGCAGTTTTTGGGTAGCACACCACTCTTTGGGCAGAGAAGAAAAAAAGAGAGGAAAGGACGTAGTTAGGGTTTTTACTTTATACATGGGCTGAAATTGGTGGGCCTAGACTAATTTTATGTTTGGGTACTCAATTATTATTAAAAAAAACTTTTTAATTAATTACAGTATATATTCATAAAATTTAATAAATATAATAACATTAAACTTAATAAATATAATAATATTTAATAATAAAAATAATTATAACAATCATTTTTTATTAATTTGATTTTTATAAAAATTTTGTGTTGTTAATTTAATATTCTTTTTAATATTCACTCAAAATAATTTATTTATATAGATTATTTATATATTTAGTCTTAAAAATAGTCAATTCTAAAGAGTCAATAAAATTTATTCTGCTATCTGTTATTCCGCTATCTCATTTTTAGGGTTGGCCGCTCCGCTATCCGCTGTTAATAACTCTGAGATATAGTACGCAATTTAAAGGTCAAGGTCTTTTGTCGAGTTAACAAAAAAAAAACCTAGTTGCTGTCACAATATTGGTGGACTAATCACTGGTCATAATCACTAATTGAACTACTAGTCCCTAAATAGGGGAGGTAAACCTGATTTTTTCATATGAATTGGTGCGATAAAATTTTGATTCAATATTTTAGAAAACGAAATTTTTTTATGCTAGATCGCATAAAGGCCATAAACGTGGGAACGCAAATGCCAGAACGCGATGATACAATTCATATGACTCTAATATTGATTAAAATCGACAGAGTCCCCAGCAACGACGCCAATTTCAATGAAAAAGCGTGTATTAAATAGGATCAAGGGTGTTTTCGGAGATGCATCTCTGAATTCATCCCTTAAATTTTTAGAGATGTATCTCCAAATTAAATTTTTTTAAAAATGAGGTGATTGTTTGTAATCTTACCGGATTAGAAAGAGGATCAGCGGCCAACAACACGTCGTGAGCTCAGAATTCGCTGGTGGTGGAGAAGAGGATGGGGTGTTCTTGCAAAACACTTCGATGCCAAAGTGAGGTTTAGAGCGAAAGGAAGCAAGTACAGAAAGTGTGAGTTTTAGAATACCTGACCCTCCTTTAGAGGAGGGTATTTATAATGTGCCCCCAGCGTTTGACCAACGGTTATCTATAACGGGTTGGATCATTAGGCCCAATATGGATAATTGCCATGATCTACGTGGAGTATAGAAGACCAGCACGTGGTCTTCGTCCTGGGTCAACTGCCCCGTGGACTTCGGGAGGCAGAGGAGCTGCTCTCGAGGGCGAAACTGTTTCCCAGAATTCGTGGGTAGTTTGGTTGATGACGTGTCCCCGCGTGGAGAGCACGCGGAGAGCGTAGAGAAGACGCGTCAGGAGCGTTTCCTCGCGCCGGATGATGGATTGGGCCTGCGTTGGGCCCTCCCCGACGGGGAGCTGGGTTGGGTCGTGCCCGACGGTGGGCCATCCCCTGGTCCAGTCCAAAATAGGAGCCCCTCAAGTCGTTGTTCTGAAGCATATGGGTAATGACTTAAAAGTCAATTCTTATGTCGAAGAGGGGCATAGGGAACTTACCCAGAGGAGCACCACTCGTGTTCGAGGTGATGAGCTCGCGAGACTATGCTCGTGAATAGGCATGGAAGCTACTAGTTGTGCTCGACAGTGGGGTTTGCATGTGGTCGATGATAGGGTCTGATCATGCATTTATCTCGACAACGAGGTTTGTATGTAGGCGGGGAAGGCCTGGCCGTCACATGTTCATAGCTTGTTTTCAACTTTCCCAAAGGAAGTGTTCGTGACAGCGCGAGAGTCGAGCATTATGCTCGATGTCTTGGACGATGTGACGGAAGTGGAAGGAGCAAACACGCCATTTCCTCGAGCCGTACGAGGGGATTTGAAGGGACTAGCATGATATCTTCTTGAGCCACATGTCGGAAGTAATAAATGCCTATGACGACTATGAATAGGGGTGCTTGAGTGCCTAGGCGACGATTCGTTCTACGTGCCAGCGGATATAAATATGAGAAGGGGGACTCATTTGAAACGCTCTCAGCATTCAAGCTCTTAAACAAATTCCTCACATTTCTATGCTCTCTTCATTTCCCGTTCCTCGTTGCCGTCGGTTCTTCTCACACCGCCGCAACTTTCCATAATCTTCTTTACACATGTAAGTCTTCTGCCTTTTCTGGCTAGCATGGTTGTTATGTGTTTTCCGGCACTGTCATGAACTTTTAGGCAAACTTTATGATGTTCCGATGAAGATTCTGGGGAGCTCATGAAGATTCTGGTAAAGTTTTCGAGGAGTTCATGAAGTTTCTGGTGGATTTATGAAGTTTTCAGTGGATCCCATGAAGTTTCTGGTGGATTCATGAAGTTTCAGATGAAGATACCGGGGAACTCATGCGGATTTTGGGAAACTCATGAAGTTTCCAATGAAGGTCTCGAGGACCCCATGAGGCTTATAGCGTCCCCGCTAGGTTAACGTCGGGGGGACTTCTTCCCCGCGGGGGTCTAGAAAAAGGTCTCATGTGGAGGAGGTTTATTCCCTTTGACGGTCATGATATGGAGTTTATATGTCGAGGAGACCCACCCCGCACAGTAAGTTTCGCACCTTGTGTCAAGGAGAAGTTCCTCATGACTTCACGTTTGTCGACGAGGGCTTTGGTCAGGGCGTGTCCTCGTGCTTTGATTTCTCCCTTTCACTTGATTTGCGGTGGAAGGGTGGATTTGATCTTAACGTCGAATTCACTGTTTTCCTCTGCTTTTTAGGTTAAATGGACGGAAGTCCGAGGACGCCGCCACGGTCGATGAACACGTCGAAGTCAACTCGGCCGATGCAGATGTCGAAGCTGGTGTGGCCGATGTAGACCTCGAATCATCTCGGGGTTGGGTCGGGCAGGAGCCCTGAAACATCGCCTAGCGTTTCATTTTTTATGACTCCAACACCTTCACGACAGTCGAGGTTCGAGAGGCAAGAGCCCCCGTGGGCTAGGGGTCTATAAGCCTAAAGATATGGATCTCATCTGCTTGTCGTACGAGGGGATGCGTTTCCCAATGTATGAATTTGTGTTTTGGGAGGCAGGTTTGATCATTACTAAGGTGCTCCTCGAGTACAGTACTGACAGGGATGCCTTGAGGCTCTTTGGTATCAAGGGTGTTCTTATTTGCGTGTCCGCTTATCTTTCCTTATTATATTAACTCGTTCTTTTCTTTGTTTTAGGTCAAATGTCAGGCCTCCATGAGCACATGCTTAAGATCGCGGCGAACCAGGGCATCATGAAAGATCCCAAAGGTCGCGTCTCCCTAGGGGTTCTTCCTTCTCTCCCCAGGAGAGTCAGTCTTCAGTTTCCCTGGATAACAAGACAAGAAAAGGTTTTGGTTTCTCTCTAACCTGTGCCCGGACTACAAAGAAGGACGAAATTTTTCGTCCCATTTAGGATTTCTTCCACAACGGAGGCTTCCTCCACCCAGTATCTCAGGATGTCCACACCATCGATGGGAACGACTCTTCTGATACAGATGAAGAATGGAAATTTTATCTTAACCATGACGGTTATACATCTCAGGGAGAAACACACATGCCATTCTGTTTTCCAAAGCAGAGTCCGAGGTATATACCAAGATCAGATATCAGATTGATTTATGGAGATTGTGATCCAGAAGGTTGTCATGCTCTGCCCAATTCATTGGAGGAAGATACTCTGATGAAAGACAACTTTGACTATGATTATTATGATCCCTTGGATGACTTGCCTATCTGGAAGACATACATGGAAGACTCGGGGAAAAAGAGTCAGTCAGACAATGCCTATCAGCTAAATAATCTTGGAAAGAATACACCTGCTCCCCCAAAGTCATGGAATCCTTACCCATAACACTCTGAGAGTGTCTAACACCATGCTAATGAATTTGCAAGAATCGCAGGATGAGAGTTCATTAACTACGCGATTCCTGAAATCAACGTCATTGAGGAAGATGAATCATTCATTCCCATAGAAACATGGGACACCTTGGGACAGCTAAGCGGTAAGTACGACTTCCTAGTCAAATACACTGCTCCCGAAAGCTCTCGTATCATGCTTGAGGACATCTAGCCAACTGGATAGGGAGATCCCCTTGATTGTGAAAACGTTATGGAAAATACAACGAAAGAGTTCATTTATGATAACTCAGCATAGGAAGAAGACTCAAATGATCCTACACCCCCAGAAACCAGTGTCATTTCTGAAGACAAACCAAGAAGGAAAGTACCAAACTTTGTGATTCACTGAGGATTTCGTCGCCATTGGGTTGCAGTCGATGTTTCGAAAGTCGTCCATAAGTCAAAGTAATTACCATCTTTGTTTTAACCTTTCACTTTACCCAAGTTAAATGGATGTTTTATAGGGCTCACTTTTCTGTAAATGTCCCTCTTTGCTTTGTCCAAAGCGATAGAGTTTTGTTTTATAGGGTTGTGTTTCAAGAATCGAAAAATCATGAATAAATAATGTCATTCTTTAATTTCCGCATTTATTGCTGTTTTCACTTTTTGCTTTTTTTCAGAAAATGGTAATCCTAAAAAAAACAACAACCCAAAATAAAAACAAGCATTTTCAGAAAACACACTGCACACACTCTTGCATTCTCTCTGTCTTTTATAAAAAGGAATCATCACGCCATGCAGATTGCTTGTTTTAAACCCCATTGAAACATACGATCCAATGCCTTCTCCCAACTTTGAATTCCAGGTATTTGAAGCTGAAGAAGAAGAGGACAAAGAAATTCCAGAAGAGATCTCCCGACTACTTAGACAAGAGAAAATGTCTATTGAGCCTCACAAAGAGCCATTGGAAATGGTCAATTTAGGTTCAAAAGAAGAAAAGAAAGAAGTTAAGATTAGAGCACTGCTCAATCTAACTATCAGAGAAGGCTTGATAAAACTTCTCAAAGAGTTTCCATATGTGTTTGCTTGGTCCTATCAGGACATGCCAGGGTTGGATACCAGCATCGTGGAACATCACTTACCACTAAAAATGGAATGTCCTCCAGTAAAACAAAGACTGAGAAGGACTCATCTAGATATGGCCGTCAAAATTAAGGAGGAAGTGCAGAAGCAAATAGATGCAGGTTTCCTTGCCACCTCAGAATATCCTTAATGGTTGGCCATCATAGTGCCAGTTCTGAAAAAGGACGAAAAAGTCAGAATATGCGTAGACTACATGGATCTGAACAAAGCAAATCCAAAGGATTGTGAGGGCTGAGGCCTTTCATCTATTTCAGTTTTAATGATGTCAACAAATAAGCTAAGTATTAGATTGTAATTTAAGCGGTATCACTTCATTTGTCGGGCAAATTGCATCTAATCATCGTTGTTCATGTGTCTAAACATATAAGACTTTGTCTTACCCATAAATACATGTGCATGATCATTATATTGGTGTCTAGTATGTTTGTCCGGGTCCTGGTCAGTTAAAATGTAGAAAAATGCATTTCTTGAAAATAAGTTGTTGATGCGCCGACCCAAACTGGGCATGAGTCGACTCATGCTTGTTGGAATAAATTATGGAAAGCACGGGTTAGCGCATGCTGACCCCTGCAGCCTTTGGGTCGACGCATGATTCTGAAAATTGGAGAATATACAAAGTCTGCATACTTGCGTCAATGCAAGATGACAATGAGTCGACACATGATTGTGAAATTTGCATAGTGATTTCTACGGGTCAGCGCACGCCGACCCTCATTAAAAGATGGGTCGACATAAACTCACCTGAACTGATTTTTTACACTTTAATTTTTCTGTTATTTCTGTTACAAATTTTAGTGGGTCAAATTATTCATTATAAATAGTCTGGTCATCTCATATATCAAAACAACAAAAAAGGTGAAAATTTATACCAATCTTTCTCTTCATCTTCATCTTCATCCTTGAGTCTACCAAATAATTACACATAATCATTTTTGCTTGTGTTGTCCATTGTTTTGAAGTGATAACGTTCAGAATTAGGAAGTGTTGTGATCTTCATTTTTGGGTTGAGAATTGGTAGGTGTTTCTTGAATAAAACCCTAGGTTTTATCCTCCAAGAATCAAAGGAGATTTTGGGGGGTTTTTGGCACAAACCGTTTCGTTCCACAGGGATTCATTCGTGCGAAGGTAACCGAAGAACAGAGTTTTCTTTTGGTTTAGTAGCTACAGTCGGAGGATCGTAGAAGAAAAGTTTGGGGATCGAATTGTGGAGAATTGAAGTCGGCCGAGTGAAGGTAACTGAAGAACGGTGGTTTCTTGCAGTTTAGTAGCGTGGGACGGTGATTTGTTCAACCGAATTCGTGGCACTTGATTCGTCTTGAATCAAGGGAAGAGAAGGCTCTACATCAATGATCAAAGACGTTTGGGAGTTTAGGCGTTCATAGTTCTTCTCTTGTAATAAACAATTTGCAACAGCCGCATATATATATATATATATATATATATATATATATATATATATATATATATATCAATTCCAATTGTGGAATTGGGGGCAGAGGTACCCAAAGCGAGGACGATTGGGGAACTGCCTAATCAAATCTCGGTTGTTCTCTCTTTCCCTTAACTCTTTTACATTTCAGTTTATTCGAATTTGCAAATTCTCAACGTATTGAAGTTTCTGAGGTAGCGTAATCTCGAGCTAATAAACTGTTTTGTCAAAAATTGATACAATTCCTTGAATTGTATCTAGGAGCAGCTTGACTTTACATTCCATAGAAATTCTGCACTTAGTGTGTTTACGCACACCAAGTGTTTGATAATTTGTTTCAAAACAAAAATCAAACGCATTTGAAATTTAGTGTTTGTCAATTGACCTCGTTGTTTTGGATCAAATATCAAGCAAGCGATACTTTGTTGATTGCATTTTAAATTGTGTTAATCAAACTGAATTTTTCTCATCCATAATTCATTCCCAATATTGTCGTGCATATCTGTCCTTTTAGTAGAAAGTTCGTTGTAGACGTGTGATTCAGTGGTTGCTTTCGTTAAACATTTTTAAAAATCAAATTTTTGGTAACCATTTGCGTGTAAAACTCAAGGGATCTATTCAACCCCCTTTCTAGATCCATAGCCATCGTCTAACAAGTGGTATCACAAGCTCCGGTTTATCTGGTGCTTCGGTAAAACTTCTTGGATCATGGCGAATGAACCTTAAGGAGCTTATAATATTTACAGGTGAGAATTACAGCTACTGGAAGGATTGTATGCGCGTCCATATAAATTCCATAGATCAAAAGGTTTGGAACATTATTTTAAACAGTCCCATTGAAATTACAATGACCAATGCCGAAGGCATTGTCGTTCCCAAACCCGAAGACCAATGGAATGAGGAGGACGAGAAAAAGTACAGCTATGATTGGAAGGCTCGAAATATTTTGATCTCCTCTTTGGGAGTTGACGAATATTATCGTGTCTCTCATTGTGAAACGGCCAAAGCCACGTGGGATGCTTTACAAGTAGCCCATGAAGGCACTAATGATGTTAAAATGGATCGTATTAACACATTAACGCAAGAGTTCGATCTTTCTTACATGAAGCAAGAGGAAACCATTGCGGATATGCAAAAACGATTTACTCACATTATCAATAAACTGCATGTACTTGGTAAACCAGTTCCAAACAAGGTTGCTACTAATAAGATTTTGAGGTGTCTTAACAGGGAATGGCAGCCGAAGGTCACCGCGATCAAGGAGGCCAATAATCTAGCTACTCTAGACCTCACCACACTATTTGGCAAACTCGATGAGCATAAGCAAGTGCTCATTAGCTTGGATAAACATGAAAAGAGTGTAAAGAAGGAGAAAACGAAAGATACAGAAAAGAAGTCGATTGCTCTTAAGACTTCTTGTTTAAAGTCCACATCTAAAGAGCAAAGTGATGATGAAACCAACAACGACGAAGATGATGACTCCGGTGATGATATGAGTCTATTTGTGAAGAGATACAATAGGTATGTTCGGAAGAATGAGATTCAACACTCGGATAAAAATCTTGTTAAATTTAAGAGGCAATCTAGAAATGAAGGAAATAAGAATGGCAAGGTTAAAGGGACGTGTTACAACTGTGGAAAATCCGGGCACTACAAGCCGGATTGTCCATCACTTAAGAAAGATAAAGATAAGGATAAGGATAAGAGCCATCAACATAAAAAGTCAAACAAATCTAGACGAGCATACATCACTTGGGAAAGCGATAGCGAGTCAGAAAAAGAGGACAGCTCAAGTGATGAAAGTGAATCTGTTAATCTATGTCTTATGGCACGTCACAACAAGAAGAAAGAGGTAAAACACTCTAAATATGATCATTCTAATACTATGTCTCATTTAGAATTACAAAAGGCTTTTGATATATTGCACCATGAGGCTAAGGAAGCTTTTCAACGCTTAGCCTCGAACAAAAATATTTTTAAATACTTGGAGAAAAAGGTTTCCGATTCTGAAAAGGAATTGAAAGATCTTAAAAACTCCATGGTGGATGCATCAAAAGCTAAGAGTGATGAGAATAAGTCTCCATGGTTCAAGTTTGGGGGTTGTGATACTTGTCATATTTGGCAAAAAAAGGTGATATCTCTTAAGGCCAAATTAGACAAGGCTCTTAAGCCTAAAGTTATGTTTGCTATTGATCTTATCGAGAAAGTATGAATAATCCGTATCAAAAGTATACGTATCTGATTCGAGATAATGATAGCAAAGGTAAATTCCAAATGAACCATGATTGCCTATATTATTGTAAGCCTGGTTATACTATTGCTAAATGTCATTTTAGAAGATTTCTTGTTCCAAAAGGCATTTATCAATGGTTTCCCAAGTGCGATCTTGGTTTCACTTGCCGTAAAGGACCCAATGAGAATTGGGTACCTACTCTCCCTTGATTATTTTTGTAGGTACAAAGTCTTGAGACCATCGAAAGAAGATGGGTTCTGGATAGTGGCTGCTCAAGATATATGACCGGCGACATATCTCTTTTCATCGACTTTGTGGCGAAGTAAAAGGGGTTTGTCACCTACGGAGATAACAACAAGGGACAGATTCTCGACAAAGGTAGTGTAGGTAACCCCTCATCTACTACTATCTCTGATGTGCTTCTTGTGGAAGGCCTTAGACACAATCTTTTAAGCATTAGCCAACTATGTGACAAGAATTATAAAGTATCATTTTCAAAAGATTGTTGAATAGTTGAAGATAGTGACAAAAGGAATGTGTTTAAGGGCTTGAGGGTGAACAATGTCTATATGCTAGACTTAAATGCGGTATCGTTGAATGGAGACAAGTGTCTAGTCACTATGAATGAAGATTCATGGTTGTGGCATAGACGGTTGGCCCATATCAACTTTGATTTGCTTAACAAAATAGTCTCTAAAGACCTAGTCATCGGTTTGCCCAAAATAAAATTCACAAAGGATCACCTTTGTGATGCTTGCCAAATGGGGAAGCAGACAAGGATCTCATTAAAATCTAAAAACATTGTTTCAACTATGAGACCCCTTGAGCTCCTCCATATGGACCTCTTTGGACCATCTAGGGTTAAAAGCCTAGGTGGTAACTATTATGGTTTTGTAATAGTCGATGATTTTTCTAGGTTTTGTTGGACCATTTTCTTAGCAAGTAAAAGTGATACCTTTTCGGCCTTTGAGATATTTGCTAAGTTATCTCTAAACAAGTTAAACACGAACATTGTGTCAATTAGAAGTGATCAAGGGGGTGAGTTTGAAAACCATTTATTTGAAGCATTTTGTGAATCCCATGGAATTGATCATAATTTTTCCGCACCACGTACCCCTCAACAAAATGGGGTTGTGGAACGTAAAAATAGAATTTTGGAAGAATTAGGAAGGACTATCATAAATGAGAGTGAACTTCCAAAATACTTTTGGGCAGACGCCATAGGTACGGCTTATTACGTTTTGAATAGGGTGCTCATCCAGCCTATTATAAACAAGACACCTATGAGCTTTTAAAAGGGCGTAAGCCAAATATCTCTCACCTTCATGTCTTTGGTTGCAAGTGTTTTGTGTTGAACAATGGAAAAGAGACACTTGGTAAGTTTGATGCCAAGGCCGACGAGGGTATTTTTCTTGGATACTCTCAGTCAAGTAAAGCTTATAAAATATATAATAAAAGGTTATGAATTATTGAAGAGTCGGTACACGTTACTTTTGATGAGTCTTATCCGAGAAATGTCGGAGAAGGTAGTTCTTTTCATGGTGTAGGTGTATCTTCTGAAGACATACTCAAGGACACAGATAAGGGAACTGATCAGCCTGAAGCAGTGCGTATTGAGGAGGAAAAGGATCACCAACCTATGAAGAGTGAGGAGGATCATCCAACTAATGAAGATGACCTTCCTCCAGCGTGGAAGTCTTCTAAAGACCATCCTATCGACAATATCATCGGTGACATCTCAAAGGGAGTAACCACTCGCTCTAAACTTAGTAACTTTTGTTATTACTCCGCTTTTGTGTCCCAAGTTGAACCTAAAAACGCAAAGGAGGCGTTACTCGATGAGCATTGGTTTTTGTCAATGCAAGATGAACTAAACCAATTCAGGAGAAAAGAGGTTTAGGACCTTGTCCCCCCTCCGCGAGATCATCGAGTAATCGGCACCCGATGGGTATTTATAAATAAACTTGATGAAAACGGAGTTATAACACGTAACAAAGCGTGGCTTGTAACACAAGGCTATAACCAAGAGGAAGGAATCAACTATGAGGAAACTTATGCACCGGTTGCCCGACTCGAGGCTATACGCCTTTTACTTGCTTATGCTTGCACCAAGAACTTTAAATTATTCCAAATGGATGTTAAAAGTGCTTTCCTTAGTGGATACATAAATGAAGAGGTTTATGTTGCCCAACCTCCGGGTTTTGAATCCCATGAATATCCTGATCATGTCTACAAACTTAAATGTGCTTTGTACAGACTTAAACAAACCCCTAGGGCTTGGTATGAACGTCTAAGCAAATTTTTACTTGATCAAGGGTATTCAAGAGGGAAGGTTGACACAACCCTCTTTATTAAACGTAAAGGAAAACAGTTAATCTTGGTACAAATTTATGTTGACGATATTATATTTTGGTCTACTAACATGACCTTGGTCAAGGAGTTCTCTAGTCTTATGCAGGGGGAGTTTGAGATGAGCATGATGGGGGAGATCAACTATTTCCTCGGATTGCAAATCAAACAACTCGAAGAGGGCACATTCGTGAGTCAATCGAAATATTGTTTTGAACTTCTCAAACGGTTCGACATGTTAAACTGCAAAGCAATAGACACTCATATGCCTACATGTGCCAATCTTGACCGTGATGAACATGGTAAGGATGTAGAGGTAAAGAAGTATCGAGGTATGATTGGATCTCTTCTTTATCTTACCGCATCACGTCCCGATATAATGTTTAGTGTATGCATGTGTGCGAGGTATCAGGCACATCCCATGGAATCCCACCTAAAGGCAGTTAAGCGCATACTTCGATACCTTTCTGGTACTCCAAAGTATGGGCTGTGGTATTCCAAAGGTAGTGTTTGTTCCTTAGTTGGTTATTCCGATTCTGACTTTGCCGGGTGCAAGTTAGATAGGAAAAGTACTAGTGGCACATGTCACCTTTTTGTAAACTCCTTGGTGAGTTGGCATAGCAAGAAATAGATTTCTGTTGCTTTGTCAATAGCCGAGGCGGAATACGTTGCCGCCGGTAGTTGTTGTGCTCAAGTCCTATGGCTTAAACAACAATTGCTTATTTTAATGTAAAACTGGAACGTATTTCGATTTTGTGCGATAACACTAGTGCGATTAACCTAACTAAGAACCCCGTATTACATTCACGCACCAAGCATATCGAAATACGTCATCATTTTCTTAGGGATCATGTAGAGAAAGGTGATGTGATCTTTGAGCATGTTGATACTAAAAATCAACTTGCTGACATTTTTAGAAAACCATTAGCCACTGAGCCTTTCTTTCATATTCGTAGGGAACTTGGGATTCTCGACATCTCGGATCGTGTTTGATTTCCACCTAAGATAGATTGTCTTTACATATATATATATATATATACTCGTTTATGTTTTGTCACTAACATTGCAAAAAGTCATTGAGCTATATGTGAGGGCTCTCAAATTTCATCATGATCAAGGTAATATCGTTCCGTCTTGTAATCTTTCTTTTGGTACCATGTTGAATGCTTTATAATTGATGTTTATTACATGTTTTAGCATATTTTACTCATTTGGATACTTGTTCTATGTGTGTGCATGTTTATCTATCTTATTTTGGAACTTTTGTATGCAAAATTTAAGATTTTTCCAATTTTGACTTGTATGAGTCGACCTAAAAATGTCATGTGTCGACCCATGAGCTGAAATGCTTTTCAAGGGAAACAATCAGGTTAGCTCACGCTGACTTACGGTCGGCGCATATCAGAATTTCAAAATTTTTCAAAACCCAGTACGCGTGCATCGACGCACCCTATTTTTGGGTCGACGCATCTATGACGCGTTCAGAATTCTTTTTAATTGGAATGTGTGCGCCGACCTATTGTCTCCTCTCTACACTACATATCTTCATTACACTTTATGTTATGTTCATTGAATGTTAAACATATCAAAATTTTGTGGTATTCTCCTCTCTATCTCTTCCATCTTCCCATTCAAGACATCATTTAACCTCCATTAAAAACCCTAAAAATCAAAACCCCACAAAGGTTATAAGAAGAAGGTTTCACAAGGTTTTGGACTCAAGAACTATCAAAGGTTCAAAATTCGTGTACTGTTCCTCATCCTCACCAATTCTTCAACAATGGCTTCCCGACGCACAACCGGTAAATGAACAACTAGAGATTCATCTGCCAAAACTTCTTCAACTCCGGTAACTATTAACTCTTTACTCTCTGATGAACTGTCTGGTCCTTTTGAGGTAGAGTTTAGTCTTCGTGCTGTTATTCCACAACATGGTTTCTATGTTTTGATGGGTTTAGACTACAAAATTCCTGAGATAACTGAAATGCTTAGTGTTCATAATTTTGGTGAGTTTCTTGAATGTGATGATCAGTTCAATAGTGATTTGATTCGATTATTCTATTATGTAATTAAGGGAAAATTTAAGGGTGCTGAGTTTTTGTTTTCTATGAATAATGTACGCCATCCTGTAAACAATGAGTTATGGAATACTTTGTTTCATATGGATACTGATGAAAAACTACCCAAAGTAACCGACACCAAGTTTGTTTGAAACTTTGAGTTTAAATCTGCTCTGAACTCTATGTTGTGTGAACCATATCCGGACGATATTGTAGCAAGTGACTTGTTTTCGAAAAGTGTCACCACCGGTCATCTGAAATTTGTTGACCGTGTTCTGCAGTGGATTGTTGCTCGTGTGTTGAGACCTAAGAAAGGCGGTTATTCAAGAGTTGAAAAAACAGAAGTTCATCTCATTTACATTCTGAAGAATAGGTTCAAAATCAATTGGCCATACTATTTTGCATACCGTATGTTTATTACCCGTGACTCAAAGAAAAGTGCGGCTTTAGGTTATACATCCTGCATTCAGAATATATTAAACAAGGCTGGCATCTCTGTTCCAAATATTCCCTATGTCCAGATTTCATCCGAACATCAGTTTCAACCAAAAACTCTCACCATGATGGGTTACACTTGGGATTCCGTTGAAAATAAGTTCAAATACAGATTCAGATCAACTCACCCTTATTTGAATGCACCTGAAGAGCATAACGCTGAGGATGAACATGATCATGAAAACCAAGTTGTTAACAATACTGATGTGGTCATGGAAGACGAAGACAATACGACATGGCTGGGCCATGTTCAACCAGAGGAAGATGCTGAAAATCAGGGATGGGCTCAATAGCAAGAGGAATATGCTGAAAATTAGGGATGGGGTCAATGGCAAAACAACAGTTGGACTGCTCTTAGGGATGCTTATGTTCCTCCTACCTATGGTTGGCAACAACAAAGCGATGAATCCGACTGGCAACATTCTGAATATTCTGCACCTCCGACTCCACAGCCACAGAAAGATTACCGGCCTACAAAAGAAATTCTTTTAATGTTGGAACACATGCAGTTAGAACAAGAACAATTCAGGGAATTACAAGCTCAGAGGTATACTGCTCAGGAAGTGCGGCTTACTTCACTTTCAAATCAGATGGCTGCTCATACTCAGAACTTTACTAGCTTTGCTGATGCCTTCATGACACGATTCAATAATTTGGACAATGCCATGGCAGTTCAAACTCAAAATCTGACCAACAGCCTAGGCATTCTCAATCACGTTGTCATATATTTGAATCACTACCTTTAGGAGTTGCCGCCACCACCTTACCATCACCGTGGAAGAGGTCACCCATTTAGGGGGAGGAGACCCTAGTAGTTAGCATCATCATTAGTGCATCATCTTACTTGTGTTTTGAATCTATGTCTTGTTGTTTTGGATTGCATATTATTTCCTTTTGAACTTTGTTTCAGTTTTCTTTGACTCTATGTTTTTGAATTATGGAATGACTTGTTTTGTTGCTTATGTTCCGTATTTATCTGTTTCAAATATTACATTAACTGTATCATATGTGGATGCGTGATAGTGTTGTCGTGTTGCAAATATGTGGATGAATCCTTACTTGTTATAGTGTTAATCTTTTGACCACTCTCTTCCCTTCTTTTTGATGTTGACAAAGGGGGAGAAGGATAGCAAGCAGCAGAAATTAGCCAAGTGTTAAAGACAGGGGGAGCTTATCCGTTCTCAAATTACAAATCAAGAGAAAGCTAAACAGTGTTGCCATCATCAAAAGGGGGGAGTATGTGAGGGATGAGGTCTTTCATCTATTTCAGTTTTAATGATGTAAACAAATAAGCTAAGTATTAGATTGTAATTTGAGCGGTATCACTTTATTTGTCGGGAAAATTTGCATCTAATCAACGTTGTTCATGCGTCTAAACATATAGGACTTTGTCTTACCCATAAATACACGTGCATGATCATTATATTGATGTCTAGTATGTTTTTCCGGGTTCTGGTCAGTTAAAATACAGAAAAATGCATTTATGAAAATAAGCTGTTGATGCGCCGATCCAAACTGGGCATGAGTCGACTCATGCTTGTTGGAATAAATTTTGTGGAAAGCACAGGTTAGCGCACGCTGACCCCTGCAGCATTTGGGTCGACGCATGATTCTGAAAATTGGAGAATATACAAAGTCTGCATACTTGCGTCGACGCAAGATGACAATGAGTCGACGCATGATTGTGAAATTTGCATAGTGATTTCTACGGGTCAGCGCACGCCGACCCTCATTAAAAGACGGGTCGACCCAAACTCACCTGAACTGATTTTTTACACTTTAATTTTTCTGTTATTTCTGTTACAACTTTTAGTGGGTTAAATCATTCATTATAAATAGTCTGGTCATCTCATATATCAAAACAACAAGAAACGTGAAAATTTATACCAATCTTTCTCTTCATCTTCATCTTCATCCTTGCGTCAACCAAACAATTACACATAATCATTTTTGCTTGTGTTGTCCATTGTTTTGAAGTGATAACGTTCAGAATTAGGAAGTGTTGTGATCTTCATTTCTGGGTTGAGAATTGGTAGTGTTTCTTGAATAAAACCCTAGGTTTTATCTTCCAAGAATCAAAGGAGATTTTGGGGGTTTTTGGCACAAACCGTTTCGTTCTACAGGGATTCAGTCGTGTGAAGGTAACCAAAGAACAGAGTTTTCTTTCGGTTTAGTAGCTATAGTCGGAGGATCGTAAAAGAAAGGTTTGGGGATCGAATTGCGGAGAATTGAAGTCGGCCGAGTGAAGGTAACTAAAGAGCGGTGGTTTCTTGCAGTTTAGTAGCCTGGGACGGTGACTTGTTCAACCGAATTCGTGGCACTTGATTCGTCTTGAATCAAGGGAAGATAAGGCTTTGCATCAATGATCAAAGACGTTTGGGAGTTTGGATGTTCATAGTTCTTCTCTTATAATAAACAATTTGCAACAGCTGCATATATATATATATATATATATATATATATATATATATATATATATATATATATATATATATATCTCAATTCCAATTATGGAATTGGGGGCAGAGGTACCCAAAGCGAGGACGATTGGGGAACTGCCTAATCAAATCTCGTTTTTTCTCTCTTTCCCTTAACTCTTTTACATTTCAGTTTATTCGAATTTGCAAAGTCTAAACGTATCGAAATTTCTGAGGTAGCGTAATCTCGAGTTGATAAACTGTTTTGTCAAAAATTGATACAATTCCTTGAATTGTATCTAGGAGCATCTTGACTTTACATTCCATAGAAATTCTGCACTTAGTGTGTTTACACACACCAAGTGTTTGATAATTTGTTTCAAAGCAAAAATCGAACGCATTTGAAATTTAGTGTTTGTCAATTGACCTCGTTGGTTTGGATCAAATATCAAGCAAGCGATACTTTGTTGATTGCGTTTTAAATTGTGTTAATCAAACTGAATTTTTCTCATCCATAATTCATTCCCAATATTGTCGTGCATATCCGATCCTTTTAGTAGAAGGTTCGTTGTAGACGTGTGATTCAGTGGTTGCTTCCGTTAAACATTTTTAAAAATCAAATTTTTATTAACCATTTGCGTGTAAAACTCAAGGGATCTATTCAACCCCCCCCCCCTTCTAGATCCATAGCCATCGTCTAACAAGGATGACTTCCCTCTACCACACATTGACATGCTGGTTGACAGCATAACAACATTCAAAGTCTTCTCCTTCATGGATGGATTCTTGGGCTATAATCAAATCAAAATAGCACCGGAAGATATGGAGAAAACTTCAGTCATCACCCCATGGGGCAGCTTTTGTTACAAGATAATTCCGTTCGGTCTGAAGAACGTGGGGGCAACCTATCAAAGGGCCATGACAACTCGGTTTCACGACATGATGCACAAAGAGATTGAATAGTATGTCGATGACATGATTTCCAAATCTAAAATAGAAGAAGAACATGTGGAACACTTGTCAAAGTTATTCGAGCGTCTGAGAAAATACAAGCTCCGCTTGAATCCCAATAAGTGCATATTCGGTGTCCACTCAGGAAAACTCTTGGGATTCATCGTCAGCCAGAAAGGAATTGAGGTTGATCCGGACAAGGTCAAGGTAATTCAAGAAATGCCTTCACCAAAGACTGAAAAACAGGTCAAAGAATTTTTGGGACGTCTGAATTATATTTCAAGGTTCATATCCCTCATGACCGCGACATGCGCGCCAATATTCAAACTACTCAGAAAGAATCAAAGTTGTATATGGATAGAAGACTGCCAAAAGGATTTCGACGGCATCAAAGAATCTCTATTGAATCCACCTATTTTGTCTCTTCAAGTGGAAGGAAGACAATTAATCATCTACCTAACAATCTTGGAAGACTCCATGGGTTGTGTGCTTGGCCAACAAGACGAAACAAAAAGAAAAGAGTCTGCCAATTACTACTTAAGCAAGAAGTTTACAGATTGTGAAACTCGGTACACTATGCTCGAGAAAACATGTTGCGCTTTGGCTTGGGCAGCCAAACGTCTTCGCCAGTACATGATTTGTCACACTACTTGGTTAATATTCAAAATGGATCCGATCAAGTACATCTTTGAAAAGCCTGCTCTCACGGGAAGGATTTCCCGTTGGCAGATGTTATTATCAGAATACGTCATCGAGTACCATGCTCAGAAAGCCGTCAAAGGAAGTATTTTAGCCGATCATTTAGCTCATCAACCGATTGACGATTAGGAATCAGTCAAATTCGACTTCCCAGATGAAGATGTCATGTACTTAAAAATGAAAGATTGCAATGAATCTCTACCAAGCGAAGGGCCAGAACCAGGATTCCAATGGGGACTAACTTTTTATAGAGCTGTCAGCACTTATGGAAACGGAATTGGAGCAATCATAGTAACACCTCAGGGTACCCATATTCCTTTCACTACCAGACTGACATTCAAATGCACAAACAATGAGGCCGAATACGAAGCTTGTATCATGGGTCTCGAAGAAGCCATTGACCTAAGGATAAAGAACTTGGATGTGTATGGAGACTCAGTCTTGGTTTTCAATCAAATCAAAGGAGATTGGAACACATACCAATCAGGATTGATTCCTTACAAAGATTACACGAGAAGGTTGTTACCATTCTTCAACAAAATCAAGTTTCATCACATTCCTCATGAAGAAAATCACATGGCTGGTGCATTAGCCACCTTATCCTCCATGATTAGTGTAAGTCAATGGAATGGCGTACCTAAGATTGACATAATGTTCCTTGAAAGGCCCGCTTACATCTTCATGATTGAAGCAGTCACGATGACAAACCATGGTATCACGATATCAAGTGCTTCCTTCAACAACAAGAATACCCGCCTGGGGCATCCAGAAAAGATAAAAAGACTCTCAGAAGATTGGCTAGCAACTTCGAGAAACTTTGACATGGTTTTGCTCAGATGTGTAGACAGACAAGAAGCAAACATGCTAATGAAAGAAATTCACGAAGGCTCCTTTGGCACTCATGCCAACGGACACATGGCAAGAAAAATTCTGAGAGCAGGATAGTATTGGCTGACGATGGAATCCGATTGCTACAAGTACATGAGAAAATGTCACAAGTGTCAGATATACGCTGACAAAATCCATGTACCGCCAACGCATCTCAAAATCCTTTCTTCTCCATGGCCTTTTTCTATATGGGGAGTCAACATGATTGGCATGATTGAACCCAAAGCTTCAAATGGATATCTGTTCATCCTAGTAGCCATTGACTACTTCACCAAATGGGTCGAAGCAGCGTCATACACCAATGTGATCCGACAAGTGGTGGTCCGATTTATCAAGAACAATCTTATATGCCGTTATGGTGTTCCAAGCCAGATCATTACTAATAATGGATCTAATCTGAACAACAAGATGATGAAAGAGTTGTGTACTGAGTTCAAGATCGAACACCATAACTCATCTCCCTACCGGCCTAAGATGAATGGAGCGGTAGAAGTGGCTAACAAGAATAACAAGAAGATCATTCAAAAGATGGTTATAACCTACAAAGATTGGCACGAGATGCTACCCTATGCTCTTCACGGTTATCGTACGTCTGTCCACACTTCAACAGGGGCAACCCCTTTCTCTCTAGTATATGGCATGGAAGCATGCTCCCCATAGAAGTAGAGATACCATCAATGAGAGTATTGATGGAAGCCGAGCTAACATAAGCTGAATGGTGTCAAAGTCGACACGATGAGCTGAACCTAATCGAAGAAAAGAGAATGACGGCTTTATGCCATGGTCAGTTATATCAGCAAAGAATGAAGAAAGCGTTTGACGAAAAGGTCCGACCCCGTGTCTTCAAGAAAGGAGACCTCATGCTCAAGAAGATACAATCATTTCTCACTGATTCCAGGGGCAAATGGACTCCGAATTACGATGACCCTTACATTTTTAAGAAATTCTTCTCAGGTGGTGCCTTGAGACTCGCAACCATGGATGGAGAGGAGTTTACCTACCCCACGAATGTTGATGTAGTCAAGAAATACTTCGCCTAAATAAATAAAAATATCGTCTCGGTGGATTGAAAACCCTAAAGGGCGGTCCAGGAAAAAATTAGAGACATAAGCAAAAATCATCCCGATGGGTTGAAAACCTCAAAAGACAATCCAGGCAAAAGTTAGGGATTCATGGCAAGTAACTACATCAGACAAGAGTGGCTCCTCAGTGGTAACGTCATCCGTCGGGAAAACTTCAGTCAAGGTCACCATCGACAGAAGCTCAGAATGTCCAGAATTCAAAGTTAGTGGGAAGATAGCGATCGTTATGTTTCAATGTAGCCCCTTTCCCTTAAATTACCATTTTCTAAACTTTGTAACGCTCTATGGGATCATGCGATTGGCTGATTACTATTTTATCAATAAAATTTGAGCCCGTGTGCCTTTTGTTTACAATTCTCATTTATTTTTCTTTACAGAATGACATTTTTTATATGATCAACGATTCTTGAAACAAAAAAATGAATTTAATTTTAAAATTTGCTTATGCTTTTAAAATAAAGATGGCAATTCCTTTTGACTACTGAACACAAGAAGGAACATCGACGGCTTCTCCGGAAGTGATTAAACCTCAAAATGCAGAATCAAAGTACTCATTTTAACCAGTACACCTAAATGAAGGATCAACTGTTTCAGATGTAATGTCTCATCTGACATCTCCGGTAGATGTGTTACCTCCGGGAACCGATAATTGGTCTGTTTTCCCCAGTAAGGTCTACCCCTCCTAAACAGGAAAAGATTACTATCTTGAACCAATGATACTTTTTATCCCCCACAGTGGCCGAGTATCCAGTTGTGTTCATTCACCAGTCTGTATGTTGCGCCTGTTTTGTCAGCATAAACATACATACATCATGCATGATTGATTCATATTCATTCATATGTTGTATTGATATCACTCTAGTCATTTTCATCCCCAAGTGATAGATGTCCTCTCACCGATAAAGTTGCCAGTTTTTCTTTCATCCAGAAATGTATTGTCTGAGCAATCTCTCCCTAGTTTACTTCTAGATTGGAGGCTATCCTCGACCACTTTGATAACTTGGACCTCTGAAAAGCAAGAAGACATTCGATGGACACCTTTGGAACATCACTCTTTACCATTGAAGATGATATTTTCGCTTTCCCGGATTAAAGAAAATCCCCAGAGAAAGCCTCTCAACAGAAGACTCTTGACAATACGGCGGCTTCTCCCCGAAAAAATTGTTTTCAATGAAGTCATAAGCACCTAAAAATTGGATTACATCACATGGAATTTCTCCGAAAAGGTCTCGAAGGAAAGTATGATATAACCTCACCAAGAAAAAAGTGGTCTCTCAAGAGACTCGTTTTCCCTAGTAGGTCGACAAATGGCATCTCCCACAGAGAAGTTTGCACACCTCTACGGTTCAGACAAATGGGTTTCTCCAGCAAGTTTGACATCAAATTTTTCCATCAAATGGTGTCTCCCCAGTAAAGCTCGGTGAGAAGTTTGATGAAGACCGCTACAGATAGCGTTCCTTGTCGTGTAAGAACTCGACAAGGAGAAACTTAGACCAGTTCCATGGCTGAAGACCAGGATCGAGGGAAAGTTTATTTCAAAAGAAACTTAGACCAGTTCCATGGCTGAAGACCAGGATCGAGGGGAAGTTTATTTCAAAAGAAATTTAGACCAGTTCCATGGCTGAAGACTAGGATCGAGGGGAAGTTTATTACAAAAGAAACTTAGATCAGTTCCATGTCTGAAGACCAGGATCGAGGGGAAGTTTATTTCAAAAGAAAACTAAGACCGGTTATATGGCTGAAAACCAGGATTGAGGGGAAGTTTTACCCTTTTCTAAGTGTTGGTACTTAGCAAAAGAAGATGGACGAGCAAATCAGCTACCATTTACAACCACAATCAAAATTTTGGGTATTATGATATTTAATCCTCTTGTACTTTGAATGTCTGAATATCTTCGTCATTCACACCTTCGGGTCCAAGAAGATTAAATAGGGGCATCTGTCATACCCCAAATTTTGACCACTCATTGTTGAAATTTTGTTTAGCTGACTATGTTTTCAATTCGTGTCATCTGCATATCATATCATATATTTTGTCATGCATATTGCTTGAGTTATCAGTCGGAATATACGTATCGAATTTTCAATCATTTTTGGTTAATTATGCGGAAAATTGATGAATGAGCATTTTTTTATCAAAACTCGCAAACGTCCATTATTAATCTGTTTTTCGCGTAATCTAAAATGGTATGCTCATTTTAAATTTCCAACTTTTCGGTCATCTTTTTTGGGCCCATCTGAGCCCTTTTACCGGGAAAATCAATTTCAAAAATTTGACCAAAACGTTGTATTTCTTCAATACGTGTATATTTCACTGATCAATTTGGTGTGTTCATTTTATTTTTCTGAACGTTTCAATACCGGACAATTTTATCGTTTTTCTAACCGATTTCAGTTTTAGTTTTCGTAAGTAATAATTTTTTATAAATCATTTTTATTATTCTAAAACTTGTTTTTCTTATAATAATTATTATCACCCCTTTTTCTTGTTTTATATATATATATATATATATATATATATATATATACACACACTAGTGGGATACCCGTGCATTCGCATGGGTGCTGGTATGGTACGCGCATTTATTTTAAAATATAATAAAAATGATATTTAAAAATTTAAATTGTTCAACCAAAAAATTATTTTTATTTAAAAGAGATAATAAATTAGTGCATATAATTCTTTCTATGTATAAAAATATTTGAATCAACCATATAAATTTATTTATATAAATATTATTTATATTTTGACATTATTTACAAAAAAAATTAGAACCAATAGTGAACATTTTCCCATTATTATTCAATATTTTGATCAGTAACTTTATGTTCATGCTATAATTGTTTTATTTTTGTGTAATAAAGTTATTTCCGTTTATAACAATACTATTTTTTTAATTAATCTTTTCACATATTTGAAAAAAGTATCGATAAATTTATAGTGCATAATATTTGGAACAATTAAACTTGTTCTCGTTTATAAAAATAATATTTTTTCCGTATATATAAATAATTTAATCAACAATGTATTTTTTCCTGTATATAAATATTATTTTTGTTTTGACATTACTTATATATTTGAATC
This sequence comes from Lathyrus tuberosus, assembly GCA_022829125.1. Classification (NCBI taxonomy): domain Eukaryota; kingdom Viridiplantae; phylum Streptophyta; class Magnoliopsida; order Fabales; family Fabaceae; genus Lathyrus; species Lathyrus tuberosus. The sequence continues at coordinate 4,631,292 of JALAZF010000346.1, forward strand.
AACAATGTATTTTTGCCCGTAGATAAATATTATTTTGTTCAATAACATACACTTATATTTATATTTTATAATTTATTTTGATAAAAAATTTATGATTTCTTTAAACTAAAAAGTTATTATTATTTTCTTAAAAATATTGTATTTTAAATTAAAAATATTGTTAACAAAATTATTTTTAAAAAAAACACACTTATTATTTTATAAATAACATTTTGAATTATTTTGTCAAACATAAAATCATTGCAATTATATTTTAAATGTTAAACTGTAACAAAAGAAAAAAATAACTATAATTTTTGATATTATAATAATGAATGTATAGTATAAAAATACAAAATAATAGTAATATAAATTTAAAGTTTAATAAAACTTATTATATTATAATAGGTAATATTATTTAAAATGGTAGTTAGTGTAAATATATATTTTAAAAGAAACATTAAATAAGAATGAAAAAACACGGGTATTGGTGCGTTAGCGCATTTATTTCTCAAAAGATAATAAGAATGAAAAAAAACAAAATTATTTAACCAAAAAAATTTAGAATTTGCAAAAACACATAAATTTTTTTCTTCATAAATATAGTTTTTTCGTATTTATATATATATATATATATATATATATATATATATATATATATATATATATATATATATATATATATATATCAGCCGTATATTTTTTCCCTATGTAAATATTAATTTTTTTTTGACATTACTTTTATTTTCTTTGATTTGATAAAAAATATAATAACCCGTGTGTTCGCACGAATTTTTGTCTAGATATCTGTGCATTATTAAATATAACCGAATAAAAAGATCATTGATTTAAAAATTAAAAATCAAATAAAAAGAAATGTACCACTTTTAAAACTAATAATTATGAATTATTGAAACTAACATATTTAAAATTGATTAATAAATATATGAAACATATTTCTAAAATCTTTATTTTAATTTATAAGAGATTATTAATAACATATATATAATTGTACTATAAATTGATTGATAAATATAATTGTACACATATATAATATAATTGCACATAACATATAATATAATTGTTCTATAGAGTATCGATATTTTAAAGAAACTTTTAAATAAATTAAGAAAGAAACTTATTGTATATCGAATATAAAACATACTTAATACTATTATTTAATGCTATTAAATTATAATTTAAAATGATGAATCACTCATCAAATTAAAATGATTAATAACTATTTAAACATATTTAATATTATTATTTAATGATATTAAAATTATAATATGCTAAACCAAATAGATCATTAATTTAAAAATTAAAAATCAAATAAAAAGAAATGTACCACTTTTAAAACTAATAATTATAAATTATTGAAACTAACATATTTAAAATTGATTAATAAATATATGAAATATATTTCTAAAATATTTATTTTAATTTATAAGAGATTATTAATAACATATATAAAATTGTCCTATAAATTGATTGATAAATATAATTGTACACATATAATATAATTGCACATAACATATAATATAATTGTTCTATAGAGTATCGATATTTAAAAAAAAATTTTAAATAAATTAAGAAAGAAACTTATTGTATATAGAATATAAAACATACTTAATACTATTATTTAATGCTATTAAATTATAATTTAAAATGATGAATCACTCATCAAATTAAAATGATTAATCACTATTTAAACATATTTAATATTATTATTTAATGATATTAAAATTATAATATGCTAAACCATTAATAAGTATTCTAATCTGCAGTCTAGCCCAACCCCATGTTTGGAAAGAACACCATGAGAACCATGTTTCACAAAATATAAAAAAGGGGATTAGAAGATAAGGATAGGCGTATTAAGCATGGCAAAAAAAATAATGGCCTTATTAAATCCTTTTATCAAGCCATTAAGTAATGGTCTGTCCTCGAAGTACGAGCACGTATTATCTGATTCTCTTGGATGCCTTACTGTATTGGATTGAACAGGTAAATATTAAGGAAATATGATGCATAACAAAGGTGATTGAGACATTCGTATCGAAGAGCATTATTAATGATAGATTACAGAAGACTATCTATTAGTAATTGATTACTAACATTTGCCAATAATACCAAAAAGTCCAAATTACAAAATATACAAAGCATGAGTCCAAGCCAAAAGAACATTTCCAAATACCACGGAAGCTTTGTTTAAATCAAGCAGGTCATTCTACATGAACTTTCCTAGCTTCATGATACCTATCCAAACCGTGTTATGCTAAGCAACCTGGCAAGTTCCTTCTACATAAAGCTTCACGTGTTCAAGCCATCTTGTCGTTGGTTGGAAATGATTTACCTGCAATAAAACACACGACATTCAAAATTGACGGCTTTGGAAATTATGAAACACTTAGTTCCACATGTTTCAAACTTACATAGCAGTGTTGTAAATCATTTTCTTTTGATATCGGCGGTGGGGTCAATTAGCAAGGGACGTGAATTCATCAAAGAATGTTACCACACCATGAATCCTAAGAATCAAGAGCAGAACGTGTCACATACACATTTAAATGAGAAAAAAGAGAAATAGAAAGCAAAAGGTTTCGTGAGGCAAGCAACCTTCTCTTATTGAAAACCGCCAGGAATCGAATACCTTCAACACGATTAATCTTTTTTAAACCAAGAGAAATACCAGAGGTTTGAAGCTAACCCCATAGACCTTGTTAATTCCAGGGTGCAGACTTAGTTAGCCTTCATTTTCTTCCACAACCTATTGGTATTAATTCTCAGGAAACTACTATGCAATGCTGGTATTGAGTTAAGGAAAGTATAGCTGCTATTTTGTTGGACCTGCAATGAAATACAACATCTGTAGCATGTTCAACAAATCAACAAATCAATAAATCAATACTTTCCTAAAACCGTTTTCCAACATGTTCCAAATCAATTAAATTCTTCCAAAACAAAATCAGACCAGTTTAATGCTTCCTAAAACATGTTTCAAACAATTCAAAACATTCCCAAAACGGCACACAAACAGGCTGAATTGAAGGGGGAAAGAATTTGAAGATGTTTAGACATGCCGGACCGGACCGAAAACAGCAAGTTTAAATTCATGTCCCATACAAAGTTCGAATTGTTTCCAAAACAGGTTTTGACAATGCTTAATTGGAAATCATAAATTCAGTTTTGTTTAGCCTATATAAAGAGGAGAAGATACATATCAAAGACAACACACATATTGACGCATACACAGAGAGAAAGACATTGGCAAAGTTTCACAAAGAAAACTCATACTACTTTCACCAGAAAATTTTCACAATAATCACCAAATCCCTTACACATGTACAAATGCACACGGTGGAAAATATCAGCAAAGTTCACAAACCCAGTACCAGAACAGACACACATACGACATACACCAGAATAAAGAAAATTTCAAAAAAATCATAGAGTCGCACATTCAAGAACTCAGAAGGAGGAATATTCAAATAAACGCGCACAGAAGGAGGCCTGGCCATTTTTGGTTCTGTCAAACCTCAGACGCAGGTTGGTTACTGTGGAAGAAAAATGGTGCTGGAAAAAGTTGTGAGAGAAAAACTATCAAAGTTTCGCAATGCTATTAGTACCTAGACAAAATATTAATTGTGACTCATAAAGTTCATTTTCAACCAAGAGGTAATTATGTGGTTGTTACATGCATATCTATCCGTTAACCAATGTGGTAATGCTTGGTTACACTTACACTTCAAATGTCTGACTTTTTAGTTGGATTCTTGTGTTTAAAGACCACATTTGCCCCTAATTAGGTGATGTGGAGAAACTTAAGCAAAGGTTAATAGTGTATTAACCAGAACAGTCAATTTTCTTATATTATATATATATATATATATATATATATATATATATATATATATATATATATATATATATATATATATATATATATATATATATATATATATATATTGTTTTTTATGAATTTTGTTTTTTAACAATTTTGTTTTTGATACAATTTGTTTTTTTATGCTAAATTCATCTTTTTTCATATACATAATTACATTTTGTATTTAATACATTTTGTATTTACTACATTTTGTATTTTATACATAAATTTAATTTGTTTTTTATGCCAAATTCACTTTTGTTTTATATACATAAGTTCTTATAACAAACTTTGAAAATATTAACCAAAGACTTTGAATTCTCATCTTATCTTCTAACAAACTTTGAAATTCTTATCTTATCTCATTTTAGTTTAAAATAATAATCCACCTTTCACTATAAATAAAGGCATTAACCTCTTTACAAATCACACCAAGCAAGTTCTTAACTTGTTTCTCTTCTTTAACTCTCATGGATTTCTCTATTTTTTGTAACTTAGAAAAAAGGAAACATGTGAAACATACACAAAGAAGGGTGCAGCGCACCACTCCCCTCTCACTCTGCAATATTTTTTCTTTTCTTTATACACACTCATATACCAATTTTTTTCACATTTTTTTGACCACAACATCTAAAACAACACCTGCATTTCTTTCCTAAACTCAAAATACAGTTTTGTTTTTCTATTGTAAACTAACAAAATTCTGCAAAACTTAATCAACAGCACAAAGGTCCCCGTTCCTTGTTTGAATATTATGTGCCAAAGAAGTACAAACAAGATATTTGTTATGCCACTACACCAAACACCACGGCGTGAGATTTGATTCAGAGTACCCTCAACCTTTGTTGGAATCAATGGCTATGATTCCTGCTGATGAAAAACAACCGCAGTCATCACAACCTGCATATTCGACAACAACACAATTCAGCAGAGATTAACATAAGAACAACATGTGGCTTAGCCACGAAACTTACCGACGTCGAAACCGACACTTCGACATACAACAGAACATCACCACCACTGTCGCGACTCTGCTCGACTCCGACAACGTTCATCCAGACAACTTGCTACAACAAACGACATCAATCTCTCAATTATCAATTCAATTTCATCAATATTATTCCTATTTTCAAACTCTAATCAAATTCAATTTTACAAACTTGTAGAATTAAATGAACAACAAATCGCCTTCAGCATTTTTCATCAGAACTTCAACACATCACCAACTTTTGCTGCTACTCCAACACAAATTTGCCGTCGTCGCCGACACGACAAAATCAAAACTTACAACATCAGCACAGACAAAGGGAATCGCAAGAACACAGGAAACAACAAATTGGAACTACAACGATTCCAATACAGCAGCAATCAACATCAACAACTTCAACATAGCATAAATTCAACAATTTCGAAAACGAGCACGAACCTGTAAAGATGAGCGCAGAGACAGAACCTCGAGACGAAATCGTAAAGCCGTCGACACGGAACTCGCACACAACTTCTGCAGAATCCTGCACATAACTCGCACAACTCTTTGAACAATTTGCAACAAATTGAAATGGAGGAATCAAGAAACAACGCATCACTGCAGAGCAATTAAACAAAATTGCTAACAATTTCAATATTTCAATTTCTTAAAATAACAACACCAAACACAACCTTTGATTTCACTAACTCATGTGTTGTTCCCTGCAGAAAATTCAAAGCATTGATTGAAAGAATGGGACACAAACCTGCAGTTTCAAATCTCCGCAAAAACCGCAAAGAAAGAGATGAAGAGCTGCGAATCTGAAGCATAGAGGCGAGCCACGATCGAGAATCAGAGACGGAGGGTGATAACGCCGGAGAACCACCGCCGGAAATTGTTGGAAGCTGGCCAAAAAATGCAACGGCGATTGAAGCATAGAGAGGACGGAGGAGCTACATTTTTCGTGGTCTCTGATGCAATGAGGTATCCCTTTTCCTCTTTTGATTAAAAGAAAAAAACTGACAAAATAATCTTTCTTTTTTTTTGTTGATTTAATATATGGGCTCAGCCCATTTTGATTCTAAAAAAAAAAAAATTGCTAACCACACCTTTTATCTTCACAATACTATCCCATTTCATTTTTTATTAATTATTATTATATTTTTTTAATAAATGTTTTTGATAATTAATTATTCTAATTGTTTTTAGCTTAACTAATTTTGATCAAATAATTCTTACTAAAATATCTTCAATTAATGTGTTGATCATTTAATTAATTAAATCAATTATTCGATTATGTAATTTAAATGTTTGCAAATGCGTAGCTTATTGCTTACCATAAATTTGTAATCAAGTGTGACTCCGATTCAATTATACCCACTTGATGAAACCAAAGGTATTTCTATGTGATCTCTGGTTTTCTCTGATTGTTTATAGCTTTCCATTTGAGACAGGAATTCTTGATCGACACCTTAGAAATCATTGAATGTTTAAAGCTTTGTCGGATACCTTGGGCTCATCTGACGTTCCTCTGCTTGCGTGAAAATTCATCGGTTTCTGGTACACTCTGTATTTAACCTTTGCATATATATCATGCTTGCATTTACTTGCAAACAAGTATTTCTAGTAAATACACAGTACACTGGTACAAAAAGAGGAATTATTCTCGGTAAAACCTCTCTTAAACCATTTTTCAATCATTTTTGGGCCTCTTGGTAGAGTGTAAGTCCCATCTCTTTGTTAATAATATAATTTGGGCCTCAATCATTGCATAAGTTCCAATACGATTTTAAAAATCTCGGCGCGATCGCCGTTTTCAAAACAAATTTTCATCTGGGCCTCTCCTTGAGTTGTAAGCCCCTTTTTTCTTCCTTTTCAATCACTTTTGGGCCTCTAATAAAGTGTAAGACCCACCTCCTTTGTACATAAATAATTTGGGCCTCAATCATTGTATAAGTCCCGATACAATTTTCAAAATAAACGGTGCGATCGTTGTTTTTCATTTGGGAATCTCCTTGAGTTATAAGCCCCAACTTTTGTATAGAAATAACACTTTTGGGCCTCTAATATAGTGTAAGACCCATCCTCTTTGTAAATACAATAATTTGAGCCTCAGTCATTGTATAAGTCCCTCTTTAGGTTTTCAAAACTACGACGCGATTGTCTCCTTTTCAAAAAAGATCATCTAGGCTTCTCCTTGAGTATAAGACCCAAACTTCCTTTTAAAACAACTTTCTTTTTTGATTCAAATTCAAATTCAAAGTTTTATCAAAACTTTCTTCAATTTCTTGAAAACCTAACCATACAGATGTAGTTAATATGCTTGGGCTTTCATCAGACTGTAAGTCCCACTATCTCTTCAATACATACTTTTTTATATTTTTCATCTATATATATATATAGGCTTGTACATACTTGCTTAGAGTTTTCCCCAACAATTAGGTCTACATTTAGGTCAAACCAGATGTTATTATTTCAACATAGTCAAAACTAGTTCCCCATAGGAAATTCCAGATACAGTCTTGCCTCCTCTTGAGCTTATACAATATGGAACAGAGAAAGGCATTATTCCTGGTGAAACTTTTCTCAAGACTGTCCAAACTTAGAAATATATGTACAAGAAATTCAATTCCCCAAAGAGGACTAATTCCCGGTGAAACCTCTTTTGAATTTCTTCAAACCCTATAACTATTCTGCAAAGAAATGATTAATTCCCAGTGAAACCTTTCTTGAACTTTTCTTAGGCTTGGACCCACAGGCTTCCTAAAAGCATCCCCAACCTCCTCTTGGGCTTAGTACAAGGACCAATAGGCTTCTTAAAAGTTCCTCAGCCTCCTCTTAGGCTTAATACAAGGACCCAAAGGCCTCCTACAGGTATAGGATAGAAATTAGTCATCTCTACTAGTTCAATCCTCAGGAGAGTCAAGAATTACAAAACATCAGACTATTCAAGGGTTGATCTTCGTCCCTTAAAACTTCAGCCTCCTCTGGGGCATCATACAAAGATCTCTCTCTACAGCCATAACCTACCACTTCATGAGAGACTTGGACAGTCTCAACCTCCTCTTGGGCTTCATAGAAGTAAGACTTGGAAAGTCTCATATCCTCTTGGATCTCACTAAGAAACCGTCAAGTTTCCTAAAAGCACAGGAAAAAACCCTGATCATTTCATCAGTCTCCAGCAGAGTTTAAAACCTCCTTAGATTTTCAGACTTATTTTCAAAACTCTTCAGATCTCCAACAAGGTTTAAACCTCCACCTTAAAAATCCCCAGCCAGGGTCAATTTACCATTAATAAAACCCGAACAGAATCAGACCCTCATGGTATCTGATACTGTAACTCTCCCTTTGATTCCGAGAAAGAGTAAAACCTTTGGATTCCCCAATATATATTGGACCTGTCTCATGACTTCAATAATCCTCAGCAGAAGCCAGACTCCTCTTAGGCTTCATATAAGAATTTCCCCCCACCAGCCTCCTCTTAGGCTTTATATAATGATTTTCCTCAGTAGAGTCAGCCTCAATCTTAGGCTTTGTACAATACAGCTAAAACCTCCCCAGTGGAGTCAATCTCTTTTCAGCCTCAATCTTAGGCTTTGTACAAAACGGATAAAACCTCCCCAGTGGAGTCAATCTCTTTTCAGCCTCAATCTTGGGCTTTGTACAAGACAGATATAAACTCCCCTAGTAGAGTCAATCTTTTAGCTTCAACCTTGGGTTTTGATCAAGGCATACAAAAATCAACGTCCCCTCAGAGAAAATCAAGAGTTCTCTCTGTAGGAAGACATTTCTCTGTACATCACATATCAAAACAGACAATAAAAAAACCCAATTTCTAGATAACTGTTGTAAGTGGCACACTTGTTGATTCAAAAATCCAAGCAGTGGTCCCTCTTTTATCCTGATAAACTTCTTCTTTCATCTAATTTCTATAAGTGGCAAGCCTCTGGATTATTTACATCCAAGCCAATGTCCCTCTCTTAGCATGGAAGACTCATAAGGAAAAATTGCACTGCTTTACATTGAGTTAAAGTTTCTTCCTTCAGGACACCTCCCTTATAAAGGAAATTATGGCATTGCTGGATTCCATATATTCCAGTTAAAGTAATTTCCCTTTATAACCAATCCTTCATTTTATGATGAATAGATGAGATATCTCCCTTTAGAGATGACAAATTCTCTCTCACTCAAACTTTTTAGCTTCAATCTTGGGCTTTGAACAAGACACAAATACTCAACCACCTTCAATCTTGGGCTTTAAACAAGACACCAAACATTTGTCCTCCCATACAATAGGAGGAACTACGATTGCTCTGATTTCGCGAGTCTCTTTAAGGGAATACGTAGGCATAAGATTGCGAAATCTTAGCGAGCACACAAATAAAAAAATTTAGGTCCAGTACCTTCCCAAAAACAATAGAAAACCCGAAAACAACAAAAGCATCCTCTCAAACCTCTCAAAGGAGAAACCTTCCCAAACCACAGTAGATAAACACCAAAAAGTATTTAAATCAACAGAGAAACGTGCAATAAAAAGTCTACAGATAATCATATATACACTGGGTGTTAACAGCTTCCCTTTGTATAACCTGACCCCGTTCCCTGATCTCTTAGCATTTGTTAAAGAAAACATTTGCATGCAATGTTAGTTTTAGATATCTTCCCTATCCTTTCTAGCTTCATAGGATAAATAAGAAATCAGAAAGTAGCACCCAATTCCAACCATTGCGGTAAGGTGGTCGCGTCACCGACAAAAATTGTACGCTATAGCCGCAAGGATTGCCGAGGATGAAATCGCTAAGGAAAAACTCTTGGTAACCTAGGGTGATTTGGTTTCCCGGATCTGGGAGCTCGAGCAGGATTGCCTGAGTACCCACAAGCTGGGTTTTAGTACCGCAGTGGAGCAACTCCAAGTGGTTAACCCTGGGCTTTAGCTCGTCACCGAGGGGATAGGACCTTTCCACCAAGTTGTCGACGGCCGGGTGGTCGCTCCAGCTGGGATCAACGATGGAGTTGATCAAACCGAAGAGGAGACCCAATCTTACGAGGGAGCAGATGTTTTGTTTACTTAGTTGTATTGCCCTGCGCGCCATATTTTGTGTTTTGATTTTGTCTGGCCTGCGCGCCATGGCTTGTAATATTTGAATATTGGGTTTTTCCCGTTTATAATTGAATGTTTGATTTGCAATTCTAATATGCTTGCTTTTCTGCTATGTGTGGATGCCATTGTATGTCGAGTACTTATTTTTCTCGTCGATATGTATGCAATATCGTGTTTGCTTGTTTTTACTAAGTGTATGAGGCCTTTGCTCGATGTAATTGGTCCTCGACTGTGCAGGGAACTGGTCGAGTGATCGGAGTTGGCTTCCGATCGACAATGGAGCTAAGATCTCGGTTGAGGTCTTTGTTTCGCAGCGTGAACTTCCCATCACGAGCTCGGTGTTATGCCTTATTGGTACGACAACGACGGAGCTCAATTGAGGTGTCCCCGTTGGGCCAAAAACCTGCCCGCACACATAAGAGTGGGTTCCTGGCCTTTCGTTTCAAGTCGGGAAGTCGTGCTTGTACCTTAGCACGCTCCTGTGGTCGGGGCGTACTTCATCATGGTCGAACCAAGTACGTCGACTGCAGTGTTTAACTGTAATATTGTTTGAGGTTTTCAGCGTTTCATGGTCGAGCAAGTTCTTCCCTGTGAAGGTTTTCGAGGTAATAGGCCCCGTTGTCCGTTTTCGCTCGGATACGATAGGGGTCTTCCCAGTTCGCAGCAAAGTTTACCCTCGCGTGTATCTTTTTTATTTATCCACACGACTAGGCAGGCGATTTGGAACTCGTGACTAATGACTTTGTTGTCATGCCGCAAAGTTATTTTTTGTTTCAGCGAGGCTTCACGGAGGGCTGACCTCGACCGAATTTCTTTGACCAAATCGAGTTCCTCCCTCAGTGCCTAGTCGTTCATCTCCTCGTCTAAGGGAGATTCAGTCCGCCTAGAGGGTTCTCTAATTTCTACATGAATAACTGCATCGGTTCCGTAACTTAGTCAGAATAGGGTCTCCCGGTGGTCGAGTGTGGGGTCGTCCTATAGGCCCAGAGCACACTATGTACCTCCTCCACCCACCTCTTTTTGGCTTCGCCTTGTCTTTGTTTTAGGCCTCGCAGGATCATTCTGTTCGCGGCTTCAATCTGCCCGTTTATTTGTGGGTGCTCGACATACGTGAAATGTTGCTTTTTGCCCAGTTTGGTGACAAAGACCTGGAAGTTTTTGTCGGTGAGGATCGCCTGGGGTACATTTAACTCGGCAAGTATGTTCCTTTTGTAGAAGCGGAGTATGTTGTGTGTCGTGATTTTGGTGAGGGCCTCAGCATTTATCCACTTTGTGAAGTAGTCGATGACGACTATCAAATATTTGTTCTGGTACGATCCCATGGTAAAGGGGCCGAGGATGTTCATCCCCCACCACGGGAAAAGCCATGGGGACGAGAGCGTTTTGAGCTTGCTGGAAGGCGCCAGGTACATGTCCCCGTGGCGTTGGCACTTGTCGCACTTCTTGACGTGTTCCTTGGCGTCTTGCTGTATGGTGGACCAATAGTATCCTGATCGCAGGGCCTTCCAGGCGAGGGATCTCCCTCCGAGGTGTTGAGCGTTGATTCCCTCGTGTATCTCCCGAAGTATGTGGGGTACCTTGGACTCCTCGACACACATGAGAAGAAGAGTGGAGAATCCCCATCTGTATAGTTTATCTTCGATCAAGATGTACGAGCAAGCTCTGCGCCTGACTATGATGGCCCCTTTCGAGCCGGGGGGAGGCAGTTCCCCCGTGGTGAGGTATGTGTATACCAGGGTCATCCAGCAGTCGCTGTCGCCGATGGCGTTCACGTCGACTGTCATGGTGGTTTTCTCGATGTTTTGTCGAGAAAGAACTTTCTGGATGATAGACTTGTTTCTTCCCTTCGTCTTCGTGCTCACGTGCTTTGACAGGATGCTTGCCCGGGTGTTGTGTTCGCGAGGAACATGCTTTACCTCCACGGAGTCGAAATTTTTTATCTTCTCTTTTACCATGGTTAAGTACTCTACGAGGTTGTCATTTTTGTCTTGGTATTCTCCGTGTACCTAAGAAGCGACGAGCAGAGAATCGATAAATATCTTTACCTCCTTCACGCCAAGGTCCTCTGCTAGGCGCAGCTCGGCGAGGAAGGCCTCATATTCGGCTTGGTTGTTCGAGGTCGGCAAGGATAGAGCGAGGGAGACTTCGATCTGGATGCCCTCTTTGTTCTCGAGAATGATGCCCGTTACGCTTCCTGTCAAGCTAGATGTCCCGTCGACGTAGATGGTCCACTGGTGGGCTCCATCTGTCGGAGAGATTAGAGCGGTCATTTCTGCCACGAAGTTGGCTAGCATTTGAGCTTTGAGGGTCTTCTTGCTCTGGTACTGGACGTTGAACTCAAAGAGCTCGAGAAACCATTTGAGCATTCTACCAGCCATGTCGGGACGACGTTGTAGTTGCTTTACGGGCTAGTCTGTCCTAACCACGATCGTGTAGGCCAGGAAGTAGTTTTGCAACCTTCTGGTCGTGTTGATGAGGGCCAGAGCCACTTTTTCAATCTGTTGGTACATGAGTTCGGGGCATTGGAAGGCTTTACTGGTGAAGTAAATAGGTTTCTGCCCTTCGTGGGTTTCGCGAATGAGGGCCGCGCTGACAGCCTCGGTTGCGACGACGAGGTAGAGGTACAACGTCTCCCCGCTTTCAGGCCGTGAGAGGGCCGGAGGCTGTGAAAGAACTTGTTTGAGATGGAGGAGGGCCTGCTCGCACTCCTCGGTCCACTCGAACGCGGCTTCCTTGCGCAAAAGTTTGAAAAATAGGAGTGCGTGTTGGGATGACTAAGCCACGAAACGGGACAGCGAGGTGAGCATCCCGTTCAGGGATTTGATGGATTTCTTCAAGCTAGGCGTCGGGAACTCAGAGAAATCCCTGCACTTGTTGGGGTTTGCCTCGATTCCTCGTTCGGTCAAGTAGAAGCAGAGGAATTTGCTTGCTCGGATGCCGAAAGTGCACTTCTCCAGATTGAACCTCATCCTACATCTTCTCGTCGTGTCGAAGACTCTTTTGAGATGGGTAGTGTGGTTGGTTTCCTCTTGTGATTTCACGATCATTCCGTCTATGTAAACCTCGAGCATGTCCCCGACCTCAGCGCAGAAAACCTTGTTCATCATCCGCTGGTAAGTAGCATCGACGTTTTTTAGGCCGAAGGGCATTAAATTGTAGTAATAGTTTCCCGACTCGGTCATGAAAGTCGTGTATTGCTTGTCCGCTTTCTCCATGGGGATTTGGCTGTACCCTGAGTATGCGTCCATGAACGACAATAGCTTGAAACCTACAGAATTGTCAACCAATTTGTCAATGTTAAGAAAAGGATATGCATCTTTAGGGTATGCCCTATTGATATCAGTATAGTCAACACACATATGCCATTTTCAATTAGATTTATTAACAAGTACAACATTAGACAGCCAGGCTGTGTATTAGGATTCATAAATAAAATTTGCCTCTAGGAGTTCTTTTACAGCTAATTCAACAACCTCCATTTTTTCGGGAGACTGTCTACGCCTACGTTGAACTATGACCCTAGCGGCAGGATCTATGGTGAGTTGGTGGCAGGCCACGTCGGGGGTCAAGTGCGAGCATCTCCGCAGCGCTCCACGTGAATAAGTCAGCATTCTCCTGAGGCAGACCTTTAGTTGCTTCCTTGCCAAGTCGGGGAGTCCCGTGACAATCTTTACGCTTCTATCCGGGTCGTCGCTGAGGGCGATGAGCTCGAAGTCTCCATACGAGATGGGGCACATAGGATAGAGAGGCTACCCGTTGCTACCTGATGCCGGGGAGGCATCAACTGCTGCTTGTTAAGTGTCAAATTGTGCATATTTTAGATAGTATTTTGTGTTCCTTTTCAATGGTTTCCTTGATATTTTAGTAGTAAATCTATTAGTTTTAGTGTAAATATGCAAGTTTTTGATTTTATTGTAAATATTGTAAATATTGTGAATATTGATCATTTTGATGTTCTTTGACAGGTCTTCTAGCTTATATTTGATGATAGGAACAATTGGTGAAAGGAAGAAGGCCTAAAAGTTAATTTTTGAGAAGTCGTGCCGGTAACTCGCGCTAAGCGAGCTTTTCAGCGCGATTTCAGCATGCATTTTCTGCCAAAGGCAGTAGCTAAGGTTCCTTGACCGCGCTTAGCACGGGCAGGACCGCGCTTAGCGCGCTTTAAGGCGGTTTAAGTGTATATTAGGTGAGATCGCGCTTAGCGCAGTTGTAACAAATTTCATTTTTTCTAATTTTAATTTATTTCATTTTTTGTAGGTATTCAAGCAAGGATATTTTGTCATTCTTGTATAGAGTATTGAATAAGCTTTCCAACTCTTCCGAACGACGCGTCAATCGGAGTTACGGTTCAAAAGTTATGAAGAAAATAAGAATTGTGGTTTTGCTGATGGCGCTAAGCGCCCTCATAGCGCGCTTAGTGTGGTTCACGTCTTTTCAGCCCCTATTTAAGTCACTTTTCAGCATTTTTTAGGTTATGTTGTTGGGAACTTTTTACCCCAACTTCATCAAACACATTCTTGAGTAGGATTAGCTTAGAAACAACACATGGAGTGTATATCTTGACGATCCGGAGTCGAATCCACTTCAATCGGAGTTGACAAACTGTGAGATTTGTGTTCTTCTTCCTTCCTCTCTATATATTTTTCATTTGTTGGGGTTTTGTATGTAATTTTATCTTGATTGTATGTATAGTTATGGATCTTTGTATAAAATCTCCTTTACAACTCTTAATCGATGTCATCTTTGATTTAATATATATCTTAATGGGTTTGGATAGCTATAGACATATACTTTTCGAACTCGACCTAAGATGAATATTTATTGGTTGTGGGAAGCGGTCTAATATTCACATGTGTGTCGGATCTTAATGCTCCGTGTTGTTGAGTTGCGTGAGACATCACCTCCGAGAGAAAGCGGTTGATCTCTCAACTTTTGCGTTAGACATAACCTCTTGTTGTGAGTGATACGTGGGGATTTTGACGAGTGATTTAGGTTGTGTGCATTTGATCCATATATTTTTAGTGCTTGATGGGTAGATTGAAATACAACTCCTGACGAGTTTTCTCGTGTCTTAAGAATGTATTTATTTTCATGTTTTATGTTTTATTTACTTTTGCACTTTTATCCCAAACCATTTAAACCCAAGCTTTGAGACGTATAAATTGTCGAACGACATTCTTTCCCTCGAACCGATCCTTGTGGACACGACATAATCCCGGAGGGAATTCTTCCAAAAATAAATATTTTTGCTTGCCGCTTTACCGCTCCAACAAAATGGTGTCGTTGCCGGGGATTGGTTTTGATATTGAGTTGCATTGTGATAGTTTCGATGTTTTGGAGCTTTGTACATAATTGTTTATATTGTATATAAGCTTGTATAGATACTTGTTTTGCTTTTATTTTCCATTATGTTTGTTCAAGTGTTGTATACATTTTGTTCCTGTAACGTTTGTTCAAGTGTTTGGTTAGGACACTTGCTTTTGGTTTGCGCGGTGAGGCATCACCCTGGGATGAAGGGAGGAAGTTACTAGCTAAGCACAGTAAAGGCGTCGAGCTTACGAAGTAAACAAGCATGTTTTATCGTTTTTTGTTTCGTTATTACTTTTTCATTCTAGCTTAGGTAGTGTGGTGAACATTCATTAAATAAGTTGTACTCGGATTGTTCGTAAAATTCTCAAATCTTCACTTTACAACTTGTTTAATCCAATTTCACCCGGTCTTTTAGTATGTTTATATTAATAATTCTTGAGTTTGTACAATTTTATGTCTAGTAGTATAGTTAATATAAAGTGACAATGGACGGAGTGAATGAGAGAAAGAACCAATTTTGAAAAACAAAATTTTTCCTGCACGTGTTTAGCGCGCGCAGAGAGCGCTTAACGCACCTTGTTTTGCAAAGAAAAATTTCTCATTTTCCATCCGCTTTCACCAATTTTGGTCTTTGTGTTTAGTTAGTTTTAATTCAACTTTGTTAGGTTGTTAGAATAAAATTTTGTGTTTGCTCTCAAGTTTGTTTTGATTAGCTTGAGGATGCATTTTGTGATTTTCCAAGTTTGATCGTTTCAACTTGCGAATGTATGGTGTTGATATTGTTAAGTTTTGTACACATCCAAGGTATGTGTTTATCGCTTTCTAGACTTTAGCATATTCATGATACTTAGGCTTTTTACAAACTTCCATGTCGTTCATTCTTTTGTATAATTGTTCTTGATGTGAATCACTTTAGTTTGCACCCTTTTTAGTGAGGAAGCTTTCCATTGTTCATATATGCGCGGAGTACCAACATTCTTGTTCTAACTGGATTTTATTATGCATAATCTTTTGTTTGTGTTGATTATATGAAAGCATGAAAAGGATCAAGGCATTTTGTTTCATTTTTAGCACAACTACCTAGCCAAATAGTCATTCACCTTGTGAGCGTGTGATCATTCATAACCCCTTTGTGCCTTTCTATCATTATCCATGTTGTTTGAGCTTAATGCTTGTCTATGAGTATTGAATTCACTTTTTGTATGGATTTTGATTGATTGTTTTTTTTCTTGAACCCTCAACTTTGTGTTGTTGTATGAATTTTTACCTTGCCTTAGAAAGTAGGGAGTATTCACACCTTGATGATGGTGGAATTCAAGTTGGGGAGAGAACGATTGTCTACTCATTGGTTGGTTTCTATGAGGTTGAAAAAGAAAAGAAAAAAAAGGAAAATATGAAAAAGAAAAGAAAAACAATAACAAAAAGAAAGAAAAAGAAAATCCTTGTGAAAGGAAACAAAAAGAGTTCAAATAATTGTGCTAAATAAGTATTGTGTTTTGTGTAACACTTGGGATTTTGGAAGAAGTTGATTAGAATTTTGTGTTTGAGTCTTTGTGAGTTGATCACTCCCTTAGGTTTACGCAAGTTTTTGTTTCAATTACCTTTAGAAATCATCCCTTGTTTGTTTACCCGACCACACTACAACCTTGAAAGCCCTTATGATTCTTGCTTTTATGTTTTCAATATGATTTTTTATGATTGCATAATTTAGTCTTTTGTTTGCAAGATTGTTGTGTGAGTGAAAAGTACCTTATTTTGTGTTTTTCATCTACCGATGATTATTTTTCCTAGGTGTGATTCATTATTGAACTCGTGTTGTATTGGAATGTTTGGCATGATTTTTGTACGTAGCGTTCGTTTCGTGGTTATGTTATCGTTGTAGTTTAGTGGTAAGTTTTGCATTGCATGTACATTTTTGTGTTGAACCATACATTTGTTTTTATTTTTTGAAACTTGTTGAGTTGTGATTGCTTGGTTGTTACTTGTGTTTCTTTGAGTTGTTTGATTCTTGTTTGAGGACAAACAAGTTTAAGTTGGGGAGAGTTGTTAAGTGCCAAATTGTGCATATTTTAGATAGTATTTTGTGGCCCTTTTCAATGGTTTCCCTGATATTTTAGTAGTAAATATATTAGTTTTAGTGTAAATATGAAAATTTCTGATTTTATTGTAATTATTGTGAATATTGATCATTTTGATGTTCTTTGACAGATCTTCTAGCTTATATTTGATGATAGGAACAATTGGTGAAGGGAAGAAGGCCTAAAAGTTAATTTTCGAGAAGTCGTGTCGGTAACTCGCGTTAAGCAAGCTTTTCAGCGCGGTTTCAGCGCGCATTTTCTGGCAAAGGCAGTAGCTAAGGTTCCTTGACCACACTTAGCGCAGGTAGGACCACGCTTAGCACGCTTTAAGACGGTTTAAGTGTATATTAGGTGAGATCGCGCTTAGCACGATCTGAGCACGCTTAGCGCGGTTGTAACAAATTTTAGTTTTTCTAATTTTAATTTATTTCATTTTTTGTAGGTATTCAAGCAAGGATATTTTGTCATTGTTGTATAGAGCATTCAATAAGCTTTTCAACGCTTCCGACGGCGCGTCAATCGATGTTACGGTTTGAAAGTTATGAAGAAAATAAGAATTGTGGTTTTGCTGATGGTGCTAAGCTCCCTCATAGCGCGGTTCGCGTCTTTTCAGCCCCTATTTAAGTCACTTTTCAGCATTTTTTAGGTTATGTTGTTGGGAACTTTTTACCCCAACTTCATCAAACACATTCTTGAGTAGGATTAGCTTAGAAACAACACATGGAGTGTATATCTTGACGATCCGGAGTCGAATCCACTTCAATCGGAGTTGACAAACCGTGAGATTTGTGTTCTTCTTCCTTCCTATCTATGTATTTTTCATTTGTTGGGGTTTTGTATGTAAGTTTATCTTGATTGTATGTATATTTATGGTTGAAATTCAGGTTAAGCAGATCACTAAGATGTCAGACAGGATGTCGTGACACTTGATCTCTGCTTCTTACAAGGATTAAGGAAGAAACTAAGAAAACTAGAGAATGTAAACAACACACAGAAATTTTTAACCCAGTTCGGTGATCAACAACATCTACGTCTGGGGGCTACTAAGCCAGGAATGAAATCACTAAGTAGAATTGGTTCTAAGCTAAACTCCAACGTTTACAACTTAGCACCTAGAAACTACCCTTCCTAGATTTCTACCTAAGACTCTCCTAGGTATGAGACCCTTCTCAATTCCCTTCCAATCACAGCAGTGAATAAAAATATTACAACTTAATAAAGTGTCCTTCTCTAGTATTCACACAATACACGAGAGGCTCACACAAGTACAAACCCTAGTACTTCTAATAACAGCTGCAATATTCAACGCACAAACTAGGTTAAAAACCATCCTATTTATATTGCAAAACACAACTGGACTTGGGCTTCAAAAGCGCAGCAATTCTGCTCCTCAGAATCTACGACCTAATCTTTTCTTCAATCCCAAGTTACCAAAAATGTCTCCTTACAAGGAAACTGCATATTCCATTTAGAATCTCTGATTCCACAATCTCAGATGCCACCTGGAATCAAGTCATATTCCAATCACACCTATTACCAGAATACAGTTATCTCAATACTGTAACAGATAAAGATGTCGAATTCACCTGATAGGACATCTTGTCTAACATCTTAACCTGCAGTTAGTTCATCATGTCAGGACATCTTGTCCAACATCTTTCTGCTAAGTTAGTTTTACCAAAATTAATGCCAACCTCAAGGGCTAAGACTCATCAATCTCTCCCTTTGGCAGATTTTGGCTAAAACTAACTTTCATTGACCTGCAGAATCATATCAGGGAGACCACCATCAGAGCAGCAGCGGAAACTTAACTTGTCTCCCCCTCAATCAGTACAGGTCTACTCCCCCTCAGTGGTTAGTAGACAATCAGTAGTGGTTAGTGATGTTAGTATTTCTCCCCCTTTTTAGCCACAATATGACAAAGGTAGAAGGACTAACTCAAAACAAATAGAACAGTTTATAGTAGTTAAAATACACACCCAACAAAAAAAATTATCCTGGGCATTCAGCCCTTACACAACCAAAAGTAAACAGGAAAAAAGAACATAAAGCAAAAAAAAACTAGAATAAGAGAGAATACTGAAAAACCCTCTCAATATGGTGGGAATACATATTCAGAGACCAGAATATCATTCCCCCAACCAGTGGAAAGTTATGCCTCATCAGATTGGCAAACTCCAAGCTTGCCTCTCAATGTCTCAAATTGATTTGTATCCAAAGCATTAGTGAAAATGTTAGCTAGTTGATTTTCTGTGGTCACATGCTCCAGAGTGATGACTTTGTCCTCCACCAGGTCTCGAATGAAGTGATGTCGGATGTCAATGTGTTTAGTTCGGCTGTGATGAATGGGGTTCTTTGAAATATTTATTGCACTCAAGTTGTCACAGAAGAGTGTCATAACCTCTTGTGGGACATTGTATTCAGTCAGCATTTATTTCATCCACATCATTTGAGAGCAACTACTCCCTGCTGCAATGTACTCAGCTTCAGCAGTAGACAAGGAAACACAGTTTTGCTTTTTGCTGAACCAGAAAATTAAATTGTTTCCTAGAAAAAAACATCCACCAGAGGTGCTTTTTCTATCATCTGCATTTCCAGCCCAGTGAGCATCACAGTGTCCTATTAATACAAAGTCAAAGTTGTGTGTGTAGAGTAGTTTATAGTTACATGTTCCATTCACATACTTCAGAATTCTCTTGACCTGATTAATATGGCTATCTTTGGGTTCAGCCTGATACCTTGTACAGACTCCTACTGAGAATGTTATATCAGGTCTACTAGCTATAAGATATAGGAGACTTCCAATTATGCTTCTATAGAGACTCTGATAAACACTTACACCATTCTCATCTCTTGACAATTTCAGGTGAGTAGGGGCAGGAGTCCTCTTGTGCTTTGCATTTTCCACGCCAAACTTCTTAACAATATTCTTGGCATATTTTCCTTGACAGAGAAAAATAGAATCTCCCATTTATTTGACTTGGAGACCAAGGAAGTAGGTTAATTCTCCGACTAAACTCATCTCAAACTCAGATTACATTTGCTTAACAAAATGTTGGACCATCTCTTTAGACATTCCTCTAAAAACAATATCATCAACATAGATATGTGTTATCATAAGATTACCTTCCCTTTCTCTGACGAAGAAAGTTTTATCAATTCCTCTCTTTCTGTACCCATTTGTAATAAAGAACTCAGTCAGTCTTTCATACCACGCCCTTAGAGCTTGTTTCAACCCATATAAGGCTTTCTTCAGCTTGTAGACATGATCTGGAAATGTTGGGTCAACAAAGCCTCTGGGTTGTTCCACACAGACCTCTTCACTGAGATATCCATTCAAAAAGGCACTTTTAACATCCATTTGAAAGAGTTTGAACTTCAGAAGACAGGCTATTCCAAGGAGCACTCATACAGACTCCAGTCTAGCTATAGGAGCAAAAGTCTCATCAAAATCCACTCCCTCTATCTGAGTATATCCCTGTGTAATGAGTCTGACCTTGTTTCTTGTGACAACTCCGTGTTCATCAGACTTGTTCTTAAATACCCACTTAGTTCCGATCACATTTGATCCTTCTGGTCTGGGTACAAGATCCCAAACATCATGCCTCTTGAACTGCCATAGCTCTTCTTGTATCACATTAATCCAGAATTCATCTGTTAAGGCCTCTTTGACATTCTTGGGTTCCATCTTTGACACAAAACAGGCACTTGCCACCACATCCCGTGATCTGGTCATCCTTCCTCCATTTGGTTCCCCTATTATGAGTTCCTTAAGGTGATCTTTCTATATTCTGATAGAGGGTCCCTTGTCAACTCTCTCGGTCACAGTAGATTCATGATTGTCATCGTTGGATACAACAGTATCTTCAGAGTTATCTTGAGGTGTTTTAACATCCTCTGTGACATCTTCCTCTTCCATTTGGAAGAATGCTCCAATATCATTTGTAGCTTCAACTTCCATAGGAGATTCATCAACCACAACATTTATGGACTCCAATACTACTTGAGTTCTTGAATTGTAGACTCGGTATGCTCTGCTGTTTGGGATCCATCTTTCTCCTCTGCTCACGGTCTTCCAGAATGTAGCATTTGCTTCCGAAGACATGGAAGTATTTCACAGTTGGCTTTATACCCTTCCATAGTTCATACAATGTGGCAGATGTTCCAGACCTGATGGTTACCCTTTTTAAGATATAGCAAGCTGTGTTCATTACTTCAACCCAAAAGTGATACGGGAGTTTCTTTGCATGGAGCATGACCCTTGCACACTCTTAAATAGTTCTATTTTTCCTCTCAACCACACCATTCTATCGGGGAGTGATGGGTGAAGATAACTCATGACTAATTCCTTTTGAGGAGCAGAACTCATTAAACTTGTTGTTCTGAAATTCCTTCCCATGGTCACTTCTGATTCTAACTATTCCACCGTCCTTTTCTCTTTGAAGTTTATGACACAATCCTTTGAAAACTTCAAATACCTCTGATTTTTCCTTGAAAAAGTGCACCCAAGTGTATCTAGAGAAATTATCTACAACCACATAGGCATACCTTTTTCCTCCAAGACTTTTGACCTGTACAGGTCCCATTAAATCCATATGGAAAAGCTCTAAGTTCTTTGAGGTGGTTTGATGTTGAAGCTTTTTCTGTGACATTCTAGTTTGTTTACCAATCTGGCATTCCCCACATATCTTCCCTTCATCTTTCTTAAGGTTTGGAATCCCTCTGACAACTTCCTTGGATATGACTTCTTTCATTCCTTTTAAGTGCAGATGGCCCAGTTTCTGATGCCATAACTTCACTTTATCCTCCCTTGACACCAAGCAGGTGGAGGGACACTGAGTTTCGTGAGGAGCCCATAAGTAACAGTTATCCTTGGATCTGGTACCTTTCATAATGAGTTCTTCTTTATCATTTGTTACCAGGCACTCAGATTCAGAGAAGTTTACCTTAAGACCTTGGTCGCACAGTTGGCTGATGCTTATTAGATTTGCAGTCAGTCCTTTGACATACAAAACCTTATCAAGGCAGGGCTGACCATCATACTTCAGCTTGCCAACACCTTTTATTTCTCCTTTTGATCCATCTCCAAAGGTGACATGGCCAATAGGATGAGGTTTGATGTCAGCCAAGAACTTCTTCACATTAGTCATGTGTCTGGAGCAACCACTGTCAATGTACCAGTTTTTTTTGGCTCAGGCTCTTAGGGAGGTATGGGCTATAAAAGCTACAGTTTGATGCTTAGGGATCCACTTCTTCTTCCCTTTGGTAGCCTTCTTTCTTCTTCTGGATCGTGTTGATGATTTAGGATATCCATTCAACTTGTAGCAGTGAGCCTTTATATGATCAAACTTCCCGCAGTAATAGCACTGCTTTTTTTTCCTGGAGAGTTGTTCTGAGGCCTTTGATGATGTTGAGACATCTTTCTTGACATCACTTGGGCTGAGTTCCCTCCAGTCCTATGTCCTTTGATCTCAACTTGATCATTATAGCCAAGACCCTTTCCACTTCCGACATTTCTTCATGACATAAAGATTTCATCTAGCATGTCTGAGCTATTGTTCATCATCCTTATATACTTGGTCATGTTGTTGAGTTAGGAGTTTAATCACTCCACTTTATCCTCCAAATTCGAGATCGTTTCCAGATGGTTCAATCTTTCATCACAAAGTTGTGAGATAAGATTCTGTTGATCTTGTCCTAGTTGATACATTTCAGCAAAGTCATTAGGGTTAAGCGATCCGTTATCTGACTCCTTGTCAGAATCATACACTCTAGTCATTGCAGACACCTTCTTAGTAGTCTCTCCATCGCTTGAGGAGTCATCCTCAGACCACGAGGTGGATAGACATTTTTTCTCCTTCTTGTGGTACGTGGGACACTCACCTCTTGTTTGTCCAAAACCTCCACACTCAAAGCACTGAATTCCCTTCCCTCGGTTAGGTTTCTTATCATAGCTAGGTCTTCTTCCAAAGTTTCTTGATCTATAGATGTCAGAAGTCTGAGCCTTGACATTTGTCTTAGACTTCTCATCCAATTGCTTTGCCAGTTGATGAAATTGTTTTTCAAGGAACCCTACTGCTTTGGACAGATCCTCTTTGGTGTCACCCTCTTCTTGGTTGGTCACCAGGGCAAGACTTTTCTTCTTTTCATCCTTTTTGCTAATTTCCATTTCAAAGGTTTGGAGTGATCCCATAAGCTTATCTACCTTCATGGTATTTATGTCCTGAGCTTCTTCAATAGCTGTCACTTTCATATCAAACCTTTTGGGAAGAGACCTTAGAATTTTCCGAACAAACTTGGCTTCAGGAATTTTTTCTCCACGGTTACTAGATGTGTTGGCAATATCAACAATATTCATATGAAAGTCATGTATACTTTCGTCTTATCTCATCCTCAGGTTCTCAAACTTAGTAGTGAGAAGCTGAAGTCTTGAGGATTTGACTCGAGAGGTACCTTCATGTGCAGTCTTCAGGATTTCCCATGCATCCTTTGCAACAGTGCAATTTTTGATGAGTCTGAAGATGTTCTTGTCCACCCCATTGAACAAGGCATTTAAGGCTTTGGAGTATCCTTGAGCAAGCTTATCATCTTCATCATCCCAATCTTCTTCAGGTTTCAGCTCCTCAGTGAGCTTCCCATCTTTGTCTCTGATCTTTGATGGATCCCACCCCTTAACCATAGACTTCCAAGCCTTTCCATCCATAGACTTGATAAACGTCACCATGCGAACTTTTCAATATTCATAATTGGAACCATCAAGTATTGGTGGCCTATTCAGAATTCCTCCTTCTTTATCCATTGAACCAGAAAGTATTGTCCCTAAATCTCACCCAGATACAGAGCAGGATGCCTGCTCTGATACCAATTGAAATTCTGGTTAAGCAGATCACTAAGATGTCAGATAGGATGTCGTGACACTTGATCTCTTCTTCTTACAAGGATTAAGGAAGAAAGAAAGAAAACTGCAGAATGTAAACAACACACAGAAATTGTTAACCCAGTTCGGTGATCAACAACACCTACGTCTGGGGGCTACCAAGCCAGGAATGGAATCACTAAGTAGAATTGGTTCTAAGCTAAACTCCAACGTTTACAACTTAGCTCCTAGAAACTACCCTTCCTATATTTCTACCTAAGACTTTCCTAGGTATGAGACCCTTCTCAATTCCAATCATAACACTGACTGAAAATATTACAACTCAATAAATTGTCCTTCTCTAGTATTCACACAATACACGAGAGGCTCACACAAGTACAAACCCTAGTACTTCTAAAAACAACTGCAATATTCAACACACAAACTAGGTTAAAAACCATCATATTTATATTGCAAAACACAACTGGACTTGGGCTTCAAAAGCGCAGCAATTCTGCTCCTCAGAATCTGCAACCAAATCTTTTCTTTAATCCCAAGTTACCAAAAATGTCTCCTTACAAGGAAACCGTATATTCCATTTAGAATCAGAATCTCTGATTCCACAATCTCAGATGCCACTTGGAATCAAGTCATATTCCAATCACACCTATTACCAGAATACAATTATCCCAATATTGTAACAGACAAAGATGTCGAATCCACCTGATATGACATCTTGTCTAACATCTTAACCTGCAGTTAGTTCATTATGTCAGGACATCTTGTCCAACATCTTTCTGCTAAGTTAGTTTTACCAAAATTAATGCTAACCTCAAGGGCTAGGACTCATCAATGGTTCTTTGTATAAAATCTCCTTTACAACTCTTAATCGATGTCATCTTTGATTTAATCTCTATCTTAATGGGTTTGGATAGCTATAGGGATATACTTTTCAAACTCGACCTAAGATGAATGTCTATTGGCTGTGGGAAGTGGTCTAATATTCACATGTGTGTCGGATCTTAATGCTCCGTGTTGTTGAGTTGCGTGATACATCACCTCCGAGAGAATGCGGTTGATCACTCAACTTTTGCGTTAGACATAACCTCTTGTTGTGAGAGAGATACGTGGGGATTTTGACGAGTGATTTAGGTTGCGTGCATTTGATCCATATATTTTTTAGTGCTTGATGGGTAAATTGAAATACAACTCCTGATGAGTTTTCTCATGTCTTAAGAATGTATTTATTTTCATGTTTTATGTTTTTTCCTTTTGCACTTTTATCCCAAACCATTTAAACCCAAGCTTTGAGACGTAGAGATTGTGGAACGACATTCTTCCAAAAATAAATATTTTTGCTTGCCGCTTTACCGCTCTAACACTGCTTCCATCTACTCTTGCTTGTTGGCAAAGCGGCTGTCGAGGTCGAGTTAGTTGACGCGAGGCAACGACTAATGCTCCTCGGCACGGGCTGGCTTGCTGGCAATCTTAGGCGTAATGTTGATTGAGTTCAGCCCTTTGCATGGAGAGTGACGACGCGACCCCTTGTCGTGTAGTACTTCATCTTCAGATGGAATCTAGACGGTACTACGGTCAACTCGGCCAGGGTTGGTCTTCCCAAGATGCACTGGTATAGATAGGGACACTCTATCACCAGGAAGCGGACTTTGACCTGCCTGGCAGTCTCCTCGGACCCGAAAGTGACGAGCAGTTCGACATAGCCCCATAGCTTAATGGTGGTGCCATTGAAGCCCTACAAGTCGGAGCTTACGTATGGAGTCAGATGCCTCTTGTCGAGCTGGAGAGTGGTGAACAGGTGAGCATGCATAATTTCAACGGAGCTCTCCTGATTGACCAGGATGCAGAGGACGTTGAAGTTCGCCATCTGGCCTCTGATGAGCAGAGGAATGCTGGAATTGGGAGTGTCGCCCGGTAGTTCCTCAAGGTAGAAGGTGATCGGGTTTGATTTCCTCTGGAACATGTCGAGGGTCACGTTCTGCTTCAAACTCACGTCGATAAGCTCGTCGAACTTCCTCTTCACCGACCCCACGGAGAGCTTGTTGAATCCTCCGCCAGATATAACCATGGCAGAGGGGGAAGTTTTCCCAGGTCCCGTGAGCAGACAAGGGCATGACGACCTCGTTGGGGAGGTAAAAGTCCTCTGGCTGAGAGAAGCACAGAGCGACCTGCTACCCGGCGTCGTCAGAAGGTGGCGTTTCTTCCTCGACCTTCTTTGCCTCACAGACGGCCTATCGAGGAGCTTCATTCCTCTTGATGTATTGTTTTAGGTGTCCCTCCTTGATTAGTATGAGGTGGATGCAGTCCTCTGTGATGTGCCCGTGGCTCCTATAGAACCAACAGTACTTGGATTTGTCGACATTTGGTTTAGGGGTCGTCGGCCTGGGAAAGCGTACCCCCTTGTAGGAATTCCGAGTTTGCACACTCGGCCAGGATGCGCTTGCGGGGAACGGTCAATAATGTGTACTCGGAGAAGCAGTATGCTGGCTCACATTGCTCGCGGGAGTCGCGGGGCTTATCTTCTTTTCTTTTCTCCCCGCCACGTCGGGGAGCCACAGTGTCGTCATGCTTCGCGACTTTGGTACCCTCCTGGTTCTGTGAGTCGTGAGCATTGTTGGTGGCCTCCCTCTCCTCGTACTGGATGTAGGCCTGGGCTTTGAGGAGAAAGTCGTCTAGCGAGTGAAGTGTCTCAATGCCAACTGCTTTGGCGAAGTCGCTGCGGGGGCGCAACCCTTGCTCGAGCAGATATCTCTTTATCTGATCAGTCGCGAGGACCTGAACGACTTCTCGGTTAAATCTCTCTCTATATAGTCTCGAAGAGATTCGTCCTTCCCTTGAATGATGGCCTCGAGCGACGCCTCAGATTTCGGGTGTCGACGAGAGGTGGTGAAGTGCCTGGTGAATTGGGTCTTCAGGTCCTTCTAGGAGGGGATGGATTCAGGGTCGAGGCTCTTATACCATGACACGACACCCTTCCTTAGAGTCATGGGGAAGAATCGACACTTGATGGTGCCTCGGACAATGCGATAATCGAGCATCGCATCGATATTCTCGATGTGATCGTCTGGGTTCGTGGTTCCGTCGTATGTCGCCAGACATGGTGGTTTTTCCATCCCGACGGGGATGAGAGCCTCCATGATTGCTCGGGACAAAGGACCACAGGGTTCGTCTTTGTCGCTTCGAATTGGTGAGTGTGACGGGGAGTGGTCGTACTGAGGGCTCTTGCCGCGGCGCGACGAGTTTCTTGGTCGACTCTTTGGTTTCTCCTGCTGCCTGCTGGCTTTATTCCTTTTGGGAGCCGGGGAGCGCCGCTCTTTGCCTGGAGGAGTATGATCCCGCTTCTGGGCGATTGCAGCTTGTGGCCTCTCCAACCGTGGTCGACGTCCAGATTGTCGCGATGAGGGGCTTTGAGAGTCATCTCGTTGGTGTCTCCACGGGGGAGAGGGAGGATGGGTTTTTCGTGGATGTTGTTGTCAGCATGTTGGTTGGCCATGATCGAAGGAGGTTGAAGGATTGCTTTGGTCCTTTGATTTCGGAAGAAGAAAAGATGGGGAAGCAAAAGGTTCCCACAGACGGCGCCATTGATCTTATCAAATCAGAAAGAGGTTCAGCGGTCAGTACTACATCGTGAGCTCCGAATTCGTCGGTGGTGGAGAAGAGGAGGGGGTGTACCTGTAAAACACTCTGATGCCAAAGTGAGGTTCAGAGTGAAAGGAAGCAAGTACAGAAAGTGTGACTATTAGAATACCTAACCCAGAGGAGGGTATTTATAATGTGCCCCTAGCGCTGGGCCAACGGTTATCTATAACAGGTTGGATCATTAGGCCGAATACGGATAACTGCCAGGATCTACGTGTAGTAGGGAAGACCAACACGTGGTCTTCGTCCTGGGTCAACTGCCCGTGGACTTCGGGAGGCGGAGGACATGCTCTCGAGGGCGAAACTCTCGCCCGAAAGTCATGGGTAGTTGGTTGATAATCCCTTCATTCAACATACATTCTAATGTAATTGTAAGTCCCACTAAAAGGCGCCAACCAATAGATTGGCTTTAACAAAAATAGGTTTGAATCCAACACTCATTTTTTTTTTGGGAAATCTTGGTATCCGGCGACCGACTAATCCAAGAGGGACCAATACCCACCGTCCAATAGCGGGGGTCCCGTTTCAAGCCAGAGCAAAGCTCCGTATGGACTGACCCACACAATAGTTGATTGCACCTAATAGGATTCGAACCTGAGAACTTGAGAGGAGCACACTCTCAAGACTCAAGCCTCCACCACTAGGCCAACCCTTGGGGGTTAAATCCAACACTCATTAACTCTAGCTCACATATTTCAATTAAATAAATCTCTAGACAAAACATCCTTAAATCAAAGTCTCTAAACACGTACTAAAAGCTTTTACTAGTGATCAAATTTATATGATCTATTAAAACAAATTATTTTAATCATTTTTAAATATAATTAATTTTTAATTTTTAGGAAAAAGATTTTGTTTTTGTCATAAAAAATTCTAAATAAATTTTTGAGTATATTTCCCCAAATAACTGAGTTTTGAAACACCCCACACAAACATGGGCCTGAGACCACAAAAAGATTCACTAAATATGAGACAAGTTAGAAAAATATCTTCGGATGCATGCTACTACTAATGACCTACACAAATAATTTGTTTAGCCAACATTCACCATAATAGATCACAGTTGCTCTCCGAATTGGTTGTAGAGTCATCATTAATAAAACATACTACCTGTTCACTTTCCAATTTTCTAATACCTGTTTTTATAATATATAGGAGGAAAAAAATTCACATACCAATATATGCTATCTATAAACAACACAGATATGCTAATCACACTTATATATACCGGTTGATCTTGTTTAATTTTTTATTCCAAAATAGTTCCTTTTTGGTCTTCTTCTCCTCTTCCGTCGCCGAAGGCACACTTGCTAGTAAGGTAGGTAGATACTTGGCAGAGAAATCTGTAGTTCGTAAAGTTGGAATGACAGTTTTTGTTGAATTTTCTGTAGCACCTGCAGATTCAGCTCCAATGCCTCCACCAGGAACTTGTAACTCTGAAAAGCAAAATAACCAATACTACATGAGTCAGAAGAAAATACATGCAAATCAAACAGTTTCAATTGTTATAATCATCTTTTAATTTTTGTTCACAGGATGTGTGTTCAAGTTATGACACGAAAATGAACAAGATTTAAATAGACTTATAAGGCCAGGATTGATGCTAAGACGTTAATGTTTTTAATGTCCTTGTCGTCGCAATTGCAGCTACATTAACCATATTTAATTGCAATATTAAGGATTGTGACACAGCTGTAATTTAAAACTTGCAAATGAGCAATATGTCCTATGTACTGCCTCCAAATTATTAATGAGTCAGACATTAAATTTAAAGGCAACTATTTTATTTTATTTTTTTGAAATAAAAGATTATATTTTTCAAAAACAACTCTATACAAGGCGATCACTTGGATCCAGCCCGACAACAACAACAAAAAGCAAAACAAATTACATCAATAACTTTGATATCTAGGCTCTATACTTTAGGTTTTGCCAACCTCTATACACTATGCAATCTATAATGTTTCTCGTAAGGTTCGTGTAATCTCTATTGCTTTCCAAAACCACTGCATTCCTAAAGCGCCACACACCATAAATGGTCTCCGCAACCGCCATTTTAAAAATGTCAGCTTTCGTTCCTTTGCCTTTGGTATTCCTTAAAATCCAGCCTAATTCATCATTCCACTCAAGAGGGTAATGGTCTATATCTAACCATAATAGAACCTGCTTCTAAGTATCCTGCAAAATTTTGTAGCCAAACAATAAATGCTCCTGATATTCATTCATTTCACCACAAATACTGCAGACACTATTTTGAATCAAACCCAACTTCATCAATCTCATTTTTGTTGCCAATCGACCGTGGCAAGCAAGCCAACAAGTAACCACTGCTCGCGATCGAGCATAATTCCTCCTGAGCAAATGAGTCCAAGCCACTCTAGAGCTATCATCCACCAGCTTTTGATATAATCTACTAATTGAAACTTCATGTTCCTCATCATGTCTTGCCACTCTTGTTGAACTAGATTTATACTGCTCATACTGCAAATGATATTCATCAAAATCCACGAACCATTTTTACTAATGGGAGCAGCCATCACATCTTTCCCTTTTAAGTAGTACACATGGACCCACTTGACCCATAGGTTGTCCAACTTCATACAAATGTTCCATAAGCATTTTAACAGAGTTACAGTATTCCACACAACAATGTTAATCGCATTTAAGCCTCCTTGAGCAATAGGTCGACATACCTTATTCCAAACCACAGGGCTTTTTCTCTTGATAATAGCCTGTCCTTTCCAAATGAAAGACCTACATATTGCCTCAATCTTGTGCAGGACCTTCTTTGGAATGGGGAGACAACTCATCCAATATTGAGAAATTGCCAAAGATATGCTCTTCACAATTTGGATCCTACATGCCATGCTTAACAATTTTGAGGACCAATGCTGGATTCTGCTTACAATTATGTCAATCATTGGCAAATAATGATTGGTATCTAACAGGGAGAAGCCCTTCTTCAAAGCCAGAGATATTCTTCACTTCATGAATAGTATTAGCATCCATGCTGTTGCGGTGAAAATTGGATAACAAGATATTAATTAACTTGCATCATTTTCTTTTACAACCGACTTTGATTTATCCAAAGGAAACGTTCAAGATCGTTGGAAAAACCTAAAGGGGGGAGATCTAAGGTTCGGGGGGTTGGTTACGCCTAGGGAAGGTATTAGCACCCTAAACGTCCGTAGTACTCTACGGGAGCATCTTGTTTTACTTGTTATATCTCACTCGCTTTCTAGAGGTTCTATGCTAAAGGTTAAAACCCTAGGGGTTAGTATCTAAGTATACTCGACAAAACATCGCACTTTGCACCTACGTATCCTTACGGGAGTGGAATCAGAGTATCTGTAGTTCACCGATCTAAGGGTGAAGGAATAGGAACCATTGACTATGGCCAAAGTTCCAAGGGGAAAATGAGTATGACTCATTTTTAGAGTTCACGATAACTCTCTAAATCTACGTTATAGGGAAAAGTGAGTTCTCATGATGATGAGAATCACATGGAGTTTAGGAACTCCAACCTACTTCTAGTTATGATTTCATTGGCTCACAATAGCCAAGAAATAAGGGTGAACCTAGAAGGATAAGGTAAGATGGTTTGTTTAGTGACTTCAAGAGTCAATTTAAGGTGATCTCCCTTTGGAATGGGGGAAAAAGATAACAGAGGGGTGAGTGTCAACTATGAAAAACAAATAGCCAAAGGCACAGCAAGAATAAATCCACAAAAGAAATCACAGTATGTATCAAGAGTTAAAATCAAATAAAAGTGAAAATGAAATAGAATACACAACTTAATTAGGTTAAAAAAGTAAAGTCTTAATAAAAATTATTTAACTAAGCGTAAATAATTAGTGCTAATTAAATCTAAGAAGATTAACTAATTATTACTTGCTAAAATTTTGTTAGCGACTAAATCCTAACCTAAATAAATTAATCTAATTAATCCTAATCCAAATTAAATATTATAATCCTAATTAAAATTAAAAACTACATTGATCAAATTAACTTAATAATCCAAATTGATTAACCTATATTAATTAACTTAAAATAATCTAACCTAAACTAAGAGATTAAAAAAAAGAAGAAGAAGGGGTGCAGGGAGAATCAGCTTGGGCTTTTGCCCAAGCCCAAGGACTTCCTCCCAGGGGTGAGCGAGCATTTTAAGGGTGCGGACAGCAAAACGTAGGCCTAAGGCCCAAACATGATTATCCAAGTTAAGAAAAGAACAAAACCTAATGCTTTGGCCGTGTCCCTCTCTTTCCAGAAGAAGTAAAACGTATCAGCACGTTACATCTAACCAAACAAAATTCGCCTTTCGCCGTTCACCTTTTCGCTCTCAGATTCTCTTTGAATAGATCTGTAAAGGCTCCCTCTTTCTCTCTCTCTGTTTTCTTTCGCGGCGGCTTCTTCTTCCGTCGTCGTTCGTGATTTGGGGTGTGCGGCGATGTTTGTGATTTGTGAAGAAGAAGGGTCGACTTGGTTCGTTGTTGTTGCTGATTTGCGAAAATAGGAGATGGGAGGCGGAGGTTTTGTGTATCTGTCGGTTTCCTATTTTTTATTTTTCTTTGTGGCTTTCTCCTGTTCTTCTCATTCTGGTTGTTGAGTGGGTTTGGGTTATGGTTAATGATGGATGGGGTTGAAGAGGAATTTTGAAGGTTTGAAGATGATGTTCAAGGTTAGGTTTCCAGGCGGGTTAAGAGTTGTGTTGAAGGTTGTGTGGGTCGTTAACAGAGGGAAGAAACTTGAAGTGGTTATGATGTAGGTTGATGGTGGGAGTGAAAAGAAAGAAAGCGTGTAAGATGGTGATACAAGGTGGTAGAGAGGAAAAGCTGGATGAAGTGAAGAAGTTAACAATTCAAGATGTGCTTGTGAGTGAGGGTATATTGATGAAGGTGAAGGCGAGCGATGTGGGGTATCTGCAGTCACTGTTGTACAGAGTTGTAAGCCTTGTAGCAGAAAAAAGAAATGGTTTGTAATGTTTTGTATGATGTTTTTGGAATCGTTGTGGCATGGTGTGGAGTGTAATGATGAAAAGTGGTTCATGAAACCTCAGAAATTGTGTTTGGGTGAAGCTGTTAATGTAGTTTGTTTCTGCAAAATTCCAAGAAATAAGTTCTCGTTCTCCCTCCTTCTCCGTGCGATATTTCTCCACTCACGCACCTCTCCTAATTTCGTATCTACTCTCCTAGCGGTGGATCTCTCAAAAATCGCTCCCTCGTTCGAACTCTTTCTCGATCTGCACCGTTTATGCATTTCAGTTTGTTGTGACCTTGAGTTGCGATGAAAGGGTTGAATTCAAGGTATGATGCAGCGTTGGGTTATGAGCTGTTGTAATTATTTGTAACTTACTAGTTCTTTCTTTAATCTCATTACTTATGCGTACAAAGCAAGAACAAAGTCATCCTGGCTAGGACGCTTGGGATAAAAAAGTTAAGTTTTGTGATTTAAGGGAAGAAAAGATAAACACAACTCAGTCGGTAACACTTGATCATGGGAATGGACAAAGGAAAGCGAGAGTGCGTATTGGCTTGTGAGTTACCGTGTTGTTCACTAAGCGAGGTTATTATATGGTGTCAAAATGTGGAATCATGGATAAGCTCAGACAAAAGTTAACGATTCAAATGAAAGCCTATAGGAAACATACCGAAATCATACGCGGGGGCTCGGCGGAGACAATTTATAGGTACTCGCTTTGTCTCCTTTCCTTTGCTTCTCTTTTCCTTTTTCTTCTTCTTGTTTTCTCTTCTCTTTTTTGAGTTGTCCTGGGTTTGATTTGTTTGAACTGGTATCCACTGAGAACGCTCCCCTTCCCCCTAATGAAAACAGCACTTGCTTCTTAAATCTTTTTTTTTTACCGTTGTTGCTTCAGGTCAAGTTGCAGGTTAACGTTACGATGGGTCCTTGTCATTGGCAGGCATGGCAGCAAGGTTTGAAGCTTTATGGCATTGCGTTGCGTACGGTTTGAAAAAGGAGGAGGAACAAATCTTGGTTCCTTGATTTCTCATGAGCCACATGACGGCTCTCCATTGGCCATGAATGAGGGTTGAAAAGTCAAAGCAAACCTAAGCTTGATTTTCATTGGTTGTTGGTTGATGAGATTATCCAATAATGAAACATAAATAAGACATGGTGGACCAATAAGTGAGAAATGGAAATGTTTCTTTTTCTTAATTGAATTAATAATATGATTAATAAAAATAATAATAAACTAATTAAATATTCTAAATTATAATTAGTTAGAAAAATAAACTAAATGAATAATTAATCTAATTAATTAACTAATTATTAAAATTAAATTAAATTAAGACTAAACAACTTAAATATAAAGGAAATAAAAATAGGCCACATTGGATATAAATTAAAATAAAGACAGACAAAGATATTAAAATAAATATTAAGTTAAAATAGAGAACAATAAATAAAACACCAACTAGCAGAAAAATGAGGGTAAAATTTGGGGTACAACAGTTGCCCCTATTTAAATATCTTCACCTGATGACATGAGAGATGAAGATCCTCATGTAATCAACAGTGAGAGATATTTAAATACAGATAACCGAAAAATTTTCCCTCAGATGCACACATATGCAATGCAACAAACATGATGCCAAGAAGATGCCAAAATGCAAACACAACGAGACACCAAAGGACAAGCAGGAAGCAAATAAACACAAGAGGAAAGCTTCACTGTGGAAGCAAGAAGAAGGTTAGTACCCACAAGGAAGACACTCCTTGGGGATGCAGGCTAACCAACAAAAGAGACTCACTGGGGAGACTCCGAGGCAACATCGGGGATAGAAAACAAAAGGGATCCTCCACTGGGGAAAGATCCAGGGAGGTGGACGACAGGTTCAAAAATGACCGGACGACACTGGGGAAAAGAGCACAATCTTACTGGGCAAGAAACCAGAAAGAAGACACAATCTCTACTGGAGACCAGTTGAAACAAAAGGACAAACACCCGAAGAAGATCTTCCGGGGATTTCTTATGCTGAAGAGTTCAAACGGGATCTTCAAGAAAAACCAGAAAAGACAGAGACGAACTCTGCGCGCCAGATGATAAAAGGACAACTGGACTTTAGCAATACAGGTTCAAGATAACCTGATATAAGCAAACAGTTCATGATAACCGAAGATAAACAGCTGGAGTTTAAATGGGAACAAGGTTAATGAGCCAAGAATAGACTCTGGTATCCATAAGAGTTGGTTGAATAATAAATAATCTGCTTCATGAGGAAAACCGGTAGGAGCCAGAAAGTAACCTTATTGGAAGTAGAACCAAGAAATGGGCTCCAATAAAGGTATCTAGAATGATTGATCATCAAGGCTAGATGACATTCTAGAAAGGACCCGCAATGAAGGTTGAACCGAAAAACGGTCTTCACTGGGAAAGGACATCCAAAGTGATGGAACAACAGGTTCAAGCATGACCGGTTGGCACTTTAGAAAAAGAAACCTTATTGGAGGTAGAACCAAGAAATGGGCCCCAATAAAGTATCTAGAATGATTGATCATCAAGGCTAAACGCGACTAGATGACATTCTAGAAAGAATCCGCAATGAAGGTTGAACCGAAAAACGGTCTTCACTGGGAAAAGACATCCAAAGTGATGGAACAACAGGTTCAAGCATGACCAGTTGGCACTTTGGAAAAAGAAGAACCTTATTGGAGATTGAACCAAGAAATGGGCCCCAATAAAGTATTTAGAATGATTGATCATCAAGGCTAAACGCGACTAGATGACATTCTAGAAAGAATCCGCAATGAAGGTTGAACCGAAAAACGGTCTTCCCTGGGAAAAGACATCCAAAGTGATGGGACAACAGGCTCAAGCATGACCGGTTGGCACTTTAGAAAAAGGAACCTCATTGGAGATTGAACCAAAAGATGGGCCCCAATAAAGTATCTAGAATGATTGATCATCAAGGCTAAACGCGACTAGATGACATTCTAGAAAGAATTCGCAATGAAGGTTGAACCGAAAAACGGTCTTCACTGGGAAAAGACATCCAAAGTGATGGAACAACAGGTTCAAGCATGACCGGTTGGCACTTTGGAAAAAGAAGAACCTTATTGGAGATAGAACCAAATGATGGGCCCTAATAAAGGTATCTAGAATGATTGATCATCAAGTCTAAACGTGACTAGATGACATTCTAGAAAAGATCCGCAATGAAGGTTGAACCGGAAAACGGTCTTCATTGGGAAACAGACATCCAAAGTGATGGAACAACAGGTTCAAGTATGACCAGTTGGCACTTTAGAAAAAGAAACCTTATTGGAGATTGAACTAAAAGATGGGCCCCAATAAAGGTATAGAATGTGATAGGTTAGTACCGGGGTTGCATAACTGAAGATGAAACTTCCTGGGGAATACCCATCATGGTTGCAAAGAGGATGAATAGTACCAGAGATAGATAAGCTGCTTATAAGAGACTGCCACTTATCGCCAAAAAATCAAACTTCTTCAAGAGATTGCTGCTTTAAAGATATGTTGATATCACAATAATGTCGGAGAAATAATCATGTCTTCAATGTGGATCTTGAGATTCTTCTTGCGAGAAATGGTGAAAAATAAATGCACGTTCAAAGATAGGTTTGAAAACCACACCCGCCAGGGACCAAAGTTCCATCTAGGAACAAGCTAGAAAGAAACGGTCAAACAAGACTCCAATTGAGGAACGAACTCAAGTGGGATTTATCTTATCCAAATGTGGAAATGATAACTGAACCAACCATCATCCACGAGGATAAAACTCTGTGGGGAATTCAGAAAGAATGGGCACTTTATGCCTAGGGCTGACTTTCTATTGGAGTGAATAGACAAACCCAGTCACTTGGGGAGATAAACGCCGAAGTGAACAAAACAGGTAAACACCGGAAAAGGAAGCAGAAAAGCCAAGATGCTAAGATGCTAAGATGCTCATGCCATGCTTATGCTTATGCTGACAAAACAGACAAAAGGAAACGAGATTGGAGATAAAATAAACATCTCGACAAGGATACCCAACCAAACTCAACAGGTTGGACCAATACTGGGGATGAAGAAGAAGAACCAACAACTTCACTGGTGAAAAGAGTATTCCACCTGAGGTATAACATCATGAGTATTGCCATCGTGAGCTTGATTTCTTTGTTGGAGGAGAATCCATGGAGAATTGTCAAGATTAGCTGAAGTAACAGCTTATTGGGGAGCTAACAGAGGATATTACAAGAACAAAGTAGTTCTGCATCCTACTGGCATAATGATCATCTTCAAATCTCATCTGCCCCAGGCTATATGGTCTTTGTCAGAAGACGATAACAAGAGGATTTTATAGAAGAATTGACATACAAGGTGTTTCAATATCTTCAAACTCTTGGAGAGATCTCGGCGTAACTGCCCCAGATTAACTGCATTCACACAACAAGGTCTTGCTTCAGACTGGTTGTTTGACGATTAGGGGAACAAACTTACCCCAGTCAGCTTGGTTGATCTGTGAAGGAGATGTTGTTGACTTTTAGAGATTTGCCGAATCTCGACCTGATTGCCCCTGATTAACTGATAGGTAATCAAAAGAATTTTACAGAAGAATTGGCATACCAGATGCCTCAATATCTTCAAACTTTTGAAAAGGTTCATGAGCCTTGACATAACAGCCTCTGTTCAACTGTATTCGTAATACTCAAGCTGTAGCAGAAACGACTGGGGAACAAAATTTTCCCCTGCTGATGGGTCACTGAGTCCACACTTGTCATAAGATGACCTGGAGAAGACTTGCTCCAGTATTTTGAACTTTGACGAGTTCTGCCCCTGATTCGGTAGATTGGCAAATCCTTCGGCTTGGTTGCCCCTGACTGAGCTTCCTCTATCAAGTCGAATTCCCTAGCTGGCTGCATTTGTTGGGATTTCTTTGATATTGAATTGTTTTTACCAACAAGTATTGTTCATCAAAAATTGGCAGTTTCAATGCGATATTCATGTAAGCTTTTGAAATCAAGTTTTATTGATGAAACACACACGGTGGAATGATTAAATAAAAAACAAAGGTGGATCTAGTCATTTATGGAATGGCAGAGGAAGTGATCAACACACGCAAATAACAAAGATCATTAGGAGTCAGGTTAATCAACCTTGCTGTAGTATGCTTTCCAAAACAACCTTACCTCAATTAGGTCCTTTAAGGGTTGTAACATGGCCTGGTTCACGGTTTATGAAATGAAGGATAAAGGCTCAAAGTTTATTTGTCCCACCCAATCTCTGTGATGAACTCCAATCCTACACTCAGTTAACTCAAGCTATACATTCAAGTTTCCAAAAGCTAGGAAATCACTTGTTTTGAAAGAGTTGACTGGCGCCTTACGCGAAGCGCTTGCATTTGATTGCATAACCAAGTTAAACTGAGAACTATCCTGCCCCAGGGTTGAGATTTAAGGGGTTTTTTTTGTGTAAGGAAAGAAAACTCCTACTTCTAGGCTCGAAGGGTTAACGAGGGATTATCTTCCTTATTTCTCCAGTATTTAGGAATTGAAACAATGCCTTACATCCTCAGCAAGGTTTAATCGGCAGCATACCACAGCAATTATGAACACGAGGTTTTCATCATCCTCCCTAATCCTTGCTTAACAATAAGTTTGATAAAGGGAAAGAAACAAGATGAAGATATTATTATATTTTTTGTATGGCAATAAAAATATATGAGTGAAACGAATGGACTTAATCAAAAGATGCACAAACATTTCTTTAACCTTGCTAATTTGAAGGTACAACAAAGCTTATAAGCAAATACAAATTCAAAGTGTAAAGGAAATATAATAAAATTGTTGAAACAATCAAAAGATTGCCAGCTTTAGGGAATCAAATACAGAAAATCAAAGAGGAGCTCAATCACAGTCCATCTTTGTCTTGATACTTCCTTCCATATCATTACTTATCTCATGAGCGGGTAAGGATTGTTCTTGATATTAGGCTGAGAGCCATCGAAAGACAAAATGTTTCTCTCCACTAAGTCCTTCACAATATGCTTCAAAGCAAAACAACCTTCTAAATTATGGCCTGGTGCACCTTCATGGAATGCACAATGAGCATTGGGATTGTAAGAAGGTGGAAGCGGATCAGGAGGTGGGCCTGACGACCTTGTAGTTATTAATCCTTGTTGCACAAAAACAGGATACAATGTTGTATACGCCATAGGAATAGAAGGAATCGGAGGCCTTCCACCCTTTCTTTTCCCTGGAATGTTCATACGAGAAACTTGAGTCCGTTGTGGATGAGCTGGAGCGTTGGGCGCTCGTTGATAGATTGGTGGTTGAGGAACTGGCTGATAAACAGAAGCTTGGTGGTTGAATGTTGGCGCGATGGTGGCCACATAAGGTTGCTGAACAGAATAACACTGTCGTTGCTGCTGTCGTTTCCAGAACTGATTCTTCTTCTTTTTGTTTGTCATCACTGCACTGGTTTCTCCTTCCCTTTTGAAGGATATCTTGGCATCGTCGCTCGAACTACCAGCTCTCTTGGTCATTTTTCCACTCTGCAGACCAAGCTCTACTTTAATCCCCACAGCCACGATATCGGAAAAATTAGCAGACACGCTATTGATCATCCTTTCATAGAATTCCGGTCTCACCGTGTCGACAAACCAATCAGTTAACTCTTTTTCAGATAAAGGTGGCTCTACCTGTGAAGCCAGCACTCTCCATCTTTGTGCATACTCTTTAAAAGACTCGGTATCGCTCTGTGACATACTCAGTAGCTGTCTACGATCTGGCGCGAGGTCCATGTTATATTTGTAATGCTTTACAAAAGCATCAGATACGTCTTGAAAACATCGGATCTTAGATTGGTCCAGAGTCAAATACCATTTTGCAGCAGCTCCTTTCAAACTATCTTGGAAGCAGTGGATCATCAACTTATCGTTATCCATAAATGCAGTCATTCGTCGGTAATACATGACCAAATGCGACTTAGGACAGGTCGTTCCTGAGTATAGGTCAAAATTGGGTAGTTTGAACTTGGGTGGAATTACCAAGCCTGAGACTAAGCACATGTCTTTAACATTAGTATTAGATACATTGCTCCTCTCCATTGCTTCCAATTTCCTCCGCATTGTCTCTACACTTTCCTTCAACCTTTCATGTCGATTATCCCCTTCTTCGGACATATTGACATGATCATAAACCGGATGTGGGTTCTGAAAAATTGGGCGCACCTGAGCTTGCACTGTTGCTGGAGTGAA
Source organism: Lathyrus tuberosus (assembly GCA_022829125.1). Classification (NCBI taxonomy): domain Eukaryota; kingdom Viridiplantae; phylum Streptophyta; class Magnoliopsida; order Fabales; family Fabaceae; genus Lathyrus; species Lathyrus tuberosus. Next base: position 4,671,344 of record JALAZF010000346.1, read on the forward strand.
GGTAGGAATAGCTTGAAAAGCCTCATTAACCAAGGGAACAGCTTGTTGAGTAGAAGTGACGGCAAGAGCACACATAAAGTTAAAAGGCATGCCTGAAGTGGGGTTCACAATAGTAATAGGAGGTTCTACAGTTGTAGTGATAATCTCGGAGACCACCGTCACTTATGTATCCATCCTCGCACTCATAACTTGAATTACTTCCAGAATCTGCCCCATTCCTCCTCGGAGCTCACTCAATTCGTTGTTGACTCTGTCCATTTCACAGTACTGGTCAGACATCCTTTGTCGAGTTTGGCTCGGTGTCGTAGTTGTCGGGAATTCAAAGACGATTCTGAAGGGAAAACGGCGACATGAGACGAAGACATAGAGGAAATGCACATGCTATGACATGATGCAAATGAGATGCTAATGCAAGCCAAATGGTTTCAAGGAACTCAAAGGCAAGTTGCGAAAAATTTTGGGAAAATCTGAAGAAGTTTTTGTTTTTTTTTTAAATCCAAGCTCTGCTGATCTTTGAAAAGGGAACCAATATTTGAGTTCCTCGAAACCAAAGGGCTAAGAATGCTTGAATGTATGGATGCATAAAGCACACGAGCACAAACATATGTACACACAACAAACATATAAATCCTAGGTTTTGGGGTCTCATGAATGGAGCCATGGTCTACCCATCCTAAAAGGTATGTACTCCTGGTTCTCAGTTTGCTGAACAGGGTTCTAAGAAGTTCCCAGAGTCGACAACCCATCTTTCGGATTTTATCAACTTCCCAATTGCTCGGTGATTAATAAATTTCTCAAGAGAGTCTCGTCTGAGTATAGTATCGCGTAGCAACCATTTAGGATTACTCCCTCATAGTCATCGCACTAGGTCTAAAACAGGCCAAGTGGGGGTAAAGGGTAACTAAAGGTCATCAGTATCCCTGGCACCCAGGTCGAAAGTAGTAACGCATTCATGATTGCTCGTTCAACATATACCACTTCTGAGAGGGCCTCAACTGAGTGTGGACTCCAAGTTCCCTCCTTTGGGATTTCTCCCTCGAAGTTCCCTTGACTATGTCCACGGTTCCTAAACATATGTGTTCTCTCAAGCCCGGGTTAGGACTTATCTCACCACTCCAAAAGTAGCACATCTAACCCAAAGAAGAAATCAAACAGAGATACACAAATATATACAGATATACAACTATCACAAATATACACAAGTAAGCAAAGCATAAATAACACAAATGAAGCAAGGTGGGCTTAACCCTAAAAAATAAAGTATGTTCCCCAGTGAAGTCGCCATTTCTGTTGCGGTGAAAATTGGATAACAAGCTATTAATTAACTTGCATCATTTTCTTTTACAACCAACTTTGATTTATCCAAAGGAAAGGTTCAAGATCGTTAGAAAAACCTAAAGGGGGGAGATCTAAGGTTCGGGGGTTGGTTACGCCTAGGGAAGGTATTAGCACCCTAAACATCCGTAGTACTCTATGGGAGCCTCTTGTTTTACTTGTTATATCTCACTCGCTTGCTAGAGGTTCTATGCTAAAGGTTAAAACCCTAGGGGTTAGTATCTAAGTATACTCGACAAAGCATCGCAATTTGCGCCAACGTATCCTTACGGGAGTGGAATCAGAGTATTCGTAGTTCACCAATCTAAGGGTGAAGGAATAGGAACCATTGACTATGGCCAAAGTTCCAAGGGGAAAATGAGTATGACTCATTTTTAGAGTTCAGATAACTCTCTACATCTACGTTATAGGGAAAAGTGAGTTCTCATGATGATGAGAATCACATGGAGTTTAGGAACTCCAACCTACTTCTAGTTATGATTTCATTGGCTCACGCTAGCCAAGAAATAAGGGTGAACCTAGAAGGATAAGGTAATATGGTTTGTTTAGTGACTTCAAGAGTCAATTTAAGGTGATCTCCCTTTGGAATGGGGGAAAAAGATAACAGAGGGGTGAGTGTCAACTATGAAAAACAAATAGCCAAAGGCACAGCAAGAATAAATCCACAAAAGAAATCACAGTATGTATCAAGAGTTAAACTCAAATAAAAGTGAAAATGAAATAGAATACACAACTTAATTAGGTTAAAAAAGTAAATTCTTAATCAAAATTATTTAACTAAGCGTAAATAATTAGTGCTAATTAAATCTAAGAAGATTAACTAATTATTACTTGCTAAAATTTTGTTAGCGACTAAATCCTAACCTAAATAAATTAATCTAATTAATCCTAATCCAAATTAAATATTCTAATCCTAATTAAAATTAAAAACTACATTGATCAAATTAACTTAATAACCCAAATTGATTAACCTATATTAATTAACTTAAAATAATCTAACCTAAACTAAGAGATAAAAAAAAAGAAGAAGAAGGGGTGCAGGGAGAATCAGCTTGGACTTTTGCCCAAGCCCAAGGACTTCCTCCCAGGGGTGAGCGAGCATTTTAAGGGTGCGGACAGCAGAACGTAGGCCTAAGGCCCAAGCATGATTATCCAAGTTAAGAAAAGAACAAAACCTAATGCTTTGGTCGTGTCCCTCTCTTTCCAGAAGAAGTAAAACGTATCAGCACGTTACATCTAACGAAACAAAATTCGCCTTTCGCCGTTCTCCTTTTCGCTCTCAGATTCTCTTCGTATAGATCCGTAAAGGCTCCCTCTTTCTCTCTCTCTGTTTTCTTTCGCGGCGGCTTCTTCTTCCGTCGTCGTTCGCGATTTGGGGAGTGCGGCGATGTTTGTGATTTGTGAAGAAGAAGGGTCGACTTGGTTCGTTGTTGTTGCTGGTTTGTGAAAATAGGAGATGGGAGGCGGAGGTTTTGTGTATCTGTCGGTTTCCTATTTTTTATTTTTCTTTGTGACTTTCTCTTGTTCTTCTCATTCTGGTTGTTGAGTGGGTTTGGGTTATGGTTAATGATGGATGGGGTTGAAGAGGAATTTTGAAGGTTTGAAGATGGTGTTCAAGGTTAGGTTTCCAGGCGGGTTAAGAGTTGTGTTGAAGGTTGTGTGGGTCGTTTACAGAGGGAAGAAACTTGAAGTGGTTATGATGTAGGTTGATGGTGGGAGTGAAAAGAAAGAAAGCGTGTAAGATGGTGATACAAGGTGGTAGAGAGGAAAAGCTGGATGAAGTGAAGAAGTTAACAATTCAAGATGTGCTTGTGAGTGAGGGTATATTGATGAAGGTGAAGGCGAGCGATGTGGGGTATCTGCAGTCACTGTTATACAGAGTTGTAAGCCTTGTAGCAGAAAAAAGAAATGGTTTGTAATGTTTTGTATGATGTTTTTGGAATCGTTGTGGCATGGTGTGGAGTGTAATGATGAAAAGTGGTTCATGAAACCTCAGAAATTGTGTTCAGGTGAAGCTGTTAATGTAGTTTGTTTATGCAAAATTCCAAGAAATAAGTTCTCGTTCTCCCTCCTTCTCCGTGCGATATTTCTCCACTCACGCACCTCTCCTAATTTCGTATCTACTCTCTCAGCGGTGGATCTCTCAAAAATCGCTCCCTCGTTCGAACTCTCTCTCGATCTGCACCGTTTATGCAGTTCAGTTTGTTGTGCCCTTGAGTTACGATGGAAGGGTTGAATTCAAGGTATGATGCAGCGTTGGGTTATAAGCTGTTGTAATTATTTGTAACTTACTAGGTCTTGCTTTAATCTCATTACTTATGCGTACAAAGCAAGAACAGAGTCATCCTGGCTAGGACGCTTGGGATAAAAAAGTTAAGTTTTATGATTTAAGGGAAGAAAAGATAAACACAACTCAGTCGGTAACACTTGATCATGGGAATGGACGAAGGAAAGCGAGAGTGCGTATTGGCTTGTGAGTTACCGTGTTGTTCACTAAGCGAGGTTATTATATGGTGTCAAAATGTGGAATCATGGATAAGCTCAGACAAAAGTTAACGATTCAAATGAAAGCCAATAGGAAACATACCGAAATCAGACGCGGGGGCTCGGCGGCGACAATTTACAGGTACTCGCTTTGTCTCCTTTCCTTTGCTTCTCTTTTCCTTTTTCTTCTTCTTGCTTTCTCTTCTCTTTTCTGAGTTGTCCTGGGTTTGATTTGTTTGAACTGGTATCCACTGAGAACGCTCCCCTCCCCCCTGATGAAAACAGTACTTTCTTCTTAAATCTTTTTTTTTTACCGTTGTTGCTTCAGGTCAAGTTGCAGGTTAACGTTACGATGGGTCCTTGTCATTGGCAGGCATGGCAGCAAGGTTTGAAGCTTTATGGCATTGTGTTGCGTACGGTTTGAAAAAGGAGGAGGAACAAATATTGGTTCCTTGATTTCTCATGAGCCACATGTCGGCTCTCCATTGGCCATGAATGAGGGTTGAAAAGTCAAAGCAAACATAAGCTTGATTTTCATTGGTTGTTGGTTGATGAGATTATCCAATAATGAAACATAAATAAGACACGGTGGACCAATAAGTGAGAAATGGAAATGTTTCTTTTTCTTAATTGAATTAATAATATGATTAATAAAAATAATAATAAACTAATTAAATATTCTAAATTATAATTAGTTAGAAAAATAAACTAAATGAATAATTAATCTAATGAATTAACTAATTATTAAAATTAAATTAAATTAAGACTAAACAACTTAAATATAAAGGAAATAAAAATAGGCCACATTGGATATAAATTAAAATAAAGACAGACAAAGATATTAAAATAAATATTAAGTTAAAATAGAGAACAATAAATAAAACGTCAACTAGCAGAAAAATGAGGGTAAAATTTGGGGTACAACACATGCCTCCACAAAAAATCCTGCATTTACTAGGATTAATAACAAGACCAGTTGAATCAGAAAAAAACATGAATGCATCCAATATCAACTCAACATATTTACTATCTCCTATACTGAATAACAACACATCATCAGCAAAAGACAAATGGGTGATGCCAAGCCTCTCACTCTTATTATTATGGTTAAAATTAGGATTCCTTTGCATTCTATCCAAAAAAATTCTAATATACTCCATCATGATGACAAAGAGCAAGGGGGAGATGGGGTCCCCTTGTCTAATACCTCTTTTGGCCTGCAGGATCTCAAAATATTCCCCATTAATGTTGAACTTGTAGCTGACAGTTGTGGTCACTGTCATTATCCACCCAATGAACTTTTTAGGCAAGCCTATCTCATAAAGAATAGACTCTGGAGCTTTCCAATCTACCATATCATAGGCTTTTTGCAAGTCTAGCTGTAACATATACCTTGGGGTCCCACATTTTCTAGTATAACCCTTCATTAGTTTAAAAGCAAGCAGAATGTGGTTGTGAATGATTTGACCAGGTACAAAAGTTGTCTGGCTTTGATGGTTGTACTTGTCTGGTTTTGATGGATGGCTTCCTGCATATACTTACCCAACCTATTGGTCAAAATCTTGGAGATGATCTTATAAAATGTTGTACAGCCAGTTATAGGTCTAAAATCTTTTATAGACTTTGCATTATCATTCTTGGGAATAAGGGTAACCACAATACTATTAAAAGCTTTAAACATGTTTCCTTTCTTAAAAAACTCTTGGATAGCAGCCACAATATCCTTTTTAATTATGTGCCAACTAGCTTTGAAAATTTTGGCCCAATAAATATTAATACCTGGAGCCTTTAAGTCCCCTATGCCCTTTAAAGCTTTTAAAATCTCCTCCTCAGTAACTTGGTGTCGTACCTCGAAAAATATGATCCTCGCGATGGACGCAGAAAAAACTGTTCGAAACAGAGTCGCCACCGAACTTTATTCATCCCAAAAGAGGGAAAGGAAAATATCGAGAAAACCTTTGAAGGGAGATAAGAACGTGGTCATCGCAACCAAATTTGGGTCCGGGAGTCGGTTACGCAAAGGGAAGGTATTAGCACCCGGTACGTCCGTTGTATTCAACGGGAACCTCTTGATTCGATTCGTGAGAAAGTTAGCTAGGTTTGTTTGTTATCTTCTAAGGTAATCAATTTTAAGGGGAAAATGGGGTGGTTTTTTAGTAGTGTGCTCGGCAAGGATTAGAACCCTTGTGCCTACGTATTCCCTCGTGCAATGGGAAAGTCAGAGCATTTGTAGTTCGTGGGGCTACAGTTGTTTGGGTTAGTGTTTTTTATGTAGGCGCCAATTGTCCACACACGAGTAAGAGAACTCGCACCCAATCAATTGAGGAGAAAGGTAAAAGACTTGCCCCCCCCCCTCACATCACCTTTTGGAAAGTTGTTTGAATATAGGATTAAGTATATTAAAGAGTTTGATTAAGAAAATGATTTGATTTGAACGTGTTTTAGGGTTTCGGTCGCACGTGGGCGAGGAAAGGAGTTTTAGTCGTATTGGATGTTTTAGAGGTGACAATTGCCCACACACGAGTAAGATCGCACCCAAACAATTGAGGAGAAGGGTCAAAGACTCGATCACCCTCACTTCACCTTTAGTAAAATGTGTTTAAATAGGGATTAAGTGTTTTAATAATTGCTTGGAAATAGGTTTGAATGTTGTCGAGTTTCGCGTGTTTTAGAGGCGTCAATTGTCCACACACGAGTAAGAAAACTCGCACCTGAACAATTGAAGAGAAAAACCAAAGACTTGATCCCCCTCTTCTTCACCTTTTAAGAAATGATGTTTAAGTATGATTAAATGTATTGATTTAATTTGAAAAATGCTCGATGTCGATCGAGGTTTGAATGTGCGTGCGAAATGGTTGAGGACTAATGGAAAGGAGGTCCTATGGTTCAAGGTAAGGTCGATTGCGAGACAAAAGTGCTCAACTTACAAGAGGTAAAGGAACTTGATATATGGATCAAGTGAATGTTGGAGATTAATGGAATTTGATTTGGAAAATACTTGACGTTGGATCAAGCTTATTTATTGTTGTAAATAGGGATTTATTTTAATCTTATGGGAGAGGGGTGTAATTAATCAAGTGGGAATAATCGAGCCATGATTAAAGTGAGCCAATCACATACACGCATACAAACCAAAGTGAAATGCAAAACAATTATCGTTGTATGAAGCCCAAGAGGAGGCATTGTGAGGTCGATTGCGATCGTGAAAATGATCGACTTACAAGGTATGAAAATGGTTGACATAAAGTCACAATATTAGTTTGAAAAAGACTTTTTGGTTTGGACAAGTATAATATGAATAACACACATATAATTAAAGCATGAAATAAAATCCACATGAATAAAGTAAACACATAATAAAATGGTGGGGTAAAAATCAAGCATATTAGTTAGTTAGTATCCTAAGTTCCTAAGATTAATCTAAGGAGGGGAAATCTCAAATATGTACAAGTGTTCAATCATCAAAATGTTGACACAACAGAGATACAAAGCATTTAAGTACTAAACATGATGCGCAAACAGAGCCTACTTTGAGGTAGGGCTTCAGATGTACTCAGTATGCTTCTAACATGGATAAAATCCTAGAATGAGGCATGAAAAATGAAATTGAGATTCTAGGGGTACCTAACGGAGAAGGTCCGTTGCCTCTTCAATGCGTGCAAAAAGCTCAAGGAGACTTGTAGAACCTTCGCACGATCAATCCAATAAGCTCAAGTGTCCAACATCACAAATCAACATCCAAGATCAACTGAACCAAAATCAAAAGTACTAACAAGAGAGTCAAAAAGTTAGTAAGAACTTAATAAAAGAGAGCTAATTAAAATTCTAATCAAAATCAACTAAGAAAAAAAATGACATTTGAACAAAAACTACTCAAGATTATCATTGAAAATTAATCAAGAATTAATATCAAAAGTTTAGTCCAAAATAATTAATCTAATATCTAATAAAAATTAAATAATCTAAACTCAAACTAAAAATGAGATTAAAACTTAACAAACCAAGATCACTAATGAACTAAAGTCAAATTACCCAAAATCAGATTATCGAAATCTAATATTAATAACCATGTAATTAGAAGTAACTTTCTACCAAAACAAAATATAAAACACAAACAGGGGTGGAAATCTGGTGGATGGATAGTGATTAGCAATCTCATGGAATCCTCATGGACCTTATGGCCTATTCATCTAGTATCAATAAAATAAAAGAAACGGGCCTAAGCCCCGGCCCACACGAGAACCAATTCCACAAAACCAAATTAGGAGAGGCAGGGCATCATTTCATCATCACAATTTGTCGCTCCCGAAAGATTCGCATCCAACGGTACAAACGCGAGAGTGGCGCAGAAAACACAGAGTCGCCAGCAATGTGTATTTATCCCGAGAGAGGGAAAGGAAACACTGCATAAACCTGAGGGAAGGGAAAGAACATGGTCTCACGACCAAGAGAAACAGGTACGAGAGTCGGTTGCCCGAAGGGAAGGTGTTAGCACCCAACACGTCCATTGTACTCGATGGGATCCATGCTTGTTGTCTGCATCAAGGGGTGTCATCGTCTGGAGCTCCACTGCTACTGGAAAGGAGAAGAAAAAGGAACAGGAAGGAACGAAGAAACGAAGAAGAAAAGAAAAAGAAGTGACTCGATAGGACGTTATCGTTGTCCTAGGCCTACGTACTCCCTCAGTGCAATGGGAAAGTCAGAGTCAACGTAGTTCGGACGGGAACTGTGGGGAAAGGTTGCTCGCCAAGACAATCGCTGTCTTGTGCCTACATATCCTCAATCAGACAAGAGAGAGGAATCAGAGCTAATGTAGTTCGGGGGTACGACCACAGATGGGTAACTGTTTTTTACGCGAGTGACGAGCTCTTTTCTGAAAATGAAGTTTGAAACCCAACAATCCCGAAGGATAAAAATATTTGAATTTGTTTGGTGTTTTTTAAGACAGAAGTGTTTTAAGTTAGTTCGTGACTTACATTGCACCAAAGTCTACCATGCGGGAACGAGTGAATCGTATGGTCGCCCCCAAATGGGACGTATGCTAAACACTCTAGAAGAGGAGGGGAGACCCCTCGTTCTTCATTTCCTACACTTAAGGCTCGAGCGCAATATACGTTATATTTTGTTAAGTGTTTTCAAGAAGTTTTGAGATGAGAAGAGAGAAGACGCAAAAGGAAACTCTAAAGGGAACTAAGAGTCCTAATGTTATCAAGCATGGGTAACCTATGGTTAGTGAGGCTTAGGAGAGACGACTACCTAAAACCTAATGCTAATCCTACTCCAAGCTTAATCAAAAATTAAGTTGGACTAGGTAGCTCTAAGGGGAAAGGAATCCAAGACTTAAACAAGTCTTGAGATTCAAGGGAAGAAAAAGAGTGAGAGAGAAGAAAGAAGCATCTTAAATTCTAAAGGAAACACAAGTATGAAAGCTTAAAAGAGAAAGGAGAAGTTAGAATGTGGATAACTATCCACATCCCGTTCACTTACCATTAGCCCCTACATGGTTAGCAAAAACAAACATAAACAACAATAAGACAATTGAAGCCCAAACAAGTCACAACCCAAAGAGAAATGGTTACAAACCAAATGAAACTCACCCAATTCAGAATATACACCTTAGAGGTGACCCATAATGTTTACCAAACAAACTCAAGCAAAGAGAATGCAAACAAGTGGCAAAACATACAAGAAAGTCATCAAAGAAGGAGTAGAAGAAGAATGAGTGGATATGCAAGCTGATCATGCAAGAATGCTTCAAATAAAATCAAAGTCAGAATGTGGATGACCTAAACATGTGCCTAAACATGTTATACAAGTGTCACACAAGGCATACAAACAAGTATCCAAGCATTAAGAATCATTAGAATAAGAAGAAAGAAGCATGTAAATGAAACATGTTAAAGGATGCAAAATGAAACATGAATAGCATATGACATGAATATAAAGCTCCAAGGTCAGAAACATACATCATATGAGATGCAAAGAAGAGATATGGAATGGTATACACAAACCAAACACAAACCAAGAAGAGGCATAGATGAGAAGAAGTGAGAAGATAAGTAAAAAAAGGCATGTAAATCAAACATTGAACATGTGCACAAAATATGCAACACCCTCACACCAATGACCTATAATTGCAATCAAATGACCTATAATGATTCAAACATGGTTTATGAAGTCAAATAAACAATCCCAAATAATGGCACAAGTGCCTTCTCAAACAAGTAATCAAACATGATCAAAGATGTGCACAAAAGAAGACCTCAAAACAAGAGCAATCAAACAATTAGCAAATCATCTTCAGAAATTACCAAATTCAATCTAAAAACACCTCAACCATGGGCAAACAACATATCAAAAACTCATGCAAAAATTCACAAGATAAGTCCGTCAATCAATCATGCAAAGTCACGTGGGAATTATGAACTAATATGCAAAAGAGAGGGACCAAAATGCAATATTAAAAGAGTTTAAAAATATGAGAAATATGTTTTTATTCACTTCAAGATGTTGATGAAATAATTCAAAAATAATGGGTTCAAAATGTTTTGTAGATGATGAGAAATAAAATCAGCAAGTTAAGGTATGCATATATGAAACAATTCAAAAAAGAAATTAAAGCAACAGTTAATTCAGATGCTAAAAATAAAATAAAAATGGAAAATAAAATTTGGAAAAATTTTATAAAACCCTAAACATGCTTCATGAATTTTTTCATAATTTTAGGATGCATAAAACTATTTTTAAAAATTAAAAATGAAATGCAACAATTAATGAAATTAAAAATAATTGAAATAAACAGCCAGGGGTGCAAAAAGCAATTCAAACACGTTGAAAACACCAAATGGGCTGAACAGGGGGGTGGGGAAAGCAAGCCCAAACCAACAAATCCATCAGCGTATTCCAAACAAAAAAAACAAAACCCAAGTCAACTTGATTGACTCACACACGCCATCAGATTCATCTAAGGACCCACAATCAGTCAACCAAAGCCAAAGGTAATCAAGATCAATGCTCAGGATTAAAGGTACATGATATCAATGATATATGCACGCACACCAAATCATCAGACATCAAAAATAAAACACGAGGGAAGCACATGAGAATTTTAATGTGTTGGCATATTAATAACCATCAGATTCAATCAATGTTCCAGATCCAATCAATCTAAACACAAATAAACAAGATCAACGCTCAGATCTGAGCGTGCATGGTAACAAACATGGAAAGACACACACGCAAACAATGAAATAAAAACACATTTTAAAAAACGTGGCAACATGTGAACCATCAGATCTGGACCATTAACGGTCCAGATTTCACCTCCTTCCTCCAGCCTCCGGCCACCTGAAAAATAACCAGACGCCGGAGCCCTAGCTCCGGTCGTCTCCTCCGGCAAGCTGCATCTCAAAAAATTCCAGAAAATGCAAACAAGTATACCATTCCAACCAGAATTCAACATGGATCACAAATATGCAATTTATTTTCATAGATCATTAACACACTAGCCAAATCGAAGAAGAAAAGTTTAGATCCAAAACCTTTAAACTCAAAATACACACATGTTACACGTCCAAAATCAAAACAAAATAGATCAGCATCATCAGTGAACATCATTGATCATTATGCACACCATAAAAACAAGTTCTATAATGGTGAAAATCACACTAACCTGAAAGTTGCAGAGCTCGAATTACACCAAGAACTCCTTCCAAAAGCTGCAGATCTTCCTCTTTTGAGCTCTATTTGCATAATAAATGCAAATAGAGGCTTGAAATGGACTGGATCTAGGGTTTTGAACTTGAACCAACTTGAAACGCACTTGCTGAAAACCTTGCTCTCAGCTCAAAACAATGGTGGATTCTTACTCTAATTTTTTCACTGATCAAGAATGTGGAAAAAAATCTCAAGGAAACCTTGTGAGGAGTGAGATTCGAAGGAGAGAAAGTGAGAGTGAAATTTGGAATTCTGAGCAAGAATGAGTGCATGACCTAGCAATGAGGGCGTGAGTTAGCTTATATACACTTGGTTATTCCCCTGATTATGATTAAGGTCTTGTTAATTCCTTGATTAATGAGTTTTGGATGATTTTGCAAATTTTCACTTTGAGTTGTACACCCTCCTCCACGTGTGTATTGGAAAGCTTTTCATGATGGATCACTCACAAATTTTGTACTTACCAGGATTGGATTGGAAATGGGCCTTGAAATCACTTGGTTGGTGAGTTTGAATCAATTTGCATTTTTGAATTATGTGAATAAAGTGAAGTACATGGCATGAGATGAATTGATTCAAAGGCCAAACTTGTGCCAAATGAAGTGTACTTGGGTGTGGAAATGTGAATTCAATGATTAGAGGTCATGCGAAACCAATTGGAACCAATTTGCAAAAGGTGGAAAAATGGAATACATGGAAAACCTTAAAAACACCTTGCATTGTTTTGACCATAACTTAAGAACCACAAATGGTATGGAAACCATCTAGTACTTTTTGGAAATTGGAGAGAAAGATCTTCAACTTTCATGTTGGAGGAAAATTCATTTGAAGTTTCCTTGATGATGAAAAGTCAAGTTGAATGTGGTGGAAAAATTGCCAAAAATGGAAAGTTCTCATTATAGGTCATTTTCCAAATTTAGTAACTTTTGCACAAGCTCTTGATTCTTGAAGAATGATGTCATCCATGCTATTCCTTGACCAAATAAAGGTACATGGACTTGGGAAACAAGATTTGAACCCTTGAAAACCCATGGTTGACTTTCCTTTTGAACTGTTGACTTTTGCTTACTTCACAAGTAACTGATCCACTGAACATCTTCCACAATGAATCACTAGCCAAGTCTCTATCCATGAACACTTGTGAGCATATGGAACCTCATAAGAATGTATTTGAACAAGCAAAACCCATGAAGAAGCCTTTTGGGTCAAAAACCCTAATTTGGTCCCTCTGGTTAGGAGGGAAAGATTCACTTGAAATCCTTTGCCATTCTTGATCTTGTGAAGATATGATGAACTCCTTAAACCACCTTGAGGCTTGAGACTCCTTTGAGATGAACCAAGTACCTTGATCCCATGCTAAGAACCAATGCTATGCACAAATGCTAATGCAAGAAATGCAAAGAAACATAAGCCAGTTAGCCAAAACAAGAAGGCAAATTTTGGGGTGTTACAGCTGCCCCTATTCAACCAACTTGAACCTGAAGGGATGATAGCAACGGCTGTCATGCGTTTAAAGGATTCACGGAGATTGAATACCAAAAGAAACCTGAAATTTGCAATCCTTAAAGGAGGGACGACTCCACTGGGGAACAAGCAATAAATGCCGCACTGTCACAACACCGACGAGTGTTGGAAATCAATACATACGATGTATTGAAAAGTCTTGAAATAAACGCAAACGAGAGTTAGCTATGTTGGGGATAAACATTGACGGGTGTCAAGGAATCAAAGATATCAGATACGGACGGGTACTGAGAAGATACACGGACGGGTGTAAAGAGTTTAAATATGGACGGGTGTCGAAAAGGTACACGGATGGGTGTAAAAAGGTTTCAATACGGACGGGTGTCGAAAAGATACACGGACGGGTGTAAAAGGGTTCAATACGGACGAGTATTGAAAAGATACACGGACGGGTGTAAAAAGGTTCAATACGGACGGGTATTGAAAAGAATACACAGACGGTTGTAAAGAGGTTCAATACGGACGGGTATCGAAAAGATACACGGACGGCTGTAAAGAGGTTTCAATACTGACGGGTATCGAAAAAAATACACGGACGGGTGTAAAGAGGTTCAATACGAACGGGTATCGAAAAGGTACACGGACGGGTGTAAAGGTTCAATACGGACGGGTACTGAAAAGGTACACGGACGGGTGTAAAAGAGATTCAATACGGACGGGTACTGAAAAGGCACACAGACGGGTGTAAAAGGTTCAATACGGACGGGTACTGAAAAGTTACACGGACGGGTGTAAAAAGATTCAATACGGACGGATATCTAAAAGGTTGTAAAGCAACTTTTATCGGGGATTAATCTAGCTGGGGAATGGAAGGCAACACGGATGAGTGTCATCAAAAGGTCAATACGGACGGGTATTGAAACAAAAGGTTCAAACACGGACGGGTGCCGAAGGAAACACGGACGAGTGTCATCAAAAGGTCAATACGGACGGGTATTGAAACAAAAAGGTTCCAACACGGACGGGTGCCGAAGGTAACACGGAAGAGTATCTGACGGTAAAAACCTTGAGGGGATAAACCAAAGGACCACTTGGACGAAGGGGTAGAAAGAGATCATGGATTAACAATCCTGGCAAACAACTCTGCAAGGGAATGTCAAATATTGCTTTGAATGACTAAGCCCAACACCTGTGGAGTAAAGTCAAAAGATAGCTTCCTGAAATCCGGCTTTCCTGACGAAGGAAAACTCAAACCTGGCTTATGCTTCTGATGTATATGTTTGAATTTTGCCGTAATGCTCCACGCGAAGTGGAAATGCTACGCATTTGGGAGGATGCCATGCAAAACAAATGCTTATGCAATGCAAAAAGACCATCTTAGCGAAATAAACGCTGAGAACAGAAGCAGCTCCACCGAGGACGACAAACTACATTGTCATCAAACCAAAGAACATGCTGAGGAAAAACTTCACCCTGCTAGGGAAGATCACAATCACCAATTCTGCTGGAGATGGATGAAACTCTGATAGAATACCCATCTCTGTTGGGGAATATCAAGATCAACAACTCTGCTGGAGATGGACGAAACTCCGAGAGAATACCCATTCAGCTGGGGAGGGAGATGAATAATGAAGATGGAAACTCCTCTGCTGGGGATGACCAATTGTTTCAGAACTTGGATTTGATGCCTGCCAAAAACGATTGGACTTAAGACCTTCTGGGGATACCACTCACCACCAGACTATGCTTGGGGATTTGAGCTTAATCTGCTTCTAGGGAAATAACTTTACCCTTACTCTACTGGGGATTAGATCAAGCCGTTGTCGTTGAGACTATACTTTCTGACCAACTGAGGAAAGTAGACACCAGGACTCTGTGGGGATAATAACATCTTTGTCCACGAACTTCCTGCTGGAGATACAACAACATCCACCTTGGAGCAATCAACTTCTGAATGCTTGCTGAGGAATAGTAATCCAAACACAACTTCGGTTGGGTATACAATCCTCTGTACTCTGCTGGGAAAGACGATCCTCAACGACTCCGCTTGGGAGAGAAAGTAGTTGTCAACATCCACCCTGCTAGGGGATAAACCCACTGTTTCCTGACTAGCTGAGGAAAAAACGACTGCCCTATACTCTGTGGGGAAACACCATCTGCTGAAGAAAGGTGAGTCAAATCACAACTCTGGATGGGGGAAAATCTCTTATATCCTGCTGAAGGGGACGATCCTTAACAACTCCGCTTAGGGAATTACTTCTTTATACTCTGTTGAGGAAGACGATCTTTGATACTCTGATGGGGAAGAGTAATAAACTACTGAGGACGATCAGACTTCAAAGTTGGGGAGAGCTCACTGGGGAGGTACACCTGTCATCCTGCAAAACCAACAGAAAGGTCTACGTGCAAAAATGATTACTTTGATTATCATCATAGTGACTGTCGCCTAAGCAATTGCCACTGTTTTCCAACATTTTTCACAAAGCTCAACATTTAGCATGTAAAGTTTATAAAAAATATCGGACATTTTCACAAACAAAACAGGTAAACCAAGAAACAAAAGCTCTTTGACTGAAATGCAAACTTTATTGAATGAATTGGCCTGTAAATAGGCATTTACATCTGGAAGCAATTCCTGAAAAGAGGTAATTGCACAAAAAGTAAAAGAAAATACACATGTCGGCAATGTGGGGAACAGACATCCACCATGACTCGACTCAGCTATAACCCATATGACTTGTTTCTCCGCAGATACTTTGGCCTTTGAAGATGACTGACTGGACTGATTCCTTTCCTCCGAATTTTCCAAGTGTGAATAGTGCTCACAGATCGAACGCGGATCGTAGTCTTTGCTTTTAAATCCCTAACTTTTGCCTGGATCGCCCTTTTCGGGTTTTCAATCCACCGGGATACCCATTTTTGCCAAAGTTGCCTTTTCAGGTTTTCAACCTTGCAGGTTTATTCCTTTTTTTTCTTTTTATCCCTAATTTTTTCCCGAACCTTTTCTTTTTATGGTTCGCCAGGATGCCCCATTTTTTCCTGAACCTTCTTTTTATGTTCAGCAGGTCTCTTTTATGCAAAGTATTTTTTGACTACATCCGCGTTCACAGGGGATGTAAAATCTTCGCCATCCATAGTTAAGAGTAATAAGGCTCCACCAGAGAAAACCTGTCTTAATACATATGGCCCTTCGTAATTCGGAGTCCACTTGCCCCTGTGATCTGTTTAAGGAGAAGTGATCCTTTTAAAAACCAATTCACCAGCCTAAAAACACCGAGGACGCACTTTCTGATCAAATGCCTTTTTCATCCTGCTCTGATACAACCGGCCATACGCAATGGCTTTCAATCTCTTCTCTTCAATGAGGTTCAGTTCATTCAGCCGGGAACGCACCCACTCAGCTTCATCAAGCTTCACGTCTGTCAGAATTCTCAAAGAAGGAATCTCAACCTCTAATGGAAGAACTGCTTCCATACCATACACCAGTGGGAAAGGAGTTGCCCCAGTTGATGTGCGTAGCGAAGTACGATATCCATGCAAAGCGTAAGGCAACATCTCATGCCAGTCTTTGTATGTCACTACCATCTTCTGCACAATCTTCTTTATGTTCTTATTTGCCGCTTCAACAGCCCCATTCATCTTCGGGCGGTAGGGGGAAGAATTGTGATGCTCAATCTTAAAGATCTGGCATAGTTCCTTCATCATCTTGTTATTCAAATTCGAACCATTATCAGTAATGATTCTCTCCGGGACTCCATACCTGCAGATGATGTCCTTCTTAATAAACCGGGCTACCACTTGTCTGGTGAAGTTGGCATACGATGCTGCTTCTACCCACTTCGTGAAATAATCAATAGCCACCAGTATAAAACGATGTCCATTCGAAGCAGTCGGCTCAATTTTCCCAATCATGTCAATGCCCCACATAGCAAAAGGCCAAGGTGATGACAAAACATTCAGAGGAGTAGGCGGTACGTGCACCTTATCAGCATAAATCTGGCATTTATGACATTTCCGGGCGTATTTAAAACAATCAGACTCCATAGTCATCCAATAATACCCCGCTCTCAACAATTTTCTAGCCATAGCATGCCCATTGGCATGAGTACCGAAGGAACCTTCGTGAACTTCTTCCATTAACAGGCCTGCCTCGTGTTCATCAACACAACGTAGCAAGACCATGTCAAAGTTTCTCTTGTACAACACATCATCCTTGTTCAAAAAGAAGTTTCCTGATAACCTCCTCAATGTCTTTTTATCCTTGGAAGATGCCCCAGCTGGGTATTCCTGACTCTTCAAGAAGACCTTGATGTCATGATACCAAGGCTTGCCATCTGATACCCCTTCAACTGCAAATAAAAAAGCAGGCCTGTCCAAGCGCATGATTGTGATTGAAGGAGTTTCATTCCAACTATTCACTTGATACATTGATGACAACGTTGCCAACGCATCAGCCATCTGATTCTTTATCCTGGGAATGTCATGAAAGTCCACTCTGTCAAAGAAACGTAACAACCTTCTGGAATAGTTGTTATATGGAACAAGATTCGCTTGACGAGTCTCCCATTCACCTGTAATCTGATTAACCACCAACGCAGAATCACCATAAACATCGAGGTTCTTGATTCTCAAATCAATTGCTTCTTCTAACCCCATGATGCATGCTTTATACTCTGCCTCATTGTTTGTGCATATGAACGCTAATCGGGCAGTAAAGGGTATATGAGAACCCTGTGGAGTCGTAATGATTGCCCCGATTCCGTTACCATATGAATTAATAGCTCCATAAAAAACCAACTTCCACTGAGATCCAATCTCGGGTCCTTCATCAGGCAAAGGTTCTTCACAATCCTTCATCTTCAGATACATGATATGCTCATCCGAAAATTCAAACTTCATCGGTTGATAATCCTCAATTGGCTGTTCGGCAAGATATTCTGACAAAACACTTCCCTTAATGGCCTTTTGGGAAACATACTGAATATCGTATTCTGTCAGAACCATCTGCCAACGGGCTATTCTACCAAAAAGTGCTTGCTTCTCAAACATATACTTGATCGGATCCATCTTTGAAATCAATAGGGTTGTGTGGTTTAACATATACTTCCTCAAACGCTTAGCGGCCCAAGTGAGTGCACAACATGTTTTCTCCAGCATCGAGTACCTTGACTCACAATCGGTAAACTTCTTACTCAAGTAGTAAATGGCGTGCTCTTTTCTACCTGACTCGTCTTGTTGACCGAGTACACAACCCATTGAATTCTCAAGAACCATTAGATACATAATCAAAGGTCTTCCTGGCACTGGCGGCATAAGGATCGGAGGTTCCTGCAAGTATTCTTTAATCTTCTCAAACGCCTTTTGACAATTTTCATTCCACCTGACCGCTTGATCTTTTCTTAACAACTTGAAGATTGGTTCACAAGTGGCTGTGAGATGCGAGATGAACCTAGCAATGTAGTTTAATCTCCCCAAGAAACCATGAACCTCTTTTTCTGTTTTCGGCACAGGCATTTCTTGTATGGGTTTTACCTTTGCAGGATCAACCTCAATACCTTTTTCACTAACAATGAACCCCAGCAATTTTCTTGATCTCACCCCGAAGGTGCATTTGTTAGGATTCAACCTCAGTCTGAATTTTCTTAACCTTTCAAATAACTTCTGAAGATTCACCAAATGTTCTTCTTCCGTCTGTGACTTCGCAATCATGTCATCAACATAGACCTCAATCTCTTTGTGAATCATATCATGAAAGAGAGTCACCATCGCCCGCTGATAGGTTGCCCCTGCATTTTTCAATCCAAAGGGCATCACTTTGTAGCAAAAAGTTCCCCACGGTGTTATGAATGTTGTCTTCTCCATGTCCTCTGGGGCCATCTTGATTTGGTTATACCCAGAGAAGCCATCCATGAAGGAAAACACAGAATACTGAGCAGTATTGTCAACTAACACGTCAATGTGAGGGAGCGGGAAATCATCCTTTGGGCTTGCTCTATTCAAATCCCTGTAATCAACACACATCCTGACCTTCCCATCCTTTTTAGGTACAGGCACGATGTTAGCAACCCATGGAGGATAATTTGTTACGGCAAGAAAACCGGCATCTAGCTGTTTCTGAACCTCTTCCTTGATTTAGACAGACATCTTCGGTTTAGTTCTTCTCAACTTTTGCTTGACCGGAGCACAACCTTCTTTAAGTGGTAGCCGGTGTACAACAATATCAGTATCGAGCCCAGGCATGTCTTGGTAAGACCAGGCGAAGATGTCCACATACTAACGGAGCATTTCAATCAATCTTCCCTTGACACTGTCTTCCAATGCAGCCCATATCCTCACTTCCTTTTTGACGCCCTCGGTTCCCAGATTCACAATCTCAATTTCCACCTGATGAGGTAGGATGACTCTCTCCTCCTGCTTCAACAATCTGGCCAACTCTTCGGGCAGTTCACAATCTTCGTCAGTCTCTTCTTCAGCCTGATAGATTGGATTGTCAAAGTCATACCGAGCTATAGCTGAGTCATGATCGGTGTCATCTGAACAAAAAGACCTGCATGATTGATGAGGTATGTTTTATTATGTATGCAACAAAAGAAACACATTGCCATTTTGATGTGGGTTTTTAATGCATAAAAATAAAAACAGAAAGAGAGAGATCAAAATATTTGAGTGTGAAAAGTCCTTTATTGATGATAAAGCAAAACATGCAACAATTAAAAGCCCTACAAATAAAATCACTACGTCTTGGGCAGAACGCAGGATTAACATAATAGGAAAACAAAGCAATTACTCGAAGCCAGTCACTTGAATGACTTTCTCGGAAGACCAGTTGCACAGACTTTCTCCTGGGATGTGAGGGCGGATCCAGCTATCCATGTCACAATCACTGTCTCCTTCTTCCTCAATGGCATTAACTCTGTCGAAGAAAACACCGGCACTAGTGAAACGGACTGGGCCATAGAATTTGGGAGGATCACAAGCTTTCTTGGGTGGCTTGTATCCCAATCCATAGGTATCCCTCTTCTCCTGAACTTCAACCACCTGGCCCCACCTCTGTGAGCTACAAGCTTCAACCACAGCTTTGGCGTCTTTAAACGAAGACATGGAAACCTCAAGTTGATCTGCCACTGCAGGCTGCTCTATAGTCTCAGACTGGACAACCTCTTCAGAAATCTTCACCTTCTCAAACCCCTGACACAACGTCTCATGAATTTCACCATCCACTTCCACGTATTTGAAGGTCGACAGCTGACTAATCATTATGTCTTCTTCTGCGCACACCGTCACTACATGACCATCAACCATGTATTTCAGTTTTTGATGCAAAGTGGAGGTTACAGCGCCTGCACCATGGATCCAAGGAAGACCCAATTAACACCTGTACGCTGGCTGAATATCCATTATATAAAATGTTGCATCAAAAACTTCCGGTCCAACCTTGATCGGAAGCACAATCTCACCAAAGACAGATCTCTTCGAGCCATCAAAAGCTCGCACCACCAAGTCGCTTGGTGTACAAATAAGTCCCCTGGTATCTAACTTCATTAATGCTTTCTTAGGCAATACATTCAACGATGATCCAGTATCAACCAATACATGTCACATCAGTGAACCACGATACTCAATCGAAATATGCAGGGCATGGTTATGATTCCTCCCAGCAGGAGTCAAATCAAGATCTGTAAAACCCAAGCCATTACCCGCATTTACGTGCGCTACAACCCCTTCTAGCTGGTTAACAGAAATCTCTTGAGGAACGTAGGCTGCATTCAAAACCTTCAGAAGAGCATTCCTATGAGCTTCAGAGCATAACAACAAAGACAGAATAGAGATCTTGGACGGGGTCTGATGTAACTGGTCCATGATCTTGTAATCACTTTTCCGGATGAGTCTCATAAACTCCTCTACATTTTCAGAAAAAGCATCATCAACCGGCTTTGCCGTAGAATCAATAACCACTGGAGGCTGAACAGAACCATCCATTGCCTGTTTTCCCCTATCTTGCCTAGAAGTACTGGGTTGATCATTAACAGGAGTAAGCACTCTACCACTTCTGGTTATAGCATCAGCTTCAACCTTAACTTCAGGACTAGCACTCACTGGTGAAGTATTCATTAATTCCTGCTTTTGTCCATTGACAAACACCTCTGCGCCGTAATTCCAAGGAATGGCCTTAGTGCTTTCATATGGAATGGGTCCAGCCCTTGTGATAATAACTAGAGGTGGCCTTGCCGGACCAGAAATAGTAATCGTTTTGAACGGAATGGTGATAGTAGCAACCTTCTCACTAACAATCTCTTCTTGCTGATTACCTCTATCAAACTGTAAGTAGCCCTCATTAATCATACTCTGGATACCCATCTTCAACGAATCACAACCATTAACCTTTGTCAAACAATCTAAGCAGTTCTCATCACAACCCAGATAGACACCACCCTTCAATAACCTGTTTTTAACCACAGCCAGCGGAGTCTTCAGTTCCTCAACATCCATGACCAAATTCAAAGCTTCACATTCCTCAATTATCGCATTCACCCTCGGCCCATTGTGATCAGGCATAGGGTTTTGAATAACATTGGGCCCAACATTCGAGAAATTGATAGCTTTGGAGTCTACAAGGTCTTGCACCTTGTGATGAAATGCCCTACACTTCTCCACAGTGTGCCCCGGAGCACCAGAATGAAAATCGCAGTGTGCGTTAGCATCGTAGCCTCGTGGGAGTTCCCCTGTTGGTGGAGCCAGGGTATGGAGCTCAACTAAACACAACTGCAGCAAATGTTTCAACAACTGTGCATACGACATTGGTGGTTGATCAAAATGCCTCTTTGCATTCCTTTGTTTGTTCTGATACTGACCTTGCTGCCTGTTCTGATTACCATTATTCCTCTGTTGCTGTGGTGGAGGTAACGTTGTTGGGATAGTTACCGATGCTACTTGTTGATTATTGCCCTGACGCTGTTTCCCTTTTCCTCTGTGAGATGACACAGCGTTGGCCTCTCATTTCTTCTTATAACTATCAAATGCCTTCTTTCCATGCCCGGAGGACGATCCGTCACCACTAGAAACTTTTCCAGCCTTAATTCCAACCTCTACCTTCTGTCCGATAGCAATCACATATGCAAACTTGCCTAGAGAACAAGGCAATAGCTTCTCATAATAGTGCTTAGGCAGTGTGTCCATAAACATGTCCAACATCTCTTTTTCCAGCATTGGCGGTTGTACCCTAGCCGCCAATTCACGCCACCTTTGCGCGTATTCTTTGAAACTTTCATCATTTTTCTAGGACATGCTCAACAGCTGAGTTCTGTTGGGAGCCATGTCTGTGTTGTACTGGTAATGCTTAATAAAAGCTGCAGCTAGCTCTCTCCAAGTACGAACATCTCTACTCTCCAGTGCCATGTACCATTCCAAAGACGCGCCAGACAGGCTGTCTTAGAAAAAGTGCATCATTAGCTTTTCATCCTTAGCATGGGCAACCATCTTCCTGGTATAAGCCTTTACATGAGTTCTCGGGCAGGTAGAACCATTATACTTCTCCAGTGTAGGAATCTGAATCTTGTGTGGAATGACAATATCAGGGACCAACCCTAGGTCGTCCAAATTATTCCCAGATCATCCTGTTTCGCAACCCCCTTCAATTGCGCCTCAATTAAACGAATCCTCTCATCACTGACCACAGGTAGGCCAGCGTCCAAACTTCTGACTGAAAAAACATCATCCTATTCATCATCAATACGGGGGCCATGAATATCTCGAACAGTGCTTCCTTCTCCAACCACTGAAGGAATACCACCCTGTCCACCAACACCAGCGATAGGAGTGTTGATACCAGCACCACCTCCGCCCGGAGGAATAACACGATTAAGAAAACCACCGTGTAAGATACCATTTTCATCAACCTACGACACCAAAGGCTGAACTAGAGTTCTGAATTCATTCTGACTCTGCACCACACCCTGCATCATCTCCATGAATTGATCGATGTGAGCTTGCATAGCTGCCATGTCTGCCTGAACTTTGTCCATCACTCTGCTTTGATTAAGCCTGGTAGAATACCGATGAGTTGGCTGATCAATCCTGACTGACAAAAAGAGAGAGCATAAGAAAACCAGAGAATCTGAGATAACCTGCAATGCAAAAATGATTATGATTATGCAAATGCAAATGCAAACATGTTTGTACTCGCAGGGCGATCCACCCCTTGATTCCAGTTTAAAGATAAGATAGGATGAAACTGCTGCTTATATATAAATCAGAGTGAATCACTGTCAGAAATTACAACCCAAGGTACCATAAAGAGCCTGAAACAAAATAAGCAAAGGTTCCAGCTAACAATTCTGGTGGTGACCAAAAATACAAAGAAAGAACAAACTACAAACTATAGAGTAGAGTTCTCTTCAATCATCATGATCTTGCACGCTCTGAGGACCACTGCCTGAGCTAGAGCTTTCCCCCCTGGACCTCTTCACCTCTGCTTGTATCTTCAGCTCTTCTATGGTTGCTATGGCTTCATTGAGCCGTTCCTCGACTGCGTGTCTTTGGAACGTCCCTGACAAGATCTCCTCGTCTTTCTTCCTGAGCTTCAACTTTAGACTCTCAATCTGTTCCAAATACTTATCCTCCTTCTGCTTGTTGGCTATGATTGCAGTATCCCGGTAAGCATTGAACTTGTGAATCTTCGACCAAGCCTTGGCTAGGTCTTCCTTCTTGGATATGAGAATCTTACTAACACCTTTTAGAGCTTGCCCTACCCTTTGCTTAGCTACGACCTCTTCAGCTAGCTCCTTTTCTCTCTTAGCGAGAAGCTCCGTCTTTAACTTGGCAATATGAACAGCTTCACCTCGCTCATGTTTCAACTGGTAAATTTCCTTTTGCAACTCACCGTTTTCCTCTCGAAGTTTCTCTTTTTCAGCCCACAGTTTATTATACTTCTCTATCTCAATCGTGGTCGGAGATTCAATCAGCAAGGGGTAAGATGGAGGTTCTCTGCAAAATGGTAAAAGTACACTTTCTACTCTCCTCTGAATCCAGTCTTCGTACGCAGGGAAGGCTTTGTTGTTACAATTTCCAAAAGAAGTCTTTCCTTTCTTATGGCGATCTCTCCAAGCATTTGCAGCTTCTTTTAACACCTCCAGATTAGCTTCCTCACTCACTAATAGAGACTCTTGAACATCTTAGCCCTTTGGCGGCTCTTTCAAAGCATACCCAAATTGCCTAATAGCAAGAATGGGGTTGTAATTAATTCCCCCCTTTCTTCCTATGTTTGGGTAACCTCCAAAACTAATTAGGATCTCTTGGCCCAGCAAATCACGATTAATCCAAATCAAGTTGTCAGCCCTTAATCCCATTAATCTCTTTGACCAATCCAAAGTTTCTTTAGTGTCCTCGAATACCCTAGATTTGGGAAGGCGATCAGCAAACCACTTATAGAAAATTGGAGCACAAAAGTAAAGAGGTCTGCCTCTCCTTTTCTCATTCTTATAGTGCATTGAATAATACAGATCCCCAAGCAAGGTAGGTACCGGATTCTTCGTGGTGAATAACCGGACGGCGTGCACGTCTACAAAATCCTTCACATTAGGGAATAACGTCGTTCCATAAACACACATAGCCAGGATGGCATTGAACACTGGCCAACACTTAGCCTTAGCACAAGTAGCAGCCTGCTCGATCAGAAAATTCGTCTGAAAGCCTTGATAACCCCCTTTACTAGCAATATTTTTCTTCAACAAAGACTGATCCAAACGTAAAGCAGCAGCAACCCTTTCCAGATCAGGAAATTTCTTAGAAGGATAGAAAGGAGCTTCTTCTTTGACTGAAACATCCAAAATGAGAGCATACTCTTCCAACGTCGGAGCCAAAAGATAATCCGCAAACAGAAAACACCGAAGGAGAGGATCATAGAACTGTGCCAGAGTGTGTAGGGCCCTGAACTCATAGTTGGTAACATTCCGGGCGAAACTCATAATCCTCCCATATTCTCCTCTAAAATCTGCTAATACCCCAGGTTTTGCCATAGCCGAGATCTTGTGCACAACATCTAAATGAAGCTCCGGGAACTTGTACAGGATGATATTCTTCTTCTCTCCAGTGCTAATACTCATCATGGACAGTCTTCGGACAACCGGAATCAAAGTTCGGATGCAACCCTACAAATGAACAAACATGTTAGAATGCAAAATGATGATGAAAATTGCAAACATGGGATCAAGGTATCCATGATGCTCAAAACTGCTGTTGTTCTGCTGACTGAATAAGACCCTGAATACTAGAAACCCAGAAATCCAGAATAACGGCCCAATCAAACTGTCAGAATATCAAGATAATAACAGTACACTGATGAGAAATCCAGAAAACCGGGTAGGTTGAAGGTTTTGGTTACCTGCAAACCTGCAAACACCCATCCCCTCTCACGTGTGGGTTCTATAAAGCCAAGGATCCTCAATATCACGGGCTCTCAGGTTGAGAAATGATGATACGTTCACCATTTCTGGTTTGGCATCATCACCAATCGAGGAGGCCTCAACTGATTCCCTTCAAAAATAAGGTCAGCCTATAGTAAGTTCCCAGCATTGGGTCCTCGGATCGAGAATGTGCAATGTATTTGCCACTGAACATGGTCTGCCACTGTCACATCTCAGGAGGAGAGGCGTTCCTAAGTCCTCGGGAGACGGTCGCCAGAATCGACAATTTTCTAGGTTATATTCCAGCGTCTGCCCCAAATGGGCAGGATAGAACATTACCAAGGAAACCTCGTCTGGATGTGGAGTTTTCATGTATACTAAGTCTGGCCAAATGCCAAACAAGTCACACTACTTTCCACGCTAATCATAGGTGTATGCTCAAGCCTGGGTATTGGGCTTTTCTCTCATGAATCCAACCCACCCTACAAACAGAAAATCCAGCAGCAGAATAGTACAGTAAATGACAGTAATAAAATGCAATGCAATAAAAGCTGTAAATACAATAAAACAAGTAAAACGACAATACAGTAATACAGTAATATACAACAAAATAAAGCACCATAATAAACACCCAATGAAATACAAACAGACAAGCGCTAGGATAGACTCGCTAAAGGGGATGGACCAGCAAGAGGTCAACCTGTCCCCAGCAGAGTCGCCAGCTGTCGCTCCCGAAAGATTCGCATCCAACGATACAAACGCGAGAGTGGCGCAGAAAACACAGAGTCGCCAGCAATGTGTATTTATCCCGAGAGAGGGAAAGGAAACACTGCATAAACCTGAGGGAAGGGAAAGAACATGGTCTCACGACCAATAGAAATAGGTACGGGAGTCGGTTACGTGAAGGGAAGGTGTTAGCACCCAACACGTCCATCGTACTCGATGGGATCCACGCTTGTTGTCTGCATCAAGGGGTGTCGTCGTCTGGAGCTCCAATGCTACTCGAAAGGAGAAGAAAAAGGAACGGGAAGGAACGAAGAAATGAAGAAGAAAAGAAAAAGAAGTGACTCGATAGGACGTTATCATTGTGCTAGGCCTACGTACTCCCTCAGTGCAATGGGAAAGTCAGAGTCAACGTAGTTCGGACGGGAACTGTGGGGAAAGGTTGCTCGCTAAGACAATCGTTGTCTTGTGCCTACATATCCTCAATCGGACGAGAGAGAGGAATCAGAGCTAATGTAGTTCGTGGGTACGACCACGGATGGGTAAGTGTTTTTTACGTGAGCGGCGAGCTCTTTTATGAAAATGAAGTTTGAAACCCAACAATCCTGAAGGATAAAAAGATTTGAATTTGTTTGGTGTTTTTTAAGACAGAAGTGTTTTAAGTTAGTTCGTGACTTACATTGCACCAAAGTCTACCATGCGGGAACGAGTGAATCGCATGGTCGCCCCCAAATGGGACGTATGCTAAACACTCTAGAAGAGGAGGGGAGACCCCTCGTTCTTCATTTCCTACACTTAAGGCTCGAGCGCAATATACATTATATTTTATTAAGTGTTTTCAAGAAGTTTTGAGATGAGAAGAGAGAAGACGCAAAAGGAAACTCTAAAGGGAACTAAGAGTCCTAATGTTATCATGCATGGGTAACCTATGGTTAGTGAGGCTTAGGAGAGACGACTACCTAAAACCTAATGCTAATCCTACTCCAAGCTTAATCAAAAATTAAGTTGGACTAGGTAGCTCTAAGGGGAAAGGAATCCAAGACTTAAACAAGTCTTGAGATTCAAGGGAAGAAAAAGAGTGAGAGAGAAGAAATAAGCATCTTAAATGCTAAAGCAAACACAAGTATGAAAGCTTAAAAGAGAAAGGAGAAGTTAGAATGTGGATAACTATCCACATCCCATTCACTTACCATTAGCCCCTACATGGTTAGCAAAAACAAACATAAACAACAATAAGACAAATGAAACCCAAACAAGTCACAACCCAAAGAGAAATGGTTACAAACCAAATGAAACTCACCCAAGTCAGAATGTACACCTTAGAGGTGACCCATAATGTTTACCAAACAAACTCAAGCAAAGAGAATGCAAACAAGTGGCAAAACATACAAGAAAGTCATCAAAGAAGGAGTAGAAGAAGAATGAGTGGATATGCAAGGTGATCATGCAAGAATGCTTCAAATAAAATCAAAGTCAGAATGTGGCTAACCTAAACATGTGCCTAAACATGTTATACAAGTGTCACACAAGGCATACAAACAAGTATCCAAGCATTACGAATCATTAGAAGAAGAAGAAAGAAGCATGTAAATGAAACATGTTAAAGGATGCAAAATGAAACATGAATAGCATATGACATGAATACAAAGCTCCAAGGTCAGAAACATACATCATATGAGATGCAAAGAAGAGATATGGCATGGTATACACAAACCAAGAAGAGGCATAGATGAGAAGAAGTGAGAAGATAAGTCAAAAAAGGCATGTAAATCAAACTTGAACATGTGCACAAAATATGCAACAACCTCACACCAATGACCTATAATTGCAATCAAATGACCTATAATGATTCAAACATGGTTTATGAAGTCAAAGAAATAATCCCAAATAATGTCACAAGTGCCTTCTCAAACAAGTAATCAAACATGATCAAAGATGTGCACAACAGAAGACCTCAAACCAAGAGCAATCAAACAATTAGCAAATCATCTTCAGAAATTACCAAATTGAATCTCAAAACACCTCAACCAGGGGCAAACAACATATCAAAAAATCATGCAAAAATTCACAAGATAAGTCCTTCAATCAATCATGCAAAGTCACATGGGAATTATGAACTAATATGCAAAAGAGGGACCAAAATGCAATACGAAAAGAGTTTAAAAATATGAGAAAAATGTTTTTATGCACTTCAAGATGTTGATGAAATAATTCAAAAAGAATGGGTTCAAAATGTTTTGTAGATGATGAGAAATAAAATCAGCAAGTTAAGGTATGCATATATGAAACAATTCAAAAAAGAAATTAAAGCAACAATTAATTCAGATGCTAAAAAAAAAATAAAAATGGATAATAAAATTTGGAAAAATTTTATAAAACCCTAAACTTGCTTCATGAATTTTTTCATAATTTTAGGATGCATAAAACTATTTTTAAAAATTAAAAATGAAATGCAACAATTAATGAAAATAAAAATAATTGAAATAAACAGCCAGGGGTGCAAAAAGCAATTCAAACACGTTTAAAACACCAAATGGGCTGAACAGGGGGGTGGGGAAAGCAAGCCCAAACCAACAAATCCATCAGCGTATTCCAAAAAAAAAAACCCAAGTCAACTTGATTGACTCACACACGCCATCAGATTCATCTAAGGACCCACAATCAGTCAACCAAAGCCAAAGGTAATCAAGATCAATGCTCAGGATCAAAGGTACATGATATCAATGATATATGCGCGCACACCAAATCATCAGACATCAAAAATAAAACACGTGGGAAGCACATGAGAATTTTAATGTGTTGGCATATTAATAACCATCCGATTCAATCAATGTTCCAGATCCAATCAATCTAAACACAAATAAACAAGATCAACGCTCAGATCTGAGCATGCATGGTAACAAACATGGAAAGACACACACACGCAAACAATGAAATAAAAACACATTTTAAAAAACGTGACAACATGTGAACCACCAGATCTGGACCACCAACGGTCCAGATTTCATCTCCTTCCTCCAGCCTCCGGCCACCTGAAAAACAACCAGACCCCGGAGCCCTAGCTCCGGTCGTCTCCTCCGGCAAGCTGCATCTCAAAAAATTCCAGAAAATGCAAACAAGTATACCATTCCAACCAAAATTCAACAAGGATCACAAATATGCAATTTATTTTCATAGATCATTAACACACGAGCCAAATCGAAGAAGAAAAGTTTAGATCCAAAACCTTCAAACTCAAAATACACACATGTTACACGTCCAAAATCAAAACAAAATAGATCAGCATCATCAGTGAACATCATAGATTATTATGCACACCATAAAAACAAGTTCTATAATGGTGAAAATCACACTAACCTGAAAGTTGCAGAGCTCGAATTACACCAAGAACTCCTTCCAAAAGCTGCAGATCTTCCTCTTTTGAGCTCTATTTGCAAAATAAATGCAAATAGAGGCTTGAAATGGACTGGATCTAGGGTGTTGAACTTGAACCAACTTGAAATGCTTTTGCTGAAAACCTTGCTCTCAGCTCAAAACAATGGTGGATTCTTACTCTACTCTCTTCACTGATCAAGAATGTGGAAAAAAATCTCAAGGAAACCTTGTGAGAAGTGAGATTCGAAGGAGAGAAAGTGAGAGTGAAATTTGGAATTCTGAGCAAGAATGAGTGCATGACCTAGCAATGAGGGCGTGAGTTAGCTTATATACACTTGGTTATTCCCCTGATTATGATTAAGGTCTTGTTAATTCCTTGATTAATGAGTTTTGGATGATTTTACAAATTTGCACTTTGAGTTGTACACCCTCCTCCACGCGTGTATTGGCAAGCTTTTCATGATGGATCACTCACAAATTTTGTACTTACCAGAATTGGATTGGAAATGGGCCTTGAAATCACTTGGTTGGTGAGTTTGAATCAATTTGCATTTTTGAATTATGTGAATAAAGTGAAGTACATGGCATGAGATGAATTGATTCAAAGGCCAAACTTGTGCCAAATGAAGTGTACTTGGGTGTGGAAATGTGAATTCAATGATTAGAGGTCATGTGAAACCAATTGGAACCAATTTCAAAAGGTGGAAAAATGGAATACATGGAAAACGTTAAAAACACCTTGCATTGTTTTGACCATAACTTAAGAACCACAAATGGTATGGAAACCATCTAGTACTTTTTGGAAATGGGAGAGAAAGATATTCAACTTTCATGTTGGAGGAAAATTCCTTTGAAGCTTCCTTGATGATGAAAATTCAAGTTGAATGTGGTGGAAAAATTGCCAAAAATGGAAAGTTCTCATTATAGGTCATTTTCCAAATTTAGTAACTTTTGCGCAAGCTCTTAATTCTTGAAGAATGATGTCATCCATGCTATTCCTTGACCAAATAAAGGTACATGGACTTGGGAAACAAGATTTGAACCCTTGAAAACCCATGGTTGACCTTCCTTTTGAACTGTTGACTTTTGCTTACTTCACAAGTAACTGATCCACTGAACATCTTCCACAATGAATCACTAGCCAAGTCTCTATACATGAACACTTGTGAGCATATGGAACCTCATGAGAATGTATTTGAACAAGCAAAACCCATGAAGAAGCCTTTTGGGTTAAAAACCCTAATTTGGTCCCTCTGGTTAGGAGGGAAAGATTCACTTGAAATCCTTTGCCATTCTTGATCTTGTGAAGATATGATGAACTCCTCAAACCACCTTGAGGCTTGAGACTCCTTTGAGATGAACCAAGTACCTTGATCCCATGCTAAGAACCAATGCTATGCACAAATGCTAATGCAAGAAATGCAAAGAAACATAAGCCAGTTAGCCAAAACAAGAAGGCAAATTTTGGGGTGTTACACAATTCATTTCAACAGATGAATATCAAAAGCCATAGCATCATTATCTCTCAACAACATTCATTATAATAAAGGAAAATAAAAATGAAAGGGTAATTATACGAAACAGAACAACGTAATCACCACCATCATCAACATCGACTCGTCATCGTCATCAACATCGTCCGGTACAGATCAACTCATCTTTCTCCATTCGTCTGGTTTCTCTTCGTCGATGCTGCCCTCGTCTCGACACCGATTCGCGTTTCTGGCTCTCCTTCTTTCACTTCTCCGACGGCTTCTTCCTCTCGACCTTCGCGAACGAAACTTTCGATTTCTCTCTCGTCTTCTCGCCGCTAATTAGGTTCGTTCTGTGTTCTTGATTTCGTCTCCGATTTGGTGTGTTTGGCTTCGGCTCAGAATCGCTTCCTCTCTCTCCTTCAATCTCTTGTTCCGATCTGGTTTTTGCTTTTAATTTCTGATCTATGTTTGAGTTGTTGTGTGGTTGTTGATGAGTGTGCGAAGGAGAAGGAGGGGTTGAAGGTTCTTGTGTTCTGATTTGTGGTTGTTCTTATTGGGTTTGAAAGAAAATGGTGCGAAAGGTTTTTTGTTGTATCGGTTGAAAGATTGAACGAAAGGGGTATGTTGATTCGGGTATGGGTTGAAAGTTTTAGAAGGGAGTATGAATGAAGAAAGGAGAGGTTGAAAAGGGATTTGTTTGTGAGGTTTTGGATGATAGGGACGTGATTTCTGGGTTTCCTTTGAAATGAAGATGATGGAAGGTTGGCGGAAAGAGGGTTTTACGGGTTGTGAATGAGAGGATCCCGAAGGGTGTTTTTGGAAGGAGGTTGGAGATTAGGTTTTGCAGAGTAACTTTGGCTGCTGAGAGCTTCCCCTTTTTTGAGAGAGAGGAGTGTGTTTTTTATAGGAGATCCTTGAGGGTGAAATGGGGAAGATTATTACGTGAAATTGTGAGCTGGAATTTGCTAACGGTTGGGTCGTACGAATTGATTTTGTGATTTATTCTATCGTTGTGATTGTGTTCGTACGAATGATTTGTTGCAATTTGGAATTGCTTTTGCAGGTACATGTTGGTTTGCAGCTTGGTGTGAATTTACTGCTTGAAGGGTGGGGTCTGTTGGTTGAAATTTATTCTGGTGTATGGAGTTGGAATTGGCTCAATGGGGCCAGGTATGTGGAATTGTAAAAAAAAGAAGGCTGCAGCTTAGGTCGTTGCGTACAGTGGTTTTGGCTTGGCAATAGCAGCCAGATTTAACTGGCTGATGGCTTCACGACTTTGACAGTTTGGAAAATGGTTTGTGGACAATTGAACAAAAATGGATTTCGGTTTGTAATTAAAATGTGATTTGAATAAAGATGATTTAATGTGAATTTAAGAATAGATTTAGGAAAGTGGTTTAATGGATAATAAAAATATAAAATGAATTTGAAATAGAAATGGGTAGTGAATGTGGACTTAAATTGGATAATAGGTCAAGAATGGATATGAACAATAAGTATGGATTAGAATGGATTTGAAAAGAAATATGGTTATGGGTTGAATTTTTTGATATGTAATAATTAAATTGGATATTTGTAATGGGAAGTGAAAACGGATATTAATAATTGGATTAAAAATGGATAAAGAAAAATGGGCATGGAATTTAAAATTTGGTTGTGAACTTGAAATGAACTTGTAAATTGAATTGAGATTGGATTTTTGACAATGAAATGGCAAATTGAATGAGAAATAAAAATGAATTTGAGATTGGCCCTTTGGACTTGAATGGATAATAGATGAACATAGAAAATGGACTTGGATAAAATATGAATGGATATATATATATATAAAAAATGTGGATTTAGGAAATGAATTTGGATATGAAGTATGTATTTGGAAACTGATATGGGAATGGATAAAGAATATAATATGGATATAAAAAAAATGGATAATGTAATAATATTAAAAATGGAATTGGATATTGGAAATGTGTATATTTATGAATAAAAGAAAAAGATAGGTGAATTAAAAATGAAAATGGACAAATGGATTAGATATAGATATGATAAAATGAATTTGATTATAGAAAGAAAATGGATAGCAAACAAGATAAAAATGGATTGATTTGGGAAATGGATGTGGTTTTATGAATTGGTTTGGAAAGGAAAAAATGTACAGATGTCGGTTATGCACAGGTAGGACAAATTTGGGGTATGACAGATGCCCCTATCTAATTGGCTTGAACCCGAGAGAGTGAATGGCTGCATGGCGTTCATTTTAAGGGTAGAAGTCAATTAGATATAAGAAGACCCCAAAATTTGTCTGACGAAAGGTAAAATGCTATAGAGTAAGAGTGGACAGAATGAAGTAGCGGGGTTCAAACTGAACAAAATAACTTGAGATCCTTTGGGTCATCGAAGCAGTCCCTTATCCATTAAGGTTCCTCGATGATACCAAAGCAGTATCTCTGAAGGCAGACGATTCTCTGGATTGTCGAAGCAGTACCTTATCCATTAAGGTTCCTCGATGATACCAAAGCAGTATCTTGAAAGCAGAAGATTCTCTGGAACATTGAAGCAGTACCTTATCCATTAAGGTTCCTCAATGATACCCAAAGCAGTATCTTTGGAAGCAGAAGATTCTCTGGAATGTCGAAGCAGTACCTTATCCGTTAAGGTTCCTCAACGATACCAAAGCAGTATCTTTGAAAGCACAAGATTCTCTGGAACATTGAAGCAGTACCTTATCCGTTAAGGTTCCTCAACGATACCAAAGCAGTATTTTTGGAAGCAGAAGATTCTCTGGAACATTGAACCAGTACCTTATCCATTAAGGTTCCTCAATGATACCAAAGCAGTATCTCTGGAAGCAGAAGATTCTCTGGAACATTGAAGCAGTACCTTATCCGTTAAGGTTCCTCAATGATACCCAAAGCAGTATCTTTGGAAGCACAAGATTCTCTGGAATGTCGAAGCAGTACCTTATCCGTTAAGGTTCCTCGATGATACCAGAGCAATATCTTTGAAAGCACAAGATTCTCTGGAACATTGAAGCAGTACCTTATCCGTTAAGGTTCCTCAATGATACCAAAGCAGTATCTCTGGAAGCAGAAGATTCTCTGGAACATTGAAGCAGTACCTTATCCATTAAGGTTCCTCGATGATACCAGAGCAATATCTTTGAAAGCACAAGATTCTCTGGAACATTGAAGCAGTACCTTATCCGTTAAGGTTCCTCAATGATACCAAAGCAGTATCTCTGGAAGCAGAAGATTCTCTGGAACATTGAAGCAGTACCTTATCCGTTAAGGTTCCTCAATGATACCCAAAGCAGTATCTTTGCGGTAAACTTGTTGAAGGATAGTTGAGCAAGATTCCTATCAGAGGAAATATGCTGGCTTTGTAGGGGAAGGCTCACAAGAAACTTTCTAGAATATCCTCTGCTTGGGGAGTAATAACAACAGCTGCTGGGGATTGTCAACATCAACTACATGGATGAAGAATGACTTGCTGGGGAATAGAATTCCTTGAGCACGTGCGAGGTATCCACCTCTGTTCAGAGGAATACTGCCGACTTTGAAGGAGGACTGTCCAAGATGCTTGCGAACTGATCCTGGATCCTGCTATGCTATGCTGGGGATGGATACGCCATGCATATATGAATGCAAATGAACTTGTCTATATGAGATACATATGGGAATGCTATGTAGGTACGATTGGATTGGTATGCAATGTATGCGGGAATGCAACTGGGCAAGGCCTTATTTCTGGTTTCCAAAGAGGGATAAAGGGGATTAGATGGAGCAAGGTGAAAGACTCACTGGGAATACTGGCATATCAACGCGGGGGTTGAGAAAAGGAAATACAATCGACTCGGGGGTCGAGAAACATTAAGATAAACTGTCGTCAACTCGGGGTTTGAAAGAAAGGTAAAGGTAATATCGACTCGGGGGTCGAGGAAATAAAGACAATATCGACTCGGGGTGAAGAAAATAAAGGCAAGGTAATCTATCAACTCGGGGGTTGAAGGAAATAACAAAATATCAACTCGGGGGTTGAAGATGTAATAGCAAAATATCAACTCGGGGGTTGAAGGTAAAAGCAATATCGACTCGGGGGTCGAGGAAATAAAGACAACAATGACTCGGGGGTCAGTACAAGCAATAAGATGTCAACTCGGGGGTTGAAGATGTAATAATGATATCGACTCGGGGGTCGAGAAACTAAGGCAATATCGACTCGGGGGTCGAGAAAATAAAGACAAAATATCATCAACTCGGGGGTTGAAAGAAAGGTAAACAACATTGACTCAGGGGTCAAAAACAATACATATCAACGCGGGGGTTGAGGAAGGAAAAAGTTTATTCTATGTATGCATATGATGCTTGTATGTTGTATGTGATGCATATATGGATGCAAGCAGGTTATTGGTTTTATGAAGGTGCCAGCAGGGTGGACTTTTGGTAGTTGCCAAGCAAGGTTGGACTTTTGGTAGTTGCCAAAATGAATTGGACTTTAATTTGATGGAAAGATTTGATTTCCCGACACTCGAAAATGGAAGATATTATGATCAGTAGACCAATATGACAGATGTTCTTGGTGCCCCAAGTTTGATCCTTTGCAGAAAGTGCGTGCTTGGTTCGTGAGAGAACCTCACTTCTAGCTGATATGCCCTAATGGCTTGAAAATGGTTGTATGAGCGCAACGACGTAACCAATGCATGTTGATTGTGCGAGCGTAGCGACTTATCCAATGCATTCTGATGGTGCATTTGCTCTGCCCCAAGGCTTTTAGTACTTGTTGAATTCAAGGGTCGCTTAGTGCATGACATGGCCAGCTAGACCAACTTGAATGTATGAAGGGAATCTGCCCCTGCCTGGAGGGTAATGAGATGATCTGCCCCAGTGTCTGGATCAGTGGTCTGCCCCTG
The DNA here is from genome assembly GCA_022829125.1 of Lathyrus tuberosus. NCBI lineage: Eukaryota > Viridiplantae > Streptophyta > Magnoliopsida > Fabales > Fabaceae > Lathyrus > Lathyrus tuberosus. The sequence continues at coordinate 4,707,226 of JALAZF010000346.1, forward strand.
TGTCTGGATTTTGCAGTGGTCTGCCCCAGTCTTGGCTTTTGAAAGACTTGCCTCAGATTGACTAAGTATTGCTTTGAAGGACTTGCCCCAGATTCACAAGGTTATGAGATAGTCTCGATTCGAGTCAGTGCCAACAAATACTCAAGTTTCCCTCTGATTGCCCTTTGTTGGAATTTCCATAATGTCAAGTGCTGATTTGCAGTTAAAATTGATCATTCAGAAATGGTAATTTTAATGCGACGTTCATGCACGTTTTGAAAAATCATTTATTGGAATGATGTGTTAGTGTGTGACGAATGAACCATTAGTCCAAACGCAGTGCTGATTTACTGGTGTGTGAAAGATACAGCAAGAATATGACACCAATTCAGAAGATTAGCAAATTCGTAGGAGTCAATTTACGCAACCTTGCTGTAGTATGCTTTCAGAATAAACCCCGCCTCAATTAGGTATTTTGGGGGTTGTAACGTGGCCTGGTTCACGGTTATAGAAACAAAGGATATAAGGCTCAAAGTTATATTTCTACCCACCTCTTCTTCGTGATGATCTCCAGTCCTACGTTCAGTTAAATTGACACACGTACTTAGATTTTGACGGTGTAAGAGTGAAGATGAAGGTTCAAGATTCGCTTGAGATGGCAGTTATCTTATTTTGTTTTTGATGGACGTCAGTGACCTTTTGATTTTTGATATGGTGGTCACTGAATCTTGCATTGCTCTTTTGCTTTTGATTTTTATTTCAATCCCTAATTTTGCATGGACTGATTTTATTCTATGAGTCCATCGGGATTGCCTTGATTTTTGCCTAAGTCTCCTTTTTGAGGTGTTTGACTTAGCGAGCTCTCTTCTTTTTTTTTTAGGGTAAGGCTTGTGACTGCCAAGTCAGTAGTCATTGAAGAACAACCATCATAACTTCTGGATTTTGCATGATTTCTTCATCACCTCAGGACGTGTACAAAGAATACGGAGTCAGATTAACTGAACACTACCCTGCCCTGGGTTGAGTGTAAGGGTTTGAATATCCAAAGGAAACTTCTACTTCTCAGCTCGAAGTGGTGAACTAGGGATTAACTCCTTATCTCTCTAGTGTTTAGGAATTTGAAACAATGCCTGTACATCCTTGGCAGGATTTTATCTGAAAGCACACCATCAGCAATTATGGGTATCTCGTTTTCGTCATCCTCCCTCCGATCTTTGCTAAACAACAATTTGGTAAAGAAAGTGAACATTTGTTTTATACAAGTGAAGAAAATGTGAGCGAATGCGATGTGATTAGTTCCAAAAAAATGCATGATCACTTCATTAATATTACCATTAATAAAAAACAATGTCTAAAAGCAAATAGCGCATAACATAAAGAAACTACAAATGCATAGAAACGACATGATCTAAAAATTTCCAGCATTGGGGACTGGGCTTTTCTTTCTTGACCCACTGTTGGACTAGCATTCTTGTTCGTCGAGACCACTATGATAGCCTTCTTCACACCTACTCTCGGCAACTTCTTCCATAACATGGGCGGATGGACCCACCCGATCAAGTGAAGAATTGACGTTGATTTGAAGACCTCGAGGCGTAAATGAGATTAGCTTGGACTCAATCAGATCTTGGATCTTGTTTTTGAGCTGTTTGCAATTCTCAGTTGAATGCCCCATGGCGCCAGCATGGTAGCCACATCGTGCATTGGCGTCGAAGCCTGATGGGTATGGAGGAATAACAGGATCCAAGCCCTTTGGCACTATTAACCCACCACTAATCAAACGTGGCAATATATGACTGAATGGCACTGGCAAATGATCAAAATGCCTTTTTGGTCTTTGATTATAGTAGCGTCGGGGTTGTGAAGAATGTTGTTGTGCAATCTGTTGTTGACGAGGGGGACCTCTATTGGCAGGAGTATATTGACCATGTGGAAAGAATGGAATCGCACAGGTAGGCCCATAGGATTGCTGACTTTGAAAATTTGAGATGCTTGGGTATTGAGGATAAGGTACCGGAGACGGAGCTTGTAAAGTGTCCCAGATTGCATTGATTTCATCCTCCTCTTCCTCTTGAGAACTGACAATGGATTCACTCTCACTAGCATGGATGCTCGAGGCGTCTTGGATCTTTCCACTCTTGATATGACTCTCAATGCGTTCTCCTACTAAAACCAAGTCAGAGAAGTTTGATGTCCCATTGCTCATCATTTTTTCTAGGTATGGGCCTTGCAAAGAATCTATGAACAGGTCAACCAATTCTCTATCTAAAAGTGGTGGTTGAACGCGAGCGGCTACCTCTCTCCATCTCTGAGCATACCCCCTGAAGGGTTCGTTCTCCTCTTGAGATAAGCCTTGCAACTGTATGCGGTTGGGAGCCATGTCAAGATTGTATTGGTATTGTTTCACAAAGGCGTTGGCTAAGTCCAACCATGACTGGATATGGCTACTCTGTAGCTGCATGTACCAACTCAACGATGCCCCACTCAAACTGTCTTGGAAACAGTGGATCATAAGTTTGTCGTTGAGAGCATTGGTGGTCATCTTTCTGCAAAACATCACCAAATGTTGCTTTGGACAGCTATCTCCTTTGTACTTCTCAAATTTTGGCATCTTGAACTTTGGAGGTAATACAAGTCCGGGTACCAAACACATGTTCAAAGCATTCAGATCAAAAGCATCACGCCCCTTTGTGGTTTCAAATTTTGGGTACCACTCAAATTTTGGTGAAGCTGAAGCAGAAAGAGAAAGGGATACTCATGCTGAAGATGAAGTCGATGTTGGACATGATGTTGAAACATCACCTGCTAGGGATGTTACTCCTAGTCCCAAAGGGAAGAAGAATGCTGATGTGGTGGATGTTGTTGACTTATCTGATAATGAAGTAATTGGTAATGCAGTTCCTAGGATTTCCAATAGATTTAAGACAAGAAAAGGAAAGACTTTGGAGTCTTCTCCTAAGATGACAGCTTAAGGCAAGAAGAAAAAGGCATCTGTTGTTGGCCCAACTAAATCTTGGAGCAAGGTGACTGTGTCCTCCAAAAAGAGGAAGGTTAGAGAAGAATCTGAATCTGAGTATGATGTTGAGGAAGATGTTCAAGACATCATACCTGTCAGAAAGTCCATTTTGAAGAGAATTTCTGATAAGGTTCCTGAAGTGCCAGTAGACAACATATCTTTTCATTATGCTAGCAGTGCTTCGATGTGGAAATTTGTGTGCCAAAAGAGATTAGCTTTGGAAAGAGAGCTGGGCAAAGATGCATTGGAGATGAAAGAAATTATGGAGCTCATTCATGCTGCCGGGCTGTTGAAGACTGTGACAAAATTCTCTAAGTGCTATGGGGGGCTTGTTAAGGAATTTGTTGTTAACATTCCCATAGACATTGCTGATAAAAGAAGTGGGGACTTCATGAAGGTGTTTGTTAGAGGTAAGTGCATTAATTTCTCTCCTAGTACCATCAATAAGTATCTGGGAAGAGATGATCAAGAGGGTTGTGAACTGGAAGTGACTGATAATGATGTTTGTAAAGAGATCTCAGCCACTCGGGTAGAGGTTTGGCCACTGAAAGGTAAATTGACAGCTAGCAAACTCAGTATCAAGTATGCTATTTTACACAGAATTGGAGCTGCTAACTGGGTGCCTACTAATCAAAAAACCACCATAGCTGTGGGATTAGGAAGGTTCATTTATGCTGTTGGGAAAAAGGTCAAGTTCAATTATGGGAATTACATATTTGAGCAAGTTGTGAAGCATGGTGCTACTAATGCTATCAAGATGCCTATAGCTTTCCCTTCCCTTGTATGTGGAATAATCTTAGATCAATATCCTGGAATTCTAACCAGTTCAGATGTAGCATGTAAGAGATAGTCAGCTCTATCCTTGCATCCCAAGCTGTTTGTTGGGAATCATGTTCCAGACATTGTTGTAACATTAAGTTCTGGTGTTAAAAAGGCCAGTACTAAAGCTGAGTTGATTGAAGAATTAAAGGCAACATGCAAGGATCTTGATGTGGTTATCAGTGCTAGCACTGCTAGGAAGTTGAGAATTGAGCAGATGATTAAATCCTTGGAATAAGGTGAAGATGATGTGAGTGCCAACGTTGAAGATTCAGGGTCATAGGAAGATGAGGAGAATGGTGAAGATGGGTCTAGCTCATATGAAGATTAAATTTCTTTAGCTTTTTTTGCTAGACAGTAGTTTTTTTTTGCTTTTGTTGTTTGGTTCTGCACTTGATGTGCTTATATATGTAATTTGAATATTGTGGTTGTTTAAGCACTATTTACGTTCTATGATTTGTCTTGTCACTTATTGCTGACTTTTGACTGACAATGAGAGCTAGCTTAGGACTAACTGGTAGCTAGTAGGTGGTTGTCCAATTATGGCTAAAAAGGGGGAGAGTTAGCCTAGCCTATATGGGCTGCAGAAGTTGAGGGGAAGTTTGTGCAGTCGTGTGCAGCTGGAAGATGATTCTGGTGTGGTGCATATGTTGAGGGGGAGTTTGCTCTTTGTTGATGGGAGCTGTTGGTTTTTAAAATTTTTATCCGCTGCTGAAGTCTCTGATGTTGCAGAGATTGTTTTAGCCAAAATTAGCCAAAGGGGGAGATTATTGACTCTTGGATTGGCTAGAATTTTGGTAAAACAAAGTTGCTCAGTGTTGATGTCACATGGGTGATGTCTTAACAATGAGTCTTAACATTGGTTTATGTTAAGTATTTATCTTGTTGAAGTTGTGAAGTCTGATGTCACATGCGATGTCATGACATCAGATATGCAGATCAGTAAAACATCAGGTCTGAGATGTTTTTAGGGTTAAGCGTTTTAGCTGGATTTTGGAAGAGCTGGCAGAGTAATTGGATGCGAATATCTTGGAGGAGATATTTTCTGTTACAAACAGATTTGATGCAGATTTGTAGGAGAGTTTAAAGACTGAAGATTTAAGAAGATTTTGAGAGAGAAAATTGGTCGAAGATTCAGTTTTAAATAACAAATCAGGTCAGATATTGTAGCAGGTCCAAGACCAGATAAAGAGCTATATAAAGCGTATCAATCCTTTGAAGAAAGTAACGAAGAAAGAGTGCCAAAGACTGAGAGTCGTTTGAGTCTTCGTGTTTATAAACCATTCTAGTGTGAATTGGTGTTATTGTTTTGAGTTGTTCTTGATCAAAGCTATGAAGCAGAATCAAGCTGTGTTATTCAAAGTGTGTGATCTTTGAATTATATCACTGAAGTGATTTAGGGATTGAGTAGTGTTCTCATACCTAAGTGGTCTCTTAGGTAGAAGGTTCATTAAGTAGAGATTAAGTTTAGGAGATGTCAACTGGGTTGTTGAGTCTGTAAATTAATTCTACTAATAGTGAAATTCATCCCTGGCTTGGTAGCCTCCAGACGTAGGTAGTTAGACCGAACTGGGTGAATAATTCTTTGTGTACTCTGCTGTTGTTTTACTTTATCCATTGCAGAGTGTGTTGTTGTGACATCACACGTAACATCACATATCTGGTACCATAATTTCAATTCAAAATAACGTAAACATGAAATCAAATTCAAGATAGTGGTAATAGCCGCATAACAATAATCATCGACACAAGAATGAATGGTGTTAGATAGAGAAAAAAATACCTATCCAGATCGGCAAATGTAGACATCATCAGTAAGCTGTGCGATTTTATCAGATGCGTGATTTGCAACATATACACCTGAAAGTGAGAGAGATCAATTCTAACATCATTCAAAAAAGAACATCAAAAACCATCAATCAAACATAAATTCTCTACTTAGATGTAGTAAGACACAAATTTTCAACTACGATTTTATGTTTATATGTGTGAAACGAATTGATGTAGATTAGGGTTTATGAATGAGTGTACCAGTGCTAGTCCAAGAATCGGCTCCAAGAACGACTCCACCGTTGTAGCTAACACCGTGATAGTGGTTTCCATGAAATGGGGAGCATTGAAATCAACATTATCCATGATTGTTGGTAGATTCGCAACGAAAATGGAGAAGAAAATAAGGTATGTGACTCGGTCCCTAGCACAGGGTTGAACTGAATAGAACGAAGGTGTTGAAACAAAAAGAAAAGGGTTACAAATTTTTGTACTTTTATTTCCCTTATTAATTTTTTAACTGAAAAAAATGAAAGAGGGTGAAAAATGGAGCCTTTTGTGAAAATTGAGCGCCTTTTATTTCATATTCTATACCAACGGTTAGTTTGTAATTTTGGTCTCTAAATGCTATATATACCAACACTTTTTTTACGATTACTAAACTTATCTGTTAGTATATGGAAAATTTCTTGTAGTGATTAAAGAGTTGAATCATAACAAACGAGACAAGAAAGATAGAAGGGAGATACAAGTTGAAGATTAATGGGTGAATATTAACGCGTGAGATACATATTGAACTAATAAAGAGATTAGGGAGAGATACGAGAGTGATAGGGACCTGTGTGAGAGGCTCGGCGTGAATGAAGGGGCAGGCGTGAGAGGCTCGACGTGAATAAAGGGGCCAGCGGGAGAGGAACGGTGGGAGTGTGGAAGTCGGCGTCAGAGAAAAGACCTTTCATTTTTATTCTCGTTCTATTTTGTTCCTTTCTTATTCTTCTTTCTTTTTTTTTACAAATATTTTCTTTTTATAAATAATTTATTATGTTCCTTATTTTTGGTTTTTTTTTTTATAAATTGTATATTAAAAATTTAAAATATATATAGTTATTTAAAGATTTGAATGAAAATTTTAAAAATACAATTTTTTTTAAAGATAATAATGAGGGAGATGAGAGAAACAAGTGTTTTTGATGAAGTTTGATGAGTTTGTGAGGGAAGAATAGCGCTAAAAAATTTCAGAAAGGGAACGATAATTTGTTTTAATAGTGAGTATGAGGACGAACTTGAACCTCATTTTGTTTTCCCAAATAAAATTTGTTTTAATCAAGAAAAGGATGACAGACCATATAATTAAAATTGATTAAAATAATTAATAATTATAAGGACGATTTTGTGATAACTGTCGTGACAACCGTCGCAGACCAGTCTCTAACTGTCGTGACAACCGTCGCAGTCCAGGAATAAGGACGATTTTGTAATAACTGTCGCAAAAAATCTGCGACAGTTGACCCTAACTGTCGTGACTACCATCGCAATCCAGGAATAAGGACGATTTTGTGATAACTGTCGCATCTCAAGTGTCGTAAATCTCATTTTTTTTCTTGTAGTGCAAGATTCAGATAATCTGGGGCAATCAGGTTGAGATTCGACAAATCTCTCGAAGGTCAGTTAGTCAGAGGCATTCCTTCACAGATCAGCCAATTAGGGGAAAAACATTTCAAGGCTGGGGCAGGCCATCCCAAAAGCACAAGAGGTTAATCTTATCCAGAAGGCGATTAATCTGAAGCACCTCTCCAAGGTTCAGAATACTGGGGTAGACCATCTCAAACCATCATGGTACAGGAATCCCAGGTTTCCTTTCGAGGCAGATTCTTACAGAGATCTCGCAGGCTGGGGCAAGACTGGCGATAAAGGAATGTTTCTTCTCCATACTTCCAGAGTTACTCAGGCAAGTTCTGTCAACCTTCGAGTTCAAGATGAATGTCAGGAAGTCACGTTAAAGCATATTCCCTAACCTTTTTACCAGAAATCTTGTAGCTAGACATGACACTTTCCAACGTCATCCGTACCTGACCTACCTCAAAGCCACCGGTCGAGCCATCAAATCATTGCATAATTATTGCCATGCATTAGTCATGTCGTTTCACTCATGCATACCATTCGTCTAGCATAGCATAACATGAAACCCTGTAAAACTGAATAGAAAACCAACGCCCAATCCCTATTGGCAACAACCAAAGTCCAATCCCTATTAGCAACCACCAGAAGTCCAATCCCTGTTGGCACCTCATCCCAAAAACCCAATCCACATTGATACCCAGAGAAAATCTCACCTTTGAAAAGAAGACTAATCCAAAAATCAATCACAATCACCATCAGGTTTCACCTATCTTTCCCCGCAAAGTCCAATCAAACTTGGCACATCCTTCTTTCCCAGCAGCCCGAGCATACATCGGCATTCTGTATTTAATAATCATCATTACATTACATCCTTAAATTGCGTAGCATTTCCATTTGGCATGGAGCATTGCGCCATAGAAAAATTCAAACATATGCATGCGAAGCATAAGTCAGTTTTGGTACCTTGCACGGAAGCCCGAATCAACTTTCAATTAAGTAGTTGACATATCCCCAGAGAGAATGTCGAACCATTCCCCAGCAGACATTTCAATCAACCCATCAGCTTACTTTTCTTCAGGGTCTTAGATCATACGTCGATCTTACCCTCGATTAGTCCTTATCCAAAAATAAGTTTTCTTTCCATCAACTCTTTGACGATGTGACTCTTCGATCAGATTTTATTTCCATCAACTCTTTGACGATGTGTTTCTTTGGTAATTTTTTTCTTTCGTCAACTCTTTGACGTTGTGTTGCGTCAGACATGTTTTCTTTCCGTTAACCCTTTGACGATGTATCCCTTCGGTCAGATTTTCAGGTTTTCTTTCCGTCAACTCTTTGACGATGTGTCTCTTCGGTGAATTTTTTCGTTTCCATCAACCCTTTGACGATGTCAGTTTCCTTTCTGCCAACCCCTTGGCGATGTCTGGTTCTTCTCCGTCAACCCTTTGACGATGTTAGTGTTCATTTTCGTCAACCCTTTGACGATGTCAGTTTTATTTTCCGTCATCCCTTTGAAGAGGTCTATTTTCTTGCCATCAACCCTTTGATGAGGACATTTCAGATGTTATCTTTCCTTCAACCCTTTGACGATGTGTCTCTCTAATGAAGTTTTCTTCTCGTCAACCCTTTGACGACGTCAGTTTCTTTCCATTAAGTATTTGATGATGTGTCCCTTTGATAATGACGATTTTCCTTCCATCAACTCTTTGATGGATAGAACTAGTGTTTTTCATGATCCCCAGCTTCGGGTAACACTCGTCGTGTTTGAGTATTTTCATCAATACTTCTTCCGTATTAATCCTCGACACTCGTCTGTGTTTACCCCCAAGGTCGCAGATCATCCGTCCATCTTTTCTTACCTTTTATTCCCCAGTGGAGTCATCTTCTATTTACTTCGGGCCGTAAATCCATTGATTCTACTTCCTGTAATCCTTTTTAAGTCCCAACTTTTGGTTGGTATCCTTTGTTGTGAGTTTGCCTTCAATCGGAATTCTGTTTATCATAACTTTTGGTTAGTATCTGTTATTCCAACTTTGGGTTGGTATCTGTTGTTATTCCAAGTTTTGGTTGGTATCCTTGGTTATTCCAACTTTTGGTTGGTATCCTTTGTTGAATCCCAACTTTTGGTTGGTACCCGGTGTTATTGCAACTTTTGGTTGGTATCTCTTGTTATTCCAACTTTTGGTTGCTATGCCCTATTTGAATTCCAACTGTTAGTTGATATCCTGTGTTAAATTCCAACTTTTGGTTGGTATCCTCTGCTTCAATTCCAACTTTTGGTTGGTATCCTTCATTGTCAGACCGCCTTCGGCCGACATTCTTTCTAAGTCCACCTTCGGTTGGCACCCTTGGTTGTAAGTTTGCCTTGGGCTGGAAAACCTTTCTTACGTTGATGTGAGTTCGCCTTCGGCCGACATTCTTTCTATGTCCATCTTCGGTTGGCATCCTTTGGTTGTAAGTCCGTCTTCGGCTGGCAAACCTTTGTTAAAGTTGATGTGAGTCCGTCTTCGTCCGACTTTCTTTCTAAGTCCACCCTCGACTGGCACCCAATCCAATTATCCTTTTTGGTTTTTTCCCCACAGTCTGCAAATTTCGCGGTTCTTTTTGTATTCAATCACCTTACGACTCGAATGTCTGAAAGCCATTGATATCATCCATTCAAGTCTAAGTCGATTGAATAGGGCAGTTGTTGCACCCCAAAATTAGCCCTCACTGTTTCCTACCCTAACTGGCTTTCACTTCGCATTCATCTGTATATCTCATTAGGTTATTGGTCTTCTAAGACATGGGATCAAGAGGTTCTTTGAATCCGGGTTTCCTATTTTCTTTGAGATTCTTGTACTCAAGTTGAAGCAATGGTTTGAGCTCACATCATTATAAGAATTTTTGTCAAAGTTCATCAAGTATCAAGTTTGTCTTCTTCAAGATTTCTCAAGAGTATTAAGTTTACCTTCTTTATTCAAGACGATTCATCCTTATCAGTGTACATCATGGTGAATTAGAGTTCCTCATTTATGGTCAAGCTTGTGGACTTTTATCAGTTGAGATTCATTGGATTAAGGTTTTCATGTCAAGGACGTCTTGGTAATCATGTGCATGTCTGCACTCCATGACTCGTCTATATCTTCAAGGTTTTCTCAGGGCAATGCTTTTGTGTCGAGATCATTGGCCATAAAGGCAAGATTTATGGATTGAATTGCAAAGCATCGGGTCACAGTGCAATAGATCAAATTGTGGACCTATATAGTGATCAAGGGATTGTTTTCCTCTCAGTTGCTCATTGCTTGTTGCTTGTCATACAAGTTAATTTGGATTTGAGGTGTTCAACGGGTTAAATGACTTAAAACATGTTGAGTTTGGTCGTGTGGATTCCTTGGGATTCAGATAACAAAGGCATACTTCATCATTCATTGATCCATGGTTTCGAGTACAAACTTAAATTCTATTCCAAACCATAAACCATGTTTATCCACTTTAAAAATCCATCTGTCCATTTCTCAATATCCAAACCAAATAATCCATATCCATTGTTATCCATGTTCAATTTTAAAAGTCCATTTCTTTCTAAACATATTCAAAGTATCCGATTACCCATTTCACATCCGGATTTCAAAACCATTTCATCCAAAAATACAAATCATTACAAGACCATTATAAAAGAGGAATTACATACACAAAATTACAAAGAATGTTGTTGTTGACTTTTGGTCAACATACTTGACCATCGACCAATGACTCTTTTGACTCAATGTACAACCTATTTTTTTTACCACCAAGAAAGCTATAAGACTATTGGCTCACATAGTGGTGTGAATATGTGTAGATGGAACAAATCACAGCCACAAGTTTGAGGTGGTTACTACAAGCATTCATTTTATGAAATTGAGAGTCACAGGTGCATGGAGGCAACCCCTAGCTTGGCATGTGCAAATAAATGTGTTTTCTGCTGAAGGCTTCACACCCGGCATTGTGCATTAGCTCTCGTTGGTGAACCTATTATGTATCCAGAGATAAATGCACTTGTGGATGAGTTGCACAAAAGGAGAATTTCCACTTTTCTAGTCACAAATGCACAATTTCCGGAGAAAATTAAGGCGTTGAGGCCTATTACCCAGTTATATGTCAGTGTTGATGCTGGAACAAAGGACTCTCTTAAGGCAATTGATAGACTGCTATTTGGAAATTTTTGGGAAAGATTTATTGATTCCTGACTTCTCTTAAAGAAAAAACATCAGCTACCGCCTGGCCCTTGTGAAAGGATGGAATGCTGAAGAAGTTGATGCTTACTATAATTGAAATCAAGGGTGTTACATATTGTGGCTCGACTGCTACATCAAAATTGACAATGGGGAACTAGAAGAATAGTGACAGAAAGAGAGAAATTGTTCAACTCATAAATAAAGAAAATTTCATAACAGGTAAAAATAATACATAGCAGTGAAAGAAGACTTTATGACAGAAGGAGAATTAACAAAGCAGAAAATAGTTCTTAACAGAAAAAGAAAAATACATAGTGAGTCACAACTCAAACCAAGTTCACGCTAACAGATTTTTTTCCTCAATCAAAAACTCTAACAAACTTCCTAATCGAATTACATTGCAAATACCAAATTGCCCTCCTTATCCTTCATCTATAATAACACGTCTTCATCAATCACTTTCTTGAGATTCATCATTCTGTAAAAATTTCCATAAACTTCATCTTCTTCTCTTTCATTCTTGGATTGGAATTTTGGCTCTCTCAAATTTCGCCTCGGAATTTTCTTCAATCTCCTCTGACACAAGTTCACACGCAACTGCAAAGACCTTCATCATAAACACATCATTCTGAATAACTTCATCAATAACAACCTTCCTGCATTCATCTATAATCTTGATCTTCATTGCCTCAACAACCAATACACAATCGCGTTATACAGAAGTTCATCACAACGATTCAAGCACGAACCGTATCAAATCCCGTAATTCACACATCTACAATAATATATTCAGAGTCTAAATCGCAGTAGGTTTGCGAACGCATCGAAGAGCAATCGGAGAAGAGATGAAACTGAAGTGAATTAGAAGCAAAGGAAAAGCGCACCTTACCTCCAGATTCCTGCGCATCCTCGCCAGTCTGAAGGAGCACCGGACTTTCTCCGGTCGGTAAACTCCTTGAAATCCCCTCTTCTTCATTTCGTGTGAATCGGTAGATAATAACGAACGGTTCGCAATGTAGTTTGTTTGAAGGCAACTCCTCCGCTGCCGACGTGAAGCAACGGTGCGGCGAAGACGTCGAGCGCCAGCATGGTTGATACGAATGGCAATATCGTGAGAGTGCGGATAGGTGAGTTGTGTGTGGTGGCTGAAGGACTTCTAGGGTTAACTTTAAATTCAGAATCTCAATGATGTTGTGAACCGGGTCTTACGCCCATCGTTAGTGCTGGTTTTACGTATACGTTACACCCTCCGTCCTACTCCCTCCGTCCCAAAATATAAGAGAAAAAATCAAAAACACACTTATTAAGAAAAGTAAAAACATAATAGTTTGACTAAGATTTTGTTGAAAAATATTGTTTTGAAAGATGTAAAAACAATTCTAATTGGTTGTTGGTTAAAGAAAAGATGAGAGAGAAAGCAAATTAAATGCAACTTGCATTTAATTTTATCTTGAAAAAGATGAAAGTTGATTTTTTCTCTTATATTTTGGAACAAGAAAAATGTACTTTTTTCTCTTATATTTTGGGACGGAGGGAGTATATTATAAGAAAAATTACTTTTTAGATATATTAAATAATTAATGTATCTGATTTATATATAGATCCGATACATTAATTATTTAATGTATCTAAAAATAATTTTTGCTTATAATATGAAACGGAATAGTATATTCTAAACACCCTCTAGTCCGTTCATGGTGATAAGGTCGTGGGCCTCACTACCGAGATTTATTTCATTCTCTTTCGCACCACCTTCTTTCAATTCTGCACCCCTAATTCTTTGTGCTGTTTTTTAATTAAATTTTGGGACAATTAGATTTAGGTTTTGGATTAATTTGGTTTTTGATATTTGATTGTGGATTTTTGACCTGGTTAATTGGATTTTAGATTATGGATATTTGATTTGATTAATTTGGATTTTAGAATAATTTCTGTTGAATTTTGGGAATTAAATCTTCATGTTATTTTTATTAGAAATAATGGTTCATGATTTTAGAGTTAATTGTTCATGTTTTTAGATATTTAAGGGTTCTTTGACTTTTTGGTATTAATGAGCTACTCGGTGAAATTTAAGTTTTCATGACTTTGATGGTTAATGGTGTTGTTAAGTTTAGATTGGAATTCTTGATAACTCTAATTAGGTATTGTTTCTCCTAGTTAGATTAGATTAGGACCTTAATTGTGGAATATTAATATTTTTTGTTGATATTGGAATTGAGAAGTCTCGTGAGTTTCCTGATGCATATCTTGAGTAATCCTTGATATTGATTTTGTTTCTTTGGCGACACTTGCGAATATTTTTCTTGATGATATTTGATGCTTGCCTTGTGATTGATATTGTTACATAACTTGACTTTCTTTTTGTGCTTAAGACTTGCTCTGTGCTTTGTGATTGAGTTGTCCTGTGTTTACTTGTGCTTTATACTCACATGTTCCCTTAGGGATTACTAGTCCAACTTAATTTCTAATTAAGTTTGGAGCAGAATAGACATTAGGCTCTCAATCCAAGCATGATAACATTAAGATAATTTCCCTTTCTCATCCAAACCTTAGGGTCACAATGCATGACAACACTTAGGATTCAGTTTTCTTTAGACCTTTCGCGCGTTTTCTTCGCTCTCTTAAACGAAAATCAAAACATGTAATAAATACGATGTGCATAGTGCGTCATGAGCCTTAAGTACGTAGAATAAGATGAGCGGTTGAATTTCTACCATCATCTTAGGTTACTTTGCTCGCGAGACGTTTAGATCGTTAGTGTCGCGGTGAGAATCGGATACCAAAGCTATCAGATTAGCTTGGCTCGCAATAATAAGATATCACCACCGAACTTTTATTTTATCCAAGGGAAGGGAGAAAAGATCGAACAAAAACCCTAAGTAAAATGCAAAGTAAAAAACAAGGCCTAAAGCTAAGCAAGAGAGAGATCAAAGGTACGGGAGTTGGTTATACTAAGGGAAGGTACTAGCACCCTAAGTATCTGTAGTACTCTACAGGAACCTCTTGAAATATTTGTGTTTTGGCTAAAATAGTTTGCTAAAGGTAAAGATGGGCAAAGAAAAGAGGAAAGGTGGAAAAAGAAAAAGGTAGCTTGCTAGGATCTCGCAATCCTATGCCTACGTATCCTTAATAGGAAGTCAGAGCAATCGTAGTTCAGAACTACGATGAAAAACAGTGTAAAAAAGAAAAGGTTGTGAAAAAAGAAAAGTGTGCTTGCCAAGGATTAAGGGTCTGTTTGGTTCAAATGAGGGGGAGGGGAGGGGAGGGATTTTAATGGAGGGAAGGGAAAGGGAGGGGAGGGGAGGGGAGGAATTATTTTTAATCAGATAAGTGTTTGGTTCAAAAGAGGGGGGGGGGGGGGGGAGGGGAGGGGAAGGGAGGGATTTTAATTAAAAATGTGTTTGGTTCAGGAGGGGAGGGGAGGGATTTTATTAATAATTTACATTTTTATCCTTATGATCTTATATAAGTGATATGATATTCAAATGTGAAAATTCATGCATGCTTTTTTTTGTGAAAAAATTTCTAATATTGATTGACTAAAAAATTATTTATTTATCTTATAACATTAAAAAATTGAGTACACTTGATTCAGATTATAACTCTTCAACATAAATTAAACTATATGCTGATAACAACGTTTAAAGCGTGATGAATCATCTAACAAAACAAATACATAAAATAAATTATTATTAAATATTAATGGTTTAAAATGTTTAATAAAATAAATGGTTTAAAATTTGATATAAAAGAAAATATGATATGATACATAATAAAATTAGAAGAAAAAAACAAATATAACTAATCATAATTTTTTTATAAAAGAAAAAAACTATAATGATTATGATTTATATTAAGTAAAAAACTATAAATAATTTGAAGTTGGAGAATAATTATAATAAATTGATGGAAGCAATCGAAAAAATACACAGAAGAGAAATAATAACACGAAAAAAAACGAATAATTTTGAAATAATAAAATTAAATTGAGGATATTTTAGTAAATATAATAATTTTTTAATTATCAAAACTCACTTTCCCTCCCCTCCCCTCCAAATCCCCCCAATTTGGAGGGAAGCAAAAAATGTGTTTTGGAGGGATATTGCTCCCCTCCCTTCCCTCCCCTCCCCTCCTAAAATTTGAACCAAACATATTTAATTAAAAATTTTCCCTCCCCTCCCCTCCATCAACTCCGAACCAAACACACCCTAAGACCCTTGTGCCTACGTATTCTCAAAAGGAACTTGAGAAATCAGAGCGTTCGTAGTTCGTGGAACTACGAGTTGCCAGGTTCTAAGAACCAAGAACAACAAAGACAGGTAAATAACAAACGAGGGACATGCACAATGACGAGAAGTCAACATACAATCCCTTCCCTTGGATTAGGTCAACAAGGATCAAAGAAAGCAACAGATACATGGAAACACATCAAGTAAACGACATCAAAGAATACACAACAGAAATACACGGAAAATCATCATGTAATCAACAAACAAAGATACACACATAATGCACATGGAAAATTATCATGGTAATCAGACAGTGAAAAGTCAATAGAAATACACGGAAAGCATATTGTAATCAGCAAATGAGATCATCAATATACATGGAAAATAATCATGCATAAATAGACAAAGATACGCGGCAAAGCATCGCGAGAAAATCCACAAACATACACAGAAGAACATTGTGTAATTCGTAAACACAGTACACGACAAAACATCGTGTAGAATCTACAGACAAAGAATACATACACTCAAGGCAAAGCATCGTGAAAACCAAACAGAAAGCACACGGCAAAACATCGTGTATAAAAAACAGACTGTCACAACAAATCATCGTGAAGAAGTAAACCGACAAACACATGGAGGATGATTACACAAATAATTAACTAATCTATTTAGCAATTAAAAGTAAATAATTAATTAATTAAAATCTAATCCACTACCAAACTAAATAATCAATTGATTAATTAATAAATCAAAAGAAATAGTAGTAGATGAAATTATAAAAAAAAAGAACATGAAAGAAGTGAGAATCATGGGGTACAAGAATTAACATGAGCCTAAAGAAAAGAAGAACAATTATCTGTCCCACTAATTAATTTATGTATAATTTTAAAAGAAATAAATATAAAAGAAACCTAATTAATTTAAATATTAGTATAAAATTATAAATGTTGGAAAAAAAAAGGAAAAAAAGAGATTGAAAAGAAACAAAGGGGCAGCGCCCCATTTTCTTAATGCACACAAGATTTATACACATCACACTCAAATACCTATAAATATTATTGCACACATACTTACACTCAAAATATATACACTTACTGTTAAATTGTAATTCATAGTGTGTCGAAACTAGCACGTGTCGAATTATCTAGGAGTGTCGAATTATGCATCTTAGATTAGATTTGATTGGATTCTATTTTGATTAGATTAGATTTTATATGATTTAGGTTAGATTTAATATTTTGGGCTTTTAGAGTTTTGGGCCTTTGTAAATCTAAATCTATAAATAGGGAGTTTCCCTTGTACATTAAAATACATTGAGAACAGTATTCACAGTTGCAGTTGCAGTGAAAGTTCAATATAATCAGAAATCCCACAGTTCGTGGGTATTACTTTTCTCCTCCAAATATTTCTCTTTTCTCTCATTCTCGTTTCTTGTTGTTAGTTTGTTCATCGTCTTCATTGCCATTGTGTATTGTTTGTGGGTTGGTGATCAATCTTGAGATCAAGATTGAAGCAAAATCATCATAGGGTGTGGTGAATTTCCAACATCTGGTATCAGAGCCTGGTTGCGATTCAAGGAGGAAAATCGTGATGGCTATGAATCATTCAAATGGGCACTTTCCGGCGACCCTACCAATTCTCAAGAAAGATAATTATGAGAATTGGTGCAAGCAGATCAAGGTGGTTTTCTGTTATCAAGATCTGTGGGATCTTGTGAAGGAAGGAGTAACACCGCTTGGGGGAAACGTGGCGGATCAAGAAAAGGCTGCACTCAAAGATTTGAAGAAGAAAGATTATAAAGCGCTGTTTATAATCCATCAATGTGTTGATCCAAATAACTTTGAAAAAGTTAGCGATGCAGAATCAGCAAAGGAAGCATGGGAGATTCTTGAAAAGTCGTTTAGAGGCGCAGAAAAGGTGAAAGAGGTGAGGTTACAAACTCACAAGAGAACCTATGAATTGCTTCAGATGGAAGACAACGAAAGTATTACAGATTTCTTCACCAGAGTCACAAAACTGGTGAATCAAATCAAATTATGTGGAGAAACGCTGACGACGAAAGCAGTAGTCTCAAAGATTTTGAGATCGTTGGCTCCTAAGTTCGACCATGTGGTAGTAGCCATAGAAGAGTCGAAAGACTTGTCAGTATTGACGAAGGAAGAGCTTCAAGGGACGCTTGAGTCTCAGGAACAAAGGATGGCTGAAAGAGCTGCAGGAAAGTCGAAAAGTGATATGGCCTTGCAGGCGCAGTCAGAAAAGGAAAGGAAAGGCAAAGGAAACGTGAATGGCAACAAAGATAGAGGAGGCGGTAATTCGACTCAGAAGAAACCTTGGAACCAAGGTAACCAAAGAGGTGGTGCTGCAGGTAGAGGAAGAGGTGGTGGTCGAAAGCCAGACAAAAGTCACATTCAATGTTTCAATTGTCAGAAGTATGGCCATTATGTTAATAACTGTCCAGAAAAGAAGAAAAATCAAGAAACTGATGCAAATCTGGCGAAGCATAATGAAGAAGAGACGTTGCTGATGGTCACAACGAAAGATGAAGAGAGATTCCAAGATCAGTGGTACTTGGACTCAGGATGCTCATCACACATGACTGGAAGGAAAGATTGGTTTGTCAACATGAAGCCCTCGTCGAAGAACACAGTGAAGTTTGCAAATGACAACACTCTAGCAGCTGAAGGTGTTGGTGATGTTCTGATTATGAGGAAAGATGGCAAAAGATCAACAATTTCCAATGTGTTGTACATTCCAGGCATGAAGAGTAATTTGCTCAGTATAGGGCAGCTGGTCGAAAAGAACTACAAGGTAGTTGTCGAAGACAAGATGATGAGAGTTCTCGACGCAGGTGGTAGGTTGATCTTGAAGGCTCCAATGTCTCAGAATAGGACCTTCAAGATTGAACTCAATGTGATGGAGCACAAGTGTCTAGCAACAGCAGCCAGCAGAGATGAGTGGTTATGGCACTTTCGACTAGGCCATCTCAACTTCAATGACATCAGAGAACTGAAGAGAAGAAATATGGTTTCAGGATTACCAGAAATCGACATTCCTTGTGAAGTCTGTGAAGAGTGTGTTCAGTCGAAACAACACAAGAATAGCTTCAACAAGGATGCAGGAAGGAAGTCGAAGGCAATACTTGAAGTCATATACTCTGATGTATGTGGTCCAATCCAGGTGGATTCGATTGGTGGCAACAGATATTTTGTCACGTTTATAGATAATTTCAGTCGAAAGTTATGGACCTACCTCATCAAGAAGAAAAGTGATGTGTTTGAGGTATTTGTCAGATTCAAATCCATGGTCGAAAGACAGAGTGGCCGAAGGTTGAAAACTCTGAGAACTGATGGTGGTGGAGAATATGTGTCGAAAGAGTTCGATGCATTGTGTAGAAAAGAAGGGATTGTGCATGAGGTGGTGCCACCCTACACTCCACAGCAGAATGGGATTGCAGAACGCAAGAACAGAACCATCATGAACATGGTAAGAAGTATGTTGAATGGAAAGCATCTACCCAAAGAATTATGGGGAGAAGCAGTTTCGACAGCAACGTATATTTTGAACAGATGTCCGACGAAGAAGCTTGAAGGAGTCACACTAGAAGAATGTTGGTCTGGTGACAAGCCTAGTCTCAGTCACTTGAAAGTGTTTAGATCTATAACACATAGACATGTGCCAGATTAGTTGAGAAGGAAGCTTGATGACAAGTCGAATCAGATGATCTTGATAGGATATCATTCGACTGGAGGTTACAAGTTGTTCGACCCAGTGAATAAGCAGGTAGTGATCAGCAGGGACATGATCATAGATGAGCTTAAAGAATGGGATTGGAAAGAGAAAGCCAAGAAGGATTCAGTGAGAATCTCATGTGAAGAACCAGCCACTGAAGTCGAAAGAGAAGTTCGACAGGAACCAGTTACAGATGAAGCAGGTTCGAGCAGACCTCGACGAACAAGACACATGCCTGCAAGGTTGTAAGAATGTGTAATTACATCAGATGACGTGGTCGATGAAGAGGGTGAGCTGGTACATTATGCTTTCTACGCAGATGTCGAACCAGTCAATGCAGCTGAGGCATTGAAAGATTCGAAGTGGGTGAAAGCAATGAATGAGGAGTTAGAGTCCATCGAAGTCAACAACACTTGGTCACTTGTCGAATTGCCTCAAGGCAAGAAGGCAATTGATGTTAAGTGGGTTTACAAGGTAAAGGTGAATCCTAGAGGGGAAGTAACTCGACACAAGCCGAGACTTGTGGCAAAAGGATTTCTTCAGAAGGAAGGAATCGACTTCGATGAAGTGTTCGCACCTGTTGCTAGGATCGAAACAATTAGGTTGGTTGTTGGTCTAGCAATTATGAACAATTGGCACACATGTCAGATGGACGTGAAGTGTGCATTCCTTAATGGTCCCCTAGATAAAGAAGTTTATGTCGCACAACCAGTTGGGTATGTGATACGAGGCAAAGAAGGAAAGGTGTACAGGCTGCATAAAGCCCTGTATGGACTTAAGCAAGCTCCAAGAGCTTGGAATAAGAAAATCGACAGCTTCTTAAGGGAAAAGGAATTTGTGAAGTGTACGACAGAGCATGGAGTATATCTAAGAAGAAGCAATGGCGAATTACTTATACTATGTCTCTATGCCGATGATTTGTTGATAGCAGGAAGTTGCAAGAAGGAGATCGAAGATTCAAACATGATCTAAGTGAGGAGTTTGAAATGTCAGACTTAGGAAATCTCTCATATTTCCTTGGCATCGAATTCTACAAGACTAGTAGAGGTTTGATGATGCACCAACGAAGATATGCAGGCGAAATACTCAAGAGATTTGAGATGCAAGATTGCAACTCGACTTCGACTCCAACTGAGACCAGACTGCAACTGTCGAAGGATCCAGACGAAGATGATGTCGACCCAACCCAATACAGAAGACTTATTGGGTCACTTAGATACCTTTGTCACACAAGGCCTGACTTAGCATACAGTGTTGGTATGGTAAGTAGATTCATGCAGAAGCCAAAGGTATCACACCTAACAACGACAAAGAGGATACTGAGGTATCTAAAAGGGACTCTTGACTATGGCATTTTATTTCCTGCAGCTGATGAAGGGAAAGAATGCAAGTTAGTGGGATACACAGACTCTAGCTGGTGTAGTGATGCAGAGGATAGAAAATCCACAGCTGGATATGTGTTTTTGTTAGGTGGTGCATCAGTTGCTTGGAGTTCGAGAAAGGAGCCAGTAGTGGCATTGTCATCATGCGAAGCAGAATACATAGCTGTTTCTCTTTGTGCATGTCAAGCAACTTGGATGGTGAACTTGGTCGAAGAGATTACAGGGAAGAATCATGGAGCAATTACCATGAAGATCGACAGCATGTCAGCTATCAATTTGGCGAAGAATCCAATAGCTCACGGTCGAAGCAAGCACATCGAAATAAGGTTCCATTATCTTTGAGAGCAGGTAGCAGAAGGGAAGATGAATTTGGAACACTGCAGAACTGAGAATCAGATTACAGATATCATGATGAAGGGAGTGCAGGTCGAAGTATTCAAGAAGCTAAGATCAATGATGAATGTAGATAGTTTAGACACAATGAATTAGGTGGTGTGTTAAATTGTAATTCATAGTGTGTCGAAACTAGCATGTGTCGAATTGTCTAGGAGTGTCGAATTTTGCATCTTAGATTAGATATGATTGGATTCTGTTTTGATTAGATTAGATTTTATATGATTTAGATTAGATTTAATATTTTAGGCTTTTAGAGTTTTGGGCCTTTGTAAATCTAAATCTATAAATAGGGAGTTTCCCTTGTACATTAAAATACATTGAGAACAGTATTCACAGTTGCAGTTGCAGTGAAAGTTCAATATAATCAGAAATCCCACAGTTCGTGGGTATTACTTTTCTCCTCCAAATATTTCTCTTTTCTCTCATTCTTGTTTCTTGCTGTTAGTTTGTTCATCGTCTTCTTCATCGTCTTCATTGCCATTGTGTATTGTTTGTGGGTTGGTGATCAATCTTGAGATCAAGATTGAAGCAAAATCATCATAGGGTGTGGTGAATTTCCAACACTTACTACACATACAACTTTAGCACTTATATATACACACATTTTATTATTTTTTTTCCAAAAGCCATGGCCATACATTTTAAGACATGTGACTCACTAAATAATGATAAAACTCTAATGCATAGAAATCACATGTTAACTTTCAGCAAGATTGAAAAAATGACATCCCAAAAACAAGCTTCAATTACTCATTTTAACAACATGCAATTACCACCAATTCAATTCAAACAAGAAACTATAATGCTCCAGCCCACATTATAATCTTACACTAACATGATGAATGTGCATGATAAAAACTTCATGCAAAAAATATGCAAGTATCATTAGTGCCAACATCAACATACTTCTCACTTGCAAAAAAAAAGCCATGGTGTATCTTCATGAGAGAGAAAAAAAAATGTATGTGCAAAATATTGTCTCAAGCTATTTTTATCAGATTTTCAAAAAAAGTGGAGTATGACATTTTAAATAAAACCAAACATAAATGATACTAAATGCTTTGAAACAATGTCGATTTAAAAAAAAAAAATATAACATCCAGTTAAACAACAATTTTAAAATCAAAAGAAAGAGTAACCTCATACTCCTTATCAGGCGCTACATTACTTGGAGAGAAAGCACCGTGAATAATATTTAAGGGTTTCTTAATACACCATCTATGTTTCTTAGACACCACGTGAAATTTCATTTTTGCCTTCAATTTTCGGATGTGCAAATTTGAACGCACCGTTTTTTTAAAATTTTCCAGTTTTTTCCAGATGTGCACATCCGGAAGAATTCCTGATCTGCAAATCCGGAAAAAAATCAAAAGAATTCCATAAAATCATTTTCTTCTAAATATAATTAAATCCAATATAATTAAAATCCAACATAATTAAAATTAATATGATTTTTTCAATATAATTAAATCTAATTTAATTAAATCCAATATAATTAAAATTAATATGAATTTTTTTCTAAATGATTAATATGGTATTTACTTCTAAATTATTTTTTGGGTTAATAGTCATTTACCCCCTGCAATATATGCGACTTTTGATTTACCCCCTTTAAAAAAATAATTTTGGATTACCCTCTGAAATTTTAAAAGGGTTAATACCTATTTTCACCCCTGCCATATGGGCGTGTTTTGAAAAACCCCCATGCGAAAAAAATAGTTGCAAGACTGACCTTAACAAATTTTAAAAGTTTTGATTTAAACCTTTATCAGGCCACATCATCAAAAATACTAATGTGGCATCCATTTTTTTTAATTTTTAATTGGAACATATTGCCACATCAATTAATTAGGAATTGCAATGACTCTTTTACCCTCAGCACTTTTCTTAACAAAATATCCAGATTTTTGCACATTTGGGAAATGTCTCATTTCAAACCCTAACTATTAGGGTTCTTCATCTTCATCTTCCTTAGGGTTCTTTAATTTCGTTCGTAACTCAACTGCAGAAGTCATATCGTTTGCATTCCAACATCCGAAAGAGTTCTTGTAACAAAATATCTAGAAGTTTGATTTTGAAAGGTACATACTATTCTCAAAGTTTCTATTCTCATCCAAGTACAATAATGTGGTCCCAAGTGAATATCTTTCTAACAATATGTACGGTTTATTCTTTGTATTCTGCAGATATGGGCGTGTTTAGTTTAATATTTCACCATAGGGGAAATTTTGTTCAAGACAGTCATACGTATTATAGAGGGGGTAGGGAGACAATTGTTGAAGGGCTGGACGAAGATAAATGGAGCTTTTTTGAAGCTGTTAGTCTGGTTAAAGATTGGGGATATGAAGGTTTCAGGCTTTGGAGAAAGATTCTTCATATGGACGAAGGTTTTACAAATGTTGTTGATGATGCACAAGCTGTAGAAATTGCAAAGCATTGCATGTCTTGTAAGGTTGATGGACATCTATGGGTAGAGCATGGTGTAAAAGACATGATGACCAAGGTGCTTCATCCTGATGTGGATGACTTCATACCTTCTAGTGAAGATGATAACACTGATTCTGATGTTGATGTTGGACAATGTTTCGATGACAGTGAAGAGGAAAGAGCATGTGAAGTAGAAGAAGAAGAATTTGAACAAGTGCAGGTAGATTATCCAGCTAGTGGGAATAGGGTGGATGTCAATGGAAAATCACTGAGAGTCAAGCTTTGTGCATCCAAGGATCCAAAGAAGATGAAATCAAGGAGCAAGGTAAAGAATCTGAATCTTTTGGTGCCCAAAAGGGTCTTAGGATCCTGTTCACAGAGGAATGCAACAAACTGTGAAGATGTGGATTATGCTAGCGAGGAACTTTATATTTCAGATGCTGATGAAAGTCACATGGATGACAAACCTACTAAGCCAAAGTATGAGAAGTTCAGATCAGAGCTGCTTAACAAAGACTTTCAATTCAAATTAGGTATGGAGTTCAAATCTCTTTCTGAATTTAAAGATGCTATTAGAGAATGGTCAGTTTTAAATGGTAGGGAGTTAACTTTTGTTAAGAATGAGAGTTATAGGGTTAGGGTTGAGTGCAAGGGCAAATGTGGTTTTTTAGCCTTGTGTAGCAAAGTGTGGGATAGGTACACTTATCAGATAAAGACTTGGGTGGGGACCCACACATGTGCTAGGGTATTAAATAACAAGTTTGCAGATTCCAAGTGGGTCTCTAAGTTAGTGATTGAAAATAGGAAATCACAAGGGAAAGTAAAAGTTTCTGAGATAATGTCTGAACTAAGACAGAAATATTCAGTAGGCATAGCCAAAGGGAAAGCTTGGAGAGCTAGATGTATGGCAGAGGAAATAATTGAAGGAGACGCAAAGGAACAATATAATATGTTATGGAGTTATGCAGCTGAGTTGAGAAACCACTGTGCTGGGAATACAGTCAAGATAAGTATTGAGAGACCACATCCAACACTACCACCAAGATTTGGGAGATTTTATTTCTGTTTTGATGGATACAAGAAAGGGTTTACCAAGGGTTGTAGACCCTTTATAGGGGTAGATGGATGTCATCTTAAGACACAATATGGAGGACAATTATTAATTGTTGTAGCAAGGGACCCAAATGACCAATATTATCCTTTGGCATTTGGTGTGGTGGAGATTGAGACAAAGGAAAGTTAGAGATGGTTTATACAATTGCTTATGGAAGACATAGGAGAGGAGAGAAAGTATGTTTTTATTTCAGACCAACAAAAGGTACATAGTGTGATATGTTATGCATTTTTATGAAGTTAATATGTTTATAGATTCAAACTAATGTTATATTGTTTTGTTGTTTGTGTGCTTCTGGTTTTAGGGTCTTGTTAGTGTCTTTGAGGAGATGTTTGAGCAAATTGAACACAGGGTTTGCTTGAGACACTTGTATGCAAACTTCAAGAAGAAATTTGGTGGTGGAGCTGCCATTAGGGACCTTTTAATGGGGGCTGCAAAAGCAACATACTTCCAGGCTTGGGAGAAGAAGATGAATGAGCTTAAACAACTTGATAAGAAGGCATGGGATTGGTTAATGGGAGTGCCAACAAACTCAGAGTAGCTGAAACATACTTCCATCTTGCTTGTAATATCACTCTCAATCTTCCTTATCAGTTGAACTGCTTCTACATCAGAGTAGCTGAAAAACTCATCATCCCAGTGAAATGCGTTGCAATCGTCACCTTTACCCCAAAACTTACATTTCCAATATTTTCTCCCAGGGTTTGAAACCGATTTTGATACAAACATCTTCATGGAGACATTGTGGCCACATTTGGGAGTTACTCTTCCATTGGAAGATAAGCTTGAGTTAGACGAAAATGGTTGACTATTGTAACTGGAATTCATTGACGAAAACGAAAAAAGAAGAAAACGGATAGGGTAGGGCAAACGATGGAGAAGACGGCGCAGACGATGGGGGTAGGGCAAACGACGGAGAAGAAGGCGCAACAAAGGATTTGAACGTAGAAGAAGATAGGTTAGGGTTTTTGTTAAGAAAAGTGCTGAGGGTAAAAGAGTCATTGCAATTCCTAATTAATTGATGTGGCAATATGTTCCAATTAAAAAATTAAAAAAATGGATGCCACATAAGTATTTTTGATGATGTGGCCTGATAAAGGTTTAAATCAAAACTTTTAAAATTTATTAAGGTCAGTCTTGCAACTTTTTTTTTTGCAGGGGAGTTTTTCAAAACACGCCCATATGGCAGGGGTGAAAATAGGTATTAACCCATTTTAAAATTCTAAGTCTTTTTCTCCCCAGGTAGAAAAATTACCCCCTGTAAAATATTTTTTTTTTATTTACCCCCTGGTTTTTACACGCTTAGGGGGTACCCCAAAATTTTAGGGGGTAATCCAATTTTTTTTTTTTTAAAGGGGGGTAAATCAAAAGTCGCCTATATTGCAGGGGGTAAATGACTATTAACCCTTATTTTTTTTATATTGAAAAAATTAATTAATTTATATTGGATTTAAAATTATATGGTATTTACTTCTAAAATTGGATTTAATTATATTGGTATTTAAAATGATATGATATTTACTTCTAAATTATATGGTATTTACTTCTAAATTATAATTAAAATTATATGGTATTTACTTCTAAATTATAATTAAAATTATATGGTATTTACTTCTAAAATTAATTTAATTATATTGGATTTAGTTATATTGAAAAAGTCATATTAATTTTAATTATATTGGATTTTAATTATATTGGATTTAATTATATTAAAAAAATGATATTAATTTTAATTATATTGGTTTTAATTATATTGGATTTAATTATATTTAGAAGTAAATAATTTTATGAAATTCTTTTGATTTTTCCAGATTTGCAGATCAGGAATTCTTTCGGATGTGGACATCCGAAAAAAACTGAAAAATTTTAAAAAATAAGAAATTGCCTAATATTTTGAGAGAGATTTGATTATGTAAGGGTGAAGAAGAACAAAGCCATGGAGGTTGTTTTATTAATGTCTTCCTGTATTACCTTTTTTTATGGATCTCAAAATAGAGTTCTCAAAAGAGAAAAAGTGAGAAAAAATCTTTGTTTTGGTTTTTGTGTAGCGCCTATATGTATGGTGTGTGGTATGCTTTACTATTTTTTTATTTTTAATATATTGAACTCAAATATTATGATTCAAACTTGCTGTACGTGTACCTCTATGCTATGCTCTATCACTATATTACTATAAAATGAAGAAAAAAAATAAAATACCTTTTAAAAACTTAATAATTAAGGATTACTATAAAAGGATAAGAAACAAACTTTATATTATTAAAAAAAAGAATAAATAAAAAAAATATTTAAACCTAAATACATAAATAAATAAATAATCTAAGTAGATTAAAAATATTTTTATTTAAAAATAAAAATAAAAACTGGATTAAAATGAATAATTAGTTCGATATCGAAGTGTTCGAAAAAATAAAAAGAATGCACCAAAATGATTAGCGCGAAATATACGTATAGGAAAAATACAGCGTTTGGTCAAATTTCGAAATAAATTTTACCCTGTTAAATAGCATAAACTATCCAAAATGCGACCGAAAAGTGGTCGAAAAATTTAAATGAGCACGCCAGGTTAAACTACGAAAAATGTAGATTAATATGACTGACATTCGCAGGCTCGATTTTAAAATTTTCCGTCTACTGATTTTATGCACAGTTGACTTTTGGTTTGACCGATTCGGCTGTAATTCCAACAAGTTTATTCCAGCTAATAAATTGGGTATTATGCAAGATGAAAGGGAGGATAGGCTACGCAAACGATGCAAAATGAGGCGAGATCTTACGGTTAAAATTAGGGTATGATAGATGCCCCTATTTAATTTTCTTCGATCCGGAGATGTGAAGATAGAAATCATCGTCTCGACAGGATCAGAGAGACTTAAATACAAACATGCGCAATTTTTTTGGCCCTAAGATACCGCAAAAATGCTTATGATATGATATGAATGCAAGACTCGACGTTCTATGGGGAATGAAACCACAAAAGACAAATAACTGCTGGAAAAAAACGAACAGACAACAAAGGGAATATCACAAGAGAATAAATAACAAAAAGATAAAACTGAGGAAAAAAAGATATTATGGAAATCCTTCGAAGAGTATCCAGTAATACTTGAAAGGAGAGGGACAAACCCTAAATAGAGATACAGACATCCGAAAAAGCATCGGATGCAGAAGGTAACACATTCGAGAAAATAAATCAGAAACATCTAGAAAAGCATAAATAAATTTATTGGGAAAAAGGATCACAGTCATCTGAAGTTTCGTCAGAAATGCGTTGAAAAAAACTCTGGAAAAGAATAGTAACAACCATCAAAGTCATTTAGAAGAAAGTTGAATGAAACTCTAGAACATAAGTAGGCATCCATCGGAGATATTCAGAATAACATTGAATAAGCTCCATTGGGGAATCAACAGTCATCATCCATGAATGGAACTGGATAGAAAAGAGTCACAACATTCAGAAGATCATTGAATGAGGTGAGGAGAATTCTGGAAAATACAATAGGGACATTCAGGCAAACATCGAATAAACTCCGGAACACATGAAAACATCAGAGACATCCAAAAAGCATTGAAAGAACTATGGAAAACATCAGAGACATTCGAAAAAACATCGAATAAACTTCAGAACACATGAAAACATTAGAGACATCCAGAAAAGCATTGAATGAACTCTGGAAAACATCAGAGACATTCGGAAAAACATCGAATAAACTCCGGAATACATGAAAACATCAGAGACATCCAGAAAAACATTGAATGAACTCTGGAAAACATCAGAGACATTCGGAAAAACATCGAATAAACTCCGGAACACATGAAAACATCAGAGACATCCAGAAAAGCATTGAATGAACTCTGGAAAACATCAGAGACATTCGGAAAAACATCGAATAAACTCCGGAACACATCTAGAGAAGCATTGGATGAAGAATGGAAAGAGACTTGAAAATATTCAGTAGCTGTTAACCAAAGTCAGAAATAAATTGAAGACATCTAGAAGAGCATTAGATGGAGACAATGATTTTGAAGATACATCCGAAACATTTAGAAAACCATTAAATGTATAGGAAAAGATTTTGAAGACATATTTGAAAGAACGTCAGATAAACAACATCGTATCTGGAAACATCAGATAAACAAGGTTATATCTGGAAGAACGTCAGATAGACACAAAGGGGTTTTTGGAAAAATATCAGAAACAAAGTCGTATCTGGAAGAACATCAGATAGACATAAAGGAGTTCTGGAAAAACATCAGAACATAAGACACATCTGGAAAATCATCAGACGGTAAAAGAAATGAAATTCTGGAAGCGCATCAAAATTACAAAGATATATATATCTGGAAACTCACTGGGGAGTAAAACAAATTCTAGAAGGGTATCAGAATCACGATGGAAATATCTAAAAAATTACAAGGGAAAATCTGGAAAAACATCAGATAAGTTCTAGAAGAACATCAGAACAAAAGACTCAATCTGGAAAAATATCAGAGAGACATACACATCCGGTACAACTTCGGGTAGATTCTGGAAAAGAGTCAGAATCAAAGGGAAATATCTAGAAAAACATCAGATAGGTTCTGGAAAAACATCAGAATAAAAGACTCAATCTGGAAAAACATTAGAGAGAAAAACATATGTGACAAAACTCAGATAGATTCTAGAAAAGTGTCAGAATCACAAAGGAATATCTGGAAAAACATCAGATAGGTTCTGGAAAAACATCAGAAAAGACTCAATCTAGAAAAACATCAGAGAGACAAACATATCCGGTAAAACCTCGGAAAGATTCTAGAAAAGCATCAGAATCAAAGGGAAATATCTGGAAAAATGTCAGATAGGTTCTGGCAGAACATCAGAACAAAAGACTCAATCTGGAAAAACATCAGAGAGACAAGGGAATATGTGACACCCAAGAATGACATTGGGCGCAAAAGAGGAACAGACATATCCGAAAAAACAATCGGATAAGAAAGGTCATATCTGGAAGAACGTCAGATAGACACGACAGGATCTGTTTGGTAGGTGCCAATGAGTTGGACTTTGACCATAAGGTAGAACGTTGATAACGACACAACCTCGGAAAAATGCAAATGAGGATGAAACACTCTTGCTATGTAATGGTATATGAATTATACCATGATATATGATCAAATGCAAATGCTGATGTCGACAACATGGTTCGACTCTTTTGGGGAGAAGACAATACTAGAAGACTGATTCCTCAACACGGAGATCACTGCCATTTTGCCTGGGAACTAAAGATGCTATTATTGAACACATCTCTGCCACACTAGTAAACTGTATCAAGTTGATCCTTAGAGGAAGGATGGAGAGCTGTTTGGGGATTCTTCACGTAAATTGCCCCAGACTAGCTGACTGTTGTAGACGAACTGATCATTGCTTCAACTTGAATGATTCTGGAAATAATTGCTTTACTGTGCGCTTGGAAGGCTTACCCTAACACGAGTCTTGAAAGATCCTGGATAAACCAATTCTGAGAAGGACTTGCCCCTAATAGGATCACCGACCAAGTTTCTCAACTGTTTGAAAATTCCTTGAGAAGAAAGCTAGTTTGCAAACAAAAGTGTTCATTCAAACATGGTAAACTTAATGCAAAAATTCATGCAATTTTTGAAATCAAAACCATTTTTGGAAGATGCAAAATACATGAGTCACATGTCAAAAACACGGTGGTTTAAGACATTTAAAAGTGAAAGGTAAAGAAAAGGCGTCGTGTCAAAACAATTTATTTGCAAAGATTGTTTTGGAGTCAGTTTATGCAACCTTGCTATAGTATGCTTTCAAAATAACCTTGCTTCAGTTAGGTCTTTCGAGAGTTGTAATGTGGACTGGTTCGCGGTTATGAAACAAAGGATAAAGGCTCAAAGTTTATTTACACCCACCCAATCTTCATGATGATCTTCAGTATTACGCTCAGTTAACTCAGACTATACGCTCAGGTTCCCAAGGATTGGAAATTGCACTGATGTTAGTGATGATGATGGTTCAGAAATCAATGGACTCTTGAGATGGCAGTCACTGCTTCCTTACAACATTTGGCTGTTTTTGTTATTGAGGATTTCCATGGTGAGGATTTAAAGATCTCCTATGTTATTATCCCTAACTTTTTCCTGAACTGTTTCTTTTGACGCTTACAGTCAGCGGGATGCCCCAGTTTTGCCTAAGTCTCCTTCATAGGTTTTGACTTAGCGGGATTTAAAAATGATTTTTTTAGAAGGAAGGTGACTGCCAGGCTTAATGATTACGGTGAACCATCATCGGATTTTTGGCTTGAAAAACATCTTCAACACTTGCTTGTTATTTGCAAAGGAAAACTTGTGAATGCAACCTTTGTATGAAAGGTGTCTTGCACGAACGTACATCCAAGTTAACTGAGAACTACCCATCCCAAGGTTAAGATCACAGATTTTTTGTGAAGAAAGAAACTCCAACTTCTAGGATCGAAGGGTTTGACAAGGGAATAACTTCCTTATTTCTCCAGTGTTTAGCGGAATTGAAACAATGCCTTACATCGTCAGCAAAATTTATTTGAAAGTATACCAAAAATTATGGGTATTACGTTTTCGTCATCCTCCCTCCAATCTTTGCACAATCAAAAGAAAGTGGAAAAGAGATAAAATATTTTTTGAAAAGGAAAGCATAAAGATGTAAATAATAAACAAAATGAATTGAATCAAAAGTTGCAATGCTCATTTCATTAACATGAAAGTACAAACATAAATTAAAAGCAAACAACTAATACAAATAAAGAAAATGAAAACAACAAGAAACATGGCCTAGTGACTAATCAGTAACAAGGATGAGTTGTCTTGTCTGAAACACTGGATTTTAGGAAGATAGTCTGCTGAAGTCGACTGAAGCTTCACTTGTCATGCCCTGGCAGAGGATTGTTCTGGAAATTCTGTGTTCGAAGTTAGCTTTGGTCTTGTATCGGCGTCGAGGAATTAGCTTGACGACTGACAGAAGACTCAAAAGATAGACAACTGGGAATGAGTTGTTGGACGAACAGACGCATGCAATGAATCATGCAAAGATGCAAATGATATGCAATGCGATGCAACACAAGATGCAGAACACAGACAACAGGATCAAAGGTTCGAGATCAGAACATGGAGTCTGGGTAAAGAACCCACCACATGGTGTGCACTAGGGGTTAAACACCTGCATAACGGGTTCTAACAAAGTTCCCAGAGTCATTGATCCATCTTTTGGATATTACTAACACCCCAATTACTCGGGAATCAGTAATATTCTCAAGAGAACCTCGTCTGAGTGTAGTAGCGCAAATCAACTACTTCGGGTTTACACCCTCATAGTCACCGCACTACATCTTAGAAGGCCAAGTGGGGTAAATGGGTAAATAAATGCCCTCAGTCTCACGGGCTCCTAGGTCGAAAGTAATAGTGCATTCACGATGGCTTTTTCAACACTACTACTCTCAAGAGGGCAAAGCAATAATCAGATACCAAAGCTATTGGATTAACTTGGCTCGCAATAATAAGATATCACCACCGAACTTTTATTTTATCCAAGGTAAGGGAGAAAAGATCGAACAAAAACCCTAAGTAAAATGCAAAGCAAAAAGCAAGGCCTAAAGCTAACCAAGAGAGATCAAAGGTACATGGGTTAGTTATACTAAGGGAAGGTATTAGCACCCTAAGTATCTGTAGTACTCTACAAGAACCTCTTGAAATATTTGTGTTTTGGCTAAAATTGTTTGCTAAAGGTAAAGATGGGCAAACAAAAGAGGAAAGGTGGAAAAAGAAAAAGGTAGCTCGCTAGGATCTCGCAATCCTATGCCTACGTATCCTTAATAGGAAGTCAGAGCAATCGTAGTTCAGAACTACGATGAAAAGGGGTGTAAAAAAGAAAATAGTGTAAAAAAGAAAAAGTTGTGAAAAAAGAAAAGTGTGCTCGCCAAGGATTAGGGGCCGTTGTGCCTACGTATTCTCAAAAGGAACTTGAGAAATCATAGCGTCTGTAGTTCGTGAAACTACGAGTTGCCAGGTTCTAAGAACCAAGAACAACAAAGACAAGTAATGAACAAACGAGGGACATGCACAATGACGATAAGTCAACATACAATCCCTTCCCCTGGATTAGGTCAACAAGGATCAAAGAAAGTAACAGATACATGGAAAAACATCACTTAAACGACATCAAAGAATACACAACAGAAATACACGAAAAAACATCATGTAATCAACAGACAGAGATACATACAAAATACACATGGAAAAATACCATGGTAATCAAACAGTGAAAAGTCAACAGAAATACACGGAAAAACATCATGTAATCAGCAAATGAGATCAACAATATACATGGAAAAACATCATGCATAAACAGACAAAGATACGCGGCAAAACATCGCGAGAAAACCCACAAACATACACGAAAGAACATCGTGTAATCCGTAAACACAGTACACGGCAAAACATCGTGTAGAATCTATAGACAAAGAATACATACACTCACGACAAAGCATCGTGAAAACCAAACAGAAAGCACACAGCAAAGCATCGTGTATAAAAAACAGACAGTCACGGCAAAATATCGTGAAGAAGTAAATCGGCAAACACATTGAGGATGATTACATAAATAATTAACTAATATATTTAGAAATTAAAAGTAAATAATTAGTTAATTAAAATCTAATCCACTACCAAACTAAATAATCAATTTATTAATGAATAAATCAAAAGAAATCGTAAAAATGAAATTAAAAAAAAGAGAACATGAAAGAAGTGAGAATCATGGGGTACAAGAATTAATATGGTCCTAAAGAAAAGAAGAACAATTATCTGACCCACTAATTAATTTATGTATTATTTTAAAAGAAATAAATATCAAAGAAACCTAATTAATTTAAATATTAGTATAAAATTATAAATGTTAGAAAAAAAAAAAGATTGAAAAGAAACAAAGGGGCAACGCCCCATTTTCTTAATACACACAAGATTTATACACATCACACTCAAATACCTATAAATATTATTGCACACTTACTTACACTCAAAATATATACACTTACTACACATACAACTTTAGCACTGATATATACACGCATTTTATTATTTTTTCTCAAAAGCCATGGCCATAAATTTTAAGACATGCGACTCACTAAATAATGATAAAACTCTAATGCATAGCAATCACATGTTAACTTTCAGCAAGATTGGAAAATGACATCCCAAAAACAAGCTTCAGTTACTCATTTTAATAACATATAAATATGCAAGTCTCATTAGTGCCAACATTATACTCTCCAAATTTATCATCTTACACTAAAAATATGCAAGTCTCATTAGTGCCAACATTAACATGCTTCTCACTTACAAAAAAAGCCACGGTGTATCTTCATGAGAGAGAAAAAAAAAGTATGTACAGAATATTGTCTCAAGCTATTTTTATCAGATTTTCAAAAAAAAAAAAAAAGTGGAGTATGATATTTTAAATAAAATGAACATAAATGATACTAAATGCTTTGAAACAGTGGTGATTTTGTTTTTTAAAATAACATCCAGTTAAACAACAATTTTAAAATCAAAAGAAAGAGTAACCTCATACTGCTTATCAGGCACTTCATTGCTTGGAGAGAAAGCACCATGAATAATATTTTGAGAGAGATTTGATTGTGTAAGGGTGAAGAAGAACAAAGCCATGGAGGTTGTGTTATTGATGTCTTCTTGATTATGTAAGGGTGAAGAAGGACAAAGCCATGGAGGTTGTGTTATTGATGGATCTCAAAAGAGAGTTCTCAAAAGAGAAAAAGTGGGAAAAAGTCTATGTTTTGGTATTTGTGTAGCCAGTGGCGGATCTTCCATAAAAAAATAGAGGGAGCCGTCATTGTTAATTAATATATTATAATTAAAAACTATCATATATATATATATATATATATATATATATATATATATATATATATATATATATATATATATATATATATATATAATAAATTAATACAACAAAAATAACATATATGTATATTTAAAATTAATTTTATCAAATTTAAAATTGAATGAGAGTTTGAGATTCATAAATATTTCATTCTTAAAAATCACTTTATAGTATGAATAGTTGTGTTATGAATTTAGTGTGGTCACCCCCCTAACGAGTAATGGTGGTTGTCCATATGATTTATTAATTTATATTACCTACTATAAAATTGGTTAATTTTCACCTACTAAAAAAATAAGTGATTTATTTAAAATCATATAGTAAATCATAAGACTTGTAAATTATGCTTGTTATATGTTTATTAATTTACAAATACTAATTAATGATGTTGTAATTTACTCTTATTAAAAATTTGACTAAAATTTTCACAAACCTCTGTAAAATATAAATTATATAATTTTTTAAAATAATATTAAGTCTTGTTTCAATAAACTATACATTGTATATAAAATATAGTATGTCACTCATTTCAACCTACTGATAAAATATTGTTTGTTTTTTACGGTTTAAATATCTGAAATAAAGTATTAAAAAATAATATTAATACAACAATAAATAATAAATATTATAAAAGTAAATGGTTTGTACTCAATCACACGTCAATTAAACGTTTCGCACTAGACGAAAATGCAAACCTTACAAATTACAATAAATTTTTAAATGACTGCATAATACCATTATAAATAACATTAATTTTTGTGAGGGGTGCCGTGGCCCACCCCTGCTCCCACCAAGATCCGCCACTGTGTGTAGCGCCTATATCTATGGTGTGTGGTATGCTTCACTATTTTTTTATTTATAATACTTGTAAGATACTCGTGCTCCCGCACGGGTAAAATTATTTGATACGGTATAAAAAATATTTAAATGTATATATAAATTTGGTATGATATAAAATTTATTTATATACATATCTAAATATGAAATTAGATATTAATTTTAAAATAAACAATAATTATATAAATTCAATTGTATTAAAATACAAAGAGAAAAAAAGAGACTCGTGAGATAAAAAAAAAAATATTTAATATTTGAAAATAAAAATTTTACCTTTAAAATTAAGGTAATTATTGATTAAAATAAAATATGTATTGTGCTGATAGTGACCCGTGAAATATAAAGTTTATTTGATACAATATAAATGTATTTACATACAGATGTAATTAAGCAAAAATAAAAAAATGACTCGTGAGATGAAGAATGATAAAAAATATTTTTTATTTATTTTGAAATAAAGATTTTGACTTTTAAATTAAGATAAACTGTTGATAAAAATAAAATATACATTGTGCTGATAATAACCCGTGAAATAAAAAATATTTGATGTGATATAAAATATATTTAGATACAAATACAAAATTTAAAATGATTTACTTAATTGTTAAATTACTAATAATCTATAAATTTAATT
The DNA here is from genome assembly GCA_022829125.1 of Lathyrus tuberosus. Lineage (NCBI taxonomy): Eukaryota > Viridiplantae > Streptophyta > Magnoliopsida > Fabales > Fabaceae > Lathyrus > Lathyrus tuberosus. The sequence goes on from JALAZF010000346.1 coordinate 4,743,308, forward strand.
ATATTAAATAATTATATTAAAAGTAGAAAAAATTAAATTGTGAGATGGAGAAAGAAAAAAATTAATATTTTAAAAAGGATTTTGTCTCTCAAATTAAAACAATTGTTAATTAAAATAAAATAGATATTGTGTTGATAGTGACCCGCGAGATAAATAAAATTTTAATTTTATTAAAATTAAAAAAATAGATTATTAACATTTTTAGTGATAATAAATAAATAGAAAAAAAATTAAATGAAAATAAGAAAGTGTGAGAAAAAGAAATGTGAGAGAAATTTGAAATTTTAATGAAGAGAGAGAATGAGTGTCACTTGTCATTTTGTAGTAGTAGATGAGAATGGAAAAAAGTAAACATTAGTTGATTACTAAAATGTCCTTTTGGTAATGTAAATAATTTGTGATGAAAGGACAATTTAGAGAATTCATGCAATTGAATTTGTATATATAGATAGTAGATATTAAACTCAAATATTATGATTTATATCTGTTGTATCTGTACTTCTATGCTATGCTATATCACTACATTACTATAAAATGAAGAAAAAAAAAACCTTTTAAAAACTTAATAATTAAGGATTACTAAAAAAGGATAAGAAACAAACTTTATATTATTAAAAAAAGAATAAATTAAAAAAAATATTTAAACCTAAATACATAAATAAATAAATAATCTAAGTAGATTAAAAATGTTTTTATTTAAAAATAAAAATAAAAACTATTTTAAAATGAATAATCAGTCCGATATCGAAGTGTTCGAAAAAACAAAAAATGCATCAAAATGATAAGCGTGAAATATACGTATTAGAAAAATACAGCGTTTGGTCAAATTTCGAAATAAATTTTACCCGGTTAAATAGCTCAAACTATCCAAAATGCGACCGAAAAGTGGCCGAAAAATTTAAATGAGCACGCTAGGTTAAGCTACACAAAATGTAGATTAATATGACTGACGTTTGCAGACTCGATTTTAAAATTTTCTGTCTACTGATTTTACACACATTTGACTTTTGGTTTGACTTATTCGGTTGTAATTCCATCAAGTTTATTCCAGCTGATAAATTGGGTATTATGCAAGATGAAATGGAGGATAGGCTATGTAGACGATGCAAAACGAGGCGAGATCTTAGGGTTAAAATTAGGGTATGACAGTTAGCGCAAAGTATTCGATCCTATGTCATAGACTTTAGCACGATTCGCATCTCAAACAAATTCAATTCACTTCTTCGATAAATCCAGAACCTTTTCTCTCGTCCCCTTGCGATCGAGACCCTCTTCAACCCGTAGTCCTGTGAAGTACGGATGCTCTGATTCCTCATTCTCTAATGAGGATACGTAGGCACGAGGATCCCTATCCTTGGCGAGCACACTAACAACTAACTCCCCTCTCCTTTCACCCCCGTGCGATCGAGACCGGATAACCGAACCTTTTCCCCCTTCACCCGTAGTCCTCCGAACTATGTTAATCTGACTTTCCCATTGCACGAGGGAATATGTAGGCCTAGGAAGGCGAAATCCTATCGAGTCTCCTTTTGTTTCTCCCCTTTTCGTTCCCGTTAACAGATAGGCTTTAGATAAACACACCCTTTGATTAGAACAACAAGCGTGGATCCCGTTGAGTACAACAGACGTGAGGGGGTGCTAATACCTTCCTCTCGCGTAATCGACTCCTGAACCCAGAATTTGGTTACGAGACCATGTCTTCTCCCTTTTGAGGTTTCTTCGGTCGTTTCCTTACCCTCGCCGGGATAAATAACGTTCGTGGAGACTCTGTTTTTCCACCAGTTATTTTCCGTGTTGCGACAGGGAGCTAATCGCTCTAAGTTTCCCTGATATATTCAACCCCCTAACATTTCATGAAACTATCATGGAACCTTATCCAAGGTCACTAGATGGTCATTCAAAACCCCTAGTGCCTCGAATCCATTCATACAGTTCACATCAGAGGAAGTTCCTTCAAAAACAACTTTCTTACCTTTGTCACCTTTATCCACATGTCTCTTTGTTCTGCTACCACCTATTGAGCTTTCTTTGGTGTAGCAACAACATCATTTGAACTTTGTTGAGTTTTTTCTGGAGGCTTTGACTTTGGATTCCATTGTTTCACCAAGTCGTTTTCACATGCCTTACATTGATGACCCATCTTCTGGCATTTTTCATAAAAGAGTGGCTTTCATTCATATTCGACAGGTTGGGTTATCTTCCTCCCTTCAACATCTTTTATCAATATTTCCTTCTTCATTTCTTTGGTAATGTCCACCTCCACAAGGATTCGAGCATACGACACTCATAACTTACTTGCCGTACATTCATCTGTAACCAAAGGAACTCCAATGGAAATTCCAATTTTACTTAAACTTCTTGCTCCCCATAAGTGAAGAGGGAGTTGAGGTAGCTTCACCCATAGAGGGAGAGCTCGTAGCAAATCCCTCTTGAGATTGAAGTTTGGTCTCCATTCCTTCAACAGTAATGGAATATTCCTAATCGTGTATGGCCCCTTCATCACCACATCATCCATATCAGCATGGGATTTGAACCTGAGAATGAAATAGCCATCATCATGATAAAACATATCAGGAAATTTCACAAAGTTCCACATCTTCATCATGAAATTTTTCACTGAATTCATGTTAAGATCTTCCCCTAACGCATACATGACTAATGTTGTTTCCTAGAATTTCACCTCTGTAGCAATGTCATCTTCTTCAATCTTGATTTCCATTTCCCCATTAATCAGCTTAGGGGCAACATATTGAATCGTTATACCCTTCGACGGATTCTGATTCTCACTCAATACATCTACCCATAGTTTCCGATTTTCTGTCACAGGCTTGTTCTCTGAATCATCTTGACCTTTGTCATCTTCCATTTCTAGGGTTTGGGGCCCCTTTACAGATTCATTTTCAAGCTTCTTCTTCTCCACTAGCTCTTCATCCACTTCCTCTGTAACTGGTTCTAGTATTTTCTTGACCAATGGTTCCCACGTTTCCTTCTCCCAGGATTCTGGTGGCAATGAAATAGTAAATGCCGACGATGACACCAAACGTGGCCGCCCTCGTCCCCGTTTTCCATGAGCTCCCATCCGCCTCTAATTTAAAGGCAACTATCAGCAGCAACCAAAAGAAGAAACACGTTAGGAAAAGATGAACATAATATAACAGTCGATTATTCAGAATCGCATGTGAAGGAAATGTCACAATTGCTTATGATATTATCTACCCGTTAGAATAAAGCAGTTAGTGTTTGACAAGTTCGACACTTGTTGAAAGATAAAAATAGTCGAGTAGTTCATAGTCTCGACACGAGCATACGATATGAGTTTTTAATTAAAAATATATATACAAGGAGACTTCTTTCTTAATTTACTACATCACATATTCACGATATAAAAATATAATCATGAAAGAAATGTAAGAAAGCGAGATTATTGGGTTAAGAATGAAATATTTTCGTAATAATAAATAGAAATGTACAACATAATAGGAAAAATATCAACATCATAAAAAAGGAATGAGAAAAGCTTTATCTAAAAAGTCTTTACCATACGAAATGAAAAATGTATTTTTATTTCTTGGACCATGGATACATACCAAAAGTATCCGCATGTACCAAAGAATAGTATCCAAAAAAAATTGAGAAGTAATTTCGATGCTACGTGTATACCACGAGGACCTGATGATTATCTGGTACGGCGCGGTACAGATACAGGGAGTAACAGTGTTGTCCATGGCAGATGGCGAAACTTGAAAGAACTTAAAAAGTACACCTTATAAACACGCCATTGCAACCTATGGGGACGCCATGGCGGCCATCCCGTTACAAATTAACTTTTGTGGCTGTCAAAAAATCTGCCATGCCCAATGTTGCAAGATAGACGCTATGCTTCACAATACCGTAATAGCGTAACAGAAGTTGGACAAACCGTTATTGTTCTGTGATATGTTATTTATCATAAAATGTGGTCAGATGTCACTATAACACAATTGCATAGCAGAATTTTGATAATCCGCTATTGACCGTACTGGCCACACCATATTGCTATGGTGTCGCCATTTAACAACAATGACATCTGAACTTTGGGAAGAAAAGTACTATCAATAACAGATGGCAGAGTGCAACGACCAACCAAAAACAAACCATATATGGGTTTGCGTCGTATGGTGGATGACACAACATCCCTCGCAACATGGCGCAACTATGACAGAAATTAGACAACACGACAAAAATGTAATCATTGATCATATACAGACAGGTGGTCCATTACTTAAAAATCGAAGCAAAATCTGTCGTATGAAGAAAATACGAAATGCTCATCTATAACCAGCTTTGCCTAGAAGCAAAGGGGAAATCGAGTTTCATTTAATATGATCAAATTTCTAAGGGACAACAAGTAGGAGGAGCAAGTTTATGCCAAATAAAACATGAAAAAATCATACACAAACAACACGCATTCAAACACTGGACTTATACATAACACATAAAATGACCTTCTACACATCAACATGAAAATAATAAATAAAAAACAGATTTTATATAATTGAACAAAAAAATAGTAGTATTCTAACGAGGAAAAAATCAATCTTATTATCCGCATCTCCAAGAGCAAAGTTACAGTCACCACCATAGGTACAACTTCGGGTATGCTTCCACTTGGGACTGATCTTAGTCTTCCAATAAGTGCCCCTAGGTGGATTGGTCACAGTCTTATTGTCTTCCAAATTATTACCAATAGTTCTAATGGTGATTGCAGCAGACTCTCTTGTTTCTAAGAAAGCTATAATCATCCTTATTCCCGCCCAACTGCAGCCATTTGAGCTCCTTCCAATTTTGTGGTGGCTACCTTATCTCTTCTTTCCCATGAGCATAGATACAATTTTCACCGTATCTGAACCATTCAAGAAGGTCGACTTCACATCCATTTGATAGATCTTCCATTCATTTTGGGTTGCCAAAGAAATGATTAGTCTAATAGTTTCAAGATGAGCCACAAGGGCAAATACCTCATCATAGTCAGTTCCTTATGTTTAACTATAGCCTTTTTCCACCAATCTTGCTTTGTATCTCTCCACGTCTCCTTTTGCATTCTTCTTTGCCTTGTACACCCATCTTACTCCTATTGCTCCGTGTCCTCGTGGAAGTGTAGTAAGTTCCCACGTATCATTCTTCGTGATTGACTTTATTTCTTCGTCCATGGCGTTTCTCCACTTTACATTTTTCAACAGCTTCTTGATAGCTTAGAGGCTCGCAATCACCAAAAAGAAAAAAGAGGTTAATGTCACTTTGGTTTTCGGTTACCTCATAAAGCTCTTCAATGCTCCTTAGTCGTGGTGTCCTCTCACTTGAGCTTGTTTCATCCAACCTTGGTGTCGGTGAGGCAGGTTGTGTAATATGTTCCTCTATCATTGGTTGTTCCATTTTATTTTCTTCTTCTTCAAAGTAAGGAAGAAAATTGTACATGTCTTCTTGAACACTTCAATTCCAACAATCTCCTTCTTCGAACTCCATGTCACGACTAATGACAATCTTTCCACTATTTAGATTATATATCTTGTACCCTTTAGAGCTTGAGTCGTAACCCACGAATACGTATTTCTAACTTTTATCATCGAGCTTTGTTCTCCTTTCATCTAGAATGTGGGTATAGGCAATGCTTCCAAACACTTAGAGGTGAGAGATCCCTGGCTTCCTTCCACTCCATGCTTCTTGTGGTGTCTTCTGATAAACACTTCTTGTTGGGGAACTATTTTTCAGGTAAACCGCACATGCCATAACTTCAGCCCAAAACTCTTTTGGCATCTTCTTGCTCTTAAGCATGCTTCGAACCATATTAAGTATGGTCTGGTTCTTTCTCTCCGCTACTCCATTTTGTTGTGGGGATCTTGGCACTGTTAGTGGGCGGTGGACTCCATGGTCTTTACAATATTTGTTGAACTCATTTGAAGTAAACTCTCTTCCTCGGTCAGATCTCATGGCCTTAATGGAAATACCACTTTCTTTCTCCACAAGGGCTTTGTACTTCTTAAATTTTTTCAAACACTTTCGACTTCTCCTTTAAGAAATAAACCCACGTTTTTCTAGATTAATCATCAATAAAGAGGAGAAAGTATTTACTCTTACCAAAAGAATTTGGATTTATTGGTCCACAGACATCGGTGTGTATGAGCTCTAGCGGTTTTGTCGCTCTTGACGTTGATTCCTTTGGAAAGATTTTTCGGAATCGCTTCTCAGTTAGACATCCTTCACATATTTGGTCTGGGTGGTTTATACTAGGCAAGCCTCTCACCATCTCCTTCTTTGAAAAACATTCTAGACTGCCGAAGTTGAGGTGTCCAAATCGTAGATATCATAGCCACGAAGAGTCAGTATAGCAAGCCTTGAGACACTTTGCCACATCATTTTGAATGTTCAAGAGGAACATTCTATTCTTTGACATAGGCACCTTAGCAATCAAGTTATGCCCACAATCTCTTAAGAAAATACTATGTTCTTTTAAGTGGATGTCATAGCCTCTCTCTAATAATTGTCCCAAGCTCAAAATATTATTCTTCATGTTAGGAACATAGTAGACATTGGATATGAATTGATAACTTCCATTCTTCAAGCGTATGAGAATTTTACTTTTGCCTTTGACCGGTATCTTTGAGTCATCTCCAAATGAGACATTTCCAGTTGTCGCTTCATTGATCTCTGCGAACATGCTTTGATCGCCACACATGTGGTTGCTTGTGACAGTGTCGAGGTACCACTTGTTTTTTTCTCTTCAACTTGGTTTTGTAACGCGAGCAGCAAAGTTTCTTCTTCTCCACCTTTTTCTTCTACAAAGTTAGCTTTCTTCACAACCTTTTTCGAGAATCTACACTCAGATGCGTAGTGATCGATCTTGTTGCAGTTAAAGCACTTGATTTAGGACTTGTCACACCTTGACCATGAATTTCCCCTTCCACGACCTCTTGTTGCTTGTGGATTCCAACTCCTTTCTCCATTGTTGAAGTTGTTGGAGTAGTTGTTGTAACTACCTTTTCCTTCTCCTCCATTCCTCGTCCACGTCCATGATCTTGGCCACGGCCTCGTCCTCTTTGGCTCTTTTAATTCACATAGTTTGCTTCCTTTGGGTTCAGTTGTAGTAGATGCTTCATAGCCTCCTTTTGTTTAACTTTTCTCTTTTGTTTTACTTCGTATGCTTGTAAGGAACCCATGAGTTGCTCAACAGTCATGGTCTTTAAATCCTTGTTCTCTTCAATGTTGGTAACAATGAAGTCAAAACTTGGATTTAAAGTGCGAAGTATTTTCTCCATGAATTTCACCTCATCAACATCTTCACCATTTCTTTTAAGTTGATTGACTACGGACAATACTCGAGAAAAATAATCAGAAATTGACTCAGACTCTTCCATAAATAAACGTTGAAAGTCACCTCTAAGATTTTGAAGACGAACCTTTTTCACTTGCTCCACTCCTTTGTTGCAAGTTTGAAGCTTGTCTCATGCTTCTTTGGTCATCGTTGCATTGAAGATCTTCTCTAATGTATCTTCATCCACCAATTGATAAATGAGGAAGAAAGCTTTCTTTTCTCTCTTTCTTGACTCCTTCAATGTCTCCTTTACACCTTGCCTTAGCAAGGCTTCATTTTCCTCCTTGAAGTTTTTCTTAACGATATCACACACATCTTGAGCTCCTAGTGTCATACCCCAAATTTTGACCACTAAGATTTCCCATCATGGTGCAAATCATCAGCACAATATGGATGTACCTTTGTACCTCATTAGTCTCCCCAAAGATGGGTGAGCGTTCACTACAATCAAACTAGGGTTTCAAACCCTCTAAGAGCTCTTAGAAGAAGGATCAATCAAGAAATGACATGATCTTTAACTTGTCTAGCCTCTAAAATATCCACAATGGATCAAGAGGACTCCCACTTCAAGGATTAAGCACAAGGCTGCTCCCTTCTAGGTGGATCAAGCCTCAGGATCGCTAGTGTCCCCAAATTAGAGTTTGGTCGACTAGGGCCTCTAGATGGAAATTTTCCTCTAGGCATGAGCCAATGCTTCAAAGCATATCCTAATACGCTCCATGGAACATCATAAACCCCATCATCAAGTCAATATTAGCCTTAGGGGATGCATTTACCAATCCGGAATTAGGGTTTCTTGACCTAATTCACCCCTAAGTTGACTTTTGGGACAAAACACGAGCCAAGGCCTCAAGAGAGTATTTGAGGATCCCTAAAACACCACATTGATCCATTTCCAACAATGAATTGATCCAAGAAACTTGAGCAACAAGTTTCAATTTCATTTAAACCACAGTTAGGGTTTCGCGGGAAAAGTCAACTGTACCTTTGACTTTTGACCCCAGCATGCTCCCAAACCTTGGGACACGATTCAATACACCCTATAACACCTATGGAACATGTCCATCAAGTTTGATTTAGGTCAAGGACTTGATTTCATAAAGGATCGCACAGTTTGGAATTCATCTGATAAAAAATCAACTGTGCCCAAAAGTCAAACTTTGACTTTTTGAGATTTTTCATAAAAATGGTTTTTTAACCCTAAAATGATGTTAATGTGTGATTGGAATCATCATTCATCAAGAAAAATCAAGAAAAGTGGGATAACTTGAAAAAGGGGTAACCATAAAAACTTAGAAAATTTTCTAAGTTATGAAATAAAGTGGCAAGGGTACCAACTTTGGAGGATCATAACTCCTAAACCACAAAGCCATTTTTCCCCATCCAAAGCTTGATTTGTAGCCCTCATGGCCCTCTATAAAAGTGTCAACTACACCTCATCTCAATTCATCATGGATTTTGAGTTATGGTTGGATCAAAATGGCTAAAAACCTAAAATTGACATTTTTCAGCACTTAGCCAAAATCTGCCTTGTAATTTCAGCATGAAGTCCCAACTTCAAGGCTGTTTTTATCCATGATCCAAGTTGAACCAGGTCTAGGGCCAAATATCAAAGTTGAAGTACGTCATCTAAGCTTTCCAAAAAGTCCTAGAACGTCCATGTAGCATACTCGAGCATGGAGTTATGGATTGTTCAAAAAGGCTTGTTGTAGCTGAATTTTTCAGGGCAGATTTGCACATTTCTTGTGCCACACGAATTTTTAAGCCTTGTCATCATTTTGGACACATCTAAGGATCAAATCTAAGGGGTATGATCTGATCCATGAGCCTCCCAAGTCCAAGGAACCAAAACTAGCATGCCAAAACCTAGAAATCCCTAAAAGAGGGACAAGACTCCAATTTTGGTTTGGAGCATTTAATGGATGCTTAGAGGTGGCATAAACCGAGCTTCCTCCAACTGAATTCAGTCAAGATTCATCCAACAACTAGGGAACCAAAGGCCTGTGCTCTAACCTCTAGTCAATGGCTAGAGGAGACTTGGATTTTCATTGGCCAACATTTGCCAAATCTCTGCTGCAGCCACCATTCACTATTGCTTGCAAAACAAACTTGCTCTACTATAAATAGAGCTCATTTGTCCTTAGTTTGAGTACACCAAAGCCATCAAACAGATGCTTTCCTCAAATTCTCTCTTTCACTCCAAAATGCCTTCTTTAGTAAGGAAATTATGAGTTTTTGAGTTAGAGAGCATTTCCATCACAGCTCATGATCCTAACACCTCATAAACATCATATGTAGGTGATCCAAACTCTCACAAGTGACCTATAACACCAACATCACAAAGTCACCTCTCAAAACCTCAAAATTGGACTTTTTTGCATTTTTCAAGCCATGTCTTGATTCAGTCACTTTCCAAACCAGATAAAACCTCAAACACACTCCAAATATCATCCTTGAACTGTCCCAAATGGTACCACACATCTGGAACACCATTTGAGAGAGTTGGAATTTTGGCCACTTTTGTCCATTTTGCAAGAAAGTGCTCAAACTTGCTCCAGAGGTTTCCAGCTGATTCCAACCATCCTAAAAGCTTCTAAGAGATCATTTGAGGGTGTCCAAAGCATCAAATCATTTCTAGAACAAAGCACTTGGTAGGTTGCACAAAATCTCCAAAAAAAAAAGTAAAATTCACAACTTGAATTCTTTGAATCATGTTTTCCTTTGGTGTCCACATACATGCATCATATTGAATAATTCTTGAAGCAAAAATGTAGTCCTTAATGTGTATGTTGTGATCGTCCCACTGTTTGTATTTTAACATGTTTATATGTGGAGTTTATGTTGTTTTAAAATCACAGTCCAGTTCTAGTTTTTTGCGTCGTGTGTTCTGTACATTGAGTTTCAGTGTGTATGTGTGGTACCATTGGATTCCTTGCGAAAAATTGGTCAATATAGGTTTTTACGGATTTTGATTCCGATAAAAATTGAGAGGGTTACGCGCGTTGGAAGTTTGGCGCGAAACGACGTCGAAAACTAACGTGCAGTTCTGGTTTTTCGATTTGTGTGTTCTGTACATTAAGTTTCAGTGTGCATGAGTAATACCATTGGATTCCTTGCAAAAAATCAGTCAAGATAGGCTCTTCCAGATCTTAATTCCGTTAAAAATCGAGAGAGTTACGCGTGTTGGAAATTTGAAGTGAAACGACGTTGAATTAACGGTCCAGTTCTGGTTTTTTAATTTGTGTGTTCTGTACATTAAGTTTCAGTGTGCATGAGTAATACCATTGGATTCCTTGAGAAAAATCGGTAAAGATAGGCTCTTCCGGATCTTAATTCCGTTAAAAATTGAGAGAGTTACGCGTGTTGGAAATTTGACGAGAAACGATGTTTTAATTAACATAGCAGTTCTGGTTTTTCGATTTGCGTGTTTTGTACGTCGAGTTTCAGTGTGTATGTGTGGTACCATTGGATTCCTTGCGAAAAATTGGTCAAGATAGGTACTTACGAATTTTAATTCCGTTAAAAATTGAGAGAGTTATGAGTGTTTGAAATTTGATTAAAAAGGTGTTAAAAACTAAAGTTTCAGTACTGGTTTTTTGCCCCATAAGAGATGTCGAAGATGATGTTGTGACATCTTTTCTCTTTTTCTTATTTTATTTTCAAAACTCAACCAATTCTTTTACATAGCAAAAATCATCATTTTCCAATTCATACCCCCATAATATTTTAATCCACAAAAAATCACAAAAAAAAAATATTATTTTTAGATTATTTTTAATATATTTAAAAATATTGTTTTAAATGCTTTTAAAATGATTTCTTTTTCTTGATTTTTAAAACCAAAATGATTTTAAATATTCATGTGGATAAAATACTTTTTCATAAACCTTAATCATTGTTTATAACATGATTAATGATTTTATTTGATATTTTTATCATTTTTTACTTGATTTTTCTTTGAAAAATGCCTTTAAAAAATGAAATTGGGGTTTCTTTGATTTTCCCCCTAACAAATATTTTTTCAAAAAACACTTGGGCCTCTAATAGAGTGTAAGACCCAACCCTTTTTGTACAAAAATATTTTGGGCCTCAGTTATTGTATAAGTCCCGATACGTTTAAAATCTCGGCGCGATCGCCATTTTCAAACTGAAAATCATTTGGGCCTCCCTTCGTGTTGTAAGCCCCATTTCTTTTCCTAAAATACACTTTGGGCCTCTAATAGAGTGTAAGTCCCACCCCTTTTGTAAATAAAATATTTTGGGCCTCAGATATTGTATAAGTCCCTCTGTACATTTACAAAGTTCGGCGTGATCGTCGCCTTTTAACAAAAAAAGACCATTGGGCTTCTCCTTGAGCTATAAGTCCCATTTCTTTTCATTTTTAAACCCTTGGGCCTCTGATAGAGTGTAAGACCTAATTCCTTTGTAAATACCAAAATTTTGGGCCTCAATCACATGTATAAGTCCCACGGTGTTTCCAAAACCTCGGTGCGATCGTCGCCCTTTTCAAAATTAACCATTGGGCCTACCCTCGAGTAGTATGACCCATTTCTTTTCTTAAAACTCACTTGGGCCTCTAATAGAGTGTAAGTCCCAACCCCTTTTTTTTACATAACCCATTTTGGGGCCTCACTTATTGTATAAGTCCCTCTGTACATTCTAAAACCTCGGTGCGATCGCCATTTTTAAACAAAATCATCTGGGCCTACCCTTGCGTAGTAAGACCCGCTTCTTTTCTCTAAATCATTTTTTTTGGCCTCTTGAGAGAGTGTAAGACCCATTCCCCTTATACAAAAAACTTTTTGGGCCTCAGTCACTTGTATAAGTCCCACTGTACAAACTCATATCACAGTGCAATCACTGGCAAAACTCACTTGGGCCTCTCCTTGAGCTGTAAGCCCCAATTTTTCCTTTCAAAGCACTTTCTCCTTTGATTTTGAAATATACTGTTGTTTTTAATCTTTCTTTGTTGAACAACTAACCAAACAACATGGAAGCTCTACAACCGAGTAAGTGTTTATATGCTTTCATTTACCGCTTTCATATACATATAACTGTATTGTGGGGCTGTTTCGCTGTAAGTCTTCTTTCATAAACTCATATCGCCTGTGTAATAATAGTATAGATATTTAGAGTTTCCCCGGCAACTACGTCTAGCACTAGGTAAAGCCGTTTCGATCATTCTTAGAAATAGACAATACTAGATCCCCCATAGGAGCACCAGATACAGTCTTCTCTTCGGCTGTCCTCCTTAGGAATTGTCAAGAAACTCTACTCCCCAGAGATGATCTCTTCTCCGTGAATTGCATCCCTTGAGTTTCTTCCAAATTCTCGAACTTTCCTGGCTTGATCTATTCTTTGTGAATAGTCTGTCTTGAACTTCTCGGGGTTTGGGGACCCACAGGCTTCTTAAAAGCCTCCCCGCCTCCCCTTGGGAATTGTACAAGGACCCGTCGGCTTCTTAGAAGTATTCACAGCCTCCTCTTAGGCTTCGTATAAATGATTTCTTCCTCCGGGAATGATAGCCTCCTCTTGGGCTTCGTACAAATTGTCCCTCGGCTTTTTAAAAGTTTCCAGCCTCCTCTTGGGCTTCGTACAAAGTGTCCCGACGAGCTCCTAGAGGTATAGGAGCAGAAATAAGTCATCTTAATAGAACAGTCTTTCAAAGAGTCTAGGTCTTTCTACCGTGAACGTACTACAACTGTTTCTTTAAGCATAGTACAAAAGATAAAACTCTAGACTTGGACAGTTTAATTTCCTTGAGTCTCAAAGACATTCTCAAGTCCCTTTCAAAAATAGGAGGACACCCGTAGACTCGGACAGTCTCAATACCTTTTGGATTTTCCATTTCCTTAAAGAACAGGAAACAATCCCGATTCTCAGATCAAATCCATGAGTACAGTGTTACTCATATAAGAACTGATTTTCTCGTTGAACCAACATACTGGACCTGTCACTCAACTGAAACAGTAACCTTTTAGCCTCCATCTCGGGCTTCGTACGAGATACAAAAACACTCTCTTGTTGAGTATAAAAGACTCTCTTGTTGAGTCAATCACCTTTTAGCCTCCATCTCGGGCTTCGTACGAGATACAAAGTCACTCTCTTGTTGAGTATAAAAGATTCTCTTGGTGAGTCACCATCTTTAGCCTCCATCTCGGGCTTCGTACGAGATACAAAACCACTCTCTTGTTGAGTATAAAAGATTCTCCTGTTGAGTCAACCCTTTTAGCCTCTCTCTCGGGCTTCGTACAAGACATATAAAAACTCCCTCTTGTTGGGCCAATAGCCTCCTCTTAGGCTTTGTATAAGGAAAACCCCGGTTGAGTCAATCAACCTTTTAGCATCAAAGCTGTGCCTAGTTCACAGTACACAAACATCAACAACTCCTTCCCCTTCATCTAATCGCCGTAAGCGGCAAGCCTCTGGATTATTTACATCCATGCCACTATCCCTCTTTTAGCATGAAAAATTCCTAAGGAAAGATATCATTGCTCTACACTGAGTTAAAGTCTTCTCCTTCAGGTTGGAACCCCCCCTATAAAGGAAATTATGGCATTGTCGGATTCACATATCCCGGTTAAAGTAACTCTCCTTTATAAACAGTTGTGACAAACAGACCCTCTTTAGAGATGACAAATTCTCTCTAAAGACAACACCTTTTAGCTTCACATCTTGGGCTTTGAACAAGATACAAATAAACCTTTCAGCTTCATATCTTGGGCTTTGAACAAGATACAAACCACCTTCAGCTTCACATCTTGGGCTCTGAACAAGATATAGATCACCTTTCGCTTCACGTCTTGGGCTTTGAACAAGACACCAAAACACCCATTTCCTCCCATAGAATAAGAGGAACTACGATCGCTCTGATTTCCCTGTTTCAGTAAACGGGAATACGTAGGCATAAGATTGAAAGAAAAATCTTAGCGAGGACACTAATCAAAAAACCTAAAGTCCCCTATCTCCACCCAATCTGACAAATTTCCCATGAATAGTCCCAGTTTTCCACCTTAATAAAGTAAGAAGAAAGAAAGGCCCTATTACCATATAGCATCCGTAACCTAACAGACCGCTATTTAAACTCAGTATGCAAGCAGGGTTAATTGGAGACATCTATTTCCCTTCATTAGTCAGCTCACAATAGGATAAAAAATGAATCGACCTGTAGTAAACCCCAAAGAGCGACAACGCTTAAGAACCGCGTCCAAAATCTCTCGCTACAGAAAAGTGGCACCCACCGTGGGGCCTCTCATTCTTTCTTAACGTTTAAGGTGAAAACCTTGGACAAATATTTTTCATGGCGGTGGCCACCACAGAAAAGTGGCGCCCACCGTGGGGCCTTCTCGTTCATTCTTACAGCTTTAATCCTTTGACCAGTCATTCTCATGGCGGTGGCCACCACAGAAAAGTGGCGCCCACCGTGGGGCCGATCTTTTCATCTCAATTTAAACCTTCACAGGGAACTTCACTGGGGATGAGACTTTTTATTGACTTCACTAGGATCTTAGGTCAAAACCTTTAAGTTGGGAAGGAACCACAGAATGGCGACTCCGCCAGGGAGCCATTTTCTGTCAGGAACATAGGATTCATAGCTCCTAAAAAGTCTAGGACATTAGGACAAATATATATACTGTTTTTCCTAATTGATATATGTGTTTATTTTTCTGCTAATGGGAATGCGTGTGATGTCGCATGTGAAAAGATTAAGTATACACCTAGGAAAAACCTCTTTTAGTGGTGCGGAAACTATCGGAAATGGTTGTCACCCGATACCACCCTCTTCTGAAGGTTCTTCGAAAAACATCACCTAGCACGGTTCCCGGCCCGCTGGTGTTTTCTCGACAAGAACTGATGATTTTGAGAGACAGGTACAAAAATCACTAGTATAAACCTTTGGGGGATGGGTAGAGCCTTGACTTCATGACAACGACCCTTTGACCCCATGTTTTTTCTATATTTTTGTGTGCTGCATTCATGCATTCATCTAAAAAACATTAAAACAAAGAAATTTTTTCTCTTCTAGTCTCTCCTTTTCAAATTAAAGTGAGACAATGATTGCAAATGTCAGAGAAAAAGATTGCGCTCATGGATTTCGGTAGAAGGAAAACTCACCAGTACACCTTCAAGGTTCCAAAACTTGAGGATTTGAGAAGGTTAGCGAGGATGATCACTAACCCTGAGGCTTTCAGAGCCAAGTATGGAGGTCTGCTACCTCTGTTAAGAATCCATGTGATTGAAGGAATCATGGATGCACTCGTTCAGTTTTACGATCCGGTCTATCACTGTTTCACATTCCCAGATTACCAGCTCGCACCAACGCTGGAGGAGTATTCTCACCTGACTGATCTACACATTACTGATCAAGCTCCATTTTCTGGACTAGAAGAAATTCCAAGGGGTCAGACCATTGCAAGAGCAATTTATTTGGACGAGTCAGAAGTCAGGACTCACATGACCACTAAGGGTGGCATCCAAGGTTTGCCAGCCCAGTTCTTAACAAAGAAAGCTCTGTACTTTCCTAGTATAGGGAACATAACTGCTTTTGAAAGCATCTTTGTTTTACTCACCTACGAGTTATTTCTGTTTCCCAACATTGATAACTTCGTCGATATCAACGCCGTTAAGGTTTTTCTCATTGGAAACCCTGTACCGACTTTGCTCGCAGACACATATCATTCTGTACACTTAGGAAATTTGTACAGCAGAGGAATGATCACGTGCTGTGTACCCCTGCTATATAAATGGTTTATCTCCCATTTTCCTAAGTCTGCTGCTTTTTGGGATCATAAGAGTGCCTTACGCTGGTCGCAGAAAATCATGTCTCTCACCAACTCTGACATAGATTGGTGCAATAGGATTTATGACAGGATCAGGATAATTGATCATTGTGGAAACTTCCCCAACGTACCCCTTATAGGAACTAAGGGAGGAATCAACTACCATCCGGTATTGGTTCGTCGTCAATTTGGATACCCAATGAGGCATGTCCCGCGTAATGCCCATCTGGAAGGACTTTTCTTCAAGGAAGGAGAAAATGACAGAGCACTAAAAATGGAAATAGTGCACGTTTGGAAACATGTTCATAAGAAAGGACGAGAGTCTCTAGGAAAACCGGACTGTGTCTCGGTGGAGCCTTATCTCCACTGGGTACAAACTAGAGCTCTCAAGCTAAAGATATCGTATCCTCGTCACGGAGTTCTTCTGCCAAGGGAATCTGTCATGTACTTCATGACGGAAACTGAAAAGCTTCAGGTTACTCTCAACAAATTTCAACAGGAGAGGAGGTCTTGGAAGAATGAGTACCGCATTCTCAATGTGGAGTGTACCAAAATACAGCAGCTGCTGAAAGATAAGGATGCTCTGATCGAGATTTTAGAGCAACATGATGTGGATAATCAGGATGACCAAAGGAATTTGCTCGCTCCTTTCACCTGGCAAAGGAATGACAACCAGACAACGGCCCAAGAGCCCCGGTCAAAGGAAAGGAAAGTACCAGAATCAGCACCCGAGTTCTCCTCAGAGAGGACTCGGGACCCATTAGCTTAGGTTTCTGTTTCCGCACCTTGTAATTTACTGTATTTCCATTTCCACAATCCTTTGAATTCAATAAAACGGGGTTTCCCCACTGTTTGATATTTGCAATCTAATTGTCGAAGTTTATTTTGATTAAACCAAAAAAACAATTAATATAATCATTGCATTCATCATTCTCACGTCACGTATTCTTCTTACCTACGAATCTCACGTTTGTGTCTCGATTCTAGAGTCAAACTGTCTCATTCGTATAATACTCGGGCCAATCGTCAGAAAAAGATGGATGATCTCGAGGAAGAGAACATAGAGTTGAAAGAAGAGATCGACGCTCTAAGAGAGGATATGAGAAAGCTTTGTAACGACATGCAAGCCATGGCAGAAGCTCAGCTACAAAGAACTGTGATCTCAGAGATCACCTCAATGCCCATAGTGGAGAAGTATGATCCTAGGTATCAAATGCCGAAAGATCGTCCCTGGGGCATGCCTGTTAACTATATCCCGGAAGGATATGTTCCGCCGATCACTAAATATCAGGGAATCATAGCAGAAGCCGTTGGGCCTGAAGGTTACAAACTTCGGGAAAGAGAAGACGCCAGGGGCATGACAACAACTCCTGAAGGTTACAAACTTCGGGAGGCACCGAGAGTCTCGACCGTAATGACTATACCACAACCCGTGGTACACACTGTCCCGGAATGACAGATTCCGCAGATACCTTCTGGTGGAAACGAAAGCATGTTCGAAAGAATGAAGGAATTCCAGGAACAGTTCCTGGAAATGCAAAAGGAATTACAAGCTATTCGCGGTCAGGATCTATTTGGAAAGGACGCCGCGGACCTCTGCTTGGTCCCCAATGTGAAAGTTCCGCACAAATTCCAAGTGCCCAACTTTGAAAAATACAAGGGTAACTCTTGCCCTCAGAGTCACTTGGTGATGTACGCTCGGCGAATGTTAGCTTAGACAGAGAATCAAGATCTACTGATTCACTACTTCCAGGATTGTTTAACCGGTGCCGCATTAAAATGGTACATGGGTTTAAATCGTGCTACGATTAGCACTTTCAGAAATCTCGGCATTGCCTTCGTCCAACAGTATAAATATAATTTAGACATGGCACCAGACAGAGATCAACTCAGATCAATGACACAAAAGGACAAGGAAACTGTAAGTTCCTGGATTGGCTGGAATTTTGGTAAAACAACGAGGTGTTCAATGCTGATGTCATGGTGTTGATGTTGCAGCATTGAGTCTTAGTACTGGGCTGTACTAAGTTGTGAAGGTTAACTATGTTTGATGTCATGGGCTTAATGTCATAACATTGCACTTAACACTGGGCTGTGTTAAGGTTGCTAGTTGCTGAAGTGGATGTCTGATGTCACATAGGTGATGTTGTAACATCAGACCTGCAGAACTGAAGCTAATGACAACATGGGCTTGTTGTTATTAGGGTCGCGTATTAGCTGGAATTGTGGAGAGTGTTGACTCGTTGGATGAGAATATCTTGGGCTAGATATTTTCTGTTACATGGGAGATTTGATTGCAGGTTTGTTGGAGAATTAAAAGGTGGAAGATTTAAAAAGATTTTGGGGATAAAATCTGTTTTAAAAGATTCAGTTTTTAATTAACAAATCTGATCAAATATTGTGACAAATCCAATCCAAATTCAAGGAGCTATATAAAGCGCACAAGACCAAGGAAGAAGGTACAGAAAACAGATTGAAGATCAAGAGCTGGAGGCTTAGAGTCTAGGGTTTGTTTAGAGTACTTGTAATCACACTATTCTAGGTTGAATAGGTGTTGAATTTTCTGTCCTCTCTAGAAGCTGTGAAGCAATAGAGAGTTGTTGATTGATCGAAGCTAGGAAGCAAGATCAAGGGATCTCAAAGAGGTTGTTCTTTGAGTGTTTTAGGGGATTGAGTAGTGTTCTCATATCTAAGTGGTTTCTTAGGTAGAAAGTCACTAGTAGAGTATAAGTTTAGGAGATTGTCAACTGGTGTGTTGAGTCTGTAAATTATATCTACAAGTAGTGAATTTCATCCCTGGCTTGGTAGCCCCCAGACGTAGGTAGTTAGACCGAACTGGGTGAACAATTCCTTGTGTTTTCCTGTTGCTTATTCTGTCCATTATTGCAGAGTGTGTTGTTGTGACATCGCACCTTAACATCACACGTCTGGTACCAGAATTTCAATTGGTATCAGAGCAGGCATCCTGTCTGTCTCTGGGTGAGATCTAGGGAAGTTACTTTCTGGTGTAAAGATGGACAAAGAGGTTGGAGGATTTGTCAACAGACCCCCTATATTGGATGGTTCCAATTATGATTATTGGAAGCCTAGGATGACCACCTTCTTGAAATCCTTGGACAGCAGGGCTTGGAAGGCCATTATTAAAGAATGGAAAGCACCTGTTGTGTGTGAGAAGGATGATGCTGGAGGCACCTCTAAGCTGAAGCCTGAAGAAGAATGGACCAAGGAAGAAGATGAGCTTGCCCTTGGAAATTCAAAAGCCCTAAATGCTATCTTTAATGGAGTTGACAAGAACATATTCAGGTTGATCAACTCATGTGAATCTGCTAAGGATGCATGGGATATTTTGAAGGCTACACATGAAGGATCATCTAGAGTAAAGATGTCAAGACTTCAGATTCTAACATCTAAGTTTGACAGTCTGAAGATGAAGGAAGATGAGACTATCCATGACTTCCATATGAGTATTCTTGAGCTGGCCAATGCATCCAGTGCTCTTGGAGAAAAGATGTCAGAAGAAAAGCTTGTAAGGAAGATCCTTAGGCCCCTTCCTAAGAGGTACAAGATGAAGGTGACTGCGATTGAAGAAGCTCAAGGCATCAGCAAGATGAGGGTTGATGAGCTCATTGGATCTCTTCAAACTTTTGAGCTTGGTTTGAATGAGGAAGAACCAGAAAAGAAGCCCAAAAGTATAGCTTTGGTCTCCACTCCTGCAGAAGCTAAGAAAGTTATAGATGATGATTCTCAGGAAGATCTGTCTCAAGCCATTGTTATGTTGGGAAGACAGTTCAACAAGGTGTTCAAGAGGATGAACAATAGCTCCAGGCCTAATGTCGAGAACGTCTCTTCTGACATCAGCAAGCCAAAAGAGAAGGATGAAGAGAAGACTACCCAAGATAAAGGAGTTCAGTGCTTTGAATGTGAAGGTTATGGACATGTCAAGAAAGAATGTCCCACATTCTTGAAGAAGCAGAAAAAGGGCATGACAGTTTCTTGGTCTGAATCTGATAGTGAAAGTGAAGGTGAGTCAGCAAAGCATGTTAGAGCCTTAATAGGAACAGTTGTTTCTGATGGTGATTCTAGTGAAGAGGAACTGACTTTTGAGGAGTTAGCAGCCTCCTATCATGAGCTGTGTCTGAAGAGTGCAGAAATCTGTCAAGAAAGTGAAAAACAGAAGATACAGATTGTCCAGCTTGAGACTGCTAAAGCTGATTTGGAAAATGAAGTCTTATTGGTCAAAGCTCATCTTAATCATATGACCAAATCTGTTAGGATACTGAACAGTGGTACAGACACACTTGATAAGATCCTTCAGACAGAAAGGGTAGCTAGAGACAAGACTGGATTAGGATTTGTTGCTGAGAAAAAGGTATCTGCTGAAGCAAGTACTTCAGGAACCAAAAAGGAGATGTCCCAACCAATGTCTTAGCATCAAACAAAGAGACATGATTCTACACCTAAGAAGGTTACTCATCCACAGCCTCAGAATGTTGAGAAGAAGAGTGCTCATCATCAGAAGAAGGTGCAGTCTCAGGGATCTAGTCAGTATATGCCACCTCAATATCACAAGAACATGAAGGCTGCTAGGTTCAATCAGAACATGGTTCATCAACATCAGGGGAACATGTATGAATATGGATACAACAATGCTGTGCCTCATAACTATGGAAGAAGGAAACCTCATCACCATAGGAGACAGTTCAAAAGATAGTATCCTTACCATAGAAGACAGTCAAACTATGGTAGTAGAAGACAACAGCCTTATCATAGAAGAAGAAATCAACACTATGGATGGCAGCACCGACAACATTATCATCATGGTGGAAGAAGGTTTAACCACTTTAGAGATGACAGAGTTAGATGCTTCTACTGTGGCAGATTTGGACATATGCAGTTCTCTTGCTTCAAGCTTCATGGTTATCCAAATTCTGCTCCTCAACCCAGACAGAAGGTGGTCAGGCCCAAAGTAGTAAAACAACGGGTTCCTAAAGCTCAGGTCACATGTCGATTGGCTCACACATCAGATGGACATTTTGCTATGGATGCATGGTACTTTGACAGTGGATGTTCAAAGAACATGACTGGATCCAAGAAGCATTTGGTAGAGTTCAATCCTTGCCATGCAAATGGTGTTATTTTTGGCAATGGTGAAAAAGGAGTAGTAGAAGGAGTTGGTAGAGTGAAGAATCTTGATGGCCTTACTCTTGATAATGTGCTCCTTGTTCAAGGGTTGAGTGCTAATTTAATTAGCATAAGTCAACTTTGTGATGAAGGTTACAACGTAAGCTACACCAAAGATGAATGTGTGGTAGCTGATGAGCAGAATGAGGTAGTGATGAAGGGAGTAAGATCCAAAGATAATTGCTATCAGTGGATACCTCAAGTGGACAACTTATCTAGTGATGATGCTGTAACATCAGATGATGACATCAAGTGTGAAAGTATGGTGAAAAGTCAATCTGGGTTAATGACTTATTATGCTGTTACTCCTAAGTTGGATGATGTGAATAGTCAGTTATGTGAGCAAGATGAAGGAGTCAACAATGCTGATGGAAGGATCAAAAGCTGTGACCTTAAGAAGGGTTGGGAGCTGAATACTTGCAAGGCCAAGAAAGATGACAACCTGACTAATGACTCCTATAGTTCAGAAGAAAAACTCCACAAGTTGACAATCCTTAGGTTGGAAGATGCAGATGCTAGAGCTGATGTTAAAACATCTCAAGTCAAGAAAGGTACTTCTAGCCTTAAAATAAAGAAGAGTGATGATGAACTAATTGCAAAAGTGGTTCCTGGGGTTGCTAAACGACTGAAATCAAGGAAGAGGAAAGATATTGAGTCACCTCCAAAGATGAGAACTGATGAGCAGAAGATCTATGTGGATGGTACTACAAAATCCAGGAGTAAAGTGTTCATCTCTTCCAGAAATAGGAAGATCAGAGATAAGTCTGATGATAATGTCCAGGATAGCTCTCAAATGAAGGAAGCCGTTGTTGTTAGAACTTCTGAGAAAATTCAAAAGGCCATACTAGATAACAATCCTGTGCTTTTCATAAAATGGTGGAAGTATGTTCTGGAAAAAGAATTGGGTATGGATACTCTGGATATGGTTGAGTTTGCTAGGATATGGTTCATAGAGGGTGTGGGAACTTATGGTATTCAGGTGTGTATGAATAAGTTGCTCTGACTGTGTTTTATTGGGAGCTTCTTGAAGGACTTCTTTGTGCTATGAGTCCTTGGAATGGTGATGAGAAGCTGATGTCCCAAAAGATGTTATATCATCATGATTAAGATTGGACATGTGGAGTTGGATGCTCTAGCATTTTTGGTCAGAAGAGGTGGAGATTATGGTCAAGTGTTTAGTAGCTTGTTCTGGCAAAGCATGACTACTGTCTTTGAAGACTTCACCAGCTTCAACAACTACTGGTGGATGTAAGGATGGAGGAATTGTGATCTCTTGAAGAGACTGGATCTCAATAAAGCTTATAAGTAATCTGAGAATCTGTGGAGGTTGTGACACAGTGTTGAGTTTGGATTACTTTGCTGATAGTAAATCCAGTAGTAGAGCATATGTAATACCCTGGTGTCAAAAGTGTCAAGAGTGTCCTTGGTGAAGGATGTCCTTGTTCTGGATCTGAAGCTTGGTGCTTACATTATACCTAAGGAGCGTCTACATAGTCATACGGGAGAATGATGAAGTAGAAAGTCTGCCTTGGATGGAGAATGTAGAGAAGACTGAAGTAGATCAGGTATTGATTGATTGGAAGTCTGAAGAGTATGATAGGGAATGACTGTATGTGGAAAAAGAGACAGTGGTACCGAAATGAATGTGCTCAGCAAGTGTTCATATTCATCTAGAGCATTTGACAGGGGGAGTACTTGTCTATGGATTTCGCAGCAAAGGTGCATTTATTGTGAAGATTGCATGCTTGTGGAGATTGGTTGCTTCTTATGAGGATATAATGTCAGATAGCGTGTTATGACATTAGGCTGTTGATTGGTGTGGCCTTGAATGGTTCTAGTCATATGAAGCAAATTGTTTGAATCTAGTGCGCACATGCTTCTGAGGAGATGTCTGAAGACAAGATTGAATCATGGGCTTGAATAGATGGGTGTCATAGGACTTCTTGTTGAGGTTTGTCAAATTGTGGCTAAAAAGGGGGAGATGAGAAATAGCCAAGAGGTTCAAGTGCTGCTAGTTGTGATGCAGTAGTGCAGATATTAAGGGGGAGAATCTGATGAGCTGCTAGTGAAGATATCATAGCATTTGAAGAGTGCAGCCAAGCAGACATCAAGGGGGAGATGTGTTGCACATTGTGAGCTACTGAACAGCTGTGATGCTGGTTCAAGTTTTTGAGGGGGAGCACCAATTGGCTGTTGTCAATAATGAAGATGGTGCTGCAGCAGATCAAGTAATGAAGACTATATGAAGATTGTCAAACTGCTGCAAGTTGATGTTTCAAAATATTGAAGATATTCCGCTGCTGAAGTCTCTGAAGATGCAGAGATTGTTTTAGCCAAAATTAGCCAAAGGGGGAGATTGTAAGTTCCTGGATTGGCTGGAATTTTGGTAAAACAACAAGGTGTTCAATGCTGATGTCATGGTGTTGATGTTGCAGCATTGAGTCTTAGTACTGGGCTGTACTAAGTTGTGAAGGTTAACTATGTTTGATGTCATGGGCTTAATGTCATAACATTGCACTTAACACTGGGCTGTGTTAAGGTTGCTAGTTGCTGAAGTGGATGTCTGATGTCACATAGGTGATGTTGTAACATCAGACCTGCAGAACTGAAGCTAATGACAACATGGGCTTGTTGTTATTAGGGTCGCGTATTAGCTGGAATTGTGGAGAGTGTTGACTCGTTGGATGAGAATATCTTGGGCTAGATATTTTCTGTTACATGGGAGATTTGATTGCAGGTTTGTTGGAGAATTAAAAGGTGGAAGATTTAAAAAGATTTTGGGGATAAAATTTGTTTTAAAAGATTCAGTTTTTAATTAACAAATCTGATCAAATATTGTGACAAATCCAATCCAAATTCAAGGAGCTATATAAAGCGCACAAGACCAAGGAAGAAGGTACAGAAAACAGATTGAAGATCAAGAGCTGGAGGCTTAGAGTCTATGGTTTGTTTAGAGTACTTGTAATCACACTATTCTAGGTTGAATAGGTGTTGAATTTTCTGTCCTCTCTAGAAGCTGTGAAGCAATAGAGAGTTGTTGATTGATCGAAGCTAGGAAGCAAGATCAAGGGATCTCAAAGAGGTTGTTCTTTGAGTGTTTTAGGGGATTGAGTAGTGTTCTCATATCTAAGTGGTTTCTTAGGTAGAAAGTCACTAGTAGAGTATAAGTTTAGGAGATTGTCAACTGGTGTGTTGAGTCTGTAAATTATATCTACAAGTAGTGAATTTCATCCCTGGCTTGGTAGCCCCTAGACGTAGGTAGTTAGACCGAACTGGGTGAACAATTCCTTGTGTTTTCCTGTTGCTTATTCTGTCCATTATTGCAGAGTGTGTTGTTGTGACATCGCACCTTAACATCACACGTCTGGTACCAGAATTTCAGAAACCTTCATGGAGTACGTTCAGAGATGGCGTGAAATTGACGCTCAGATTTGTCCACCTCTTGAGGAAAAAGAGATGACAAAGATCTTCTTAAAGACCTTGAGCTCATTTTACTACGACAGAATGGTTGCCAGTGCACCCAGTGACTTCACCGAGATGGTGGGCATGGGGGTTCGTCTTGAGGAAGTCGTCTGGGAAAGACGTTTAGTAAAAGACGCTGGATCATCAAGTAGTACAAAACGATACGGTAGTGCTCTCCCTAAGAAAAAAAAGTAGGATATTGGGAATATCTCTCTCAGAAAGCAAAGGCGACGGTACCAACCAGTAGCAGCTGTAACTCCTGCTATCAACCCAGCGCCTGTTTCTACGTATCAACCTCAGGTTGCGTAGAGCCAACCTAATTAACAACAGTTTCAACGAAGGACACAACAGCCTCTTCAGCAGGCTCGTCCTCCATACAACAACAACCGTATAACGCGGCAACCAGGATTTGATCCTATACCCGTATCGTACGCGGAACTATTTCCGTTATTACTGGTCAAAGGGCACGTCCAGACTAAGGCTCCTCTTACAGTATCAGAAAATCCGCCTTTTTGGTTCAAAGCGGATCAGACTTGTCCTTATCATCAAGGAGGACAAGGGCATAACATAGAGAACTGTCTCAGTTTCAAATCTGACGTGCAAAAGCTTGTTAGGAGCGGGCTCTTATCTTTCAAAGTTACGAATCCCAATGTTCTCACGAACCCGCTGCCTCAACACGAGAAAGCTACAGACAACCTGATAGAGGGAGAGTCTAACAACGTCTATAAAATTCATGATGTACTCTTGTTAAGGACCAATCTGGTCAAGATGCATTATAGACAGAGTGGATATGGCCATGTGCCACCTCATAATTATCACTAGTGTAATATCTGCTCTAAAAGCAATCGAGGATGTTCTGTGGTGCAATCAGCTCAACAGGAACAGATGGATCTCGGATGGATCCAAGAGCACCGAGTTCGTGAAGTTAACATGGTTTATATGAATTCCAACGTCATTCAAAACCACGACGCCCGTACGATGAATGTCAATCTGGTGGCAATGCACTCAAGGTAAATCCAGTATCATAATCTTCTGCGACACGATTACTGTTCTTGTCTGACTTGCTCGGTAAGCAAACAGGGATGCTCTTTTGTACAAGAGGCCCTCCAGCATCAGATGGATCTTGGATGGATCCAGGACTACCATGATAGGAATCCCTATCAGATCAACATGATTCAAATCTTTGATATTTGTCTGATGAATACCAGCCTGGTGGAGTTACACGCAAAACAGGTCCATCTCGGATTCCTGGTATCACATGATTATCAGAGCTGTAAAGCGGGTTGCGAAAACGATCAAGGTTGTGCCCTTATCCAGGAAACACTTCAGCACTTGTTGAACCACTGGTGGCTTCCAATCTATATGGATGAAGACACCCAGCAAATTAGTATCACTAACGGGAATCCTACTAGATATCAAAGTCAGGATGTCTGGTCGGTGGAAACTAACCTAGTAAGGCTACACTGTATTCAGAGCGGACTCGACCAGGTGCCACTACACAACTATGAGCGGTGTGGAGTTTGTTCAGTGAACAATCAAGGATGCTACCTCATACGGGCAACCCTTCAAAGTTAGTTGGACCGCAAAGAGATTCAACCATGCTCAAGTTCTGGATCAGTCAACTATCTCGCTGATCAAATCGAGGACGTTGTCGTAATCTCTGATCATCAGAGGACTAGGGATGTTTGTGCCATCATCCCTCTACTTGACGAATCGAAAGTTCCCAACTAGGAACAGATCGAAATTACTTATGATGGTCAGAAAAATCAGAAGGCTCCCATAGTCATCTATCTGCTAGGACCACTACCGTATGAATCAACTAAGGCTATCCCTTATAAATACGGTGCAACAATAGTCGAGAATGGAAAGGAAATTCTGTTACCCTTCATCGTGAATATTGCAGACATCAGTCGAGTAACACGGAGCGGTCGAATCTTCAACAGAGGAGTTGGAGAACTCAGCAAAGAAAAGGAACCTCAGACAGAAGTTCCCAATCCACCAGTCGGTCAATCCAGTAATCCCAACCTTTCAAAGAACAACGATGAGATGTTGGAGCTCATCCAAAAGAGTGAATACAACATTGTTGATCAACTGTTGCAAACTCCTTCAAAGATCTCGGTGCTATCACTTTTACTCAGTTCAGAAGCGCACAGGGAGGCTCTACAGAAAGTCTTGGAGCAACCCTTTGTGGAACAGGATGTAACCATCAGACAGTTCGATAGCATTGTCTCTAACATCACTTCCTGCAACAACTTGGGATTTAGTGATGAGGAATTACCTGAAGAGGGTCGCCGTCATAACATGGCGCTCAATATTACAGTCAACTGCCAGGACGATGCTTTAGCCAACGTACTGGTAGACACAGGGTCAGCCCTGAATGTTATGCCGAAGTCCACTTTGATGCAATTATCATTCAAAGGCCCTCCGATGAGAACCAGCGAGGTCATCGTCAAAGCATTTGAGGGATCCAGAAAAACGGTTATCGGCGAAGTCGACCTTCCCATAACTATCGTTCCTCACACTTTCCAAGTCACTTTCCAGGTCATGGACATCCGGGAAACATACATTTGTTTATTAGGAAGACCTTGGATACATCAGGCTAGGGCGGTCACTTCAACCCTCCACCAAAAGCTAAAGTTCGTCCAGAACGGCCAACTCATCACAGTCTGTGGGGAACAGGCCTTGCTCGTTAGCAATTTATCGTCATCCACTTATGTGGAACCAGAAGGGATAATCGGAACCCAGTTCCAAGCGCTTTCGCTACACAAGGACGATCAATCTGAGGGGGGAACTTCCATTTCCTCGTACAAAGATGCTATCAAAGTGGTCGAGAGTACCAATACAAAAGGATGGCGACAACTTGTCATTCCTACTGACAATAAAACAAAGAAGGGTCTTGTTTTTTCTGTAACCTGTACCCAGACAGCTGCTAACGATGAAAGTCTTCATCCCATTCAGAACTTTTTCCACAGTGGAGGCTTCCTTCAACCGGTGACTCAAGAGGTACATACCATTAATAAAGATAATTCATCTGATATGGAGGAAGAATGGAAGTCCTATCTCAACGAGGACGGTTATACGTCTCAGGACGAAGCACAAATTCCATTTTGCTTTCCTACACAGAGTCCGAGATTTATACCCAGGTCAGACGTCGAAATGATATATGGAGATTGTGATCTAGAAGGATGTCGTGCTCCACCAAACTCTTTAGAGGAGGACACTCTGATGAAAGACAACTTTGACCACGACTATTATGGCCCGATGGATGGCCTGCCAATGTGGCAGCCGTGCCCAGGAGACTTAGGGTAAGAAAATAAGCCAAACAATGAAAATCAGCTGAGTATTGTTGAACAGAATACCTGCGTCCCCACCATGTCATGGGATCAACACCCAGGTTATCCTGAAAATACCCAACACGACGATGAATTCGCAACGTTCGCTGGATTAGAGTTCATCAACTATGCTTTTCCCGAGGTCAACGTCATCGAGAAGGATGACTCCTCCAGTTCCACAGAAGTGTGGGACACCCTGGGACAACCAAGTGGAAAATACGACTATATGGTCAAGTACACTGCTCCCGAAAGCTCTCGCATCAGGCTCGAAGACATCCAGCCTACTGGATGGGGAGATCTACCTGAGAGTACAAATACTCTGCAAAATGCAATAGAGGAATCGTCCTACGAAAATTCTGCCTGGGAGACAGATTCCAATGATCCTGCTCCACCAAAAATCAGCGTTATTTCTGAAGACAAATCGAGGAAGGTGCCAGACTTTGTGATTCACCGAGGAGTTCGCCGCCAATGGGTTGCTGTCGATGTTCCGAAGATCGTCCATAAGTCAAAGTAATTGACATCTTTGTTTTAACTTTTCATCCTGCCCAGGTGAAACAAATGTATTGATAGGGCTCACTTTCTGTAAATATCCCTCTTCGCTTTGTCCAAAGCGACAAAGTTTTGTTTTATAGGGTTGTAGTTTCAAGAATCGACTTGTTCATTAATAAAATAATGTCGTTCTGTAATTTCTGCATTAATTGTTGTTTTCTCTTTTCGTTTTTCAGAAAATGGTAATCCTAAAAAACAACTCAATAATAAAAACAAGCAGTAAAAGAAAAATACACTGCACACACTTGCATTTTCTCTATCTCTTCTAAACACAAATCATCATGTCATGCAGATTGCTTGTTTTAAACCCCGTTGAAACATACGATCCGATGCCTTCTCCCGACTTTGAGTTCCCGGTATTTGGGGCTGAAGAAGAAGTTAACGACGAAATTCCAGAAGAGATCTCCCGATTACCCAGACAAGAGGAAAGGTCCATTGAACCTCACAAAGAGCCGTTGGAAACGGTAAACTTGGGTTCGGAAAAAGAGAGAAAAGAAGTCAGAATTGGGGCACTACTCGGTCCAACTACCAAAGAGAGTTTGACAAAGCTTCTCAGAGAATTCCCCGATGTATTCGCTTGGTCCTATCAGGATATGCCAGGGTTGGATACCAGCATCGTGGAACATCATTTACCGTTGAGATCGGAATGTCCGCCAGTAAAGCAAAGGTTGAGACGGACTCATCCTGACATGGCTATCAAATTCAAAGAGGAGGTATAGAAACAGATTGACGCGGGTTTCCTCGCTATGTCAGAATATCCTCAATGGTTAGCCAACATCGTACTCGTTCCCAAAAAAGATGGAAAGGTCAGAATGTGTGTCGACTACAGGGATTTGAACAAGGCTAGTCTAAAGGACGACTTTCCTTTACCACACATTGACATGCTGGTAGACAGTACAGCAAAGTTCAAAATTTTCTCCTTCATGGATGGATTCTTGGGCTATAACCAAATCAAAATGGCGCCGAAAGACATGGAGAAAACTTCATTTATCACCCCATGGGGTACCTTTTGTTACAAGGTAATGCCGTTCGGTTTGAAGAATGTCGGGGCAACCTATCAAAGGGCCATGACTACTCTGTTTTATGACATGATACACAAGGAAATCGAGGTATATGTCGATGATATGATTGCAAAATCTAAGACAGAAGAGGAGCATGTGACCCACCTGTCAAAACTGTTCGAGCGGTTGAGAAAGTACAAACTCCGCTTGAATCCCAACAAGTGCACCTTTGGTGTCCGTTCAGGGAAACTCTTAGGGTTCATCGTCAGCCAGAAAGGAATTGAGGTTGATCCTGACAAGGTCAAGGCCATTCGAGAAATGCCTTCTCTGAAAACTGAAAAACAAGTCAGAGGATTCCTGGGACATTTGAACTACATCTCCAGATTCATATTCCTCATAACCGCAACATGCGCGCCGATCTTCAAACTGCTCAAGAAGATACAATCATTTCTCATTAATTCGCGAGGCAAGTGGACTCCGAATTATGATGGCCCCTATGTGGTCAAGAAAGCATTCTCAGTCGGCGCCTTGAGACTCGCAACCATGGATGGAGAAGAATTTGCCTACCCCACGAATGTTGACGTAGTCAAGAAATACTCCGCCTAAAAAAAAAGTCTCGGTGGATTGAAAACCCGAAAGGGCGATCCAGGCAAAAATTAGAGACATGATCAAAAATCATCCCGGTGGATTGGAAATCTCCAAGTACAATCCAGGCAAAAGTTAGGGATTAATGGCAAGTAACTCGTCTGATCAGTTCAGCTCCTCAGTAGTCATGCCATCCATCAGAGACTCCAGTCAAGGTCATCTTCGACAGAAGCTCAGGATGTCCCGAATTCAAAGTTGGTAGAAGGATAGTGGTCGTTATGTTTCAACGTAGCCCTTTTCCCTGTAAATTACCATTTTTAAACTTTGTAAATACTCTATGGAATCACGCGTTCGGCTGATTTCCATCCTATCAATAAAATTTGAGCCCTTGTGTTTTTATTTGTAATTCTTACTTATTTTAGCTTTATAGAACAACATTTTAACATGATTAATGATTCTTGAAATAAAACAAAACGAATTTACTTGTTAAATTTTTTCTGCTTTTAAAATAAAGATGGCAATTTCTTTTGACTGTTGAACATCGAAAGAACATCGATTACGTCTCCAAAGGTGTTCGAACCTCAAAGTGCAGAATCAAAGTACTCCTTCTAGACCAGTACGCCTGAACGAAGGATCAACTGTATCAGATGTGGCTTTCCCATCTAATGCCCTCGGCCGAGTTCTCATCTCCTAAGCCCGACCAACGTCGCTCCCAACAGGGACCGTTTCTCCTAAGCAAGGTAGAATTGCTATCTTGAACCAGCGATATTTCTACATGCCCCACTGTGGCCGAGTATCCAGTCGTGTTCATCCTTTAGTCTGTATGTTGCGTCAGTTTTGTCAGCATATACATACATACATCATGCATTATT
This sequence comes from Lathyrus tuberosus, assembly GCA_022829125.1. Classification (NCBI taxonomy): domain Eukaryota; kingdom Viridiplantae; phylum Streptophyta; class Magnoliopsida; order Fabales; family Fabaceae; genus Lathyrus; species Lathyrus tuberosus. The sequence goes on from JALAZF010000346.1 coordinate 4,774,418, forward strand.
GATCTACATTCATATTCATATTGCATCACTATCACTCTAGTCGGTCTTATCCCCTAGTGATAAAAGTCCTCTCAATTGAGTTGTCAGATCTTTCCTCGTTAGGAAGTGAATCATCTAAGTAATCTCTCTCCCGTTTATCTTTGGATTAGAGACGGTCCTTGACCACTTTGATAACTTGAACCTCTGAGAAATAAGAAAACTTTTAACAAATATCACTCTTCGCCATTGAAGATGATATATTCGCTTTCCCGGATTAAGGAAAATCCCCAGAGAAAGCCCCTCAAAATTGGGGTACATCGTATGGAATTTCTCTGAAAAGACCTCAGGAAAAGTATGATGTAACACCCCTAAGCGGAAACAGTCTCTCAAGAGACTCGCTTTCCCCAGTAGAATCAACAAATGGCGTCTCCAAATAGAGAAGTTTGTGTACCTCTACAATTCAGACGAATGGGTTCCCCATCAAGTCTGACATCAAATCTTTTTCCACTCAAATGGCATCTCCCCAAGAAAATTTGGCGAGAAGTTTGAAGGAAAACCGCTACAAACAGCGTCCCTTGTCAAGAAAGTTCATTGACAAAAGAAACTAAGACCAGTTCCTTGGTAGGAAACCAGGATCGAGGGGAAGTTTACTTCAGAAACTAAGACCAGTTCCTTGGTAGGAAACCAGGATCGAGGGGAAGTTTAAATCAGAAACTAAGACCAGTTCCTTGGTAGGAAACCAGGATCGAGGGGAGGTTTATTTCAAAAGAAAACTGAGACCAGCTCCTTGGCTGAAGACCAGGATCGAGGGGAAGTTTTACCTTTTCTAAGCATCATCGCTTAGCTAAAGAAGATTAATGCGTAAGCTACCATTCATAACCACCATCAAAATTTCGGGTATTCTGATATTTAATCTTCTTGCACCCCGAATCCCCGAATACCTTCGCCATTCATACCTTCGGGTCCAAGAAGATTAAATAGGGGCATCTGTCATACCCCAAATTTTGACCAATAAGATTTCCCATCATTGTTCAAATCATCAGCACAATATGGATGTACCTTTATACCTCATTAGTCTCCCCAAAGATGGGTGATCGTTCACTACAATCAAACTAGGGTTTCAAACCCTCTCAGAGTTCTTAGACGAAGGATCAATCAAGAAATGACATGATCTTCAACTTGTCTAGCCTCTCAAATATCCACAATGGATCAAGAGGACTCCCACTTCAAGGATTAAGCACAAGGCTTCTCCCTTCTAGGTGGATCAAGCCTCAGGATCACCAGTGTCACCAAATTAGGGTTTGGTCGACTAAGGCCTCCAGATGGAAATTTTCCTCTGGGCATGAGCCAATGCTTCAAATCATATTCTAATACGCTCCATGGAACATCATAAACCCAATCATCAAGTCAATATTAGCCTCAGGGGATGCATTTACCAGAAATCCAGAATTAAGGTTTCTTGACCTAATTCACCCCTAAGTTGACTTTTGGGACAAAACACGAGCCAAGGCCTCAAGAGAGGATTTGAGTATCCCTAACACACCACATTGATCCATTTGCAACAATGAATTGATCCTAGAAGCTTGAGCAACAAGTTTCAATTTCATCTAAACCACAGTTAGGGTTTCGCAGGAAAAGTCAACTGTACCTTTGACTTTTGACCCCGGCATGCTCCCAATCCTTGGGACACGATTCAATACACTCTATAACATCTATGGAACATGTCCATCAAGTTTGATTTAGGTCAAGGACTTGATTTCATAAAGGATCGCACAATTTGGAATTCATCTGATAAAAAGTCAACTGTGCCCAAAAGTCAAACTTTGACTTTTTGAGATTTTTCATAAAAATGGTTTTTTAACCCTAAAATGATGTTAATGTGTTATTGGAATCATCATTCATCAAGGAAAATCAAGAAAAGTGGGATAACTTGAAAAAGGGGTAACCATAAAAACTTAGAAAATTTTCTAAGTTATGAAATAAAGTGGCAAGGGTACCAACTTTGGAGGATCATAACTCCTAAACCACAAAGCCATTTTTCCCCATCCAAAGCTTGATTTGTAACCCTCATGACCCTCTACAAAAGTGTCAACTACACCTCATCCCAATTCATCATGGATTTTGAGTTGTGGTTGGATCAAAATGGCTAAAAACCTAAAATTGACATTTTTCAGCACTTAGCCAAAATCTGCCTTGTAATTTCAGCATGAAGTCCCAACTTCAAGGCTGTTTTTCTCCATGATCCAAGTTGAACCAGGTCTAGGGCTAAACATCAAAGTTGAATTACGTCATCTAAGCTTTCCAGAAAGTCATAGAACGTCCATGTAGCATACTCGAGCAGGGAGTTATGGATTGTACAAAAAGGCTTGCTGCAGCTGAATTTTTCAAGGCAGATTTGCACATTTCTTGTGCCACACGAATTTTCAAGACTTGTCATCATTTTGGACACATCTAAGGATCAAATCTAAGGGGTATGATCTGATCCATGAGCCTCCCAAGTCCAAGGAACCAAAACTAGCATGCCAAAACCTAGAAATCCCTAAAAGAGGGACAAGACTCCAATTTTGGTTTGGAGCATTTAATGGATGCTTAGAGGTGGCATGAACTGAGCTTCCTCCAACTGAATTCAGTCAAGATTCATCCAACAACTAGGGAACCAAAGGCCTGTTCTCTAACCTCTAGTCAATGGCTAGAGGAGACTTGGATTTTCATTGGCCAACATTTGCCAAATCTCTGCTGCAGCCACCATTCACTATTGCTTGCAAAACAAACTTGCTCTACTATAAATAAAGCTCATTTGTACTCAGTTTGAGTACACCAAAGCCATCAAACAAATGCTTTTCTCAAATTCTCTCTTTCACTCCAAAATACCTTCTTTAGTAAGGAAATTCTGAGTTTTTGAGTTAGAGAGCATTTCCATCACAGCTCATGATCCTAACACCTCATAAACATCATATGTAGGTGATCCAAACTCTCACAAGTGACCTATAACACCAACATCACAAAGTCACCTCTCAAAACCTCAAAATTGGACTTTTTTGCATTTTTCAAGCCATGTCTTGATTCAGTCACTTGTTAGAACAAGAATTGATTCTACATTCCTAATAGTTTTGATGACAACAAATACTATATTATTATTTAGAACTTGATGCTCCCTAATTTAGTTATTATGATATGTAGGGAAGTTCTAAAGGGAAGAAATTCTGAATCGGAAGCAAAAGCACATTCTGCGCTAACAAGTTCTAATCAAGTGAAGTTTTGATATAGAAGTATCACACAAGATCTAATCCAGTAAAGTTCTAATCAAGCGAAGTTCTGATATAGAAGTATCACACAAGATCTAATCCAGTAAAGTTCTAATCAAGCGAAGTTCTGATAAAGAATGTTTCACGCTATCAGCACCAGCCGCATTTGAAAGACTCTGATGATCCAGAACTTCAAGACATATTCTGATACATTATTATTCATTTAAAGAGTATCAGCTAGAATCAGATGAGATCCCTATCTATGGAAAGCTCATTAAATGATTTTGATTGACATCCAACAATAAAGCCCAACGGATCAAAAAGCCATCTATATAAAGGGGATTGTTGAAAGGACGAAGACACAGCTGCTCACATACAAATTTTACTGTTCATCATATTTTCTATTAAATTTTTGTAAAACCACAGTTGTGATACTGCTTTCTAGAAGCAACTTTTTACACTTTACTTTGTTGTTTTTGCGATTCCTTGAGAAACCAAGTTGTGGTTCTATCTCAAGAAGACATTGACGAAAGTCTGTGTGTTTGTGTAATCAAAGTTTTGATTAGTAGATTAAGACCTCAAGAGAGAAAGGCGAAATCACCTTGGCGGGTGGACTGGAGTAGTTTGAGTTCAAATGAACCAGGATAACCAAACGTGTCTTTTTGCTTTAAATCTTTTTTGAAAACCCCAATTCAAGCCCCCTTTCTTGTGTTTTTCTTTTCTTCAATTGGCATCAGAGCGCCTGGTTCTGGGTGCAAACACTTAACCGTGCCTGAAAAAAGATCCTTCAAAGAAAAACACTATGGCGGAACCAGTTCAGAACAACAATGATAAAATCAGTGGAAAACCACCAGTATTTGACGGTGAAAATTTTGAATACTGGAAGGACATAATCGAAAGTTTCTTTCTGGCTCATGACGGAGATATCTGGGATATGGTAACGGATGGTTACACTCATCCTGTTGGAAAGGACGGTCAGAAGATTGAAAGGAAAAATATGACAGATCAACAAAAGAAAGATTTCAGAAATCATCACAAGGCCAGAACAATCCTCTTAAGCGCTATCTCGCACACAGAATATGAGAAGATTACAAACAGAGAATCAGCTAAACACATGTTTGACTCTCTGAGAATGACGCATGAAGGCAACACTCAAGTCAAAGAGACTAAAGCTCTGGCACTCATCCAGAAGTATGAAGCCTTCAAAATGGAAGAAGATGAAACAATTGAGAAAATGTTCTCAAGGTTTCAAATTCTGGTTGCTGGATTGAAAGTTCTGAATAAAGGGTACTCAACAGCAGATCATGTTAAGAAGATTATCATAAGCTTACCAAAGGTGTGGAGACCCATGGTTACAGCATTAAAGCTTTCCAAGAACCTCAACGAAATATCTCTTGAAGAACTGATCAGCTCTCTAAGAAGTCATGAGATAGAACTAGAAGAAGATGAACCTCAGAAGAAAGGTAAGTCAGTTGCTCTTAAATCTAATAACAAATATGAAACTAAAGCTTTTCAGGCAGAAGAAGAAAGCTCTGGTGGCTCCTCAGAAGAAGATGAACTATCACTCCTCTCCAGAAGAGTCCAACAACTATGGAAAAATAGACAAAGGAAATTCAGAAACTCTGGAAGATCAAGCAGTTATTCTGAACCATCTTCTGGCTACAAAAAGTCAAGAAACAAAGAGGTGGTGTGTTACGAATGCAAGGAACCTGGACACTACAAAAGTGATTGTCCTAAGCTGCAGAAAGAAAAGCCAAAGAAGAAGTTTAACAAGGAAAGAAAGAAAAGTCTTATGGCTACCTGGGATGACTCGGAATCTTCTGAAGTGGAATCCGAATAAAAAAATGAACATGCCAACATTGCCCTAATGGCCAACATATCAGATGACTCCAACTCATCAGAATCAGATTCTGACTCAGAAACTAAAGAGGTATTCTCTAAATTTTCTAGATCTCAATTAGAAGATAGTCTATCTGAAATTCTTGAAAATTATCAGAAACTTCAGCTCAAATACAAGAACCTGAAACATGGTCTGATATCTGAGTCTGAAGAGAACAGAAAACTGAAAGCAGAAAATTCTGAGTTAAAAGAAAGCATTTCAAAACTCAAGAACTCCTTTGAATCTCAAAAATCTCAAAAAGAATCTGACTCAGTAGTTCCCACTAGTTCTGATAACATTTTAAAAAATTATGACTATGAATTTCAAAAATTTCTAGCTAAAAACATATACAGAAGCAAAATGGCTTCAATGATCTATGGAGTTAGCAGAAACGGGAGAAAAGGCATAGGATATGTTAATCCTAGAGGAGAAGCACCATATAAACCTAAACAAGTTGATGATATGATCATAAAATACGCACCTTTAAACTCTCACTTCACATATGGACACAAACATGATATAAAATATACTAGTGAATCTTACTCTTCAAATTCTATTGAGAAACCAAAACCCAATCAGAATTCTATGAACACTAACAAACAAGGACCCAAAGAAATATGGGTACCTAAGGATAAAATCCTATACGTTGCAGATGTCTTTAACAGCAAGATTGAAACACCAATCATGGTACCTGGACTCTGGATGCTCGCGACACATGACGGGAAGAAAGCATATATTCCAAAGTCTGGAACTTAAAGCTGGAGGGTATGTAGGTTTCGGAGGCAATCAGAAAGGGAAGATCATTGGCTCGGGAACCATAGGTAACGGTACTCTACCTTCTATATCTAATGTTTTATTAGTAGATGGATTAGTGCATAACTTGTTATCCATAAGTCAATTAAGTGATAACGGTTATGATATAATCTTCAATCAAAAGTCCTGCAAGGCAGTTAGTCAGAAAGATGGAACAATCCTCTTTAATGGAAAGAGAAAGAACAACATTTATAAAATAAAACTTTCTGAACTAAAAAATCAGAATGTAAAATGCCTTTTGTCTGCTGACGACGAACAATGGGTCTGGCACAGAAGATTGGGGCATGTTAGTATGAGAAGAATATCTCAGATTAACAAACTCAATCTGGTCAGAGGACTTCCTAACCTGAAGTTTAGCTCAGATGTTCTGTGTGAAGCATGTCAAAAAGGAAAGTTTTCTAAACCCTCGTTTAAATAAAAAAATGTTGTCTCTACCTCCAGACCATTAGAACTTCTACATATAGATCTGTTTGGACCAGTGAAAACTGCATCCATCAGTGGTAAGAAGTATGGATTAGTGATCGTAGATGACTATAGCAGATGGACATAGGTAAAGTTCTTAAAACACAAGGACGAGTCACTCTCTGTATTTTCTGTCTTCTGTAACCAAGTTCAAAATGAAAAAGAGTTTAGAATTGTAAAAGTCAGAAGTGATCATGGTGGGGAATTTGAAAACAAGAAAATGGAAATATTTTTTTTAATGAAAATGGCATTTCTCATGACTTCTCTTGTCCTAGAACTCCACAACAAAATGGAGTTGTAGAACGCAAGAATAGAACTCTACAAGAAATGGCCAGAACCATGATCAATGAGACTAACATGGCTAAACACTTTTGAGCATAAGCCGTTAATACAGCGTGTTACATTCAGAATAAAATCTCTATAAGACCTATTTTGGAAAAGACTCCATATGAACTGTGGAAGAACAGAAAGCCAAAAATTTCATACTTTCATCCATTTGGATGTACTTGCTTTATTTTAAACACTAACGATCCTCTGAACAAGTTTGATTCTAAGGCATAAAAATGTTTTATGTTAGGATACTCTGAACGTTCAAAAGGATACAGAGTATATAACACAGAAACACGAAATGTGGTAGAATCCATTTGTGTCAGATTTGATGATAAGCTTGGCCTTCAAAAGCCAAAGCATGATGAATCTCTTGCAGAAATAGAAGTTCAAATTACAGGCACTGAAACCAGATCATCAGAAAAACAGTCAAACACAGCAAAAGGAAATTCAAATATCACAACAAATTCTGAAGAACCCATCCAGAAAAGACAATCCAGAAGTACACTCACACATCCCGAAGACAAAATTTTGGGAAAGAAAGATGATCTAATTAGAACAAGATCCTCATTCAAGAAAACTGAAGAATCTCTCATGGGATTAGTATCTCTGGTTGAACCCACTTCTATTGACGAAGCACTCTCAGACAATGATTGGATACTCGCAATGTAGGAAGAATTGAATCAGTTCACCAGAAACGACGTATGGGATCTAGTTCCTAAACCCAAAGGCTTCAACATTATTGGAACCAAATGGGTCTTCAGAAACAAACTGAATGAACAAGGAGAAGTTGTCAGAAACAAAGCACGACTGGTTGCACAAGGTTATAGACAACAAGAAGGGATAGACTATACAGAAACCTTTGCTCCAGTCGCAAGGTTAGAATCTATCAGACTTTTAATTTCATTTGCTGTAAATAATGACATCACTCTTTATCAGATGGATGTCAAAAGTGCATTTTTAAATGGTTACATTGATGAAGAAGTTTATGTACATCAACCCCCTGGTTTTGAAAACACAAAACATCCAGAATATGTTTATAAACTCAAGAAATCGTTATATGGTCTAAAGCAAGCTCCCAGAGCTTGGTATGAGAGACTAAGTAACTTTCTCTTAGAAAATGATTTTACCAGAGGGAAGGTGGACACAACTCTATTTTGTAAGTCATTTAAAAATCACATTCTGATCTGTCAAATATATGTAGATGATATAATTTTTGGATCTACTAAAAGCTCTTTGGGCAAAGAATTTGCTAAGACTATGCAGGCAGAATTTGAAATGAGCCTAATGGGAGAACTCAAGTTTTTTCTGGGAATTCAAATCAATCAAACTCCAGAAGGAACTTACACACATCAAAGCAAGTATGTCAGAGATCTTCTGAAGAAATTTGACATGTCAGAAAGTAAGCCTTCCAAAACTTCTATGCATCCCACATGCATTCTGGAAAAGGATGAGGTAAGTAAGAAAGTAGAACAGAAGCTCTATAGAGGTATGATTGGTTCTCTCCTTTATTTAACTGCTTCAAGACCTGATATTCTCTATAGCGTCTGTCTTTGAGCTAGATTCCAATCAGATCCTAGAGAATCCCACTTAATAGCAGTTAAGCGAATTTTTAGATATCTGAAAGGTACTACTAATCTTGGTCTTTGCTATAGAAAGTCTAGAGAATACAAATTGGTAGGATACTGCGACGCTGACTTTGCTGGAGATAGAATAGAAAGAAAAAGTACCTCTGGAAGCTGCCAGTTTCTGGGAGACAACTTAATCTCTTGGTCCAGCAAAAGACAATCCACCATTGCATTATCAACTGCTGAAGCTGAATATATAGCTGCAGCTGGATGTAGTACTCAGATGCTCTGGATGAAGAATCAGCTTGAAGATTTTCACATTTACGAGAGTAACATCCATATCCTCTGTGACAATACTTCTGCCATCTGTCTTTCTAAAAATCCTATTTTGCATTCTAGGGCTAAACATATAGAAATTAAACATCACTTCATTATGGACTATACTCATAAGGGAATTCTTTTTTTTAAATTTATAGACACAAACCATCAATGGGCTGATGTTTTCACCAAACCCCTTGCTGAAGATAGATTTAATTTTATTCTAAAAAATCTCAGTATGGAATTATGTCCAGAATGAAAATGTAATTTCTGTATATTCAACTCTTAGAATTTTTGTTTTGTGAACATCTGACCAATAATTCTTCAGAAGTGAGAAGGAAGATTGTCTCAGAATCTATTCAGAAGATCTGAAAACTTTTCATTTCAAGGATAGATCACTAAGTTCACTCTAGCAAACACCTGTCAACCTACGCTCCAGGTTTTCCTCTGAAGTTGAACACGTGTCAAACTCTGGAAAACTGAAACGGCTGTGTTGACATATCAAGGCGCCAAGTCACATCGGTAACTGTTCCCAAAATTTTCACGCTATCTCCCTTGTCAGAAATCATTACAGCTATTAATCATTATGTTTATTTTTTTTAATTGCTCATTAATTTTTTTTCTTTTTGGTTACTCTTATATATATGTCACTTCTAACACCCTCACAGTTTCACTATCACTCACTTTGCTCTCTCGCTTTCTTGTTCTTATTTGCAATTCTTGTTTTCTGCAATTCTTGTTCTTCTTTATGTTCTCCAAAACCCTAAGTCTGTGAACAATGGCCTCCTGCGCTCATCAAACGATGTCTCAAGAATCTGCTGACCATATTAATGAAGAAAGGTACGTTGAGCCTTCAAGAACTCTTCTCACCCCCATTGCTTCTCTTGAAGTTCTCTGTGAACTCATCATGGATTTTGAAAGCATGAAAGAAAATGGGTATGACCTTACTCCTGAGGTTGAGTTTCAAGGATGGACCAAGTACTTTAATCGCTTAATGGGTCCAGTTTTTCCTAAACTTGTTAAGGAATTCTGGATTTTTGCATCTGTCTCAAACCATCAAGTAATTTCTTATGTAATGGGAAAGAAGATTGTCATCACTGAAGAAATTATTGGTAAACTGATTGATCATGATGGTTCAGGAATTAGATGCAGTGAGATGGAAAAGAGCTCTGACCTAAAAAATGTCTCAAAGGAAATCTTCACCTCCGGACAACACTCCAACAAAATCAAAGATCTAAAGGATCGTCACAGAATTTGGGCCAGAATCATTCTAGGTTTTATCTATCACAGGAAACCTACAAGCTCTTATGACTACATCAACAACGATCAACAGTACCTTCTGTACCTCATCTCCACCAATACAAAAGTAAATCTTCCTCACAGTCTATTCAATCATCTGAAGAACAGTGTCAAGGAAACAAGAGAAGACGAAAGAACCAAGAGAGATTGGATCCCTCTAGGTAGACTAATCTCAGATATTCTAACAGAGAATAAGCTGATAGAACACCTGACTGAAGCTCAGAAAATCTCTGATCTGGAGACTATTGTTGGAATACCTCTCAATGCAAAGAACCTCAAGAAGATGAAGATTATTGAGACCATCAAGAAGGATCCAACCCAACTCACTAAGGAAGTCATCACCACCAGGAAAATACCTCTGAAAGATTTTCCTCTCTTCTCAGAAGATACTCATCCAGAAATTGTTCTCAGATATCTGGATGCGTGTAAATCTGATGGAACCATTCCAGAGGTTTCCTAGCAAGATCTCAGGCAAGCACCTCCAGAAGTTGCCACCAGAATATCAAGAAAAAGGAAAGCCTCTGAAGGAACTCCTCAGAAAACCCCCAAAGCTGCTAAAAAGAAAGGTAACTCATCTTTCATTTCTGTCGTCGAATCCATATTGGTATCCACATCTGAAACCTCATCTTCTCCCAAACCTTCTGAAAATCCATCACCATCACTATAAACCCTTGACGATTTTGACATCGACATAGATCCCACTCCTTCTGATTTTATTGACCCACAACCAGAACTTGCACAAGTTCTGTCTATCATTGATCTTGAACCTCTCTTCACTTCTTCCCAACCAGAAAATCCAACTCAAAACTCTGAACTATTCCCAAACACCTCTATTCCGGGTATAAACTGTCCTCTCAACTTCCTTCAACCATCACAAAATTTCACCTGTCCCACTCAAGATGTCACCACTCCAGAAAATACATCACCTACCTCTCCCATTCTCATTTCTGACTCTCCTTCAACAAATCTCTCAGAAGATCCACTCAGAACTATAATTGACTTAGAAACTCTAGAAAAACTTGCCTCAACTTCTCATAAAATAGCCATTCCCAAACCAAAACCAAAAACATCTAAAACAGATGTTGGTAACTCTTTATTGGCATTCGAGGCAAAAATGCAGGAATGGATTAACTTTCTGAAGCAGGGCTGTATGGAGAATCTGAATCCAGCTACTTCTGACTATCTCTGGACCAAATTCAGAAAGTGGTTTAATACTGAATCTCCGAAGATGAAGGAACTCAGCTATGACATAGCTCAACAGAACTTTTGTGACCATATGAAGATCTTCAATGAGCAAGTTCTAAGGTTCTGGGAAAAGAAACCCATTCTTCATCTAGGCTGGAAAACTCCTAGGGTTTTAGAACGCCAGGAAGAAACCTCTGAACATCAAACTCTGGTAATTGCTGAAGTCGAAGAAAAGTCAGCTGAAGCTTCTCCAAAGAAAGATTCTGCTAAAAGCTCTGAGGATTTGGTATCTTCTGTCGAGTCAACTTCATCCTCTCTTGTGCTGAAAACTCTAGATGAGTTGAAGAAGGAGAATGAGGCTGTAAGAAAAAGATTGGACAAACAGGATGAAACAAACGCAGAAATTAAAGGGATGCTTGGCAAGCAAGAAGAATCCGCTAATCAGATCAAAGGTCTTCTGGAAGCATTGTTCACAAGACTTCCACCTACTCCTCAACCTTAGATTCTTTTATGTTTCTATTATCTTGCTTATTTTGTTTACTTGTATTCTCTGCTTCTTATCAATGAATTTTTTTTTTGCTTTTTGATTAATGACAAAAAGGGGGAGAACGTAGAATATTTTGAAATATAACAGTGCACCGGGACTATGTCTCGAACATTTTAACCTCTCTGTTTCCACATATTATTAAGTAAGCAGGAAAATGACAATCAGAACTTCTTGTCAAAAAGCTTCAAACAAAACATCTTCAAGGAAGTCTTCAACTCAGGGGGAGTCCTTTATACTCCATACTCTTTTAGTTGATTATCAAAATATGAGTTTTTGTCATCATAAAAAAGGGGGAGATTGTTAGAACAAGAATTGATTCTACATTCCTAATAGTTTTGATGATAACAAATACTATATTATTACTTAGAACTTGATGCTCCCTAATTTAGTTATTATGATACGTAGGGAAGTTCTAAAGGGAAGATATTCTGAATCGGAAGCAAAAGTACATTCTGCGCTAACAAGTTCTAATCAAGCGAAGTTCTGATATAGAAGTATCATACAAGATCTAATCCAGTAAAGTTCTAATCAAGCGAAGTTCTGATATAGAAGTATCACACAAGATCTAATCCAGTAAAGTTCTAATCAAGCGAAGTTCTGATAAAGAATGTTTCACGCTATCAGCACCAGCCACATTTGAAAGACTCTGATGATCCAGAACTTCAAGACATATTCTGATATGTTATTATTCATTTAAAGAGTATAAGCTAGAATCAGATGAGATCTCTATCTATGGAAAGCTCATTAAATGATTTTGATTGACATCCAAAAATAAAGCCCAACGGATAAAAAAGTCATCTATATAAAGCGGATTGTTGAAAGGACGAAGACACAGCTGCTCACATACAAATCTTACTGTTCATCATATTTTCGATTAAATTTTTGTAAAATCACAGTTGTGATACTGCTTTCTAGAAGCAACTTTTTACACTTTACTTTGTTGTTTTTGTGATTCCTTGAGAAACCAAGTTGTGGTTCTATCTCAAGAAGACATTGACGAAAGTCTGTGTGTTTGTGTAATCAAAGTTTTGATTAGTGGATTAAGACCTCAAGAGAGAGAGGCAAAATCACCTTGGCGGGTGGACTGGAGTAGTTTGAGTTCAAACGAACCAGGATAACCAAACGTGTCTTTTTGCTTTAAATCTTTTTTGAAAACCCCAATTCAAACCCCCTTTCTTGTGTTTTTCTTTTCTTCATCACTTTCCAAACCAGATAAAACCTCAAACACACTCCAAATATCATCCTTGAACTGTCCCAAATGGTGCCACACATCTGGAACACCATTTGAGAGAGTTGGCATTTTGGCCACTTTTGCCCATTTTGCAAGAAAGTGCTCAAACTTGCTCCAGAGGTTTCCAGCTGATTCCAACCATCCTAAAAGCTTCTAAGAGGTCATTTGAGGGTGTCCAAAGCATCAAATCATTTCTGGAACAAAGCACTTGGTAGGTTGCACAAAATCTCCAAAAAAGAGGTAAAATTCACAACTTGAATTCTTTGAATCATGCTTTCCTTTGTTGTCCACATACATGCATCATATTGAATAATTCTTGAAGCAAAAATGTAGTCCTTAATGTGTATGTTGTGATCCTCCCACTGTTTGCATTTTAACATGTTTATATGTGGAGTTTATGTTGTTTTAAAATCACAGTCCAGTTCTGGTTTTTTGCGTCGTGCGTTCTGTACGTTGAGTTTCAGTGTGTATGTGTGGTACCATTTTATTCCTTGTGAAAAATTGGTCAAGATAGGTTTTTATGGATTTTGATTCCAATAAAAATTGAGAGAGTTACGCGCGTTGGAAGTTTGACGCGAAACGACGTCGAAAACTAACGTGCAGTTCTGGTTTTTCGATTTGTGTGTTATGTACATTAAGTTTCAGTGTGCATGAGTAATATCATTGGATTCCTTGCGAAAAATCGGTCTAGATAGGCTCTTCCGGATCTTAATTCCATTAAAAATCGAGAGAGTTACGCGTGTTGGAAATTTGACGCGAAACGACGTCGAATTAACGGTCCAGTTCTGGTTTTTTAATTTGTGTGTTCTGTACATTAAGTTTCAGTGTGTATGAGTAATACCATTGGATTCCTTGCAAAAAATAGGTCAAGATAGGCTCTTCCGGATCTTAATTCCGTTAAAAATCGAGAGAGTTACGCGTGTTGGAAATTTGACGAGAAACGATGTTTTAATTAACATAGCAGTTCTGGTTTTTCGATTTGCGTGTTTTGTACGTCAAGTTTCAGTGTGTATGTGTGGTACCATTGGATTCCTTGCGAAAAATTGGTCAAGATAGGTACTTTCGAATTTTAATTCCGTTAAAAATTGAGAGAGTTATGAGTGTTTGAAATTTGATAAAAAAGGTATTAAAAACTAAAGTTTCAGTACTGGTTTTTTGCCCCATAAGAGATGTCGAAGATGATGTTGTGACATCTTTCCTCTTTTTCTTATTTAATTTTCAAAACTCAACCAATTCTTTTACATAGCGAAAATCATCATTTTCAAATTCATACCCCATAATATTTTAATCCACAAAAAATCACAAAAAAAATATTATTTTTAGATTATTTTTAATATATTTAAAATATTGTTTTAAATTGTTTTAAATGCTTTTAAAATGATTTCTTTTTCTTGATTTTTAAAACCAAAATGATTTTAAATATTCATGTAGATAAAATACTTTTTCATAAATCTTAATCATTGTTTATAACATGATTAATGATTTTATTTAATATTTTTATCATTTTTTATTTGATTTTGCTTTGAAAAATGCCTTTAAAAAATGAAATTGGGGTTTCTTTGATTTTCACCCTAACAAATCTTTTTTCAAAAAACACTTGGGCCTCTAATAGAGTGTAAGACCCAACCCTTTTTGTACAAAAATATTTTGGGCCTCAGTTATTGTATAAGTCCCGATACGTTAAAAATCTCGGCGCGATCGCCATTTTCAAACTGAAAATCATTTGAGCATCCCCTCGTGTTGTAAGCCTCATTTCTTTTCCTAAAATACACTTTGGGCCTCTAATAGAGTGTAAGTCCCACCCATTTTGTAAATAAAATACTTTGGGCCTCAGATATTGTATAAGTCCCTCTGTACATTTACAAAGTTCGGCGCGATCGTCGTCTTTTAACAAAAAAAGACCATTGGGCTTCTCCTTGAGCTATAAGTCCGATTTCTTTTCATTTTTAAACCCTTGGGCCTCTAATAGAGTGTAAGACCCAATTCCTTTGTAAATACCAAAATTTTGGGCCTCAATCACTTGTATAAGTCCCACGGTGTTTCCAAAACCTCGGCGCGATCGTCGCCCTTTTCAAAATTAACCATTGGGCCTACCCTCGAGTAGTAAGACCAATTTCTTTTCTTAAAACCCACTTGGGCCTCTATTAGAGTGTAAGTCCCAACCCCTTTTTTTTTTACATAACCCATTTTGGGGCCTCACTTATTGTATAAGTCCCTCTGTACATTCTAAAACCTCAGCGCGATCGCCATTTTTAAACAAAATCATCTGGGCCTACCCTCGTGTAGTAAGACCCGCTTCTTTTCTCTAAATCAATTTTTTGGGCCTCTTGAGAGAGTGTAAGACCCATTCCCCTTGTACAGAAAACTTTTTGGGCCTCAGTCACTTGTATAAGTCCCACTGTACAAACTCATATCACAGTGCAATCACTAGTAAAACTCACTTGGGCCTCTCCTTGAGCTGTAAGCCCCAATTTTTCCTTTCATAGCACTTTCTCCTTTGATTTTGAAATATACTTTTGTTTTCAATCTTTCTTTGTTGAACAACTAACCAAACAGCATGGAAGCTCTACAACCGAGTAAGTGTTTATATGCTTTCATTTACCGCTTTCATATACATATAATTGTATTGTGGGGCTGTTTCGCTATAAGTCTTCTTTCATAAACTCATATTGCCTGTGTAATAATAGTATAGATATTTAGAGTTTCCCCGACAACTACGTCTAGCACTAGGTAAAGCCGTTTCGATCATTCTTAGAAATAGACAATACTAGATCCCCATAGGAGCACCAGATACAGTCTTCTCTTCGGCTGTCCTCCTTAGGAATTGTCAAGAAACTCTACTCCCCAAAGATGATCTCTTCTCCATGAATTGCATCCCTTGAGTTTCTTCCAAATTCTCGAACTTTCCTGGCTTGATCTATTCTTTGTGAATAGACTGTCTTGAACTTCTCGGGGTTTGGGGACCCACAGGCTTCTTAAAAGCATCCCCGCCTCCTCTTGGGCATTGTACAAGGACCCGTCGGTTTCTTAGAAGTATTCACAGCCTCCTCTTAGGCTTCGTATAAATGATTTCTTCCTCCGGGAATGATAGCCTTCTCTTGGGTTTCGTACAAATTGTCCCTCGGCTTTTTAAAAGTTTTCAGCCTCCTCTTGGGCTTCGTACAAATTGTCCCGACGACCTACTAGAGGTATAGGAACAGAAATTAGTCATCTTAATAGAACAGTCTTTCAAAGAGTCTAGATCTTTCTATCGTGAACGTACTACAACTGTTTCTTTAAGCATAGTATAAAAGATAAAACTCTAGACTTGGACAGTCTAATTTCCTTGAGTCTCAAAGACATTCTCAAGTCCCTCTCAAAAATAGGAAGACACCCGTAGACTCAGACAGTCTCAATACCCTTTGGATTTCCCATTTCCTTAAAGAACAGGAAACAATCCCGATTCTCAGATCAAATCCATGAGTACAGTGTTACTCATATAAGAACTGATTTTCTCGTTGAACCAATATACTGGACCTGTCACTCAACTGAAACAGTAACCTTTTAGCCTCCATCTCAGGCTTCGTACGAGATACAAAGACTCTCTTGTTAAGTCAAACCTTGTAGCCTCCATCTCGGGCTTCGTACGAGATACAAAGACTTTCTTATTGAGTCAAAACTTTTAGCCTCCATCTCGGGCTTCGTACGAGATACCAAAACACTCTCTTGTTGAGTATAAAAGGCTCTCTTGTTGAGCCAATCTCCCTTTTAGCCTCCATCTCGGGCTTCGTACGAGATACAAAAACACTCTCTTGTTGAGCATAAAAGACTCTCTTGTTGAGTCAATCACATTTTAGCCTCCATCTCGGGCTTCGTACGAGATACAAAATCACTCTCTTGTTGAGTATAAAAGATTCTCTTGGTGAGTCACCATCTTTAGCCTCCATCTCAGGCTTCGTATAAGATACAAAAACACTTTCTTGTTGAGTATAAAAGATTCTTCTGTTGAGTCAACCCTTTTAGCCTCTCTCTCGGGCTTTGTACGAGACACATAAAAACTCCCTCTTGTTGGGCCAATAGCCTCCTCTTAGGCTTTGTATAAGGAAAACCCCGGTTGAGTCAATCAACCTTTTAGCATCAAAGCTGTGCCTCGTTCACAGTACACAAACATCAACAACTCCTTCCCCTTCATCTAATCGCTGTAAGCGGCAAGCCTCTGGATTATTTACATCCATGCCACTATCCCTCTTTTAGCATGAAAAATTCCTAAGGAAAGATAGCATTGCTCTACAATGAGTTAAAGTCTTCTCCTTCAGGTTGGAACCCCCTATAAAGGAAATTATGGCATTGTCGGATTCACATATCCCGGTTAAAGTAATTCGCCTTTATAAATAGTTGTGACAAACAAACCCTATTTAGAGATGACAAATTCTCTCTAAAGACAACACCTTTTAGCTTCACATCTTGGGCTTTGAACAAGATACAAATAAACCTTTCAGCTTCACATCTTGGGCTTTGAACAAGATACAAACCACCTTCAGCTTCACATCATGGGATTTGAACAAGATATAGATCACCTTTCGCTTCACGTCTTGGGCTTTGAACAAGACACCAAAACACCCATTTCCTCCCATAGAATAGGAGGAACTACGATCGCTCTGATTTCCCTGTTTCAGTAAACGAGAATACGTAGGCATAAGATTGAAAGAAAAATCTTAGCGAGCACACTAATCAAAAAACCTAAAGTCCCCTATCTCCACCCAATCTGACAAATTCCCCATGAATAGTCCCAGTTTTCCACCTTAATAAAGTCAGAAGAAAGAAAGACCCCATTACCATATAGCATCCGTAACCTAACAGACCGCTGTTTAAACTCAGTATGCAAGCAGGGTTAATTGGAGACATCTATTTCCCTTCCTTAGTCAGCTCACAATAGGATAAAAAATGAATCGACCTGTAGTAAACCCCAAAGAGCGACAGCGCTTAAGAACCGCGTCCAAAATCGCTCGCTACACCTAGTAGCGCCTTCATCTTGATACTCCAATTGTCATAGTTGTTTTTTGTGAGCACTGGCATTTGGAAAGGGAAACCTCCATTCGACATCTTTTGAGGACCTTGAAGTTTTGATACCACTTTGTTGGAAATAAAGCATTTTGTATTTAGGAAAAGTGTGAGGGAATATTAGAGGCTTAAAGAGAAGACTTGCTAGGTAGGAGAATTCTTTTATGGCAGAGAGAAATTTGTATTTTTTCTTGATTCAAAAGTGTAGGATTACATCTCTATTTATAGTACTTTAAGGAGAATTCTAAACACACTAATTCTAGAGAGTTCTCAACTCTAGAAATTTCAAGAGCATTTTAGAAAATATTACAACCCTAAGAAATATCTAGACACTCCAAATACTACAAGAGTTTTCTAAAAACATTACTCAAAATTACCTAAACCCAAAATAATTAAACCAAAAAATCCAAAACACAAATAATAAGGTTAGGCATAAATCAAGTTTAATATTTCAACATGTTGGATGATGAGGCGACTCGCGGTGGTGACGTGTTAAAGATTGGAATGTTGTCCGAGTCTGTCATGGCTATTGATAAAAGTAACAAAAGAAAAGATTAAGTTTGGTGAAATTTTGAGTCTTCTGATTTGATTATAGTTGAAGAATCAGATCAACATTGAAAGAAAATTTGAAACTGAATAAAGAACTTGTATCAAGAATGAAATAGTGACATGCAGATGGTTACAATGTTGATCAAATAATGTAATGATGAATGCAAAACACTAAAAAGAACAATAATTTTTGGGGAATGAAAAACAAGAAATTTGGATGACTTAGATGAGAATATTAGGAGAGAAACATGGTGGGATGATCAAGATAGCCACATAACTTGTAAGAAGCCTCTATAAGATAAATATTTAAACACCAAGATAATTGTTTAAATTGACTGGTTGAATTTATCTATTAATATAAACACCGTTAAGTATAGGACTGTTCAAAAAATCACTGAACCGAACTGAACTAAAGTTACAAGAATTGAAATGTTATGTTTAGTTAATGAATTGAACTATGTTACACAAATAATTCTAGAGCTGAATCAAACGGCAAATAAATCGAACTGAAATTTAAACTGAACTGAACCGATATTGAAAATAAAAAATGCTAAAAACAAATTTAAAATTTTTATAAAACAAAATTATATAAAAAAAGTATAACGGCTCGGTTCTTTAACAAAGGAAAAAATTATCTTCTAACAATCGCTAAATTCATCGAAACACCCCTCAAACTAACAAATGCATGCGTATGTGATAATAAAAAGAGCTTTGCTATTTTGACACCCATTTCCATACACCAGTGTATCCTACACCGTATACAACACAATTTAAAATGGTATTGCATAAAAACCAAGGTACATAAATGATTAAAAAATAAAATTAGTATGTATTGTGTATACATTTACGGTGTAGGTGTTATATAGCAGTGTCAATATAGCTTTTCTCTAATAAAAATGTACTAATTACCAGTGAAATGAAGCAATAAAAGGTAATTATATAAATTGATCACCATCGCCAATGACTATGTTCCAAAATTAATTGTCAGCGGAGAAGAATCCTTATCGAGATGTGGGCTGTTTCCAAGAGCACGGAACTCAACTCAGGGATCCCTTGGCAATTCAGGACGATCGAGAGGTAAATCATCAATCCAATCGCCATAAATACGATTGATCTTGTTTAATTTCTTCCAAAGGAATTCCTTCTTTTCCTTCTTCTCCTCTTCCGTCAGAGCTGGTGAAGGTACACTTGCTGGTAATGTAGGTGCATTATTGGCTGAAGAACTTGTAGTTGGTAAAATTGGAATGACAGTTTTTGTTGAATTGGCTATAGCAGCTGCTGCAGCTTCTACTTCAATGCCTCCACCAGGAACTTGTAACTCTGAAAAGCAAAACAACAATACTTTGTAAGTCAGAAGAAGATACCTGGAAACAAAAAAGTTTTACTAATTGTTATAATCATCTTTTAAATTTTGTTCAAAGAATGCACGTACAAGTTCTGACAAAAAAAAACACGATATAGAAAAAACATCAATGGCCACGATTGTGGCTAAGACGTTAAGGTTTTTGATGTCGCCGCCAGCACAATTGCAGCTACATTACTGCGTTTTAAAACCTCCAAATTATTAATGAGTCAGAAATTAAACTTATAGACATATATGTTGCATGCAGTACTCTATTTTTCTGCTATGCAATACACTATATATCACATGTTGTCAAATAGCACCATTGAATGGAAAAATTTTAGCAATCCGCTATTGAAAATACTGGCCGCACCATTCTGCCATGGACACGCACGCCATTTAACAACACTGATATGTGAACCTTAGATAAAGCAGAGCTATCAATAGCGAATTGCGGCGATCAATTATATAAACATTAGCGGTATAAAGATGGTTTCACGTCCTATGGTGGCAGGCACAAAATCTTTCGTGCCATGGCGCCACAATGACGGAAATTTGACGACATGACAAAAAAGAAGAAATCACTAATCATACAAATAAGTGTCCATTACATTTAAACTGAAGCAGCATCAGTTGTATAATCAAACTAAACATGAAAAGATCATACACACATTCAAACACTGTATTTTGTACATCATATTGCAAAAAATGACTTTCTACTAATTGTCACAAAAATAAATAAAAATAGATTTTGAACAAAATAAAACAGTATAATCATATGATAAAAAAAAAACCAAAACCAGTCTTATTACCTGCATCTCAGTGAGCAAAGTGACAGGCATCACCAGAGGGGCAGCTCCCGGTATTTTTCCACCTGAGACAGATCTTAGTCTTCCAATAGTTCCAAATTTCCAATGCTGATTGCAGATGACTTTCTTATTTTCCAAGAATCGTCCTTAAACTTGGCAGGATCCTCGTGAAGAAAACTACAGTTATCACCATAAGGACATGTCTCACCATTGCAATACTTCTTGCCCAGCATCATCTTGTGAATGATTTTGTCATCATCATTCCAATTTGCGCTCAACTGCAGCCGTTCTTCTGTACGAGGACCGACAAGCTCCTGCCAGTTCGGTGAGGGCTGCCTTATCTCGTCAACCCCATGAGAAAAGGTACAATTCTCACCATTTCTGCAGGTACCAAAGCCGAACTTGGTCAAATACGGGTCTTGAAGAAAATGTTGACGCTTTGTCTGTTTGGTAGTGGGTGACTGGATTGCTCGTTGCTCATAGAGAATTGAGGTGTCACCTCAATGATATCGCTGCTGCTGGACGATGAGATTTGCGGTGGTGACCATGGTTTTAAATTGCGGTTGCGGCTGCGGATGCGATTGCAGTTGCAGCCACTACGGTTGCGGCTATTGCGGTTGTTGCGATGCGGATTGCGGTGTGAATTTATTTTTATCAACATAAAATAGTATACTTTATTATATGTATTAGGTTTCACATGTCATCTATTGTTGCGGGCTGATGCGGTTCGATGCGGGCAAATGCGGTCGTTGCGGTGTTATGATGCGGCCGTTGCGGCGTTACGATGCGAATGCAGACACTACCGCAACTGCAATATTGCGGCCGTATCAGGTGATGCGGTCCGCAATTTAAAACCATACTGGTGACATTTTGAACGTTGGAATGTTGTTTGAAGTACTCATGACTGCTGATAAATCCAAAAAAAAAAAATTAAATCCAGTGAAATTTAGAGTGTTTTTAATTTGATTAACGTTGATCAATGAGATGAACGTAGAGATAAAAATTGGAAGTGAGTAAAAATCATGTATTAAGAACGAAATAGTGACATGCAAATGGTTAGAATATTGATGAAAATAATGAAATGATGAAATGCAAAACAGTCAACAGAGAAGAGAAAGAAAAGTGTACTGTTGGTTGAAAAATGAGGACGAGAATTTCGGGAGAAAATAGTATGTGATGTTGAAGCTTTGAGTGCCGTTTGTTTGAAAAGAGTGAAAAATGTATATACAGTGCGCAGTTTGAAGGTTTAAGGTTTTTTTGTTGGGTTAGAAAAAAAAACCTAATTGCTGTCGCAATCCTGTTGGACTAATCACTGGTCATTATTGTTACTAATTAACTAGTAGGGGGTGCGGGTTAAATAAAAGGAGTAAGAGAAGTTTATAATGGTATAATTAAGCTTTAGGCAATTGTCTAGCAAAGTTTAAGCTTTCACACCACTAAAGGGTTTAATAATAAATTATTTTATTGAAGATTTTGATAAATGATTATGAGTTAATGCCATTGAAATTTGTAGAGTTTTGTTTTATTTTTATTAGTAGAAGTTATCATTGCAAACCAAAGATTTGAAATCATTTTTAAAGAGGAGGTATCATCAAACAGGTAGAATATATATGATAATATAAGAATAGTAAGTGTTAGCTTATAGTGTATATATATGTATAATATATAGTTTCTTGTTTTAGCTTAGCTTAGTTTAGTTGACTATTACTATATATATTGTACATTCACTGACCAATTGTAATATATACTTTACACAGTTATCAATTTACCACTGTAATTCTATTTTTACTGTTGTAACAAACTGTAACAAACTTTTTCTCTTCTCCTTCCTTGGCGATGTTTCTTTCCTCCATGGCTGAATTCTTCAACCTTGACATGGTATCAGAGCTTCAATAGCTCTGGTAGCCATTGTTTCATATCCCTTTCTTTCCTTCTATCGCAACACCGCAAGTTCGTTCTTTTCTCTCTTCGGTTTTCTCTCTTGTACGTTCTTGCTCCTTTCTTCTTTGTTGCCATTGTTTTCTGCAAAATTGTTATTGCATAATTTCTCTTCTTTTCTCTCTAATGGCGTACCAGAGCTTCACTGATTTCTCAACAAATTCTACGAATCCCTATTACCTTCATCCAAACGAAAATCCCGCACTTGTTCTCGTCTCTCCTCTTCTTGATGACAAAAACTATCATACCTGGGCTAGGTCTATGCCTATAGCTTTGATCTCGAAGAACAAAGAGAAGTTCATTGATGCTTCCCTTATCAAACCACCAATCTCAGATCCTCTATATGCACCATGGATCCGCTATAATACAATGGTTATTTCTTGGTTACATCGCTCCATTTCTGAGTTGATTGCAAAATCAGTGTTATGGATTGATAGTGCTGCTGGAGTTTGGAAGAACCTACAGATTCGTTTTTCTCACAGTGACATTTTCCGCATTTCAGATATTCAAGAAGATATCTACAAGCTTTGCCAAGGTAACCTAGACGTATCAAATTACTTTACTCAATTGAAAGTTCTCTGGGATGAATTGGACAATTATCGCCATGTTCTTGCTTGTACATGTGTTATTCCATGTTCTTGTGGTGCTCTCAATTCTACTATGAAGTATCGTGAGCAAGATCAGGTTATCAGGTTTCTTAAGGGTCTGAACGAAAAATTTACTCACTCAAAGTCACAGATAATGATGATGACTCCTTTACCTGATCTTGACAAAGCATTTTCCCTCATCATACAACAAGAAAGAGAACTGAATAGTTCTGCATCTATAATAGCTCAATCCTCCACTAGTATTGAAGAAAATGCTAATTCTGTATGTCAAGTACAAACTCATTCTAGTGGTTCAAATGCCAAATATGGATACAAGGGAAGGCCTCAAGCCTCTAATGTAGCTCGAGGACAGAATAGGGTTTGTACACACTGTGGCAGAACCAACCATACTGTGGAAACATGCTTCATCAAACATGGCTATCCACCAGGTTTTAAGCAGAGAGGCAAGGCTCCTACTCAATCTTCTTCAAATGCCACAGTTAATGCCATTTCAGATGCTTCTTCACAGGGTCATCCACACATTCTTATGGTTTTACTCAAGAACAATATTCTAGCATCCTTGAATTGCTTTCACAATCCAAGCTGAATTCCCAAGCCAATTCACAAGCCACTTCCCAAGCCAATTCCATCTCCACATCCCCTTTTGTCATGCATTCACATTCATCTACCAACAATGGTAAGCATCCTTATCTTTGGATCTTGGACACTGGTGCCACAGATCATATTGCATATGATGAATCTCTCTTTCTTAATTGGAAAAACATCATTCCCGTGCATGTCAATCTACCTGATGGTTCTCAGATTGTTGCATCAAAATCTGGCAGTGTAGTGTTATCTCCATCTTTAACTTTACATAATGTCCTCTTCATACCTAGTTTTCATGTTAACTTGATTTCCATTGCTAAGCTGGCTAGCAAAAATAATTATTTTGTGCATTTTAATGCTGATACATGTACCATTATGCAGAACCATTCCAAGGCAATGATTGGTACATCTAGATTACAAAGAGGTCTCTATGTGCTTGACACTACCAATCAAGTCTCAGTTTGTAACTTTGTTGTTGATCACAATTGTAATGTCTGGCATATGAGATTAGGACACATTTCTGCCATAGGTTTAAAAACTGTTTCCAAAATTTTTCCCTTTATACCTTGTAAAGCTGATATTCAGCCTTGTGATTCTTGCCATTTTGGCAAACAAAGAAGATTACCTTTTCCTAATAGTGTTACTACTACTTCAGCTCCTTTTACTATTCTACATGCTGATGTATGGGGCCCCTTTTCTACTATATCCATGTTAGGCCATAGATATTTCTTAACTTTGGTTGATGATTATAGTAGGTACACTTGGGTTATATTTCTCAAAACCAAAGACCAAACTAAAAATAGCCTTATTCAATTTGTAGCATACTTAGAAAATCAATTTCATACAACTCTAAAATGCCTCAGAACTGATAATGGTACATAATTCTTGTCACTATCTGATTTTCTCTTAGCCAAAGGCATTATACACCAAAAATCTTGTGTGGAAACCCCTCAACAAAATGGGGTGATTGAAAGAAAACACCAGCACATTCTCAATGTTGCTAGATCCTTATATTTTCACTCTTCTCTCCCTCTGAACATGTGGAATTTTGCAATTCAACATGCCATTCACCTTATAAATAGATTGCCTTCTCCTCTGTTAAAATCCAAAAGTCCATATGAACTTTTATTTTCCCTACCACCCTCTTTAATTCATTTAAAGGTTTTTGGTTGCTTAAGTTTTGCTTCTACTTTACAAGCTAACAGGACCAAATTTGAACCTAGAGCTATAAAGTATGTTTTTCTTGGTTTCAAGGATGGTACAAAGGGTTATATCCTATATGACTTACACACTCATCAAATTTTGGTCTCAAGGCATGTCATATTTCATGAAACAACTTTTCCCTTTAAACATACTCCTTCCATTTCCTCTGTTAACCCTGTCCACCCATCTCATCATAACCTTGATGACATAACAGAACTTTATACCCCCACTAGCACTACTGACTTTTCAGTGTCCCTAGATTCAAGTACATCTACCAGTCAATCACCCATCAGTCCTTTACATCTTCAAAATACTGATGCCAGCCATTCATCTATCACCCCTTCCTCATCTGCCCCTACCTCTGCTATACAACCTAGTCAAATCACTAGTTTCTCACCTGACACTTTTCCTTTATCTACTATCCCTTTATCCAATAGTCCTTATCATAATCCTTCACCTCAAACTGTGCCTACCTCTATAACTGATATTCAACCTACCACTGCAGCAACATATTTACCTAATGACCCACATTCCAATTTACAACATAATCAACCTGTTACCAATGACTCTAACACTTCCCTAAGACACTCTTCTAGAGTTTCTCATCCTCCAAGTTATCTAGCTGATTATCACTGCTATAATGCCTTTAATAATGCATCTTCTTTTCATTCTCATAATGCATCCATTACATATCCATTATCTTCTGTTATTGCATATGAGAATTGTAGTCCTTCATATAAACATTACTGCTGGCGCTTTTGGTGCTTCAGTGACCTGGAGTTTACGGGTACGGGACGTCCCATAACTACTTTTGCTTCTTCAAGGGCTTGAAGTTTGTAACCTTCAAGTCGGGATGTTTCAGCTGCGTTTCTCAGCTCTTCAGATGTTAGGGGTATATACCCATCTGGTATGAAGTTATCAGGCATGTCCCAGGGAAAACCTTTTGGCATGGTGTACCTCAGATCTTTGGGTATCTCTGTGATTGGTGCTGAGACCACTTCAGAAATCACCGTCCTTTGTTGATTCTGAGCTGATGTCAGTGCTTCAATCATCTCATTGATCCTTTCCATTCTTTCCTTTTGAGCAAAGAGTTCCTCTCTTAGCTCTCTGTTCTCTTCTTCGAGATCGTCCATCTTTTTCTGGCGATTGGCCCGAGTATTGTACGAATAAGACAGTTTGACTATAGAATGCGACACACAAGTGTAAGACTCTATTGAAAGAAATGTGTATATGATGAATGATGAATGATATGCAATGAAGATCTTATTCTAGTTAGTTTTTGTTAAAGCACTATTAAACAAAATGTTGCAAATATCACACAAACTTTTTATTGAATTTGGAAACGTTACATCAAAAGTACATTATTTCACAAAATGCGGAAAGGGAAATTAAAACTCTAGAGCTCTTTTTGCTGCAACTTCAGTCCCTTGATGATCCTTCTTCTGCCTCTTGAATTGGGCTTCTTCAATTACGGGATCAACAGTCATTTGCCAAGTTTGGAAAATGCTAGTATTGTATTTGGCAGACAGTATTTCTTCTTTTTCCTAGGATGTGTTGCTCAAGTATCTCAGTAAGAGCATCCTTTTCCTTTAGGAGACTCTGAATCTTTGAGTTCTTAAGCCTGAGAATCTGATACTTGTTCTTCCAATATTTCTTCTCCCTCTAGACTTTGTTGAAAGCAATTTACAGTTTCCATGTATCATTCATGAAGTACATAACAGTTTCCCTCAGTGGAAACACTTCTTGTCGAGGGTGAGGCATCCTCAACTTGATGGCTCTGGCTTGAACCCATTGGAGATAAGGATCCAAAGAGACACCGTTTGTTTTTCCCAGAGATTCTTTTCCTTTCTTGTGAGTATGACTCCAGGCGTGCACAATCTCTTCTTTGATTGCTCTACTATTTTCTCCTTCCTTGAAGAAAAGACCTTCTAGATGAATGTTGTTTGGTATGTCTTTCATCGGCTATCCAAACTTTCGACGAGCTAAAACTGGGTGGTAGTTGATTCCTCCTTTAGTACCAATGAGAGGCACATTTTGTAAATTTTCACAACTGTCAATGATTTTAATTCCTTCGTGGGCGTGGTTGTACCATTTGATGTCTGAATGAGTTAAAGACATGATCTTTTGCGACCAACACATTCCGTTCTTAAGATCCCAGAATGTAGATGACTTGGGCAGATGGGAAGTGAACCATTTGTAGAGAAGTGGTACACAGTACGTGATCATTCCTCTGTCGCATAAATTCCTTACGTGCACTGAATGATAAGCATCTGCAAGCAGTGTTGGAACTGGATTCCTAATCAAGAAGATCTTGATCGTATTGATGTCGACGAAGCTTTCGACATTAGGAAAGAGGAATATTTCATAGATAAGCAACACATAAATGATTTCAAATGCTACCATGTTTCCTATGCTGGCAAAGTATAAGGCTCTTTCTATCAAAAACTTAGCCGGTAATCCCTTGATTCCTCCTTTGGTGGTCATGTGAGCTTTGATGTCTGACTCTTCCAAAGAGATGACCCTCGCAATAGTTAAATCCTTGGGGGTTCCTTCCAATCCAGAGAATGGATCTTGCTCAATGGTAGGAAAATCAATCAGCTGAGAGTTTTCTTCCAATGTTGGTGTGAGCTTTTAGTCTGGAAATGTGAAGTAGTGGTACACCGGGTCGTAGAACTGGACCAGTGTAGAGAGAACTCATTCTATCATGCTGACTTTCAGTAAGGGAAAAAGTCCTCCATATTTTGCTCTGAAAGCTTCTGGATCTGCTATAATCTTCCAAATTTCCTCGGGTCTTCTAGTTTAGGAATTTTGAATGTAAACTTCTGGGTTTTCCTTCGCCCGAAATCCATAGTGAAACTGATATTTGCAACAAATGTTCTTTTAGTTCTTTAAAAGAAGGATTTTTTAAAAAAATGTTGTTAATGATTTTTATGAATGCATGAATGCAGCAAACAAAAACATGTGGAAAACATGGGTTAAAAGGTTCGGCGTCATGAAGTCAAGGCTCTACCCATCCCCAAGTTTTTTTATACTAAGGATCGGATTTTGTACCTGTAGAACGGGTTCTAAGGAAGACCCTTAAAATCACTAACCCCTCTTTAAGATATTATTAGCCGGCCAATTACTCATGTTGCTATAATATTAAAAAGATGAGTGTCATTTGAGTGTAGTATCGCGGGTAAATTATTCTCGATAATCACCGCACTACCCTAAATAAGGCCAAATTCTTTTTCTGTTTAAAGTGTGCTTTTTCTAATCCTCAGTGTTATGGGTATCCAACTAGAAAAAGCAGGGTTTTTGCAGAGTGATCCGATAAAAACGGCGATTTCCATAGGATGCCTATACTGATTCGGTGTACTTTTAAGTTTGCTTGTTCGGGGTTCACCCCCTATAAGCCATCTTAATTATGACACCACCTATCTTAGTGAACTTTCAAACTCACCACTTGAGGATTAATCGCATTCTCATTTTCAAAAGCGGTAATAGGGGTATCATTTAAGCAGGACGAATATTTTGCAGAAAATAAAATGATATGATATTTACAGTAAGGCTTAAATAGTATTTTCGTCCCTGTAAGTTAGCGAGTTTTTGATTTTCGTCCATGTAATTTATTTATTTTGGTTTTAGTCCCTATATTTCACATTCGCGTTCATTTTAGTCCCTAAAACCAAAATCCGTAGGAAAATCTGCAGAAAAATCCGCAGGAAAACTACGGATTTTCCTGCGGATTTTGGCTTTAGGGACTAAACCGCAAGCGGAAAGTAAGATATAGGGACTAAAACCAACAAAAAAAATATTACAGGGACGAAAACCAAAAACTCGCTAACTTACAGGGACGAAAATACTATTTAAACCTTACAGTAATATAAATATATATAAGTAGTAAATATATATACAGTATAATTCCTATTTCTAAGGTATCTACCTAAACAGATGAAATCTCCCACTGTGGTCGCCATTTCTCTATAGCTTAATTTTTTGTGGTTTCGAATCACTATCGCATTTGTGCTACTTTCTGATTTCAAATTTTTATCCTAGTGAAGTTGGTTAAGGAAGGGTAAAGATATCTTAAACTAACCCTGCTTTGCAAATGTTGATTGACAGATGCCAAAAGGTGTTGGGAGCTTTATTTTATAGTCATGTTGTCAGAAAATTAGGATTTATACTTGTTTCCTTTTACTTTCTTGCTTGGTTTGTTACTTAGTGTGAATCGGGATTAGGGTGAAGGTGAGTGTTACTGAGATAGGGGAGAGTTATGTTTTTGTTGTTTTTTTTATGTTTTTGAAGAGAGGTCTGAGGACCTAATTGGGTTTTTATTTAGTGTGCTCACAAAGATCTTACGATCTCATGCCTACATACCCCCAAAAAGATAATTGGGAGATCAGAGCGATCGTAGTTCCTCCTAAATCTATGGGAGGAAATTTGGTTTTTTTTTTATCTTGTTCAAAGTCCAAGATGATGAAGCTGAAAGGTTGACTGTCTTGATTTGAGCCCAAGAGGAAACTTTATGGGTGTCTTGATTTAAGTCCAAGAGAAAACTTTTTGGTTCTTGATTTGAGTCCAAGAGAAAACTGTTTTGATTGGGTTTTGATTTGAGTCCAACATAAAACTGTTTGATTGAGTGAGTCTTGATTTGAGTCCAAGAGGAAACTATTTGAGTGTATTGAGTCTTGATTTGAGTCCAAGAGAAAAAATTTGAGTGGTCTTTATTAAAAGTTCAAGAGAAAGTTGTATTGATTGTGTTTAACTGAGAGAATTTGTTATCTCTAAAGGATTTTATGTGCCTTGATTGAAGCCCAAGGTTGAAGCTAAAGAAAGAAAATTGACTCTGCTGAGAAAAGTTTATCTGGTGTTTAAGGAGTTTTGTTTGTGAGAGACTGACTCATGAGGGTGTTTTATCTGTCTTGTACAAAGCCCAAGATTGAGGCTAAATGGGAGAGATCATTATACAAAGCCTAAGAGGAGGCTGGACCAGTGGGAGATATCAAGTATAGGTTAAATCACATGGGAGTTTAACATGTTGTTTACTCTGGCTGAGGTTGAAAATAGGAGCCTGGATGTTTAGATATTTGTATCTTCTTTGGAAATTCCTTGGTATTTATTAACCTAAGGGTTTTGAATTTTCTGATGATTTAAGTCTATAAGGTGATTATAGTGGAAGGTAAGGTTTTTTGACCTATGCTTGTAAAAGCCTATGGGTCCTTGTATAAAGCCCAATAAGAGGCTGATCATTAGGAATTAATCTTTGTATGAAGCCTAAGAGAAGGCTATCTTATCTGGAGATGTCATTTGTACAAAGCCCAAGAGGAGGCTATCTCCGTTTATCCATTAAAATGTGGGTGACTACCCTGATGATTTATGGAGATATTCTATCTATTGATGATTGGTTGAGATTACTAAGATCTGTTCCTATGCTCTTAGGAAGCCTTAGTGGGTCCTTGTATGAAGCCCAAGAGGAGGCTGAGGGAACTTCTAGGAAGCCTGATGCGTCCTTGCACAAAGCCCAAGAGGAGGTTGTGGGGAACCTTTAAGAGGCATGTTGGTCCTTGTATGAAGCCCAAGAGGAGGCTGTGAAAAGTTCAAGAAAGGTTTCACCAAGAAAATAATCTTTCTGTATTTGAATAATTCAGGGGAAAGAGAAATCCAAATCAAGGTTTCACCGAGAAAATAATCTTCTTTGGGAAATGAATTTCTCTTGTGGATATAGTTATTGGACTAAAATTATTGTAAAATGAAAATCCTAATAACAATCGAAGCTATGTTGAAAGGGTTTATTTGTTTGACCTAAGTCTAAATTGAAGATAACCTAGTTGCTTAGGTAAATTAAATAGATAAATATACAGATATACAATGCAATGAATTAAAAAGTGATTTAGGACTTACAGCTCATGGAGAGACCCAGTGTATGGTGCTTTTGTTGATGTGTTTTAATCATTGATTGATGATTATGATATGCTTATGTGAATTGAGAAATTGACGAAAGTTTTGATTAATCTTTGAATTTGATTTGAAGATTAAGAAGATGACTGATGTTTTATTGATTGAAGTTTTTAAACAGGGAGAAATTTCTGAAAATAGAAAGACGATTTAAAAACAGAGAGATGGTTTTGAACACCAGAGAGATGGTTTTGAAAACCAGAGAGATAAGGCTTATACAAAAAGATGCCCATGGAATATTTGATGTTTTATTAATATATGATTCTCATACACTAGATGGGGCTTACACTGAAAAGTTATCCATAGTCTAAGAAGCAGTTTCACCGGGAATAATGCTCTTCTTAGTAACGGTGTATTTGAATCTCTTATTATAAAAAAGAAAAAGGAAATGGGACTTATAGTATGATAAAATCCCATGAATCTTTGTTGAAAAGATTGAGAAGGAATTGTTGACAAAGAAATGAGGCTTATACAGAAAGATGCCCATTTTAATTACAAAGGTTTTGAAAACAGACGAAGGAGTTTAAAACAGAGGGATGTGACTTACAACTCTAGGAGAAGCCCATGAATATTTAAATTCATTTGAAAAAATTATTTATGTATAAGGAGATGGGGCTTATACCTCAAGGGAGACCCAAAGATTTGTTTTTGAAAATAGTGATCGCACCGCGATTTTTTTGAAAACTGCAGAGGGACTTATACAATGACTGATGCCCAAATTTGATTATGTACAAAGGGTTGAGTCTTACACTCTATTAGAGGCCCAAAAATCATTTTAAAAATAAGATATGGGGCTTACAGCTTAAGGAGATGCCCAGTTGAAAAACAGTGATCGAACCGTTATTTTGAAAAATGCGTCGGGACTTATACAATGACTGAGACCCAAAGATTATTGAAAAATAAAAAGGGTTGGGTCTTACACTCTAATAGAGGCCCAAAAATGATTTTGAAAACAAGATTTGAATGAAATTAAAGAGAAGCCCTAATTTGATTTTTCATGTATTTATTTTGAAATAAAATTAAATAAAATGATATAAAATACCAAATTTATTCAATAAACATGTTATGATCTTGGATTAATGATTGAAAAATCGTGTTTTATCCATATGAAAGCTTGAAATTCATTTAATTTTGAAAAATCAAGAGAAAGAATTAATTTA
The DNA here is from genome assembly GCA_022829125.1 of Lathyrus tuberosus. Lineage (NCBI taxonomy): Eukaryota > Viridiplantae > Streptophyta > Magnoliopsida > Fabales > Fabaceae > Lathyrus > Lathyrus tuberosus. The sequence continues at coordinate 4,806,442 of JALAZF010000346.1, forward strand.
AAATGCTTAAAAAATAATTAAAAAAGAAATTCTTTGCAAGAATTCAAAATATATTAAATAAATAATATTTTTTTGATTTTTGTGTGGAATCAAATATTTTAAAATATTTGTGAATTTTGAAAAAAAATAACCAACCAGAAATGATTAAAAATGAGAGAGAAATTAATTTTTGAAATCAATTAAGAAAATAACTAAAATTCAAATATTTGAAAATTCAAAAAGGGCGCCAAGAACACAAGTTCTTGCTCGTGCTTGCCCTGTTTTTGCAGATTTGCAAAACCTATCATAACTCCTTGAATACTTGATGAAATTAAATGAAATAAGCATCAAACTTGATTGGTTTTGATCCACGAACATGACTATAGTATTTAATTTCATTTATTTTAAGTGTGGAGTGAGATATTATGATGAACACAGATAAACCCTAATTTTGGCTTGAACCTCATGAAATTCTATACACGAAAGAAATCATGCAATTGATTGAGGGTTATTACTCTATGGACTACCAAAAACATGTTGGTAACTTGCACACAAATTTATTACTCTATGGAGTTTGAGAGCTTCAGGCTTACCTCTGCAAGAAGAAATCGAATTGTGTGTTGGAGGTGTTACATATGTGATGTAAGGACCTGGACAACTTCAATAGACCCTATGGAGTGTGTTGAGAAGCTTGGACTTGATTGGAAATGCCTGGATCAATTTGTGGCAACTCAACTGCATATAGGCCTCAAGTGGATTTTGAGGTCTATGATTATGATGTTACAGATGATGGAGAAGTGTTTGGACAACTTATATATGATGTATGTTATGTGTTAGGATCATGGTTTTTTGGTGGAATTGCTCTCTAACTCTAAATTCACAAGTTACTTGATAAAGAAGGCATTTCTTGTTTTTGAGGGGGATTTTAGAGAAAGCATGTGTTGCTATGCTTTGGGGTACTTCAATTGATCACAAATGACCTCTATTTATAGTAGAGGAAGTTTTCTTTGCAAGGAATAGTGATTGGGGGCTGGATCACTCCATTATCCAAAGGATAAGAAAAGGAATCTCAAGTCTCCTCTAGCCATTGACTTGAGATCAACTTTGCAAGTGTAGGTCTTTTGATCCTTAGTTCATTCTTGACTCATTTGGATATCTTTTCCTCAGTTCATGCCACCTCAATGCATCCCTTCAATGCTTCTTGACAAATTTGAAAGTTTTGGCCAAGAATCTTAAATGCCACATGCCTAAGTGATAGATCTTGGACTTGAAAGGCCTTAGGGTTCAGAGACAGGTGTTTATGATAAGATATTTATGTTTCTAGAAGAAAATCAAGGATTGTTGTTGTACTATTTGGCCAACTCGAGAAAAAGATACATATTTTTTCTTGTAAAAGACAGTTTTTTTGATGCCATGTTCAAAGGGATGTATCTCTTAGCTCAAGTTGAATTAGGATGACTTCTTGTACTTTTTGGAAAGTTGAAATGATGTACTAAAACATTGAGGTTTAGTGTTTTCATTGATTCAACTTGGATCACTGTGAAAAATGCTCTTGAACTTTGATGTTTCATGCTGAAAAACAAGACAGATTTTCACTAAGTGTCAAAAAGTGGTCATTTCTTGATTTTTGTCATTTTGATCAATCCATAACTTAAAATCCATGCAGAATTGAAGTTTGATGTAGCTGAAGCTTTTGTAGTATGTAGGAAGACCTACAATTCAGGCTTTGGATCCACAATTTTGGTTGCTTGAATCACAAGTTATGATCTCTTGAATTTGGTACCAAAATGTCCAATTTTAGTAATTAGTGAAAATATCAAAATTTTCAAGGTTGCCCTTTGTACAAGTTATCTTGATTTCTTAACCAATTCTTGTTCAAATGCCATAATGGACCATATTTTATTGAATTATAACTCGTGAGTATCATTTTTGGCTAAAAAGTTATGTTTTGACTTTTGGTCCTGAAGTGTTTCGGTGGGGAGAAATCCTTATTCCCGACTTTTGATGAATGCATTCTCTAGGGGTATATTAACTTTGAAAATGGTCTCTTAGGATTATTTTGAGCGTATTGAATCATATTTTGATGCCTTGGCTCACCTCCATATGTAAACTTCCCTCTAGAGACCTCAATCGATCAAAAACCCTAATTCGGTGACATTGTGGCCTTGAGGCTTGATCATTCAGAACTTGTGTAATATTGGGATTGATTATTGATTGTTGATGATCTCTTGACCTCTTGAGGATGATTGAAAGGTTTGATGGGTTGAATATCATGTCCATTCTTGATTGATCCTTTGCATGAATCCTCTGAGAGGCTCAAAACCCTAATTCATTGTGATCACAAGACCAATGGCATACTTGGTGCTCTTCAATGAGTTAATGCTACACAAGAGTGTTTGTGAATGAGGGGGCATCTTAGGGTCAAAAATTAGGGTATTACACTATGGAATGTACAACTGGAATAAATTCGGAAATAGAACTAACAAAAAGGAGTCTTAAAATAGATAAGTTGTGGAACAACATTAAGTGTAAGGAAAGTATGATTAAGCAAAAATATAAGGCAAATTGGATCGGTGAAGGGGACTCAAATTATTGTTATTTACATGCCATGCTTAAAAATCGATCTTGTGGTAACAACATATCAATGGTGAAGTCTGGAGGTGTTCTGAGAGAAGGTGTAGATGCAATTAAGAATACAATTAAAAATTTCTTTGAAACAAAATTCAAAAGTTATTTTGGCTTAGGAATTCACTTGAACATGGATGGTTTACATAAACTTTCTATTGAAGATAATGAAAGGTTGATTGAACCTTTTTCACAAGAGGAGATATGGACAACTATCTCTAGCGATGATGGTTCTAAAAGTCTTGGACCAGATGATTTCAACCTCAAATTTTTAAAGCATTGTTGGAGCACTATTTGCGGCGAGGTCACAAATGTTATACGTTATTTCCACAAGTATGCTACATTAATAAAGGCGTTGTCTTCCTCTTTTATTGCTCTCATTCCAAAGGTGGAAAATCCACAGAAGTTAGAAGATTTCAGGCCGATTGGATTGGTGGGAAGCTTGTACAAGGTTATTGCTAAGATTTTGTCTACTAGGTTGTGTGGTGTTATGGACAAGTTAGTATCCAAATCTCAAACTGCTTTCATTCCCATAAGACAAATGTTAGACGACGTTAATGAACTGTTTGATTTGGCTAAGAGGAGAAAGGATAGATGCTTAGCCTTTAAGGTCGATTTCCAACAAGCATACGATTGTGTAGACTGGTCATTTCTTGAAGAGGTCCTTTAGGCGATGAACTTTTGCTCTAAATGGATTAGCTGGATAAAAGGAGTCCCTATAAATTGTTATCTCTCTATAATAGTAAATGGCGGGACAACCATGGATTTTAAGCCGTCTCATGGTCTTAGACAGGGCGACTCACTTTCCCCATTCTTGTTTGCATTGGTAGCGGAAGCTCTTGCTGAAATACTGAGGCACGCAAACTCTATTGGCTTGCTGAAAGGCTTCAAGGTTGAAGAAGATCAATTGGTTAATCTAGTCCAATTCGTAGATGATATGATTTTGTTGTGTCACGGTTCGAGGGAAGATTTATGGGCTATCAAAGCTCTCTTGAGGGGTTTTGAACTACTGTCTGGCCTGCATATAAACTTTTGGAAAAGTAGCTTGTTTGGAATAGGTCATGAACCTGAATTCCTTCATGTTGTTGCTCACTTTTTATTGTGCAAAATTGGTACTCTCCCTTTCATATTTCTGGGTCTGGATGTTGGTGGCAATCACCGTAATCTTGCCTTTTGGAATCCGATGGTAAATTGCTTTAAATTGAGATTCTCTACATGGAGTGGGAAGTTGTTATCTATGGGTGGTAGAGTGATTTTGATCAATTCCGTCCTCTCGAACCTACCTATTCATCATCTTTCTTTCTTCAAAGTCCCTTATAAAATCTTGAAAGAATTGATAGCAATTCAAAGAAAGTTTTTGTGGTCGAGTTTGTTGGATAAGCTTGGAGTTGATTGGATTAGTTGGGAACAAATTTACTTACAAAAGTCTTGTGGAGGTTTGGGTATCAAGGACCTTGCCACCTTCAACATTGTGTTGCTTACGAAATGGCTTTGGCATTTTACTACGGATCCATCTGCCATTTGGCGTGGATTATTAGAGTGTAGATACGGATGTCTTTTCTCATGAATTCTTCGTAATCAAAAGTTGAGGCCGGTGAGGGAGGAGTGTTTATGGTGGAAGGGTCTTATGATCATAGGAGATCCCAAATCAAGTGGTGGTTTCTTGGATCAATTATCATGTGTTCTAGGTGACAGCGCTTTCATATCATTTTGGTTTAATTGCTGGCTTGGTCAGGTACCACTTCAAACTTTATTTCCGAGTCTTTTCGAATTTTATGCATTGAAGAATGTTGTTGTTGCAAATATGGGTGGTTGGGCGAGAGGTGTGTGGTGTTGGAACTTTGACAGTTTGTGCCATGACCTGCCTATGGATTTAGTGGAGGAGTTCCAAGATTTGAAAAACCTGTTGCTGAACTTTGCACCATGCAATGGTGTTGCAGACATGTTCCTTTCTAAATCTGGCAATACAAGCCAATTTATGGTCAATGCCGACTATAACTCTTTGATGCTTCATGTTGCTGCTCACATGTTGGAGATTACTCCCAAGGTTGTTTTGGAAATCTTATGGAAAACAAATGTTCCCCTAAAAGAAAGAGTTTTTGGTTTAAGGGTTGTTTGGGATAGACTTTTAAAAGGAGCTAATCTAGCGTCCAGGGGAATAATCTCTGGTCTTCACGACATCATTTGTGTGTTTTGCTTCAATTCCATTGAAGATATCAACCACATTTTGTGTTTTTTCCCATGCATTGTTCCTGTTTGGCGGAAGGTAGCAGATTGAGTGGGTATTCCTTGGATTGAAGAGATTGTTGCTTGTAACCACTTCTTAGAATGGTTCTTAAAGGTGGTGAAGAAATCATCCAAATCTCCTGCTTCTATTATATGGATCACGACTTGTTGGTCAATTTGGTGGACGCGTAATCAAATCATTTTCAACGGTTTAATTGGAAATCAAGAAGATATCCTTATGAGGGTGTTGCAAACCTCTTGGTATTGGTTGGGTTATAAGCTAGAACCTAAAACAAAATCTAGCTTTTATAATTGGTTCAAGTCAAGTCTCCTTTAGATTTTTTGTATTAGGAGTTCTTGTGGCCTTAGATTGCATCTTGTGTTTGTTGGTGTGTTGGTGTTTTTGGTTCATATATTGTGTATTTCGGTTGGTGTACTCCTAGTATACATTTTCAATGAATTTGTTGCTTATAAAAAAAACATTTACTCCATATTTCTTATTTCATGAATATAGTAGCAGCAACACAACTTTATTTCTCCTTACTCCATCTCTTTTCATATTTCTTGAGTCTCAATGACAGTCAAACAAAATAATAGTTACTTATGTTATTTTTATATTAATTAGTTTTATTTTAAAAATTGTTTCTTTGAAGCTATTAAAAACATACCATGGAAGTCGGAAGATTAAGATGGTATTGATATGAGTTACTTTTTTTCTCCTCCATTGTTTCTCCTTTCTCATAATTGTTTCGTTTTGAAATTTTATTGTTATTTTTTTTCACGTTATATAAATTTGATGTTTTGACCTACATTCCTTTACTTTTTATTGGTTCAGTTTTGTCTTGAATTTTTTGCTTGATGTTTAATAAAAAAGATTCAAACACATTTTTTAAGTTTCCGGAATTTTTCCGAAGATATATTCCGGAATAAATATATTCATAAAATTGGGGTATGACTCGACAACGAATTAAATGTGTGTACGTATTAGGATGCATGCATCCGGATATATATCTCCGATAATAGGGCGCACTTTTGGAAACTCACAAGATGGCTAAGAAATATATGGGGTGCGTTAAGAAATTACCCAAAATAACCTATTTTCTTCAATATGGCCCAAATTGATATGAATTTTGGATATTAACCAAAGGGTTAAAGACATTGTCAATAAGGAAGGAAATTGAATCTTTTGTTGCTTTAGAACTGGTTCATTATTGTTATTTCTCTTCCTCCTCTTTAAAATGGTGCTGACAAATTAGGCTAGGGTGGCAATAAATATCTTGAGTTTTTCAGTTGACATATTGTTTGGAATATAAATATATTTCTACATATTTGATTGTTGTTGATACGAATATACTCTAGAACGTTGTTTGGAAGTGGAAATGCCCCTATTGAATTCAAACATTCAGTTAGCTTATTATACATGACAACTTTTTGACAAACTATATGCACCACATATGAAACCCAACAATCCTTGTTGATTATAACTAAGGGTGAAAATATGTCAGACCGACTAACAGGGACCTACGACCTAGCCTACACAGGCTTAGGCCAGGCCATACTTTTTTTTAATTGAAAAGGTTCGAGCTTTTTTAAAAGCCTATTTAGTTAAAAAGACCAGGTCACTGACCCTAAAAAAGTCTTTTAAGCCTATCAGGCCGACCTATATTAATAAGTATAAACGTTTTTTAATGCTATCCTTATGTTATATTTTGTACTTTGAGCTAAAATACATAAATAAAACTTGGTTATCTTGGAGAACTTATGAAAATAAGATGAAAACACCTTATGAACAATGTCATAAGTTGTTTTCATAAGTTCTCTTAAACAAATAGTCTCACAAAACTTATGCTAATAAGTAAGTTAAAATAAGTCAATGCAAACAAACTTTTAGTCTCATTGTTCTTTTAGTTTGTTAGTATATTTAAACACTATTTGAATTGCTTATTAGTATATGTCTAAAATAAACAGGCTTTTATATAGGCTAACATGCTAACCAGGCCTTCGAAAATGTCAGACACATGCCTAAAAATAAGCCTATGACAGGCTATAGGCCAGACTTAGGCTTTGGTTTTTTGGCTGGCAGCCTATTTCTGTTGGTGGCAATTCAGGGGGTCAACGAGGGAGCATTTCTACTTGGGACACATCTTTGTGAGAGACACACCACATATCCACCTAAAACCTTAAAGTGATAGGTGTGTGGTTTCTCTCACTTATATAGTGTTCAATCTTCCCTTTTCTAATCAATGTGGGACTTCTTCCTCATACTTGATTCTCAACACTCCCCATCAAGTGTGAGCCTATACACAATGCTCCCCCTCAAGTGGAAGCTCTCTCTTCCACATATACTTGTATCACTATTGAAACCAAAGGCTCTGATACCACTGTTGGGGGCGATTTGCGGGGGTCAACGAGGGAGCATTTCTACTCGGGACACACCTTTGTGAGAGACACGCCACATATCCACCTAAAACCTTAAGGTGATAGGTGTGTGGGTTCTCTCACTTATATAGTGTTCAATCTTCCTTTTTCTAATCAATGTGGGACTTCTTCCTCACACTTGATTCTCAACAATTTCCACCCCTAATTATAACTGATGTATGGACATTGGTTCATGTACTTCCGAATTTCTCTTATGTAACGCAAATGATTGACTTTTACTTTTTTCTAGCAGAGATTAAATCTATTACAATCTTAGAGAAAATATTCTAGATTTTCACAAAGTACACTTGAGTTCGTCTTTATGATCTCTTTTTAGTACTTCAGTGGCCTGACAACTCAAATGAAACAACCATGCATCTGGTGAAAGAGATTGAGAATGCCAACCATGTCCAGAACACCGTTAAGTTCTTAAAATTAGAGATTCAAACATGTTCGTTGGTATCTTCCGGATGACAATTAGATTAAGCTCAATGGTAATGGTACTTAAAATAAGTTTACGTTCAATGTCGAATCTGAAGGCTTATTTAAAGATTCCTCAAGAAATTGAGTGAGAGGCTATGTGCAAAAAATTGGTTTGTGTGATGTTATCACTATAAATAGTTATCAATGTTGCATGAGATGGAGCTAGATTGATAAGAGAGAATTACAAATTTGTTAGTAGAGAGTGACTCTAAAGCCTTGATAAATTTGATCAACAGAAAAATTGTGTATGAGCATAATTTCTCAACCTTAGTCCATAGAATAAAAAATATTGCCAAAAAAAATCGACACATGAAATTCAACAATGAGCTTTTTATTTTTCCAAATCTTCCTAGGAATGAATTTCAGATCATTTTAACTAATGAATTCTTAGATCTCATTACTCAATCTTATTAAAAAAAAATTGTTAGTCCTTTTCTTTTTTTTCTTCTTTGGGTCTTTAAGGAACTCTTTTGTGTAAAAAAAATGCAAGATTTATCTGCTACACATCATACTTAAAATTATTATTTTGTTCACTACAATCCACGTAGTACTACACACCTTATAGAAACTCGAAGATGCTCTTCGTAGTATTTGGAGATTGAAATCCGGAGGCACCCATTTTACAACAAAATCAAATCATACAAAATACGCCCCATTTTTCTCAACAAAATATCTGTATTTCAATATCTATATATACCCTATTAAAATTCGGATTTCAATCTTTGTGTAAACCCCACACATTAGCTTGGGCCCGTGTTTCATCACTAGTTGCCTAAAATGGGTGAATCCATATTTCAATCTCCGGATAAACCCCAAAAGACAATATTTGCACCCCTTGATAGTAATTTTAAAGAAAAATTCATTATTATTAAATCATATATTATAAGTCATTTTTAAATCATATCCACAATAGACCATACACATTAGTCATTAATTAATAAGATCAAATTGTTAAACAAAATATTAATAAACCATACATCAGCGTTCATAAAACAACAAACTATACAAAATTTCAAAATGTTAATATTAAAATACAAATTAAAATATCACTAGGGAGAGTGCCTCTGCCTCCTATACTACAACACATGTCATGTCTCTGCTAAGATTTCATGTAGAGTGACCCTCTTATAGGAGTGCCTTCATGAAATTCTCTCATAGTTATGGCCTCTCTCCCAATAACAACAATACAATGACATATTAAAAGTATATTTATGGTTTGATTTTCCCTCGTTTGTTCCTCCTCTAGTATCTCATGATGAGCTGACCTAGGAAAATCTCCTTATGTATCTAGTATCATGTAAGGACAAGACACCATATAAAACCATTGAATGTAAATGTATATTGTACTCCATAAATAAGGAGTTGGAACACCGTGAACATATTTTGGCACAAGAAGCTCATCGTAGTCCGCAAATGTCTTATCAACATCTCTACAAAGGATAATGGTAAAATTAACAACTATATGGTCCTTAGGGAAACCTGTAGATACCTGAACTGGCAAAATACTCATTCAGGTAGATGTAGATACATAAGTCGATACCCATAAGCCAACCATATAGAATATTATGATGTCATCTCCAAGGGTCGCGTTTGACGGTGTTCACCGTATGGCGTGAAACAAATGTCATTTGGCACAATGTGGTCAAGTACAATCCAGAACGAATCGGTCGTATGATTCCCCCTAAGTGAGAAAATGGAGAAGGCACATGTGGTAATTCCTCAGAGTAGTCTTCAACATATTCCCAGTCGGAGAGACGTAGAAAATGTTGATGGATCCATGCTGAAAATGGTTCAGATGAAATATTTGTAACGATCTTTCACATGTATTATGCAATTAATATAAGTAAGTGTGAAAAAATTATCATAAATAGACAGTTGTTTCCTGTAAACTGTCTCGTCTTCCATTTACTTCCTTCAGCTAATTTGGAGTAGAGGTACACTAAAAGAGATGCGCCCCGATTGTACTTGTTAGACCTCTCAAGGTCAATGAAGTATCTAATATAGAAAGTGTCGACATAAGTCACACTTTTGTCAACAAATATGGTTGTGTAAACCAAAACCAGAAAGTATGACCTAAATGCACATACTTTATGTTATGCAACTCGTGCATCATCACGCGCAACATCCAGAATCAGTTTCATATGGTCAATATGATTTTTCACGAGGAAAGAAAATTCAGCATGACATCCTCTAGTATCATTTATGTTCTATTGCATAGCACCTGGATCAACTCCTAAATATGTTACTATCATGTCCACTGGCTCAGGTCGACTGATTCTAGAATGATCTAATAATCTTCTTGTGACCAAAAGATGTATGAGGCATGATACATCATCAAGTGTGATGGTCATCTCAATGTCTGGAAGATGAAATGACGACATTTTATCGCAGTATCGATAGTCAGTCATTTTTCCATTTTTTAGTCCATTAATCATTAATCATTGCATTTTCTATTCATTTTATCACTCAATGTCATTTTTAATTTATTCTTGATCTTTAGAATTCGTTTCGGTTTAAAATAGATTTTTACCTCATTTTATAAGTTATTTATTTTTATTTTTTTAATTTTAATTTTTAATTTTTGGTCAAATATTATTAGATTATCTTATTTAGTTTACATTGTTAATTATTTTCAATTTAATTTAATTAGGCTTAATTTATTTCTTTAGTTTTAGTGTATATTTAATGATAATTTTAATTTTTAATTCAGTTTGATTTAGAAGTAGTTCTTAAGTTCAATTTTATTAGTTGGTCTTGATAGTTTAATTAATTTTATATTTCTATTAGCCAATAAGCCAAAAGCCCAACGTAAACCTGCAATAACAAGACAAAAATTTGAAATTTAAGAGGAGGTGTAATACCGCGTAAATTATTACACCGAATAATATTACATTGTGATCAACTGAGTCCGGTTGCTCTGAGAAATTATTTGATAAAATAATTATAGTAACTTCGGTACTTAGAATTAATCCAATTAATATTATTTGTTCGGAGACATTTTATTTAATTGGACTCTAGAGACATTTTTTGGACAATTAGTAGTATTGTTTTAATAATACTTACTATATATATATATATATATATATATATATATATATATATATATATATATATATATAATTTCTCTCATTTGGATTAAAAAGAAAAAGATAGAAAGAAAAAGATAGAAAGAGGAGAGAAAAGAGAAAGAAGGGAAAAGAAGAGAAAAACAAGGTTTTGGAAGAGAAGCTTCAAGATCATCACCAATCTTCATCCAAGCTTCACCAAACTTCTTGAGTTTCATCATCTTGATCATCTCTAGAGGTGGGTTTAGCTAGAAACCATTTTATTTGTGTTTTGGTATTATGAGTTTTAGGTCGAAATCGTAGAAATCGATGTTTTAACGGATAGAATAGGTTAGAAATTGAAATGAATGTTTAGTATGCTCATAGAATCATGTGGGGATGATTGTTTTCATGTTTCTATATGATGTTTGATGATTTTGAAATGTTAGGGTTTTAGAATAATTGGGTTTTTATGAAATGATATGTTTTGATGTTAGTGGTGATCAAACCTTGTTATAAATGTGATGTCGAACCTCTGTTGACTTCTAAATGTGCCCTAAAATGGTTTTGGAGGGTGGATAAAGTTCTGTTATCGCAGGAGTTTTTTTTTTCTGAGAATCGCGCTGCGCGCTGAGCGCGCAGGTTGCCCGCTGAGCGCGGTGTCAAATCCTTGGAACCTCTCGAGGCAGGGAGTTACGCGCTGAGCGCGGACCAGGGCGCGCTGAGAGCGACCTGGGAGTTGAAAAATTATACTTTTGACGGAAAAATTCATAACTTTGGTTTCGCTTATCGGTTTTAATTGTTCTTTATATCGATGTAAAGCCGAGGAAATATTCTACGCAATGGGAGTAAAATATGTGGATTTTACCGACCGATTAAATAATCGGGAAAGTTCGAAATGATGAAAATTGTGTTTTAAATTGTGTGAAACTATTCTATTATTATAACATGATGTGGTTACCTATCCTATTATTGTTTAGCATGATTGTAATTGAAAATGCATGATAATATGGAAAACGAAATAGAAAGAGTGAGGAAAACCCCTTATGAATTATAAGAGAATGTAGAAGGTTTAGAGACACTAGTATGGAACATGTTGGTTAACCTTTGTGGGTTGGAAGGCAAGTGAGGCCTTGAGGCTTGATGGCCTTGTGATTGTCGAATACAATCGTGTTATTTGTTGTAATCACGTAATCGTAACCGGTTTGGCTTGAGTGTAGTTTCAAGAGTCTCGGACTCCTCTGAAATGGATGCACAACTACTTGGCAGGTTTGATTCCCCGTGCTGTACGAATGGCCCCATGGAGCGTATGCTTGTGACGGTTAATGGCCCGTGTGAAGTGACGGTTCATAACAATTAATGGCCCGTAGAACCCAAATCCATTCGTATGTCAAGTAGATTACAAGGATTTATGACTCGGATCGCCTTCTAGACGTAGAAGCGAGTGGGAACAGGAAATACCTTGGGATGGTTATCGATTAGTGATATTAGTGAGTTGATGAACTCATGGCATGTTTCCATATTGTGTAAAGTTATATTGTGTGAACTCGAGAGTCCTTCCCTTACCCCGGACTCGAGTTAGGATTATTAGAACCAATTATCCGAGAGAACCTATAAGATAGGAACCCACTGAGATTTGATGTATCTCACCCCACGTTGTTGATGTATTTCAGGTGCTTCAGGTACAGAGAAAGGTAAGGACAAGGTCGTTTGATCTTTCCTTGCATGTTGATGGCTAGCTTCCGCTATGTTGTTATTTTGAGATCATTATTATGATCTAGTTCTTAGATTTTATCATTTTGGAACATCTTGTATATGTAATGCCTTAGACTTTGGTATTTTGTATTAGCGGCATTTATGTGTATAATGTGTTATCTAGGAACTTATTGTATTTCAATACCAAATACTTGGATTCATATATATAATTTATGCTTTGATGTATGGATTTTATATATGGGTGTTATAGTTGGTATCAGAGCAGGTCGTATCCTCGACCTAGCCATGGAATAGTATAAGTATTTCTTTCCGTTTCATATACGTTGTGTCGCCATTGGTCTTAAGTGTTATATTTATGGCATTGAGCCTGATCAACTTAATCCTATTTGTATGACCTTTAGGAACATGGCTGAAGGACGTAGAAACACTCGTGGTAGACCCCGCACCACTCCTCAAGGGACGAATCCGCCGGGCGGCGACGACAATGCTCCTCTGTATCAGTTTATGCAACAGATGCAGCAGCAACATAATCTATTCATGCAGCAAATGGTGCAACAAATGAATGGAGGTTTGCATCCTACGGTAGTTGTTCCAGAAGCTGAAGGTGGGAAATTCCGGGATTTTATCCGCATGAATCCCCCAGAATTTCATGGTGGATTAGATCCCGTGAAGGCTCACGAATGGATTTCTGGTATGGAGAGAATTTTCTTGATAGTCCAGTGCAGCGAGGAGAACAAAGTGTTATTCGCCTATCACTCATTGAAGGGTCCCGCTATGAGATGGTGGGAGAGTGCCTCGGCTGTAATGGTTATTCAGGAAGTACCAAAAGTTTGGGAGCAGTTCAAGGTTGTTTTCATGGAGAAGTATTTTCCGAGCTCTTTGAGAACACAGAAAGAGTTTGATTTTCAGCAACTAAGACAAGGTAGTATGACTGTGGCCAGTTATACTGAAAAGTTTGAAGACATGGCTGCTTATTCTAGGCAGGCTATGTATGCTCCAGATGAGAGGTGGAAGGTGGACCAATTTATTTTTGGACTTAGAGCTGAAATATCCCATAGTGTATCTCAGAGGGAGTTCACTACTTATGCCGAAGTTTTGAGACAATGCTATGTAGCTGAACATAGTTTGAAGAAAGTCCACGCGGAAGGTGTTACGAGTAGAGCGAATCAAGGGGATCGTGGAAGATCCAACCAACAGTTCAGGCCTAGGCAACAAGCCTTCAAAGGAAAGCAAGTTCAAGATTCAAGGGCGAGTACACCTCCAGTGTGTCGCACTTGTGGAAGAGTGCATTATGGAAGGTGTGGTATAGACAATGTGAAATGTTACCAGTGTCAGAAGATGGGTCATCTGAAGAGAGATTGTCCTCAGAATAGGACTCAGACACAAGGAAGGGTTTATACCTTAGATGCAAGGAAGAAGAAGAGTGACAATTCCTTAATTGCCGGTACGTGCTTCGTTAACGGATTTCCTTGTTTTGTTCTATTTGATTGCGGAGCTACACACTCTTTTGTATCGATACAATGTATGAAGCGACTTGGGTTGCGGTCTGTTCCTTTGTCTCCTCCTATGGTGGTCACTACCGCCATGGATGAAATAGTTGAGACACCGTCGATGTGTGAAAACTGTGTTTTGTCTGTGGACGATAGAGTTTTTCAGATTGATCTTATTTGCTTACCACTTAAGAAAGTTGATGTTGTTTTGGGAATGGATTGGCTTTCTGCTAATTCGGTGTTTATTGGGTGTGAAGAAAAGCTCATCATCATTCCATCTGTTGATGCTACCCCTAAAGATGTCTTAACAACTATTCTAGAAGGTACGGTTAGTATGGTAAATTTCTTGTTTGAAGAAGAGAAATCGGTTCTGTTGGTTATCACTAAGGAGGGTAGTACCGATCTTCAAGTGTCGGATATCCCAGTTGTTTGCGAGTTTTCCGAAGTCTTCCCTGAAGATGTCATTTCTCTTCCTCCGGAGAGAGAAATGGAGTTTTCGATTGACCTGGTACAGGGAACGGCCCCTATATCCGTTTCCCCGTACCGGATGGCGCCTTTGGAGTTAAGGGAATTGAAGGACCAGTTAGAAGGACTTATGGCGAAACATTTAGTGCGGCCTAGTGTTTCACCGTGGGGAGCCCCTGTTTTGTTGGTAAAGAAGAAGGACGGTGGGATGCGATTGTGTATTGACTATCGTCAGCTGAATAAAGTCACCATTAAGAACAAGTATCCCTTGCCAAGGATAGACGATCTATTAGATCAATTGAAAGGAGCCTGTGTGTTCTCAAAGATTGATTTGAGGTCGGGTTATCACCAAATCCGAGTGAAGAGTTCCGATGCACCTAAGACTGCATTTAGGACCCGTTATGGTCATTACGAATTCTTAGTGATGTCTTTCGGTGTGACTAATGCTCCAGCTGTTTTTATGGACTATATGAATCGGTTATTTCAAGCTTACTTGGATCAATTTGTTGTGATCTTCATTGATGACATCCTTATCTATTCCCGTACTCCACAAGAGCACGAAGGACATTTGAGAATCGTCTTATCGATCTTACAAGAGAAGCAACTTTTTGCCAAGTTAAGCAAGTGCGAGTTCTGGATGTCTGAAGTTAGTTTTCTTGGTCACGTTATATCACAGGGTGGTGTAGCGGTGGATCCGTCAAAGGTTGAAGCTGTGATTAATTGGGAGAGGCCGAAGAATGTTTCGGAAATTAGAAGTTTCTTGGGATTGGCAGGTTATTACCGAAGATTTATCAAAGGCTTTTCGCAATTGGCGTTGCCAATGACGAAGCTTACTCGAAAGGATTGCTCCTTTGAGTGGGATTCGGCGTGTGAACAAAGTTTTATGAGTTTGAAGGAAAGGTTGACGACGGCTCCGGTTTTGATTGTTCCCGATTCTAGCAAATCTTACGAAGTGTTTTGTGACGCGTCCAAGATGGGTTTAGGAGGCGTGTTAATGCAATAAAGTCACGTAGTGGCTTATGCTTCTCGTCAATTGAAAGTTCACGAGAAGAATTATCCAACCCATGATTTGGAATTAGCGGCGGTGGTGTTTACCTTGAAAGTGTGGCGTCACTACTCGTATGGTGTGCATTTTGAGTTGTTTAGTGACCACAAGAGTTTGAGATATCTCTTTGACCAAAAGGAGTTAAACATGCGTCAAAGGAGGTGGATGAAGTACTTGAAAGATTATGATCTAGACTTAAAATACCATCCAGGTAAAGCAAACAAGGTGGCCGATGCCTTGAGTAGAAAAGTTATGAAGAAGGCCGAGTTAATGATGTTAGAGTACTCCTTGTTGGAGGAATTTAGAGATTTAAACCTCAATTTTATGTGGACTCCAAATGGTGTGATCATAGGGAATTTGAATGTTAATTCTACTTTAAGAGTTGAAATTCAACAAGGACAATTATTGGATGATAAATTGCAAGAGATGTTAAGTCAACCGGGTTTTGTGCATGCTAATGATGGGATGATTATGTTTAATCAAAGAGTTTGTGTTCCGAACGATGCGACCTTGAGAAGAAAGATTTTGGAAGAAGCGCATAAGGGTGCTTTTACTATACATCCGGGTTCATCAAAGATGTATCACGATTTAAAGAAAGACTATTGGTGGTCCGGTATGAAAAGAGACGTTGCGGTCTTTGTGTCGGAATGTGCGGTATGCCAACAAGTTAAGATTGAACATCAAAGACCGGGTGGATTATTACAACTATTAGAAATCCCAGTTTGGAAATGGGATAGTGTTTCTATGGATTTTGCAGTAGGTTTACCTCGTACGCAAGGTGGTTATGATTCGATTTGGGTAATAGTAGATCGGTTGACAAAGTCGGCGCATTTCTTGGCCGTGAAGACTACTTTCAAGGCAAGTCATCTTGCGAGGTTGTTCATTGCACAAATTGTAAAATTGCATGGTATTCCCTCTAATATTGTGTCGGATAGAGATCCAAAGTTTACTTCAAGGTTTTGGAAAGTTTTTCAACAAGCTATGGGGACGAAGTTGCATTTGAGCACGTCTAATAATCCACAGACGGATGGTCAGACTGAACGAACAATACAAACAATGGAGGATATGTTGAGAGCTTGTGTGTTAGAGAGTAAAGGGAATTGGAAAGAACTTCTACCATTAATTGAGTTCTCTTATAACAATAGTTACCATGCAAGCATTGGAATGGCTCCGTATGAAGCGTTGTATGGAAGAAAGTGTAGGACACCTTTGTGTTGGGCGGAAGTTGGGGAAATTAGAATCTTAGGACCCGAAATCATCCAAGAGACTACAGACAAGATTCGAATGATTCGCGAGAAAATTAAGTAAGCACAAGATCGACAAAAGAGTTATGCGGACAATCGAAGGAGACCTTTGGAATTTGAAGAAGGTGACCATGTGTTTTTGAAAGTTACTCCGAGATTAAGACTGAATGGACCGTTTAAGTCACGGAAGTTAAGTCCGAGATACATGGGACCGTATCAGATCTTAGAGAAGATTGGTGAAGTAGCGTATAGATTGGCCTTGCCTCCTTCTCTGTCAGAAATGCACGATGTTTTCCATGTATCCCAACTTCGGAGGTTTGTTCCAGATCCTCTTCAACCAGTTTTACCGGATACTATCAGAATAGAAGCAGATTTGACGTTTGAATCTCAACCGAGCCGCATTGTGGGAAGAGAAACGAAAATATTAAGGAACAAGGAGATTCATCTCGTTAAAGTGCAGTGGGATGTAATTCATCCGGGTGATGCAACTTGGGAACTTGAATCGGATATGCGAGATTCTTACCCGCATCTTTTCAGGTAATCTTTAATTCGAGGACGAATTTTATTTAAGGGGGGGGGGGGGGGGAGGATGTAATACCCCGTAAATTATTACACCGAATAATATTACATTGTGATCAACTGAGTCCGGTTGCTCTGAGAAATTATTTGATAAAATAATTAGAGTAACTTCGGTACTTAGAATTAATCCAATTAATATTATTTGTTCGGAGACATTTTATTTAATTGGACTCTAGAGACATTTTTTGGACAATTAGTAGTATTGTTTTAATAATACTTACTATATATATATATATAATTTCTCTCATTTGAATTAAAAAGAAAAAGATAGAAAGAAAAAGATAGAAAGAAAAAGATAGAAAGAGGAGAGAAAAGAGGAAGAAGGGAAAAGAAGAGAAAAACAAGGTTTTGGAAGAGAAGCTTCAAGATCATCACCAATCTTCATCCAAGCTTCACCAAACTTCTTGAGTTTCATCATCTTGATCATCTCTAGAGGTGGGTTTAGCTAGAAACCATTTTGTTTGTGTTTTGGTATTATGAGTTTTAGGTCGAAATCGTAGAAATCGATGTTTTAACGGATAAAATCGGTTAGAAATTGAAATGAATGTTTAGTATGCTCATAGAATCATGTGGGGATGATTGTTTTCATGTTTCTATATGATGTTTGATGATTTTGAAATGTTAGGGTTTTAGAATAATTGGGTTTTTATGAAATGATATGTTTTGATGTTAGTGGTGATCAAACCTTCTTACGGAAAAATTCGAGGAAATATTCATAACTTTGGTTTCGCTTATCGGTTTTGATTGTTCTTTATATCGATGTAAAGCCGAGGAAATATTCTACGCAATGGGAGTAAAATATGTGGATTTTACCGACCGATTAAATAATCGGGAAAGTTCGAAATGATGAAAATTGTGTTTTAAATTGTGTTAAACTATTCTATTATTATAACATGATGTGGTTGCCTATCCTATTATTGTTTAGCATGATTGTAATTGAAAATGCATGATAATATGGAAAACGAAATAGAAAGAGTGAGGAAAACCCCTTATGAATTATAAGAGAATGTAGAAGGTTTAGAGACACTAGTATGGAACATGTTGGTTAACCTTTGTGGGTTGGAAGGCAAGTGAGGCCTTGAGGCTTGATGGCCTTGTGATTGTCGAATACAATCGTGTTATTTGTTGTAATCACGTAATCGTAACCGGTTTGGCTTGAGTGTAGTTTCAAGAGTCTCGGACTCCTCTGAAATGGATGCACAACTACTTGGCAGGTTTGATTCCCCGTGCTGTAGGAATGGCGCCCATGGAGCGTATGCTTGTGACGGTTAATGGCCCGTGTGAAGTGACGGTTCATAACGGTTAATGGCCCGTAGAACCCGAATCCATTCGTATGTCAAGTAGATTACAAGGATTTATGACTTGGATCGCCTTCTAGACGTAGAAGCGAGCGGGAACAGGAAATACCTTGGGATGGTTATCGATTAGTGATATTAGTGAGTTGATGAACTCATGGCATGTTTCCATATAGTGTAAAGTTATATTGTGTGAACTCGAGAGTCCTTCCCTTACCCCGGACTCGAGTTAGGATTATTAGAACCAATTATCTGAGAGAACCTATAAGATAGGAACCCACTGAGATTTGATGTATCTCACCCCACGTTGTTGATGTATTTCAGGTGCTTCAGGTATAGAGAAAGGTAAGGACAAGGTCGTTTGATCTTTCCTTGCATGTTGATGGCTAGCTTCCGCTATGTTGTTATTTTGAGATCATTATTATGATCTAGTTCTTAGATTTTATCATTTTGGAACATCTTGTATATGTAATGCCTTAGACTTTGGTATTTTGTATTAGCGGCATTTATGTGTATAATGTGTTATCTAGAAACTTATTGTATTTCAATACCAAATACTTGGATTCATATATATAATTTATGCTTTGATGTATGGATTTTATATATGGGTGTTATAGGAGGCTTGAGTTGTTTTAAGAGAGAGGGGGGGGGGCAATCTAGAAAGAAAAAAAGAGGTAAACACACAGAACACACCACAACCTTCATAAATGTCACTTACCACGGTGCTTCGACATTAGCTCAACCGGAGAAAGAGAGAGACGAATCGGCGCAAGAGGGAGAAGGGGAATAACGCGTTCCTTTTGTTTCTCTTCTGGTGACTATTTCCTTTTTAAATTTTCTTTTTTATTTTGCTTTTCAGGTTTTATTAATATTGTTGTTTATTTCATTTTAAACTAGGGTTTTGTGGTTGGATTGGATTCCTCTTTTATGGTCCATTAAATTGCTGATTAATCACATCCTCTTGTTCACTAATAACACCCCCTGGCCTTGATGCTTCATTGAATTGTTTTTTTTTTTGTTTTTTTATCTTTAATTCACTTTTTTAATTATTCATTATCTTAGTTTTAAACATAAATAGATTATTAGTTTCTTTTTAGATAGTAATATTAGATTTTGATTTAGGAACTTAGGAATCTTGGTTTAATAATAAAAATCTAAAACAAAAATAATATAATTTAGTTAAGTTTAAGTTAGTTTGTTAGAAAATTATGATTTAGTTAGATAATTTATTTACCTTTTTCAAATATCAAAAATCCAAAAATATTTTAATTTGATCATTTACTTTCATTGTAGTTTATTAGGCTTTTCATTTTATTTTAGTTATTTTATTATCTTTAAACATTAAGAAAAACTCAAAAATATTTCAATTTGATCATTTACCTTCATTTTAGTTTGCTAGACTTTTCATTTTATTTTAGTTATTTTATTATTTTTAATATTAAGAGAAAAAAACTCAAAAAAAATATTAGATAGGTTTAGCTTTTACGATTTCAACTCAATATAGTTCTTGTTGGGATCTTTGACGATTTTTCTTTGTCGCCTTGTCATGATAACCCCGGTGTCGATGGTCTCGTAGTGTGGGTCCACGAGATGCTTTTTCTCGTTGGGTCCATACGAGGACCTCAATCAAAGTAGATTCATTGAATGGAGTTGACACCCGGCAAGCAGTTGTCACGCGTGGCAAACAGTCTGATGGGTCCGTGACTTTGATAAATTTTGTCATCCCTTTTCGATTTTACTCGTTTCTATTAATTTTGACCCGATCCAAGGGAAAGTGGACGTTTTGTTGACTTATTGTCATTTTGCGTTCCATTTGCGTGTTTCATCTTAGTTTTCTCCATTTACAACTTTTACCCTTCATTCAAACCCTTTCTTAAGAGATGGTCATTAATCTCTTCACCTTTTCAATCCATTTTCACAAGCTTTGCATTCAAGTTTTCTCCGTTAGTTGCCCTAGTTCTTAGGCCTCTTTTTATCCGTAGTTTTTCGAACTACGGCGTTCTGACTTTCCCATTGCATGAGGGAATACATAGGCACGAGGTTTATCCTAGGCGAGCACATGTTTATTTTTTCACATTTTTCTCTTTTTTCATCTTTCTCATTTTTCACTCTTTTCTATTTTCACAATTTCTCACCTTTTCATTTTTAGCTTTAGTTCCCATTCGGTTAGCAGACAATTAAGCACAAATAACATAGATATTACAAGAGGTTCCCGTAGAGTACTACGAATACTTAGGATGTTAGCACCTTTCCTAGGTATAACCAACCCCCGTACCTTCGATCTCTGACTGCTTAGCTTTTAGGCTCGTCTTTTAGCTTAGCATGTTTATTAGGGTTTCTCGATCTTTTCCCCTTCCCTTGGATAAATTAAAGTTTGGTGGTGAATTTTATGATTTGCGATACAAGTTAACTTAATAGCTTGATATCCGACTCTCACCGCGACAGCGCTGCGAAAACTTTGCTACCTTTCTTCCATTGTTGATAAATTTCAACATCTCACGGTACTATAAAAATATAAACATTTTTTTTAGACAATTCAATTATTATAACACATATATTTAGCACAAACAATTCAATTATATATATATTACACCTTCCTCTCACACGTTCCTAACAGCATGGTTTGCATATAGAGGTAGTAGTGAAAGGTTTGAGGGGCCTCCTCGAAAACTATAAGGCACAACAACATAATGTTTAGCATCGGGAACAACATGTACTAGAGCATCAAGGGCTTCATAATGAGTTAGAGATACATTAGTCTGAGAAGAAGATCCCTCATCAACAAACAAAGATTCTCCAACCGCAGTCTACCATGTTTTAATGTTTGTTGGTTGTTAGTCATTTTTCCTATAATCAAACAAGAAAATGCATATCATAATCAAAGAAACAGAAACAATGTATTAGCAAACTAAATTTCAAAACATAATGCAAAATAGATAAATCCAAATTTTGTTATTCAAACTATGTGTCTGGATTTCAAAATTCGAATTGCACAGAAATAGAAAATAGAGCATGCATTACGAACCCTAAGCTTAAAAAGTTCAAAATTTTAAACCACATCTATGCAAGACAAAACAGATACAACATCTCTATTGCATGTAATCTAATGTACATAACTATAACCTATTTATGAAATGCATGCACAAATAAAAAAAAAAAGTAAGGAAATGAAAAACTTACTAAATGTGAGAGATGAACAATCTTGACTTGAATGTAGATGTTTAGAACTTGACAAATGCGTTAAGCTTGAATGTAGTGAAGTAGAAGTTGTGAGAAAGATTGAAAATGTTGGATTAAGAGTAGGCTCACAAGTTCTGTTTTCACTTGTTAATTTTGTTGAGATGAAAGGGAAAGAAGAGGGAAAGACATAGCCGAATACTTAAATGAAAGCATTCATATTTCAACCTCCAAAAGGAAAATTCGGATTTTGAAATTTTTTGAAACTTGGTTTTCCCTTGGTTCTGAGATGGTTTGAGGCAGTGTGTTGGGGTGAGTCCAGATTCCAAAATTCTAACTTCTATCTTATATTTATTTGTCTTGTTTTAGAGAGACTTTGTGTATTTATTGTGTCTGGATATTGAAGTCCATAATATGAGAATAGTTTTAGAATTTTGTCAAAATGTGTGAGTAAGACACATGAGATGTAATGAGTAATACCTTAAAAATAAGAGGATTTCTTATCACACCACCCTTGTTTCTTAGGCACCATCTGAATTTCCGGTTTTGCCCCCTGATTTCGGATGTGCACATTCGGACGCACCATTTTTTTAAAAAACGCTGATGCGTTCCGGAAGTGCACATCCGGAAACATTCCTGATCTGCAGATCCGGAAAACAGCTGAACTTAATTTTTTTTTTTAAAATCAGTTTTGTTGCTTGGTCGCATATGTTAATATTTCGTCGCAACTTAATATACATTTGACAACATCAATATATAAAATAAAATGATATATATATATATATATATATATATATATATATATATATATATATAATAAACCTCTATCAAAATACAGTGCATACATATAATATAAATAGAATACATCAAACAAAAAACTAATGCGTATTGCGAAGGATGTCTCCTGGCTCCCCTGCTCCTCTGCCCCTACCCGCTATCCTGGATCGATGTCTGCGGTACTGAAGTGCCCCCGAGCAATCGCAGTAATCCTATCCACGGCAAGTCTGGCACCAGAGCCCTCAGGGAGTTGACCGTCCGCAATGGCCTGTTGCGCTATCTGCTCTATCTGACGAAAGCGTGGTAGGACATCCTGAGTGTGGTCCAGCTGAGTCTGCCGCTCCTCTAATATCTCCTGATGAGCAGGTTTGGGTGGCGATCCCTCGGCAGTGGGCACCATGCATGGGTGTGAGACGGTGTAGAACCACACGATGTACCCGACAACAACGCTCCAGTCTCTCTCCGCTCTGGTTCCTGAACCTGTGATGTGGAAGGTTGTGGTGTAGGATGTCCCTCAGCTGTAGGGGATACCCCAACTCCCTCTACGCCGGAAGCCTCGACTGTAGACTGCGTCCGCTCACGTCGGACAGATGCGTGCTGAGTTGTCCGTCCATGTATGATACGATCGTCTCTGCCAGCCATCTAATATGCAAAACATAATAAATAAATTAGATTTTTTTTTAAATAATTAAACAAAAACAAACAAAAAAAATAAAATAAAAAAAATAGTGTTCTGGATTTGCACATCCGGAAGGACACAAAATTTGTAACGTTGGGAATTTTCAGATGTGCACATCCGAAAACACTCAGAATACTAAACGTTGAAAGCATTCCGGATCTGCACATCCGATACGTTTTTTGAAGTTTAAAAATGGCAGCCATGGCCACTGTAACATGCAAAAGGGCATTTTAATGCCCTGATCGTCCGTTTGAAGCAGTAAAAAAGACCTACATTGTCTCCAACCTATGTTATTCATACAACCTATCAATTTCTACACCTAAATGTCTACTCTAAATCGATTACTCGAAAATAACTCCGAAACTCTAAAATTTGAAAACTTACCGATTAAAATGAGATACGGAGGATTTGGAGTGTCTTGATCGTTGTAGAAGTTGCTCTGCGCCAAACTCGAGTGGAAAAAATCGAGATTTATGGGACTGAAAATTTGAGAGAGTTTGAGAGAGTTTGGAAAATGGAAAATTGAAGAATGAGGGGGAGGAAGAATGTCTGGAGCGAATTAATAAGAAATCCTTCCGGAAGTGCACATCAGAATTGTTTCCGGATATACATATCCGGAACAGCTCTGCGTTTTTTAAAAATTTGGTGCGTCCGGATGTGCACATCCGGAATCAATGAGAAAAAAACAATTTCATGTGGTACCTAAGAAACTTGGGTGGTGCATTAAGAAACCCTCTAAAAATAATAACCACTCACTCTCTTATATGTGGTAAAAACTTCATTTTATATATGGTAAAAACTTCATTGGTCAAGTATTCTATGTTTATGCTTTCTTGTATAAATCATTTGTAAAAGATAAGATTTCTCTAAATAAAGATTGACATTTGTTTCGAAAAGCATGAAAATTGTAATAATGAAAAATAAATTGTTCAAGTGGTTTACAACTCGTCGTAAAAAAAGTGATTTGGAACTCGAACTAGTTTCTGGCAAATTTTTGTGTAAACTTTAGCATAAAAATGAAAATTAAAAGCCCTTTTTAAGACTTGGGTGAGTAAGCTACTGCTTTTTATAGATAACTTTTTTATATTTCACCAATCTCTGATTTCTTGTATTCACAGTTCCTATTTTGGGCAACCCTATTCATGATACATTCCACCATTAATGTTACAGATACAATTCGGGTAAAATACAGATGCTAAAAACTCAACTTGTGACTTCTAATGTACCTTATGCCCTAAGTAATAACTCATACACATTGGAGTTGTTGTCTCCACTCACACGCTTCAACATTTCAAAACTTGTACGACTCCCCAAAAATTCAGTTCGTTTGAACATCGCATATCCACGCTCCGTTGTTTCCTTACTCGAGTACACTGATCGAAGCTGATCTGCGTGTCTTGAATCTGTATGAATCGCCACTTCTATTTCATGGCTTGACATGTTCTCTATCATAAAGATCATCCCACCCATTAGCTCATTAGTTGCAGTTCTAGAAGAATGAGAGGCGCTTAAACAATATAAACCGCATTGTAAGAAAATGTTGATACGGCTTCCAGATTTTTCTTGTACCTGATAAAATGCATGTATATGATCCAACACCTGAAGACATGTAAAACCGGTATTGTTGAAAAATGTCCTTGAGTAAGGGCCAATCTCGGAAAACCGGTTGACTGGGAAGAGTATGGTGAGAAAATGGTTTTTAAATACCAACTCGGATTTCTCACTGCAAAAGGCCACAAATGATATAATTATAAGTCATATTGACCACATCAGTAAAAGAATCTTTAGGCTATAGAATTGATAATAACCTTTCTGTTAAGAGGACGTGTGGAGTTTGAAAATGAAGCATCTGAATCCTTTGCATCTCCTTTTGCATCAAAAAATATTGAAGTATGATTATCATTAGGATCTTCAGCGCTGAAAGAGTCTGTGAAAATGGAAGCAGTTGAAGTTGCCTCTGATATTGACCAGCAGATAGAGTCTAGAAGGTTTTTAGGTGTTATCGGCCAGATTGGCGTTTGACATGTCTACAATGTAATGTTGAAATTAAATAAGCATTTGATCCATATCTTTAACTCTTAGTACTTGTTTAAAAAAGGATAACAAACTAAAGAGGGGCAGATGATCGTGCTCGAAGTTAAATGTTCCAATCTCAAGACTGACCTGCATACGACGACCACCGCGACTTCTGACACCATTTTTTTCCGAATTTACAATTTGTTGTCTTTCTTCTAAGCCAATTTCACTTTTACTGCCTTGAAGTTCGTCATGGTGTCTTGTCTTTACTACTTCCTATTATTATGTCAATGAAATTCATATCACAATTCCATGTGCACAATTCCATATCACAATAACCTACAAAAGAGGGAACCAATGTGTGATCTTGTTTGTGGTATAAAATGCAAAAGACATGTGGGATCTTAGGGGTAAAAATTAGGGTATTACACGAAGCAACACAAGAACAACTTCAGTAAGGATGCAGGAAGCAGGTCGAAGGCAATTCTTGAAGTCATATACTCTGATGTATGTGGTCCTATCCAGGTAGATTCGATTGGAGGTAACAGATACTTTGTCACTTTCATAGATGATTTTTTAGTCGAAAATTATGGACTTACTTGATCAAGAAGAAAAGTGAAGTGATCGAGGTATTTGCCAAGTATAAATCTATGGTCGAAAGACAAAGTGGTCAAAAGCTGAAGACTCTGAGGACTGATGGTGGTGGAGAGTATATGTCAAAAGATTTCGATATATTAAGTGAGAAAGAAGGGATTGTGCATGAGGTGGTGCCACCCTACACTCCGCAGTAGAATGGAATTGCTGAAAGAAAGAATCGAACCATCATGAATATGGTAAGAAGTATGTTGAAAGGCAAGCATCTACCCAAATAATTATGGGGAGAAGCTGTGTCGACTACAACATATATTTTGAACAGATGTCCGACGAAGAAGCTAGAAGGAATCACGCCAGAAGAATGTTGGTCTGGTGCCAAGTCTAGCTTGAGTCATCTGAAGGTATTTGGATCTATAACACATAGACATGTGCCAGATCAGTTAAGAAGAAAGCTTGATGACAAGTCGAGTCAAATGATTCTGATAGGATATCATTCGACTGGAGGTTACAAGTTGTTCGGCCCAGTGAACAAGCAAGTGGTGATCAGCAGGGACGTGATCATAAATGAGCTTAAGGAATGGGATTGGACTGAAAAGGTTAAGAAGGATTAAGTGAGAATATTATATGAAGAATCAGCTAGTGAAGTCAAAAGAGATATTCGACAAGAAGAAGTCAGAGGTGAAGCAGGCCCAAGCAGACCTCAAAGAACAAGGCGCGTGCCTGCAAGGTTGTAAGAATGTGAGGTTACATCAGATGATGTGGTCGATGAAGAAGGTGACCTGGTACACTATGCTTTCTATGCAGATGTCGAACCAGTCAATGCAGCTGAGGCATTGAAAGATTCGAAGTGGGTGAAAGCAATGAATGAGGAAATAAAGTCTATCGAAGTCAACAAGACTTGGTCACTTGTCGAATTTCCTTAAGGCAAGAAGGCAATTGATGTGAAGTGGGTATACAAGGTGAAGTTGAATCCCAGAGGGGAAGTAACTCGACACAAGGCGAGACTTGTGGGGAAAGGATTTCTTCAGAAGGAAGGAATTGACTTCGACGAAGCTTTTGCTCTTGTTGCTAGGATCGAAACAATCAGGTTGGTTGTTGGTCTAGCAAACATGAACAACTGGCAGATGTGTCAGATGGATGTGAAGTGTGCATTCCTGAATGGTCCCTTAGATGAAGAAGTTTATGTTGCACAACCAGTTGGGTTTGTGAAACAAGGAGAAGAAAGAAAGGTATACAGGCTGCATAAGGACCTGTATGGACTCAAGCAAGCTCCAAGAGCTTGGAATAAGAAGATTGATAGTTTCCTAAGGGAAAAGGAATTTCCAAAGTGCACAACTGAGCATGGAGTATATGTAAGAAGAAGTAATGTCAAATTGATTATACCATGTCTCTATGTCGATGACCTGTTGATAATAGGAAGTTGCAACAAGGAGATCGAAGATTTCAAACATGACCTGAGTGAGGAGTTTGAAATGTCAGACTTGGTAAATCTCTCATATTTCCTTGTCATCGAATTCTACAAGAGTGGTAGAGGTTTGATGATGCATTAAAGAAGATATGCAAGTGAAATACTCAAGAGATTTGATATGCAAGATTGCAACCCAACTTCAACTCTAGATGAGAACATATTGCAATTGTCGAAGGATTCAGATGAAGATGATGTCGACCCAACCCAATATAGAAGACTTATTGGGTCACTTCGATACCTTTGTCACATAAGGCCTGACTTAGCATACAATGTTGGTATGGTGAGTAGATTCATGCAGAAGCCAAAAGTATCACACCTAGCAGCGGTGAAGAGGATACTAAGGTATCTGAAAGGAACTCTTGACTATGGCATTTTATTTCCAGTAGCTTATGAAGGAAAAGAATGCAAGTTAGTGGGATACACCGATTTAAGTTGGTGTAGTGATGCTGAGGATCAAAAATCCACAGCTGGATATGTGTTTATGTTAGGTGGTGCATCAGTTGCTTGGAGTTTGAGAAAGGAGCCAGTAGTGTCATTGTCGTCATGCAAAACAGAGTACATAGTTGTTTCTCTTTGTGCATGTCAAGCAACATGGATGGTGAATCTGGTCGAAGATATTACAACGAAGAGTCATGGAACAATCACCATGAAGATCGGCAGCATGCCAGCTATCAATCTGGCGAAGAATCCGATAACACATGGTCAAAGCAAGTATATCGAAATGAGATTCCACTATCTTCGAGAGCAGATAGCATATGGGAAGATGAATTTGGAACACTGCAAAACTGAGAATCAGATTGCAGATATCATGACGAAAGGAGTGCAGGTCGAAGTGTTTAAGAAGCTAAGGTCTATGATGAATGTAAATAGCTTAGACACAATGAATTAGGTGGTGTGTTAAATTGTAATTCCTTGTGTCGAAGCAGGTTGCTCGACAGAAGGAAGGGTGTGTTGAGACAGTTGTTTCACATATATTTGATTTAGATCTAGATTTGATTTAGCTCCAAAATAGGTATTTTGTGCTTTTATAGTTTTGGGCTTTGCCTTGGTGAGCAAGCAAACCTAAATCTATAAATAGGGAGTAACCCTTATATTTTGTAATCAAACACAACAATATATTTGTAATTCACGGATCTGCAGTTCCAGAGTGAATAGAGAAAGAAAAATCTCACAGTTTGTGGGTAACAACATTCATCTCCAAATTTCTCTTAGAACCCTAATCTTTTCTATTTCAATTTTCTTCTTCTTTGTTAATTGTTCCGCAAGAACCCTTCTTGTTCATAAAGAAAGGTTTGGAATTCCCATAGATTTTGGGTTAATTCCAACAATCATGAGATTTATATACTAATATTTTTTTCAGAAAAATATGAATAGAAATTTACAAAAGCATATCGATGTGAAGCTCCGTTCTAAAACATCATGGTGTATTCACATGAATTATAATTAATATATTTTTGTACATTAATGTGAATCATGGGATTTATGTGAATCATAATGCTATGAAATCAAATAGAGCTATCAATGAACTTGACAAATTCGAACATTATTCGAAATTCAATTCAATAGCTAAATCATTGAACTAGGTTCATGAACTAAATGAGCTGAATATTAGTAAAAAATTAAGTTTTTTTTAACTAAATGAGCTAGATTTGAACTATATATATTTTGACTAATTAGGTTTTGGAATCAACTTGATTATATATGAGAAGGTTTATGTTGGCTCTAAGAATATATTTAAAAACATACTATAAATCTTCTAATTTTTTTTTTAATTTGACGATTTTAATAGATCATTTATATTCTCAAGTGAGCAAAATATTTTTAAAAATAATTATACAAATAAAATTATCATCATATAAAAAGAAATTGTATAGAGTGATTAAAAATTAAACTTTTTGATTTAATAAAATTCTTATAATAAATAAAATCATTAAGAGTGTGTTTGGATGAAGCATTTTAATGAAGGAAAATAATTTTTTGAGGGAATTTGAAATGACTTGACCAAAATCCATTGTTTGGATAAAAAAATGGAGAATTGTTAAAATGATGTAAATTTATGGAGTATTTTATTCATGTTAAATTTAAGGAATTTAAAATGACACAAAAAAGGTAAATAATTTCACATTGCTTATTCACTCTATATAATATGAATGTTAAATTGTTTATTATTAAATTTTTAATTTTTGCAAGATGGTCCTCATATTTTATAAAAATTTCAAATTCATCCCCAAAATTTTTAAAAAATTGCAAACAAGTCCCTAATAATTTTCAAATTTTACAATTTGGTCCCTACAAATTTTCAAAAATTGAAAATTGCTCCCTATTTTTCATATTTTAAATTTGTTCCAAAAGTTTTAAAAATTATGAAAATGGCCCCAAATTTTTTTTTACAATGAATCATTTTAATACTCCATCAAAAAAAAAAAGAATTTTAAAATAAATGAATTTCAATTGAATAATTTGAATTGCTTAGAATTTTAAATTTCCTAAAAATTCTCAATTACTTCATCTAAACACAATCTTATAATTTTTATTTTATTTAAATACTTTTCTTTAAAAAATTATTAATTTAAAATGTCAAATATTAAAATAAGTACTTTATAAAAATGGCTTTTTAATCTATAGAGCAAGCAGCTGAACCTAACGAGATGAATCTAACGAATTGAACCAAATTGTTTTGAACTTAAAATGAGTCAAACTTAAGCTTAAAAAAGTCAAATTGAACTCGAGTCGAGTTTTGAGTTGAACTAATTCTTAAAGAGTCGAGCCGAACTTAGATGAATTTGATTCGTCTCATTTCCGTCCGTAAAATCAAATAACTACAAAATTAAATATTCATTACCTAAAATCGAATGATTTTGTTTATAAAAAATAAAGGATTAATACACCTTTTGCCCCCTGCCATATGGGCGAAATCCCAAAAACAACCCTTTAAAAAAAAGGCTAAAATACAGTTTTGGTCCCCCTGTTTTTCAAAATTCACAGTTTTGGTCCCCCTGTTTTTTTTTTTAACAGTTTTGGTCCCCCACCCCTCACTGTTCATGTACGGACGTGTACTGTTCATGTACGGACATGTACGGACAAGTTACTGTTCATCACTTTTTTGGGCCAAAATTGGGGTGGGGGACCAAAACTGTTAAAAAAAAAAACAGGGGGACCAAAACTGTGAATTTTGAAAAACAGGGGGACCAAAACTGTATTTTAGCCTAAAAAAAAACACAGATTCCCCCCCGTCACTTTAAGATTCCCTTCTTTTAGTCCTTGAGTGGATTTGGTCACTTATAACGCTTATGTGGCAAGGACATGTTGGTAATTTTTGTTTGAGTCAGCTCCCACGTGGCATTTTTTTATTATTTTTTATTATTTAAATTCATGTGGCATTTTTAAATTTTTTTATTATTCTTTTTAAATTAATTTTTAATTCTATTTTTTTCGTATCATTTTTATTTTTAATTTAATTCTATTTTTTTTAATTTTTATTTTAAAAATTATTTTAATAGGGCCAAGATCAAACACATATAAGCCCATTATCATCTCTACTCTTCTAGGCCCATGTATGCTTTCACTTGTAAATTAGTGAACCACTATTCTAATATAAACACTCATATCATTTTTATCCCAAACGATGTGGGACTCTTGCAGCCATTTGATGGGGTCTTACAGCCACGACCACTTGGAAACCTAAATTTAATCAATCCAAATCATTAGTTGAAGGGAAAAAATCCTGCGCATCCTTCATCCGTCTCGTTCATCTTTTCTTGTCTCTTTCTCGCAATCTTCTATGTGGGGTGGCTTCTTCCACTATCTCAGATCTTCTTCGACCTCGCCACAATTAGTTTTGCTGGCGCTTTATTCCTCTCTGTTTGTTTTTCTATTTTCACATTTTTTATTTTTGATTGTAAGTTGTTATTGATGTTTGATGTTGGGAATTGAAGGTTGTGTAGGTTTTGGCAATGTATAATGATGGTTGTGGTTGATGAAAACTGAGATGATGAAGTCAGGAATGGAGGTTCAAGTGAGGGGAGGTTGATGAGGGAGATAAAAAAGATTGAGACGGAGGTTTTTACGGTAGGGGAGTGCGTGGTGATTGAAGTCACAAAGTGGTTGGTTCGCCTGTTGTGTCGTGTGGATTGAGAGTGAGTGTTGAGAAGAAGAAGATTTGAAAGAGCTAGCTGTGTGGTCTGAGTTTGCGAATCGATAATGAGAGGTATTGTTGCTGTTGATTTTTTTCTTGTAGGTTGAAGTGAGATGAGAGTTCTTTTAATTCCCTTTCCCCTGTTCTTTTTAAATGCTCTGTTGCAATGTGTTGTTGTTGTTAAGATAGGTTTTAAATGATCATTGTAACTTCTTGGTACTAGAGTTTTCTTTCATGAGGTAATAAAGTTGATCATTGTAACTTTTGTTCTAATATTAATAAGATATTATATATGACTTGATATGTTGTAAAGTTGAGTTGAGTGTGATTTGTTTCATTCTTGGAATGTTTAATGTTCTTTATTTGTATCAGTGTAATTTTTATTTACAAATCATTTGATTTCATCATAATTATATTTTCAATCAAAGCTAAAGAAATGTTATTTATTTATTTTCACATAATTAATAATTTAAAGGGGTTTTTGACCTCCGAAATATTTTTTCCAATTTAAATAGGATTCAGCGGTCACCTAAAACCCTTTCAAATATATTTGGGAATTGTATTAGCGGCGATTTTCAAAACTCCCGTAAAACAAGTTGTATGGGTTGAAAATCCCTGTAATCAAACGCGTTTTTTTGTAGTGTGTGTTTCCACAAAGAAGATATTTTTCCATAAAAATTCATGAGCGACGATTGGTTTGTCACCCTTTTGCATGATCAACTTACCATGACAGTTGTGCTTGCACCATGAAACTCCATTTTTATTGTGTTAATAATTAACTGTTATTTTTTAGCATGTAACAATTAACTTATGTAATTAACTATGTCATTAGCTGACAACACATGTAGCTCCTAGAATGTCTTTTATATTTTAATAACATATCTCATACATAACTTCCTCATCAATATCGCTTAATCTTTAGGCCTGTAGTTTGGGAAATTTTTTGTATATATTCCTTTAACAGTCTATAAAGAAGTAGACAATGATCTTATATTTTATCTTTATCGTATCAGTAGCACGTTTGCAGACTCTTAATGATAAAAAATCCTCTCAGACTTTATTAAAATTATTAGAAAACCTTTTTGTGCCTAGGTAATGAATTAGGGACTTATTCTAATCAATTAAGAGGGTTTTTACTTGACATAATTGATTATCGCACTAGATTAATCAATTATCACATTTGTAACCCTAATCGATTAGAGGGAACTACAATTGATACGTGAAGACGCCTTTTAAAAACCTGAAATATTTGAATTGCATAATCGATTATGTGATATGTATTATCGATTGTGAATATTAAAAAGTCCATGAATTATTTCCATTTTCGAGCCACACTTTGTCCTATAAATAGAAGGTCATATCTCTTTTCTTACACACCAGAAAATGTATTTTGACTACTCTTTCTCACTATTCATTATCTTCTCTCTCTTTAGTTCTTCCTCACTTTTACATTAGTGACTTGAGAGTGAAATTTACCTGTGAGGTAGTTAGTTCTAGTGTGAAGGCAATTTTGTAATATTTCTTGTGAGATTTTTAATTTGATTATGATCAAAACCAAGTTAAAAAGCTCTAGTTTGGTTTATGGGGTTGTCAGTTCAAATATCACATTTTGTTCTTGAACTTTGCCTATTTTAAAAGATCTTGTTTGGTTCAAGAGACTGTCTGTTAAAATCTCCACATAGTTTGTGAGCTTCGCCTATTGTAAAAGTTATTGTTTGGTTCAGGATATTGTTCGCTAAAACCTCCACTTGGTTCCTGACCTACGCTTGGTATAAGAACTCTCATCTTGTTTGGGATTAATCTTGTACAAAATCTCGTGTTTGGTTTGGAGGATAAATGTTATTAAAAATCCAATTTGGTTTAAAGATTATCCAATTTAAAACTCAAGTTTATTATTAAGGAGGTTAATGGGAAAAACGTGTAAAAAACTCACAACTTAGTGGAAACTCTCAAGAAAATTTTGGGGAGATGAGTAGGCCAGGTGGTTAAATCGAACCTCTATAAACTTCTGTTGCATCTTTCTCTGCCCTTATTTCTTTATATTTTAGTCATTTATTTACTTTTGATGTATTTCTTTCTTTCTATTCTGATATTCTTTATTCCATTGCTTATTTCTTGTTTGTTTTACACATTTTTTAAACTCTGATTTTAAACTCTCAAGAAGAAATTTTCAGAGAGATGAGTAGGCCAAGTGATTAAGCCGAACCTCTATAACCTCCAGTGCATCTTTATGTTCCCTTATATGTTTACATTTTAGAATTTTATTTACTTCTGATGTATAACTTTCTTTATACTTTGACTTTCTTTATTTTGTTGCTTACTCCTTGTTTGTTTTACACACTTTTTTTTAAAGTCTGATTGTAAAATATGTGGAATTTTTATTTCATTAATTTCTCAATAAAATTATAACATTTCACTCTTATTTAGAAATTAATAAAATGACAAATTCAGTTATATTAGAAGAACAAATTAATTACACTGATAAATGTTTTTCGATCTTTCTACAACCCATGGTCTGTATCTCGCTCTTTAAGAATTAGAATTTGGTTCAATGCTTATAATTCTTCAACAAACACTTCCTTCTCTTTTAGTTCATTCTGCAAAGTATTAATAACTTTTCAGAATGAACTAGTAAAAAAGAAAGTGTAGATTTAAAAAATACAATCATTAAACCAAATTATAACTGTCAAAGAGCGAGATATGGATAAAGGGCTAAAAATAGCTTGTAAAACATTGATCAGTGTAAGTTATTTTCTAACATAACTTAATTTTTCATATATTTATTTTTTAATTCAATTCGAAAGGTTATATATTCAATGATGGATTGGTAAAACAGTCAAACCATATGCGATATAATAAACTCGTCTTCTAGGAATGTTGGTTGAACAAAATGATAACTGCAATGTACAAGTAATAACATTAACAAACACATAAACTATAACATAAATAATAACCTACCTATACAAACACATCATACAATAACAAAAGCCACAACATTTATCTAAGATACCTCAACAACAATATTTATCAACATACCTCAACAAAAATATCAACATAACTCAACAAAAACATCAAAACTAAAAGAAACAACAACAATTATCAATAGAATACAATAACTTATATTAAAAAAACAACATACCTCAACAAAAAACATCACCATACTTCAAAAAATATTAATACAAAAAACAACATTTATGAACAAAATTATAAACTTACCTTAACAAGACAATAACATACCTCAACAAAACATCACATACCTAATAAAAAAACATCTACAATAACACAAACAACAATATTTATCAACAAAAAACATCTACAATAACACAAACAACAATATTTAAACAATTTACTTATCTCAACATTAACTTAAAAAATTTACTTATCTCAACAAAAAAAACATTATAAAACCTATAATCTCATCTTAAAAACAAGAAAACAATAAAACATATGTTGGACGAAGACAAATGTTTGACGTATCTTTTGAACAAGAAAAACAAGAAAAATAAGACTAATATTTTGAACAACATTATGATATCAAAACTCATAAAATGTTTCATGTACGTAGCTTCCTTGAAAAGATTAATGGAAAATGAAGACAAAAATATGAGCTAGCTACATTTTTCGTGACAACTTTCCTTGATTCATACTAGTTGGAGAAGTACTTTTGGAGATTTATAAATTTATGATGGATGATTAACAATTCTAGCAAGTGTACTAGTCTCTTCGAAGTAATAAATTAAACTCGTCTCCACGGAGATTATGAAATTTTAACAAGGTAACTATCATGCGGATTAAAGTAAATAACAAGGGGGTTTCAAGATTGCTTTTATGCGAAATAAGAACGAGAATGTTTATGGAATAAAATTCAATAATTAAAGGTGAATATATCTTTATTTCGACACCCTTACTTATATTTGTTGGTGAACTGTGTATTAACTGAATTATTAATATGTTAAAGTACTACGGCGAATTAACAAGGCCATTACACCTAATTCCCTGGTGTACAACTCACTAATTTACACAATAATTCCATAATTTCTTAGGCCAATTCAAAGTTAAAATAGCCATTCTAAGTGTCTTAATACAAGAGCCACAACTTCTAATCACCCATCCCAAGTTAATTACAAAGTTGAATAATTTTCGAAGATTGGATTAGTAGACTTCTGGTCAATAATCCCTACTCATCTGATATCGATTCATGCATCCGTCAATACACAAAAAGCATTAAAATCAATAACAATTAAATAAAAACAATAACATAAAATAATTCAATTAATCTCAAATAGCCATATGATCCAACAAGGTGCAAACAAATTTGTCTCAAAAAAACATAATATAAGGAATCTAGCTACTCATAGTGAGTGTAAGAATTTTTATGAGTTTAGATGAAGAGTACATGAAAAACAAGGAATATAAATGTCATCAATGGCTTCCAAAACCCTAAAATCCCGCCTTTAGAACTCCAAGTCATCATTTACTCTATCAAATTCAAAACCCCTCAAAAAGTAGCTAAAAAGCCTTTTATTTATAGCAATTATTTTGTGTCAAAGTGACGTGCCATCGCGCCTGCGCCCGTAAGCATCGCGACTGCGACATGACAACATCGGGCCCACGATGCCAACATCAGGATCGCATGAAATTCATAGGCAAATTTCTTCCATTTTCTTCCTTTTTCTTCAATATTTTCACTAAGTCCATATTTCTACCTCTTGATATATTTTTGTTCACTTCTTCACACTTTGGCATGACTTTTATTCCATATTCCACAGAGTTCATTAAAAGTTGTTCGTAAATATTATGTAATGACCGTCTATCATCACAACCCCAAACTTACTATGTTGTTTGTCCTCAAGTAACATGTCTGCACACTGAATAATTCATCATAATTTAAATTCTTACCCTTACAAATGAACGTCACCTTTATTTTTCTAATCAACACTTCTGTTCCCTACTTCAATCTAATCAATTTGGAAAACTTCTCCCAACACACAAGTACTCAACATGTCTCTCATCTCACTTTTATTCACTAAATTTGGTAAGGTAACCACACAATCAACGCGCAAAAGCGTTTAACAATGAGTTTGTAAAGTTTCTAATTGAATCAATAAAATTCATATTTATACACACACTTTTTAGGTCTTTTCAAGGTTGTAACATGAATTATGTCAGGGTAGGATAATTTAGGATAATATGCTTAAACCTTTGGTGTTAGATACCTAGTTTTCCTAATGTTACCTTTTTCCTTTCATGTCACTCTTTTCTTGATGAATCGACTCATTTTGTTTGTCCTATTTCTTATTCTTTTCTATAAAAATTGAAGAAGTCATTTTTTTAATTCTTGTTTTTATTTTTCTTGTGGATCAATTTCTTTAGTACCCCAATCCCAAACTTAAACGTTGTTAACTTTCAAGAGCAACCCCAAAGTTATTCTTTTGCATCAGACAAGGAAACTGAAAATTTCTACCTAACTCCGAAGAGAGTGAAAAGATTTAATCTTTTTTAAGTCTAAATGTTATATAACAAGCTATGTCACTGAAAGAAACTTTAATACTCAAAACGGTTAGCAAAGGATATAATCATATTAAAATAGAGTGGCTTCAAAGGCTAAGAGTTTTCAAGAACAACTATCTCAGTGTGTATTTATCAGACCAATTGACTCAAATTAGAAATAATGCAAATTCTAGAAAATAACTAATGCACAAATACTCTCGTACGAAGGAAAAGTGTTCAATGGACATATTCCATGTATTTCAACTGAGGAAGTAGTATCCCGATCCTTCACATGCCATTAAGCCCAAAACTGTGGAACTTAGAGATAACTTGGAATATGAAACTTTACCTGTCAAAATTTTAGACCACCGAATTAAGGAACTTCGTGGAAGCAGATACCATTGATTAGAGTTGTGTGAGATAAAGTTACCAGTGATTCTACTTGTGAAATATAAGAAGACATGTATTAGAAGTATCCTCAAATGTTTTAGGTACGCTGAATTTCGAGGGAGAATTTTTTTAGGGGGGTAGTAATGTAACATCCTAATTTTCCATACCTTAAATAATAGATCTGGTTGTATTTGAAATTTTAAAATCTTTAATTCTACAAACTAAACTTTGAAATCGTAAATAATATAATTAATTTTAATTTAATAAATATATCAATTAATTATCTTTATTATTATTATTATCAACTACCTACCTAAGAAAGTTTAATACCACTATTAAACGTTAATTGTCCTTTACTACACTAGCCATTTAGACTAACATTTGGACATTTCAGTAATTGACTAAATCACCATGTACTTCCTACTCCCTAAAAGCTCTCTTCTGCCACTTGGGAATGTTTCTTTGGTTTGAAAAATTTTTCATTTCCAATTTTATTTGATTTTCCTTTTACCTTTCTCCCTCATTCATTGCTTCTCCTTGTCACTCCTTTTAAACCACTTCTATGCTCAAAATAACATGAAATTCTTGTATCAGATATGAGATGTCGAACATAATTTCACAACACTAATATTTGGACTTCACACAACAACAAGACAAGGTTATAATATGTTATGCAGAAAGTAAATATCACAACAATTTTTAACCCAGTTCGGTGCAACGTCACCTACATCTGGGGACTACCAAGCCAGGAAGGAAATCCACTAAATAGAATTAGTTTGAAGATTCTCAGCAAACAACCTCTTATTTTCAATCTTCTCACCTAATCTCTACCCGTTCTATTTCTATCTAAGACACTTCTAGATATGAGACCCCTCTCACTTCCCTTTCAATCACAATCAGTGATATTGACTGAAACATACAAGGTTTGAAGGACACACTTCATAGACACATAATCAGTTTTACTTAAAAGCTTTAAACTGATTAACAATAATAACTTGACAAACAATCCACTCTTGCTTAAAAGCTTATGAGTGATTCACAATTAACGCATTCCAACACTAATATCAAAGTGATAATAGAGTGAAGCACAATAAACAAATAACAGCAAAAACCCTAAAATGCTTAAACAATACACACGACTCCTCCAACCTATTTTAGGTTTAGAATTTTCTTATTTAAAGACTCCTGTAGAATGGGCTTGAACTCTTCAGATCCAGTCCTTCAGTTGCAACTGTAGAATCTTTTCCACAAAAATAGAAACAAATCTTCAAAGTTTCCTAAAAAGTCTTCAAGATTATTTTTATGAAACTGAACAATTCTACACGTTGTTCCTAATTAATTTCCTTGACATGCGCATAATGATGAGATATATCCAAAAGAATCTCATAAAACCAAATCAAACCTGTCAAGGGATATACAACGGCAACACCTGTTGTACCAGACCAGGATGTCATGACATCTGCTTTGACATCTGGTTGAAACACTCATAATAGTAATATTGTCATGACAGTTGATGAAGATGTTACAACATCTTGCTTAAAATCTGAATAGAACCATGTTTTACCAAAATTTAGCCAATCATAAAACTATGGAACTATCACAACACTTCACTTTTCAAATTCTCATTCCTGTCTCTTCAAGATTACATCTCATTTCCTCATTTCCTCTACAAATCAGTTTTTGTCACATCAGTCTAAATCCTCTACAAGATCATTTATCCTCTATTGGTAAGTTTGTCACAACCCTCTCCTTACATTTCAGTCACATTTGCCTCCATTTTCATCTCACTGTTGAACCGTATGAGCCCTATTTTTTCGAACCTAGGTGAACCATAAAAACGCATACATACTCACTCTGTTCAAATGATAACATCATTTTCTATTTTCTCTAAACATATACACTTTATTGTGATGGGTTTGTATTTTTGAAACTGGTTGTTTTCTGGTTTATTTTTTGGGTTTAGCATGGTTAAAATGTTATCATTTGTTTCAATTTATATGTGGTGTTATGGTTTTTTGGTTTTCTGGATTTCTTGTTTTTATGTGGTGCTCCGGTTTTTATGGTTTTATCCAATCTTATGGTTTTTATGGTTTATTTTTTTAATTTTTTTTCCGATCAAAGTGTACCTTTGATCCCAATAAGTTATTATTTTTACCTGTTCTCATAGTCATTCTTGTTTCCATTTCAACACAACAACTCAGCTGAACAACATGTCTAGACTACCGATTCTGATTTCTGATTTAGCCATCAGTAGTAATGTTTGGAAAATTTACGTCTGTGTCACCGACCTATGGATCATAAGAACATGCAATGGACAACAAAATTTTGAAATGGTTATATAGGATATCAAGGTAAAATTTTGTTGCTTTTAGTGTATTAATGCATTTATCTATTTGTTCATTGCTA
The DNA here is from genome assembly GCA_022829125.1 of Lathyrus tuberosus. Classification (NCBI taxonomy): domain Eukaryota; kingdom Viridiplantae; phylum Streptophyta; class Magnoliopsida; order Fabales; family Fabaceae; genus Lathyrus; species Lathyrus tuberosus. Next base: position 4,846,183 of record JALAZF010000346.1, read on the forward strand.
CAAGTTTTTTGCACTGTAACATTTATGATTTTAGTGTTCAATACTACAAGTTTTATGCACTAGAAATTGTTTCTACCTGTGTTTTTTTCGTATAGGGCAACCAAATCCATGTCATTACTAGAAACCGTGAGTTTGAACTTTGGCAGTAGAGTATTGTGGAACATCAAACCTACACTATTTATAATGGTGACCCTCTGGTTAACAATCTACCGTTGAAGGTTTGTGACAATCACTTAAAGCTCCTTTTTAATGGTGGAACCACTCTCACCAACATAGATATCCCTGACATACCATAACACAAGTTGTCTTTCAATCCCCTTTGGGATTTCTTAGATGGCTCATTCCAAAATGACCGCTTATACGATAAGATTTGCTCCAACTTTCATATTCTCATATTCACTGTTGATTCGTGTTATAATTGTTTATTTTCCATATGCATCAAATAATGGTTTTTTTCGTTGCATTTTATAGACATCAATGGCGTTCTTTGCAATGTAGTCAAGACCTAAGTTGCAGGTGGAGGGAAAAATTCCATCGCGAACATCTGTTTAGCAGATGAATGGTCTGTATATAATTACTTTTGTTGATGTTTTTTCGTCATTACTAATCATAATCTATACTAACAATATCTTTTTTTACATTAGTAGAAATGAAATTGGTGTTAAACTTTGGGAGGCATACACCAACCAATTTATATGAAGTCAAATTGACCAACCATTGTCGTTCTCACCCATGCCTGGTGCTAACTGAGTTCAAGTAACTTACTAATATTATGAATTTCATCTCTTACATGTCCCATTTCAACCAAATTTAATCGTTATGTTACTTTCAATTTTGTTGCAGCAACTGGAAAGCTTAACCTCTCCAATGCTTGGAACGTGTCTAAGTTACATCTGAATTATGACCATCCTTGGGTCACCGAGTTCATGTTTACGTATGTTTCGTAGTCTATATACTTGTATAACAGATCCCTCTCCAATGTTTTGTAATTGTTATCGTAATACATATAATTAGTTAATTCAGATTTCAAATCAACATTCCATCACTAGTTAGCTCACCCTCCCTTTCACACCAAACTGGTTCCTAACGACAGGTTGAAGATAAATATTTTTCCTTTATGAGAGATGTTAAAACTATTGGGGAGATGCTTGCTTTTCAAGATGTAAGATCTATCATTGTTTATTCAACTCTTTAAATGTCTTTAAGCATTTGATTTCAAAATTATTATTTGTCCTACTAACAAATCATGTATTGGCTCTCCTATGATACATGATTATTCATGCATTGCTTCTCCTCAAACTAATAATGCAACTCTTTATAACTCTTTTTAAATCTTTACAAGAATTAAAATTGGCATGACCTAATCTATTATGCCATAATATGATAGTATTACAAGAATCTATACTATAATAATTAAAATCAGAAGCAACATGGGAATTAGAATCAGAAGCAACATAACTTTGAACACCATTGAGAGTACCAAAGTTGTTGTGATGACTAGAAGTGCTTTTGAGCTTGAAGGACATCGGTGGAAAGCAGTACAGGCCACTAGCATCTAGGACTCCTTCAATAATGACTTGCCTAGAAGCATGTGATTTAATATAGCATTTGTCAGGTAGGAACTCAAACATAACATTATTATCACTAGAAAATTTGGAAACAGATAGTAAATTTCAAGTTATGGAAGGAACATGTAGGATATTAGTCAGGTTTATCACACATGAAGGGTTGAGTTTAGAGTAAAATTGTGATGATCCTACAAATTGTATGGTAAGGGTTTGGCAATTTCCTACATAAACTTTGTTGGTTCCTACATAAGGCTTTGTGTTTTGCAAATGAAAGGCATAAGGAGTTAAGTGGTGAGATGCACCTGAGTCTGCAAATCAAGCTTGAGATTCTAGCTCAACTGGTAAATTGTATTCTTGAGTGTATGTTGAGGTTCTTCCTGTGGTATCCATCATTGCAACAGTGTGAGATTTCTGTGAAGATTCAGAATTTGTCTCTTGCTTGTGAGCCGTGTTATCAGTTGATACAGTTGAGGCACTACTCGAGTTTGATGGCATGAAGTTTTCATCAAACCGATGCCAGCAAGATGTGACTTCATGACCATACTTTCCACACAATTGGCAGGTTGGACGATTTCTAGAAGTGTATCCAGAAGTGTACTTGCCTCTGCCTCGACTTCTTCCTATAATGAACCTACCTCTACGCCGGCTTGCAGATTGAGCTCCTATGGAGCTATGGTCATCTTGTATGTGCCATATTGGCTGCTATGTTAGTGGCTGCTAACTCCTCGCGGAACTTATCCAATTTTTCTTCTTGCACATACAACAAGGCTTTAACATCACATAATGTAGGGTGTATGGGACATCCATACATTTTCATGACAAAGGAATTGTATTCCTCAGGAAGACCTTGCAAGATTGAAGCAACTTGATCCTGTTCAGAGATTGAATCACTAACAGCTATGAGAGGATTCACTATAGCTTAATCCTCAGAACATACTCAGTAATAGATTTGGTTCCCTTCTTGGTGGATTTGAGCTCAACCTTTAACTGTCTAACCCTATCTTTCATCTAAGCATTGAAGAACTGATGAATTTTGTCCCAAACCTCAAAAGCATGTTTGCACGCAAAAACCCTAGGTAGTACAGATTCATAGATCATTGATAACAACCAGATGAAAATCGCTTGATCTTGCACTATCCAAGATTCGTATTCCTCAGAAACTGTACCTGTGAGACGATCTTGATCAGATTTGAATTTATGTGGTATCTGCAGATTCAGTACAAGCTTGTGTATCTTTTGAGAGAGAATCGCACCTTCAACCTATTGATTCCAAAGGAGATAATTGTTCTCCTGCAGCTTAATCGAGAGCTTCGGACCAAACGAATTTGTGGACTTGGGCGCAACAAATCCCGTTGATATTTCTTGAAATAGTATGGTGTTTTTGACGAATGATTCTTAATTTTCTTCAGAAACCATTGTTGAGCTTCAATGGAGATCTTGATATCACCGAGATGAGCGGGCGTGATGATTCATAAAAGTTGAACAATCAGGGAAGCGCAAAAGATCGATCATACGAATGATACCATGTTAGAGTTACATACTCTCCATTCTTCACTCAGTGAAGTGTTGCTGCAAATAATGGTGAATCTTCACTCTGTGAAGATGATAACATAATTGCAGAAAGAGAGTGAAAGATAAAGTTGGAAAAATAGAAAATGATATTATGCTTTCTCAAGTATTTACAAGGGTGCACTGTTTTACTTATATAGTAATAGTGACTCAGCCAAACTAAAGCCTAGCTGGCGGTTACACTATCTAACAAAATTAGTTACAATGGTAAGTGATATAAACTGAATCAACTAAGCTACTAAGCAAAGCTAAGATATCTCTAGAAGAATCAAGTAGAGAGGAAAAAATATCTTAACTTGGATGATCATTCAAAGAAATCAAATCACTATATGTTTTAAGTTTTAGATATTTTTGATTAACATTGCATGAATTCTAGCAAGTTATATCATGTTTCAAGACTATTGTGAAAAGTATAATTTCATCTCAAATCACTCAACCCACCTGCAAGATTCCTACATGGTAGAGGTTATGGTGATGAAAAGCAGATTGAGGATATCACACAAGTGCATGAAGAAAGGGAAACGTTTCCTGCCAAAATCGTCCCACAATCATAAAGGAGCGTGGCCCAATGCTAATAAGCTTGAACAAATGAAAACATCCAATCATGCACTGACAAGCAGAATTAGTGACAAAATCGCAGCATGATTCAACCTAATAATGGCACGACCACATACGATAAAACTTCCCTATAAAAGGAACACTTCGGATTTTTTTTAAATCTTAATATTCGGCCATGAGATGGAAGATTTTGGATTGATTAGGATTCATAATTTTATGCAAAAAGGAAGCTGCATGATTTTCAAGGTTATAAATTAAAGCTTCAACACCATTGAAGATCAATTTTCATATTGTAATTCATGTATTGTTTCTTAAATTTTTTAACTGTGAATAATTTCATTATGAGTAATTAAATTATTCTTTAATTATGTTTTTTAGATTAATTTATCTTAAAATACTTCAGCCATGTGAATAATTTCATTATGAGTAATTAAATTATTCTTTAATTATGTTTTTTAGATTAATTTATCTTAAAATACTTCAGCCATGGAATTTTTTATCAAATGCCATGTAATTTTCTTTAAACTAATTTATGATGAAATAATTGAAAATATTATAATATGTTTGATTTGTGTATAACTATATTGTCACACCACGGATGGAGCGGTATGCTTATATATAGTGTTTGTTTGTTTCAGATTTTCTTTAAAATGATTTTAATAGTGTAATATAATTTTTTGTAAAAAACATTTACAAAGAAAATTTTAATAAAAGTTTCAAATGAAAATTTTGTTTGAATAGTTATTCTTAAAATGTTTATTTTAGATATTTTATCATTTTATGACAACTTTTTTTAGAGATCATAATTTCAAAAAAATCACTTAATTTTGAAGCTATTTTAAATAGTTTTTCATAAAAATCATTTTTGAAAAACAAGTTTTTGAAAAAAAATCAATTTCAACTATATTTTGATCTTCAATAATCTATGTTTATGTTATAGGATGTCAAAATTAATCTTTCAATTAAAAAAATAATAATATAAATAAATTCTTAATATTTTGAAAAATTATATCATAAAATCCATTTTTGAAAATATCCATTAGTTTAAATAGTATTTTCGTCCTGTAAGTTAGCGAGTTTTTGGTTTTTGTCCCTGTAATATTTTTTTGTTGGTTTTAGTCCCAATATCTTACTTTTCGCTTGCGGTTTAGAAAATCTGCAGGAAAATCCGCTGTTTTCCTGCAGATTTTTCTGCAGTGCGGATTTTGATGTTAGAGACTAAAATGAACGCGAATGTAAAATATGAGGACTAAAACAAAAAAAAAAAATTACAGAGATGAAAATCAAAAACTCGCTAACTTACATGAACGAAAACACTATTTAAGCCATATCCATTTTTGAAAATATTAAAAAAAACTTATTTTTTTAAAACTAACACAAATATGGCCATAATTTGACATTTTGCAATTATTTTTATTTAAATAAAAAACCCTTATCCATCATCAAAAGATGAAATTTTAATTATACATAAATAAATTCTAATGATTACCAAGTTTTGTACGTTACCCCTTTACTACATGTGTTAAAGGGTCATACATGACATGACATGTTAAATTATTTAAGAGACACTAAATATTAATGATTATCATTTTATGAATGTTTCTTTACAATTACTTAAGGGCTAAAATTAGGGGTGTATGCGGGTTGAGTTGGGTCTAATTTGATTAAATCAAATATCCAATCCGATCAATATTTTTTGGGTTGGGTTGAGTGTTCAACCCGTACTTTAAGAAAGTTTTACTATGTACCCTTACATTTAACCCCATACCCTTACATATCAAAAATTTGGACGAAAATACCTCCATATAAATAGTGTTATATTTCAAAAATTTCACTTTTTTCCTCCTCATTTTTACACTTTACGAACGGAAACCATTTTTCTCTGCAAAAATTTCTCTCTCGGAATACCTCTAAGCTCTAGATCCGGTTCAACATTCTTACACACCGGAAGTACCACGTAAGCTAGTTCAGGTTTTTATTTATTTTTTTATTTTTCACACCGGAAGTAACATTGTCACTACTTCCGATTTGTTTAGTTTTTGTTTTTCACACTGTAAGTAACATTGTCACTACTTCCAGTTTGTTTAGTTTTTGTTTTTCACACCGGAAGTAACATATGTACTACTTCCGGTTCTTGCATTTTTTTCACACGGAAGTCACAACTGTGCTACTTTTGGTTGTGTTTCGTAAAAAAAAAATTTCATTGTTTTGTAAATTAATATTTTTTTCCTTTTCAATGTCTCGCATTAGAGGATGCGACGGATTAATTCACTAGAGGATGCACCTGAGGAGATTCATGTTTCCAGAGGCCCTTATTATAGGTTAGACTGGTTGAAGCAACAATTTATCCGTCTGCGAGCTGAGAGCAGATTTGATTGTGCAGCTAATGTATTATTATTTAAACATAGTTATTATTCCGCATACTTATATAGTACTCTAATATTATTTATATTCAGACATACTTATTATTCCGCATACTTATGTAGTACTCTATTATTCAAATTTATATTATTTAATATTATTCAGACGTAAACAAATAAAACATGAAAATAATCGTGAATTAGAAGTATAAAAAATCACACTTCAATCATAATACAACATGTTTTGGGATCACCGGTTTAAGCTTGTGCCGATGTTGTAATCGTCCAGAGAATCATGTTATCCAAGAAGTTGCATCTGATGTGCGATGCTTCTTCCAATCCATTGTGACTGGCGGTAAGGGAAATCCTTCATTCATGTTTACCTGTTACAAAAATATATTAGTGAGATGGTAAAAGAAATAATATAGTAGTATTGGAAATAAAGCTTTATAATATTTACCTGAACTCAATGATTTGAGTTTACAAAACCAATGCAGTAAATGGGAACATTAGGATTATGTGTTGTCGTCATAGGGAAGTACGTCAAACTAAGAGCACTTAATGAGACAAGAACAATATTATACCGATTTGCTATTACATAACCCATTTCTAGTAGTGTCATCCATTTATCATATGGTTGGGAACCTAAAGATGATATCAACAAGGACTCTCTCATTTTTGATAAGCGATCTCCAAATAACTTCGCATAAAGACTATTTCTGGAACCTCTGATTTCATTATCCAATTCACGACGAACCATTGACCAACCATCCTCACCATATCCTTGCAATATGCAATGGCTCTAAACCCACAATTTCTATCATCCTTAACATCAACAATGTCATGAATAAATGGTCTGATATGTTCTGGAAATTGTATAATGTACCTATTACATGGTTGTTTCTTTGAGGTCTGGGATAGCTATGAACATGGTCTCTTTGAAGATTTCTGAGAATTGTTGTGTGCTTGATCAACATACTCATGATATTAAGGATCACGATAAACATCATACACAACAGGTTTCTTCCCTTTTCTCTTCACTCCTCCTTTGGTATTTATCTTCTCAGGTGGTGGTACCATCTTTGTTGTAGTGGGATAAGCTATTTCACACACCCTACTTTTTAATGCTCTCTTTCCTGCAACATCCAATGAATGAAACCTTTTCCACAGTGCCTCAATTGCATTTGTCATGTCCACCACTGCTCCATCCTCTGTGTCTATCTCCTGTTCACCATCCATACTCAGTTTCCTCCAATGGATATGAATAGCATCAACTGTTATCGGTTCATCGCTCAATGTGTATTGCCCTAACTCACAGGCACAAGGTAACCCGTATACTGTTCTACGAAAGCACCTGCACATCTAGGTGTTTGTACCCACCATGTCAACCCTATGCCACTCTTCAGCAATGTGACGCAAAGCAGCTCTAGATACTAATTGTAAGACCTTAATTTTTGACCCCTAAGATTCCACATATCATTTGCATATCATTTGCATACAAGCACGATCACACACTGGTTCCCTTACCTTTCTCGGCTTTGGGTTTGTACCTTGCAGGGTTACCGATCATCTGTGTGTTTCTTATTCGCTTTATTGCTTTACTTGTTCATGTTTACTAACCCTAATCAAAATCCAAAAATATTTTGTTATCTTTTTACTAACTCTTTTTCAGGGGAAGAACAGGTTAAAAGTGCCAAAACAGCAGTCTCGCAGCTCGAACGGATTTCATCTTAACAAAGTCAAAGTTGATCCGCAATTATGTCAATTTTCATCTAATCAAGGATTCCTCAAGCTTTAATTGATTATTATTCAAGGAATTCCAAGGTTCATGTGTTTATTTAAATTCCTTCTTTGACAAGCAAAAGAATTGAGCCGGAAACACAACACTGCAACAAAATGCTCATTTTTCACAAATTTTACACTAAGTAACCGGTTACCCTCTGGGTAGTAATCGGTTACCTGCGAGAAAATTTGAAAAAAAAATAAAATCTGCAATTATACTCCAATCTCAGCCCTTGATCTCACTTGGAATATTCTAGATTACATTATTTTAATTCCCCTACATCACTTTGATCATTTCCCACCATGTACCATCACTAATCACCACTCTTTTGCTAAATTCCCTCCAAATTTGAATTCCAAGCCTAATTTTGATCTACCAAGCCTAATTCCAAACCACCAAATTCCCAAGCCTAAAGTCTTTAAATAGAGGCATTATTTCACTCTTTCATTCAAGCTTTTGAGAGCCAAAAAACCTCTTGCAAAATACTTCCCTAACCACAAATTCACCAAAGCTCTTCTTTCTTCTTTTGAAAGTTAGTAATAATCACCTTGATTCTTGCTTAACTTTGAGCTAAACCTTCATCCATTCTTGTTTTCTTCATCAAATCATAGTAGATCAAGGCTTGGAGTGGAATATCTTGCAACAATTTGAAGGAATTTTCAGATTTGGAGTGGTAATTCATCTTCCACCATTGTTAAAGCTTCACATTCATCATCCATGATGTAGATCCTTGAAGATCTTGGTTGCTTAATCCTTTGGATCATATATTGTTGTTTGATTGCAGGTTTCTCTGTTGTTGTTATTTGAAAATTTGTGCAAAATTCAGTTCATGATCATAAAGTGTTTGATCAAAGTTTTGAATGAGGATCTTGCTGAATTCTGCACAATTTTCTGCATTCTGGTGCAGAGTAACCGGTTAACGCCTGGGTAGTAACAGGTTACTTTGTGTTAATTTTGAAAAATTGCGCAGATTTTGAACTAAGTAACCGGTTAACGCCTGGGTAGTAACCGGTTACTTCAAAACAGAACTGATATTTTTGCTTGTTTTTTGGACTGTTTTGCTTTCTTTTGCTTTTTCTTCCCCTTTCTTCTTATTTTAACCTTGGAATGCATTATTGAGATAAATTTCTCTTTAATTTCAATGGACTTTGGGTGTTGATTAAAGGTGATTTGCTTCACACTTAAATCCACCAAGAGAGGTGATTGAACTTAAAGATGGAAGGTTCTTGAAAATGTATTTCAATTTGGTTTTCTCTTCATCCCTTCCCTCTTCTCCTTTTTTATTTTGATCGATGAAAGTCTATGGATGGAGAATTCCTTTGTTGAATTCTTAATCGAGACTAGATCGCTACCTCTTTTCTTTTCGCACGGTATTGCTTTTTTATGACGATTTGTATCGCCCATCTCGCATGCATTAGTGCATATATCATTTTGACCGCCGTTGCTGTAGGGTGACTTCTATATAAGTTATTTGGCGAGTGCTTAACATAGCCCTACATTTGTCCCTCTCTCGATAATAATCCAATTCAACACTTGTACTTTCGTGGACCGGACCTTGATTGGTCGCGTAATCCTAATGTTGGTTAATTATTCGCATTAGTTTCATAACCTTTGTCGACTTGATGCGTAGTTGCTTTGTATATCACAATCTTCTTTCAAGTCTTCATCAAATTTGGACTAAGTGCATTGGTTAACCACTATAGTGCAAGATATGAAGCGGAATTCCGTTGCCTTTCTGGTTTTTGGCACTTGTTGCCTTGGTTACTTTTGATTGTGGATGATTTAGTTCACCATATCAATATTATGTATATATTACTACTACTATATTACTATATATTTTGATTACCTCTTGCACCCTTAACTCTTTACTTTTGAGCACTTTATTTCTTATGCTTTATTATGCCTCATTATCATATCATGTTTATGCTTCCGTCATTTTCACTTTGTCCACTTGGACCATATGTTTATGCTTATGCCATTTTTCCTTTGTCCACTTGGACACAAAAATATTAATAAAAGGCCTAAACCTCTAAAAAACTTGCTTCTAATATTGGACCATGGTTACTATCCTTTGCACTTGACATGGAGTTTTGGGCTTAGACCTTGGAGCATCCAATGCTATTCTTGGAACCTTGGACTTAGAACTTGGACTTTCTTCCCTTTGCTTTGGAATTATGGTTTGAAGACTTTGGAGCATGGTACTTTTATTTGGTTTATGGTGAAGATTTCTACACTTGTGGTTAGATCTTTCTCATCCTTATCTTTTACTTTATGCTCTAGGATAGCCTCTTCATCTCCACCCCTTTCTTAAACTTTCAAAACTTCTCTCTTTTTCAAAACCTTCTTGTTTTCAAACTTTAACCCTTTCACAATTCAAACCTTGACTTTGTCAAGTGGTTTTACCTTTCCTTCCATTTCTTAACAAATGCTAAACTACATAGGCATTTTTACCATTTCCAAAAGACTTTAAAGAACTCACTTACTTCTTTTGTGCCCTTGTGCACTTTACCTTTAACCTTTTCCTTTTAAAATCAACCAAAACAAACCTTTTTCCCCCATCTCCACACTCTCATTTTCAACAAGCAATTTTCAAACCAAAAAGTATAAATACATCAAAGGGCTCCTATAAAGTACTATAGATGTATTGGGTGCGTAAAACCTTCCCTTTACATAACCAACCCCCCTTACCCATTTCTCTTTGTCTTTTTTAGCCTTTGCTTTTTTAGACTTTAGGATTTATTCGCTTTTTTTCCTTTTCCCTTGTGGAATAAAATAAAAGTGCGGTGGCGACTCTGTTTACTTTGAGTTAAGTTAATCAATATCTTACACTCACAATTTTTCCCGCTACAGAAAAAGTGGCGACTCTGCTGGGGAGAAATTCCTTGAAGGGTTTAGCCTACTTAGATTTATTTACTGCCTTTTGTTTGATTTGCTTGTTACTTGATTGTTCTGTTTGGGAGTTCCTCTGTGTGGTGAGATAGGTCCTATACCCAGACTAGAATGTACTTTGAGATAGGACGGATGGTATAGTCAAGGGAGCTTTGAGAGAGTAGAATCTCTAAAAAGCAGAACTTGAGAATCTATCCACTCAGTGGTTGCTTCTTTGGAATTACTAATGCCCATCGAGCAATCGTTGTAAGCATTACATTTTCCTCTGAAGCCTATAACAATGGGGACCTTTAGTCACCTTTAACCCATCTTAGCCTTTTTAGGATAGTGGCGCGGAAGCCATGAGGACGCAAGTCCAATTTAGTTGTCACGCGATGCCACACTCAGGTTAGATTCTCTTGACTATAACTACCAACCTCCGAGGAATTGGTGCGCTGATGTGTTTTATATTGGATTGTGGACCCTGGGTACTTTGTTTAGAACCCTCTGGTTTTTGCAGGTACAATGAAGACATAACCCTTAGTACACACCTTTGTGGGATTGGTTCTTACCCTTGACTCCATGCTCGTGACGTCAAACCTTTGAACCTGTGTGATTTGTGTGATCGTGTTTGTGGTTGTTGCATTCATGCATTCATCACTTATCCGTTTTCAAGGAAAAAAAATCAGACTATTGCAAATATGGACCAAGAAAATGCCCCTTTGGCAAAAAGTTTTAAAAGTTATGACGCCTGTGTCCTCAATATTTCCCATGTTTGCAATAATCGGTCGATTTCCTGAAAGCAAAATCATTGCATCCATCATTTGCATACATCTGCATTCCCTCGAGTTACCCAAGAAACTCATTTCGGTTGTCTCCTTCTTCAGTTATATGTCGACCGTCAAGCTGTTTCCCTAACACAACTACGGAACTAGATCTACTGTTAGATTGAGAATGGAAAACCAAGAACAACACAACATGGAAGTCCGAATGGAAATTGATGAGTTGAAGTATGGTATGACCAAGCTCACTGAAATGTTGCAAGTTCTGATTGCTAGAGGAGAACAACCTCAGAGCACTGCGATTGTTGAAACCACAGCTGCTACCGCTGAACCTCAGTTGGTCCCGCAACCAGCTTCTACTTGGCCAGAATTTGGGTTACCTCCGAAATTACACGTCGACCTTTGCGACTACTCCGATGGCTGTTCCATCTGTGCAACCAGTGTTTTCCGCCCCAGTGTTCACTGAACCTCAACCTGTTGTGCATCCTACTGCTCAAGCTACTTATGAGAATCCTCCTTTCGTGTACCATGTTGCTGGTCCACAATCTGAAAGTCAAGGAGAACCTGGGTACATTGAAGAAGTCAGAGAGCATTGTCAGACTCTGGAGAAAAGGATAAAAGTTATGGAAGGAAATGATGTCTTTGGTGCTGCCATGATGGACATGTGCTTAGTTTCAGACCTGGTTATGCCTGCCAAGTTCAAAACTCCTAAATTTGAGAAGTACAAGGGGCATTCCTGTCCAAAGAGTAACTTGGTGATGTACTACCGCAAGATGGCTGCCTATACCAACAACGACAAACTGCTTATCCATTGTTTCTAAGACAGCTTGAGTGGTGCTTCAATGAAATAGTATATGAAACATGATAAGAACAATATCCAAACTTGGAATGACTTAGCCAATGCTTTCATGAAGCAATATGGGTACAATCTGGACATGGCACCTGATCACCGTCAATTACAGATAATGTCTCAGAAAGACAAAGAATCCTTCAAAGAGTACGCTCAGCGGTGGAGAGAGCTAACTGCTCAAGTGGAGCCACTTTTGGCAGAAAAAGAACTGGCTGGTTTATTCATGGATACTCTTAATCCTTTGTTTTGGGAAAATATGGTAGGCAGTGTATCATCTGGTTTTACTGAACTAGTCAATATTGGAGAAAGACTAGAAGAGGGTATCAAGAAGGGAAAGATTACCAATGTTGAAGCCTCTAGTGGTGCGAAAAGTCCTATGGGAATTTTCAAAAGAAGAAATAGGGTGAAACCCATGCTGTTTCAAGTGAAAGGAAACCTTATCGCAAGTAACAACAATATCATGTTTAACCTTATGTAGTTGCAGTTGCTCCTGTTGCCAATGCTCAACCAGCTCAAGCGCCTCGTCAGACTGCTAGAACAAATCTGACTCACAATAGGACTAACTTTGATCCTATCCCGATGTTCTACACTGAGTTGTATCCAGGCATGGTTAAGAGAGGTTTGATTACTACAAGGCCTTTACCTCCTCCTCCGAACCCTCTTCCAGTCGGTTATAGGGATGATCTTCACTGTGAGTTCCATCAAGGTGGGGCAGGACATAATTTGGAAGGCTGCTATGCGCTGAAAGCTAGGGTGTAATAGCTGATCAGAAACAAGATGCTCACCTTTGAAGATACCAATCCTAATGTTGTCAACAATCCTTTGCCAGAGCATGCTAATTGAAGCTTCAGTCAACTTCGGCAGATCATTTCCTAAAGCCAGTGTTTCAGATAGGACAACTCATCCTTGTTGCTGATTACTCACTAGGCCTTTGTTTCCTTCTGTTTGCATTTCCCTTTAATTGTACTGAATGCTTGCTTTTAAGCTTTGTTTGTACTTTCATGGTGTTTTTAATGAAATGAGCATTGCAATGTTTTGATTCAATTCATTTACCGTGTGCATCTTTATGCTTTCTTTTTCAAAAACAAAAATATATTTCTTGTTCACTTTCTTTATCAAGCTTTTGTTCATGCAATGATTGGAGGGAGGATGATGAAAACGAGATACCCGAAATTGTTGAATTGTATGCTTTCGATTAAAACTTGGCTGAGGATGTACATACATTATTTCTAATCCCAAACACTGGAGTAATAAGGAAGTTAATCCCTTTTCAACCCCTTCGAGCCTAGAAGTTGGAGTTTCTTTCTATACGAAAAACCCCACATTTTTAACCTAGGGATGGGTAGTTCTCAGTTAATTTGGCTATGCATTCAAATTCAACTGAATCATTCAAGATACCTTCCAATAAAGGTTGCAATCACAAGCTTTCCTTTGCACACATCAAAGAAGTGTCGAAGACGTCGTTCAAATCAAAAGCCAATGATGGTTCACCGTAATCATTAAGCCAGACAGTCACTATCTTCCAAAAATAAAAAGAAGAGAAAGAAAGAATGAAAAAAAAGCCCGCTAAGTCAAAACCTATGAAGGAGACTTAGGCAAAAACTGGGGCATCCCGCTGACTGTAAGCTCAAATGACACAGTTCAGACAAAAGTTAGGGATAACAAAAGAAAAATCAATCAAGAGGTCACCAAAAATCCTCAAAGATAAAACAAGCGGACCAAAGTCTCTAGTGAAGTCGCCAAAAACAACAAAATGTTGTAAGGGAGTGACTGCCACCTCAAAAATCCTGGCTATTGAGTCATCATCATAACAGTGTTGCAATTCCAAAAATCACGTGGGACCTGAATGCATAGGTTGAATTAACTGAGTGTAGGACCGGAGAACATCACGAAGAATGGGTTGGGTACAAATAAACTTTGAGCCTTTATCCTTGTTTCAAAAAACGTGAACCAGACCATGTTACAACCCTCGAAAGACCTAATTAAATCCAGGTTTCTTTTGAAAGCATACTACAACAAGGTTGCGTAAAATGACTCCCATGTTTGTTGTCAATCATTTGCTCTGATTTCTTACCTCTGCTTTCTCTTTCACTTTGCATGTTTTAAACCACCGTGTTTTGACAAGTGATGCATTTGCTTCACATCAATAATATCTCTCCAAAAATGATTTTGATTTCAAAAAATTGCATGAACTTTGCATTAAAATTACCATGTTTGAGCGAAAAAAATTATTTGCAAACAAACTTTCCTCATCAAGGAATTTTCAAACAGTTGAGAAACTTGGTCAGTGATCCTATCAGTGGCACATTACTCCCAGGTCCTGTTCTGAACTAGTTCAAGATTTGTTGCTCAACACAAGTTATTCTCAGAATTAGTTAACCAGAAGATCTCCTTCAAGACTCATACTGGGTTTAGCTTTCTCAACATTCATTCAACAACTGAAGCCATGATCAGTTATTCTCAACATTCATTCAACAACTGAAGCCATGATCAGTTATTCTCAACAGTCATTTCAACAACTGAAGCTATGATCAGTTTATCCTTTCAACAATCATTCCAAGAGTTGAAGCCATGATCAATTCATCCCCAACCATAGTCAGAACTGAAGCCATGATCAGTTGATTCTCTAGCAGTTATTTCAAGAACTGAAGCTATGATCAGTTTATCCTCATCAGTCAATCAATTTGGGGAAAATTTCTTCAAGAACCCCAAGAAGCTTTTCATGCCTTTCCTCAAAGGATCATCAATGTGATACAGTTTACCAGTGTGGCAGAGATATGTACAACAGCAACATCTCTAATCCCTAAGCAGAATGGCAATGATCTTCGTGTTGAGGAATTAGTCTTTCATTCTTTCCCCACAAAGTCTATATCAGTTATCTCAATCATTTGCTTGGCATTACATATATCATTCATAACATTGCATAGAAAAATTTGCATAGCTTTAAGCTCATATGCACTTCCTGAGGTTTTGTTACTATCAACATTTTACCTTGTGATCAAAGTCCAACTTACTTGGCACCTACAAAAATAGTTACCTGTCTTTTCACCCAGTGTTATTCTTGGATCCTTGGAATCTTTCACTCCAGTGTCGTTCCTGGATGCCTGTCTCTTTTGATCTCCAGTGCCATTCCTAGATATTTTGTTTCTCTTATTTCTCCCAGTGTTATTCTTGGAAGTCCTTTTTCTCCTCTATAATCCCCAGAAAATGTTTTTTGGATGTCTTTCAGTGCCATTCCTGAAAGTCCTCTCTCACTTTATCCAATTCCATTCTTGGATAACTCTGATGAACCTTCACATCAAATGGCATCTCTCTAGTTTCCTCAGCAGAGAAGTTTGTTGTGAATCCCTTTTTTTCCTTCAAATGGCATCTCTCCGAGGAAGCCTCGTTGAGAAGTTTGTTGTAAATCCTTTTCCTTCAAATGGAATCTCTTCGAGGAAGCCTCGTTGAGAAGTTTGTTGTGAACTTCCCTTTATCCAAAGCCATGATTGGATATCTCCTGCTTCCACCTTCATCCAAAGCCATGATTGGGTGTCTTTTGTTTCTTCTTCATTCAAAGCTATGATTGGATGTCGTATCCTTTATCCAAAGCCATGATTGGTTCTCTCTTTTTTTTTTTACCTTCATTCAAAGCCATGATTGAATGTTGTCCCTTTTATCCAAAGCCATGATTGGATATCTCGTTGTTCTACCCCATCCAAAGCCATGATTGGATGTTGTTTGCCTCTTGTGTCCAATGCCATTCTTGGATGTCCCTGATGTTTACTCTTGCCTCATTCAACGTCATTCTTGAATGTTGTCTTTCCTTCTATCCAATGTCATTCTTGGATATCTTATCCCCGGTAGAATGTTTTCACTTCCATCCAAAGCTATGATTGGATGTCGTTGTTACTTTTTCCAGAGTTTGCTTTTGCCTCATTCAATGCTATTCTTGAGTGACGATGTTGTTCTACCAAAAACTTTCCCATTGTTGTCCAATGCCATTCTAGGACATCTTCTGGCATTCTTCTGTCTCGTTTGTAGTTTCCATCCAAAGCCATGATTGGATGTCACTACTCGTCTTCCTAGGGTCTTGTCCCTCTACCTCCAACTATTGATGGATACTTCTTGTCGCCTTGACAGATCTCCAGAAATAGCTCGTATTCCCCAGCGTGTCCTTTCACGTCATTTAACTTAATCTCTTGTCTCAGTTTCCTCGCAGAGTGTTTTATCCTTTGCATTCAAGTCATCTTGTGGCATCTTAGGGCTAAAAATATAGTTTTTCTGTATTTAAGTATCTCCATATCTCTTCGGATTGAAGAAACTTAAATAGGGGCAGCTGTAAGATCCTAATTTTTGACCCCTAAGATTCCACATATCATTTGCATATCATTAGCATACAAGCACGATCACACATTGGTTCCCTTACCTTTCTCGGCTTTGGGTTTGTACCTTGCAGGGTTACCGATCATATGTGTGTTTCTTATTCGCTATATTTCTTTACTTGTTCATGTTTACTAACCCTAATCAAAATCCAAAAATATTTTGTTTTCTTTTTACTAAGTCTTTTTCAGGGGAAGAATAGGTTAAAAGTGCCAAAACAGCAGTCCCGCAGCTCGAACGGATTTCATCTGAACAAAGTCAAAGTTGATCCGCAATTATGTCAATTTTCATCTGATCAAGGATTCCTCAAGCTTTAATTGATTATTATTCAAGGAATTCCAAAGTTCATGTGTTTATTTCCATGCCTTCTTTGACAAGAAAAAGAATCGAGCCGGAAACACAACAGTGCAACAAAATGCCCATTTTTCACAAATTTTACACTAAGTAACCGGTTACCCTCTGGGTAGTAAACAGTTACCTGCGAGCAAATTTGAAAAAAAATTAAAATTTGAAATTATACTCCAATCTCAGCCCTTGATCTCACTTGGAATATTCTAGATTACATCATTTTAATTCCCCTACCACTTTGATCATTTCCCACCATGTACCATCACTAATCACCACTCTTTTGCTAAATTCCCTCCAAATTTGAATTCCAAGCCTAATTTTGATCTACCAAGCCTAATTCCAAACCACCAAATTCCCAAGCCTAAAGTCTTTAAATAGAGGCATTATTTCACTCTTTCATTCAAGCTATTGAGAGCCAAAAAACCTCTTGTAAAATACTTCCCTAACCACAAATTCACCAAAGCTCTTCTTTCTTCTTTTGAAAGTTAGTAATAATCACCTTGATTCTTGCTTAACTTTGAGCTAAACCTTCATCCATTCTTGTTTTCTTCATCAAATCATAGTAGATCAAGGCTTGGAGTGGAATATCTTGCAACAATTTGAAGGAATTTTCAGATTTGGAGTGGTAATTCATCTTCCACCATTGTTAAAGCTTCACATTCATCATCCATGATGTAGATCCTTGAAGATCTTGGTTGCTTAATCCTTTGGATCATATATTGTTGTTTGATTGCAGGTTTCTCTGTTGTTGTTATTTGAAAATTTGTGCAAAATTCAGTTCATGATCATAAAGTGTTTGATCAAAGTTTTGAATGAGGATCTTGCTGAATTCTGCACAATTTTCTGCATTCTGGTGCAGAGTAACCGGTTAACGCCTGGGTAGTAACAGGTTACTTTGTGTTAATTTTGAAAAATTGCGCAGATTTTGAACTAAGTAACCGGTTAACGCCTGGGTAGTAACCGGTTACTTCAAAACAGAACTGATATTTTTGCTTGTTTTTTGGACTGTTTTGCTTTCTTTTGCTTTATCTTCCCCTTTCTTCTTATTTTAACCTTGGAATGCATTATTGAGATAAATTTCTCTTTAATTTCAATGGACTTTGGTTGTTTATTAAAGGTGATTTGCTTCACACTTAAATCCACCAAGAGAGGTGATTGAACTTAAAGATGGAAGGTTCTTGAAAATGTATTTCAATTTGGTTTTCTCTCCATCCCTTCCCTCTTCTCCTTTTTTATTTTGATCGATGAAAGTCTATGGATGGAGAATTCCTTTGTTGAATTCTTAATTGAGACTAGATCGCTACCTCTTTTCTTTTCGCACAATATTGCTTTTTGATGACGATTTGTATCGGTAATCTCGCATGCATTAGTGCTTATATTATTTTGACTGGCATCGCTGTAGGGTGACTTCTATATAAGTTACTTGGCGAGTGCTTAACATAGCCCTACATTTGTCCCTCTCTCGATAATAATCAAATTCAACACTTGTACTTTCGTGGACCGGACCTTGATTGGTCGCATAATCCCAATGTTGGTTAATTATTCGCATTAGTTCCATAACCTTTGTCGACTTGATGCGTAGTTTCTTTGTGTATCACAATCTTCTTTCAAGTCTTCATCAAATTTGGACTAAGTGCATTGGTTAACCACTATAGTGCAAGATATAAAGCGGAATTCCGTTGCCTTTCCGGTTTTTGGCACTTGTTGCATTGGTTACTTTTGATTGTGGATGATTTAGTTCACCATATCAATATTATGTATATATTACTACTACTATATTACTATATATTTTGATTACCTCTTGCTCCCTTAACTCTTTACTTTTGAGCACTTTATTTCTTATGCTTTATTATGCCTCATTATCATATCATGTTTATGATTCTGTCATTTTCACTTTGTCCACTTGGACCATATGTTTATGCTTATGCCCTGTTTCCTTTGTCCACTTGAACACAAAAACATTAATAAAAGACCTAAACCTCTAAAAAACTTGCTTCTAATCTTGGACCATGGTTACTATCCTTTACACTTGACATGGAGTTTTGGACTTAGACCTTGGAGCATCCAATGCTATTATTAGAACCTTGGTCTTAGAACTAGGACTTTCTTCCCTTTGCTTTGGAATTATGGTTTGAAGACTTTGGAGCATGGTACTTTTATCTGGTTTATGGTGAAGATTTCTACACTTGTGGTTAGATCTTTCTCATCCTTAGCTTTTACTTTATGCTCTAGGATAGCCTCTTCATCTCCACCCCTTTCTTAAACTTTCAAAACTTCTCTCTTTTTCAAAACCTTCTTGTTTTCAAACTTTAACCCTTTCACAATTCAAACCTTGACTCTATTAAGTGGTTTTACCTTTCCTTCCATTTCTTAACAAATGCTAAACTACATAGGCATTTTGACATTTCCAAAAGACTTTAAAAAACTCACTTACTTCTTTTGTGCCCTTGTGCACTTTACCTTTAACCTTTTCCTTTTAAAATCAACCAAAACAAACCTTTTGATCGTACCTAGATCAGACAGTTATTCAGTGGCCAACAACGTCGTATGGACTTCACCTCCGGTGAGGTTGGAAGACGGCCGGGAGGGGTACCTGCAAGGTACTCCGACGTTCAAGTAAGATAACGATCAGAGAAAGGCAAGTACAGAAGAAGAAGGTTAGAGTGTATGAGATTGTGTAACCTGACCCTCTCAAGTGAGAGGGTATTTATAGAGAGCCCCCAGCGCTGGGCCAACGGTCACTAGCACTGGGATAGATTGCGTGGCCCAATCCAAGTAACTGCCAGGGCTTACGTGGCGTCGTGGAGACCAGCACGTGGTCTTCGCTCTGGGGTAACCGTTCCTAGATCTCCAGAATTAGGGCAGACTGATTCCATCGGGAGTGGGTGGTTACATGAGAACGTGTCCTTGCGGGGAGGAGTCTTGCGTGTCGGGGAGAGACGTGTCCTCGCGGGGAGGACTCTTATGTGCAGAAGGAGATGGCTCTTTGTTGGGAGGAGCACTTGAGCGTCAAGGAGGAGCGAGCCCGGAGAGGCTTAGTGCCTCTTAGGGGTGGAAATAGGGTGGGCCGAGCTAGGCTTTGCCAAGCCTAAGCCTGGCCTGCCAAAAAAACTGAAGCCTAAGCTTGGCCTGTAGCCTGTCATAGGCTTATTTTTAGGCCTGGTTAGCCTGTTAGCCTACATAAAAGCCTATTATTTTATAAATACGTAAATACACAATTAAAATAATGTTTAAATAGACTAACAAACTAAAAAATCAATGAGACTAAAAGTTTGTTTGCATTGACTTATTTTAACTTATCTATTAGCATAAGTTTTGTGATACTATTTGTTTAAGATAACTTATGAAAACAACTTATAACATTGTTCATAAGGTTTTTTCATCTTATTTTTATAAGTTCTCCAAAATAACCAATTTTTATTTATGTATTTTAACTCAAAACACAAAACATAACATAAGATAATAAAAAATTATTCATATTTATTTAAATAGGCCGGTCTGTTAGGCTTAAAAGACTTTTTTTATGGCCTGAGGCCTAGCCTTTTTAACTAAATAGGCTTATAAAAAAGCCTAAGCCTTTTCTATTTAAAAAAATAGTTTGGCTTGGCCTGAGCCTGTGTAGGCTAGCCTGTAGGCCCATGTTATCGGCCTGGCCTATTTCCACCCCTAGTGCCTATGCCCGATGCTCTATGTTATGCGTGCCCGAACACCGCCGAGGTGTGGCATGTGCCCGACACTGTTGAGGTGGGGCGTGTGCTCGACATTGGTCGTGCTAAGAGGCATTTGTTGGGCAACCCCAGGACGTGTGGGTTGGGCCTGCTCGATTGAGGGGCAGACCCCAGCCCAGTCCAGAACAGGAGCCCCCCAAGTCGTTGCTCTGAGGTGTCAGGGTAATGACTTTAGGGTCAGTACTATGTCTAGGACATGTTCTATCGGGGAAGGTACTCTAAACGAGGAACAGTTGGTAAACCGGGCAGAACAAATCGATCTGCCAGTGCTAGACTAGCC
Organism: Lathyrus tuberosus; assembly: GCA_022829125.1. Lineage (NCBI taxonomy): Eukaryota > Viridiplantae > Streptophyta > Magnoliopsida > Fabales > Fabaceae > Lathyrus > Lathyrus tuberosus. The sequence continues at coordinate 4,867,239 of JALAZF010000346.1, forward strand.
GCGGATGGGCGACGACGCGGGGAGAAGTTTAAAATGAGGTGAATGAAAAGATGTGTTGGGGAATGAAAAGATATGCCTGGGGAAGCGTGCGCCACGTGTCACACCTCATCACTGCCTAGGGCGGCTACGCTAGGGTAGCGTAATCGATTGCCTAGGAAATCCTCGAGTCTCGTGAGGAGCTTATAAAAGGGCTCGAGTTCGTGTCAGTTGCACTTTCCACCTTTTTCGCTCTCCTCTTCTTCCTATCTCCGTCGCCGCTCCACCGTCGTTTTCCGTTGTACGTCGCCGCATCTACCGCTCCGGTCAGGCTTCAACCACCATTCCAAGTAAGCTTCTGATCTCTTTCTTTTCAGTTTTGCTTCCTGTTGGTGGTTTTCCGGTGAACTGATGAAGTTCCCGGTAATCCCTTGAGGGTTCCGGCCGAAAACGGCGGGACGTTCCTAGGGTTCCGGTAGGTTTGGCGGAGGCTTGGGATGAATGTCTCGAGGACCCGATGAATACCCCGAGGACATGTGATGAATTTCGCAGGGAAGTGAGGTGAGAGGATTGGAGACCCAAAGAGGGGACGGGGTTAAGGGCCTCGGGCCGTTCGCCGTGTCCCCGAACGTTTTCTTTGCTCTCGCTGCCCTTTCACTTGATCGGAGGTGGAAGGGTGGATTTGGTCGCGACCAACGTGTTCACCTATTTCCTATGCTTTTTAGGTAAAAAATGGTCGAGAGGCTTCCGGGGATTCTCCAGATAGACATTGAACCCGACGTCGACGGGCCCGCGCAGATCCCTGGGGAGGAGTTCGTGTGTCCGATCGTCGAATGGGCCGGCGAGGAGCAGCTAAACATAAAATCACATTTCACTGCCGACGACACAGATGCTTTTGCCTTCGTCGAGGACATCCCTAAGGGCGAGCAGGCGAAGTGGACCGTCTTCCAGCCTCGGGCACACCACCGCATCTGCTCGAATTACCGTGGGTTAAGGTTCCCCATGTATGAGTTTGCCTTCAAAGAGGCTGGTATTCGTCTCCCCTTCAACAGCTTTCAATTGGGGGTTTTCAACCGGCTGCACCTGGCGCCGTCCCAGCTTCATCCTAACACTCTTGTCTTCATGCGGGCATTTGAGATCGTGTGTGACTACCTCAAGATCGGGACCACCCTCACGCTCTTTTTCCGCGTCTTCCATCTCCAACGTTCGACGGACCAGGGGCGACACACTTGGGTCTTCTTCAAACAGCCGAGAAAGTTGTTCAAGGCGTACTCGGATTCGATTAGGAACTTCAAAGATAGGTTCTACTATGTCATGCCCGCGACGCACGACGCTGTGGGTACGCTTTATGACATCGTGACTGACAGTTCCGGGGAGGAGAGGTTTGTGTCCAAGTGTCCCCTGGAGTGGGAGGATGCGCACTTCGCGCTTGGTACGGACGAATACCTCGTGAAGCCTGGCGAGCTGTCGGAGGAGGACAAAGGAGCGTACGCCACGCTGGTCGCATATGTTACCAGTTTTAATCGGGCAGAGTGTGTTGGTAGGGATGGAAAATACATCCTCGACCCACGAGGAAGGGTTGTGACCTCTCCCCGTTACATAAACACCAGGGGTCTCCTTGAGTGCAAGTCTCCCGATGAGGCCAAGAGGTTCTTAGGTAGGAGCTCCTCGTCCTATTCGGGCGTCCGTTTAGTTTTGTTTCTTTGTGCTAACTTTTTTCATGTTTTCTCTTGTAGCTCAAATGTCGAACGCCACCGAGCGCATCCTGAAGTTGGCCGCTGAACGGGCACCTAAGCGAACCAAGAGCCGCATTCGGAATGTTATTCAGGCTGCTGCGTCGACTGGGACGACGAGTGGCTCGGCCTCTCCACATTGTAGCCAGTCTCCTCCTCTGGAGGGCACCCCAGCCAAGAAAACGAGGACCGAGGGACCTGTCCTCGTGGATCTCGTGGACCCTACCTCACCAGAGAAGTTTCTAATGCCCGCCTGTCACCTTCAGCGGAATTTCTTTGGGGGAAGCCCCCCCGTCATTGTTGAGGCCGAGGTGAAGGCAGTTCAGGGAATGGACGGTGCGGCCAGGAGAGAGGCGCTTGTCGAGGATCTTGCGGCCATGATGCGAGTCTTCGAGACTGCCTGGATATTGAACGAGGGGACCCCCTCTGCCGCCGAGTTACAGAAGCTGAAGGATGGGTATATTGCCCTCGAGAAGGAGAAGGACAAGGTCGCGGCTGATCTGCAAAGGGCCCAGGCCAAATGCGAGGACTATGCTAACACCCTCCGCGAGCTAAATGAGGCCAAGGCTACACTGAAGGCGACTCAAGAGGAGCGTGATCGCTTTTGGACCAGGATTGGAGAATTGGAAACCGCTGTCCATCCCGCAGAGAAAGAATCCGCCGAGGAGAAAAGCTTCGCCGACCGCGCGAGCCTGATCGCTAAGATTCGGGAACTTCAGCAAGATAGTCTGGAGGCCCTCGAGATAGGCTTTAAGAATGCAGTGGAGCAGGTCGGTGCCGAGAATCCGGGTGTTCAGCTCGCGCTCGACAGGATCAGCCCGTTCCTTCGTGTGGTCAATGGCAAGTTGGGCCTGCCAGAGGAGGAGGACGAGGAGGATGGACGCCGGGTTGAGGACGAGATTGCTATTTAGTTTTGCTTGTTTGGCCTGCGTGCCACTCTCTTTTGATCTGGGTTTATCTGGCCTGCGCGCCATTTTTTCTTTGTAATGACTTGTGCTCGGCCTGCGTGCCAGGGGCTTTTTGACACTTGTTTATAATATTTGTATGCTGGGCATCTGCCCGCTTCAACACACTTTTGTTTAACTGCTCGTGTGCTGTTTGTATGTTTTCAATTGTGTGTGATGTTATTGCATTTGCTATACTTTGTTTATTTTTATCTAAGTAATAGAGATTTTGGGGCTTGCTCGACTTCGATAATCCTCGACTGTGTGGAGAGCTGGTCGAGTGGTCGGGGGTGTATCCCGACCTTCAACGAGGCTAAGAGCTCGGTCGAGGTCTTAGCTTCACGGCGTGAACTTCCCATCACGAGCTGGGTGTTCTGCCTAATCGGTACGACGATGAAGGAGCTCAATCGAGGTGTCCTCGTCGGACTAAAGTGCATGCGCAAACACAACGCGGCCCTTGATCATCGTGTTCTGTATAGGGGTCTCGCGCTTGTACCCTAGTGCGTCCCCGTAACCGCGATGCTGGCGTGTCGCGGGCAGTGTTTAACTGTAGTACTGTTTGAGCTTCTCAGCGTTCCATGGTCGAGCAAGTTCCTCCCCGTGTAAATTTTCGAGGAAGTAGGCTCCTGTCCCCGTTTTTGCACGGATGCGGTACGGGCCCTCCCAGTTCGCGGCGAGTTTTCCTTCTCGCGAGTCTTTCTGGTTCCTTCGTAGGACGAGGGTGCCCACCTGAAAATCACGTTTGATAACTTTGTCGTTATAACGTAGTGTTATTTTCTGTTTAAGTGAAGCTTCTCGGAGGGAAGCGCCCGAACGTGTCTCCTCGACGAAATCGAGTTCTTCCCTCAGGGCGTCGTTGTTCGCGTCCCTGTCGAGGGGTCTTCTGTCCTCCTCGAGGGTTCCCTGATTTCCACGGGGATCACCGCTTCCGTTCCGTAGGTCAGACGAAAGGGGGTCTCTTCGGTCGTGGAATGTGGGGTCGTTCGGTAGGCCCAGAGGACGCTGTGCAGCTCCTCGACCCATCGTTGTTTGGCGTCGCCTAATCGACGTTTCAATCCTCGGAGGATTACCCTGTTCTCCGCTTCCGCCTGCCCGTTCATTTGAGGGTGTTCGACCGACGTGAAGTTCTGCTTCGTGCCTAGTTTGGTGACGAAGTCTTGGAAGTTCCTGTCGGTGTACTGTGTTCCGTTGTCGGTGACAATGGCCTGAGGCACGCCGTATCGGGCGAGGATGTTTCTTTTGTAAAAACGCAGTATGTTGAAGGCTGTGATTTTGGCCAACGCTTCCGCCTCGATCCACTTCGTAAAGTAGTCCACTCCGACGATGAGGTACTTGCTTTGATATGATCCTATGACGAAAGGTCCAAGGATGTCCATTCCCCACCACGCAAACGGCCACGGGGAGGACAGTGTTTTGAACTCGCTATGAGGAGCAAGGTGCATGTCCCCGTGTCGTTGGCATCTATCGCACTTCTTAACGTGTTCCTTGGTGTCCTGTTGCATGGTGGGCCAGTAATACCCTGCTCGAAGTGCCTTACGGGCTAACGATCGCCCGCCGAGGTGCTGCGCATTGATTCCCTCATGGATTTCCTGGAGAATGCCAGGTACCCTGTTCTCCTCGACGCATCTGAGGAGAGGGATAGCAAACCCTCACCGGTATAGCTTATCTTCGACTACCGTGTATGAGCACGCCCGCCGCTTTACCATCCCCGCTTCCTTGGGATCTTCAGGGAGTGTGCCCGTCGTGAGGTACTCGTACACCTGGGTCATCCAGCAATTGTTGTCCCCAATGGCGTTCATGTCCGTTGTCGGAATGGGTTTGTCAATGCTCGGGCAGGAAAGTACTTCTTGTATGACGGATTTGTTTCCGCCCTTCTTCTTTGTGCTTGCCAATTTGGACAGGACATCTGCTTGGGCATTGTGCACGCGAGGAATGTGGGTTACTTCCGGGAGGTGAATTTTTTCATCTTTTCTTTCACCAAGGTCAAGTATTCGATGAGGATGTCGTTCTTGGCCTGATACTCTCCTCGGACTTGCGAGGCCACGAGCTGGGAGTCGGTGAAGATTTTGACCTCCTTGGCGCCGAGGTCCTCGGCCAGCCGAAGCCCGGCGAGGAAAGCCTCGTACTCTGCTTGGTTGTTCGACGTCGGGAAGGATAGTTCGAGGGATACCTCGATCAGGATGCCTTCCTCATTTTCGAGGATGATGCCGCCCCGCTTCCCTTCGGGCTAGATGCTCCGTCGATGTAGATCGTCCAGTTTTGGGATCCGTTGGTCGAAGGTTCTGGGCCGGTCATCTCTACTACAAAGTCGGCCAATACTTGAGCCTTCAGGGCCTTCCTTCCCTCGTATTGGATGTCAAACTCGGCGAGTTCGAGCGACCACCTGAGCATCCTCCCCGCCATATCTGGCCGTCCGAGGAGTTGCCTTATGGGCTGTTCGGTCCTTACGATGACAGTGTGGGATAGGAAGTAATGGCGTAGCCTTCTGGCCACGGTGACGAGGGCAAGGGCGACTTTCTCTATCTGCTGATACCTGAGCTCAGGGCCTTGGAGGGCTTTGCTCGTGAAGTAAATCGGTTTCTGCCCATCCGGGGTTTCCCGAATGAGGACTGCGCTAACCGCTTCACTCGTGATTGCGAGATACAAGAAAAGTGTCTCCTCGCTCTCGGGTCGTGAGAGGACCGAGGGTTGCGATAGGACTTGTTTTAGGTGGAGGAGCGCCTGCTCGCATTCCTCGCTCCATTCAAACGTCGATTTTTGTCGAAGAAGTTTGAAAAATGGGAGTGCGTATTGCGCAGACTTGGCGACGAAGTGGGAGAGGGCGGTGAGCATCCTGTTCAATGACTGTATCGACTTCTTCGAGTCCGGAGTAGGAATCTAGGAGAAAGCCCTACATTTGTCGGGGGTTGGCTTTGATTCCTCGCTATGTGAGGTAGAAGCCGAGGAACTTACCTGCCCAAACACCGAAGGTGCATTTGTCGGGGTTGAACCTCATGCGGCATCTCCTCGTTGTGTCGAACACCTTCTTGAGGTGCGCGGCGTGGTCGACTTCTTCTGCGGATTTGAAGATCATGTCATCCATATAGACCTCGAGCATGTCGCCGATTTCAGCCCGAAAAACCTTGTTCATCATCTGTTGGTAGGTCGCATCAACGTTCTTCAGACCGAAGGGCATTACGTTGTAGTAGTAATTGCCCGACTCGGTCATGAAAGTCGTGTGCTGTTTTTCGGCCTTATCCATGGGAATTTGGTTGTATCCTGAGTAGGCGTCTATGAAGGACAACAGTTTGTAACCTGCAGAATTGTCGACCAGCTGGTCGATGTTAGGCAAAGGATAGCAGTCTTTCGGGCAAGCCCGGTTAAGATCAGTATAGTCAACACACATCCTCCATTTTCCATTATTCTTTTTGACGAGTACAACGTTGGACAGCCAGGTTGTGTACCTGGCCTCCGAAATAAAATTTGCCTCTAGGAGGTCTTTTACAGCTTTTTTAGCAGCCTCCGCTTTTTCGGGAGACTGCTTACGCCTACGTTGAGCTATGGACCTAGCGGCCGGATCTACTGCGAGCTGATGGCAAGCCACCTCGGGGTCAAGGTCAGGCATCTCGGAGGCGCTCCACACGAACAAGTCAGCGTTCTCCCAGAGGCGCTCCTTTGCCAGTTCGGGGATCCCGGTGCCAATCTTCACGTTACGGTCTGGATCTTCCCCGAGTGCCACGAGCTCAAAGTCTCCATCTGGGATGGGGCGCGTTGGGTGGAGAGGCCGTCCGTTGTTTTCCGCCTGGAGGTCGAGGTCTTTTGCCCCGTCTTCATCGGGTTCGCCCGGGAACCTGCTGTCAAGGTCGACCGCATTGACGGGCGAGAGAGGTCTTTGTACGGTGTTCGTGGATGGCTTTGCTCCGGTCTTGGGCTTATTGCCGATGGAACTCATGCCTTTGATCGCAGCGTCGAAGCACCTCCTAGCCGCGTCTATGTCCCCGTGCATCGTAACCACACGTCCCTGGATCGTGTAGCACTTCATCTTGAGGTGGACCATTGATGGCACTGCTGTGAGTTCGACCAAGGTGGTCCTCCTGAGGATGCAGTTGTAGAGGGATGGACATTCGACCACTAGGAAGCGGGTCTTCACTTGTCGGGTAGTGTCTTCGGCCCCGAATGTGACCATCATCTCAACGTATCCCCATGGTCTGGTGGTGGTGTCGTTGAACCCCTGCAGATCTGAACTGACGTACGGGGTCAGATGTCTCTCGTCGAGCTGGAGAGTCCCGAACAGATGAGCGTACATGATGTCGACCGAACTGCCCTGGTCGGCAAGGATCCTTCGAACGTCAAAATTCGCCATCTGTGCCCTGACCAGGAGGGGGATAGTGGTGTTGGGTGCTCTGCCGGGGAGCTCTTCGAGGTAGAAGGTGATATGGTTTGATTTCCCTTGCACCTTCTCGAGAGTAGTTGTCTTCGCCGATGTTGCGGACTCCAGTTCGTCAAATTTCCGCTTGATCGACCCGACAGACAACTTCTCGTAACCACCCCCGGAGATGACCATTGTCTTGGGGAAGCCTTCCCATGTGCTCTGGGCAGCGACGGGGTCCTCGTGGGGGAAGTTTGCCCACATGTTGCGAATTGCTTCTTGGCCCTCAATGCCTTCGGGGACCAAGAAGTCTTCGGGTCGAGTGACGCTAAGGGCGACCTGAAGCCGACTCTCGTCGGGAGGAGGTGTTATCTCCTCGACGTTTTGGGCTTCCCGGGAACTGGGACGAGGAGTATCATTCTTCTGGGTGTACTTCTTCAAGTGCCCTTCCTTAATCAGGATCTCAATTGCATCCTTGAGGTGGATGCAGTCTTCTGTGACATGTCCGTGGCTCCGGTGGAACCTGCAGTACTTTGACTTGTCCGTGTTTGATTTGGGGGTAGCCGGCTTTGGAAAACGAATGCCTCATTTCAGAAATTCCGAGTTGAGCGGGGTGTATTCCGTGAACCGACCAGCTGGTCCGCGCGGTTCACGAGGATCCCGAGGACGACTTTCTTTCTTTCTTTCTCCTCCTCGCCGGGGAGGAGAGTCTTCTTCTTTGCGGCCGCGGGGGCCCTCCTTGCGTCTCGACTCAAGGGCGATCTGTGCTGCCTCTGACTCCTTGAGCTCGATGTACGACTGAGCTCGTTAGAGGAGGTCCTCCAGACGGCGGGGTCTGCGGAGGCCCACGGACTTGGCAAAATCATATCCAAAACATAGTCCATGGATGATTAAATACTTCTCCGTGTCGTCGGTCGTATGAACCTCGACAGCTTCTCTGTTGAATCTCTTAATGTAGTTCCGGAGAGATTCGTTCTTCTCCTGGAAGATGCTCTCTAGGGCAGCCTCCATCTTCGGGTGTCGACGAGACGCAGCAAAGTGTTTGCTGAAGCGTTGTCTTAGTTGCTTCCAGGATGTGATCGACCCGGGTGCCAGACCCTTGTACCATGTCATGGCGCCCTTCCGTAAGGTGGTGAGGAAAAGCCTGCACTTAATGGCTCCCCTGACGTTCCTGAAGTCGAGCATGGCTTCAAAACTTTCGACGTGATCGTCGGGGTCGGCCAGGCCGTCATAGGTTCCCAGCGGCGGGGGTTTCTCTATGCCCGCAGGAATTGGGGCATTCATGATCTCCCATGATAGAGGGGTCCTCTGGTCGTCGTCGTCGCTTCTGGCCGGGGACCTCGAAGGGGATCGGTGATGCCGTGGAGGGGAATTCCTCGAACGGTTCCTTGGCCTCTCCTCAGTGGTTTTGGACTTCTTGGTAGTGGAGGGCCTGGGTTCCTTCCGAGGCGGGGAACAATGACGTTTCTGGGAGATCGCCGGCTGTGAGCGTTCAAGGCGTGGACGACGGCCCTCGCGCACCGGCGAGGGGGTTCGAGATTCTTCGGATGGGGTCCTTCGCGGGGAAGGAGAACGGCGAGGTGAAGGTGGACGACGATGTCTTCGCGGGGAAGATCGCCATGTCCGCCCTCGCTCTAGTGCTTCAATTCTGAGATTCTGGTGTGCGATCAGCTGGTTGGTCTGGTTGACCAAGGTAAATAGGGCCACAGTGCTCGAATCTGCATTGGGCGGAGGAGCAACTGGCTGAAAGACGGCTTGCTGGTCGTCCTGGCGGGCGGCATCGTAAGCCGTGTCTTGGGAGTCCGGGGAGGCGGTCTGCCCGTCCCTGACGTCACCTTCTTCGACGTTGAGGGTGGTAGCGTCCTCATAGTGGTTTCCGTTCTCGAGTTGCGTGAGGACGGTGTCCAGAGCTTTGGTAGCAGACAGGTTGTTGGCCATGCTTATGATGAACGAGAGGATTCCTTTGGTTTATCGGAGAAAAACGGGGAAGCAAGGGTTCCCACAGACGGCGCCACTGATCGTACCTAGATCAGACAGTTATTCAGTGGCCAGCAACGTCGTATGGACTTCAGCTCCGGTGAGGTTGGAAGACGGCCAGGGGGTGTACCTGCAAGGTACTCCGACGCTCAAGTAAGATAACGGTCAGAGAAAGGCAAGTACAGAAGAAGAAGGTTAGAGTGTATGAGATTGTGTAACCTGACCCTCTCAAGTGAGAGGGTATTTATAGAGAGCCCCTAGCGCGGGGCCAACGGTCATTAGCACTGGGCTGGATTGCGAGGCCCAATCCAAGTAACTGTCAGGGCTTACGTGGCGTAGTGGAGACCAGCATTTGGTCTTCGCCCTGGGGTAACCGTTCCTAGATCTCCGGAATTAGGCAAGACCGATTCCATCGGGAGTGGGTGGTTACATGAGAACGTGTCCTTTCGGGGAGGAGTCTTGCGTGTCAGGGAGAGACGTGTCCTCGCGGGGAGGACTCTTATGTGCAAAAGGAGATGGTTCCTCGTGGGGAGGAGCACCTGAGCGTCGAGGAGGAGCGAGCCCGGAGAGGCTTAGTGCCTCTGCCCGATGCTCTATGTAGTGCGTGCCCGAACACCGCCGAGGTGTGGCATCTGCCCGACACTGTTGAGGTGGGGCGTGTGCTCGACATTGGTCGTGCTAAGAGGCCTTTGTTGGGCCACCCCAGGACGTGTGGGTTGGGCTTGCTCGATTGAGGGGCAGACCCCGACCCAATCCAGAACACCTTTTTTCCCGCATCTCCACACTCTCATTTTCAACAAGCAATTTTCAAACCAAAAAGCATAAATACATCAAAGGGATCTTATAGAGTACTATAGATGTATTGGGTGCGTAAAACCTTCCCTTTACATAACCAACCCCCTTACCCATTTCTCTGTCTTTTTTAGCCTTTGCTTTTTTAGACTTTAGGATTTATTCGCTCCTTTTTCGTTTTCCCTTGTGGAATAAAATAAAAGTGCAGTGGCGACTCTGTTTACTTTGAGTTAAGTTAATCAATAGCTTACACTCATAATTTTTCCCGCTACACTGATCCATGCAAATTCCCGTAATATGGACCACTGTACGCATGCTCAACCTCATAAAAACTCTTCTGAAACGAAACTCTAATATTTCCCACTTGAATCTTGATGTTGCCATTCATAGCCTCCCAACATTTGACCATATCACCTAAATTGTTCTCCAACATCTGCTTTAGCTTCCAATGCGCAGATTCAACTATAACAAAAAAAACAATAAGTTCACTACAAGAAAATTGGCAAATTACGACGGTTACAACACTGTAGCAGAAACGTCCGTCGCGAGGCCGTATCACGTCGGTTGTCAAAATCGTCACACCAACCGTCACGACGGATAGGGAACTAACGTAATCTGAATATTACGGTGGTTACAACCGTCGTAACTTTCCATTTGTTTTTTATTTTTATTATTTATTACGTCGGTTCAAACCGTCGAAACTTTCTGTTCCACAGGTACATCTGCAGGTAAATCCGTAGGAAATTTCCTTTCCACAGGTAAATCCGCAGGTAATTTATTTTTAAAATTAAAAAAAAAAAGTTATTTGTAGAAATATATACAAAATGGGGCAGAAAATAACATATTTTCATTCAACTAAACATATATATCATACATTTATACCAGCACCATGTCACTTTATAAAGCTTATCATATTACAATTACATCAGATAAGGAATCAAACACACTGAAGAATATTTTTGTAATTAAAATCTATCAGGCTATAATAAACCAGAACTAAGCCAGCTACAATTGTGACACTGTTTTCTGTCTATGTGTTTCTCTTTCATTTGCTTAATCACATCAGTTTGGATGTATTTAGTATATATAATTACATCAAGTAAACCTACTACTCAACATAAACTATTGGCCTTACAGAGTAACTCAAATGACAGTCCGCTGCTCAGCAAACCCAAAAACTTCTCCGATTCATCTCAGTCGCACTGCATCCGCTGCTCAGCAAATCCACATTTTCGAATTGATCCTGCATAAGTGAATAGTCATCTTCATAGATGTCATCATCGTCATAAAAATCATATCCATAATCAGTATATTCAAGTGCACGATCAATGACGTCATGACATGAAATATCAGAAGTGGGACCATTTGAATTCTTTGAACTCAGTGATATCGAGGTCTAACTTTAGCAAACTTTGAAATTTACTTACCTGTGGCATGTCAACAGAATATACAACTTGATAAAATGTTATAAATTTTGAAGAAACTAAGGAATAATATCATGAACGATGTTATATCTTTCACAATTAGTTTGACTATATATTATGTGTTTGGATTTTAATCCATGCATTTTCCAATTTTTACTTCTGTTGACCAAAAATATCTTCATGCCTAACACAATCTCAAGTAAATAGAGAAACACTTACATGAGCAACACCATGCTGGTGCAGACCGCCTCCCGTTAATCACCCAACACCAGATATTGTTCCCTTTGCAACTCATCTAACACCCTGCAAAAATAAACCAAACAACTCACACAATTCATCATCTGCGGTGTTTTCAAATTGCAAATATAGCAGAGTATAACACATGGTTATTTGAAATTAAAAAAAAAACATGGTTATTTGCAAACAATCTACCATTGACTAATCTTGTCAACACATCCAAACTTACCAACACAGACTAAACTAGACACAATGCCGAATTGAGTGCAACTCACAATCCGATATCAGAAGCAATAACACTTTTATCTCAATGTATCTATTTGCATCCCCTTGTTGACAATCTTGTAAGAAAAAATCTTCATGTCTCTTTGAACTTCTTTATCTCCAAATCCGCAACCTATGTACATATCTTTCAAATAATTTCATCAAATCGGTTATTAGGTATCATTGGTTCGAAAAAATAAAAGTTAGTCGGGTATGAGTAAAAATATTGGTAAAAATTTGTAATCTTAATTTAAAAAAAAAAACATGCCACTGTCACTCTCATTAATGGTGTAAATATGTATAAATATTAGGATTTAGTTGAAGTTGTGTTCACCTTAGCAAGATTAGTAAGTTTTCCTCTTTCATTAACTCCAACTAATAATCATAAATCAAAATATTTGCATCTAAGGTACCTTAAAGAAGATAGTCAGACCATTGAAAGAAGAACCATCATTTGAAGACATTCCAAAAATAATTATGAACCCTAAATCCACATGTTGCAGCAGAGCAAAAGTGGATGTGTGCCATTGCAGAGGACTATAAAAAAAGGTTTATGTGTTAGTCCACCATATTGAGTAAAACATGGCATGCCAAAGACATATCAGGAAAATTCTTGATTATTAGCACATGTAATCAGCAAAGTTGAATAAAAACAATGTCAATGATAGGGAGGTCATAACTTGTAATATGTATCTAGTAAGTAAGCTAAAAAGAAAATCATTTTAACTTTTATCTTTTGTTATCAATTGATCCCTATTTGCATCAATTATCAATCAAAATATATGACAAGGAAAATGTTCAACACAGTATAATTTAATTAATTAACTAGCCTTAAAATTGTGTGAATGATGAGTTGTTTCATTGTCATTGTCAGGATGCAATATCTTATTTTTCTAACTACTCTTATTATTTTAATTACACTTTATTTTATATGCTAGCAACATGAACTTAGCATTTATAAAATATATCTTTGTTACTATACTTATACTTACCTGTCAAATGTTAAACCATCAAGTCAGCCTTTCGGTAAGGTCGCTGTCAACTTTCTCATCCCAAAATTGAGTCCATGCCTAAAAGACAAGGATTTACTCAATGGAATAACTTGCCTAAAGTTCAGATGCATTTTATGCATATAAGAATTTATGAACAGGAAACAAATTTATACTTGTTGGCATGGAAGCATGTATATAAGTATAAAATAACAAATGTCACATTATCCATTATTTATGACATTGTTTCTTGATGACTGAAACTAGTAGAGCTATGTTTAGGTTTGTAGGGGTCTTGCCCTGCAATGTTTAAATTGCTAAAATTACTAAATTAAATAATCAATTCAATAAGGCATATCCTCATAAGGCATTATAGATTCATTACTCGACTGTAAATTGATTGGCATGGCACAACAAACCTTCCAACTTCACAGTTCACTCATAAGCAATTATCTGTCATAAACTGTTCACAATTTCATCAAAAGAATTTGTACAGTAAAATGCTACAACTCAGCAAAGAACACTCTTCCTTTTCCAGTATCAAAATTCAACACAAACTCAAAAAAACAAATAAGGGTTTGTGAATATATAGGTTCAACCAACGGCACAATCAACAACCAATCAAACAATTAATGAAGGAAAAAACTAGTAATAATAAAGGCTATATTTGAACGATTGCTTATAGCAATTATCTGTAAACATAACTTCTTAAGAACCATGTTCTTCTTCAATGATTTTATGGCCATGAATCTAGTAAACTATATGATCCTGAGAACCCACATTGAAATAGAACTTTGACAGAATATGCAAAGTAGGAAAGATACTTATCTTTTATTAGCGGTGTCGCGATCTCGATTTGCTTTTATTAAGAACTAGCTTGCCTTCGATCGTAGAGCTCATCAAATTCCTTTGTTTCCATGCCGAGTTGTTGAGCTAGGTTTCATTGCTGATTCAGATCAGACTTCCCCCATTCAAAAACAACTTTGACATCCTTTCTTTACACAACTCCTTTTCAAGGATAGCGCCGAAGTTGTTATCCGACTTCGTCCGCCACACGGTGCCGACATCTATTTCGCCCCAAAGATATCCATACATTATAAGCTTCAGGATGGCATCAGCGTCAGCTGTGAGAATTGATTATGATTCAATGAATAAAGATTCGACTGAACTTCCATCGTGGTGCGACCTTCCATGATACTTTTGCAATTTAAACATCTGGATGCGCTTCCGTATCAGCGGTACAAAAACAATAAATAGAGCAAAAGAGGTTTACCTAAACAAAAATTGGCGATTAATATTAGTAACTTCTATATGATCCATATCAATAACCTCAAGGTTTTGAAAACCGGTTAAGGCTAAATCTTTCAACAATTCGCAACCTAACTCACATTCCCCAACCAACAACACTTTGGCAAAAGCTTGAAGATCATCTCTCAACTACAACAACAATAGATCCAGAATCATGAAAATTACATGATAAAACCCTAAAACAAAACCCTAAGAGTGAAGAAAGTACCTCTGCGCCAGGTTCAAACTTTGGACCAAAGATATTGCTGAGAAACAAATGTTTTAGGGTTAACAATGGAAGAAGGGTAAACGATGGTTGATGGGTGAGTTGTTTATGGAATAATAAGGATTCATTGTTGAAGATGGAAGAAGAAGAAAGTTTTAAGAAGAGTTTGGTTTTTTTGGGTTCACAATAGAGAAGATACTACCTCCGGTCCTTTTTATAAGGAACACTTTATTTTTTAGATTCATTTAATAATTAGTGTATCTGGTCTGCAATCCATACCAGATACATTAATTATTTAATGAATCTAAAAAGTGAAGTGTTCCTTATAAAAAGGACCGGAGGGAGTATTTTGGTGGAGCTCATAACCTAAGTTTCACAAAAAAAGGATAGATAATTTTATCATAAATTATTAATTTTTGGATTTGGCGAAAATGAAAAATAAAAACCAAAATGAGTGAGGGAAGAATCCCACTCGGTGGCTCAGTTTTATACCTATTATACCTAAGACTAATTATAGACTTGAAAATTTGTCACTAAAAGATGCGGTTGGTATATGTCAATCTTTTTGGAATGTGTCCTTTGATAATTTCAGCCTTTAAGGGGGCGGCGGTTGTTTAATTGTCGCGATCTGGATTTTTGGGGGAACGACGGTTGTTTAACCGTCGTGATCTAAAATTTATGGGTGGCGGCGGTTATTTAACCGCCGTGACTTGGATTTTACGGTGGTTCCTGATGCTCCGCAAGTGCACGGATTTATCGAAGTAATATAAAAGATTGTCGAACCCACAGAGACCAATGTCAACCTACTGTAATTTATCGTTGCTTTGTAAAGCTAAGGCTATGATTAAAATGGTACGAACGGAAATATAAACGCTAATTACTAAGGTTTGAAACTAACGATAAAACGAGCCCAAAATATGATTTCCGCGCACCTAAGGGACTTAAAGAAAATGGGTACTAATTATGACTATATGCCTATTCTGTAGAATATACCGACTTAAAGGCTCCGCCTCACGCTCTCACGGTCTTAACTAAAGCCATATCTCTTAATCCCAAGATTTTGCTCTCGCTCGCCCGGTAACTAAGAAACACTATTTGAAAGCCAACAATATCCTAATCAACATCTAAAGCCCTCTCGCTGTATTTAGATATGATGCCTAATTTCTACTATCCGGTTCGCTCCTCACGCTCTCGCGAATCTCGGCTCAAACCTTTATATGCTTCTCACTCTCATGACAAAGCAGTGTTAAATAACTTCTCAATCTCATGACAAAGCTACTTAAATTACGCATAGAAATTACAACCAAAACGACATACAATAATAATTTCGTACCTATTATTTTCTACGGAGTCCCGTCGGTAACGACGGTTCTCATACGCCGGAATCAGACAGAATTAGCCTAACATATTAACTCCTAAAACTAACATATTAACAATGCTGGAAATTAAATCATACATACTGATTGATTTTAACAGGAACACGGATTTAAGTTTTTATCTTGAAATCAAGTTATGTTGCAAGCAAGTAAACTAAACAATGCAGTAAAGACGGAAAAGTAAATAACCTGAAATAAACTGGAATGAAAACAACTTCTATTGAATGACAAATCGATCCAAGCGTACAATCGGCAATAATGTAAAAGATTAAAACAGTGCAACAACTACTCAGTGTGAGCAATTGCTGCTTTGGAAAGTAAATCTGTAGTTAGGCTAATGAATTCAGCAGCGCTTCCGCGCAACTCGGATCCCCCCAAAACACACACCAGAAGGGTCTATTTATAGATAATTTTGGCTCCAAAAAGGTTGGGATCGAATTTGAATTCAAACAAGCAAAACTGTCAAACTGTCACTGAAGAATTGCTCCCGCGCATAATGGCGACCGCCGTATGCCTAATGGCGACCGTCATTGCTTCAAAACTTGGTTTCCCTCCTTTTTGAGCATGGAGAACGCCTTCCTCAGGCCATGGCGAACGCCATGTCCTTGAGGAGGTCAGAACTGGACTTTTTGCTGCTTTTTCTTCCATCTTAAGCTCTGTTTTCGCTCTTTTTTCCATACTTGCTGATTAAACACCTGTCGACATAAAAACAAAGGAAAACATAATAAATCAAAGCAAATAGTATGAAAGACTCGATAAAACGGTACTAAAACTGCGCGTAATGATTCGGAAAATACGATACGAATTCGAGTTATCTGTTCCATTAACCAACCGCCGCGGCCTTTGGTAATATTTTTTAAAATAAAAGGACGGTTGGTGTAAACTGTCACGGCAATCGTCACTATAGGAAAGTTACGACGGTTATCAAATAACTGTCGCGATTTTTGATCCATGCAAATTCCCGTAATATGGACCACTGTGCGCATGCTCAGCCTCATAAAAACTCTTCTGAAACGAAGCTCTAATATTGCCCACTTGAATCTTGATGTTGCCATTTATAGCCTCCCAACATTTGACCATATCACCTAAGTTGTTCTCCAACATCTGCTTCAGCTTCCAATGCACAGATTCAACTCTACCAAAATAAAACAAGAAGTTCAGTATCATTAATATTACAATAAACAAACTATGTCTAAAAAACAAACACATTACCTGTTAGTCGCGATGTTCCCTAAATGCAACACTTTATTGATCCAAGCTTCAACAAATTTATGCCTATGAGGTGTCAACGGCGTGTCTTTCACATAATCAATAAAAAGTCCATAATCCAAACAGGCATGCTCAAGTAACTTCAACTTTTGACGGTACTCCACCTCATCACTAGCCGCTACAAGTTCGTACCAAAGCTTCTCTATCGATTCTCGCATATCATTCACAACATACTCCCTGCACATCGCTTTCACATTCTTGTTTATGTGAAATCGATAAAGCAAATTAACTGTCGTAGGAAATACTGTTTCAATTGCTTTTATCAAAGCAAGATCTCTATCTGTTAAAATTACTTGTGGCCATAACCCTTGTTTAGTGAATAACTATTTCAATTTCTCTAGTACCCAGCACAAAGTCTCTGTTTGCTCAGATTCCATGTAGGCAAATGCAACAACAAATGTTAACTCAGTTGATGTGACACCAACTATTTCAAACAAAGGTTGCCTATACTTATTAGTTTTGTAAGTACTATCCATAATCAACACAATAGGAAACATATTCAACAACTTCACTGAGTCTAGATGGGCCCAGAAGATATCTCTCACAACTTCTGACTCATCTTTTTTCCTACTCCAATAAACATAATCAGATTCCTCTATCAACTTAAATAACTGTTGCATTTCCGTTCTAGGTCCTCTGATGTTCTTCTGAATCTTACTCTTGTGTTTATATATTTGGGTGATTCGAGACACATTGTCCGGATCTCGTTCTTTCAATGACAACAATATGTGTCTTGGAGGAACATGACATTTTGACAAATCAACAATATGTTGTTGGTCATCATCAGTGAGCCGACTCACAAACGCATGACCTTCAAATCAGTGGCGGAGCCAAAAAAATTGTGAAGTCTGGGCAAAAATTTAAAGACCGCAAAAATTTGTATGAAATATGACGGTTTTAAAATTGGGTTTAATAAAACCGCCACTATTTACATTAAAATATGACAGTTTTATAAACTGATGTAGTGTTAATAGAAAAATGGCAGTTTTGACCGCCTTTATTTTGACACGTTAGTTCCTTTACAATGAATTTTGTTTTTATTGTTTTTTTAAATCGAATATTTTCTTTTATAATTGTAGAAATTGATCTATAGAATTGTATAGAGTCCTAATATATTTTTTATATATTTGAGGATAAAATTTATTCTTTTCTACTTCTTTTTTACAACACTGTACATGTTTTTTTTATAATTTTAGTAATTGTTACTTTTATGAATCTTTATTTCAATTCTTGCACTTTTTGTAATGTAGTTGAATCTAAATATTATAATATAAAAAAATTGATGTAATGTATATTTATTTGAATAAAAATATAATTTTTTGCATAATTTATAATATTTTGGTTTAAACCTGTATTTTTATGCATACAGATATAAAATTTTTGGTTTAAACCATAATTTACAACATTATACATGTATTTTTTTTTCATAATTTATAACTTATAATTTAATTTTTGGTTTAGATTTGTATTTTCTGCATTTTCATTAATTGTAGCGGTTTAAACCGCCATAATAACACTTTTATAATTTAATTTTGGTTTAAATTTATATTTTTTCTGCATTTTCATTAATTGTGGCGGTTTAAACAGTCGTAATAACACTTTTATAATTTAATTTTTGGTTTATATTTGTATTTTTATGCATTTTAATTAATTGTGGCGGTTTAAACTGCCGTAATGTCACTTTCATAATTTAATTTTTGGTTGAAATTCTTGTATTTTTGGATTTTCGTTAATTGTGGCGGTTTAAACCGCCGTAATAGCACTTTTGAACCGCCGCAATTTTCAAAATTGTGGTGTAAAGAAGAATTTTTTTTTGCCCAGGCTGGCCGGACCTTAAAACCGCCTATGCTTCAAATCTATCAGGTAAACCATGGTTGTAAACTCCACATTTTACATTGATTTTCCAACCAGAACCATCTTTTGAAGGTGTTGATCTAACTTTGAAAGGACAGTCACATTTTTTGGAAGCACTTTGTGTTTCGCTATCCCCTTCTTTGTATTTTTCACCTTTATCACAGTCAAATATAACTTTGTCGCTTCTTCCTCTCTTACTAGTATTTGTGTCCGAACGGGTTATTATAACAGTGACTCTATTTCTGAGTCCAACCTCCCTAATTCACCTAGTCGCCTATTCTCTTGTAGGAAATTTTTCTGTAGTTGAGAATATCTCTGTTGTATCTACAGTTGTCTGGTCTTTGCCGCATAGCATCAAAGGAACATTCATGTCTCCTAACAAAAGTGACAACATAAAAAAAAATAAAATAAAAAAATATATATAAAAAAAAACAAAAAGTCACGCTCCGGAAAACCTATAGAGGTTACTTCCGGTGAAGAAAAAAAATAAAATCGGAAGACACAAGAGTGTTACTTCCGGTGAAGAAAAAATAAAACTGACGAACATAAGCGTGCTAGTTCCGGTTTGAATAATATTATATTCCGGAAATCGTTACCTTCCTACTTCTGGTTCTTGTCGTGTACTGTCACAAAGCGCTTTTGGACTCATCTGACTTTGCGGTAAAAAGTAAAAGGGTTAAATATGTATAAGGTCCCTTCAAATATCCCAACTTTTAGGTTTGATCCCTCTAAAATTTTCCTTCAAACAATGGTCCTCTGAAAGTTTTTCGTCCCTAACTTTAGTCCATCCCGTTAGTTTCCACTAACGGTGCCTTATGTGGTATGCCATGTGAAAATTTTTTGATGACGTGGCTTACATGTGGCAATGCCAACGTGACAAAAATTATTGACCTGTATGCCACGTGGCAATTGTTTCAATTTTAATTTTTTTTATATTAATATTATATTTGAACCCAAAAATGAAAGTTAATCTGCAACTACTTTCTAGCTAATTCCTAGCTAATCTCTAGCTAATTTAAACACACTATTTTTGTAGCTAATTCATAGCTAATCTCTAGATGGAAGAACCTATTAATAAGAAAATTGTATTAATTTTATTATATGTTAGTAAGCAAACAACTAAGGTTCAGTGTTAGAAATTAGACTTAAAGTGGAATTAAAATATTCTTTAAAGACCATCGTACAATACTATTGGACAGGTAGTAGATTTGCAGGGTTGAAGGGTTGGTAATAGCATGACATGTTTGTACGGAATTTGAAGCAACTTGTTAATGTCATGGTTTGATTCGAGTTACTTCAAAAGTTTTAAGATTTGATTTGAATTGGTGTGTTTAAATTATCTAGGAATTAGCTGTAAATTAGGTAGGAATTAGCTACAGATTATTACTAATAGGATGGTGTGTTTAGATTAGCTATGGATTAACTAGGAAATAGTTACAAATTAGCTACCATTTCTGGGTTTAGATATGATATTAATATATAAAAAATTAAAATTGAAACAATTGACATGTGGCATTCGTGTCAGCATGTCTCCCACGTTGACATTGTCACATGTCTGCCACATCATCAAAAAATCCACATGGCCTGCCACATCATCTTCCGTTAGTGGAAACTAATGGGAGGGACTAAATTTAATGACGAAAAACTTTAGGAGGATCAATGTTTGAAGAAAATATTTTGAGGGACCAAACCTCAAAGTTGGGATATTTATAGGGACCTTAAACATATTTAACCCAAAGTAAAAATAATTAAATAAAAAATAAAAAGGATAAAATTGGAATTTTAAAAAAATATGTAGGGGTATGGGGTTAAATGTAGGGGTACAAGGTAAAATTTTCGTACTTTAAAGACTAAACCCGAACCAAACCCGCTCATCAATGGATTGGGTTGGGTTGGGTTTGTGGGTCATCCACTAAATATAATTTTCAAATTCTAAATAAAATATCAATTCAATTAACACATTTATATTATAAAAACATTAAAAAAAGTCATAAACTTTTAGTATTTTATTTGAATAAAATTTATTGGTTAATACCTAAAAACTCTTTTATGATTCATATAAAGTTAGAAAAATATGCAAATGGTGTAAAATATAATTTAAAAGGAAAGTTATCTCTCCCTTTGAATAAATAAAGTTGATATCTTAAATTTGATTTAGACTTAGGCTTTTATAATTAATAAAAATTATAATTATATTAAAAAAAATATATGCGTTGTAAGAATTATGCTGAATAATTTATTAAAAAATAAAATTAAAATAATGTGACATATTAATGAGTTGGGTTCGCGGGTTCGTGGATTTAAAACTTCAAACCCGTTACCCGAACCAAATACTAATGTGTTTGAATGAGTTGGTTCGAGTTGGACTCATACATGATTTGACTGGGTAAAAATAAGGGTTGGGTGAATGGGTTCGCGGGTTGGCCCATACCCATGAACACCCCTAGCTAAAATTAATCAATTTTTTATTAATAATGAGTTGTTCTGTGGTGATATATTTCTATGGTTCGATCCTCATAATTGTAATCAGGAGAAAGCTGAAATTATTTTATGTCAAAACCGACATCCGAACGCAATTATTTTAGCTCATCATAGGCTTTATAATATCATATTCTATTTCTTATATGTAAAAAAGAAAAATATGGCTAAACTTCTCATGATTGTATATGTTATGATTTTATTAAAAAGAATGAATATACGTTATGATTTTATAAGTATGCTAAAGAGGCAAACACCAATGATTTTATTAAAAAAAGAATGATTCTAATGATAAGTATGCTAAAGAGGCAGACACAACACATTAATCTTCTTAAGAGTCATTAAATAATGATCATAATTATAGAGATGTTTTTCATAAGTCCTTAAGCGATAAAAATATTTAATTGTTTTTAGGTTAGCATGAACATTACATTCTATAAATTGATCATATCATGTTTTATCTGTTACATGCAAAGAAAGAAAAAATATGGCCAAAACTCTCAAGATTGTATATGCTATGATATTATTTATTTCTCTATTTATTGTTGCAAAAAATGATAAAGGTAGGCAATTTTTCATCCTTTTAAAAAAAGAAACTTTACTTTATACTAAGTATACAATCATTTTTCTCATTTTAGTAACATTGTTTTTTTCTCTTTTTCTTTGCAGCATCTTATAAATGTAATACCGATGCTGATTGTCAAAAAGTATTACCTTTAATGTGGAAGTGCATTAACTACGAATGCACATATTCCATAGTTAAAAAATTCCAATAAAGATTTTATGACTTCAAAATTCATGAGAGTATGATGAGAAGGAAGAGAATATTCCATAGTTTCCAATAAGTTATTGTGATTGCACCAAGTAGTTGAATTTTTATTTATTTTTCCTTTTGAAATTTGATGGTCCATGAATTTATGAATTTCGACTCTACGATGTTGATAATAAAATTGTGAGATATTGGATCGAACTCTACTATAGTCGAAGGGTAGTTTCTTGGGTCGTCAATTTAACAAGATCTTAGCATGTCGTCGAAGTCTGTTCACATACTATAGTCGAAGTTTGTTAGAAGTGTTAGCGTGTCGAATCGATTAAGTTAGCTTGTGTAATGGGCTTGTGTAAAAGCCCATTAAATTAGTTTGTTATTTTTCTTATAAATAGTATGCTAGTCTCTCATCCTTGTTATTTCGAATCTGTGATGTTGGTAATAAAATCATATAAACATTAATAATCTTATATTTAGATTGTCTTCTTCTCTTTTAATTTTAGATTTATCTCTTGTTCAAACAATATTTTGTATGTTGAATTGAGTAGTGTAATCGTATTTGTTAGTTTATGCAAATGCATAATGGTATTTAAATTGGATAAGAGATTTTTTTAGCGGGAGGCTGATATGCTGCAATATTAAGCATTGGTGCTACCACTTGCGAAGGAGGATGTGGATCGATCGAGTCCACATCTCACATTTTTTTTAATATCCTATCGCCTTCAAAGTCTGTTCAAATATCTTTAATCGTGTGTGAATAGGGAAGAGTTTGATAAGCCCATAATCAATATTCTCGTGAGTGACGTGACAATCGATTTTATGTGCTTTGAACGCTCATGGAAGGAAGGGTTGTGAGCAAGGTAGATAGTGGAGTTGTTATCACAATTAACTGAAGTTGGTTGGGTGAAAATTTGGTATAAATCCTTGAATAAGTAGTGGAGCCATTGTTTTTCACAAGCTAGATTAGCTAAGGTGCGATATTCAGCTTCAGAACTGCTTTTAGAGATCATGTTGTGCTTCTTGGACATCCATGAAATGAGGGACGGGCCTAGGAAAACAACATAGCCTGAGACAAATCTGCGAGAAACAGAGCATGTTGTCCAATCCGACTCTACAAATCAGACAAAGTTAAATAAGCAATAGTAGAATAAAATAAATCAACAAGCCCTAGGTTTGAAAATGTACTTGCTAAGTTCATTTTAACCGCATACTGGTCATTTTAGCCATGGATTATATATTTTCACATAATGAAAAATACGTAAAACTAAGATAGAATTTTGGCTTCCACTATAACCATATTTATAAACCCAATTCTTTTTAAATAAAATAATTTCTTAATGCACCATGTTAGTTTCTTAGCCACCACACAAAAATACATAAATGCCCCCAGATCCCAGAGATGCGTCTCTCAACGCACCGAAAGCTCAATTAACGTTAAAATATTTCGGAGATGCATCTTCAGAATATTTTGGAGGTTAAATCGGGCCAGACACTTCTCCTTCCGTATTTCTCAATTTGCTCAAAATCAACTTCAAACTCTCTCAAATTTTTTTCTCCCCACTAAGTCAAAATTCAATCAACAAAGCTTGAGGGAACTTCAATTAACATTTCTAACATCAGAAAAATCAATTTCTTGTAAGTTTTTTGATTTTTTTTTTTTTTGAGTTTTTGAGTTTTTAAGTAGAAATCGATGATTAAAGTTAGAAATGAGTAGAAATATCATTTATGATAGTTTAGACATAGTGTATTAGACATTTGTTGGATGAAAAGGATGATCAAAGCACGATTTTTTGGGATTGCATGGGGTACATTGACACCATTTATGCAACTTTTGAATTGCAGAAAATTCCGGAGATGCATCTTTGGATTTTTTCAGCATTTTAGTTTCCTAGATTCTAGAGATGCATCTCCGAAATTTTCTTAATATATATTTTTTTTTATTTTCTTGCTTGTGGTGTTGTTTGCCTGTACCAATTTTTTGCTTTACTTTAACTTACATGCATAATGACTTATATAAAGGATAAACTAAGGCACAAGAGGGTTGCTCAACACGAATCAGTGCAGTGGGAGAATAATTGGTTGGTTTCAGAGGCTCCTGATCCCTCTGATCATGCAGAGCCATCTACTTCTAGGGCTCGTGCTTCTCCTCATGCCACTCCATCTTCTTCTTCCCGTAGAAGACATGATTCACCATCTTACACATCACTCCCTCCATCCTCCCGCATTCATCAAGTGTCCCCTATTCAGGTGCGTGAGGTACCAAATTCACCTGTGCCACCTCCTACTGTAGATGCTACTAAGTTCGTGCCACCTCCTCCTGCTAATGCTATTGATCCAGTGCCACCTCGAGTAGGTGAGGCTACTGTAGATGCTGAGCCAGAGGCATTTGGAGGAGGCCCTGTTGATTTGTTAGTATTACCTCTGTATTAGACCATACTGCCAGACATATATGAGACAGAGAGGTAGCATTAGTTGGATTCATTATTTTTTATTTATGTTAATTTTAATTGAAAAATTTCTGACAATGATTATTATTTTTTTTAGGAGTGTGATCCATAAAAGTTTATTAACCACGAGCGAAAGATTGTTGGCTTGCCTCAGCCGAATGAGGATTGGTTTCAGGCAATTTTGTCCTTATCTGTCCTGCAGGACTTGTGCATGACCGGTTATACTACAGTCAACCACGATATGTTTAATGCATTCATGGAGAGATGGCACTTGGAGACCTCATCATTTTATCTGCCACATGGTGAGATGTCTATCACACTCGACGATGTCTCGTGTTTGCTACATCTTCCGATCAGGGGGGATTCCTAGATCATGGGAGAATTACCAAAGACAAGGCACTCGAGATGATGATATACTATCTAAATTTGGTCCAGGGGAGGCGAAGGAGGAGTTGGATAAGACCACGGGTTCACATGCTATATTTGAATACCTGAAGAGTGAGGTTGAGATCCCGAGAGCACAGCAGGCTACAAGTGATAATGAGCAGGTGTCACTCCACAGATTGCATGCTATGAGAGCATAATTGATATATTTGGTTGGCACTGTGATTTTTGTGGACAAGAGTGCCACTTATACAGACCTCGAAGTTGATAGAGGGTTGTATGTGGAAGACGAAGCAGGTCACAGGCAGCGTCACACTACTGACGGTAATAATTATTGGTCTTTGAATGTTTCTTTATCATTTTCATTTAATCTTTGCAAAGTCATTACTGATGATTTATGTGTTCAAAACTTTTCATTTCAGGCTTGGATCCTCCAGCATTTCCCGTGCATCTTTGGTTGGGCGAGTGTACTAATTTAAATTGAGGATATACTGCGTGCTACTGCTTTTTCCCCGCACAGAGGGAACTAGGCGACCGAGCCTTACCGAGTCTATCTTGACCATTTGATTACCGAGGACATGCACTTCAACAACTATGTTGATCATCGTGAGACGCGATCATTTGACGAGATAGTGATATAATCTGGATGGTTGGCCTGTACATCGCGTCTCACTACTCCTCATCTACTCGAGCGCGTCATGCAGAAGTTCGACTACACTCAAACCATTCCCAAACACCCTATTGTCTCTGCTCCTCCTGCCTTGACACATAGACAGATAGATGACATGTTTAATGATTATGAGAGTCATCTGGTACCGGAGGAGGCACGAAGTACCATAACTCTGAGCAATTAGAGCTACGTCAAATAGTACATCACATGGTTATTTAGGGTGTCACATTTGTACATGGTGCATGCTGCTCCAGGAGATCCGTCGAGGCCAACTCATTAAGAGATACTAGAGGAGGACCAAGCACAATTAGATCATGTTAAGGATGTCTTGAATTTATGTATGGTATTTTTGGACCATCTGGATTTATGTACCTCTTTTTTTGAATTTCGATTATATGGTATGGTCTAAATCTGCATCTAGATACACATAAACAAAACATAACATGAAAGATTCTGTTCTGATAGGTTACGGAGATGTATCTCCGGAATATTCACGAAGATGCATCTCCGATATAATTCATGTGTATAATGGCTTCTGAGTGTGATTCATAGTACATCTTAAATTGTTACGGAGATGCATCCCTAGAATATTTCAATGTTCATCCAGAATTTGGTGCATTCAATGATGCATCCCTAGAATCTGAAGCATTAAAATAATTTCGCGCGGTGGCTAAGAAATCTAAACGGTGCATTAAGAAATCCTCTAAAAAATTAGGATTTTGAGATAAATGGCCCATAATAAATAAGTGGCCCAATTTTTTTTAATACTTTAGGGATTCTCAATTTTTTCCATCGATATGTCTAAATTGAGCTTTTGGTTCCACATGATAGTTTTAGCTCTTGCTTCTAAGTTTTCCAATGGATGGTCACACACTTCAAATACATAATCAAGTAAAGAACATCCCATCTATTGTATCTCCAAGTCTGCGGGTACCTTCCTAAAGACCTTGGTAATATACACCAAGGAAAATAACTTTTTCTTGTTCATCTTAGGAGCTATTGTATATGCAAAATTACAAATTTGGTCAACTTTTTTTCAAGCTAAGAACATAGTAAAAGTAGATTGAGAATACTTACTAAAGTATTTATTTAACTTATAAGGGTCATTCCCATGTTTCAAGATGTCATTTTAGCTCATTTAAGGCATAAACATAAGGTATTCAACATAACAACATGTCATTTGGGGTAATAACTCTTTCAACCAAAAAATTTATTCCCATAGGAGTAGAATTCTAGAATAAAAGGAATTCAAGATCACTATAGATTCATCATAAAAATAGGAAGGTTCATCTGGTACACAAAGCAGCTTGATTTACTAGTGCTTCCATTGCTTGTAGGATGAATCAATGAGAGGAAAAAAGCCTCAACTAGGTTAATCATTCAAAGAACTCAAATCATTATATCCCTTAACTTTTAGAGTATAAATATTGGTCATACCAGTATTTGTTAGCTCATTTTTTCTATTTTAATTAGATTTTTTTTATTAACATTGCATGAATTCTAATAAGTTATAGCATGATTCAAGAATATTGGAGAAAGTATAATTAGACAAATCTGCAAGATTTCTACATGGTAAAAGGTTATGACGATGAAAAGCAGATTGAGGATAGCACACAAGTGCATGAAGAAAGGTGAATGTTTATCGTCCCACAACCATAAAGGATCATGGCCTGATGCTAATAAGCTTGAACAAATGAAAACAACCTTTGTGAGAGTTATGTCACGCTCACTTGTAATTGTGGCACAAACCAACATTTAATCATACACTGACACAAGCATAATTAATGATAAAATCGCAGCATGATACAACCTAATAGTGGCACGACTGTTGGGTCATGAGAAGGAGCATCAACATTGGGCCAAAGAGCAACATACGAGTGGGAGAGACACCATATCATATATTCAACCAAAACTTTAAGATGATAGATGTGTGGGTTCTCCCACTTATAAATTGCTCAAGTCTCCACATTTATAACCAATGTGAGACTGCAACTCACACTTGAGTTATTATTTTCAACACCTCCCCTCAAGGTGAATCCACAATACTCCCCATCAAGTGGAAACTCTTTTGTCCACACACACCTGTACCGCCGTTAACACCTCTTTATTGAGGATTTCAATTTCAGCGGGACACCTCTTTCTGGGTATTTTGGTACAAGTAATCCGACCCTTTTATTCGAACCAAAAGCTCATGATACCATTTGTTGGGTCATGAGGAGGAACATCAACATTGGGGAAAGAGCAACACACAAATGAAAGAGACACCACATATCGATTCAAAATTTTACGGTGATATGCGTGTGGATTATCTTACTTATAAATGCTTAAGTCTCCACATTTATAATCAATGTGAGACTCCAATTTACACTTGATTTATTATTCTCAACAACGACCAGTCACCACACACTATAACCTCCCTGTAAAAGAAACACTTCAGCTTTTTTTTAAATATTAGTATCCGACCATGCGATGGAAGACTTTGGATTGATTGGGATTCATAGATTTATGCAAAAAGGAAACGACATGATTTTCAAGGTTATGCACTGAAGCTTCAACACCACAGAAGCTCAACTTTCATATTCATGTTTTGTTTCTTAAACTTTTAATTATGAATAATTTAATTATGAGTAGATAAATTATTTTTTAATTAGCTTTTTTTTAGATGAATTTATCTTAAAATACTTCAGCCATGTGATTTTTTTTAAATAAATGCCATGTAATTTTTTTAAAACTAATTAATGATAAAATAATTAAAAATATTATAATATGTTTGACTTTTGTATAACTAGAGCTGTCAAAATGAGCTACCCGACCCTAAATAAGTCGGTTCTAGCGGGTCTGGGCTTTTTAGGGATGGATCAAAAAAGTCCTGTTGTAATATGAGCTCGAAAATTACTACCTGAACTCGACCCTAGATGGGCTCTGGGCTACCCCGTCCTAAATGAGGTTTTCTTAAATAAAAAATAAAAATAAAAATTCCATAATATTTATCATAAATGAAATTTAAAATTATATTATTTTAAACATAATTCATTTTAAAATATTATATTATCTTTTATTAATACTATAATGTGTTTTTAAATACAACATAAATCTAAATTGTATAAAATTAAACTTGAATATTTAACATAAGATAAATTAATAGAATACAAGGAAAGAAGGTTTATTATATTAATGTATAAGATTTAAAAGAGAAAGATTGAATATAATAGAGATAAAATTGAGTGAAGAGAGAAAAATCAATGTGTTCTTTTGAAGTAAGAAAATATAAGAATTAATATATTTATCTAAAAGTTATAGTTAAGCGGGCATAATTGGCAACCCACGGTCCATATGGACTAACCCTAATGGGTAGCGGGCTTTTTAGGACTAGACTAAAAAAACTCTGAAAAATATGAACTCTAATTTTAAAGTTCAAGCTCTATGATTTTTCGGGCCTGACAGGTCGGCCCATATGATCCAGCCCATTTTAACAACTCAATATGTATAACCACTACTAGAAATATTCTGTTTTCCTGCGGATTTACCTGCGAATTTTGACAAAATTTTCGCAAGAAACGTGTTACCTGCGATTTTTCCTGGGATTTTAGCAGGGTAATTAAACCCTTCGTGGGTAATTAATTTAGCAGGTAAAGCGGGTAAAAGGGTATGGGTACGGGTACTTAGGTACCCATAGGGTATGGGTACAGGTACAAATATTGATGCCCACGCGGGTACGGAGATTTTTACAAATTGGAGGTGTGGGGATGGGTACTATAGTACCCTGCCCATTGCCATCCCTAATGGTATGCATTATTTTGACATTCATTTTCCTGTAGGCTTTGATTATGAGGTGATGGGAATATGATGAACATGATAATGGACAACCATGAGGAAGGGCTTGGAAACTTGTTGTCAAGCTTGTTTTTTTCTTTTTGCATTTTTGTGATGTTGTAGTTTTCTATTTGTATTACCTATCTTTATGTAAGAACCAAAACTATAATATAATGTAAGGTATGAACGCAGTGAAAAACTTGTAAATGTATTCTTGTAAAATATGAAATGCACTAGAAACCAATTTCATTTCTATTATAATTGCACTTCTTATGTAGAGGAATAAGTTCCAAAATCAAGTTGACTTTTCAAACAACTTTAGACTCTATTCAATACAAATAATATAATTGTAAATTCACTCTTATTTTGATGCATATTTAACGATGCCTTATTTAAAAAATTGTTTGATTAAAACATGAGTTCAAAATCCTTTACCAAACTTGTGGACACTTTTGATAAATTTTCTTAAACTTAAGCGAAATCGCAAACAAATGACCTATACATCAAATCATTCTTAAAAAAATGTGTGAATGGGTAAAATGCAAATATTTGACTATGGCATGGTTAAAGCAATGTGACTTAAAGAGATCCACTCTTAAACTTTTATCACTTTACTTTCCACTAAATTGGCTTAATGCATGCTTACGAGGGTTCATGACTAAATAAAGTTGTCATGGGGTAATGATGCGGACGAAGTCTTAAGATAAGTGCATTGATCAAGATCGCATGGTTAGACCTATGATTGAATTTATGCAGATGAAAAGAGACATGACTGAATGAAATGGTTATATGAATGCAGGTGAATGTGATACAATTTGGGTAGGACGAAATTGGAGCATGACACTCACTTTATCTAGAAAAGCTTAAAAATCTCAATAATTGCAATTACCGTCACCTTCAACATTGAAAATCTGTTCAGTATATTGGTGCATAAGAACCAACATATCTTTAATGTATAGAATGTTACGTAAAGGTGGTGAAGGAGATGGTTTGCTAATGCAAGCTCATTTAAAAACACTTTTATGAGTTGGAGAATCAAGAAAATTTTGTCAACGTGTTCAAATTAAGAAGGAGGCTTATTCGTTGGATTTTCATTCAGTTTTGGTTTCATCTTATTAGGAGCACCTTTTGTTTTTACCGGTTGAGATAATGGTTTCAATCTATGGTTTTTTGATAAAACATCTTCACCATTCTCTCTTTGATGTGGATTTTCATGTTGTCACAGGATTTCAAAAATCTCTGAATCTATGTTCCAATAATGTGATGCTACAACCAAATGACGCCTTTTCTCATTATGTTGATTTTGGATCATTTGGTTCATAAAGTTCCAATCTCTACATAGATCACATTTACTATTTCTCAACCAATTTATCAGGGTAGCATGGGCAGATTCAACTCAGTTAGTTTTTGTATTGCCTAAGTGTCTAACCTATCGGTCCGAGCACGGATAATCTTCTCTTTCACCTGGTCCAGAATTGTACTTTCAACATATTTCAGAAATTCGGATATTTATCACACACCTTATTGAAAAGTATAACATAATCTGCATATAATTATTTTGAAGAAGAATTTAGTATAAAATTTCATGCATCCATTATTCTGTCCAATATCACGCTAGTTTTAACCATTTCTCTGTCTTCACCCTTTATTTGTTTGGTACCTAGCACGGGTTTAAGTCAACTTCTCACATTCTTTGTGATGTGATATCTACAAAGTAACGTGTATGACGTAGTAAACACTTTTGCAACCAAATTCATTAATGTGGTATAGCAATCGGTAACAATAACCTTTAGTGTGTTTTCTTTGTCCTTCAACATTTCCCCACACACTTCTAATGCCCAAGTAACATTGTCCTCTTTTTTGCTTTAAAAAAATGCAAACCTAACATAATAAGTCTTTTCGGTAGAGGTAACAACAAAAATTTCCAATAGTAGAAGCCTATACTTGTTGGTCTTATACGTTGAATTAATGATGAGTACAGTGGGAAACATGTTGAACAACTTTATGGAATCGGGATGAGTTCAAAATATATCTCAAACAATTTCACCAACCTCACACACTCGGTACCGAGATACATAATTGTTATCATCCAGAGGTTTCAACAGTTGTTGCAGTTCAAACCTACCCCCTTATCACCTTTTTTTAAGGACATGAATGTTGTATACTTTCTTGATATTTGAGATATTTTTGGGTCTTTTATTTTGTATAGTTTCAGTTATGTTTTTGGGATGTACCATATTCAATGTTATGTCAAAATCAATTTCCTTTTCTTTAGGCATAAGGCAAGATGCAACAAGATGTTCGACTATCTTATGACACGTGTCATGGATATGTAAACCATAAATCACGTTAAATCTACATTTATTATTTGCCAAAAGATATTCATGCAACTTAAAGGGGAACTCACATTTTCTCGAACCAATGTCACCACGTTTCAACTTCTGGATATAAGTTGTGTACATGCCACTTCTTTCACATCTATATGTCATAAATGCAAGTTTTCTATCTAAACCAGTGTAGACCTTTAGATTACAACCCAAACCCCAATTTGGATGCCTTTGTGCGGATCTATTGGAGCATACGATCACAAACATCAAACTCTTGTCCATTTGTAAATGTGTTTCCAACATCTACATCCTTGACGTCAAAACGTTTGACATACGAGACACAATAGGTTTGGGGATAACATCAGGGAGCACCATAGCTAAGGCAAACAATAACATAATATATTCACACACAAAAAATATCTAAATTGTACTCTAATCTATTCCTGAAAATACATTTCTGTATGAACTCACGTAGAATCCGAAAGTGCATTTCTACACACAACATAATTTTTTCAGCTCAAAAACCTGATTAATGTGAGCAATGAGGAATGAAATACATGAACTTTCCTTAAATTTTAGTTTCTTTTGTTTCAGAATGAAGTTTTGGAGTGCAAAACTTAGTTGAGAATGAAAGAATATTTTTTAAGAATGTCTTAGTGAAAATGGTGTTTGATCATAAAGAAGTAGAACATGAGAGGTGTTGTTTTATTAAAAATCCCGCTTGAACAATCCAGAAATGCACTTACGAAGATGTGTCTGACATGCAAATGGTGTTAATGAGTTGAATATGAGTAAAAAATTAAGTTCGTTAATTAAATGAGATGGATTTAAATTATGTATAGTTCGACTCATTAGATTCATGAATCAACTCAATTATATATGAGAAGGGTTATATTGGCTCTAAGAATATGTTTAAAAACTTACTACAAATCTTAACCCTCTATTTTATCTTAATATGATGATTTTAATTGTTCATATAAATTCTCAAGTGAGAAAAATATTCTTAAAAATAATTATACAAATAAAATAATCGTATTATAAACTTTTCTCATTATGTGATGCTACAACCAAATGACGCCTTTTCTCATTATGCTAATTTTGGATCATTTGGTTCATAGAGTTCCAATCTCTACACAGATCACCTTTACTATTTCTCAACCAATTTATCAGTGTAGCATGGGCAGATTCAACTCAGTTAGTGTTTGTATTTCCTAAGTGTCTAACATGATCGGTCCGAGCACATATAATCTTCTCTTTCACATGGTCCAGAATTGTACTTTCAACATATTTCAGAAATCCATATATTTATCACACACCTTATTGAAAAGTATAACATAATCTGCATATAATTCTTTTGAAGAAGAATTTACTATAACATTTCATGCATCCATTATTCTTTCCAATATCTCGCTAGCTTTAACCATTTCTCTGTCTTCACCCTTTATTTATTTGGTACCTAGCACGAGTTTAAGTCAACTTCTCACATTCTTTGTGATGTGATACCTGGACATACCAAATATATTTCAGGCCAGACTATGTAATCGAACATGATGTAGCACAGACTAGGATGCAAAGACAAGAGTAATTGAACAAGACAAAAGGCTAAAGGGACACTTACAACAACTCGGGCCGGTCTCGGCGGCTCAACCAACCTGGACTGGCCATCATTACGCCTACTCCACTCAACTCTTATGAGGCCGGGTACAACACCTCCTAAACCTGACATCCGGGCACGTACTCACCAGGAAGGCCAAAGGTTGTAACGGTTATGATGCATCAATGCGGACGTTACCAAGTCTTCAAAGCAAGCAATTATGAAGGAGAGTTACAGCAATCAAAGGCTCTGCAACAGTAAAAGACCAAGAGACTTCTCTTAATGGCCTCTATTAAATGAAGACATGAAAAAAGCTATAAAAAGGACTCCCAACAGAGGGATAAGCAAGACACTCACATCTTGAGACATACTACATTAGTACAGCTCCCAAATCCCCACATGTACTACACAGTACAGACAACGTAGCTCTCCTTGCCCAGAAAGAGGAGAGCTAGCACTTTTGGTGGTCTAACCATTTTTGGCTAGAACATTTGGCGCCCACCGTGGGGCCTATGTAAAACTTTTCTCGGGCCACGCCTTTTACTATCAACATGTCTGACGATGAAGACCCTCCCCCAAGCATGGCACAACTCTTGGCCATGATGGAGGATATGCGTCAACAGAATGAAACACTGCAAGACAGTGTACAAACCTTGCAGCAGAAAACTCAAGTTGAGAATGATCATGAGGAGGAAGTGCTCGAGCCACAACCTTTTTCACAGGAGATATGGGACGACCATGTCCCGGATAACTTCAAATCACCATCATTTGTTTCCTATGATGGCAAGACGGATCCTCAGGAGCACGTGATAGCCGTTAACAATCAAATGACTATAGTCGCACCTTCGGATTCGTTAAAGTGCAAGCTCATAGCCGGTACTTTCAAGGACGTGGCTCTCAGATGGTACATGAGTCTCCCATGACTCTCCATCATGAGTTACCAAGACTTGACTAAGAAACTGATACAGCACTTCTCGGCAAGTAAGCGCCGGAAAGTGTCCACTACCACCCTATTCAGTGTCTACCAGAAACAGTCAGAGTCTCTCAGAGAGTACCTGGCCAGATTCAATGAGAAAATCCTCAAAGTATCCCATCCTAACCAAGAGCTATTTGTGGGAGCCTTCCACAACGGACTACGAGCCGGACAATTCAACGAGTCCTTAGGTCAGAAGTTGGCTGCCAGTATGGAGGAAATCACTTCCCGGGCTGAATGCTATATTAAAGGTGAAGAAAGTAACTAGGAGAAAAGAGTCCGGGACGGTACGGAGAAGGCAAAAAGCAAGGAGGAGACTCCAAGTAGGAGAAAAGAGTTTCCTCGGACAACTGCCCGTGAACGACATTCCCCCAGACCGTACAAACTGGCACGCGGTCCGGATAGAGATTACACTGCACTGAATACCCAAAGAGGCGACATCTTGAAGGAAGTAGGCCACATGAACCTATTGCCGGAACCTAACCGCCCTAAACGGGCAAATGCTAGCATGGGAAGGGATCCAGAGGCTTGGTGTAATTACCATCGAATACGGGGTCGCCATACCGAAGATTGCCAACAACTGAAAAAAAATCTAGGCCTTAATACAGAGAGGCCACCTTCTGACCTATGTGAAGGATTCTCGACCGCAAAGCAAAAAAAGAAATCCCCGCTGAGACGATCCGGGTCCTGAAAAATCATCCCGAAAAAAGGGTTCAGACGATGGTGAAGGGCACGGAACAAAAGTTGACCGTCACACGCTGAACACCATTGCCGGAGGTTTTGCAGACGGAGGAGAAACAAGTTCGGCCAGGAAGAGATATGCGAGAGCGGTCATGCATATTGATCAGACCCTTCCAGAAAAAACAGATGGTAACTCTGATGCAATGACATTTTCCAAACAGGACGCCGTTGGGGTGTTGGCTCATGAAAATGACCCTATGATCATAAAAGTGCAAATACGAGATTGGAGTGTGAAACGAATTGCTATATTTGTAACAAAAATGTTAAAGACGTATCAACATGCATTGCATTGTAGTTTCAGAGAAGAAGAAAATAGCGGAAGAAGGAAGAAGAAGATGGATCACTAACCTGGTTTCATTTCCACTACTCATGATTTCTCTTTCTCTCTGCTTTTCAACTCAAATTCTTGCTCTAATGCTTGTAAATGAAATATAGGTATAACAAACTCTGTAAAAACTAACTATGGTAAGATTTTTAACAAACTCTGTAAAAACGGACTACGGTAAGATTTCTAACCAACTCTGTAAAAACTGACTATGGTAAAATAAAAATTAACTAGAGCTGTAAAAAGTAACTATGATAAAATATAAACTAACTAGTAATAATGGCAAATAATGTGAATCTTATGTCAGTATAATATTATTATTATTTTAAACTTGATTTTGATTCACGGACTCTTATTTTCTCATTTCACACTCTTTTTTCATAATACATCTCTTTTTCCATTATTATTTAAATTTCACGTCAAACAAAAAAAATTGTCTATAAGTGTTAATCAAAAGTTTGTAATTAGATATATCTCATCACAAACTTAATACAATTTAAGTTAGGGTTAAATAAGTAATAGGTCCCTGAAAATAACTCATCATTCAAGTTTGGTCCCTATAAATATTTTCTTCAGGGTTTGGTCCTCCTAAAGTTTTCCGCTTCTAAGTGTAGTCCCTCTCGTTAGTTCTCACTAACGGAGGATGATCTGGCGTGCCATGTGAATATTTTTTGATGATGTGGCAGACATGTGGATATTTTTTTTATAATATTATCATATCTAAACCCAGAAATGGTAGCTAATTTGTAGCTATTTCCAAACTAATCCCTAGCTAATCTAAATACACCATATCCTATTAGTAATATTCTATAGCTAATTCCTAGCTAATTTAAACATATCAATTCAAATTAAATCTTAAAACTTGGGAAGGTGGAGAAGTCATGTCTGGCCCAGGCAAAAGGTGGGGTCACACCTGTAACTCCATTAATGGTGGTAGACATATCTATGTCTTTGGTGGTTATGGCAAAGATAACTGCCAAACTAATCAAGTTCATGTCTTTGACACTGGTAGTTACATGGTTTTTGTATATTTACAACTTTCTGATGCTTAATTATTTTTAGCTTTGCAAACATGGGATTCTCCGATTATAAGAGGACAAGGGCCAGAGGCTCGCGAGGGTCATAGCGCTGTTGTTGTTGGGAAACGGCTTTACATCTTTAGTGGTTGTGGAAAATCAGCGGATAATAACAATGAGGTTTACTACAATGATCTTTACATACTGAATACATGTAACGTTCCCTCTTCATGTTATGGTGTTGACAGTTATTTATTGATCAAGCTAGTTACTTCATCACACAATAATGAGTTTTTCAGTTTGTTCTTCATTTATTTTCTTCTTGCATTTACATTTGTAATTGAGAATTTGTCTTTTGCTTTTTGTTATAGTATTAGATGCGGATTATTCTGATAATTTGTTTTTACCGTTTCACCCGCAGAGACGCTTGTTTGGATGCGCCCTACAACATCAGGCACACCACCATCCCCTCGTGATAGCCACACGTGCTCATCGTGGAAGAACAAAATTATTGTGGTAGGGGGTGAAGATGGGCATGATTATTATTTGTCTGACGTCCATATCCTTGACACTGGTATCAACCTGTTTTATCTTTATCTTTTGTTTATCTTTTGTTCAATGTTTTTAATGATATGTCAAGTTGAGTAACTCTGCCTAAAGTTAATCCTTATGCATATTAATGATGCACTAGTATGAGCATTTCATCAGAATATAATGATTTTCTTTGGAACTTCTGTAAATATTAGATACTCTAATGTGGAGGGAGCTGAGTACATCAGGCCAATTGTTGCCACCTCGGGCTGGTCATTCCACAGTTTCTTTTGGCAAGAACTTGTTCGTTTTCGGTGGATTCACAGATGCCCAAAATCTATACAATGACCTTTATATTCTTGATATTGGTATGTTCAATATATCTTATGAAATACATTTTTCTTTTTGTTATATTGTGGTTTAACTTTTTTTAAAGCGTAGAACCTTACCGGGGGTATAATTTCTCCAATCTTTTGATTACACTCTTTGTCTTCTTAGTAACGAATTAAACCCTCACGGGACAAAGGCTGAGACACAATTAATTTTAATGACTATGTTTTCTCATATGGTCTTTCACTTCTTATACTCTGCAGATACTAGTATTTGGACAAACGTTACAACTACAACCAATTGTCCTTCTGCTAGATTTTCTGTAGCTGGTGAGTGTTTAGACCCATTTAAGTGTGGTGTTCTTGTGTTCATTGGCGGTTGTAATAAAAGTCTTGAAGCCTTGGATGATATGTATTACCTACATACAGGTTCAACGAAGTGTTTTATATTTGCTAGCATTAAATTTTTTGAAAGCAATCATTTGGTTATGGTTTTTCTATATATCACTAAATAACAAATTGTGATACATGTCTGGCTTTCAGGTATTGCTAGGGAAAGTGAACAGAGACTAGAGAAGTTATCTATGAAGAAGCAATTGAAGCTGAAATGCCAAGAAGAACAAAATCTCATTCCTGGCCAAAATCAAGTTATGGTTGGATATGGAGTGGGTGCTGATATTGGCCCGATCATGAGCGTGTTGAATTATAGCCAGCCAAGTAAGAATTTACCTTCAAAGTCATCATGTGATCATGATCTTAGGGTTGTAACAAAAATTTCATTAGTTATTAGTATGCCCTATGCTCTTTGAAGACTGTACAATGCTGCTTCAAAATTTTCTACAGGGTATGCAAATTATCCTACCCACATCGCTCTCCTTTTATTCTCTAATAATTGACACATTTTTGGCTGGAAATATCCCCTTAATTATTGGATGAAGTATCACATGTTCCTTTTCTCTAACTAATTTGTTGACCCCACTTTGATGACTTGCTTCTATTGATTGCATATCATCTCTCACTCGCAAGGTGAATTATGTCTTTTCACCATTCTGACATCCTCGGTTCAATCTATGTACAGAAGTCCCTGCAATGTAGTAGTATGATGCTTATCTCTGATGCAGTATTTGTTCAGTGTAATAACTCAGTTATTTTCTTCAAAATTAATAGTCTTTTGTTCCCAATCAATGGTGGTTTTTCCATTAGTTTCTATCAATCCCCAAAATTAAGTCTTCTTCCAGGTCGAAATCACAAGTCTCATAGCATAGTCACTGCAAAATATGATTCAGAATATACGTTTATTTCAGAATCAGAAGATTTGATTTGAATTGATATGTTTAAATTAGCTAGGAATTAGTTGTATATTAGCTGTAAATTAGCTAGAAATTAACTACAGATTATTACTAATAGGATATGGTGTATTTAGATTAGCTAGGGATTAGTTAGGAAATAGCTACAAATTAGCTACCATTTCTGGGTATAAATATGATAATATTATAAAAAAAATATCCACATGTCTGCCACATCATCAAAAAATATCTACATAGCACGTCAAGTCATCCTCCGTTAGTGAGAACTAACGGGAGGGACTACAGTTAGAAACGGAAAACTTTAGGCGGACCAAACCTTGAAGAAAATATTTATAGGGACCAAACTTAAATGATGAGTTATTTTCAGAGACCTATTACTTATTTAACCCTTTTATTTATTTTCAGAAGGTTTAGAGCCTCTTATGATTTGTAAGTTAAGTTAGTCTGTGTAATCTTGAACGTGTTGGTTTATTTTATTTTATAAGAATAAAATTCTCTTCGGATGAGTATTTGTTGACATTAAGAAGTTGATACATGTTATCAAATTCAAATTTGACTCATAGTAATGGCAAGAAATTTCTTTGGATTGATTGGTGTTATTTCTCGAGTTTTTGTTTTTGAATAGAATAGTTTTGGCTCATTTTTTTTTATTTTTGTAATTAGTTGGAATATTGATTTTTTTGTTAATTCAAAATTTGCTTGTTAAAAAAAACATTGGCGGTCTCATGCAAATAATCAATTTTGCGTGCCGTCACTATTTTTTTTTTAAATATTTTAAATATTAATAATTTTAATAAATATTATCAAAATTAATTACTGTAAAAATTTAAATTGTAAATGAAGTATGAATTTAATGGTGATGCACTGACAGTGTAAAAACGTTTTACACTGTCATCCAATGAGAATATATTATTTTGCTATATCATACAAGTATTTTAAATTTTACAGTATGACTTGGCGGGATGCATCGTCGTCATTGGTTGACAGTGTAAAATTAATTTACACTGTCAGTGCATAGTCCCTTTTCTCATGAAGGAGTTTAATGGTGATGCACTGACAGTGTAAAAACGTTTTATACTGTCATCTAATGAGAATATATTATTTTGTCATATCATACAAGTATTTTAAATTTTACAGTATGACTTGGCGGGATGCATCGTCGTCATTGGTTGACAGTGTAAAATTAATTTACACTGTCAATGCATAGTTCCTTTTCTCATGAAGGGGTTTAATGGTGATGCACTAACAGTGTAAAAACATATCTAATCATTTTTACCAATAAAAATTTGATATACTTTATGAAATTGTTTAAAAATATATTTTAATTTAAAGAAATATTACAAATAAAATAACTAAATATGAAAACAAGAATAGGGAGAAAAAAATGATAAAGTCGTTTTTCAATACCACAATATTAATATTGCAATAATTTAATTCTCATCAGATTAAAAATGATTTAATTTTCATTTAATCTTATTAATTTGATTACATTTAATTTTATAATAAAATTAAAAATATATTAAACCACTTTTAATGTAATAAGATACTCAAATTTAAAGTGGGATTAAATGATAATTAAACTACTTTTAATATGATGAATATTATACAATTACTACATCAATATATTAAAAATTAAATTAAAACTGACCTGCCATTTCATTAGATTTTTTTAGTATAATTTTATATAAATTATATTATAAAACATTAATTTTATTTTACACAATATTCTCATTAGAAATACTTTGAATATAAAGTTTAATAGCCATGTAAATGCTAGTATTATATTACATTAAGCATATGCTAGCATGGGTGATGTGTTGCTTTTTCTTGATCCCTTAGAGACCACGTAACTCAAATTTAAAACCGAATCAAAGAGAATAAAATATGTGATACCTAATTGATCCGATGTACACGAACTGGTCCACGCGGGCTAGTCGTTATGGAAGTGCCCGGATGGGTGGTGGTCGTACTCGCTGTCAGGTAAGTAATTGAGGAGAGGTGGTGGTGTACCTGCAAGGCACTCCGACGCCCAAGTAAGAAAGGGTCAGAAAAAAAGGGCAAGTACAAAGTATTAGTTCGTAGGGAGAATATTTGATACTTGACCCTCTCAAGTGAGAGGGTTTATATAGGGCTCTAAGCGCGTGGCTAACGGTCCTATTTTCGGGGCAAAATAACCGTTTTCCCTAAAGAATCGGTCGCTGCCCAAACTAGCCGTTACGACGGGCAGGGTGTCCAAAACTAGCCGTTATGTCGGGCATATGCTTAGTTTCGGGCATCTGCCCATGGCTGCTCGGGGAGCACTGAAGCTGCGCGTGTTGGGCAGAATGTCTGGGGGGAACGTTATGTTCCTTGCCCGGTAGGAGGGGCAGAAAGGTAACTTTCACCCTTCTGTGGGTTGGACTTAGGCGATTTGGGCCGCTCTGTAGCAGAGGCTTATTGGGCCAATTCTATCCATTGGTCCAGTCCAGAACAGAAAGTCAAAGGATATCATGACTCTAGCCCTCAATAGATTAGCCCAAGGCTCACCACTAGTCAGAAATTCCCAGCAAGTTTAAGGAACTCCCAGCAAGTTTAAGGTTGGTGGTTTCATTTAAGTATATGAGCGACCTGATACTAAAGACCAGGGTCGCCTTGGGTCCGGACAAGCCGGCCTACAGTCCAGGACCTCCAACAAATAGGAGGCTTAAAATTATTATTTATAAATTATAAATTTGAAATAAATATATAAATATTAGTTGTTGCATTTAATTTCTAATATAAACTAATTAATATGATGGTAAAGATGCTCGTTGAATTTAGTACCTACACTTGTAGTATTTAGATATATTAGTCAGAAATTCCTAATAGGTGCTTCAATTCTTTTGAGAGTAGAAATAGGCCAGACATACATAGAAATAGAGTGCATGAGCATACTCTAGATCGCCAGCTTAACAAGGAAAACCCTTCCTGCAATAGAGAGAAGAGAACATTTCCAAGAACAGAGTTTGGAAGGGATTTTATCACCAATATGCTACTTCTTTGTGTGATTATGCATGGTAGCAACATATTTTGTTTAATATTTAAATATTTTTACAGAATAAATTTTTAGCAAATACAAGCGTTTTTGCATTTTTTTTTTTGTTATTGATGCAAGATGTGTTTTTATTTTAAGGTTTATGGTTTACGGTTTACGCTTAAAGAATAAAAAGAAGAATTTTCTCTAGAAATTTTAAAATCTATTGTTCATCATCTTATAAAAAACAACTTTTTAAAGGTCAACTAAATACCGCCTTGGGCGGAAGGGCTCTAATTTCAACGTTCTAGATACTTTGGCCATGTCTTCAACCTTCGTCAACTTCGAATCCACCGAATTCCCCAAAAAAGGTCAAATCTTTTGCTCAGGTGATCGGCTCCAACAAAAATGTATGTCAGATTCCAACCTCTTAATTCACTCACCCGTGTTTCAAAGGTGATAGAGTTGTCATTTCTATTCTAAAGGATGAATACCTGGCCGGTGTTTAAGCCTGAAAACATAACCTTCATGGTCGTGTGTTGTGGCCTAAAGGGTCAACGACATTGATTATGGTTGCCTTGAAGAGCAAGTTATCTCCTATATGGAGCTTTCTTGGTCGCAGGGGGAATCACTTCATTAGGTAAGAGGTTTGATGAGTTTTCATTTTCATATTAGGAGGACATTAAAAGGGTTAGGTCGAATGTCTCTTGGAACCTTTGAAAACTCTAAAGATTTGACTAAATTTTGGTAAACATTAATGTCAAACAAATTTTTCCAACATGAAGATTTCTTCCAAAGAACAAAGATGTCGAACAAGATGTTCCAACATGAAGACTCGACATCTTGGATTGATGTAGCAGGTTTTAAATTTGTTGCAGGATTCAAGGAGCGATCACAACAGTGGATCAAGGAATCATTTGACAGGAGATTTGAAGCCCATGGACAACAGAAGGTTATAAAAGAAAACTTAGACCTAGGGCTTAATAACTAATCCTTGTAACACTTTTTGTAAAGAGAAATAAGGGTTTAGGTTTTTGAGAGTCATAGGGCTTTCTTGTGTTGTAAGTCTCCCTTTGTATCGGTTTGATACATTGTGGTAGACATATGTATTATACAGATTCAGAAGCCTTGAGGTAATGAATTGTATATTGTTCTTGGATGAAGCTTTTAAGCAAATCCAAGTAGGATTGTTAGTCAAGGGTGCTTAGCTGAACTTTGTATTTAAAGAGGTGTCTTTCAAGTAGGATGATGCAGTTACTAGTGTCTGTAACTGTTAGATATCAAAGGAGGTGATCAAGGGAATTGAGAGGGGTCTCATATCTAGGAGAGTCTTAGATAGAAGTTGCACGGGTAGTGATTATGTGAGAAGTTGTAAATAGGGGAGTTTAGCTTTGAATTAATATTATTGTATTGAATATCATTCCTGGCTTGCTAGTCCCCAAAGTAGGTGAATTGCACCAAACTGGGTTTATATATCTTGTGTTATTTATCATTCTGCAAATTTACAGTTCAGTATTTGTTTGTTGATTAACATGTCGTAACAAATGTTGGAACATTTGTCTTGACCTTGTGCTGATATTCAGAGTATTAGTTTATGGTTATTCTGTCCTTGTTGAAGAGATGCAAAGAACAATGTATAAACATGTTGTTAGGACATATGTAATCTGTTATGCCAGAATTTCAATTGGTATCAGAGCAGGCATCCTGTCTGTTTCTGGGTGAGACCTTGGGAGATACTTTCTGGTTCATTTAACAAGGAAGGAGAATGTCTTAGATCATTCATTCAGATGTACTCAAGGGTATTGAATGATATTAGTTCCTGATCGAGGACAACAACTTATGTTGGTTGTTCATTGTTTCTACAGCTGCTGCTGGGGTTGTGGGTATTTCTTCTACATGGGGTCCTATAAGATGTTTTGACATCTTGTCTGGAGCATGTTGAGGAATTTACTTGGTTGTTCTGCTGCATGTGTTTCTGATGGAAGA
Source organism: Lathyrus tuberosus (assembly GCA_022829125.1). Lineage (NCBI taxonomy): Eukaryota > Viridiplantae > Streptophyta > Magnoliopsida > Fabales > Fabaceae > Lathyrus > Lathyrus tuberosus. Next base: position 4,910,614 of record JALAZF010000346.1, read on the forward strand.
ACTCTGGCTAACCTATGTCTCCAGAGTTATGGTTGAAGAAAGTTGGTGGAAGCTATCCTTGATCTAGCTTGTTGTCTTCTGTTCTTAAAGGTGTCAGCCTCTATGGAAGCTCTATCCATTCCAGTCGGGAGTAATGTAATGGGGATAGCTGTTAGTTCCATGTTTTCTTTGATGTTTTGTTACTTGGATGATTGGCCTCATCAGGTATCATGAAGACAGTTAGAAGGGAAAAGGTTGAGTTGAGATCTTGTTTATCAAATTCACTGTCTATGAACGAGAAGGCCCTTCGTTTGATGGTGCTGGCCTCCTTGGGATCCTCTGGAAGTTCGTCCCTGGTGAGGTAGTTGTATACGGGGGTCATCCAGCAATCGCTATCCCCGATCGCGTGTACGTGTAGGGTCGAAGATCCCTTAGTGATGCTGGACCGGGGAAGTATCTCTTGGATGACTGACCTGTTTCCGCCTTTCCTCTTGGTGCTTGCCAGTTTTGACAATACGTCTGCTCGTACGTTGTGTTCGCGTGGAACGTGTCTTACTTCCACTGTTCTGAATTTCGACATCTTTTCTCTGACGAGGGTGAGGTATTCGGAGAGACTGTCGTTTTTGGCTTGATATTCCTCGGATACCTGGTTGGCTACGAGCTGCGAATCCGTGCAGATGATGACTTCCTCGGCCCCCAGGTCTTCGGCTAGGCGTAGTCCGGCGAGGAAGGCTTCGTACTCGGCCTGGTTGTTCGACGTGGGAAAAGACAATGTGAGGGAAGCCTCGACTATGGTTCCTTCGTCGTTTTCCAGAATTACGCCTGCCCCGCTGCCACTAGAGTTGGATGCTCCGTCCACATAGATGGTCCATCTGTTCACTAGGTGGGGCGAGGAATTTGAGAAAGTTACCTCCGCTACGAAATCGGCCAGGGCCTGAGCCTTAAGAGCTTTCCTGCTTTCGTATTGGATGTCGAATTCGGAGAGTTCTAGCGACCATCTGAGCATTCGCCCGACCATGTCTGGCCGTCCCAGTAGCTGCTTGATGGGCTGATCTGTCCTCACCACGATCGTGTGGGCCAAAAAATAGTGTCTTAGTCATCTGGCAGCGTTGACGAGGGCCAATGCTACCTTCTCTATCTGTTGATATCTCAATTCTGTGTCCTGCAGTGCCTTGCTCGTGAAATATACCGGCTTTTGCCCGCTAGGATTTTCGCGGATGAGAACGGCGCTAACGGCCTCGGCGGAGACGGCGAGGTACAGGAACAAGACCTCCTCGGTATCTGGTCGTGACAACACGGGCGGTTCCGATAGAGCTTGCTTCAAGTGGAGGAGGGACGCCTCGCATTCTTCGGTCCATTCAAACGTTGCTTCTTTCCGCAAGAGCTTGAAGAAAGGAAGGGCGTGCTGGGCAGACTTTGCGACGAAGCGGGATAGCGAGGTCAGTACTCCGTTGAGGGATTGGATGTTTTTTTTAGACGTGGGCGTTGGGAACTCGGAGAATGTCCGACATTTGTCGGGGTTAGCCTCTATTCCTCGCTCCGTTAGGTAGAAACCGAGGAACTTACCTGCTCGTACCCCGAACGTGCACTTCTCCGGGTTGAAACGCATTTGGTATTTCCTTGCCTACTCGAAAATTTTGCGGAGCTGGGCAACATGGTCTAGTTCCTCGTGGGATTTGACGATCATGTCGTCCATGTATACCTCGAGCATGTCGCCTATCTGTTCGTGGAAGACTTTGTTCATCATTCGTTGGTATGTAGCGTCGGCGTTCTTCAGTCCGAAGGGCATTACGTTGTAGTAATAGTTTCCCGATTCGGTCATGAAGGCTGTGTAAGTTTTATCGCTCGCGGCCATTGGTATTTGGTTGTAGCCCGAGTAGGCGTCGCGGAACGATAACAGTTTAAAACCGGCCGAATTATCTACGAGTTTGTCTATATTGGGGAGGGGGTAGGCGTCCTTCGGACAGGCCTTATTAACATCAGTATAATCAACGCACATCCTCCATTTGCCATTATTTTTTCGTACAAGTACAACATTAGAGAGCCATGTAGTATATTTGGCCTCGGAAATAAACCTAGCTTCTAGAAGGTCTTTGACAGCTTTCTCCGCGGCTTCTGTTTTCTACGGGGATTGCTTCCTTCTGCGCTGGGCAACGGCTTTGATGGTCGGGTCGATCGTGAACTGGTGGCAGGCGACGGAGGGGTCCAATCCGGGCATCTCAGCAGTGCTCCACGCGAACAGGTCTGCGTTTTTGCGGAGGCACGCTTTCAGTTGTCTTCTGGCCAGGTCGGGCAGATCTGCTCCGATCTTCACTCCCCGTTGGGGGTCTTCTCCGAACGGAACGATCTCGAAGTTGCCATCTGGGACAGGTCGTAGGAGATGGCCGCTGTTGTCGGACTTACTGCCCGACGGCGTTGGAACCTTGGCGCGATCTTCTTTGTTGAACCGGCTGTCTAGATCGATTGATTTGACCTGGGGAAGTGGTCTTGGCTGCTCGGAGCTGCTGGGCAGGGGGGACGACCAGATGCTCTTGGCTTCGCCGAGATGGTGTTAAGTCCCTTTGACGCTACTTCAAAGCAGCGGCGGGCAGCCTCGATGTCGCCGTGGAGGGTGGCGACCATCCCTTCAGAAGTGTAGTACTTCATTTTGAGATGTACGGTGGAAGGTACTGCAATCAACTCTGCCAGGGTTGGCCTTCCGAAGATGCACTGGTATAGTGACGGGCAATCAATTACCAGAAACTGTGCCTTGATTGCTCGGGTTGTCTTTCCTGAACCGAAGGTTACGATGAGCTCTACGTAACCTCGGGGCTTTATCACCGCTCCGTTGAACCCTTGCAGGTCGGATCCGACGTATGGAGTGAGGTGAGAGTCGTTCAGCTACAATGTCTCGAACAGGTGGTTGTACATTATGTCAACTGAACTGCCTTGGTCCACGAGTATCCTTCGGACATCGAAATTTGCCATCCTGGCCCGGATAAGCAGTGGGATGTTTGAATTCGGTGCCCCGCCGAGGAGTTCTTCCTTGTAGAAGGAAATGGGAGCGGACCCTTTGTGCGTGGTGTCCAGCGTGGTGACCTCGTTGGAGCTTTTGCTGATCAGTTGGTCGAATCTCCTTTTGACCGAGCCAACTGTGACTTTGTTGAATCCGCCCCCGGAGATCACCATGGCCGACGGGAAGGCCTCCCATGGGCTGCTGGCAGCGAGGTATGTGGAGGCGAGCAGATTGTCCGGGAAGCGAAAGTCTTCTGGTCGGGTCACGGACATAGCGACCTGGATGTTGGCATCGTCGGAGGGCAGAATTTCCTCTGCGACCTTTTTGCTTTCCTGGGCCTCTTGCCGGGGAGGGTCCTTCTTTTTTGCGAACTGCTTCAGATGGCCATCGCGAATGAGGATCTCTATGGCATCTCTGAGGTGGATGCACTCTTCCGTTGTATGGCCGTGACTCTTGTGGAAACGGCAGTACTTGGACTTGTCCATCCCTGGTCTGACCGGCAGCTGCTTGGGGAAGCGGACTCCTGCCTGTTTGAACTCCGAGTTGGCGCACTCGGACAGTATTTTCTCCCTCGAGGCAGTGAGGGGGGTATAATCGTGGAATCGCCCGGAGGGTGCTCTCTGCTCGCGTGTATCGCGAGGTCGATCGTCGCGTCTCTTGTCTCCTCGACGGGACGTCGAGGGCTCTTCAACTCTGGACGTCCGGGCACCTTCTTGGTTGCGAGATGTCCGGACCGAGTGGGCAGCGAATTTCTCCTCGTACTGTATATGTGACTGGGCCTGGTGGAGAAGTGCATTGAGATTCCTCGGTGGGTCGAGGCCGATGGCTTTCACAAAATCGGAACCAGGACGTAACCCTTGCTCGAGCAAGAATTTCTTCATGGCGTCGGTCGTTGGTACTTGGACAGCCTCCTTGTTGAAGCACTCGATATAAGCCCGGAGAGGCACATCTTTGCCTTGTACGACGGCTCCCAGGGAAGCCTCGGTCTTGGGGTGGCGTCGTGAAGCAGTGAAGTGACGGGAGAAGATCCTTCCCAGCTGTCTCCATGATGTGATGGATTCCTCGGGCAGCTGCTTGTACCACGTCATTGCTCCTTTACGGAGCGTGGTCGGGAACAGGCGGCACTTGATGGCTCCCCGTACCCCTCTGTAATCCAAGAGAGCGTCGATGTTCTCAATATGCTCGTCCGGGTCGGCGGTTCCATCGTACGTCCCCAGCGACGGAGGCTTCTCCAGCCCCTTAGGAAGGCGGGTTACTAGGATCTCCAGGGACAGCGGGCCGCGAGGTTCATCGTCGCTATCTGAACTTGGCTCTGATGGTGACCGTCGTCTGCGCTCGCGCCGACGGTTTCTGCGAGGTGAGGGCGAACGGGTCCGGTCACGAGGTCTGCCCGGCGGGGAGGGCCTATCTTGCCTCGTTCTTTTGCATCTTGACGGGGATCGATCCCGCGGGGAAATCTGGTCGCGCTTGCGAGTGGGTCGTATCTCAGGCTCGTGCCTAACCGCACGGTCTTCTCCGCGCCTAGGTGGCGGGCTTTTGGATCTTCGGGCTTTATTCCGGGGAGGAGAGGATCTTGGGAAAGATGCCTCCTCAAGAGCTCCTATCCTTTCTCCTTGTTGTAGGATGAGGAGGTTGGTGCGGTTAACAGCTTCTAGAAAGGCTGCCACGGCCAAGTCGGCGCTGGGTGGACCGGGAACTGGCCGGTCTTCCGATGGGATATGCACGTCTCCTTGTCCGGTGGGAGGAGGAGTTGGAGATGCAGTAGCCCAGTCCCGAAGGAAACGGGGGTCAGAGAGTAACGAAGAATGGCCGTCAATGTCCATCTTGTTGACGGGGACGAGAACAGTGGTGTCCGCACCTATCGCGGAATTCTGGGCATCCATACGTGGGCGGATCAAAGAGAATATGTTTTGATCTTTCGGTTTCCGAGGAGGAGTGAAAGAAGGAGTTCCCACATACGGCGCCACTGATCCGATGTACACGAACTGGTCCACGCGGGCTAGTCGTTATGGAAGTGCCCGGATGGGTGGTGGTCGTACTCGCTGTCAGGTAAGTAATTGAGGAGAGGTGGTGGTGTACCTGCAAGGCACTCCGACGCCCAAGTAAGAAAGGGTCAGAAAAAAAGGGCAAGTACAAAGTATTAGTTCGTAGGGAGAATATTTGATACTTGACCCTCTCAAGTGAGAGGGTTTATATAGGGCTCTAAGCGCGTGGCTAACGGTCCTATTTTCGGGGCAAAATAACCGTTTTCCCTAAAGAATCGGTCGCTGCCCAAACTAGCCGTTACGACGGGCAGGGTGTCCAAAACTAGCCGTTATGTCGGGCATATGCTTAGTTTCGGGCATCTGCCCATGGCTGCTCGGGGAGCACTGAAGCTGCGCGTGTTGGGCAGAATGTCTGGGGGGAACGTTATGTTCCTTGCCCGGTAGGAGGGGCAGAAAGGTAACTTTCACCCTTCTGTGGGTTGGACTTAGGCGATTTGGGCCGCTCTGTAGCAGAGGCTTATTGGGCCAATTCTATCCATTGGTCCAGTCCAGAACAGAAAGTCAAAGGATATCATGACTCTAGCCCTCAATAGATTAGCCCAAGGCTCACCACTAGTCAGAAATTCCCAGCAAGTTTAAGGAACTCCCAGCAAGTTTAAGGTTGGTGGTTTCATTTAAGTATATGAGCGACCTGATACTAAAGACCAGGGTCGCCTTGGGTCCGGACAAGCCGGCCTACAGTCCAGGACCTCCAACAAATAGGAGGCTTAAAATTATTATTTATAAATTATAAATTTGAAATAAATATATAAATATTAGTTGTTGCATTTAATTTCTAATATAAACTAATTAATATGATGGTAAAGATGCTCGTTGAATTTAGTACCTACACTTGTAGTATTTAGATATATTAGTCAGAAATTCCTAATAGGTGCTTCAATTCTTTTGAGAGTAGAAATAGGCCAGACATACATAGAAATAGAGTGCATGAGCATACTCTAGATCGCCAGCTTAACAAGGAAAACCCTTCCTGCAATAGAGAGAAGAGAACATTTCCAAGAACAGAGTTTGGAAGGGATTTTATCACCAATATGCTACTTCTTTGTGTGATTATGCATGGTAGCAACATATTTTGTTTAATATTTAAATATTTTTACAGAATAAATTTTTAGCAAATACAAGCGTTTTTGCATTTTTTTTTTTGTTATTGATGCAAGATGTGTTTTTATTTTAAGGTTTATGGTTTACGGTTTACGCTTAAAGAATAAAAAGAAGAATTTTCTCTAGAAATTTTAAAATCTATTGTTCATCATCTTATAAAAAACAACTTTTTAAAGGTCAACTAAATACCGCCTTGGGCGGAAGGGCTCTAATTTCAACGTTCTAGATACTTTGGCCATGTCTTCAACCTTCGTCAACTTCGAATCCACCGAATTCCCCAAAAAAGGTCAAATCTTTTGCTCAGGTGATCGGCTCCAACAAAAATGTATGTCAGATTCCAACCTCTTAATTCACTCACCCGTGTTTCAAAGGTGATAGAGTTGTCATTTCTATTCTAAAGGATGAATACCTGGCCGGTGTTTAAGCCTGAAAACATAACCTTCATGGTCGTGTGTTGTGGCCTAAAGGGTCAACGACATTGATTATGGTTGCCTTGAAGAGCAAGTTATCTCCTATATGGAGCTTTCTTGGTCGCAGGGGGAATCACTTCATTAGGTAAGAGGTTTGATGAGTTTTCATTTTCATATTAGGAGGACATTAAAAGGGTTAGGTCGAATGTCTCTTGGAACCTTTGAAAACTCTAAAGATTTGACTAAATTTTGGTAAACATTAATGTCAAACAAATTTTTCCAACATGAAGATTTCTTCCAAAGAACAAAGATGTCGAACAAGATGTTCCAACATGAAGACTCGACATCTTGGATTGATGTAGCAGGTTTTAAATTTGTTGCAGGATTCAAGGAGCGATCACAACAGTGGATCAAGGAATCATTTGACAGGAGATTTGAAGCCCATGGACAACAGAAGGTTATAAAAGAAAACTTAGACCTAGGGCTTAATAACTAATCCTTGTAACACTTTTTGTAAAGAGAAATAAGGGTTTAGGTTTTTGAGAGTCATAGGGCTTTCTTGTGTTGTAAGTCTCCCTTTGTATCGGTTTGATACATTGTGGTAGACATATGTATTATACAGATTCAGAAGCCTTGAGGTAATGAATTGTATATTGTTCTTGGATGAAGCTTTTAAGCAAATCCAAGTAGGATTGTTAGTCAAGGGTGCTTAGCTGAACTTTGTATTTAAAGAGGTGTCTTTCAAGTAGGATGATGCAGTTACTAGTGTCTGTAACTGTTAGATATCAAAGGAGGTGATCAAGGGAATTGAGAGGGGTCTCATATCTAGGAGAGTCTTAGATAGAAGTTGCACGGGTAGTGATTATGTGAGAAGTTGTAAATAGGGGAGTTTAGCTTTGAATTAATATTATTGTATTGAATATCATTCCTGGCTTGCTAGTCCCCAAAGTAGGTGAATTGCACCAAACTGGGTTTATATATCTTGTGTTATTTATCATTCTGCAAATTTACAGTTCAGTATTTGTTTGTTGATTAACATGTCGTAACAAATGTTGGAACATTTGTCTTGACCTTGTGCTGATATTCAGAGTATTAGTTTATGGTTATTCTGTCCTTGTTGAAGAGATGCAAAGAACAATGTATAAACATGTTGTTAGGACATATGTAATCTGTTATGCCAGAATTTCAATTGGTATCAGAGCAGGCATCCTATCTGTTTCTGGGTGAGACCTTGGGAGATACTTTCTGGTTCATTTAACAAGGAAGGAGAATGTCTTAGATCATTCATTCGGATGTACTCAAGGGTATTGAATGATATTAGTTCCTGATCGAGGACAACAACTTATGTTGGTTGTTCATTGTTTCTACAGCTGCTGCTGGGGTTGTGGGTATTTCTTCTACATGGGGTCCTATAAGATGTTTTGACATCTTGTCTGGGGCATGTTGAGGAATTTACTTGGTTGTTCTGCTGCATGTGTTTCTGATGGAAGAACTCTGGCTAACCTATGTCTCCAGAGTTATGGTTGAAGAAAGTTGGTGGAAGCTATCCTTGATCTAGCTTGTTGTCTTCTGTTCTTAAAGGTGCCAGCCTCTATGGAAGCTCTATCCATTCCAGTCGGGAGTAATGTAATGGGGATAGCTGTCAGTTCCATGTTTTCTTTGATGTTTTGTTACTTGGATGATTGGCCTCATCAAGTATCATGAAGACAGTTAGAAGGGAAAAGGTTGAGTTGAGATCTTGTTTATCAAATTCACTGTCTATGAAATTGGTAAATACTTTTATCAAGATAAAGTTGCCAAAGATACTTGAGATGTATCTCAAGTTCACTCATAAAGGCATCTTTTGTCAAGCTTAGAGAGGAGGACAATTTGGTTTTAATGTTGAAGATGGATCTCTGGAGTCTTCTAGGTATTCTTATGGTGAAGGATGCTCTATCTCTAAAGAGAGTCGTCAATTTGAAGATATTGGAGGTGATTTATTTTCACCCTCCATAATTTACAAGGGTTTTATCAACAAGAGGAAGTCAAGATGGTTTAATCAAGATTGTCAATCTTGATATCTTGACATTTTGCTTGACAGGGAAGATACTTGCACTGAAGAATACATTATTTGAGTTCTTTAAGTGTTGATACCTTCCAAATCGTATCTCTTACAGGCTGTGTGGCTTACTGGACAAGGATTTAAGATCAATTTCTATATGTGGAATACACAAGTATTTAATTGATTATCCATGTTCTTGAAGTTCAAGATTGCGGAAGTCCAGATGGTTCATCAAGGGGTGGAACTTATCCATTACAACATCTCTAAGTCTTGCTCTTTGGATCTGAATTCTTTGGAGAATGGACACGGTTGTAGTACCCTAATTTTTGCCCCTAAGATCTGGCATATCTTTTGCATTCATGCATACAAACAAGATCACACTTGGTTGCTTTTCAGCTTTAATCAGTGAGTTTCTTGTCCGTTTTATTATGTTTCGTTTGTTTATGTTTAATAACATCATTTAAAAATCCAAAAAATATTTTGTTTCTCTTTTACTAACTCTTTTTCAGGGGAAGAATTAGCAACAATTCCCAAAATAGCAATCCTGGAGCTCGAATGAATTTCAGTGGTACAAAGTCGAAGTTGATCCGTAATCATGCCAAATTTATCTAATCGAGGATTCCTCAAGCCCTAATTGATTTATATCCACAGAATCCCAAGGTTCATATGTTTATTTCCATGCCTTCTTTGACAAGCAAAAGAATTGACCCGAAGTTACAACAGTGCAGTGAAAACTTGTTTTTTTTTTCAAAATTTGCACTAAGTAACCGGTTACCCCCTGAGTGTTAACCGGTTACTTCGAAGCAGATTTGAAAAAAATTAATTTCTGCATCAATCTCAGCCCTTGATCTCATGTGGAATATTCAACCCTTAATTTCTCCAGATTTGAATATTCTAGATTACATCATTTTAATTCCCCTACATCACTTTGATCATTTCCCACCATGTACCGTCATTAATCACCCCTCTTTTGAGATTTCCCTCCAATTTTAAACTCCAAGCCTTGATTATTATTTCCAATCCTAATTCCAAACCACCAAATTCCCAAGCCTAAAGTCTTTAAATAGAGGCATTATTTCATTCATTCATTCAAGCTTTTGAGAGCCAAAAAACCTCTTGCAAAATACTCCCCCAACCTACCAAATTCACTTAGAGCTCAATTTCTTCTTTTGTAAGATAACAGCTTTCACATTGAAACTTGTTCATCTTAGAGCTAAACCTCCATCCATTCCTGTTTTTGTTTATAGATCAAGGCTTTGTGTGGAAGATCTTGCTGTAATTTGGAGGAATTTGATGATTTGAAGTGGTAATACATCTCACAACATTGTTGAAGTTTCATCTTCATCATTCAAAATGTAGATCATTGGTGCCTTGTGTTGCTTGATCCTTTGGATCGTATATTTGTTGTTTGATTGCAGGATGGCTGTTGTTTTTTACTTTAAAATTCGTGCAAATTTAGAATATGATCCTAAGGTGTTTGAAAAAAAAGATTGAAAGAGGATCATGTTGAATTCTGCACTATTTTTTTCACTCTGGTGCAGAGTAATCGGTTAACACACAGGTGTTAACCAGTTACTCAGTGTATTTTTGCCCTGTTTTTTTGAAAATTTGAACAGAGTAACCGGTTAACACCCAGGCGTTAACCGGTTACTTCGAAACAGAAACTATTTTTTCACTTGTTTTTGGGAATGTTTTGGTTTTTGTTGCCTCTTCTTCCCCTTTCTTCTTAATTTAACCTTGAGATACATTCTTAATATGAATTTCTCTTTAATTTCAATGGATTTTGAGTGTGATTAAAGGACTTAAACATTCATTGGTTCCAATCTATCTATAAGTGAATTGTTGAATTCACCTTAGGTGCTTTGAATTAGTGATATGTTTTGACACTTAAATCCACTAGAAAAGGTGATTGAACTTAAAGATGAGAGGACCTTATAAATGTGTTTCAATTTGGTTTCCTCTTTTCTTTTTGCATGGTATTGCTTTTTGATGACGATTTGTATCGCTCATCTCGCATGCATTAGTGCTTATATCATTTTGACCGGCGTCGCTGTAGGGTGACTTCTATATAAGTTACTTGGCGAGTGCTTAACATAGCCCTACATTTGTCCCTTTCAGTATCCCTCTAATTCAACACTTGTACTTTTGTGGAACGGACCTTGATTGGTCGCGCCAACCCAATGTTGGTTGATTATTTGCATTAGTTCCATAACCGTTGTCGACTTGATGCGTAGTTGCTTTGTGTATCACAATCTTCTTTCAAGTCTTCATCAAATTTGGACTAAGTGCATTGGTTAACCACTATAGTGCAAGATATGAAGCGGAGTCTTGTTGCCTTCTAGGATTTTGGCACTTGTTGCCTTGGATACTCTTTGGTTGTGGATGATTAAGTTCACCATACTATTATTATATATATATTATACTATTATACTATACTATATTTTGATTACTTTTTGCTCCCTTGACTCTTTTTTTTTTGCTCTTTATTATGCTTTATGCTTCATTATCATTATCATGTTTATGTTTCCGCTATTTTTACTTTGTCCACTTGGACCATATTGATATCGTGCTTGTGTTTTCTCTTTGTCCATTTGGACACAAAAACACTAATAAATATCAAAACCCTAAAAAATGTAACTCTCTTGGACTATTGGTCACTATCCCATGCATTGGAGGATCTCTTCATTTGGACTTATGGACCTAGTATTAGGATTGATCCCTTGGCTTGATCATTGAGGAGTTATATTATCTTTGGCCTTTATTTGGCTCATGCATGCTCAAGAGGATGGAATTCTTTTATATGCTTTGAAGTGGATCCATGTTGGTTAGACCTTCCTTTTCCCTAGCTTTTATTTTATGCACTAGGTTTGCCTCTTCATCTCCTCCCCTTCTTCAATTTTCAAAATCTCCTCCCTTTTTCAAAGGATTCTTGTTTTCAAAACTATCACCTTTTCAATAATTCAAACCTTGACTTTTGTCAAGTGGTTTTACTTACTTCTTTCCTTCTTTAATAAATAAACTTAATCATATTGACTTCTATTCAAAAAATAAAAAAATAACTAACCCACTCAATGGTTTTGTGCCTTAGTGCACTTTGTTTCTTTTTTTGAAAGTTTAGGCATATGAGTCATGTATAGAGTTGGTATAGCTCTTTTGATCTCCATAGTTGTAGTTTTCTTGAGCGGATCTCTTATCACTCGTGGGGGTAGTTGGCATACTCGTTGAGCTAATCCGAGTTGGAGCCCTCTCCATGGTGATGTATGAGTCCATAACTCTTCATTCTTATGGTTGATTCAAAAGAGTTGTCCACTTAAAATGGCAAGTTACCTCTACTTTAATAAAATAAACCACACCAATTTTCACTTTGTACCACGAACTACAGGGTTTTGATCTGGCATTGCACTTTGTTGGTACGTAGGCATGAGGCGATAAGTCTTTCCAAACACAAAAATATTAAAAATAAATTCTTTTCTCATCCCCTCACTCTCATTTAAACAAGCATTTTCAAACCAAAAGCATAAATACATCAAAGGGCTCCTATAGAGTACTATAGATGTATTGGGTGCGTAAAACCTTCCTTTTACATAACCAACCCCCCTTACCCATTTCTCTTTGTCTTTTTTAGCCTTTGCTTTTTTAGACATCTTAGGATTTATTCGCTCTTTTTTCCTTTTCCTTTGTGGAATAAATAAAAGCGTGGTGGCGACTCTGTTTACTTTGAGTTAAGTTAATCAATAGCTTACACTCACGATTTTCCCGCTACAGAAAAGTGGCGACTCTACTGGGGAGAAAATTCCTTGAAGGGTTTAGCCTACTTTGATTTATTTATTGCTTTTTGTTTGATTTGCTTGTTACTTGGTTGTTCTGTTTGGGAGTTCCTCTGTGTGGTGAGATCGATCCTATACCCGGATCTGAGTGTACATTATGATAGGATGGATGGTATAGTCAAGGGAGATTTGAGGGGGTTGAATCCTGAAAAAGTAGAACTTGAGAATCTATCCACTCGGTGGTTGCATTCTTGGAACTACTGATGTTGATCGAGCTATCGTGAAGGCATTACTTTTTCCTTGAAGGCCTATAACACTGAGGACCTTTAGTTACCTTTAACCCATCTTAGCCTTTTTAGGACAGTGGTGCGGAAGCCATGAGGACGTAAGTCCAATTTGGCTATCACGCGATGCCACACTCAGGTTAGATTCTCTTGATGATAACTACCAACCTCCGAGCAAATCGGTGCGCTGGTGTGTCTGATAGTGGATTGCGGACCCTGGGCACTTTGTTTAGAACCCTCTGGTTTTTGTAGGTACAATAAAGACAAACCCTTAGTACACACCTTTTGGGGATTGGTTCTGAACCTTGGCTTCATGCTCATAACTTGAACCCAGACCCGTGTGCTTTGTGTGATCTTGTTTGTGGTTGCTGCATTCATGCACTCATGCATTCATGAACATTCTTCTAAAAAGAGGTTTTCAAGGAACTTAAAGGTGTTATTGATAATATCGCAGATACTTCTGTCATGGATTTTGGAAGAAGGAGTACGAAGAAGTACACTTTCAGGAGTCCTAAATTAGGGGATTCGAGAAAACTAAGGGCTTTGGTCGTTGACACCGAGGGGTTCGAATCCAGGCGTGGAAAGCTTTTATCTCTCCTGAAGATTGATATGGCTGATGGGTTGCTTCCTACTTTGGTCCAGTTCTATGATCCTTTGCTTCATTGTTTCACTTTCTCGGATTATCAGTTGGTGCCTACGCTTGAGGAGTATTCGCTTTAAAATCACTTGTCGAAGTGGTTTATTTCTCACTTGCCGAAGTCTGCAACTTTCTGGAACCTCAAGGATGGTTTGTTTTGGTCAAAAAGATCATGTCTCTCACCTTCTCTGATATTGATTGGTGTAGTCGTGTTCCTCTTGGAGCAAGGCTTATTGATAATTGTGGCGATTTCCCCAATGTGCCTCTCCTTGGTACAAATGGAGGAATAAGTTACAATCCAGTGTTGGCTCCTCATCAGCTGGGATATCCTTCATTAGAGGTGCCGAAGAACATCCACTTGGCCGGTCTCTTTTTCAAGGAAGACGAAGACCAGATTGCTCTCAGGAAAGAGATTGTGGAAGCTTGGCGAAATATTCATAGGAAAGGAAAAGAAAGTTTGGGAAATCCGAAGAGTGCTTCTTCCGATCTTTACTTCCAGTGGGTTAAAGATAAAGCTATCACTTTGAGGATGCCTTATGCACGTCAGGAGCCTTTGTCTCTTACCGCTAAGAAGCCCATTCTCTACTTCATGGAGGATTCAGAGAAGCTTCAGATCGCTTTGACCGAGATGCAGCGAGAGAGAGAGAGATGTTTGGAGGAGCAAGTATCAGATCGTTGAGTCAGAGAATGCAAGACTTTAAGAGAACTTCATGAAGAAGAATGAAGAAGAGTTTGCTAGCAAGAAGAGGAAGGCACAAAAGGATTTATTTTCCTCCCAGAGTCGGCCGGTTTCTTATATTTTGAGGAATTCAAAATCTCCTTGGAAATTGATCGTCGACAAGTTAGTGATTGAGAAGGCACAAATGAAAGCCCGCATCAGAAAGCTGGAAAGGAAAGTTGGGACTTCTTCTCATAGAACTCTTTAGCATTCTAGTTCCTTTTTATCCTTTGTTGTTCTAGGATTTCTGAACTTGTATTTCTGAGATGTACTATTTTTTCCAAAATTAATGAAATGAGATTTTCAGTATTCCAATTTGAGTTATAATAATTGTAATATACCTTATAGTTCCTTGAAACTTTGCATTTGCATTTTTGCACATCATGCATCATTCCTGCATTGGTCTTGCTTTCAAGAGTGCCGTAGGTGTCTTATGGGTTTCCTTTGGTTCTTCTCTAGTTTCAAGGTGTCTCACCGGTATTTCACTCGAGCTAATCAGAAAAAGGAGATGGATCAGTTGCAACAAGATAACCGCGAGCTTCGTGAGGAAGTGTCGACTTTGAAAGAGAATCTTGAAAGGTTGTCCGCCATGATGGAAAGCTTGTTGGCTGCTCAGAATCAACCACCACCTCCTTCTCCACCTTCAACTCCTGTGCAGAGGACAGTCATCTCTGAGATTGTCACTACTCCAGTTCCTGTGATCCCTGCTAGTGTGCCGCAGTATACCATGCCTCCCGGTTTCCCCTGGGGTATGCCTCAGAACTTTGTGCCTGAAGGTTATCAACCACCACCACCTCCTGAGTATCCAATTGTCTCTACCGTTCAGCCTGCTGTGACTGTGTCATCTCCTATGGTTCATGCCAGTCCTGTGATTGAAGAACAGATTTTCCATACTGCTCCTAGTGAGAATGTGGGTGCTTTCGGGAGAATGGAAGAAATTCATGACCAGTTTCCTGAGATGCAAAAGGAGATTAAAGCCTTGAAAGGCAGGGACTTGCTTGGTAAAAGCGCTTATGAGATGTGTTTGGTGCCGAATGTCAAGATTCCGCACAAGTTCAAAGTTCCAGAGTTTGAGAAGTACAAGGGAAATTCTTGTCCTATCAGTCATCTGGTCATGTATGCCAGGAAAATGTCGACTCACACCGACAACGATCAACTCCTCATTCACTATTTTCAGGATAGTTTGACCGGTGCCTCTCTGAAGTGGTACATGGACCTCGATAATACAAAGATTCGTACTTATCATGATTTGAGCCATGCTTTTGTGGAGCAGTACAAGTACGATGTTGATATGGATTCTGACCGAGACCTGCTTCGCTCTATGTCTAAGAAGGACAAAGAAACTTTCAAGGAGTACGTGCAGAGGTGGCATGGAATTGCTGCTCAAGTTAGTCCGCCTTTGCAAGAGAAGGAGATGAATAAGATCTTTTTGAAGACCCTGAGCTCGTTTTACTACGAGAGGATGGTTGCCAGTGCGCCCAACGATTTCACTGAGATGGTGAGCATGGGTATGAGGTTGGAAGAAGGTGTTGGTGAGGGACGTTTGATGAAAGAAAGTAATTCTGCTGGAAATTGCAAGAAATATGGAGTGAATTTGTCTAAGAAGAAGGAAGGAGAGGCGAATGCCATTTCCCGTGAAAGATACAGAAGGCCTCGTAGTCAAGGTTTCTCTCAGCAGCATGTCACTTCTGTTTCGCCAGTTTTTAATACACCTCATGTTGCTCAAACAGCTCCAAGTGTTCAGGCACAGTATCAGCAACAGCGTACTCAGAGTAATTTTCAGAGGAATTTTGATCTGATATCTGTATCTTATGCTGAGTTACTTCCAAGCTTGCTCGAGAAGAAGCTTGTACAGCTCAGGGCTCCGCCCGCTGTTCCCAAGAATAATCCATGGTGGTACAAACCTGACGCTCATTCTGCTTTTCATCAGGGTGATCCTGGGAACGACATTGAGAATTGTTACCCATTAAAGATTGAAGTGTAGAAATTGGTAAGGAGCAATATGTTGTCGTTTAAAGATACCAATCTGAATATGAAGTCCAATTCTTTGCCTAATCATGGCATTGCGTCTGTTAATATGGTTTATGGATGTCAAAGAGACGATATATTCACTTTTGTGGAGAAGGAATTGCGATCCTGAGGTTTATGAAGCGCCTATCCACGCAGAAGATTGGGAGCCTTATTTAGAAGACCCTGGGTATATGTAACCAATTGATGAAGATCCGTTCAAAACCTTTGCAATCCTTGAGGATGTTGAGGAAGAAGAGCTGCCTAACTTTGTGACGCATGGACAGACTTGCCAGAACTGGATAGATGTTGATGTTCCTACTATTGTTCATGTTTCAAAGTAATTTGTTTTTATTTTCTTTCAAAAATCCTTTCAATCTGCCCAAGGTGAAAGTGAAGTTGTGAGGGCTTTGTTTCAAATTTTATCATCATTAATAAAATGTTATTTTGTTCATCCAAATTATTTTCCCTTTTTGCTTTATTTTTGAAAAATGGTAACAGAAAAAACCAAAAAAATAATAATCACCTTTTATCTGCATAATAATTGCACTCCTGTTCATATTCTAAAATCAAGCATAAATTATTGTGCAGATTGCTTGTAAAACCCATTGAAAATAATGATCCTGTACCCCCTGTCAACTTTGAATTCCCTGTGTTTGAAGCTGAAGAAGAGGATATTGAAGAGATTCCTATTGATATTTCCCGGTTGCTTGAGCACGAGGGGAAGTTTATTCAGCCTCATGAAGAGTCTATTGAGAAAGTCAACTTGGGTTCTGAAGATGAGAAAAGAGAAATCAAGATTGGGTCACTGTTAGATCCAGATGTTAAGAAGAGGATGGTAGATCTTCTTAGAGAGTATATGGATGTGTTTGCTTGGTCTTATCAGGATATGCCAGGTTTGGATACTGATATTGTGGAGCATCGTTTGCTGTTGAAGCCCGAATGCCCACCTGTGAAGCAGAAGTTGAGAAGAACTCACCCTGATATGGCTGTGAAGATTAAGAAGAGGTTCAAAAGCAGATTGATGCAGGTTTTCTTGTGACATCTGAGTATCCTCAATAGGTGGCCAATATTGTGCCTGTTCCTAAGAAAGATGGAAAAGTCCGGATGTGTGTTGATTACAGAGATTTGAACAAAGCTAGCCCGAAAGATGATTTCCCGTTGCCACACATTAATATGTTGGTGGACAATACAACTAAGTTCAAAGTTTTCTCCTTTATGGATGGTTTCTCCGGTTACAATCAGATTAAGATGGCACCCGAGGACATGGAAAATACTACTTTCATTACACCATGGGGAACATTCTGTTATCGAGTGATGCCCTTTGGATTGAAGAATGCTGGTGTGACGTACCAGAGAGCCATGACTACTCTTTTCCATGGTATGATGCACAAGGAAATTGAGTTTTATGTTGATGATGTGATTGCCAAGTCGAAGAATAAGGAAGATCATGTGGGGCACTTGATGAAGTTGTTTCAGCGTTTGAGGAAGTATAAGCTCCGCTTGAATCCGAACAAATGCACTTTTGGTGTTCGATCTGGAAAATTGTTGGGTTTTATTGTCAGCCAGAGAGGTATTGAAGTTGATCCTGATAAAGTAAGAGCTATTCAGGAAATGCCTCCGCCCAGAACTGAAAAGCAAGTAAGAGGATTCTTGGGACGTTTGAACTATATCTCAAGATTCATCTCGAATATGATTGCCACTTGTGCGCCAATCTTCAAGCTTCTCAGAAAAGACCAAGGTTGTGTTTGGACTGATGAGTGTTAAGAAGCTTTTAAAAGTATCAAGAAGTATCTGCTTGAACCTCCTATCTTGTCTCCTCCGGTGGAAGGAAGACCGTTGATCATGTATTTGACCGTGTTGGAAGATTCCATGGGTTGTATGTTGGGTCAGCAAGATGAAAAAGAAAGAAAAGAATATGTCATTTACTAGTAAAAAGTTAACCGATTGTGAATCTCGGTATTTTATGCTTGAAAAAACTTGTTGTGCCTTAGCTTGGGCTACAAAGCGTCTTCGCCGGTATATGTTGAATCATACAACTTGGTTGATCTCGAAAATGGATCCAATCAAGTATGTCTTTGAAAAGTCTGCTTTGACTGGGAGGATTGCTCATTGGTAAATGCTATTATCAAAATATGATATTAAATACCGAACTCAAAAAGTGATAAAAGGAAGTATCTTGGCTGACCATTTAGCTCACCAGCCAATTGATGATGACCAATCTGTTGAGTTTGATTTCCCTGATGAGGAAGTGATGTATTTGAAAATGAAAGACTGTGAAGAACCGTTGCACGAAGAAGGGCCGGAGCCTGGATCTCGTTGGGGTTTGATTTTTGATGGAGCCGTCAATGATTATGGCAGAGGAATTGGAGCGATTATTGTTACTCCTCATGGCTCGCATTACCCTTTCACCGCAAGATTGACGTTCAATTGTACGAACAATGCAGCTGAGTATGAAGCTTGTATCATGGGCTTGGAAGAAGGTATTGATTTGAGAATCAAGATTCTTGATGTATATGGAGATTCAACCTCGTGATCAATTAGATCAAAGGAGAATGGCAGACTTATCAGCCTGAGTTAATCCCTTACAGAGATTATGCGAGGAGGATATCGACTTTCTTTAACGAGATCAAGTTCCACCATATTCCTCGAACTGAGAATCGAATGGTTGATGCCTTGGCAACCTTGGCCTCCATGATTGTTGTGAAACAGTGGAATGATGTACCCAGAATTGATGTGATGCGTCTTGATAGACCTGCGCATGTGTTTGCGGTCGAAGAAGTAAAAGACGATAAGCCATGGTATTATGACATCAAGTGTTTCCTCCAAAGTCGAGAGTACCCGCCTGGGGAAAATAAGAAAGATAAGAAGACTTTGAGAAGGCTGGCTGGCAATTTCTTTTTTAATAATGATGTGCTGTACAAAAGGAATTATGACATGGTTTTGCTCAGATGCATGGATAGACATAAAGCAGACCTGTTGATGCAAGAAATTCATGAAGGTTCTTTTGGAGTTCATGCGAATGGGCATGCGATGGCTAAAAAGATGTTAAGAGCAGGTTACTATTGGTTGACAATGGAAACTGACTGTTGTAAATATGCGAAGAAGTGCCACAAGTGTCAGGTGTATCCTGACAAGATTCATGTGCCACCATCTCTTCTCAATGTGATTTCTTCTCCATGGCCTTTCTCCATGTGGGGAATTGATATGATTGGCATGATTGAGCCAAAAGCTTCAAATGGGCACTGTTTCATTCTGGTGGCCATCAATTACTTTACCAAGTGGGTTAAAGCAACGTCGTATGCTAATGTGACCAAGCAAGTGGTTGTTCGGTTTATCAAGAATTAGATTATTTGTCAATATGGTGTTCTGAGTAAGATCATTATTGATAATGGATCTAACTTGAATAACAAGATGATGAAAGATTTGTCTGAAGAATTCAAGATCGAGCACCATAACTCTTCTCCTTATAGACCGAAGATGAATGGGGTTGTTGAAGCTGCTAATAAGAATATCAAGAAGATTATCCAGAAAATGGTTGTGAATTATAAGGACTGGCATGAGATGCTCCCTTTTGCTTTGCATGGGTATCGTACATCCGTCCGCACTTCAACAAGGGTAACCCCTTTCTCACTTGTGTATGGTATGGAAGCAGTGCTCCCCGTAGAGGTTGAGATCCTGTCAATGAGAGTTCTAATGGAAGCCAAGTTGACTGAGGCTGAATGGTGTCAAAATAGATTTGATGAGTTGAATTTGATTGAAGAAAAGAGAATGACAACTTTATGCCATGGACAGTTGTACCAGCAAAGAATGAAGAAAGCTTTTGATAAGAAGGTCAGACCTCGTGTATTCAGAGAAGGCGACCTCGTGCTCAAAAAGATCCAGTCTTTCATTACCGATTCTAGGGGCAAGTGGACTCCTAATTATGATGGCTCATATGTTGTCAAGAGAGCCTTCTCTGGCGGTACATTGATTCTTGCAACTATGGATGGTGAAGAGTTCACTCGTCCTGTGAATGCCGATGCAGTCATGAAATACTTCACCTAAAAAAATAAAAGAACAACTCGCTAAGTTGAAAACCCGAAAGGGTGGCTTAGGCAAAAATGAGTGTCTCGGTGGATTGAAAACCCGAAAGGGTGGTCCAGGAAAAAATTAGAGACATAAACAAAATAATCATCCCAGTAGATTGAAAACCTGAAAGGGAAATCTAGGCAAAAGTTAGGGATCATGGCAAGTAACTGTGTCAGGCCAGATTGGATCGCTTGAAGCAACCATGCCTATCACCAGTGTTTCTCCAAATAACCTCAACAGAAGTTTCAAGTACAAAGAAATTCAAAGTTGATAGGGAGAACAATGATCATTGTATTTCAATGTAGTCCTTTTCCGTGTATCTACCATTTTTCAAACTTTGTAATGATCCATGAAGTCACGCCATTTGCGGATTTCTATTCTATCAATAAAATTTGAGCCTTTTACCCATTGTTTGCAACTCTTATTTGTTTCTGTTAACAGAATTTCATTTATTTTTTATGATGATTTTTGAAACAAAATTGATAATTGTTTAGATTTTGAAAATTATAAAAACTTTTTCCTGTGATTCATGAACAAGAAACGAATATCAATGGTAAGTGCCAGAATTGGTAAAATCTGGAAGTGCTTAACTTGGTTATCCGCATAACAAGATTTGATACTCATGCTTTGGTCAACATCATACTTCCCAGTAGGAATTCTCGGCTGATTTGTGTAGATTCTTGTATACCCCTGCCAGAATTCTGAAGGTTTGCTAGCTGTTGTTTGCCCCTATGATAGGTTTGACTGTAGTAAACAAGTGAAAGTTCTGGATGAACTTATCCTACAAAGGTTTTTTTTTTCCTAAGGGGAGACGTTTTTCCCGAAGCGAGTTCTGTCTTGCTTCCCCATTAGAGTTCGAAAGGGCTTACTTTGTCCTACGCCCCAGCGGCAAAATTGATTTGTTATCTCCAGCTAAGAGCAGTATTGAGTTATCTCCGATATTTGAAAGCCTGTGTGAATTCCTCGGTGCTAATAGAGTTTGTTGCCTCCTTGGACAAAGATTTTCTCGCCACTCTTGGCCTGAACCTCTTTTCTTTCTCCCCAAGCGGATTTGCTCTTCCAATCCCCAGATGATTCATGTTTGTTCTCCAAACAAAGAGTGTATCTCCTCATTACCAGAAGTTTTGATATAGCAGTCAGTATGTCAGGTTTTCTATTACCCGATAGTGGGTGTTGATCTAAAATCCCTCCCATCTGATGTGTGTGCTATGGTGTGGACTTCTTATTTCCCGGCTTTATTCCGGATGTCTCCTTAGCAAGTCCTTGCTTCAGATTGACAGTAGAATGTTTACCGTTCCTCATTTCCCCAGCGAAGTGGTGTGGATGTTTCTTACTCCCAGTTGATATATCGTCATGGTTGATTGACTTTTGCTTGAGTAAGGTTATTACTCTCGTTTCGTTTCCCCTGTCAGGTTGTGTCTCCAGTTGCTTTCCCTCAGAGTCAGAATTCGCAATGTAATCCCGTTTATGGATTGATGAGGATTGAATCTTCTCTTGATAGTTTACCAAATCCCCAGCGGATTCTCTTAGCAGTCTATCAGATCTCCAGCGGTTTCTTTTGATAGCTTACCAGATCGCCAGTGGATTCTTTTGATGATTTCCATATGGCACAAACAAATTCTTTTGTGACTCTTATGACACTTCCCCCGGAGGAGTTCTCCAGGTCTGAATACCTCGTTGAATCCCTGTCAGATTCCTTTTGTGGTTGTTATCAATTCCCCAGCCTGATCTCCAGCAGCATCTTCGTTGTGTTGAGATTAGCTGAGTAGCCGGTTTGAGCTGTGATGTTTATTTCATCACCCTCGTCTCCGTTTGCCCTTATATCTGTTTTTTCAACATGTTCATATGCATATACATGAATTTTACATAACATCATGAAAATATTCATAATGCATTTTGCATTTATCTTGGTGTTTCCCCGCTCTTTGATGTTATCTTCAGCAGAGCGTGTGTGTTCTCCCTCCAGTTTAGAGTGTCGACCCTTAAGCAGAAAGTGTTTATCCTTTCTAATTCCCCACTGAGTTTATTCCTCGTGGATGAGTGTTGGTTTAGTTTCCTCTCCAGCATGTTACCTGGATGGAATTAATCCCCAGTTGAGATATTTCCTCCTTGGGATGAGTCTTATTTGACAGTTTCTCTCCGAATTATTCTTGGATTGAACTTTGATATCCTTTCTTGGATTGTTACCTTAAGTTGCCATGATGAGTGGGTAAACGGTAATATTTCCTTTGAGTTACCTTGTTGTAAACTGTCACTTGGTGATAGTTGGTAATGTCTAATATCGGGCTCGCCCATTGCCTGGTGGCGGTTGTTGTTGTATCCCCAGCAGTTCTTGGTCGAAGTTTTGTTCTCCAATGAATGGTAAGTCTCCTCTTCGTCAGGGACAGTTCGTTGTCGAGTTTTGTTTCTCTAATGAATAGTAAGTCTCCTCTTTGTCAGGGACAGTTCGTTGTTGGGTTTTGCTTATCCGATGAATGGTAAGTCTTCTTGTGTTAAAGACAGTTCATTGTTGATTCCTTCTTTCTCGAATGGATGGTAAGTCTCTTTGTTGATTAGATACAGTTCGTTGTTGAGTTGTTTACGCTTTTCCCCAGTGGAGTCTCAGTGTGTTAGATTCTCCCTGATGGGCTGTTTCTCTTGTCGCGTTATGGTTCATTCCCAGTTATCCCCGACCCGAGTCAGTTTCCTAGAGTTATTTCCTGCCTAACTTTGATTCTTTCCTTGGCCGAGCCCTATTAGTTGTGCGGTGTGTTCCCCGACTAGTTGGTGTTTTCGTTGTTTACCTTTTGGTGGTGTTCCCCAGCGGAGTTTCGTCCTCCCGTTCTTCATTTATGTTGATCCCCTGTGGCATTGTTTTCCCCACAGATGTCTCATATTTGCATCATGTCATATCATTGCATGGTCTCTTAGGGCCAAAAATTGGGTCCTTTGTAATTATTTAAGTTTCTTCCATCTTGTCGAGATGAAGATGTCAATCTTCATTCCTCCCGATTGAAGAAACTTAAATAGGGGCATCTGTAGTACCCTAATTTTTGCCCCTAAGATCTGGCTTATCTTTTGCATTCATGCATACAAACAAGATCACACTTGGTTGCTTTTCAGCTTTGATCAGTGAGTTTCTTGTCCGTTTTATTATGTTTCGTTTCTTTATGTTTACTAACATCATTTAAAAATCCAAAAAATATTTTGTTTCTCTTTTACTAACTCTTTTTCAGGGGAAGAATTAGCAACAATTCCCAAAATAGCAGTCCTGCAGCTCGAATGAATTTCAGTGGTACAAAGTCGAAGTTGATCCGTAATCATGCCAAATTTATCTGATCGAGGATTCCTCAAACCCTAATTTATTTATATCCACAGAATCCCCAGGTTCATGTGTTTATTTCCATGCCTTCTTTGACAAGCAAAAGAATCGAGCCGAAGTTACAACAGTGCAGTGAAAACTTGTTTTTTTTTTTAATTTGCACTAAGTAACCGGTTACCCCCTGGGTGTTAACCGGTTACTTCGAAGCAGATTTGAAAAAAATTAATTTCTGCATCAATCTCAGCCCTTGATCTTATGTGGAATATTCTAGATTACATCATTTTAATTCCCCTACATCACTTTGATCATTTCCCACCATGTACCTTCATTAATCACCCCTCTTTTGAGATTTCCCTCCAATTTTAAACTCCAAGCCTTGATTATCATTTCCAATCCTATTTCCAAACCACCAAATTCCCAAGCCTAAAGTCTTTAAATATAGGCATTATTTCATTCATTCATTCAAGCTTTTGAGAGGCAAAAAACCTCTTGCAAAATACTCCCCCAACCTACCAAATTCACTTTGTCGTACCCTAAATTTTGACCCGAATTTCCTTCTGTAAACTAAAAAGTCAAGTCAAAGAGGGGCTCTTTTGACTTTTTAGACTCTTTTTATAACTTGTGGGGTTTTATATATTTATCAAGGGGGGTGGGATTAGTTTATTTATTATTTTGGGGTTTTAGAAATAATATTACAAATTTTTAGTCATTTATAGAAAATTATTTTTTTAAAAATTTAATAATTACTTATTAGATTATTATAATAAGAAAATATGTTTATAGGGTTTTATTCTATTTTACTTATTAAATTTGAAAAGAGGTTTTTTTTTATTATTATTAGGTTTTTAATATTTTATTTTGTTGATTTTTAGGGTTTTTAAGTTTTTAAGTAAAAAGGTTTATTGAGGAAAGTATTTATCTAAAAAATAATAATAGTTGGTATACTTTTTAATTTTTAATTTTTGTTTTTTTTTTGTAAAAAGGGGGAAATTTCATTTTGTTTTTATTTTTTTAAAAGAATATATTTTATGGGGTGGGGGCGTATTTTCTATAATATATATGATTTGGTTATCATTATTAATATATGTGAAGAATCAAATCCTCAATCAAACTGGCTTTTCTGTTGGCGACCTGCCCTTTCGGTACCTAGGCGTACTCCTCACTAGCAGGAAGCTACCTGTACAACACTACATGATTTTAGTAGAAAACATTGTGAAAAGAATTAGGCACTGGAGTTCAAACTTACTGTCGTATGCAGGTCGATTGCAGCTTATCAAAAGTGTAATCCATGCTATGACGTCGTACTGGATGTGTTGTCTACCGTTACCTAGAAAGATAATCCAAGCTATTAAGAATGTGTGTAGAACTTTTCTTTGGACTGGAAAGGAGATGAAATCAAAGAAATCACCGGTTGCATGGAAAACTGTCTGCAATTCAACAAGACAAGGAGGGTTAAATGTGATATCTCTTGTAGATTGGAATAGAGCATGTAATGCGAAGCTGCTGTGGAATCTTAGTCATAAAAAAGATAATTTATGGGTAAAGTGGGTGCATATTTTCTATTTCAAAAAGAAGGCCATTGATGATGTTCAGATTAAGCAGGGGATGTCTTGGATAATAAAAGCTGTGTTGAAAGTCCGGGGTGTATGTAACGGTAAACCGTTTTGGAATGCGATGACAGAAAAATTCAACATGAACAAAGTTTACATGTCACTCAAGGTTGACACCCCAAAAGTGGATTGGCGGTATCTCTTCAAGGGTAGTATAGCGCGACCTCGGGCGTTAATTTGTCTGTGGATGGCTTGCCATAGAAAATTGGCAACAAAAGATAGACTTAAAAAATTTGATCTCGTGGGTGATGAAACGTGTTCCTTTTGTCCAGAGAAGGAAACGTTAGACCACTTGTTATTTGTTTGTCCTAAAGTGCAGGAAATATGGAAGGATGTTCTCAGGTGTATTGGCGTGATGCATCAACCTCAAGGCTGGCATGAAGACATAAAGTGGCTAAGTAGGAAGAGCAAAGGAAAAGGGTGGAAAGCTTGCCTCTTGCGGAGTATCGCGGCGGAAACAGTCTACGAAGTTTGGAGGATGCGCAACCGCATTTGTTTCAGAAATGATGTGCATAATATAGACATAGCGAAAATTATTATAGATACAATAACATATAGGGGGTGGTATAAGCTTAGTCTTAGGAAACATATTGCTAATCTGATGTTGGATTAGCTTGGGTTTTTGTTTTAGTTTGTCGTGTCCTCTGGTTGGTTGTTCTGATGGACAACTTTTAACTCTTTTTTTTATTAATAAAGTTTCTTTATTTTCAAAAAAAAAAATATTAATATTATTAATACTTTGATTTAATTATTATTATTTGGTTTTTCTTTAAACAAAAGAGGGGTGGGGTGCATTTTTTCTTAGAAAAATATATATAATCATTTTAGTTTAAATAGAGGATTGTTAGGGTTTTTTTTATATATCTTACTATATCTTATTATTATTATTATTTCTTTATACGATATGTTATTATTATTAATATTATTATTATTATTATTATTATTATTATTATTATTATTATTATTATTATTATTATTATTATTATTATTATGTTATTAAAATCATAAACATGATTGGTGCGCAGATGGTGAGGATAAATGGGTCAAACTAAATCTGAAATTGAGTCAAAACTGAGACAAAATCAAATCTAAAATTTCATAAATTTTAAATCAAATCAAAGATTTAGATCAAATATTACAAATCAGATTTAAAATGTTATACATAAAACAAATCAGAAATTATTACAATTTACAAAATCAAATCCTAACAGATTTGATCTAATTGATTCAAACCCTAAAAAGTTCTCTATAAAATCTAATCCTAAGAACAGAATTGGGGACGAATTTTAAAAAACCCTAAAGCATTCTTGCTGCGGCGACCCCCAAAACCTTGCACTAAAGCTCTTGCATCCAAGAGAATTAGGGTTCAACATTAGAACCCTAATCCCTCTGAGCTTAGCCTCCAGTACCTGAAAAGATCAAAGAAGAAAGGATTAGAGAAGGGAGGGACAATCGAAAGCAAACAGAGAATTAGAAGAGGAGTAAGAAGGTTCGGAGCAGCTTAATTGGACACTGCAGGGGAGGTAAGCCGAAAAACTTAGCTTTTAGGTCTTGATATTAATTTGTTGTTGTTTGTTTGTGTTTTGGTGTTTGTGTATATGAATCTGGATATTTGTTTGTGTTTCTGGGTTTTCTGGGTTTAAATTTAGGTTATGAACCATAGGGTTCATGGGGTAGAGGGTTAGGGTTCGTAAGAACCCAGTTAGGGTTCATCTTGGGGTTAAGGGTTTTTGGGTTTGATTGAAGTTTGAAACTAAGGTTCTTCCCAAGAGCCCTGGGGTTATTAGGGTTCCTTGCGAACCCTGAAGAATAGATGAATGTTTTTGGGTTTCAAGGGCTAGGGTTTTTCAGGTTGTTAGGGTTCATGATGAACCCTAGGGTTCATATGAGAACCCGGGTTAAAAGGGGGGTCGCTGGTTTTTTTTTATGAATGTTTGAAGTTTCCGGTTGAACTTCAACCAGAAACTGGGATAGGGCGGTGGTGTCAGGGCAGTCGGAGGCCACGCCCGGTGGGGAAAGGGTGGACGGAGAAGAAGGTTTTAGAGAGAAGTAGAGAGAGGCGAGAGAGAAGAGAAAAGAGAGGGATGGAGAGAGAAAATGAAATAAGAAATGGGGGGAAGTCTGAGAAGAAGAGGGTTATATGCTCCCTCAGGGCGTATCTGGATGAGGGACGCGTGGCCCCTTGTTGGCCACGCGATCAGCTTACTTTGACTCGTTCAAGAGAGTATGGCTTATGGTGCACCTGACGTAGACTTGTGATCATAACCACACGATCATGCTATTCAGACTTAGTATGTTAATCTGACGATTAACATAAGATCCTAGCTAATTCCGTTAGATTAATCTAACGAGTCTGAGAATGTCAATTTGTTGACTAAAATTCCATCTGGAGAGTGGACTCCGAAGCTGATGGGCCTTGCGCCTAGTTGCTATCCACACCTTTTTTGGGAAGCCCAGTTGCTTACCCAATACATATTACACCCCCTGGGGTTTTCTTTTGTTTTTTTTATTAATTGATTAAAATAATTACTTATTTTAATTAGTTAGTTAGGGATTAAGGGATTTAATTAGAATTGTAATTAGGGTTTAGGATTATAATTTGGAAATTTAATTTTAAAGATTAAAAAAGTTGTATTTTTATGTTTCTTGGGTTTATTTAATTTTTTAAATTTAAATAATTACTTAATTCCTTTGATTAAATAAATTTGATTTATTTCAATTTGGAAAAATATTTTTTTTGATAAATGGGATTTATGGAAATTCTGAACTTTTGGGAAAAAAATATATATATTTTTTTTTATATTTTGAATTAATATTACTTATGGATATTTGTAAATTTGGTTTTGATGGGATCTAGAAAAATTAAATTTTAATTTAATTTTAGGGATTCAATATGGATTTTTTTTGGGATATATTTAAATTGAAAAAATGTTGTCTTTGGGATTTAAATTATTTTTGGGATTTAAAACATTATTTTTTGGGATTTAACTTATTTATGGGATTGATTTTTTTTTTAGCATGGGGTTTTATTTTAGGGTTTTTATAATATTTTTTGGGGTATCATAAAAATGTTTTTGGGGTTTTATTTAAGGGGAACTAATGGGGTTTTATATAAGGAATTAAGTCTTTTAAATAACGATTTAAGTGGTTTTTAAATTAGGGTTTAAGAATCTGGTTAAGGGGTAGTAAGGGATTAGGATTAGGGTTTAGGGGGTAGACACTACGCCAAAATTACTCTTTGGCAGCACTACATAGGCAGCGCTTTATTACAAAAGCGCTGCTATAAGTTAAAAAATTTAGAAAACACGGAAACTGTTCACTTAGAAAAATAAAATCGCGTCTAAATATAAGACCTTAGACAGCGCTTTTGAGGAAAGCGCTTTCTAAAGTCTTATAAATTAAAAAAAAAATTAAAGGAAAATATTAGACAGCGCTTTCCTTAAAAGCGCTGTCTAAGGTCTTATAAATTAAAAAAAATATATAAGACCTGAGACAGCGCTTTTGAGGAAAGCGCTTTCTAAGGTCTTATAAATTAAAAAAATAATTAAAGTAAAATATTATACAGCGCTTTACTCAAAAGCGCTGTCTAAGGTCTTATAAATTAAAAAAAATAAAATCAAAAGCGCTGTCTAAGATCTTTTTAATTAAAATAAAAATTGAAACGGTATCAGTATTAATACTGATACCGTTTCAATTTTCATTTCATTCTTTCCCTCTTTCCCTCTCTTTCTGCGAACAAGAACGAACCAACTGAAACCACCGCCGTCGTCGTCCGTCCTTTCACCGCCGTCGTCCGTCCGGCCGTCGTCCTTCCTTCATTGTCCTCCACCATCCTCCACCGTACTCCACCGTGCTCCACTGTTCCGGTAAGAGTTTTTCTTTTTATGTTAGAAGTGAGTTTCATATTTTTCTGTTAGGTTTTGTTCTTGTTACCATATTTTTGGAGTTCTTTAGATATAATGATGTTCTATTAGGTTTTGTTCTGTTAGGTTTTGGAGTTCTTTTGATAGAATGATGTTCTTTTGATAGAATATGAGTAGTTTAGATTAGTGTTATTGTAGTTTAGGTTAGTTTAGGTTAGTGTTAATGTTGCTCTACATTGTTATTGCTATATAATGTGTTAGTTTAGTTTAGGTTAGTTTAGGTTAGTGTTAGTGTTAGTGTTAATATTGCTCATTATTTTAATATTGTAAATCCTTGAGGTTGTTGTTCTAAAGAAATATATTGTAAATCCTTAAGTCATAACTTTCCTCCTTTTGGTTTTGATTTCTATTAATTACTAATGGAAATTAATAATTGTTATTGCTATATAATGTGTTAGTTTAGTTTAGGTTAGTTTAGGTTAGTGTTAGTGTTAGTGTTAATATTGCTCATTCAATGTTATATATTATATCATATTATATTTGATATCCTTGATTTCCTTGATTTCTTTATCCTTGATTTCTTTATTATATTTGTTATATATTATGTCATATTATATTTGTTATATAATATATTTGATATCCTTGATTTCTTTATTACAGGTTAGATGGCTACTAACGATGATCACCCACATGATGATGATCACCCACATGATGATGATTACCCACATGATGATGATCCTATTCAGGATGAAAGTAAAAAATCTATGGAAGAAGAGATTAAAAGAGGAATAACCGTTATGAAGAAAGTGATCCGTGCTAGAGATCAAGGCATTATTTTAGATGTGCATTGGAGCCCTTCAGGCACTCTTGTTGAGCCTAACAGACATACCTTGACAAGTTTCATTGGTGCACTTGTAAGGAATGCGATTCCTATTACTTGTGATGATTGGAGAAACAAACAGTTGAAGGAAGTCAAAGAAAAAATTTGGAATGAGATAAAGGTACCATAATTATGTCTTTAATTATGCCAACTAATCATGTATTTTAAATTATTTGTACTAACCAATGTGTATGGTTTTTTTAGAGGTGCTTCAACGTTGAGGAAGAAAGAAAAGCTTATTTGATGAGATTGGCAGGGAAGCTCCTAAGAGGGTTTAGGACATATTTAAACCGCACCTTTCTTAAGGATGCTGAAGGTAACTTTGTTGATGCAGAGTATCCATCTAAATATGCAAGTTTGATTTCACCACAAGAATGGGTAACGTTTAAAGCCAAACGACAAACCCCGACATTTAAGAGTTTAAGTGCAATTAATCGGGAAAGAGCATCAGCTCCCCAGTATCGATACAGGAAAGGACGTGTTGGATATGGACGTTTGGAGCAATCTTTGGTAAGTATCAATAAATTGCAATGATATAATAATTGTTCATCATGAGTTATATTTGATCATATTATTTGGCTTTATATGTAGTTACAAAAGGCGAATAGCTCTGAAACATCTCTTCCTGCACATGTCTTGTGGAAGGAAGCCCGTGTGGGCAAGTCTGGAGTTGTTGCAGAAGAGGTTCTACAAGTATTTAAGAAATGTGTAAGTATAACAATATTTCTTTAATTAAATCAAAACTTTATTAACAAATATTTGACAAATATTCGATATTCATCTGATTTTCAGGAGGCGTTATCTCAGTCTGTATCTCTAGATGATTCCAGGAGCATACTTAGTCGGGCATTAGATGTCCCTGAGTATTCTGGTCGGGTGAGGGGTAAGGGATTTGGGATCACTCCGACCACCTTGAATATTAAAAAAGGAAAGGCTCCTAGTAATACAGAACTTCAAGCTAAATTGGAAGCACTGGAAGCTGAAGTTCGGGAATTAAGAAAGGAGAAAGAAAGGGATAACGCTTCAGGTTTTAGAGATGGATCGGAGAAAGATAGTATCAACTGCAGCTTTCGACCGAATATTCCAGAGGTAATTATATATATTTTTATGAAATTAAATTAGTAGCTTAAATTATTTAAATGACATATATACACATTAACAATGTCATATTTATTTTTGGTTTTAGGGCGTTTCCCATTGTCAGCTCTTCTTATCTTCACCAACTTATCGGAAGGTTGGCAAGGGAAAAGTGTATAACACTTTGGTAGAATTACTTCACAATAACCCACTCCCTACTGGATGCATGAAAGTATCGGTTGATATTGCTATAGAGGCGGGTGCATTATTACCCTATCCTGACGATGTTTCGGATGCAACATTGGTGGGAGATGCTATAGGGTCGTATGTTGCATGGGCGTCAAACCTCATACTCGTAGGATATGAGGTATGCTTAAAACCGTTATGAACCTTTGTTAACCTTAATGTGTAGATTCAAAGATTTTACGAGCATTTTATTTTCATCTTTTACATGGTAATGTTATTTAGACTCCAACAAGATCCAAAACAAAGGATAAGGGGATTCCGGAGCATACCGAGTCCGTTGTCTCAAAAAAAGAGGTACATCACAATTATATGATATTTATGCATGGAAAATGTTAAATTGGATATCTTATACTTCATCTAACAAATTATATGATATATAGCTGCCTGGTAAAGAGATTAGCAACGTTTCAACACAGAAAAATGTTGGTGCTAAGAAGAACAGGGCTAGAAAACAACCTATCTCCAAGTTTAGGTCGTGCCTTCAGACGTTTCTACAATTGACAGATATTCCGACCGGAGGTGTTCGTCTTATACATATGGAGAAAGGTATATATGGCTTTGAACATGAACAAAATATTGGTAATGAAGACTTCGAGCAAGTTTTCAATCATGACGAATTGGGCGTCAGTGTTGTCAATACATACGTGAGGTATATATCCGATCTACTTTGGTATATTAATTGAACAACTTATTTACTTTATGTTTCAAATGAATAGTCTAATGTTAATGATGTTTTTATTTAAGGTTTCTGTATGACAAAGTTATGCGCCCACGTGGATTGCAGCAAAGATTTGCATTCTTATGCCCCGTGTCTGTCAACTTATCCTTAATAATAAATAAACCAGATGAGGTCCTGGCATATGTACACGACGTCTTTATGGACAACCAAGAAACGGAAAAGTTGTTCCTTTTACCGTTTAATACTGGGTTAGATTTTCATTCTAAATTCATCTATTATAGTTTTTTTGTATTTTGACGTCGTGTAGAAAGTTTCCATCTAACACTTGTTTAATCTTACAGTGGACATTGGTTGTTGGTCGCAATTAATCCTAGCAGAGAAGTGGTGTATTATCTGGATTCGTTAGGAAATGATTGGACAACTTACCCGGATATGAAGAAATGTATTGACACGTAAGTGAGATTGTTCTAAATATGAATGTGTATATTTATTTGTTTGTTTATTTATTTATGTGAATTGTTCTAAATATTCATTTATATTTTATTAGCGTTATACAAGCTTTCCGAGCACTACGAGATGGCCAAGTACCAAAGAGGAGAGTCAACCCCATTACACGGAATAGAGTGAAGGTATATTAATTATCACATGTTTTATTATATATTAGTGATGCTACTTGATAAAACTTAGGATTTATCCATATTTTCTTTTCATTTGTAGTGTCCTCGGCAACGTAATGAAATAGATTGCGGATATTTCATGTTGAGGTTTATGAGAGACACTCTTATTTTGGATCGAATAGAGATTCCATCCGATGTATGTATTTATAACTTATGAGTTATTTTAATATTTAACACATATCTCTCATATAATGAAATAGTTAAAACTAAATCAAACTATGTTATATTATTATGTAGTACTTTGAAGAATGCAAGTGTGCTCATTACTCAATTTCTCAATTGGATGAAATTAAAGAGGATTGGTGTCAATACATTATGGAGCTCGGAGTTTTATCAGGTATAATATTGTACTCTTACTTTAATTGATGAGAATTTAAATATGTGTAACTTTCTAACTATAGACATTGTTGATGTATTCTTTTAATTGAATTACAATCTTTGTGTTCTTTCAGGACCTATGTAGATTTGAAGCAATGCTTTGGTTGAATGCAAAAGTACTAGTATAAGTAATATGTACATTTGTCTATATATATATATATATATATATATATATATTGGTTTGAATTGCCAATTGTTTTGGATATATAATTTTGGTGTAAATTGGTACATTTAAATAGGCCAAATTGGATTGATTTGAATCTCCAAATTGTGGTATTTTTCTGGAAAAAAAATGGTTGAAAAACAGGTCAAATTCTGGTTGAAAAACCTGGTAAAAATTGTGGTTTAAAAAAATTTATATAAAAATTTTCGTATACCTTAGACAGCGCTTTACACTAAAAGCGCTGTCTAAGGTGGGGCTTAGAAAGCACTTTCACCAAAAGCGCTGTCTAAGGTATGCCTAAAAAAGTTCAAAAAGGTGGGGCTTAGAAAGCGCTTTCACCAAAAGCGCTGTCTAAGGTATACCTAAAAAGTTCAAAAAGGTGGGTCTTAGACAGCGCTTTTTGTGAAAATATACCCCCCTTTAGACAGCGCTTTTGGTATTACCCAAAGCGCTGTCTAAACCTTTAGCAGCGCAGGTTTAGACAGCGCTTAAAAGCGCTGTCTAAGGCCAAAAAAAGCGCTGTCTAAGGTCTTGTTTGGCGTAGTGAGAGGGAGTTGAACTACGATGCTTTGATCTTTCAAATCGATGGTACGTAGGCATAGGGTTTGTAAAACCCTAGCGAGTAAAATTAGGATTAAATTAGGGTTTTGGATTTAGTTATATTTTTGACTTAAAAAAAACAAACAAATATGCCCTAGAAACTTAGAAAGAATCCTATTGGATACAATAGAAGTGAGGGGTGCCTAACACCTTCCTCCCACTTAACCGACTTCCGAACTTTGTTTCTCTACCTTGGGATTTAGGTTTATCACTATTTTTCCTAAAAATGTGATGGCGACTCTTAGATTTTAAGTCGGCCGCGACAGCTGGCGACTCTGCTGGGGACGTTAGAAAGTCAATCCTATTTTTAGGATTCTAGGGTTTGTTTGTGATTTTTATTTATTTTATTTTTATTTTTGTTTATCTTTATTTTTATTATTTTATTTTGTTTATATTATTTTATTTTTTATTTTGATATTTATTGGATATTATTATTTTATTATTATCATTTTTTTATCATGCATGGATTGGGTAATTTAATTGTGTGAAGCTAAAACCCAGGCTTGGAGTAAAACCCTAGAATTAGGATGTAGAACGGAAGTGTTTTTGATGAGGTTTCCATCTCATCAATGCATGGAGGCTACACTCGGAATAGATCCCCCAAAGGTATCTTCACGGAAGGGTTTGCCCCTAACGTAGATGATAATTTGGAAGTTGATCCGTGACTCCGGGAGCCTAGATACCCTACCGTTTTATGATAACCTTGTGTATTCAACCCCAAAGGGTTGTTACCGGGTTCTTGCCTAGATTGGACTTATCCTAAAGGATTACCGCAGGAAGGCTTGCTCATTCTCATGGTAATACAAGGGTATAGTCCTAAACTCTATGGCTTATCAAAACCGTATATCCTACATGTGAGGGGATTGGGTAGAAGACATCTAGAACTAACCTAAATTAGGGACCCACCCAAGCTAGGTCATACTTGCAGGTTACCCTACCAAAAACTAAAAAAAAAAATATTATCATCATCATTAAATCATTCTTCATGAAATTCTTTGCATGTCTTTTACAAGGGATCTTAAAATATTTGTTTGCAGAGAAAGCAAAGTCAAGGAAAATGGCAACCACCAAAAAGAAAACCATTGCAGTCAAGGTATGGACATCTGACATTGGAGGATTGAAGGACTATGCTTCAAAAGTACCCAAAGAAAGAAGGAAAGCCATAATTCATAAGTATGGGGAGATTCTGGATCTTACTACCACTCCATTTATAGAGGAAGGACTAACAGCCTTAGCTCAATACTATAATCCCGAACTAAGGTGCTTTCAATTTCAAGACTTTCAAATGGCTCCCACACTTGAGGAATTTCATAGGATTCTGGGTTCTTCCAAAAAAGACAAGGTTCCATTCAAGACTATAGGGTATTGTCCTCCATAAAGGAAGTTGTTGACCGTCTCCACATACCTGAGGAAGAATTGAGAAATAATGTGAAAGTACAAGAAGGTTTCCATGGTTTCTTGAAGGGTTTTTGGGAGAAAAAAGCTAAGGAGTATGCTAGTTTCAAGGATTGGGAAGCAATGGATAAAATCATGGTACTCCTTATTTTTGGGTTAATATTATTCTCGAGTGTAAGAATTTTGTGGATATTGTATCAATCAACATGTTCTTGACCGTGTCTATCAGAAAAGAAGATCTTGTACCGGCTCTCTTAGCCGATGTTTTCTTCACAATTCATCAGGTATATGAAAAGAAGAAAGGGGTAATGTTATGTTGTGCTCCTATATTATACAAATGGATGTGCTCTCACCTAGTGAAGGATGCGAAGGACTTAAAGCAAATGAAAAAATATGATTGGTCCCAATATTTGGCTTCCCGCAAAGATACTGATATCATATGGTTTCCTCAAATTCTGAATCGTGAAGATGTAATCTTAAGTTGTGGTGACTTTCCTAATGTACCACTAATAGGGTCAAGGGGATGCATAAATTACAATTCGGTGCTAGTAATGAGACAATTGGGGCATCCTTTAGCCTATAAACCAGATGATAGCTTGTTTGAAGGGTTTGTCTTACAAAACGTGAACGCGGATCATACTTTTGTCGTTAGAATCATCGAAGCTTGGAAACAACGTATCAAAGGAAAAGGTAGCTTCAAAAGACCAAGAGAAGATTCAGTGATGTCATACAAACAATGGATGAAGGAGAGGGTGAACATAGTAAAACTACCTTTCATAATGGGACGTTCAGTTGAACCAATGGCTCCTCCCCCAACCATGATTTCCATAGAAGAGCAAGAGAAACTCAAGATGACCGTTCTACAATTGCAAAAAGAAAAAGCGGAATGGGAAGCTAAGTTCTATAAAACTATGAGTGAGAAAAATCAACTTGGTCTAAGCCTCCGTGAAATGCAAGAAAAATTAAGGGTTAGTGAAGGGATAGCCAAGATGGAAGAAGAAAAGAAGGAGCGAGCTCATGCGGATCTTGACGCAGTAAGCTCATGCCTTAAGGATCATAAATTGGAATTGGATAAAGCTTGGCGCCAAAGGAAAGAATGGAGGGATATTTGGATGAGTTCTACTCAAAGGGAGACAAGGGAAGAATCTGAGAACCGCATTCGAGCATTGGAGATCGAAGTTTAAAGTTTAGCTAATGCACTCCGAATAGCTAAAGGTCAAGCTTTTGACACCATCGTGTTAAAGATAGATGCACAAAGAGAAGCAGAGGAACTTGAAAGGAATATGAGACTTCTCCGTGGGGCGTATGATGAATTGGAAGCTTGGAGTACTTATGCGGAGACATACATCCAACAATTGGAGGGCACTACTAATAAGAATAGGGAAACCCTAAGGTGGCTCGCTAGGGAAGAACGATACTTCAGGGAATGATACTTGAAGTTGGTCATATTGTCCAACGACCTCATCCATGAGATATCCCAAAGTCTAAAGGAAGCGGAAGAAATGGCGATCATCTTCAAACCAAAGGAAGAAATCATGGATTTTATCAAGTTATGTCGATATATGGTGGAGGAATTTAGGAAGAGGATTAAAAAGCGCTCCTGAAGTTGCAATGGGTTTTTTGTTTTAGTTTGCTTTTATTTACTTTCTATGTATGAATAAAGGGTTGCGACCCTAATTTAATTTCTTAATATGTAACAAATAGGGCTTTTTACCCTCGTACTTTCTATTTTGTAAGTTTAATAAAATATTTTGATTTTCTATTATTCTTGACTTGGCTTTATAACTAATGAATGTTTTAAGATCCCGACGAAAAAAAATACTTGTCTTCGCATATTCATACATACATTAGCATGCATACAACATACATCATAAGAACATTTTTTTAAAGGGTTAAAACAAAAAAAATCATTTCTTCAAAATATCTTGTCTCAAAATCATCAAGTTTGACAACCTGACTTCCCGACCTCGCACTCGAGCATTCCAAAAGCAAGCGATGGATCAATTAGAGCAGAATCAAGCGGCTCTTAGGGGAGATGTGGATGTTGTCAAGGAAAATGTGAGCGACATGAAAGAAAAAAATCGATCAACTAACCCTCGCTATCCACAACTTGTTAGCTAGGGACACTGAGGCTAGCCAACGGAAAAATAACCCTACTCCAACTCCTCCCCCTGAGGATGGTAACCCACTACTAGGATTCGTTCATGACTTGGAAGACGAAGAAGCTCAGGCGGGCAAGCAAAAGACTAATAACCCATCTCCTGAAGGAGTGATCCCACCACCTGTTCACAGTGGGGCACCTAGACCTCCATACACCTATGTTTCTCAGGCTAACTATGAAGATTGGAACCTCCAATATGAGGGAGAGAATTCAAAACCGAGTATGCGCAAAGGGGTTACTAACATGGAGGGAAATAGGGCTAACGACAAGTACAAGGGAATTGATGAAAGACTGAAGGTTGTTGAGGGAACTAATGCCTTTGGGATTGATACTTGGGACATTTGCTTAGTACCCGATGTGGTCATACCTCCAAAGTTTAAATTATTAGAGTTTGTAAAATACAAGGGAGTAAGTTGTCCTAAGAATCATATAAGGATGTTTATCAGGAGGATGGTTGCCCATGTTGTCGATAAGAAACTTATGATGCATATCTTTCAAGACAGTCTAAGCGGGGCATCTTTAGACTGGTATATGCAATTGGAGAGAACTCATATTAATACTTGGGAAGACCTTGTTAATGCATTCGTGAAACAATACAAATATAATGTGGATATGGCACCTAATCGTTTACAGTTGCAAACATATCTCAAAAGGGGAACAAATCGTTCAAGGAATATGCCCAGAGATGGAGGGAATTAGCTTCTCGTGTGCAACCTCCGTTATGGGAAAGTGAATGGGTAGACATGTTTATGAGTACCCTATTGGCACCCTACTATAAGAAGATGATAGGATCAGTGTCAACTGGATTCGTTGACTTGGTTCTTATTGGAGAGAGAATTGAAAATGGGTTGAAGAGCGGGAAAATTGGGAAGGTACCCTCTAACCAACACAATAACAAGAGGTATTCTGGTAATAACTCCAAGAAGGGAGATGTCAATGTTGTGGCACCTATGTCTTACAATCCGTATGTAGCAACGGTGGCTCCTAATCAATACTCACCTCAAGCACCTCCTGTTTTTCAACAACAACAACCAAGAGGAGCGCCGCGACAAAATCAGAAACAGAACAGGTATCCGAGAAGGGAGCAAAAGAGGCCATGGAAAGATTTCGATCCTCTTCCTTCAACATACACTGAGATCCTACCATTTCTAATTCAAAAAGGAGTTGTGGAGATCAAACCACTACCACCTCCAACCGGGATTCTCCCTCGAGCATATAATCCCAATGTAAGATGTGACTACCATGCTGGATCACCGGTGCATACCACGGAAAATTGCTTGGCTCTCAAGTTTAAAGTACAAGAGCTGCTGGATCAGAAGGTCATCAACTTCACTCCCGAAGGACCAAATGTGGAGAATAATCCGTTACCGGGGCACGCTGGGGCAAATGTCAATATGATTGAAGGGATTGAAGAGAATGTCTTGTTCAAAAGGGTGGATCAAATAAAGACTCCTATGAAGAAGATAAGGGAAGCACTTATTGGGTACGAAACATTTGAAAAACTGCACGCCAATTGCATAGATTGCATAGTCAACCCGGACAAATGTAAGAAAATGAGGAACATTCTCCAACAGCTAATGGATCAAGGGGTAGTACAAATCAGATATTCAAGGAGGATGGATGAGGTGGCGGCCATAGAACCTTTTGAGATTCCATATCGAAGAAGGGAGGCGCAAACACCAATTCAGATCCCATATCAAAGAAGGGAGACACAAGCACCAATTTATATCCCATACTAAAGAAGGGAGGCACAGGCACCAATCCAGATCCCATACAAAGAAGGGAAGCACAAGCGCCAATCCAGATTCCTTTCTCAAAGCCCGTACAGGCGCCCATTCAGATACCAGTGGGGAAAATTGCGCAAGAGTCGATCTCGATGCCTCACAATGCGAAAGTTGTACCTTGGAATTATGGTAATGTTACTCTTGGAGAGGGGAAGTCTACAACAACGCCCGTAGTTACTAACATAGCCGGCATTGGAGGCATGACTCGTAGCGGAAGAATATACACACCTGAGCCATCTAAGAAGAATGTACCGGAGGGATCAAAAGGAAAAGAAACTACGAAAGTGGGTGAAGGATCTTCAAAGAAGAATGTGTCTCAAGAAGATGCTAAGGAATTTCTAATACTTATACGGAAAAGTGACTATAGGGTGTTTGATCAGCTCAGTCAAACATCCTCGAAGATCTCTATGTTGTCTTTGTTGTTATGTTCAAATGCTCACCGAGAGGCTCTACTCAAAGTCTTGAACGAAGCTCATGTTACTAAGGATATAACTGTGGATCAATTCGACGGGGTTGTCGCTAATATTGTCACTAGTACTTATTTGGGTTTTAGTAGTGACGAATTACCTTCTAAAGGGCAAGCGCACAACAAAGCCTTGCACATATCAGTCAAATGTCAAGACATTATTCTCTCAAGAGTGTTAGTAGACACGGGTTCAACTCTAAATGTCATGCCTAAGGACACACTCATGAAACTAACTTCTGTGAGGACTTTTATAAAAGCTAGCACTTTAGTCGTTAAGGCTTTCGACGACTCTAAAAGGATGGTAATTGGAGAAGTTGACATACCTATCATGGTGGGACCACATACCTTTATGATGACCTTATAAGTTGTGGACATTAATCCTTCCTACAGTTGTCTTCTAGGACGACCTTGGATTCATGTTGCGGGCGCAGTAACTTCTACACTTCATCAAAAACTGAAGTTCATATTCGGGGATAAACTAATCATTGTAGATGGGGAGGAAGACATGTACTTCAGTCATCTATCATCTTTCAGATATATAGAGGTGGATGGGGAGACTTTTGAAATACCATTTCAAGCTTTGGAAATTGCGATGGTTGATCGAAGACAAGTCAATCAACAAAAAGGAGGCTCAAAGAAAATCGTGGATCTAATAGAGAATGGGGATACAAGGAGATGGGGTAAACTTCCAGAGATTCCTGAGAAGAAGGACCGGTTCGGGCTAGGTTACAAACCGGCTAATAAAGGAGTTCCAAGGGGTTACAAGCAAGGGAAGTTTCCTCCTATCAACGAAACTTTCCATAGTGTTGGGTTCGGAAGTCAAGATCAAGTGGCTGCGATCGAAGAGGATGGGAAAGGGATACTAAACTTGGTGTGCCATTGCTCACCAGATACAGTCCTCAACAATTGGAAGGCTATTGAGATTCCTGAGACGATTTCTAGTTCAAAGTAATTTCCTTTTTATAATAATAATAATAAGTTCCTTGCTATGCCCAAGGCAAGTTGAACAAAGCTTTGTAGGGCCACCCTTTGTTTCTTTGAATTATTTATCAATATAATTGCATTTTATTTTCGATTAAGATCCTGTTTCCTTCATTTGCGTTTCTTTCAAAAAATGGCAAGACTTTTTCTTTCAATATTTTCACTTTTAAAAATAGTTCACACAAAAGAAATAATAATAAAAAATCTTTCTGCATGCAGATCTAAAAATGAACCTATTGAACATAACACCAACATAATCCCGATTGACTTCGAATTACCGATTTACCAAGCAGAAGAGGGTGATGAGGACGATTCTGATCTTCTAGAAGAATTATCCAGACTGTTAAGGCAAGAGGACAAGGAAATACAACCTCACCAGGAACCAGTGGATGTGATCAATTTGGGGATTGAAGAAGAAAAGAAAGAGGTCAAAATCGGCACTTCTTTAAACAGGGATATAAAGGAAGAGCTGGTCAAGCTTTTGTGGGAGTATACTGATGTGTTTGCTTGGTCATACCAAGACATGCCCGGGCTTGATACCAACATCGTTGAACACAAGCTGCCACTTAGGCCAGAATGTCCTCCGGTTAAGCAGAAATTGAGGAGGACCAGACCCGACTTGATCCTCAAAATCAGGGAAGAAGTTAAGAAGCAACTCAACGCGGGATTCTTAGCTGTTGTGAAGTATCCATAATGGGTAGCCAATATCGTGTCAGTACCAAAGAAGGATGGGAAAGTAAGGATGTGTGTAGACTACCGAGACCTCAATAGAGCAAGTCCTAAAGACGTTTCCACTACCTCACATTGACGTATTAGTGGACAACACCGCTCAGTTCTCGGTCTTTTCATTTATGGATGGATTCTCCGGGTATAATTAAATCAAGATGTCTCCTTCCAATATGGAGAAGAGTACATTTATCACTCCATGGGGTACTTTCTGCTACAAGGTGATGCCATTTGGGTTGAAGAATATTGGAGTGACTTATCAAAGGGATATGGTGACTCTATTCCATGATATGATGCACAAGGAAATAGAAGTTTATGTGGATGATATGATTGCTAAGTCACAAAATGAGGAGGATCATCTAGTAAATTTACAAAAATTGTTTGAGCGTCTAAGGAAGTTCAAACTACGACTAAATCTAGCGAAGTGTACTTTTGGCGTCAGATCTGGAAAATTGTTGGGGTTCATAGTCAGTCAAAGGGTGATAGAGGTTGATCCAGATAAAGTAAAGGCCATCTAAGAAATGCCAGCTCCAAAAACGGAAAAAGAAGTTCATGGATTTCTAGTCAGATTAAATTACATTGCAAGGTTCATCTCACATCTTACTGCTACTTGTGAGCCGATCTTTAAGCTAATCAGAAAAGATCAAACCATAAAGTGGAATGAAGACTATCAAAAGGCCTTCGATCGGATTAAGGAATATTTACAAGAGCCACCTATCTTGGTACCACCAGTTCCAGGGAGACCACTTATAATGTACTTAACGATGCTCGACAACTCTATGGGATGTGTGTTGGGGCAACATGATGAGATGGGGAGAAAAGAACATGCAATCTACTATTTAAGCAAGAAGTTCACCGATTGCGAATCAAGATACTCACTTTTGGAGAAAACATGTCGTGCACTTGTATGGGCCGCCCGACGATTAAGACAATACATGGTGTGCCATGCTACTTTGTTAATATCAAGAATAGATCCGATCAAGTACATATTCGAGAAACCAGTAGTAACAGGGAGGATAGCAAGATAGCAAATGCTATTAACTGAGTACGACATCCAATATGTTACTCAAAAGGCTATTAAAGGGAGTATATTAGCAGATCACCTGGCGCATCAACCAGTTGATGACTATCAACCCATGCAATTTGACTTTCCAGATCTTATCCCGAATATGGTCTCGATACTGTTGTAGCTTATCCTTATGTGTTCCCCATTCTCCCTTGATTTGATTGATGACATGGGCTGAGTCCCCATATACTTCTAAGATCTTGATTTTCATATTGATTGCTTCGTCAATTCCCAGGATGCATGCCTCATATTCCGCCATATTGTTGGTGCAAGGGAAGCAAAGCCTGGCTGTAAAGGGAATATGGAACCCTGTTGGAGAAGTTATAACAGCCCCTATTCCATGTCCTTCCACATTTGAGGCCCCGTCAAATATAAGTTTCCATCGAGTCCCAGGTTCCGGTCCCTCATAAGTTTCCGGAGTCAGGTCATCGTTATGACTATGGAAGAC
Organism: Lathyrus tuberosus; assembly: GCA_022829125.1. Lineage (NCBI taxonomy): Eukaryota > Viridiplantae > Streptophyta > Magnoliopsida > Fabales > Fabaceae > Lathyrus > Lathyrus tuberosus. The sequence continues at coordinate 4,953,170 of JALAZF010000346.1, forward strand.
GATCTGACTCCGGAGACTTATGAGGGACTGGAGCCTGGGTCTCGATGGAAACTTATATTTGATGGGGCCTCAAATGTGGAAGGACATGGAATAGGGGTTGTTATAACTTCTCCAACAGGGTTCCATATTCCCTTTACAGCCAGGCTTTGCTTCCCTTGCACCAATAACATGGCGGAATATGAGGCATGCATCCTGGGAATTGACGAAGCAATCAATCTGAAAATCAAGATCTTGGAAGTATATGGGGACTCAGCCCATGTCATCAATCAAATCAAGGGAGAATGGGGAACACATAAGGATAAGCTACAACGGTATCGAGACCATATTCGGGATAAGATCACCTACTTTGATGAGATCACATTTCAATACATTCCTCGGGAAGAGAATCAACTAGCAGACGCCCTGGCAACCTTGGCCTCCATGTTCAAAGTCAAATAGTATAATGAAGCATCGGCTATAGTGATTCATCGATTGGATGAACCCTCATATGGTGCAATAGTCGAAGCAGAAGCGGATAATAAACCTTGGTTCCACGACATCAAGCAATTTCTCTTGAAGCAAGAGTATCCTGCAAACGCGTCAAACGAGGATAAGAAGACTCTTAGAAGATTGGCGGCCCAATTCTTACTCAATGGGGATGTACTTTATAAAAGGAATCTTGATATGGTGTTACTCAGGTGTCTAGACGGATATGAAGCTAATATGCTTATCAAGGAGATACACGAGGGATCGTTTGGCACGCATGCCAATGGACATACAATGGCTAAGAAAATTCTCAGGGCAGGGTATTACTGGTTGACCATGGAATCAGACTGTTTCAAATATGTCAAGACATGCCATAAGTGCCAGATCTACGCAAACAAAGTCCATGTGCCACCAACTCACTTGAACGTCATAACTGCTCTGTGGCCTTTTTCTATGTGGGGGATAGATATCATTAGGATGATTGAACCAAAAGCATCTAATAGACATCATTTCATTTTAGTTGCCATCGACTACTTCACCAAATGGGTGGAAACGACCTCCTATAAAAATGTGACAAGGCAAGTGATAGCCCGATTCATCAAAAAGGAAATAATCTGTCACTATGGGGTTCCTAAGAAGATTATCACGGATAATGGGCTTAATCTAAACAACAAGGTGATGGATGAATTATGCGAGAGTTTCAAGATCGAACATCATAACTCTTCACCCTATCGACCGAAGATGAACGACGCCGTAGAATCAGCAAATAAAAATATCAAGAAGATCATCCAGAAAATGGTAAAGACTTACAAGGATTGGCACGAGATGCTCCCGTTCGCACTACATGGTTATAGAACCTCAGTTCGCACATCAACTGGAGCTACACCTTTCTCGTTGGTATATGGCACAGAAGCAGTACTCCCGATCGAAGTGGAAATTCCGTCACTAAGGGTTATAATGGAAGAAAAACTGGATGAAGCAGAGTGGGTTCAAACCAGATATGACCAGCTGAACCTCATAGAAGAGAAACGCATGGCTGCCATATGTCACAGTCAACTATATCAAAGGAGAATCAAGAGGGCATTCGACAAGAAAGTTCGTCCACGCCTATTCGAAGAGGGAGACTTGGTATTAAGAAAAGTGATACCCATCCATAAGGATCCACGCGGAAAATGGACCCCAAACTACGAAGGGCCATATGTCGTGAAGAGTGCATTCTCTGGCGGAGCACTAATATTAACAACCATGGATGAAGCAGATTTACCACGACCGATGAATTCCGATTCAGTCAAAAAATACTATGCCTAGAAAAAGAGGATAAAAGCCCGCTAAGTCGAAAACCCTAAAGGGTGACTTAAGCAAAAATTAGGGAGTCCCGATGGATTGAAAACTCTAAAGAGCAATCCAGGCAAAAATTAGGGACTTATAAAAAAATACAACCCGATAAGCCAAAAACCCGAAAGGGCGGCTTATGCAAACAAGGGTATTTCATCCCGGTGGACTAAGACTCTAAAAGAGCGGTCCAGGCAAAAATTAGGGATATCCAAAAGGCACATGACTGAAAGCACTCAAGTCACCCTAACAGGAATTCAGAAGGGAGTGACCATTCCAGCCGTCATCTTCAGAAGCGAAGTATCGTGATCCTGAAGACTTATGGATTGTAACTGGTGTTTAATTTAATAGGGATATTAATAAATTTGCTTTATTGCCATTTTTACATCTTTCTAGATTTTGTGGTAATCTCTCTTTACGGGAATTACCTTCCTTATGTACTCTTGCCCACTTTCGGGCCTATTATCAATAAAGTTTGCATTTTCCAAATATTGTTCTTTGCTCCTTAATAACTTTCTGTTTGATTACAAATGTTAATTAATTGTGAATAAGGCATTGAAACATCGGGTTTTAAATTAAAAGCTTTTAAAGGAAAATGGATTTTACTTTGATTTCGAAATCGTTAAAGGGATTATACGTTTCCAAATAAAAAATGGGTTTATAAAAAAGCAGTCACAACGATGACCAACATGAAAGTTTCTCTAAAAACATTCTCAGGATTCAAGGATTGTTACAACTCGGGGATCAAAGATATCAGGAGTCACTACTAAGGAATTAAGGTTAAAGGAAGTCAGGATGTTACAAAATTTATAAACAAAGGGATATGCATAAAAGAGGCGTCAGCCCAAACAATGCATCATACATAAAAATGCATAGCACACGCATACATGCATTCATAAGCATGGCCATGCATACATGCACAGGGTTCAAAAATAAAATCAAGGGTTATAAAAGGTTGTCATTAACCAACTGGGTTTAATAGGGGTTCTACTTACAAGGTTTTATCAAAAGAAATGTCCAGGGGATCTTATTTGGCAGTTTTTTTTTTGGAATATTATCAAAGGGTCTTTATCTAAGGATGTTATTTAGGGGTTACACCGTATTCCATCAACGGAATCTGTTAAATAGATTTACCGAAGGGGTTTTATCAATGAATACAAGAAGAAAGTTCATCGGATTGTGTCTGAGGGGTTATATGGGGTTCTACCGGATGTCTATCCATGGGTTTATACAAAAGGGATTTATGGGGTTCTACAAAAAGGGGTTCTATCAGATGTTTCATCCAAGGGGTTGCATACGGGGTTTAATCGCGATTGAGGGGTTCTATTCAAGGGTTTGTATCCGGAGTGATCGAAGAATCACTAAAGTCCTATTCTATTCCAGTAACATGATTAGGGGATCATAGGAATCATAGGCAATGCTTACCCAGAAGGGTTGAAATGGATAAGAGGTTCTATCAGGGATTGATAAGGGGTTCTATAAGGGATTAATAAGGGGTTCCATCGGGGTGTATTTAGTCAAGAATTGACATTAAGGGGTTCCATCAAGATTCTTCAAACAATTCAGTCCGGAATTATCGTCTGGGGTTCTACCGGGGTTCTATCTAAATAAAGTCGGGTTTGCGGAAGTTTTATCCGAGTTCTATCATAAATAGGGATATGGGAGTAATCGGAGTACTAGGGTTTGGTCAACTCTGGAAGCATGGGGTTTATTTTCATCAAAATTAGGGGTCCTCTTATATTTAATCGTCTCCTCCTCAGAAGGAAGAAGGCTCGCCGACATCATCCGTCCGATTCGGAGCCGATTAAATAGGGGCAGCTGTCGTACCCTAAATTTTGACCCGAGTTTCCTTCTGTAAACTAAAAAGTCAAAGAGGGGCTCTTTTGACTTTTTAAACTCTTTTTATAACTTGTGGGGTTTTATATATTTATCAAGGGGGGTGGGATTAGTTTGTTTATTATTTTGGGGTTTTAGAAATAATATTACAATTTTTTAGTTATTTATAGAAAATTATTTAAAAAAAAATCTAATAATTACTTATTAGATTATTAAAATAAGAAAATATGTTTATAGGGTTTTATTCTATTTACTTATTAAATTTGAAAATAGGTTTTTTTTTATTATTATTAGGTTTTTAATATTTTATTTTGTTGATTTTTAGGGTTTTTAAGTTTTTAAGTAAAAAGGTTTATTAAGGAAAGTATTTATCCAAAAAATAATAATAGTTGGTATAATTTTTAATTTTTAATATTTGTTTTTTCTTTTGTAAAAAGGGGGAAATTGCATTTTGTTTTTATTTTTATAAAAGAATATATTTTATGGGGTGGGGGCGTATTTTCTATAATATATATGATTTGGTTATCATTATTAATATTAATATTATTAATACTTGATTTAATTATTATTATTATTTGGTTTTTATTTAAACAAAAGAGGGGTGGGGTGCATTTTTCTTAGAAAAATATATATAATCGTTTTAGTTTAAATAGAGGATTGTTAGGGTTTTTTATATATCTTACTATATCTTATTATTATTATTATTTTATATGATATGTTATTATTATTAATATTACTATTATTATTATTATTATTATTATTATTATTACTATTATTATTATTATTATTATTATTATTATGTTATTAAAATCATAAACATGATTGGTGCGCAGATGGTGAGGATAAATGGATCAAACTAAATCTGAAATTGAGTCAAAACTGAGACAAAATCAAATCTAAAATTTCATAAATTTTAAATCAAATCAAAGATTTACATAAAATATTACAAATCAGATCTAAAATGTTATACATAAAACAAATCAGAAATTATTACAATTTACAAAATCAAATCCTAACAGATTTGATCTAATTGATTCAAACCCTAAAAAGTTCTCTATAAAATCCAATCCTAAGAACAGAATTGGGGACGAATTTTAAAAAACCCTAAAGCATTCTAGATGCGGGGACCCCCAAAACCTTTCACTAAAGCTCTTGCATCCAAGAGAATTAGGGTTCAACATTAGAACCCTAATCCCTCTGAGCTTAACCTCCAGTACCTGCAAAGATCAGAGAAGAAAGGATTAAAGAAGGGAGGGAAAATCGAAAGCAAACAGAGAATTAGAAGAGGAGTAAGAAGGTTCGGAGCAGCTTAATTGGACACTGCAGGGGAGGTAAGGCGAAAAACTTAGCTTTTAGGTCTTGATATTAATCTGTTGTTGTTTGTTTGTGTTTTCGTGTTTGCGTATATGAATCTGGATATTTGTTTGTGTTTAGGGGTTTTCTGGGTTTAAATTAGGGTTAGGGTTCATAAGCCTAGGGTTCATGGGGTAGATGGTTAGGGTTCGTAAGAACCCACTTAGGGTTCATCCGGGGGTTAAGGGTTTCTGGGTTTGATTGAAGTTTGAAACTAGGGTTCTTCCCAAGAACCCTAGGGTTCTTAGGGTTCCTTGCGAACCCTGAAGAACATATTAATGTTTCTGGGTTTCAAGGGCTAGGGTTCTTCAGGTTGTTAGGGTTCATGATGAACCCTAGGGTTCATATGAGAACCCAGGTTAAAAGGGGGGTCGCTGGGTTTTTTTATTATGAATGTTTGAAGTTTTCGGTTGAACTTCAACCGAAAACTGGGATAGGGTGGTGGTACCAAGGCGGCCGGAGGCCACGCCCGGTGGGGAAAAGGTGGACGGAGAAGAAGGTTTTAGAGAGAAGTAGGGAGAGGCGAGAGAGAAGAGAAAAGAGAGGGATAGAGAGAGAAAATGAAATGAGAAATGGGGGGAAGTCTGAGAAGAAGAGGGTTATATGCTCCCTCAGGACGCATCTGGATGAGGGACGCGTGGTCCCTTGTTGGCCACGCGATCGACTTACTTTGACTCGTTCAAGAGAGTATGGCTTGTGGTGCACCTGACGTAGACTTGTGATCATAACCACATGATCATGCTATTCAGACTTGGTATGTTAATCTGACGTTTAACATAAGATCCTAGTTAATTCTGTTAGATTAATCTAACGAGTCTAAGAAGGTCAATTCGTTGACTAAAATTCCATCTGGAGAGTGGACTCCGAAGCTGATAGGCCTTGCGCCTAGTTGCTATCCGCACCTCTTTTGGGAAGCCCAGTTGATTACCCAATGCATATTACACCCTTGGGGTTTTCTTTTGTTTTTTTATTAATTGATTAAAATAATTGCTTATTTTAATTAGTTAATTAGGGATTAAGGGATTTAATTAGAATTGTAATTAGGGTTTAGGATTATAATTTGGAAATTTAATTTTAAAGATAAAAAAAAGTAGTATTTTTATGTTTCTTGGGTTTGTTTAATTTTTTTTATTTAAATAATTACTTAATAGCTTTGATTAAATAAATTTGATTTATTTCAATTTGGAAAAAAAAAATTTATAAATGGGATTTATGGTAATTCTGAACTTTTGGGAATTTTTTTTTTTTTTATATTTTGCGTTAATATTACTTATGGATATTTGTAAATTTGGTTTTGATGGGATTTAGAAAAATTAAATTTTAATTTAATTTTAGGGATTCAATATGGATTTTTTTTTGGATATATTTAAATTGAAAAAATGTTGTCTTTGGGATTTAAATTATTTTTGGGATTTAAAACATTATTTTTTGGGATTTAACTTATTTATGGGATTGATTTTTTTTTAGCATGGGGTTTTATTTTAGGGTTTTTATAATATTTTTTGGGATATCATAAAAATGTTTTTGGGGTTTTATTTAAGGGGTACTAATGGGGTTTTATAAAAGGAATTATGTCTTTTAAATAAAGATTTAAGTGGTTTTTAAATTAGGGTTTAAGAATCTGGTTAAGGGGTAGTAAGGGATTAGGATTAGGGTTTAGGGGGTTGAGGGAGTTGAACTACGATGCTCTGATCCTTCAAATCGAAGGTACGTAGGCATAGGGTTTGTAAAACTCTAGCGAGTAAAATTAGGATTAAATTAGGGTTTTGGATTTATTTATATTTTATGACTTAAAAAAAAACAAACAAATATACCCTAGAAAATTAGAAAGGATCCTATTGGATACAATAGAAGTGAGGGGTGCCTAACACCTTCCTCCCACTTAACCGACTTCCGAACTTAGTTTCTCTACCTTGGGATTTAGGTTTATCACTATTTTTCCTAAAAATGTGATGGCGACTCTTAGATTTTAAGCCGGCCGCGACACACTTAGAGCTCAATTTCTTCTTTTGTACGATAACAAGCTTTCACATTGAAACATGTTCATCTTAGAGCTAAACCTCCATCCATTCTTGTTTTTGTTCATAGATCAAGGCCTTATATGGAAGATCTTGCTGCAATTTGGAGGAATTTGCTTATTTGAAGTGGTAATACATCTCACACCATTGTTGAAGTTTCATCTTCATCATTCAAAATATAGATCATTGGTGCCTTGTGTTGCTTGATCCTTTGGATCGTATATTTGTTATTTGATTGCAGGATGGTTGTTGTATTTTACTTTAAAATTCGTGCAAATTCAGATCATGATCCTAAGGTGTTTGAAAAAAATATTGAAAGAGGATCATGCTGAATTCTGCACTGTTTTTTTCACTCTGCGCGCAGAGTTATCGGTTAACACACAGGTGTTAACCAGTTACTCGGTGTATTTTTGCCCTATTTTTTTGAAAATTTGAACAGAGTAACTGGTTAACACCCAGGCGTTAACCGGTTACTTCGAAACAGAAACTATTTTTTCACTTGTTTTTGGGACTGTTTTGGTTTTTGTTGCCTCTTCTTCCCATTTCTTCTTATTTTAACCTTGAGATACATTCTTAAGATGAATTTCTCTTTAATTTCAATGGACTTTGAGTGTGATTAAAGGACTTAAACATTCATTGGTTCAAATCTATCTATAAGTGAATTGTTGAATTCACCTTAGGTGCTTTGAATTAGTGATATGTTTTGACACTTAAATCCACTAGAAAAGGTGATTGAACTTAAAGATGAGAGGACCTTATAAATGTGTTTCAATTTGGTTTCCTCTTTTCTTTTCGCACGATATTTCTTTTTTATGACGATTTGTATCGCTCATCTCGCATGCATTAGTGCTTATATCATTTTGATCGGCGTCGCTGTTGGGTGACTTCTATATAAGTTACTTGGCGGGTGCTTAACATAGCCCTACATTTGTCCCTTTCGGTATCCCTCTAATTCAACACTTGTACTTTCATGGAACGGACCTTGATTGGTCGCGCCAACCCAATGTTGGTTGATTATTTGCATTAGTTCCATAACCGTTGTCGACTTGATGCATAGTTGCTTTGTGTATCACAATCTTCTTTCAAGTCTTCATCAAATTTGGACTAAGTGCATTGGTTAACCACTATAGTGCAATATATGAAGCGGAATCTTATTGCCTTCTCGGATTTTGGCACTTGTTGCCTTGTTACTCTTTGGTTGTGGATGATTAAGTTCACCATACTATTATTATGTATATATTATACTATTATACTATACTATATTTTGATTACTTCTTGCTCCCTTGACTCTTTATTTTTGTTGCTCTTTATTATGCTTTATGATTCATTATCATTATCATGTTTATGTTTCCGCTATTTTTACTTTGTCCACTTGGACCATATTGATATCGTGCTTGTGTTTTCTCTTTGTCCATTTAGACACAAAAACACTAATAAATATCAAAACCCTAAAAAATGTAACTCTCTTGGACTATTGGTCACTATCCCATGCATTAGAGGATCTCTTCATTTGGACTTATGGACCTAGTATTAGGATTGATCCCTTGGCTTGATCATTGAGGAGTTATTATCTTTGGCCTTTATTTGGCTCATGCATGCTCAAGAGAATGGAATTCTTTTATATGCTTTGAAGTGGCTCCATGTTGGTTAGACCTTCCTTTTCCCTAGCTTTTATTTTATGCACTAGGTTAGCCTCTTCATCTCCTCCACTTCTTCAATTTTCAAAATCTTCTCCCTTTTTCAAAGGATTCTTGTTTTCAAAACTATCACCTTTTCAATAATTCAAACCTTGACTTTTGTCAAGTAGTTTTACTTACTTCTTTCCTTCTTTATTAAATAAACTTAATCATATTGACTTCTATTCAAAAAAATAAAAAAAGAACTAACCCACTCAATGGTTTTGTGCCTTAGTGCACTTTGTTTCTTTTTTTGAAAGTTTAGGCATATGAGTCATGTATAGAGTTGGTATAGCTCTTTTGATCTCCATAGTTGTAGTTTGCTTGAGCGGATCTCTTATCACCTGTGGGGGTAGTTGGCATACTCGTTGAGCTAATCCGAGTTGGAGCCCTCTCCATGGTGACGTATGAGTCCATAACTCTTCATTCTTATGGTTGATTCAAAAGAGTTGTCCACTTAAAATGGCAAGTTACCTCTACTTTAATAAAATTAACCATAACACACCAATTTTCACTTTGTACCACGAACTACGGGGTTTTGATCCGGCATTGCACTTTGTTGGTACGTAGACATGAGGCGATAAGTCTCTCCAAACACAAAAATATTAAAAATAAATTCTTTTCTCATCCCTCGCTCTCATTTAAACAAGCATTTTCAAAACAAAAGCATAAATACATCAAAGGGTTTCTATAGAGTACTATAGATGTATTGGGTGCATAAAACCTTCCCTTTACATGACCAACCCCCCTTACCCATTTCTCTTTGTCTTTTTTAGCCTTTGCTTTTTTAGACATCTTAGGATTTATTCGCTCTTTTTTCATTTTCCTTTGTCGAATAAATAAAAGCGCGGTGGTGACTCTGTTTACTTTGAGTTAAGTTAATTAATAGCTTACACTCACAATTTTCCCGCTACAACGGTCAAGATCATCAGTGAAGACTTCAGTTGATAAGGATAAGATGTTTAACCAGATGTTAAAACATCTCATCAGCAGAGTATGTGCAGAATCTTGTTGATTCAAGGAGTGAATCTCTTGGTCAAGGGAGGGGAGTAGCTTATACTCTGGGAACTAAACTTTTGTGTGATGACATAAAGTGTTGGGAACCTTCTTCTGGATGGATCTGCAGAGGCATGTAATCTGACTAGAAAGTTTACTGGCAAGAAACTTGTCTAGAATATGGTACTGATGGAAGTGAAGAGGAAGACATCTTAATCTTGATGAATATTACTTGGGTCAGTTTATTTCTGATCTAGGTGAATAGGAGTGCATATGATATGTTCCAGTATCATCTATAGGAGCATGTGATCTTATTCATATTGGAAGTCAAGGATAAGTGTCTAGGACAATATCTCTGACTTCTTGAAGTACTCTCTACTTATGAAAGTTGGATTTCTTTTAGTATAGTTGTTGTGTGGTCTTTTCCTATGACTACCCTTTCCTAGAGAATCAAGCTTTAACATGTTTGATTACTTTAAAGATGAGTTCTTGAAGCAGATGCTCTTCAAGGTATTTGTTCTTAAGATGGGAAGGGGTTCAATAAAGCAGGATGGAAGTTGTCTACTAAAACTTGATCATGTCTATGAGAACATGGAACTCTTATTCTGATAAAGTGAAGATGTCCTTCAAGGTGGTATTTCATTTGGAAGTCTAGGGGATAGATGTTCAAGACTGTATCAGACAGGCTTGGAATCATCAGTTAGATGTCATATCAGATGTGTTGACATCAAGCGGAACATCATGTTACTCTTTCTAAGGATCTTAGCTGCAATTGAGGTATATCATCTTGAGGTCAGATGATCCTCTCATGTGTGGATGGAATGGATGTTTCAAAAGCCTATGCAGTTCACAGGAACTGCATAAGTGAGTAGAAGTGACTTTTCATAGTCTTGGTGTATCTAAGATGCCTTGTCTTGAAGATCAGGGTTCTTCGATGGAGCATAAGATATGTGAAGTTGTGTATGCTCAAGGGAGGTATACCTTAATGTTGGACCCAAGCAGTGTGGTTCATCTTCTGTTTGAAGCAAAATGCCTTTGAGGATAAGGGTAGTTGTCTGAAGACCAAAGGAGGAGCTAGTTCTGCTATTGGCTTGCTGAAGGGATCTTCTCTTAAGGAGCTTTCTTTTTGGAAGTATGAGAGTTTATTTCTCTCTACGGTTGTCCGGAGTTCTTGATGATCAAGTTGGTGGAGTTGTGTTCTCTGGAGATCTTCAGTTGGATTACTATGCAATAGTAAGTCCAATAATTTTTGTATCAAGAGCTAAAGTGAATGGTGTCTGTGATATGAGAGGGTTGTCCTAGATGATGTTAGAATATCATCATGATAATTGAACTTGGTGTTCTGAATGTGGAAGTTGATATTCATCAGTTGAATCATAAGTGTTCTAACTTATCATATGGGAGAATGACGAGGTGAAGACTATCATGGATTATGGGTGTCTATCTAGTATCTAGTAATATGACTCATGTTGAGGTCAAAATGCTTGTAGAGAGGTGGTTTCTTCTGCTACAAGTGACTCTAGAAAGAATTGGTTCAGTTTTGATCTCGTGAGGCAAGAATACTAAGAATTACTATTCTGGATCATATGGTTGATGTCCTTCAAGTGTGAATGACATATGGGCTAGCTAACAAACTAAGAGTTTTTGTATGGCTCTTTGAGGAATGTGAGCATTCCAGGTTCAATTGGATTTAATCTCAAAGAACAAGGATATATGTATGGCTGTAAAATTCAAGGTGGACTTGTACAGAGTATGGATGGGTTCAGGAGGAGAGTGATCAATGGTGATTTTGGTCTTAATCCAAGAGTTTGTTGGCTATGGGTCAAGGATGGTGATCCTATTACGTTCTCACTGTGAGCATGGGGATGGTCATGTGATATCATGTGGGGTTTTGGATGTTTCTTGTCAGAAAGAGCATTGTGTATAAGAGATAGGGGAAAACCTCTGTTTGATGAGTGCACTATTGTGGTGCATATTGTGCATAGCTTGCTTGGAGTTAAAGTAGTGTGTGATTGTGTTCAACCTGGGTATTGAACAAAGAGTGTGAAGTTTGGTGAACAGGAAGATGAGTCTTGTGTTATCTAGGTGGAGCGTTGGTTATCTGTGACAAGAGGATAGCTTATGGTGTAATATCTTCTGTCCAGGATGTGTTGCTGCAGTAATGCAGTCCTCATAGGTTGCTTAAGGGTCAAGCGGGTTGTGATTAAATTCCTCTTGTGAGGTTGTACATTATATTGCTGATGCAGGTCGTGGGGGATTTGACAGTTTTATTTTGGTTCCGTCATTGGGAAGTCAATGGATTGAATTAGTACTTACTTCTTGGGAGTGTTTTGAGAATCATTGGTTGTGTCTGGGAGAATTTATTTTTCTCTGCAGATTAAAGTTTGTATCAATGTGAGTTTGTTTGTTGATATATAGAAGATGTCATGATCAAGTTTACTAATTCTGGATGAAAGGAGTTTGTTTAGAGTTGAGTAAGGAGGATTGTGATTATGCTTCAAATCTTGTGTGTCTGTGATTAATGAGACAATGCTATGGGTCTTTGGTCAATACATAAGAATAATTTATGGTTATTATTGAGAAGACTAGACAATGTCTCACTAGATGTCAGGACATTGTTCAAGACATGTTCTTCAGTGACTTCTTTTGGACGGTGTCTCCAAATATATGACAGAAGGGCGTGTAAAACGTGTGTTTTGCTAGGGATGCACATTCATTGGAGCTAGAAGAAACAATACAAAGTGTTTAATGGCTTGAAGTTCATTTTGTGAACGGTGGTCATTGAAATAAGAACTTTCAATTGTGACTTGGACGATGCACATTTAATTGTGTAGAAGTTATCTTCCTCAAATAACTCCCTCATTGACTGAAAAACATTGTTGCGTTCTAGGATCGATAATCCCTAAGAATTTGCTCGGGTATTTAAAGGGGTCATTTCTTCTACTTCCCTCAAGGTGTGTCTTTTTGCTTGGGTTGTGGTATTATGGCTTTTGTCTGTGTTTGGGTGAGTAATGTTTGGGTATGGGTTTGCTTTGAATAATTTTGTCAATTTTTGGCTAAAAAGGGGGAGAAAAGTATTAGGGATGAGTCTGATCTTACAGTTGTTTTGCAAGGATGTCGGATGAGATGTTTTGACATTCTGTCTGAGTCTCAAGGTTCCACCTTGATCCGATTCCTTCTTTTGTGTCTTGTGATTTAAGTTATGAACACAATTATGTCTTGTGTTTTGAGTTACCCAGGTTGGTGTTTGGTTTCTTCAGTTGCAAAATTCTTCCCCTCGGGTAAGGAAATATAGATTCATGGGTTAAGGGGGAGTGTTAGCTATCTTCTTCCTCATGTACACCAACATGAATGTGGAATTCTCCTAGGAATTTCAGGAGTCTCCAATTTCTTGTGACAAGAGTGTCACTTGTCTCGTGAGTTGGGGTAATGAGCCAGGAGTCACATCAGTATTCCAATCATAACCGCCACTCCAGCTGAAATGAATTTAAGAGCATCCTAGATTTATTGTACAAAAGGAGTTTTAGCCAAAATTTGTCAAAAGGGGGGATTGAAGGCTCTAAATATTTGACTAAAATTTGGTAAAAACTTAATGTCAAACAAATTGTTCCAACATGAAGATTTCTTCCAAAGGACAAAAATGTCGAACAAGATGTTCCAACATGAAGACTCGACATCCTGGACTAATATAACACGTTTTAAATCTGTTGCAAGATTCAAGGAGTGATCACATAAGTGGATCAAGGAATCATTGGACAGAAGATTTAAAGCTCGCGGACAATAGAAGGTTATAAAAGAAGACTTAGATCTAGGGTTGAATAACTAATCCTTGTAACACTTTTTGTAAAGGGGAATAAGAGTTTAGGGTTTTGAGAGTCGTAGGGCTTTCCTTCCTTTATATCGGTTTGATACATTGTGGTAGACATAGGTATTATACAGATTCAGAAGCCTTGAGGTAATGAATTGTATATTGTTCTTGGATGAAGCTTTTAAGCAAATCCAGGTAGGATTCTTAGTCAAGGGTGCTTGGCTGAACTTTGTATTGAAAGAGGTGTCTTTCAAGTAGGATGATGCAGTTACTAGTGTCTGTAACTGTTAGATATCACAAGAGGTGATAAAGGGAATTGAGAGGGGTCTCATATCTAGAAGAGTCTTAGATAGAAGTTGTACGGGTAGTGATTAAGTGAGAAGTTGTAAACAGGGGAGTTTAGCTTTGAATTAATATTATTATAGTGGATTTCATTTTTGGCTTGGTAGCCCCCAGAGTAGGTGAATTGCACTGAACTGGATTAACATATATTGTGTTATTTATCATTCTGCAAATTTACAGTTCAGTATTTGCTTGTTAATTAACATGTCGTAATAGATATTGGAACACCTTCCTTGACCTTGTGCTGATATTCAGAGTATCAGTTTAGGGTTATTATGTCCTTGTTGAAGAGACACAGAGAACAATGTCTCGACATGTTGTTAGAACATCTTTAATCTGTTATGCCAGAATTTCAACCTTGAACAAGAACGCTTAAATTATTCCCTTGAACAAAGGATTTTAACCCTAACCTCCAAAAAATTTGAACGACACAAGTGTGAATTAGGTTGTTTGATTTAGTCCAGGAATACCGGATTCCAAACATCCTCTTCCCCATCGCTAGCAGCATAGGCACTCCTATATACACAGATGACATTGCATTCAAATCCATGTTTGATTGTGCCTTTGGCCACTTCGTTAGTGTTTTGGTTGATATGGATTTTTCTGCTCAACCTACTTATAATGTCCTTGTTGAAAGACAAGGTTATGCTTTCTTTGTGGACATTGAATATAAAAATTTTCCAATTATTTTTCTCATTGCAATTCTACAAGCCATTCTTTGGATGTGTGTAAGAAGCTAAACTTGGAAACTGTCAACAAACCCACCAGAAAACAACTAGAAAAGACTTTTGTCAAAGTCAGAGATGGAAACATCAACATGGCAAAAGGAAAAGAACATATGAAATAAGATGTTGGTGTTAAGTCTGCTGACAACATAGAACAAGTAGCGAGAAATTAGCTTGAATCTAATGGTGTTAGAAAAACACCTACTTTACAAAACAAATTTCAAACTCTTCTTGATGTGGTGGATGATCCTGAGCTTGTTGTTGAAGAGGAGCAAGAGATCTCTGATGACAATTCACTTGATAGTGAATTTTTTAATGCTACAAAATTAATTGTAGATAAATTTAAAGCTATTGAAAACTATCTTACTCATTCAGCTGCTGAAAACCAGAACGTTTTGCAGCAATCTTGGGATAATCTTGCTGATATTGACCTTAATCTTGAGGACTTGTTGGGTGATAAATACCTCCTCATCACACTGCTCCAGAATTTACTCTTGTCAGAGCCAATAAATAAGAAGAAAAGGTTGAAATGTAGAAGCAGTTGCATAACCAAGTCAAAGGTTGGTCTCTCCGCACCTTTGCAATGATTTGTGTCTTTTAGAATTCAAATGGATTAACAATCTCCCCACTAAATTGGCCCTCAAAAGACTTATTCAAAAAAAAATCATGATTTCTTGTTTATTTCGGAACCATATATTAGCCATGATAGATTCCCTCTTGGTTGGCTCTTGAGGCTTGTCTTGAAGTTCTTCTCATCCATCTGTAGGAATAATGATATGCCCAACATTTAGTGCTTCTGAAAATCTTTCATTAATCATATCATTTATGAAATTGGTGATCAATTTTTAGCTTTTACTTCCATTATTGACAATCAAGTATTTGGGATGATGGCGATCTAAGCTTCTATAAATTATATCACCAGGAGATCTTTATGGAGTAAATTGTCGTGTATTGTCACTGCCTATAAAATTCCACGGTGTCTCATCGAGGATTTTACTGTCATATTTGGTTCTCATGTGTATAAAGGTTTTTCTACTCCTGCTAGGTTGCCTATGAAAAACTTCCAAGACTAGACAAATGCCAATGAGTAGTATCATCTTCCAACTATTCGATCTCAATTCACCTAGGACAATGGTAGACTTGATAGCTTGTACACTCTTAAGCGCTTTGACAGAAGTATTTGCAACATGGACTAGGTCAATAAGTGCACTCAGGTTACTTGTCATACCTTGCCCAAGCAAAGATCCAACCATCACCCTCTTAAGTTTGAGTTGAAATTCAATGTCCACAATTTTTCCTCTCAGTTCAAGTTCCTTAAAATGTGGTCCTCAAACCCCTCTTGCTTAGATGTTATTAACTTTAGTTGGAGTGTCGACGTTCTTGGTTTTCTTATGCTTGTTTTAATTCAAAAGCTCAATCCTGGAGTCTAATATTAAATCCTATAACAAATCCTTCTTTGGTAATGTCCATCTCATGGTGAGTGAGGCTGAGGTAATTTTGGATCAGGTCAACCCTATAATCCAATTTTATGACTACACTGACAGGTTGATTGTTAGGTATCAAGAAATGCTTATTTTCATAATTGATTTTGATGTCTTTAAGCTCTTTTAATCCCTTTAATCAGAAAATGACTTATTAATTAAGCGATTCTTGCATTTTTGTGAATATTAGGCATTTTGATGTGTTTGTGTATTTTTGTAGCATTTTAGGTAAAAAGATCGCATCTCGAATCGCAAGGAAACACTCAGAATAGAAAGCTCGCGTGTCGGATTCTAGGCCTTGCACACTGCCCGGCGCAAAGGGAGGTGCAAGGAGGATGCTTCGCCCGGCGAAGCAGCATCGCAGCAAATGGGGTTTTTCATCTCAATTCCAGTAGTAAATTGTGTTACACCGCTGAAGGCTTCGCTCGGCGCAGCTAGATATTTGTGGGGAGCCAGCTGGAACTGTAGCTATCATGTGGCCTCACTTATAACCATCGCCCGGCACAACAAAGCACTGCCCGGCGCAGCTTCCTGGGCAGATTTGGTACTTAAGCTCTTTTGTTAGATATTTTGGGGGAGAGCGTCACTTTTACAAAGATCTTTTATAACCTAGAAAATCCATTGGAGAGAAAAACTTATGATTGCTTCAAGCGTCGACTCGGACATTGTATGGCGACGAGAAGCTGTGAAGTGTCTTAAGAACTGCTTCCCAAGATTGTTCAAGGAGGTGATGGACTCGTTGGGGAGACTCTTGTACCATGACATGGCCCATTTCCTCAAAGTAGTGGGGAATAACCTGTATTTGATAGCGCCCTTGACGCCAAGATAGTCGAGCAGGGCGTCGATGTTTTCGATGTGCTCGTCGAGGTCAGTTTTCCATCATACGTTCCCAAGTTTGGTGGTTTTTCCACCCCGACGGGAAAGGGAGTGTGCATGATTGCCCGAGATAACTGACCATGAGGTTCGTCGCCTTCGCTCTAGTCTGGCGACTGTGGTGAAGAGTAGTTGTACTTCCCTCGTCGAGGACTATCACCTCGACGGGGAGAAGTGCTTATTGGTTGCCTCTCTGGCTTAGGCGGAGGTGAACGACGGTTTTCTGGACATTGATTGCCTTTGGTCCTCTTGGGAACAGGGGAGCGTTGGTTCTTGTGGGGAGGAGTGCGATCGTGCTTCTTGAGCAACAAAGGTTCTTGTTTCTCCACCGTCGGACGGTGGCTTCATTTTCGCGACAAAGGGCTTCGAGATTTGCATCGTTGGTGTCTCCGCGGGGGAGATATTAAACGACGTCCCTTCTCCAGCGCCCCAATCATTTCATTATGCTGGAAAATTAGGGCGTTTGTCTGGTTGAGCATCGCAGCCAAGGCTTCCATAGTGGGGTCGGCGTTGGTTGGTGTCAGAATTGATAGGAAGTTCTCAGGCCCCTTTTCTGGGGGATGGTTTCTTCGAAAACGGATTTTCTCCATCATTGTCAGTTTCGCGAACGAGTGAGATAACGATTTTGTGAGTGTAGTTATCATCATCTTGACCGGCCATGATCAGATCTTGAAGGTTTGCTTTGATCTTTAGGTTTTCGGGGAAAGAAAAGATGGGGAAAACAGTTTTCCAGCCACGAATCTTACCGGTGATCAGAACCTGTAATGGGCCAGTAACTCTATCCGCGGTGCTGAAATCACGAAGAAGAGGGGGTGTACCTACAATGAACTCTGATGCTCAAGTAAGTAAGAGTGCATAAATACAAGAGAGAGAGAGAGAGAGAGAGAGAGAGAGAGAGAGAAAGAAGGGTTTAAGAGTTGAGTTGAATACCTGACCCTCACAAGTGTGAAGGTATTTATAGGGCTCCCAGAGCTTGGTCATTGGTTCCTGTTTTTGGGCCTTGATATTCGGCCCAAAAATAGGTAACTACCAGGATTCCTGCGTGAAAGCAGGGACAAGCAGATCATGCTCGTCGTCCTGAGAAGTTGCCCCGTGTCTCACGGGCAGTGTATGGACTAGCCGTTATCGCGGGCAGAGGTGCCAGTGGTCAGCTAAGCGAGATGTGTGTCATATGTCGGCCACGTGTGTAACACCCCAGGATTAATAATTAATTATTTAATTACTTATTCGTGATTATTTGTGAATTATTGATGAATATCTGATGTATTGTTGATTATGGTGTGTTGTATGTGAAATTCGGGTATAGCAGATCCTCGAAGATGTTCTAACAGAATGTTAGAACACTTGATCTCCGCCTTGTAGGACAAGACCAAGAACAATAGAAATAGTAACTTGCGGAAAAATAAAGAACACGCAGAAAGTGTTTACCCAGTTCGGTTTAACAACCTACTCAGGGGGATACCAATCCAGGACTGAACTCTAATAAGTAATATCAGCTTAAAGTCAAACTCTATCGTTTGTAACTTCACCTAATAACTACCCAACCTAGAATTCTACCTAAGACACTTCCTAGGTATGAGACCCTTCTCAAATCCCATTCAATCACAGCAGTGACTGAACTATTACAACTCAATAGAACAAAGTCCTCAGCAAGTATTCAACACAAATACGAGAGAGGCTCACATAAAACTTGTGCTCAGAAAATACTAATCCTTATTTTCTTCGTGACTTAAACTAGGTTAAGTCCATCCTAATTAAAACCCTAATAAGACTAGACTTGGGCTTCGATATTGCAGCTCTTCTGATCCATAGAATCTGCATAATATTCTTCCAAATTCTTTCTTCAATCACAAGTTTCCTAAAATGCCTCTACATCTTTAGGAAACCCTTTGCGTAGCTTATGCACTTCTAAGAATCCTCCTAATTCCTTATTCTAAGTGCCACATAGGATAATCGTCCATAACCTGAAATACTGAATTAAAAACAACATCTTTAAAATAGTTATGTTAATTAACAGACCAAGATGTCGAATCACTCTGTTAGGACATCTTGTCTGACATCTTGTTAAATAGCAACATAGGACATCTTTGTCCAATATATTCAGTGAGTTTGTTTTACCAAAATCAATGCCAACACACAAGAGATTTCAATCTCCCCCATTAGCAGATTTTGGCTAAAACAAACACTGAGGCAAACCATATCAGATCACGGCGGAATTATAAAACCTATAGCCTCAAATGTAGCAACAAGAGGTAGGAATGTTCCCCCTCAAAACATGCACTGGTTAGCACAATTAGTAAGTTAATATAAGTTAATATAATACTCCCCCTTTTTAGCCAGAATATGACAAAGGTAAGCAAATAATTAACATTATACTAATACAAAAAAATTTATCCAACACATAAGGAGTGCAAAATTAAAATGTCCTGGGCATAAAGCCCTTGCAAGGGTAGAAATCCAAAATAAAAGGTACTGCAATCAGGCATCTGATTCAGTAGCTTCTTCATCCTCATCACCAGCTTCTGAGTCTGAATCGCCTTCACTGTCAGCTGCAATCTCAGCGCCTCGTGTGGCAGATGTCTTCTCAGTCAACATGATCTGAAGAAGTTGCTCCATTTTCTCTTTCTGAGCACTTACAGTTTTGATGATGTTATCAAGTGCCTTGCACGTTTCCTGTACCTGTGTGATTGCAACATCCTTTGAAGGAGCAGGGCAAGGTGTTGTACCAGATGTTAAAGCAATATCCAAGACATGTTTCCCAGCAAAAATCTTAGGATGTAGAGACAGATGAGTTTTCCGACTGAGGGGTTTGTCATTTGTGACTAGAATATCCTCATGTTGATCTAGGATAATGCTACAAATGAGAGTTGGGAAACAAATAGGCATTTTTACTGCCGTAAGCGACACTTGTTTAACTATCTGATCAAATATGCATGTCCCAAAGTCAAACCGAATTTGTTTACCAATAGCACAAATAAATCTTACCAGAGGCAGAGAAATGGTAGATGTGTGATTAGTTGGAAACTAATTAGCAGCACCAATCCTATGAAGAATTGTGTACTTGACACTAAGTGATCCAGTTGACAACTTGTGTGACCAATGCTTGATGGTTTTTCCAGTGATTTCTTTACACACTTCATCATTGGAATCTTCAAATTCTGATTGATTGCTGACATTTCTTCCTAGGAACCTGTTGATCACATCAGGAGAAAAATGAACAGCCTTACCTCTTACATATACCTTTCTAAAATTTTTCAGATTCTCATCATCATCTTCAGGAATATTTACAATAAATTCTTTAACCAATTTTCATAGCTAGGACCAAGATTTGAGACAGTCTTCATTAAACCAGCTTTCTCAATCATCTTGATTACATCCTTACATTCTAGGACGTTTGCTCCTAGTTCACGCTCCACTGCAATTCTCCCATGACATACAAACTCCCATCTGTTAGCATAGGCACCACAGTGGAATGACACATTATCAGTAGCTACCTTAGGTCCAGCAGTTTTGTTCCTTTTAGACCCAGACTTTTGAATACATGACATGTCCTGAACATTTTCTTCAACATGTTGATCAGATTCAGAAGTTTCCTTTCTTTTCTTGTTAGTTGACACAACTTTGGTCTATCCTTTTGATGGTCCAACCGTCATCTTTTTAACTCGCTTGGAGGGAGTATGATCCACAGCTATGTTTTTGTCCCTTTTATTTTGAAGTGTCTTTTCCACAACAGGGTTAGGACTGTTTGTCAGATCTTCAGAATCAGAGGAACTGTCCTCTATGTTGAGCACATCATCAATATTCTTTCCTACAGGTTCTCCTCTGTACTCATAAGACTTACCTGAGGAAATTTTTGCATTACTCACAGGAGAGTTTGCAAGAATGAGCAAATTTTCCTCAGGATTTGCATGATCAGAAAACTCATCTTTAGCCGTCTCAAAATGGCTCTCATCATCTACGACTTTATCATCTTACTTCATAGGATTGTTGTTTGATGAGGGTTCAGACAGAAGAATCTGTGTTAGGGGTCTAGTGATCCCAATAACCTCTATATGATCTCCTAGTTCTAGAGCTCTATCTATCATAGATTTGATGTCCCTTTTTGTGCTAGACATTTCTTTCCTAGGTATTTAACCAAATTTAGGGTTTAAGTCAGAATTAGGGTTTAAAGAAATACCAGGAGATATCCTCTGGATATGAGGATTTTCACATTTCGATCTTGTAGAAGTTGGGCTTTGATTCTTATTGGTTGATGTTCCGCCCTCTTTTCTAGTAACTTTTGCTGGACTGCCTTGAAGCTTTGAGTCTTGATGTTGCGACATCTTTGCTTGTCTGGTGATTTTAACAGGAAGACACTCTTTTTTGAACCTTGTGACTACTTGAGAGAACACAATATAAAAGAAGAGGATAATGAGCCGTTTCAGAGGAATTTGGAACACTTGACCTAATTCAAAATGATGAAATTTCCCATTTAAAACTCCATTACCACCCTGAATTAATTGCTCAGAATTCTCGGGAAGACAAATTTCCTTTTTGCCCCTTTTAGTCCCAATGTAATTTACATGCATATTGTTGAGGTGATATGTCGCAACATGTTGCGTGACATTGGACTTACTCAGTTCTTTTACTTCCCTTCTGAACTCGTTTCCAAACATAACATGTCTACTGGTATGTGAGCTCACATTATCAATTAATTCCTTAGTACCACTGTCAAAATGTCTCTTTTCATCAGAAGTGTCCTCTTGAGCTATCTGAGAAATAAAAGCAACATCGTTTTTCTCTGACCTCCAACTTTTCGTCCCTCTATCAGTTTGAAACCTTCCATAGGTGCTAGGATATCCATATAACTGGTAGCAATAAGGCTTTAGATGTCTAGTTTTACCACAGTAATGACACTTCCGGTGTAATTTTTCCCCTTTTTTTTCTGATGTCCTTGATAATGTTGAGACATCTTATTGTGTTGTCTGTTCTTTTGTTTCCTTTTGGAGTGTGTAGAATTAATTGGTTCAGAAGTTTTAGAACTAAATCCATGTGTGTTTGGAAAAACACTAGAGCTGGCATTTAGTTTAGATCTGAGATAAACAATCTCGTCTTCCAACTCAGATATACCACTCAAATTTTTCATTTTTTCATCATAAATTTTGACTATAAGATTTTGTTGGTTTTGACCAATACTACATACTTCAACAAGTTTTTTTGCATGTCTCCATGTGGATTAAGGCGAGTTCTTCAAATGTGGTATTTTCACCAATAGATTCTCTAGCAGAATCATACATACTAGCCAGAGCTGCTACTTGCATAGTTGTCTTATTCAGATTTGAGAGATCTTCATCTGATTGGGATCCCCTTAATCCCTTTTTAAAATTAGGACATTCAGTTCTTGAATGTCCAACTCCATTACACTCATAGCACTTGAACCTATGATCTATGTTGATTCCTCTCCTAACATCTCTTCTCTTGTTAATGTTTGAGAGTTGAATTCTGACATCTTGTTTTTCTTCATCTATCAACTTCTTCTTAAGTTGATTACATTGTTCCTCAAGAACTTCCATAACTTTAGTTAGTTCTTTATTAGACTTATGATTACATTCATCCTGATTAGTAATTAGGGCAATGCCTTTTTTCTCGCCCTCTGTTTCACTAATAACCAACTCATAGGTTTGAAGAGAGCTTATAAGATCATCCAACTTCATGGCATCCATATCATGAATTTCTTCAATGGCTATTGCCTTCATTTCAAACTTCTTGGGAATAGATCTTAGAATCTTCTTTACTAGTTTCGATTCTGGAATCTTCTCTCCTAGATCACTTGATGAGTTTGCTATGTCAATGAGATTCATACAAAAGTCTTGAATACTTTCATCTTCTTTCATTTTCAGGTTGTCAAACTTGGTTGTAAGAAGTTGAAGTTTGGAGGCTTTCACTTTAGAGTTTCCTTCATAGGATTTCTTCAACATCTCCCATGCATCTTTGGCCATCGTGCAATTCTTTATCAGCCTGAAGATGTTTTTGTCAACACCATTGAAGATGGCATTGAGAGCCTTAGAGTTAGCAGTTGAATCTTTTCCTTCTTCATCCGTCCAGTATTCCTCTGGTTTTAATGCATCAGTGAGTTTTCCTTCATCGTCTGTGACTTTAGGAGGTTCCCATCCCCTGGAGACAACTTTCCAAACCTTAGCATCAGTCTTGAGGGAGGTGATCATATGAGCCTTCCAGAGATCATAGCTGGTTCCATCTAGAACAGGAGGCCTGTTCAGTGAATTATTTTCCTTGTCCATCGTACCAGAAAGTATCGTCCCTAAATCTCACCCAGATACAGAGCAGGATGCCTGCTCTGATACCAATTGAAATTTTGGTATAGCAGATCCTCGAAGATGTCCTAACAGGATGTTAGATCACGTGATCTCCGCCTTGTAGGACAAGACCAAGAATAGTAGAAATAGTAACTTGTGGAAAAATAAAGAACACGCAAAAAGTGTTTACCCAGTTCAGTTTAACAACCTACTCTGGGGGATACCAATCCAAGACTGAACTCTAATAAGTAATATCAGCTTGAAGTCAAACTCTATCGTTTGTAACTTCACCTAATAACTACCCAACCTAGAATTCTACCTAAGACACTTCCTAGGTATGAGACCCTTCTCAAATCCCGTTCAATCACAACAGTGACTGAACTATTACAACTCAATAGAACAAAGTCCTCAGCAAGTATTCAACACAAATACGAGAAAGGCTCAGAAAAAACTTGTGCTGAGAAAGTACTAATCCTTATTTTCTTCGTGACTTAAACTAGGTTAAGTCTATCCTATTTAAAACCCTAATAAGACTGGACTTGGGCTTCGATATTGCAACTCTTCTGATCCACAGAAACTGCAGAATATTCTTCAAAATTCTTTCTTCAATCACAAGTTTCCTAAAATGCCTCCACATCTTTAGGAAAACTTTTGCGCATCTTATGTACTTCTAAGAATCCTCCTTATTCCTTATTCTAAGTGCCACATAGGATAATCATCCATAACCTGAAATACTGAATTAAAAACAACATCTTTAAAATAGTTATGTTAGTTAACAGACCAAGATGTTGAACCACTCTATTAGGACATCTTGTCTCACATCTTGTTAAATAGCAACATAGGACATCTTTGTCCAACATATTCAGTCAGTTTGTTTTACCAAAATCAATGCCAACACACAAGAGCTTACAGTACGTGTTGAATGTTGTGGGGTATAGGTACTATGTTGTAGGATAGTGCGAACTAAGGTGTTAATTTCTATTATTTAGAATTATTAGTAATTTAGAAAATTTAGTATAATTATTTAGAATTATTAATTGGAATTATTATCAATAAAATAGATGAGAATTGGTGTAGAGATAGTGAGGGCATGATGGCAATGTTATATGGAATTAGTGAGGGTGAGATAGGAAAGGCATATTAGGGGTCTAAGAGTTAAACAAGGAAAACATGAAAAAGGGATTCAATGTACGATCGTGTTTTGGAGAGCGACAATGAGAGAAACGGTGGAAAAAGCTAGGGCTCAGGGGAATTTGATGTAGAACTCAAAGGGGAAGATTAATCTAGGAATCAAAGGTATGGGAGTAATTCTTATTGTTATAATTGATATAGGGATATAGATGTGTGTGAGATGGTATTTAGGTGTTTTGATGAATATGATGACATGATGAATTCATGATGGATTTGATGGATTTTTTATGCTAAAATTCCATGAATTGATAGCCAAAACATGTATGTTGATACACTATTGTTGTATGATACATAAATGTGGAATTATATGAGTTTTGGACTGTCATTATATGTACATCGTATGGAAATTTGGGACTGGACTATGTAGAAAACGAAATAGCAGGTTGCTGTCACGAAGCCAGCATCAAGTGAGCCATATGCGTCGTCGGGCGAGAGTCTTTGCCCAGGTAACGTCGGGCGAGACAACTGGCGAGGGAAAAGGGAAAAATTGGGTGCTCCTTGTTTTTAAGCAAAGCGCCTCTAGGTTGTCGGGCGAGCCTCCAGGCAAAAGCATGTCGCCGAGTGAGCGTTAGGCGACGAGGAAACGAGGTGAGCGCCTCAAGGTCGCCGGGCGATGGTCAAGCGATACAGCTTGACAGAATTTTCTATGTGTCATAACTTGAGTTTCTGGACTCCGTTTGACGTGTCGTTCAAAGCGTCATAAAGCTAACTCGATGAAATATAGTTTTGTAGAATAAAATGAGTAAAATGATGCATTTTTACCATACCTATACTTTGATGGAATTGGATTATTACATGATTGCTTTGTTATGATGTATGTTTTATGATAAATTGATGTTGCTGGGTTGTACTATGAAGTATTTTATGTTGTTATGACAACTGAAGATAATGTTGTGCATGTTTGATATGTATACATGCTATGGGAATAATGTTGTTAATGATTTCATGAATCAGGATGCGATTTAACTAGCAGTGGTCGTGTTTTATTATGTTGTTGTGCATCATGCATTCATGGCATACTTTGGACGTTGGTCCGCCCATGTTGATTAGCACGTTGGTCCAGTGTTGGCCTCAATCCTATCGTTTGGATTTAGTGTGTTATTATGTTGTGCTTCGGTTCTAAGAGAGAATTGATCCTACGGTGGGGACCATTGGAGGGTGATGGCCAAGTTCCCATCAAATGAATTGGTACCACATGCGTGGGTCTATATTGTTGCATTTCATCCTATGTGACATTGTATAATTGTTATTTAAATGATGATTCGATGATGTTTTGACTTAAGTGATTGAAATTCTGGTTATGCAGATACTCAAATATCCCATCTTAATGTTAAGGCAATGATTACTACACTTTAAGAAACAAGAGAAATACATAGCTGTTGTTTTGAAGTAGTGCAACACAAATACCAACAGATGTCAAGACAACATGTTGGGACATCTCAGTCAAGAACACAATACAGAAAACTGTAAATTGCAGAATAATAAGAACACAGTAATTGTTAACCCAGTTCGGTGTTAACAAACCTACATCTGGGGGATATCAATCCAGGATGAAGACTTCATTATATCGTAGTATTATCACAAAGCTAAACTCCCCCATTTACAACTTTGTCTCTTAATCACTACCCCAATGGACATCTTTACCAAAGCTAAACTCTACGGTTTAAAACTCTGATATGAGGATCCTTCTCACATCCTTCACAACCTGCGTTGTCTCTGTCACCTGCCATCACAGAACCTGTCACGGTTTCCTTGACCAAGAAGTTATCTTGGACTTGCTTCAAAGTTTCGTCCAAGAAAAATACAACCACCATCACCTAAAGGCTTCTGGTAGTGTACATGCACCTATGTCGTCCTCTCTGCTTCCCATACTGCAGAGGGAACTACAACCCTAAGAGCCAACGACTCTCAAAACCTAAACCCTTATTTTACAAAAGAGAACTAGGTTACAATTGTTACATAAGGCATTCTTAACCCTAGGTCTAAGTCTTCATATATATAGTCTTCTGTTTTGGGCTTTCTATCTTTGTCTTTGATCCAGTCTTTTAGGAGTAAAACAAATCCTAGAAAGATTTCTTGCTGAATTAAACCTGCTGAAGTAATAGTTCAGGATGTCCTATTAGAATGATAGGACATCTTCTTCGACATCTTTAACTTCTGCAGTTTTTCTTCACCATTTGGTTTTACCAAAATTCTGTCAAACACTAGGAGCTTTCAATCTCCCCCTTTTGACAAATTTTGGCTAAAACCTTCTCCCTGAATTCTTCATGCCTGTTAGTATGTATGAGACAGGATTTGAAGCATGCTCCCCCTCAATTCTTTGTCTTCTTTGAAGAATAAATCTTCCTCTTCTAGGCATAAGAGAACCATTAATAAGAAGCGAATTTCATGTTTGTAACACATAGTATACAACACATGTAACACATGTCACAAGACACAACCTGCTTCACAACTCAGATCACAAGACACAAACACAGAAAATTGTAAGATAAGATGATAGAACATCTTCCCTTTGCACCATTCTTGCACTGCCACTGATTGAATGAACCTAAAAACCATAACAGTTTTCTTCTCCCCCTTTTTAGCCAAAACTTGGCAAAAGTAACCAAGACAGCTCCAAATCCAAGAACAACCCATCCAGATTTTGAAAAACGCCATCAAGTACTTCTTATGAAGGAAAGAGATTATGAGACCAAAAAGTATCACAAAAATCTAATTTATAGCAAGCCATTCCCTTTGAAGGTAACGAACCATCGATCAATACGCTGGTCAATTCAAAGGGCCAATAACTCCACTAAATGCGCACCGACCAAGACTGTTGACTGTTTCTTCTTTTGAGATAACCGTCTAAGGAATCCAGTTACTTGTAGACATGTACCTGTCATACCCCAAATTTTGACCACTAAGATTTCCCATCATTGTGAAAATCATGATCACAATGTGGATGGATTAGCATACCTCATCAGTCTCCCCAAAGATGGGTGAGCATCCACTACAATCAAAATTAGGGTTTCAAGCCCTCTCTGAGCTCTTAGACAAACGATCAATCAAGAAATGACATGATTTTCAACTTGTCTAAACCTCTCAAACATCCACAAGGGATTAAGAGGACTCCCACTTCAAGAATCAAGCACAAGGTTGCAGCATTCTGAGTGGATCAAGCCTCAAGATCGCCAGTGTCACCAAATTAGGGTTTTGGTCGACCAGGGTCACCAGATGGAAATTTTACTCTATGAATGAGCCAATGCTTCAAA
Organism: Lathyrus tuberosus; assembly: GCA_022829125.1. Lineage (NCBI taxonomy): Eukaryota > Viridiplantae > Streptophyta > Magnoliopsida > Fabales > Fabaceae > Lathyrus > Lathyrus tuberosus. The sequence goes on from JALAZF010000346.1 coordinate 4,980,813, forward strand.
GCATAACCTATGATTCTCCAAGGGACATCATAAACCCCATCATCAAGTCAATTTTGCCTCAGGGGATGCATTCATAAAAAATCAGGAATTAGGGTTTCTTGACCTAACTCACCCCTAAGTTGACTTTTCGAACAAATCATGAGCCAAGACCTCAAGACATAATTTGAGGGAACCTAACACACTACATTGACCCATTTATAACAATGGATTGATCCAAGAAGCTTGAGCAACAAGTCTCAATTTCATCTGAACCACAATTAGGGTTTCGTGAGAAAAGTCAACTGTAGCTTTGACTTTCGACCAGGACATGCTCCCAAACCCTAGGACATGATTCAATACACCCTATAATACCTATGAAATCAATCCATCAAGTTTGATTTAGGTCAAGGAATTGATTTCATAGATGATCGCACAGTTTGGAAATCATCTGACAAAAAGTCAACTGTGCACAAAAGTCAACTTTGACTTTTTGAGATTTTTCACAAAAATGGTTTTTTAACCCTAAAATGATGTTAATGTATGATTTGAATCATCATTCATCAAGAAAAATCAAGAAAAGTGGGATAACTTGTAAAAGGGGTAACCATAAAAACTTAGAAAATTTTCTAAGTTATGAACAAAGCCAACTTTGGAGGATCATAACTCGTAAACCACAAAGCCATTTTTCCCCATCCAAAGCTGGATTTGTAGATCTCATGGCCCTCTACAAAAGCTTCAAACTGAACTCCTTCCAATTCCTCATGGATTTTGAGTTATGGAATGATCAAAATCACAAAAAAAGTGAAAATGTCACTTTTTTCCAACACTTAGTGAAATTTTCACTAAGTCAGAATCTGCCTTACTTTTTTCCAAATGTAGGGGCATTTTTCACTTGGATCCAAAAAGTATCAAAACCAATTATGATCAAACAGTTGTTGTATCATATGAGGGCTTTCCAAAATGGCCAAGAACTCCATCAAATTCCACTTGAGCCATGAGATATGACAATGGCAATATGCCTTGCTGAAAACTGCCAAGGCTAGGCAGAATTTTGTATTTTTGCTCGATTTGGCAAAATCAGATAATTCCAAGCCTTGTCATCACTTTGAACACATCTGAGGATCAAATCTAAAGGGAACAAACACTGATCCAAGCCTCCAAAGTCTTTGGAACAAGAAGTAGCATGCCAAACCTAGAAATCCCTAAAAGAGGGACAAGACTCCAATTTTGGATTGGAGCATTCAATGGATGCACTAAGGTGGCATGGACTGACACATTTGCAACTGAATTCAGTCAAGAATGATCCAACAACTAGGGAACCAGCAGCCTGTGCCCTAACCTCTAGTCAATGGCTAGAGGAGACTTGGATTCTCATTGCTCAACATTGGCCAAACCTCTGCTGTAGTTGTCATTCACTGTTGATCCCAAAACAAACTTGCTCTACTATAAATAGTGCTCATTTGTGCTCAGTTTGAGTACACCAAAGCCATCAAATAGATGCTTTCCTCAAAATCACCTTCTTTGGGCAAAAATACCTTCTTTAGCAAGGTAACTCTGAGTTTTTGAGTTAGGGAGCATTTACATCACAACTCATGATCCAAACACATCCAATATGTCATATCTAAGCTGTCCAAACTCACAAAAGTGACCAGTAATCCTTAAATCTCAAAGTCACCTCTCAAAACCTCAAAATAGGCCTTTTGTGCATTTTTCAAGCCATGTCTTGATCCAGTCACTTTCCAAACCAGATAAAACCTCAAACACACTCCAAATATCATCCTTTGAACTGTCCCAAATGGTTCCACACATCTGGAACACCATTTGAGAGAGTTGTTATTTTGGCCATTTTAACCTCTTTTGTAAGAAAGGGCCAGTTTGTGTTTTTGCAGGTTCCAGCTGATTCCAATCATCCTAAAAGCTCCTAAGGGATCATTTGAGAGTGTCCAAAGCATCAAACCATTTCTGGAACAAGAGACTTGGCAGATTGCCCAAAAAACTCCAAAAGCTCAAAAAGAGGTAAGCATCACGACTTGGATTCTTTGAATCATGCTTTCTTTTGATGTCCACTAATCATGCATCTCTTATACATGTTATATGTGTTGTGTTTACACCAATTTATCATGTAATTTATGCTTGTACCAAGAGATGGCACAGAAAATGCAATTATAGGCCTATTTCAAAACCACTATCGGATTTTGAGGAGGGAGTATGATCTGAAAAAAATACCATCACCATTGGATTCCTTGTGAAATTCTAGGCCAGATGCATATAAATTTTGTCCCCAACCATGGAGAAATGAGAAAGTTATGGACCTTCCCGTTTCTAGCCAAAACTTGCCTTGCCTTGCCTTGGGCCAGACCAAAAACAAGGCAAGCCTTGTATATTTATGGTTGTGTTTCAATCAACGGATGTATCACCACCCTAGTGGTAAGGCGCGTGCCCTATAACCTTGAGGTCGTGGGTTCATACCCCACCCATGTCATTTTGTGTTTTCTCACATTTTTGCTATTTTTTCCAATATTTTCATGTTTTGTTAATTAATTGGTAAATTAATAACTCCTTCAATTTTAATTATTTTTTATTGGTTCTTTTTGCAAAAAATCACAAAAATGTTGAAATATTTTATTCCACAAAAAAATTAAGTTTACGACGGTAATTCCAGAAGAGATCTCCCGATTACTCAGACAAGAAGAAAGGTCCATTGAACCTCACAAAGAGCCGTTGGAAACGGTAAACTTGGGTTCGGAAAAAGAGAGAAAAGAAATCAGGATTGGGGCGCTGCTCAGTCCAACTGCCAGAGAGGGTTTGATAAAGCTTCTCAAAGAGTTTCCCTATGTATTTGCTTGGTCCTACCAAGACATGCCAGGGTTGGATACCAGCATCGTGGAACATTATCTACCGTTAAGATCGGAATGTCCGCCAGTAAAACAGAGGTTAAGACGGACTCACCTAGACATGGCCATCAAAATCAAAGAGGAGGTACAAAAACTAATCGACGCGGGATTCCTCGTCACATCAGAATATCCTCAATGGTTAGCCAACATCGTACCCGTTCCCAAAAAGGACGGAAAAGTCAAAATGTGTGTCAATTACAGAGATCTAAACAAGGCTAGTCCAAAGGACGACTTTCCCTTACCACACATTGACATGCTGGTAGACAGTACAACAAAATTCAAAGTTTTCTCCTTCATGGATGGATTCTCGGGCTATAATCAAATCAAAATGGCGCCGAAAGACATGGAGAAAACTTCGTTCATTACCCCATGAGGTACCTTTTATTACAAGGTAATGTCGTTCGGTTTGAAGAATGTCGGGGCAACCTATCAAAGGGTCATGACAACTCTGTTTCATGACATGATACACAAGGAAATCGAGGTATATGTCGATGATATGATTGCAAAATCTAAAACAGAAGAGGAGCATGTGACCCACCTGTCAAAGCTATTCGAGCGGTTGAGAAAGTACAAACTCCATTTGAATCCCAACAAGTGCACCTTCGGTGTCCGTTCAGGGAAACTCTTAGGGTTCATCGTCAGCCAGAAAGGAATTGAGGTTGATCCAGACAAGGTCAAGGCCATTCAAGAAATGCCTTCTTCAAAGACTGAAAAATAAGTCAGGGGATTCTTGGGATGTTTGAACTATATTTCCAGATTCATATTCCTCGTGACCACGACATGTGCGCCGATCTTCAAATTACTCAAAAAGAATCAGGAATGCATTTGGACAGAGGACTGTCAAACCGCCTTCGACAGTATTAAGGAATACCTATTGAACCCACCGATTCTATCACCTCCAGTGGAAGGAAGACCATTGATTATCTACCTCACAGTCTTGGAAGACTCCATGGGCTGTGTACTTGGCCAACAAGACAAAACCAAAAGGAAAGAGTCTGTCATCTACTATTTGAGCAAGAAATTCACCGACTGCGAGACTCGGTACACTATGCTTGAGAAAACTTGTTGTGCTCTGGCTTGGGCAGCCAAACGTCTTCGCCAATACATGATTCGTCACACTACTTGGTTAATCTTTGAAATGGATCCAATCAAGTATGTCTTTGAAAAGCCTGCTCTCACAGGGAGGATTGCCTGTTTGCAGATGTTGTTATCAGAATATGACATAGAGTACCACGCTCAAAAACCGTTAAGGGAAGTATTTTAGCCGATCATTTGGCTCATCAACCGATTGACAATCAGGAACCAGTCAGATTTGACTTCCCAAACGAAGATGTCATGTATCTAAAAATGAAAGATTGCGATGAACCGCTACCCAGTGAAGGGCCAGAACCAGGTTCCCAATGGGGACTTGTCTTTGACGGAGCTGTCAATCATTATGGAAATGGAATTGGGGCAATTATTGTTACCCCCCCCCCCCCCCGGGTACCCACATTCCTTTCACTACCAGACTTACATTCAAATGTACAAACAACGAGGCCGAATACGAAGCTTGTATCATGGGTCTCGAAGAAGCGATCGACTTAAGGATCAAGAACTTGGATGTATATGGCGACTCAGCTTTAGTCGTCAATTAGATCAAAGGAGATTGGAACACATACCAATCAGGATTGATTCCTTACAAATACTATGCAAGAAGGTTATTTCCTTTCTTCAACAGAATTGAGTTTCATCACATCCCTCATGATGAGAATCATATGGCTGATGCATTAGCCACTCTCTCTTCCATGATTAGTATAGGTCAATGGAGCTACCTAACTAAGATCGACATAATGCGTCTAGAACGGCCCGCTTACATCTTTACGGTTGAAGCAGTCATAGACGACAAACCTTGGTATCACGATATCAAATGCTTCCTTCAGAAACAAGAGTACCCACCTGGGGAACTAAGGAAAGACAGAAAAACCCTCAGAAGACTGGCTGGCAGTTTCTTCCTGAGTGGTGATACTCTCTATAAGACAAACTTTGACATGGTCTTGCTCCGATGTGTAGACGACCAGAAGCAAACATGCTGATAAAGGAAATTCACGAAGGATCCTTTGGCACACATGCCAACGGACACACGATGGCAAGAAAATTCTGAGAGCAGGGTACTATTGGTTGACCATGGAATCCGACTGCTACAAGTACACGAGGAGGTGTCACAAGTGTCAGATATACTCTGACAAAATTCATGTACCGCAAACGCATCTCAAAGTTCTTTCTTCCCCATGGCCTTTTTCCATATGAGGAATCGACATGATTGGCACGATTGAACCTAAGGCTTCAAACGGACATCGGTTCATCCTAGTAGCAATTGATTACTTCACCAAGTGGGTCGAAGCAGCGTCATACGCCAATGTAACCCGACAAGTCGTGGTCCGATTTATCAAAAATAATCTCATCTGTCGTTATGGTGTTCCAAGCCATATCATTACTGATAATGGATCTAACTTGAACAATAAGATGATGAAAGGGTTGTGTGCTGAGTTCAAGATCGAACACCATAACTCATCTCCCTACCGACCTAAGATGAACGGGGCGGTAGAAGCGGCTAACAAGAACATCAAGAGGATTTTTCAAAAGATGGTCATAACCTACAAAGACTGACACGAAATGCTACCCTTTGCTCTTCACGGTTATCGCACATCTGTCCGCACTTCAACAGGGGCAACCCATTTTTCTCTAGTATATGGCATGGAGGCAGTGCTCCCCATCGAAATAGAGATCCCATCAATCCGGGTATTGATGAAAGCTAAGCTTACAGAAGCTAAATGGTGTCAAAGTCGACACGATGAACTGAATCTGATCGAAGAAAAGTGTATCACGGCTCTATGCCATGGTCAGTTGTATCAACAAAGAATGAAGATGGTGTTTAACAAAAAGGTCCGACCTCGCGTCTTCAGGAAAGGAGACCTTGTGCTCAAAAAGATACAATCATTTCTCACTGATTCTCGGGGCAAATGGACTCTGAATTTTGACGGCCCTTATGTGGTCAAGAAAGCTTTCTCAGGCGGCGCCTTGAGACTCGCAACCATGGATGGAGAGGAATTTGCCTATCCCACGAATGTTGATGTAGTCAAGAAATACTTCACCTATACTAAAAAAAAAACGTCTCGGTGGATTGAAAACCCGAAAGGGCAGTCCAGGCAAAAATTAGAAACATGATAAAAAATCATCCCGGTGGATTGGAAATCTCAAAGTACAATCCAGGCAAAAGTTAGGGATAATGGCAAGTAACTACGTCCGATCAGTTCAGCTCTTCAACAGTCATGCCATCCATCAGAAAACTTCAGTCACGGTTATCTTCGACAGAAGCTCAGGATGCCCCGAATTCAAAGTTGGTAGAAGGATAGTGGTCGTTATGTTTCAACGTAGCCCTTTTCCCTGTAAATTACCATTTTCTAACTTTGTAAATACTCTATGGAATCACGCGTTTGGCTGATTTCCATCTTATCAATAAAATTTTAGCCCTTGTGCTTTTGCTTGCAATTCTTATTTGTTTTAGCTTTACAGAACGACATTTTAACATGATCAACGATTCTTGAAATAAAACAAAAATGAATTTTTACTTGTCAAACTTTTTCTGCTTTTCAAAATAAAGATGGCAATTTCTTTTGACTGTTGAACATCAAAAGAATATCGATTGCGTCTCCAAAGGTGTTCGAGCCTCAAAGTGCAGAATCAAAGTACTCCTTCTAAACTAGTACGCCTGAACGAAGGATCAACTGTGTCATATGCGAATACTCCATCAGACACCCTCGGCCGAGTTCTTACCTCCTAAGCCCGACCAACATAGTTCCCCGTAGGGACTATCTCTCCTAAGCAAGGTGGAATTGCTATTTTGAACCCAACGGTACTTCTTCGTCCCCGCGATGGCCGAGTATCCAGTCATGTTCATCCATTAGTCTGTATATCGCGTCAGTTTTGTCAGCATATACATACATACATCATGCATTATTTATTTTCATTCACATTCATATTGCATCACTATCGCTCTAGTCGGTCTTGTCCCCTAGTGATAACAGTCCTCTCAATCGAATTGTCAGTTCTTTCCTCGTCAGGAAATGTTACCTCTGAACAATCTCTCTCCTCCAGTTTATTTTTGGATCAGAATTTGTCCTCGGCCACTTTGATAACTTGAACCTCTGAAAGACCAGAGAACCTTCGACAAACGTCACTCTTCGCCATTGAAGATGATATTTTTCGCTTTCCCGGATTAAGGAAAATCCCCAGAGAGAGCCTCTTAATCAGAGATTCGACGATAATGCAGTTTTTCTCTGGAAAGACCACTGATGAAAAGGTCATCGGCACCTCAAAATTGGAACACGTCATATGGCGTTTCTCCGGGAAGATCCCGAGAAAAGTATGATGTAAGACCCCAAGCGAAAGTTGTCTCTCAAGAGACTCGTTTTCCTAGTAGAGTCAACAAATGGCATCTCCAACAGAGAAGTTTGTGCACCTCTACAACTCAGACGCCTGGGTTCCCCAGCAACTCTGACATCAAAATTTTTCTATCAAATGGCATCTCCCCAAGAAAATCCAGCGAGAAGTTTGAGGAAAACCGCTACAAATAGCGTCCCTTGTCAATAAAGTTTATTGACAAAAGAAACTGAGACCAGTTCCTTGGTAGGAAACCAGGATCGAGGGGAAGTTTATTTCAGAAACTAAGACCAGTTCCTTGGTAGGAAACCAGGATCGAGGGGAAGTTCATTTCAGAAACTTAGACCAATTCCTTGGTAGGAGACCAGGATCGAGGGGAAGTTCATTTCAGAAACTGAGACCAGTTCCTTGGTAGGAAACCAGGATCGAGGGGAAGTTTATTTCAGAAACTAAGACCAGTTCCTTGGTAGGAAACCAGGATCGAGGGGAAGTTTATTTCAGAAACTAAGACCAGTTCCTTGGTAGGAAACCAGGATCGAGGGGAAGTTCATTTTAGAAACTTAGACCAGTTCCTTGGTAGGAAACCAGGATCGAGGGGAAGTTCATTTCAGAAACTTAGACCAGTTCCTTGGTAGGAAACCAGGATCGAGGGGAAGTTTACATCGGAAACTTAGACCAGTTCCTTGGTAGGAAACCAGGATCGAGGGGAAGTTTTTACCTTTTCTAAACATCATTGCTTAGCAAGAGAAGATGAATATGTAAGCTACCATTCATAACTGCCATCAAAATTTCGGGTATTCCGATATTTAATCCTCTTGCACCCCGAATGCCCAAACACCTTCGTCATTCATACCTTCAGGTCCAAGAAGATTAAATAGGGGCATCTGTCATACCCCAAATTTTGACCACTAAGATTTCCCATCATTGTGCAAATCATAATCACAATGTGGATGGATTATCATACCTCATCAGTCTCCCCAAAGATGGGTGAGCATCCACTATAATCAAAATTAGGGTTTCAGACCCTCTCTGAGCTCTTAGACAAAGGATCAATCAAGAAATTACATGATCTTCAACTTAACTAAACCTCTCAAACATCCACAAGGGATTAAGAGGACTTCCACTTCAAGAATTAAGCACAAGGTTGCAGCATTCTGAGTGGATCAAGCCTCAAGATCGCCAGTGTCACCAAATTAGGGTTTTGGTCGACCAGGGCCTCCAGATGGAAATTTTCCTCTAGGCATGAGCCAATGCTTCAAATCATAACCTATGATGCTCCAAGGGACATCATAAACCCCATCATCAAGTCAATTTTGCCTCAGGAGATCCATTCATAAAAAATAAGGAATTAGGGTTTCTTGACCTAATTCACCCCTAAGTTGACTTTTGGAACAAATCATGAGCCAAGACCTCAAGACATGATTTGAGGGACCCTAACACACTACATTGACCCATTTGCAACAATGGATTGATCCAAGAAGCTTGAGCAACAAGTCTCAATTTCATCTGAACCACAATTAGGGTTTCGCGAGAAAAGTAAAATGTAGCTTTGACTTTTGACCAGGACATGCTCCCAAACCCTAGGACATGATTCAATACACCCTATAACACCTATGAAATCAATCCATCAAGTTTGATTTAGGTCAAGGACTTGATTTCATAGAGGATCGCACAATTTGGAAATCATCTGACAAAAAGTCAACTGTGCACAAAAGTCAACTTTGACTTTTTGAGATTTTTCACAAAAATGGTTTTTTAACCCTAAAATGATGTTAATGTATGATTTGAATCATCATTCATCAAGAAAAATCAAGAAAAGTGGGATAACTTGTAAAAGGGGTAACCATAAAAACTTAGAAAATTTTCTAAGTTATGAACAAAGTGGCAAGGGTACCAACTTTGGAGGATCATAACTCCTAAACCACAAAGCCATTTTTCCCCATCCAAAGCTGGATTTGTAGATCTCATGGCCCTCTACAATAGCTTCAAACTGAACTCTTTCCAATTCCTCATGGATTTTGAGTTATGGAATGATCAAAATCACAAAAAAGTGAAAATGTCACTTTTTTCCAACACTTAGTGAAATTTTCACTAAGTCAGAATCTGCCTTACTTTTTTCCATATGTAGGGGCATTTTTCACTTGGATCCAAAAAGTATCAAAACCAATTATGATCAAACATTTGTTGTATCATATGAGGGCTTTCCAAAATGGCCAAGAACTCCATCAAATTCCACTTGAGCCATGAGATATGACAATGGCAATATGCCTTGCTGAAAACTGCCAAGGCTAGGCAGAATTTTGCACTTCTGCTCGATTTGGAAAAATCAGATAATTCCAAGCCTTGTCATCACTTTGGACACATCTGAGGATCAAATCTAAAGGGAACAAACACTGATCCAAGCCTCCAAAGTCTTTGGAACAAGAAGTAGCATGCCAAACCTAGAAATCCCTAAAAGAGGGACAAGACTCCAATTTTGGATTGGAGCATTCAATGGATGCACTAAGGTGGCATGGACTGACACATTTGCAACTGAATTCAGTCAAGAATGATCCAACAACTAGGCAGATTGCAGATTGCACAAAAAACTCCAAAAGCTCAAAAAGAGGTAAGCATCACAACTTGAATTCTTTGAATCATGCTTTCTTTTGATGTCCACTGATCATGCATCTCTTATACATGTTATATGTGTTGTGTTTACACCAATTTATCATGTAATTCATGCTTGTACCAAGAGATGGCACAGAAAATGCATTTATAGGCCTATTTCAAAACCACTATCGGATTTTGAGGAGGGAGTATGATCTGAAAAAAATACCACCACCATTGGATTCCTTGTGAAGTTCTAGGCCAGATGCATATAAATTTTGTCCCCAACCACGGAGAAATGAGAAAGTTATGGACCTTCCCATTTCTAGCCAAAACTTGCTTTGCCTTGCCTTGGGCCAGGCCAAAAATAGGGCAAGCCTTGTATATTTATGGTTGTGTTTCAATCAACGGATGTATCACCACCCCAGTGGTAAGGCGCGCGCCCTATAACCTTGAGGTCGTGGGTTCAAACCCCACCCATGCCATTTTGTGTTTTCTCACATTTTTGCTATTTTTTCCAATATTTTCATGTTTTGTTAATTAATTGAAAAATTAATAACTCCTTCAATTTTAATTATTTTTTATTGGTTCTTTTTGTAAAAAATCACAAAAATGTTGAAATATTTTATTCCACAAAAAAATTAGGTTTATATTATTTTTTTAATATAATTAGTATTTTTGTGAATAAATTCCTTTTAATTGTTTCTTAAACATTTTAAAAGTGAATATTTTCTTTGAAAATCAAAACCAAATGAGTTATAATATCTCTTGTGATTAAAACCTCATTTTTCAAACCTTAAACAAAAATCACAAGTGGTTTATTCAAACCTATTTGGTATTTTTATCATTTTATTTGATTTTCTTTAAATATTTACTTTTAAAGGAAAACGAATTTAGGGTTTCTTCGATTTTCAACCCTCACTAATTATTTTCAAACACTCATGGGCCTCTAATAGAGTGTAAGACCCAATCCCCTTTTAACTAAAAAAATGTTTGGGCCTCAGATATTGTATAAGTCCCTCTGCGTTAAAAGAAAACATCGGCGCGATCGCCAGTTGAAAAATCATTTTGGGCCTCTCCTCGAGCTATAAGACCCATTCAAAATCATTTTTGGGCCTCTATTAGAGTGTAAGACCCAATCCCTTTGAAAACCAAAACCTTTTTGGGCCTCAGTCTTTGTATAAGACCCACTGTGTTTTCAAAAACTCGGCGCGACTGCCATTTCAAAACAAAAACCACTTGGGCCTACTGAAATACCCTAATTTTTACCCCTAAGATCCCACACATCATTTTGCATCTCATACCACAAACAAGGTCACTAAAAACCTGTGTATTTCTTGCTTGTTTTATATTTGTTTATGTTTACTAACATCTAATCAAAATATCAAAAATATTTTGCAATTTTTGCTTGGTTCTCTCTGTGTGTTGTGCAGGTTTATCAAAGACAATGAGCTGATTTCATGTCACATGTGGTTATTCATTGAAATCCAGTTCAGATGGATATTTGACCTAATCTTGGTCAAACTATCAAGCATTTGTTCCAAGTGCAAGATATTTGTTTCGGTGGGCTATTTCTCAAGCAGTGACTGTCAAGCCGTTGTGTGGTGATATCTGTTAAATTCATCTGAGATCATTAGTCAAGATTGGGTTCATCTGTGGATTTATTTTCCTAAAGATTTATTCAATTAAATTCAAAGTGGTTCAAGATTCATTTGATCAAAGATTCAGAGGATGATTAATCCAGATGGTCGTTGTTTCAGTTGCGGTTTGTTCAGTGGTAGTTGTGGGGCATATTTTATCAGAGGCTTGTGTTTGGTTTTGGGCTAAAAATAAAGACATGTTATCCATAATCCATATCCATTTCCATTTTGGTTATCCATCTACTAAACCATATTCCTTAGTCATTTTTATCCATTATCCACTTTTAAATATCCACTTCATAAACCATTTCTATTTTTAAATAAATTTCTAAACCATTTTTTCCCTAATCCATTTCCTAAACCAAATACCCACATTTATCATATCCATTTCAAATCAATATCCAAATTCACTTCAAACATATCCAAAATTAAATCCAATTTAAGATCCATATCCATTTTTTTTTCACATAGCCATTTCCGATATCCAAATTATTTTTCAATATCCATAACTATTCTTTTTCATGACCATTATCCATATTTTCAAGCAATCCTTTTTTTCTTAAACCAATATCCATTTCTTAATCATTATCCATTATTTCATATTCAATATTTTTTTTAGAACCAATTTATCCATTTTTCAATCCATTTTTCTAAACCAATTCCCAAATTCTAAAATCCACCAAGAAATTTACAACAAGAAAAATATATATCAAGCCCATTTCTCTTTTCCATATACAAAAAAATACAAGGCCCATTAACCATTTGTTTTGTTTCAGGCCCACATTACTAAAAAAAATGAAAAAATGAGAAAACTAGCTCATGAAAAACTCAAGCCTCACGCACATATCCAAGCCATCATCAAGTCGTTACAAAACTCACACGCAAAGACCAACAAGCCGAGCTTCCAATCCATTCTCCAGCCGGATACACACAAGCCGTGCCAAACCGCAAACTCACAGTCCAAGCTGCCACGCGAAAAACTCATCAACACGCGAGCATACCTCAATCAAAACGCAGCAAAAATAAGCCAAACGGCAAGGAGAATAAACCCAATTTCAATTCAATTCCTCACCTCTTCTTCTATAAATTAGAGCCACATCTCCTTCAAAATCTCAAGCTTGGAAAGCCTCAGAAATGCTGCAAAAATCAACACAACTCAAGCTTCAATAAACCTCCATTTTCATTCAACCTTCAACTTCTAATTCAAACAAAACCAAGCTTCAATTAGTTTTCTTCAATTCCAATCCATCACTTCTTCAATTCATATTCAACAATTCAGAAACAATTCTTCAACACTTCCATCACTTCACAATAAACCACAAATCAACGCTCCAACATCAACCACTTCACGACTCGCATCAAAGTGTCAAGAACAACATCAAGTAACGCAACAACAAATTCCTCAACACTGAAAACAACAAACACAACGCGTAGAATTCGTTCGAAAAAAGAGAGGAAGATTGAAACATTATTTACCTTGATTTAAAGGTAGTGTAGAAAAGATTTCGGTAATTTCGAGTTGTATCCGTCGGTAACCGTTCTTGAAGTTGTTGACACCATTGTGTAGAGCTTTCATTTCCGATCGAAACCGTGCAAATTTTGTGTCCCGCCGCTTCCGATTTGGTGGAGTTTTGAGAAGAGCAAGCATGGTGGATGAATAGTGTAGCGAAAATGAAGAAGAAGATATTCTGCGTTTTTTCATTTCCTCTTTTTTTGGTCCACCGTTTTTTTTTTTTGTGTGGTGGAGTGGTTTTGGGCCGGGCCCGTATACATCCAATTTTCTAACATACTACCTCCATATTTCACTATCACCTCCCTTTTATTTTTCAATTTCTTTTAATTTTTTTTCTTATTCATCTTTCTTTCTAATTGTTTTTTTTTTAATCTTTTTATGGATTATGATTTAATTTTTTGTATTAAAGCATCTTCTAAAAAAAAGGTCATAAAAAGTATATCATGAGAATTACCTTTTAATTCTTGTTTTTCTTATTTTATCTTGATTTTCTCTTTTTTATTTCATTTTAATTGGTTGTGTGGATCATAATTTTTAGATCCACTTTTCTTCATCTATTTTTATTTTGATCGATGAAAGTCGAAGTGATCGTGAAATTCCTTTGTTGAATTTCGATCGAGACGAGATCATCTCCACATTTTCTTTTCGTGTGGCACCGCTTTAGGATAACGATCCATATATCGTTTATCTCGCGTGCATTAACACATATATCTCATGGCCGGCCTCATTCGTAGGGTAATTGCTCGAACAAATTACTCAGCGTGCGCTTAACATAGACCAAAATTTGTCCCGCCTCGGAATAAATATCAAAAATAGTTGATTATTTGCCTTATGGTTCACAACTCATGAAACTTGTTGTTAGGAGGCTTTGGTCTTATCAATCCTCTAATGAGTTTCATCAACCTTGACCTAAGTACAATTATTCAATTGTTATTGATCACTAACACTAACAATTAACCACTAACTTACTAACAATTTTATTATATTAATTTTGTTTATGTTTCCTTCTCGCCCCCTATCTCTTTTATTTTTTATGCTTCATTATTATCATTTCATATCATGTTTATGTTTCCGCAATTTTTCCTTTGTCCGTTGGACACATGTTTATGCTTCCGTAATTTTTCCTTTGTCCGTTGGACGCATGTTTATGCTTATGCCTTTTTCTCTTTGTCCACTTGGACCAAAAATATTAATAAAGGCCAAAACCATAAAAAACTTAATTCTCTTCATTTTGGACTATTGGTTAATATCCTATGCCTTGGAGTGATCTCTTTATGGACCTCTTTTGAAGTAATATTGGACTTATGGACCTAGAATTAGGACTTCTTATCCTTTTGCTTGGAGTATTGATTGAAGACTTGCCTTTATTTGGCCAATTTGCTTAAGGATGGAATTCTTTTAATATTGCTTTGAAGTGGCTCCATTTTGATTAGATCCTTCTATTCCCTAGCTTTTATTTCATGCACTAGGATAGTCACTTCTTCTCCTCCCCATTCTTAAATTTTCAAAATCTTCTCCCTTTTTTTCAAAATCTTCTTCTTGTTTTCAAACTTAAAACCACTTTCATAATAAAACCTTGGCTTTTGTCAAGTGACTTTTTAAACTTTGTTTTTTTAATAAAACTCAATCCATCTTAAATCATACTTTGACCATTTCATAAAAATAAAAAATACAAAACTCATCCAAATTTTTTTTTGTGCTTTTATGCACCTTTTTCTTTTAAACTTTTCAAAAGGAATTAGACATGAGTCATTTTTTTGATGAGATGTAAAACTCCTAACCATGGTATTTTGTTGAAAGTATGGTCATTTTCCACTTAGATGTTGAAGTGATTAGTCTTGTTGATGTTAATCCAAGCAAATCCTCCATCTTAATGTGATGCAAATGCCACTTTCCCATACCTTTGGGTAATTAGTTGAGTATTCTCTTTTGAGAATGACAAGTTGTCTTTTTCAAGATAAAATAAACCATAACCAATAATTTTTGTTCTTTGTACCACGAACTACGAGGATTTGATCCTACATTGCACTTCGTGGGTACGTAGGCATGAGGCGATAAGTCTCTCCAAACACAAAAATATTAAAAAATAATTCTCCTCTCATCTCCTCAATCTCTTTACAAGCAAACCATTTTTAGACCAAAAAGCATGAATACATCAAAGGGCTCCTATAGAGTACTATAGATGTATTGGGTGCATAAAACCTTCCCTTTACATAAACAACCCCCCTTACCCTTATCTCTTTAGGTTTTGTTCTCTCTTTTTTCCTTTCCTTTATGGATAAAAATAAAAGTGCGGTGGCGACTCTTGCTTATTTTTGAGTTAAGTTAATCAATAGCTTACACTCACAAATTTCCCCGCTACAGAAAAGTGGCGACTCTGCTGGGGACAGATTGACCTCTTGCTGGTCCATCCCTTGAGGGGTTTAGCCTACTTTGATTTATTTACTGCTTTTTGTCTGTTTTGTGTTGGCTGGATTTTCTGTTTGTAGGGTGGGCTGGATTCAGGAGAGAAAAGCCCAATACCCAGGCTTGAGCATACACCTATGATTAGCGTGGAAAGTAGTGTGACTTGTTTGGCATTTGGCCAGACGAAGTATACATGAAAACTCCACATCTAGACGAGGTTTTCTTGGTAATATTCTATCCTGTTTATTTGGGGCAGACGATGGAATATAACCTGGAAAACTGTCGACTCTGGAGACCGTTTCCTGAGGACTCAGTTGCGGCACTCCTCCCGAGATGTGACGTCGGCAGACCAGAAATGGCAAACCCGGTGCACATTCTCGACCCGAGGACCCAATGCTGGGAACTTGCCATAGGATCTTTTTTTTTTAAAGTGAATCAGCGGACGACCTCTTTGATTGGCGATAGCATTGTATCCTTCGGGCTGAATGTGCTATTGCTTCTCAAACCTCTGAAGCTGAGGACCTTTCATTTTGGAGAATCAGTTGAGGCCTCCTCGATTGATGATGATGCCAAACCATAAATGGTGAACGTATCATCATTTCTCGACCTGAGAGCCCGGGATACTGAACATCCTAGTACCCACATGTGAGAATAGGCGGGTGTTTACAGGTTTGCAGGAAACCCTGGCCTTCAACGTACCCGGTACTTCAAAGCGAACCTCGGTCATCAGCAACAGTTATTCCGGATCTGTGGAAGCTTTGATCCCTTGTCTGCTACATTCATATTGCATTGCATTTGCATCAAGCATCATTCTGCATTTGTTTCTTGCCTTTCTAGGTGTCTTATTGTTTGTTTTTGGTCCTCGTTCAGCCAAGCTGTCGCACCAGTATAATACTCGGGCTAATCAGAGAAAGACGAGGATTTAGCTTACTGAATTCAAGGTAGTTACTGAAGGAACATGGAGAGAACATAGAATGTTGACCCATGTCAGGCTTTACAGTGACGACTAATCCGATGTCGATTTTCCTCTGAACGATGGTGCTCCACAAGTGGATGTTCCTACTCGATCCCGACCTGTGCAAAATGATCTGGTTGGTCAAGTTGTTGAAAAATATTCTCGGTTTTCGAAGTATATGCCAAATACTCAGAATGTCCACCCTGTGACAGAGATTATCGACGATGAGGTATTGGCCTTTAAGGGAGGAAGCTCATTTGTGGATGGAACACCTTTATAATGATGAAGATAAAAACTCAAGGAGGTTCCTATTGCCGACGTTAGTGGAGTGACCCTCAACAGTCGTGCATTTGCTTTTGTGTCTCCCAAGAGAGTTGAAGGTGTCCTTTCAAGCTCAGATTGAGACAATTTCCTCAGATCTTTAGTTTATTACTGCAATTTCATTTGTAATCTTTTATGATTGTTAATGCTTTGTTTGCATGTAGAAACTTGTTTGATTTTGAATATTAATCATAATGCAATGAGTATGTTTGTCTTAAAGTGATCCATTCGCATTCGCTCATAAATTGTTTTCTTGCATTTGCAATACTAACTTCTTGTTTAAACTCTTGGAGGGAGGATGATGAAGTGAAAACGCAAAATTTCTGGTTTTGTGCTTTTGAATAAGACCCTGCTGAGGATATACAGGCATTGTTACAAATTCCCAAACACCGGAGATATAAGGAAGATAATCCCTTGCTAACCCCTTTGAGCCTTGAAGAAGGAGTTTCTTTTCTAAATGAAAAAAACCCTTACATTTAACCTGGGGCAGGGTAGTCTTCAGTTAATTTGACCAAGTGTCCAAATTTCAAAAGTAGTGTGCGCCAAAGGAAACCACAATGGTTATTCCTCATCCATGAAGGAAAGAGGCAGTCATAACCCTTTCAAATAAGCTAATGTCACTGATTTGTTCAAAAAAAAAGGAAAAAAATTAAAAAGGAAAAGCCCGCTAAGTCGAAAACTTCTAAACAAGTGACTTAGGAAAAAATTGGGGCATCCCGCTGGACATCAAAAATTCAAAAAAAATCAGTCCAGGCAAAAGTTAGGGAAAAATAAAAAGAATGAAAATGTGAAGAATAAAAGAAAAACTCTCATCAAAAGAGCAAATCTTTGTGTGACTACCAAGTCGAAAGACAAAAGGGTGACTGTTATTCCCCAAATAACCTCCTTGGTTCTTAAACCATCAGTTTTATCCTTTTGAGAGATGAACATTTGTGTCAATTAGCTGAATGTAGGACTGGAGAATATCACGGAGATTGGGTGGGTACAAATAAAATTTGAGCCTTAAAATCTTTTTTTTTCTGAAAACTGTGAACCAGGCCAAGTTATAACCCTCAAAAGACCTAATTGAGGCAGAGTTTATTTTGAAAGCGTACTTCAAACGAGATAGCGTCCCTGACTCCCATGAGTTGTGCTAAAGGATCTTTGTTGGTATTGCATGTGCATTAAAAAATAAATGTCATATCTAAATTAGTGATTCATTCACAAGGTTTTGCGACATCTTTTCAGTAAAAACTTCAAGATTAACATGTCTGTTGCATTAGAATTATCATTCTCAGAATTGACATTTCCTGCTTGCATACATTTGGTGACATCATAGAAGCTTACATTTAAGCATCAGTGATGAGCTTAATCTTTTGAGGCCTGAAACTCTGATGAGTAATTGGCCAATCACTTCAAGGAATGATCACATCCAGGGGCATGTTGCCTGAAGATTTTGTTGAGCATGAGCAAGTTTGTTTTCCTAGTTGATGTTTTCACAGGGGCAAAACTTGAATTCTACATAGATCAAAGAATGTGCCAAGTTCAGTTAATCTGGGGCAGTTACGTCGAGATTCGACGAATCTCTCAGAGTTTGAAGACACTGGGGCAGATTATTTCAAGTCCTCATGGTACAAAGTTTATGAAGGAAAATTTCTTATATATCATGCAATTTGAGGTTGATCAAACACAACAGAACCTGGTATGCTCTCAAGCAGAGTTTGACATATCCCTGGTAGAGCTTGCTGATGTTTCCTCAACAGAGTTCGTTCTTGTTGATATCTCCCCTGTAGAGCTTGTTGCTATTCCCTCAGCGGGGTTCGTTCTCGCTCCTTTGGCAGAATTTATTGACAGAGCCCCAGTAGAGTTTGTTGATATTTCCTTAGCTGTATTTGTTCCTATGAATGTGATCAGTTGTTGACAAGGTGAAGGGTTTGTCGTGATGTGTTGAATTCATAAGGTCCAATGTTGTTTGGTCTTTCCCCAGCTAGGTCTTTGATCTGAATTTTCTCCAGCGGATTATGTTATGGTCAGGCAGTTGAGTAGTTTTGAGGTCCATTTCTCCTTAATGGTGGTCCCCACGCATAGATTCATTTTTGTTGTCCCCAACTGAAATCGTATGAAGAATCCTCACTCATATTTTAGCCTCTAAACGTATTTCTGTTGCTTTGGATGTCCCCAAACAGAGAGCCATGTTTTGTTTTTCCTTTAGGAAGCATGGACTTGGTGGTTGTTTGTTGGATTCTTATCTGTGGTTGTATTTCTCTCCAGGAGGATTTATCCTTGTTGATTCCCCAGCGGAGGCAGAGCATTACTGTTTCGTTTGCCCTCAAATCATAAAGCAGTGAGGTTAACTTTTCATTTCCCCTGGCAGGTCCAAGATGTATTTCTCTCCGGATTATTTTTCCAAAGGTTTATCCTTCTAGTGAAGATTGTGCATCTCTAATGCGGCTATTCCCAAGTGAATTCGCTGATGATATCTCTTTTAGTCGCCTGTTGGGTTTTCTCTCACTCATGATGAGTATTGATCTAAAATCCCCCACAGTTTGACCTTTTGCTATTTTCCCAGGAAGTCCGGGATGCCTCACTCAGACTTGGTTAATCCTCTGAAAGTGGTCTCCTATCTCCAGCAGATCTGTCGTGTATTCCTAGTGGATTTTGCATAGATGTTTACATGACTATCATCCCCAGCGGATTCATTCTTTATTTCTCCGCAGCAGATCTCTTCATCCTTTTGAAATGGAAGTTCCTATGAATTTCTATGATCCCCGGGAAGATTCAGAAAGATTTGGGTTGAATGATTCCCCAACAGTGTTCTTGCCATCCTCAAAGCAGAGTTTATGTTATTATCCTCTTTGTGGATCATCGATGTCAGAAGATTGATATTAGGGTTTCTCCCCAAGGAGTATCTTCTTTTCTCCAGCAAGATTTGAGCCTTGTGGTAGGATTTATTTTCCTTTGATGGCTTTTGTTTATCTCTTGCAGGATTTCTTCAGCTAAATGCCTAGCAGAGTTGCTAATGACATCTCCTTCTTGTTGAGATTAGCCGAGTAT
This sequence comes from Lathyrus tuberosus, assembly GCA_022829125.1. NCBI lineage: Eukaryota > Viridiplantae > Streptophyta > Magnoliopsida > Fabales > Fabaceae > Lathyrus > Lathyrus tuberosus. The sequence goes on from JALAZF010000346.1 coordinate 5,000,562, forward strand.
TCAGTGGTGTTGTGATGTTTATTCCACCCTCTGTTTATCTTTTATGTCTGTTTTGTCAGCATATTCATACTCATAAGCATTGCATGCGCATTATTTTATTGCGCATAGCATTTTCTTGTTGCATTTTGCATTTTGCATTTGTGTTTGGTGCTTCGTTGCTCTCTGGTGTTGTTATCCCTGTAGAGCGTGTGTGTCCTCTCTCCACTTAGAGTGTCGGCCCGTAAGCAGAAAAATGTCTATCTTTGATAATTCCCCACTGAGTTTATTTCTCGTGGAAGATTTTGATTCAGTTTCCTCTCTAGTACATTATCTGGATGGAATTAGTCCCTAGTTGAGATATTTCCTCCTCGGGATAAGTCTTGTTTGACCGTTTCTCTCCAGCTTGTTCCTGGATTGAACTTTGGTCCCCTGCAATTTTTGTTTGGATCTATAGGCTGTGAAACCTGGATTGAGTGTGCATTTATTTTGCACCTTTAAGGATTATGCGCCCTTCAGCTGAAATCTGCGTATGATTCCCTTTTTGGAAGGTTCAATACTGTTTCGTGGCATTCCTCTATTCAAGAAGCCTGAGGCGATGCAGTTAATACCTTTTGTGACTCCAATGAATGGTAAGTCTCTTCGGTTAGATGGGACAGTTCGTTGTTGAGATTCTTCTTCTCCAATGAATGTTAAGTCTCTTCGGTTTGACGGGACAGTTCGTTGTTGAGATTTGTGACTCCAATGAATGGTAAGTCTCTTCGGTTTGACGGGACAGTTCGTTGTTGAGATTTGTGACTCTGATGAATGGTAAGTCTCTTCGGTTTGATGAGACAGTTCGTTGTTGAGATTCTTCTACTCCAATGAATGTTAAGTCTCTTCGGTTTGATGGGACAGTTCGTTGTTGATATTTTGTGACTCCGATGAATGGTAAGTCTCTTCGGTTTGATGGGACAGTTCGTTGTTGAGATTTTGTGACTCCAATGAATGGTAAGTCTCTTCGGTTTGACAGGACAGTTCGTTGTTGCAATTTGTGACTCCGATGAATGGTAAGTCTCTTCGGTTTGACGGGACAGTTCGTTGTTGAGATTTTGTGACTCCAATGAATGGTAAGTCTCTTCGGTTTGACGGGACAGTTCGTTGTTGAGATTTGTGACTCCGATGAATGGTAAGTCTCTTCGGTTTGACGGGACAGTTCGTTGTTGAGATTTGTGACTCAGATGAATGATAAGTCTCTTCGGTTTGACGGGACAGTTCGTTGTTGAGATTTTGTGACTCCAATGAATGGTAAGTCTCTTCGGTTTGATGGGACAGTTCGTTGTTGAGATTTTGTGACTCCGATGAATGGTAAGTCTCTTCGGTTTGACGGGACAGTTCGTTGTTGAGATTTTGTGACTCCAATGAATGGTAAGTCTCTTCGGTTTGACGGGACAGTTCGTTGTTGAGATTTTGTGACTCTAATGAATGGTAAGTCTCTTCGGTTTGATGGGACAGTTCGTTGTTGAGATTTTGTGACTCCAATGAATGGTAAGTCTCTTCGGTTTGACGGGACAGTTCGTTGTTGAGATTTTGTGACTCTGATGAATGGTAAGTCTCTTTGGTTATATGAGACAGTTCATTGTTGAGGTTTTCTACTCAGATTGATGGTTAGTCTCCTCGGTTAGACGAGACAGTTCATTGTTGAGGTATTGATTTTCTCCAGTGGAGCCTTGTTGTGCTAAGTTTTCCCTGATGAGTTATATCTTCGTTGTGTTGTGGTTTATTTCCATATACAGTTATCTCCAGTGTGAATCTTTTCCTCAGCTGAGTCCCAATAGTTGTGCGGTATGTTCCCTGGCTAGTTGGTGGTCTCGTGTGATGTGTTTCTCCGGTGGAGTTTCTTTCTCCCGTTTCTTCTTTTTGTTTATCTCCTGTGGCATATCCTCCCCACAGTGGTCTTGTGTTTGCATATCATTTGCATAATCATATCATTTTGTGGTCTCTTAGGGCCAAAAATTGGGTTTATTGTTATATTTAAGTCTCTTCTATCTCATCGAGACAAAGATGTCAATCTTCTTATCTCCGGATAGAAAAAACTTAAATAGGGGCAGCTGTAATACCCTAATTTTTACCCCTAAGATCCCACACATCATTTTGCATCTCATACCACAAACAAGCTCACCAAAAACCTGTGTATTTCTTGCTTGTTTTATATTTGTTTATGTTTACTAACATCTAATCAAAATACCAAAAATATTTTGCAATTTTTGCTTGGTTCTCTCTGTGTGTTGTGCAGGTTTGTCAAAGACAATGAGCTGATTTCAGGTCACATGTGGTTATTCATTCAAATCCAGTTCAGATGGATGTTTGACCTAATCTTGGTCAAACTATCAAGCATTTGTTCCAAGTGCAAGATATTTGTTTCGGTGGGCTATTTCTCAAGCAGTGACTGTCAAGCCGTTATGTGGTGATATCTGTCAAATTCATCTGAGATCATTAGTCAAGATTGGGTTCATCTGTGGATTTATTTTCCTAAAGATTTATTCAATTAAATTCAAAGTGGTTCAAGATTCATTTGATCAAAGATTCAGAGGATGATTAATCCAGATGGTCGTTGTTTCAGTTGCGGTTTGTTCAGTGGTAGTTGTGGGGCATATTTTATCAGAGGCTTGTGTTTGGTTTTGGGCTAAAAATAAAGACTTGTTATCCATAATCCATATCCATTTCCATTTTGGTTATCCATCTACTAAACCATATTCCTTAGTAATTTTTATCCATTATCCACTTTTAAATATCCACTTCATAAACCATTTCTATTTTTAAATAAATTTCTAAACCATTTTTTCCCTAATCCATTTCCTAAACCAAATACCCACATTTATCATATCCATTTCAAATCAATATCCAAATTCACTTCAAACATATCCAAAATTAAATCCAATTTAAGATCCATATCCTTTTTTTTTCACATAGCCATTTCCGATATCCAAATTATTTTTCAAATTCATAACTATTCTTTTTCATGACCATTATCCATATTTTCAAGTAATCCTTTTTTTCTTAAACCAATATCCATTTCTTAATCATTATCCATTATTTCATATTCAATATTTTATTTAGAACCAATTTATCCATTTTTCAATCCATTTTTCTAAACCAATTCCCAAATTCTAAAATCCACCAAGAAATTTACAACAAGAAAAATATATATCAAGCCAATTTCTCTTTTCCATATACAAAAAAATACAAGGCCCATTAACCATTTTTTTTTTGTTTCAGGCCCACATTACTAAAAAAAAAATGAAAAAATGAGAAAACAAGCTCATGAAAAACTCAAGCCTCACGAACATATCCAAGCCATCATCAAGTCGTTACAAAACTCACACGCAAAGACCAACAAGCCGAGCTTCCAACCCATTCTCCAGCCGGATACACACAAGCCGTGCCAAACCACAAACTCACAGTCCAAGCTGCCACGCGAAAAACTCAGCAACACGCGAGCATACCTCAATCAAAACGCAGCAAAAATAAGCCAAACAGCAAGGAGAATAAACTCAATTTCAATTCAATTCCTCACCTCTTCTTCTATAAATTAGAGCCACATCTCCTTCAAAATCTCAAGCTTGGAAAGCCTCAGAAATGCTGCAAAAATCAACACAACTCAAGCTTCAATAAACCTCCATTTTCATTCAACCTTCAACTTCTAATTCAAACAAAACCAAGCTTCAATTAGTTTTCTTCAATTCCAATCCATCACTTCTTCAATTCATATTCAACAATTCAGAAACAATTCTTCAACACCTCCATCACTTCACAATAAACCACAAATCAACGCTCCAACATCAACCACTTCACGACTCGCATCAAAGTGTCAAGAACAACATCAAGTAACGCAACAACAAATTCCTCAACACTGAAAACAACAAACACAACGCGTAGAATTCGTTCGAAAAAAGAGAGGAAGATTGAAACATTATTTACCTTGATTTAAAGGTAGTGTAGAAAAGATTTTGGTAATTTCGAGTCGTATCCGTCGGTAACCGTTCTTGAAGTTGTTGACACCATTGTGTAGAGCTTTCATTTCCGATCGAAACCGTGCAAATTTTGTGTCCCGCCGCTTCCGATTTGGTGGAGTTTTGAGAAGAGCAAGCATGGTGGATGAATAGTGTAGCGAAAATGAAGAAGAAGATATTCTGCGTTTTTTCAGTTCCTCTTTTTTTGGTCCACCGTTTTTTTTTTGTTTTTGTGGTGGAGTGGTTTTGGGCTGGGCCCGTATACATCCAACTTTCTAACATACTACCTCCATATTTCACTATCACCTCCCTTTTATTTTTCAATTTCTTTTAAATTTTTTTCTTATTCATCTTTCTTTCTAATTGTTTTTTTTTAATCTTTTTATGGATTATGATTTAATTTTTTGTATTAAAGCATATTCTAAAAAAAAAGGTCATAAAAAGTATATCATGAGAATTACCTTTTAATTCTTGTTTTTCTTATTTTATCTTGATTTTCTCTTTTTTATTTCATTTTAATTGGTTGTGTGGATCATAATTTTTAGATCCACTTTTATTCATCTATTTTTATTTTGATCGATGAAAGTCGAAGTGATCGTGAAATTCCTTTGTTGAATTTCGATCGAGACGAGATCATCTCCACCTTTTCTTTTCGTGTGGCACCGCTTTAGGATAACGATCCATATATCGTTTATCTCGCGTGCATTAACACATATATCTCATGGCCGACCTCATTCGTAGGGTAATTGCTCGAACAAATTACTCGGCGTGCGCTTAACATAGACCAAAATTTGTCCCGCCTCGGAATAAATATCAAAAATAGTTGATTATTTGTTTTATGGTTCACAACTCATGAAACTTGTTGTTAGGAGGCTTTGGTCTTATCAATCCTCTAATGAGTTTCATCAACCTTGACCTAAGTGCAATTATTCAATTGTTATTGATCACTAACACTAACAATTAACCACTAACTTACTAACAATTTTATTATATTAATTTTGTTTATTTTTCCTTCTCGCTCCCTATCTCTATTATTTTTTATGCTTCATTATTATCATTTCATATCATGTTTATGTTTCTGCAATTTTTCCTTTGTCCGTTGGACTCATGTTTATGCTTCCGTAATTTTTCCTTTGTCCGTTGGACGCATGTTTATACTTATGCCTTTTTCTCTTTGTCCACTTGGACCAAAAATATTAATAAAGGCCAAAACCATAAAAAACTTAATTCTCTTCATTTTGGACTATTGGTTACTATCCTATGCCTTGGAGTGATCTCTTTATGGACCTCTTTTGAAGTAATATTGGACTTATGGACCTAGAATTAGGACTTCTTATCATTTTGCTTGGAGTATTGATTGAAGACTTGCCTTTATTTGGCCAATTTGCTTAAGGATGAAATTCTTTTAATATTGCTTTGAAGTGGCTCCATTTTGGTTAGATCCTTCTATTCCCTAGCTTTTATTTCATTCACTAGGATAGTCACTTCTTCTCCTCCCCATTCTTAAATTTTCAAAATCTTCTCCCTTTTTTTCAAAATCTTCTTCTTGTTTTCAAACTTAAAACCACTTTCATAATAAAACCTTGGCTTTTGTCAAGTGACTTTTTAAACTTTGTTTTTTTAATAAAAGTCAATCCATCTTAAATCATACTTTGACCATTTCATAAAAATAAAAAATACAAAACTCATCCAATTTTTTTTTTGTGCTTTTATGCACCTTTTTCTTTTAAACTTTTTAAAAGGAATTAGACATGAGTCATTTTTTTGATGAGATGTAAAACTCCTAACCATGGTATTTTGTTGAAAGTATGGTCGTTTTCCACTTAGATGTTGAAGTGATTAGTCTTGTTGATGTTAATCCAAGCAAATCCTCCATCTTAATGTGATGCAAATGCCAATTTCCCATACCTTTGTGTAATTAGTTGAGTATTCTCTCTTGAGAATGACAAGTTGTCTTTTTCAAGATAAAATAAACCATAACCAATAATTTTTGTTCTTTGTACCACGAACTACGAGGTTTTGATCCTACATTGCACTTCGTGGGTACGTAGGCATGAGGCGATAAGTCTCTCCAAACACAAAAATATTAAAAAATAATTCTCCTCTCATCTCCTCAATCTCTTTACAAGCAAACCATTTTTAGACCAAAAAGCATGAATACATCAAAGGGCTCCTATACAGTACTATAGATGTATTGGGTGCGTAAAACCTTCCCTTTACATAACCAACCCCCCTTACCCTTATCTCTTTAGATTTTGTTCGCTCTTTTTTCCTTTCCTTTATGGATAAAAATAAAAGTGTGGTGGCGACTCTTGCTTATTTTTGAGTTAAGTTAATCAATAGCTTACACTTACAAATTTCCCCGCTACAGAAAAGTGGCGACTCTGCTGGGGACAGATTGACCTCTTGCTGGTCCATCCCTTGAGGGGTTTAGCCAACTTTGATTTATTTACTGCTTTTTGTCTGTTTTGTGCTGGCTGGATTTTCTGTTTGTAGGGTGGGCTGGATTCATGAGAGAAAAGCCCAATACCCAGGCTTGAGCATACACCTATGATTAGCGTGGAAAGTAGTGTGACTTGTATGGCATTTGGCCAGACAAAGTATACATGAAAACTCCACATCCAGACGAGGTTTTCTTGGTAATATTCTATCCTGTTCATTTGGGGCAGACGATGGAATATAACCTGGAAAACTGTCGACTCTGGCGACCGTTTCCCAAGGACTCAGTTGCGGCACTCCTCCCGAGATGTGACGTCGCCAGACCAGAAATGGCAAACCCGGTGCACATTCTCGACCCGAGGACCCAATGTTGGGAACTTGCCATAGGATCTTTTTTTTTTAAAGTGAATCAGCGGACGACCTCTTTGACTGGCGATAGCATTGTATCCTTCGGGCTGAATGTGCTATTGCTTCTCAAACCTCTGAAGCTGAGGACCTTTCGTTTTGGAGAATCAGTTGAGGCCTCCTCGATTGATGATGATGCCAAACCAGAAATGGTGAACGTATCATCATTTCTCGACCTGAGAGCCCGGGATACTGAACATCCTAGTACCCACATGTGAGAATGGGCGGGTGTTTACAGGTTTGCAGGAAACCCTGACCTTCAACGTACCCAGTACTTTAAAGCGAACCTCTGTCGTCAGCAACAGTTATTCCGGATCTGTGGAAGCTTTGATCCCTTGTCTGCTGCATTCATATTGCATTGCATTTGCATCAAGCATCATTCTGCATTTGTTTCTTGCCTTTCCAGGTGTCTTATTGTTTGATTTTGGTCCTCGTTCAGCCAAGTTGTCGTTCCAGTATAATACTCGGGCTAATCAGAGAAAGACGAGGATTTAGCTGACTGAATTCAAGGTAGTTACTGAAGGAACATGGAGAGAACATAGAATGTTGATCCCATGTCAGGCTTTACAGTGATGACTAATCCGATGTCGATTTTCCTCTGAATGATGGTGCTCCACAAGTGGATGTTCCTACTCGATCCCGACCTGTGCAAAATGATCTGGTTGGTCAAGTTGTTGAAAAAAATTCTCAGTTTTCGAAGTATATGCCAAATACTCAGAATGTCCACCCTGTGACAGAGATTATCGACGATGAGATATTGGCCTTTAAGGGAGGAAGCTCATTTGTGGATGGAACACCTTTATAATGATGAAGATAAAAACTCAATGAGGTTCCTATTGCCGACGTTAGTGGAGTGACCCTCAACAATCGTGCATTTGCTTTTGTGTCTCCCAAGAGAGTTGAAGGTGTCCTTTCAAGCTCAGATTGAGACAATTTCCTCAGATCTTTAGTTTATTACTGCAATTTCATTTGTAATCTTTTATGATTGTTAATGCTTTGTTTGCATGTAGAAACTTGTTTGATTTTGAATATTAATCATAATGCAATGAGTATGTTTGTCTTGAAGTGATCCATTCGCATTCGCTCATAAAGTGTTTTCTTGCATTTGCAATACCAACTTCTTGTTTAAACTCTTGGAGGGAGGATGATGAAGTGAAAACACAAAATTTCTGGTTGTGTGCTTTTGAATAAGACCCTGCTGAGGATATACAGGCATTGTTGCAAATTCCCAAACACCGGAGATATAAGGAAGATAATCCCTTGTTAACCCCTTTGAGCCTTGAAGAAGGAGTTTCTTTTCTAAATGAAAAAAAACCCTTACATTTAACCTGGGGCAGGGTAGTCTTCAGTTAATTTGACCAAGTGTCCAAATTTCAAAAGGAGTGTGCGCCAAAGGAAACCACAATGGTTATTCCTCATCCATGAAGGAAAGAGGCAGTCATAACCCTTTCAAATAAGCTAATGTCACTGATTTGTTCAAAAAAAAAGGAAAAAAATTATAAAGGAAAAGCCCGCTAAGTCGAAAACTTCGAAACAAGTGACTTAGGCAAAAATTGGGGCATCCCGCTAGACATCAAAAATTCAAAAAAAATCAGTCCAGGCAAAAGTTAGGGAAAAATAAAAAGAATGAAAATGTGAAGAATAAAAGAAAAACTCTCATCAAAAGAGCAAATCTTTGTGTGACTACCATGTCGAAAGACAAAAGGGTGACTGTTATTCCCCAAATAACCTCCTTGGTTCTTAAACCATCAGTTTTATCCTTTTGAGAGATGAACATTTGTGTCAATTAGCTGAATGTAGGTCTGGAGAATATCACGGAGATTGGGTGGGTACAAATAAAATTTGAGCCTTAAAATCTTTTTTTTTCTGAAAACTGTGAACCAGGCCAAGTTATAACCCTCAAAAGACCTAATTGAGGCAGAGTTTATTTTGAAAGCGTACTTCAAACGAGATAGCGTCCCTGACTCCCATGAGTTGTGCTAAAGGATCTTTGTTGGTATTGCATGTGCATTCAAAAATAAATGTCGTATCTAAATTAGTGATTCATTCACAAGGTTTTGCGACATCTTTTCAGTAAAAACTTCAAGATTAACATGTCTGTTGCATTAGAATTATCATTCTCAGAATTGACATTTTCTGCTTGCATATATTTGTTGACATCATAGAAGCTTACATTTAAGCATCAGTGATGAGCTTAATCTTTTGAGGCCTGAAACTCTGATGAGTAATTGGCCAATCACTTCAAGGAATGATCACATCCAGGGGCATGTTGCCTGAAGATTTTGTTGAGCATGAGCAAGTTTGTTTTCCTAGTTGATGTTTTCACAGGGGCAAAACTTGAATTCTACATTGATCAAAGAATGTGCCAAGTTCAGTTAATCTGGGGCAGTTACGTCGAGATTCGACGAATCTCTCAGAGTTTGAAGACACTGGGGCAGATTATTTCAAGTCCTCATGGTACAAAGTTTATGAAGGAAAATTTCTTATATATCAGGCAATTTGGGGCTGATCAAACACAACAGAACCTGGTATGCTCTCAAGCAGAGTTTGACATATCCCTGGTAGAGCTTGTTGATGTTTCCTCAGCAGAGTTCGTTCTTGTTGATATCTCCCCTGTAGAGCTTGTTGTTATTCCCTCAGCGGGGTTCGTTCTCGCTCCTTTGGCAGAATTTATTGACAGAGCCCCAGTAGAGTTTGTTGATATTTCCTTAGCTATATTTGTTCCTATGAATGTGATCAGTTGTTGACAAGGTGAAGGGTTTGTCGTGATGTGTTGAATTCATAAGGTCCAATGTTGTTTGGTCTTTCCCCAGCTAGGTCTTTGATCTGAATTTTCTCCAGCTGATTATGTTATAGTCAGGCAGTTGAGTAGTTTTGAGGTCCATTTCTCCTTAATGGTGGTCCCCACGCAGAGATTCATTTTTGCTGCCCCCAACTGAAATCGTATGAAGAATCCTCACTCATATTTTAGCCTCTAAACGTATTTCTGTTGCTTTGGATGTCCCCAAACAGAGAGCCATGTTTTTTTTTTCCTTTAGGAAGCATGGACTTGGTGGTTGTTTGTTGGATTCTTATTTGTGGTTGTATTTCTCTCCAGGAGGATTTATCCTTGTTGATCCCCAGCGGAGGCAGAGCATTACTGTTTCGTTTGCCCTCAAATCATAAAGCAGTGAGGTTAACTTTTCATTTCCCCTGGAAGGTCCAAGATGTATTTCTCTCCGGATTATTTTTCCAAAGGTTTATCCTCCTAGTGAAGATTGTGCATCTCTAATGCGGTTATTCCCAAGTGAATTCGCTGATGATATCTCTTTTAGTCGCCTGTTGGGTTTTCTCTCACTCATGATGAGTATTGATCTAAAATCCCCCACAGTTTGACCTTTTTCTATTTTCCCAGGAAGTCCGGGATACCTCACTCAGACTTGGTTAATCCTCTGAAAGTGGTCTCGTATCTCCAGCAGATCGGGCGTGTATTCCTAGTGGATTTTTCATATCCTTTTGAAATGGAAGTTCCTATGAATTTCTATGATCCCCGGGAAGATTCAGAAAGATTTGGGTTGAATGATTCCCCAACAGTGTTCCTGCCATCCTCAAAGTAGAGCTTATGTTATTATCCTCTTTGTGGATCATCGATGTCAGAAGATTGATATTAGGGTTTCTCCCCAAGGAGTATCTTCTTTTCTCCAGCAAGATTTGAGCCTTGTGGTAGGATTTATTTTCCTTTGATGGCTTTTGTTTATCTCTTGCAGGATTTCTTTAGCTAAATGCCTATCAGAGTTGCTAATGACATCTCCTTCTTGTTGAGATTAGCCGAGTATTCAGTGGTGTTGTGATGTTTATTCCACCCTCTGTTTATCTTTTATGTCTGTTTTGTCAGCATATTCATACTCATAAGCATTGCATGCGCATTCTTTTATTGCGCATAGCATTTTGTTGTTGCATTTTGCATTTTGCATTTGTGTTTGGTGCTTCGTTGCTCTCTGGTGTTGATATCCCTGTAGAGCGTGTATGTCCTCTCTCCACTTAGAGTGTCAGCCCGTAAGCAGAAAAATGTCTATCTTTGATAATTCCCCACTGAGTTTATTTCTCGTGGAAGATTTTGATTCAGTTTCCTCTCTAGTACATTATCTGGATGGAATTAGTCCCTAGTTGAGATATTTCCTCCTCGGGATAAGTCTTGTTTGACCGTTTCTCTCCAGCTTGTTCCTGGATTGAACTTTGGTCCCCTGTAATTTTTGTTTGGATCTATAGGCTGTGAAACCTGGATTGAGTGTGCATTTATTTTGCGCCTTTGAGGATTATGCGCCCTTCAACTGAAATCTGCGTATGATTCCCTTATTGGAAGGTTCAATACTGTTTCGTGGCATTCCTCTATTCAAGAAGCCTGAGGCGATGCAGTTAATACCTTTTGTGATTCCAATGAATGGTAAGTCTCTTCGGTTAGATAGGACATTTCGTTGTCGAGATTCTTCTTCTCCAATGAATGTTAAGTCTCTTCGGTTTGACGGGACAGTTCGTTGTTGAGATTTGTGACTCCAATGAATGGTAAGTCTCTTCGGTTTGACGGGACATTTCATTGTTGAGATTTGTGACTCCGATGTATGGTAAGTCTCTTCGGTATGATGGGACAGTTCGTTGTTGAGATTCTTCTACTCCAATGAATGTTAAGTCTCTTCGGTTTGATGGGACAGTTTATTGTTGAGATTTTGTGACTCCGATGAATGGTAAGTCTCTTCGGTTTGATGGGACAGTTCGTTGTTGAGATTTTGTGACTCCAATGAATGGTAAGTCTCTTCGGTTTGACGGGACAGTTCGTTGTTGAGATTTGTGACTCCGATGAATGGTAAGTCTCTTCGGTTTGACGGGACAGTTCGTTGTTGAGATTTTGTGACTCCAATGAATGGTAAGTCTCTTCGGTTTGACGGGACAGTTCGTTGTTGACGTTTTGTGACTCTAATGAATGGTAAGTATCTTCGGTTTGACGGGACAGTTCGTTGTTTAGATTTGTGACTCCGATGAATGGTAAGTCTCTTCGGTTTGATGGGACAGTTCGTTGTTGAGATTTGTGACTCCGATGACTGATAAGTCTCTTCGGCTTGACGGGACAACTCGTTGTTGAGATTTTGTGACTCCAATGAATGGTAAGTCTCTTCGGTTTGATGGGATAGTTCGTTGTTGATATTTTGTGACTCCGATGAATGGTAAGTCTCTTCGGTTTGACAGGACAGTTCGTTGTTGAGATTTTGTGACTCCAATGAATGGTAAGTCTCTTCGGTTTGACGGACAGTTCGTTGTTGAGATTTTGTGACTCCAATGAATGGTAAGTCTCTTCGGTTTGATAGGACAGTTAGTTGTTGAGATTTTGTGACTCCAATGAATGGTAAGTCTCTTCGGTTTGATGGGACAGTTCGTTGTTGAGATTTTGTGACTCCAATGAATGGTAAGTCTCTTCGGTTTTACGGGACAGTTCGTTGTTGAGATTTTGTGACTCTGATGAATGGTAAGTCTCTTCGGTTATATGAGACAGTTTATTGTTGAGGTTTTCTACTCAGTTGGATGGTTAGTCTCCTCGGTTAGACGAGACAGTTCATTGTTGAGGTATTGATTTTCTCCAGTGGAGCCTTGTTGTGCTAAGTTTTCCCTGATGAGTTATATCTTCGTTGTGTTGTGGTTTATTTCCATATACAGTTATCTCCAGTGTGAATCTTTTACTCAGCTGAGTCCCAATAGTTGTGCGGTATGTTCCCTGGCTAGTTGGTGGTCTCTTGTGATGTGTTTCTCCGGTGGAGTTTCTTTCTCCCGTTTCTTCTTTTTGTTTATCTCCTGTGGCATATCCTCCCCACAGTGGTCTTGTGTTTGCATATCATTTGCATAATCATATCATTTTGTGGTCTCTTAGGGCCAAAAATTGGGTTTATTGTTATATTTAAGTCTCTTCTATCTCTTTGAGACAAAGATTTCAATCTTCTTATCTCCGGATAGAAAAAACTTAAATAGGGGCAGCTGTAATACTCTAATTTTTACCCCTAAGATCCCACGCATCATTTTGCATCTCATACCACAAACAAGCTCACCAAAAACCTGTGTATTTCTTGCTTGTTTTATATTTATTTATGTTTACTAACATCTAATCAAAATACCAAAAATATTTTGCAATTTTTGCTTGGTTCTCTCTGTGTGTTGTGCAGGTTTGTCAAAGACAATGAGCTGATTTCAGGTCACATGTGGTTATTCATTCAAATCCAGTTCAGATGGATGTTTGATCTAATCTTGGTCAAACTATCAAGCATTTGTTCCAAGTGCAAGATATTTGTTTCGGTGGGCTATTTCTCAATCAGTGACTGTCAAGCCGTTATGTGGTGATATCTGTCAAATTCATCTGAGATCATTAGTCAAGATTGGGTTCATCTGTGGATTTATTTTCCTAAAGATTTATTCAATTAAATTCAAAGTGGTTCAAGATTCTTTTGATCAAAGATTCAGAGGATGATTAATCCAGATGGTCGTTGTTTCAGTTGCGGTTTGTTCAGTGGTAGTTGTGGGGCATATTTTATCAGAGGCTTGTGTTTGGTTTTGGGCTAAAAATAAAGACTTGTTATCCATAATCCATATCCATTTCCATTTTGGTTATCCATCTACTAAACCATATTCCTTAGTCATTTTTATCCATTATCCACTTTTAAATATCCACTTCATAAACCATTTCTATTTTTAAATAAATTTCTAAACCATTTTTTCCCTAATCCATTTCCTAAACCAAATACCCACATTTATCATATCCATTTCAAATCAATATCCAAATTCACTTCAAACATATCCAAAATTAAATCCAATTTAAGATCCATATCCATTTTTTTTTCACATAGCCATTTCCGATATCCAAATTATTTTTCAATATCCATAACTATTCTTTTTCATGACCATTATCCATATTTTCAAGTAATCCTTTTTTTCTTAAACCAATATCCATTTCTTAATCATTATCCATTATTTCATATTCAATATTTTTTTTAGAACCAATTTATCCATTTTTCAATCCATTTTTCTAAACCAATTCCCAAATTCTAAAATCCACCAAGAAATTTACAACAAGAAAAATATATATCAAGCCCATTTCTCTTTTCCATATACAAAAAAATACAAGGCCCATTAACCATTTTTTTTGTTTCAGGCCCACATTACTAAAAAAAAATGAAAAAATGAGAAAACAAGCTCATGAAAAACTCAAGCCTCACGAACATATCCAAGCCATCATCAAGTCGTTACAAAACTCACACGCAAAGACCAACAAGCCGAGCTTCCAATCCATTCTCCAGCCGGATACACACAAGTCGTGCCAAACCGCAAACTCACAGTCCAAGCTGCCACGCGAAAAACTCATCAACACGCGAGCATACCTCAATCAAAACGCAGCAAAAATAAGCCAAACGGCAAGGAGAATAAACCCAATTTCAATTCAATTCCTCACCTCTTCTTCTATAAATTAGAGCCACGTCTCCTTCAAAATCTCAAGCTTGGAAAGCCTCAGAAATGCTGCAAAAATCAACACAACTCAAGCTTCAATAAACCTCCATTTTCATTCAACCTTCAACTTCTAATTCAAACAAAACCAAGCTTCAATTAGTTTTCTTCAATTCCAATCCATCACTTCTTCAATTCATATTCAACAATTCAGAAACAATTCTTCAACACTTCCATCACTTCACAATAAACCACAAATCAACGCTCCAACATCAACCACTTCACGACTCGCATCAAAGTGTCAAGAACAACATCAAGTAACGCAACAACAAATTCCTCAACACTGAAAACAACAAACACAACGCGTAGAATTCGTTCGAAAAAAGAGAGGAAGATTGAAACATTATTTACCTTGATTTAAAGGTAGTGTAGAAAAGATTTTGGTAATTTCGAGTCATATCCGTCGGTAACCGTTCTTGAAGTTGTTGACACCATTGTGTAGAGCTTTCATTTCCGATCGAAACCGTGCAAATTTTGTGTCCCGCCGCTTCCGATTTGGTGGAGTTTTGAGAAGAGCAAGCATGGTGGATGAATAGTGTAGCGAAAATGAAGAAGAAGATATTCTGCGTTTTTTCATTTCCTCTTTTTTTGGTCCACCGTTTTTTTTTTTTGTGTGGTGGAGTGGTTTTGCGCTGGGCCCGTATACATCCAACTTTCTAACATACTACCTCCATATTTCATTATCACCTCCCTTTTATTTTTCAATTTCTTTTAATTTTTTTTCTTATTCATCTTTCTTTCTAATTGTTTTTTTTTTAATCTTTTTATGGAATATGATTTAATTTTTTGTATTAAAGCATATTCTAAAAAAAAAGGTCATAAAAAGTATATCATGAGAATTACCTTTTAATTCTTGTTTTTCTTATTTTATCTTGATTTTCTCTTTCTTATTTCATTTTAATTGGTTGTGTGGATCATAATTTTTAGATCCACTTTTCTTCATCTATTTTTATTTTGATCGATGAAAGTCGAAGTGATCGTGAAATTCCTTTGTTGAATTTCGATCGAGACGAGATCATCTCCACCTTTTCTTTTCGTGTGGCACCGCTTTAGGATAACGATCCATATATCGTTTATCTCGCGTGCATTAACACATATATCTCATGGCCGGCCTCATTCGTAGGGTAATTGCTCGAACAAATTACTCGGCGTGCGCTTAACATAGACCAAAATTTGTCCCGCCTCGGAATAAATATCAAAAATAGTTGATTATTTGTCTTATGGTTCACAACTCATGAAACTTGTTGTTAGGAGGCTTTGGTCTTATCAATCCTCTAATGAGTTTCATCAACCTTGACCTAAGTGCAATTATTCAATTGTTATTGATCACTAACACTAACAATTAACCACTAACTTACTAACAATTTTATTATATTAATTTTGTTTATTTTTCCTTCTCGCTCCCTATCTCTATTATTTTTTATGCTTCATTATTATCATTTCATATCATGTTTATGTTTCTGCAATTTTTTTTTTGTCCGTTGGACACATGTTTATGCTTCCGTAATTTTTCCTTTGTCCGTTGGACGCATGTTTATACTTATGCCTTTTTCTCTTTGTCCACTTGGACCAAAAATATTAATAAAGGCCAAAACCATAAAAAACTTAATTCTCTTCATTTTGGACTATTGGTTACTATCCTATGCCTTGGAGTGATCTCTTTATGGACCTCTTTTGAAGTAATATTGGACTTATGGACCTAGAATTAGGACTTCTTATCATTTTGCTTGGAGTATTGATTGAAGACTTGCCTTTATTTGGCCAATTTGCTTAAGGATGAAATTCTTTTAATATTGCTTTGAAGTGGCTCCATTTTGGTTAGATCCTTCTATTCCCTAGCTTTTATTTCATGCACTAGGATAGTCACTTCTTCTCCTCCCCATTCTTAAATTTTCAAAATCTTCTCCCTTTTTTTCAAAATCTTCTTCTTGTTTTCAAACTTAAAACCACTTTCATAATAAAACCTTGGCTTTTGTCAAGTGACTTTTTAAACTTTGTTTTTTTAATAAAAGTCAATCCATCTTAAATCATACTTTGACCATTTCATAAAAATAAAAAATACAAAACTCATCCAAATTTTTTTTTGTGCTTTTATGCACCTTTTTCTTTTAAACTTTTTAAAAGGAATTAGACATGAGTCATTTTTTTGATGAGATGTAAAACTCCTAACCATGGTATTTTGTTGAAAGTATGGTCGTTTTCCACTTAGATGTTGAAGTGATTAGTCTTGTTGATGTTAATCCAAGCAAATCCTTCATCTTAATGTGATGCAAATGCCAATTTCCCATACCTTTGTGTAATTAGTTGAGTATTCTCTTTTGAGAATGACAAGTTGTCTTTTTCAAGATAAAATAAACCATAACCAATAATTTTTGTTCTTTGTACCACGAACTACGAGGTTTTGATCCTACATTGCACTTCGTGGGTACGTAGGCATGAGGCGATAAGTCTCTCCAAACACAAAAATATTAAAAAATAATTCTCCTCTCATCTCCTCAATCTCTTTACAAGCAAACCATTTTTAGACCAAAAAGCATGAATACATCAAAGGGCTCCTATACAGTACTATAGATGTATTGGGTGCGTAAAACCTTCCCTTTACATAACCAACCCCCCTTACCCTTATCTCTTTAGGTTTTGTTCGCTCTTTTTTCCTTTCCTTTATGGATAAAAATAAAAGTGCGGTGGCGACTCTTGCTTATTTTTGAGTTAAGTTAATCAATAGCTTACACTTACAAATTTCCCCGCTACAGAAAAGTGGCGACTCTGCTGGGGACAGATTGACCTCTTGCTGGTCCATCCCTTGAGGGGTTTAGCCAACTTTGATTTATTTACTGCTTTTTGTCTGTTTTGTGCTGGCTGGATTTTCTGTTTGTAGGGTGGGCTGGATTCATGAGAGAAAAGCCCAATACCCAGGCTTGAGCATACACTTATGATTAGCGTGGAAAGTAGTGTGACTTGTTTGGCATTTGGCCAGACAAAGTATACATGAAAACTCCACATCCAGACGAGGTTTTCTTGGTAATATTCTATCCTGTTCATTTGGGGCAGACGATGGAATATAACCTGGAAAACTGTCGACTCTGGCGACCGTTTCCCAAGGACTCAGTTGCGGCACTCCTCCCGAGATGTGACGTCGGCAGACCAGAAATGGCAAACCCGGTGCACATTCTCGACCCGAGGACCCAATGTTGGGAACTTGCCATAGGATCTTTTTTTTTTGAAAGTGAATCAGCGGACGATCTCTTTGACTGGGGATAGCATTGTATCCTTCGGGCTAAATGTGCTATTGCTTCTCAAACCTCTGAAGCTGAGGACCTTTCATTTTGGAGAATCAGTTGAGGCCTCCTCGATTGATGATGATGCCAAACCAGAAATGGTGAACGTATCATCATTTCTCGACCTGAGAGCCCGGGATACTAAACATCCTAGTACCCACATGTGAGATTGGGCGGGTGTTTATAGGTTTGCAGGTAACCCTGACCTTCAACGTACCCGGTACTTCAAAGCGAACCTCTGTCGTCAGCAACAGTTATTCCGGATCTGTGGAAGCTTTGATCCCTTGTCTGCTGCATTCATATTGCATTGCATTTGCATCAAGCATCATTCTGCATTTGTTTCTTGCCTTTCCAGGTGTCTTATTGTTTGTTTTTGGTCCTCGTTCAGCCAAGTTGTCGTACCAGTATAATACTCGGGCTAATCAGAGAAAGACGAGGATTTAGCTGACTGAATTCAAGGTAGTTACTGAAGGAACATGGAGAGAACATAGAATGTTGATCCCAGGTTAGGCTTTACAGTGATGACTAATCCGATGTCGATTTTCCTCTGAATGATGGTGCTCCACAAGTGGATGTTCCTACTCGATCCCGACCTGTGCAAAATGATCTGGTTGGTCAAGTTGTTGAAAAAGATTCTCGGTTTTCGAAGTATATGCCAAATACTCAGAATGTCCACCCTGTGACAGAGATTATCGACGATGAGGTATTGGCCTTTAAGGGAGGAAGCTCATTTGTGGATGGAACACCTTTATAATGATGAAGATAAAAACTCAATGAGGTTCCTATTGCCGACGTTAGTGGAGTGACCCTCAACAATCGTGCATTTGCTTTTGTGTCTCCCAAGAGAGTTGAAGGTGTCCTTTCAAGCTCAGATTGAGACAATTTCCTCAGATCTTTAGTTTATTACTGCAATTTCATTTGTAATCTTTTATGATTGTTAATGCTTTGTTTGCATGTAGAAACTTGTTTGATTTTGAATATTAATCATAATGCAATGAGTATGTTTGTCTTGAAGTGATCCATTCGCATTTGCTCATAAATTGTTTTCTTGCATTTGCAATATAAACTTCTTGTTTAAACTCTTGGAGGGAGGATGATGAAGTGAAAACACAAAATTTCTGGTTGTGTGCTTTTGAATAAGACCCTGCTGAGGATATACAGGCATTGTTGCAAATTCCCAAACACCGGAGATATAAGGAAGATAATCCCTTGTTAACCCCTTTGAGCCTTGAAGAAGGAGTTTCTTTTCTAAATGAAAAAAACCCTTACATTTAACCTGGGGCAGGGTAGTCTTCAGTTAATTTGACCAAGTGTCCAAATTTCAAAAGGAGTGTGCGCCAAAGGAAACCACAATGGTTATTCCTCATCCATGAAGGAAAGAGGCAGTCATAACCCTTTCAAATAAGCTAATGTCACTGATTTGTACAAAAAAAAAGGAAAAAAATTAAAAAGGAAAAGCCCGCTAAGTCGAAAACTTCGAAACAAGTGACTTAGGAAAAAATTGGGGCATCCCGCTGGACATCAAAAATTCAAAAAAAATCAGTCCAGGCAAAAGTTAGGGAAAAATAAAAAGAATGAAAATGTGAAGAATAAAAGAAAAACTCTCATCAAAAGAGCAAATCTTTGTGTGACTACCAAGTCGAAAGACAAAAGGGTGACTGTTATTCCCCAAATAACCTCCTTGGTTCTTAAACCATCAGTTTTATCCTTTTGAGAGATGAACATTTGTGTCAATTAGCTGAATGTAGAACTGGAGAATATCACGGAGATTGGGTGGGTACAAATAAATTTTGAGCCTTAAAATCTTTTTTTTCTTCTGAAAACTGTGAACCAGGCCAAGTTATAACCCTCAAAAGACCTAATTGAGGCAGAGTTTATTTTGAAAGCGTACTTCAAACGAGATAGCGTCCCTGACTCCCATGAGTTGTGCTAAAGGATCTTTGTTGGTATTGCATGTGCATTCAAAAATAAATGTCGTATCTAAATTAGTGATTCATTCACAAGGTTTTGCGACATCTTTTCAGTAAAAACTTCAAGATTAACATGTCTGTTGCATTAGAATTATCATTCACAGAATTGACATTTTCTGCTTGCATATATTTGTTGACATCATAGAAGCTTACATTTAAGCATCAGTGATGAGCTTAATCTTTTGAGGCCTGAAACTCTGATGAGTAATTGGTCAATCACTTCAAGGAATGATCACATCCAGGGGCATGTTGCCTGAAGATTTTGTTGAGCATGAGCAAGTTTGTTTTCCTAGTTGATGTTTTCACAGGGGCAAAACTTGAATTCTACATTGATCAAAGAATGTGCCAAGTTCAGTTAATCTGGGGCAGTTACGTCGAGATTCGACGAATCTCTCAGAGTTTGAAGACACTAGGGCAGATTATTTCAAGTCCTCATGGTACAAAGTTTATGAAGGAAAATTTCTTATATATCATGCAATTTGGGGCTGATCAAACACAACAGAACCTGGTATGCTCTCAAGCAAAGTTTGACATATCCCTGGTAGAGCTTGTTGATGTTTCCTCAGCAGAGTTCGTTCTTGTTGATATCTCCCCTGTAGAGCTTGTTGTTATTCCCTCAGCGGGGTTCGTTCTCGCTCCTTTGGCAGAATTTATTGACAGAGCCCCAGTAGAGTTTGTTGATATTTCCTTAGCTGTATTTGTTCCTATGAATGTGATCAGTTGTTGACAAGGTGAAGGGTTTGTCGTGATGTGTTGAATTCATAAGGTCCAATGTTGTTTGGTCTTTCCCCAGCTAGGCCTTTGATCTGAATTTTCTCCAGCTGATTATGTTATAGTCAGGCAGTTGAGTAGTTTTGAGGTCCATTTCTCCTTAATGGTGGTCCCCACACAGAGATTCATTTTTGCTGTCCCCAACTGAAATCGTATGAAGAATCCTCACTCAGATTTTAGCCTCTAAACGTATTTGTGTTGCTTTGGATGTCCCCAAACAGAGAGCCATGTTTTTTTTTCCTTTAGGAAGCATGGACTTGGTGGTTGTTTGTTGGATTCTTATCTGTGGTTGTATTTCTCTCCAGGAGGATTTATCCTTGTTGATTCCCCAGCGGAGGCAGAGCATTACTATTTCGTTTGCCCTCAAATCATAAAGCAGTGAGGTTAACTTTTCATTTCCCCTGGCAGGTCCAAGATGTATTTCTCTCCGGATTATTTTTCCAAAGGTTTATCCTCCTAGTGAAGATTGTGCATCTCTAATGAAGTTATTCCCAAGTGAATTCGCTGATGATATCTCTTTTAGTCGCCTGTTGGGTTTTCTCTCACTCATGATGAGTATTGATCTAAAATCCCCCACAGTTTGACCTTTTGCTATTTTCCCAGGAAGTCCGGGATGCCTCACTCAGACTTGGTTAATCCTCTGAAAGTGTTCTCGTATCTCCAGCAGATCGGGCGTGTATTCCTAGTGGATTTTGCATATCCTTTTGAAATGGAAGTTCCTATGAATTTCTATGATCCCCGGGAAGATTCAGAAAGATTTGGGTTGAATGATTCCCCAACAGTGTTCCTGCCATCCTCAAAGCAGAGTTTATGTTATTATCCTCTTTGTGGATCATCGATGTTAGAAGATTGATATTAGGGTTTCTCCCCAAGGAGTATCTTCTTTTCTCCAGCAAGATTTGAGCCTTATGGTAGGATTTATTTTCCTTTGATGGCTTTTGTTTATCTCTTGCAGGATTTCTTCAGCTAAATGCCTAGCAGAGTTGCTAATGACATCTCCTTCTTGTTGAGATTAGCCGAGTATTCAGTGGTGTTGTGATGTTTATTCCACCCTCTGTTTATCTTTTATGTCTGTTTTGTCAGCATATTCATACTCATAAGCATTGCATGCGCATTCTTTTATTGCGCATAGCATTTTGTTGTTGCATTTTGCATTTTGCATTTGTGTTTGGTGCTTCGTTGCTCTCTGGTGTTGTTATCCCTGTAGAGCGTGTGTGTCCTCTCTCCACTTAGAGTGTCGGCCCGTAAGCAGAAAAATGTCTATCTTTGATAATTCCCCACTGAGTTTATTTCTCGTGGAAGATTTTGATTCAGTTTCCTCTCTAGTACATTATCTGGATGGAATTAGTCCCTAGTTGAGATATTTCCTCCTCGGGATAAGTCTTGTTTGACCGTTTCTCTCCAGCTTGTTCCTGGATTAAACTTTGGTCCCCTGTAATTTTTGTTTGGATCTATAAGCTGTGAAACCTGGATTGAGTGTGCATTTATTTTGCGCCTTTGAGGATTATGCGCCCTTCAACTGAAATCTGCGTATGATTCCCTTTTTTGAAGGTTCAATACTGTTTCGTGGCATTCCTCTATTCAAGAAGCCTGAGGCGATGCAGTTAATACCTTTTGTGACTCCAATGAATGGTTAGTCTCTTCGGTTAGATGGGACAGTTCGTTGTTGAGATTCTTCTTCTCCAATGAATGTTAAGTCTCTTCGGTTTGACGGGACAGTTCGTTGTTGAGATTTGTGACTCCAATGAATGGTAAGTCTCTTCGGTTTGACGGGACATTTCGTTGTTGAGATTTGTGACTCCGATGAATGGTAAGTCTCTTCGGTTTGATGGGACAATTCGTTGTTGAGATTCTTCTACTCCAATGAATGTTAAGTCTCTTCGGTTTGATGGGACAGTTCGTTGTTGAGATTTTGTGACTCCGATGAATGGTAAGTCTCTTCGGTTTGATGGGACAGTTCGTTGTTGAGATTTTGTGACTCCAATGAATGGTAAGTCTCTTCGGTTTGACGGGACAGTTCATTGTTGAGATTTGTGACTCCGATGAATGGTAAGTCTCTTCGGTTTGACGGGATAGTTCGTTGTTGAGATTTTGTGACTCCAATGAATGGTAAGTCTCTTCGGTTTGACGGGACAGTTCGTTGTTGAGATTTTGTGACTCTAATGAATGGTAAGTATCTTCGGTTTGACGGGACAGTTCGTTGTTGAGATTTGTGACTCCGATGAATGGTAAGTCTCTTCGGTTTGATGGGACAGTTCGTTGTTGAGATTTGTGACTCCGATGAATGATAAGTCTCTTCGGTTTGACGGGACAGCTCGTTGTTGAGATTTTGTGACTCTAATGAATGGTAAGTCTCTTCGGTTTGACGGGACAGTTCGTTGTTGAGATTTTGTGACTCCGATGAATGGTAAGTCTCTTCGGTTTGACGGGAAAGTTCGTTGTTGAGATTTTGTGACTCCAATGAATGGTAAGTCTCTTCGGTTTGACGGGACAGTTCGTTGTTGAGATTTTGTGACTCCAATGAATGGTAAGTCTCTTCGGTTTGATAGGACAATTCGTTGTTGAGATTTTGTGACTCCAATGAATGGTAAGTCTCTTCGGTTTGATGGGACAGTTCGTTGTTGAGATTTTGTGACTCCAATGAATGGTAAGTCTCTTCGGTTTTACGGGACAGTTCGTTGTTGAGATTTTGTGACTCTGATGAATGGTAAGTCTCTTCGGTTATATGAGACAATTCATTGTTGAGGTTTTCTACTCAGATGGATGGTTAGTCTCCTCGGTTAGACGAGACAGTTCATTGTTGAGGTATTGATTTTCTCTAGTGGAGCCTTGCGGTGCTAAGTTTTCCCTGATGAGTTATATCTTCGTTGTGTTGTGGTTTATTTCCATATACAGTTATCTCCAGTGTGAATCTTTTCCTCAGCTGAGTCCCAATAGTTGTGCGGTATGTTCCCTGGCTAGTTGGTGGTCTCGTGTGATGTGTTTCTCCGGTGGAGTTTCTTTCTCCCGTTTCTTCTTTTTGTTTATCTCCTGTGGCATATCCTCCCCACAGTGGTCTTGTGTTTGAATATCATTTGCATAATCATATCATTTTGTGGTCTCTTAGGGCCAAAAATTGGGTTTATTGTTATATTTAAGTCTCTTCTATCTCGTTGAGACAAAGATGTCAATCTTCTTATCTCCGGATAGAAAAAACTTAAATAGGGGCAGCTGTAATACCCTAATTTTTACCCCTAAGATCCCACACATCATTTTGCATCTCATACCACAAACAAGCTCACCAAAAACCTGTGTATTTCTTGCTTGTTTTATATTTGTTTATGTTTACTAACATCTAATCAAAATACCAAAAATATTTTGCAATTTTTGCTTGGTTCTCTCTGTGTGTTGTGCAGGTTTGTTAAAGACAATGAGCTGATTTCAGGTCACATGTGGTTATTCATTCAAATCCAGTTCAGATGGATGTTTGACCTAATCTTGGTCAAACTATCAAGCATTTGCTCCAAGTGCAAGATATTTGTTTCGGTGGGCTATTTCTCAAACAGTGACTGTCAAGCCGTTATGTGGTGATATCTGTCAAATTCATCTGAGATCATTAGTCAAGATTGGGTTCATCTGTGGATTTATTTTCCTAAAGATTTATTCAATTAAATTCAAAGTGGTTCAAGATTCATTTGATCAAAGATTCAGAGGATGATTAATCCAGATGGTCGTTGTTTCAGTTGCGGTTTGTTCAGTGGTAGTTGTGGGGCATATTTTATCAGAGGCTTGTGTTTGGTTTTGGGCTAAAAATAAAGACTTGTTATCCATAATCCATATCCATTTCCATTTTGGTCATCCATCTACTAAACCATATTCCTTAGTCATTTTTATCCATTATCCACTTTTAAATATCCACTTCATAAACCATTTCTATTTTTAAATAAATTTCTAAACCATTTTTTCCCTAATCCATTTCCTAAACCAAATACCCACATTTATCATATCCATTTCAAATCAATATCCAAATTCACTTCAAACATATCCAAAATTAAATCCAATTTAAGATCCATATCCATTTTTTTTTCACATAGCCATTTCCGATATCCAAATTATTTTTCAATATCCATAACTATTCTTTTTCATGACCATTATCCATATTTTCAAGTAATCCTTTTTTTCTTAAACCAATATCCATTTCTTAATCATTATCCATTATTTCATATTCAATATTGTTTTTAGAACCAATTTATCCATTTTTCAATCCATTTTTCTAAACCAATTCCCAAATTCTAAAATCCACCAAGAAATTTACAACAAGAAAAATATATATCAAGCCCATTTCTCTTTTCCATATACAAAAAAATACAAGGCCCATTAACCATTTGTTTTGTTTCAGGCCCACATTACTAAAAAAAAAATGAAAAAAATGAGAAAACAAGCTCATGAAAAACTCAAGCCTCACGCACATATCCAAGCCATCATCAAGTCGTTACAAAACTCACACGTAAAGACCAACAAGCCGAGCTTCCAATCCATTCTCCAGCCGGATACACACAAGCCGTGCCAAACCGCAAACTCACAGTCCAAGCTGCCACGCGAAAAACTCATCAACACGCGAGCATACCTCAATCAAAACGCAGCAAAAATAAGCCAAACGGCAAGGAGAATAAACCCAATTTCAATTCAATTCCTCACCTCTTCTTCTATAAATTAGAGTTACATCTCCTTCAAAATCTCAAGCTTGGAAAGCCTCAGAAATGCTGCAAAAATCAACACAACTAAAGCTTCAATAAACCTCCATTTTCATTAAACCTTCAACTTCTAATTCAAACAAAACCATGCTTCAATTAGTTTTCTTCAATTCCAATCCATCACTTCTTCAATTCATATTCAACAATTCTTCAACACTTCCATCACTTCACAATAAACCACAAATCAACGCTCCAACATCAACCACTTCACGACTCGCATCAAAGTGTCAAGAACAACATCAAGTAACGCAACAACAAATTCCTCAACACTGAAAACAACAAACACAACGCTTAGAATTTGTTCGAAAAAAGAGAGGAAGATTGAAACATTATTTACCTTGATTTAAAGGTAGTGTAGAAAAGATTTCGGTAATTTCGAGTCGTATCCGTCGGTAACCGTTCTTGAAGTTGTTGAAACCATTGTGTAGAGCTTTCATTTCCGATCGAAACCGTGCAAATTTTGTGTCCCGCCGCTTCCGATTTGGTGGAGTTTTGAGAAGAGCAAGCATGGTGGATGAATAGTGTAGCGAAAATGAAGAAGAAGATATTCTGCGTTTTTTCATTTCCTCTTTTTTTGGTCCACCCTTTTTTTTTTGTGTGGTGGAGTGGTTTTGGGCCGGGCCCGTATACATCCAATTTTCTAACATACTACCTCCATATTTCACTATCACCTCCCTTTTATTTTTCAATTTCTTTTAATTTTTTTTCTTATTCATCTTTCTTTCTAATTGTTTTTTTTTAATCTTTTTATGGATTATGATTTAATTTTTTGTATTAAAGCATATTCTAAAAAAAAAGGTCATAAAAAGTATATCATGAGAATTACCTTTTAATTCTTGTTTTTCTTATTTTATCTTGATTTTCTCTTTTTTATTTCATTTTAATTGGTTGTGTGGATCATAATTTTTAGATCCACTTTTCTTCATCTATTTTTATTTTGATCGATGAAAGTCGAAGTGATCGTGAAATTCCTTTGTTGAATTTTGATCGAGACGAGATCATCTCCACCTTTTCTTTTCGTGTGGCACCGCTTTAGGATAATGATCCATATATCGTTTATCTCGCGTGCATTAACACATATATCTCATGGCCGGCCTCATTCGTAGGGTAATTGCTCGAACAAATTACTCGGCGTGCGCTTAACATAGACCAAAATTTGTCCCGCCTCGGAATAAATATCAAAAATAGTTGATTATTTGTCTTATGGTTCACAACTCATGAAACTTGTTGTTAGGAGGCTTTGGTCTTATCAATCCTCTAATGAGTTTCATCAACCTTGACCTAAGTGCAATTATTCAATTGTTATTGATCACTAACACTAACAATTAACCACTAACTTACTAACAATTTTATTATATTAATTTTGTTTATGTTTCCTTCTCGCTCCCTATCTCTTTTATTTTTTATGCTTCATTATTATCATTTCATATCATGTTTATGTTTCCGCAATTTTTCCTTTGTCCGTTGGACACATGTTTATGCTTCCGTAATTTTTCCTTTGTCCGTTGGACGCATGTTTATGCTTATGCCTTTTTCTCTTTGTCCACTTGGACCAAAAATATTAATAAAGGCCAAAACCATAAAAAACTTAATTCTCTTCATTTTGGACTATTGGTTACTATCCTATGCCTTGGAGTGATCTCTTTATGGACCTCTTTTGAAGTAATATTGGACTTATGGACCTAGAATTAGGACTTCTTATCCTTTTGCTTGGAGTATTGATTGAAGACTTGCCTTTATTTGGCCAATTTGCTTAAGGATGGAATTCTTTTAATATTGCTTTGAAGTGGCTCCATTTTGGTTAGATCCTTTTATTCCCTAGCTTTTATTTCATGCACTAGGATAGTCACTTCTTCTCCTCCCCATTCTTAAATTTTCAAAATCTTCTCCCTTTTTTTCAAAATCTTCTTCTTGTTTTCAAACTTAAAACCACTTTCATAATAAAACCTTGGCTTTAGTCAAGTGACTTTTTAAACTTTGTTTTTTTAATAAAAGTCAATCCATCTTAAATCATACTTTGACCATTTCATAAAAATAAAAAATACAAAACTCATCCAAATTTTTTTTTGTGCTTTTATGCACCTTTTTCTTTTAAACTTTTCAAAAGGAATTAGACATGAGTCATTTTTTTGATGAGATGTAAAACTCCTAACCATGGTATTTTGTTGAAAGTATGGTCGTTTTCCACTTAGATGTTGAAGTGATTAGTCTTGTTGATGTTAATCCAAGCAAATCCTCCATCTTAATGTGATGCAAATGCCACTTTCCCATACCTTTGGGTAATTAGTTGAGTATTCTCTCTTGAGAATGACAAGTTGTCTTTTTCAAGATAAAATAAACCATAACCAATAATTTTTGTTCTTTGTACCACGAACTACGAGGTTTTGATCCTACTTTGCACTTCGTGGGTACGTAGGCATGAGGCGATAAGTCTCTCCAAACACAAAAATATTAAAAAATAATTCTCCTCTCATCTCCTCAATCTCTTTACAAGCAAACCATTTTTAGACCAAAAAGCATGAATACATCAAAGGGCTCCTATAGAGTACTATAGATGTATTGGGTGCGTAAAACCTTCCCTTTACATAACCAACCCCCCTTACCCTTATCTCTTTAGGTTTTGTTCGCTCTTTTATCCTTTCCTTTATGGATAAAAATAAAAGTGCGGTGGCGACTCTTGCTTATTTTTTAGTTAAGTTAATCAATAGCTTACACTCACAAATTTCCCCGCTACACCTACCCTCGTGTTATAAGCCCCATTCTTTTTCTTTAAACACAGTTTTGGGCCTCTTGAGAGAGTGTAAGACCCATCCCCTTTGTACAGAAAACCTTTTTGGGCCTCAGTCACTTGTATAAGTCTCTGTACAAAACGACAGTGCGATCACTGATAAAATCTTGGACCTCTCCTTGAGCTGTAAGCCCCAACAATCTTTTCAAAGCACTTTCTCCTTTGATTTTGAATATAATATTGTTATCAAAGCTTTCTTTGTTGAACAAACTAAAAAAACAGCTTGGAAGCTCTACAACCAAGTAAGTGTTTACCCGCTTTCATTTACCGCTTTCATATGTATATAATTGTACTGTGGGGCTGTTTCACTGTAAGTCTTCTTTCATAAACTCATATCGACTGTGTAATACTAGTAAAGATACTTAGAGTTTCCCCGGCAACTACGTCTAGAACTAGACAAAACCTCGTCTCTTTACCTCCGACGTTCTCCCAGATATTTCAACATAACCTAAACCATGAGATTTTTCTTTTACAACAATTTTAGACAACTAGATCTAAGAAATCTCCTCCTTTGAACAGTTCATATACAGAAGGCCATCGTTCCAAGTGAAACCCCTTCTGGAACTGTTCATCAGCCTCCTCTTGGGCTTAGTGCAAGGACCCACAGGCTTCCTAAAAGCATCCCCGCCTCCTCTTGGGTGTTGTACAAGGACCCTACGGCTTCTTAGAAGTTTTCACAGCCTCCTCTTAGGCTTTGTATAATGATTCTTCCTCCGGGAAGATAGCCTCCTCTTGGGCTTCGTACAAATTGTCCCTCGGCTTCTTAAAAGTTTCCAGCCTCCTCTTGGGCTTTGTACAAATTATCTCGACGACCTCTTAAAGGTATAAGAACAGAAATTAGTCCTCTTAATAGAACAGTCTTTCAAAGAGTCTAGATCTTTCTGCCGCGAATGTACTGTCTCTTAATTTCTCTTAAGCATAGTACAAAAGATAAAACTCTAGACTTGGATAGTCTAATCTCCTTGAGCCTCGAAGGCATTCTCAAGTTCCTTTCAAAAAATAGGGAAAAACACCCGTAGACTTGGACAATCTCAAAAAACCCTGTGGATTCCCCATTTCCTTAAAGAACAGGAAATAACCCCGATCCTCTGATCAAATCCATGAGTACAACATTACCCATATAAGAACTGATTTTCTCTTTTAACCAACATACTGGACCTGTCACTCAACGGAAACAGTAATCATAGCCTCCATCTCGGGCTTAGTACGAGATACTAAAACACTCTCTTGTTGAGTATAAAATACTCTCTTATTGAGTCAAACCTTTTAGTCTCCTTCTCGGGCTTCGTACGGGATACAAAAACACTCTCTTGTTGAGTATAAAAGACTCTCTTATTGAGTCAAACCCCTTTTAGCCTCTCTTTTGGGCTTTGTACGAGACACACCTAAAAGCACCCTTTTGTTGGGTCAATAGCCTCCTCTTAGGCTTTGTATAAGGAAAACCCTGGTTGAGTCAATCAACCTTTTAACATCAATCT
Organism: Lathyrus tuberosus; assembly: GCA_022829125.1. Lineage (NCBI taxonomy): Eukaryota > Viridiplantae > Streptophyta > Magnoliopsida > Fabales > Fabaceae > Lathyrus > Lathyrus tuberosus. The sequence goes on from JALAZF010000346.1 coordinate 5,029,910, forward strand.
GTGCCTCACTCACAGTATACAAACATCAACAACTCCTTTTCCTTCGTCTAATAGCTGTAAGCGGCAAGCCTCTGGATTATTTACATCCACGTCACTGTCCCTCTTTTAGCATGAGAAATTCCTAAGGAAAGATAACATTGCTCTATACTGAGTTAAAGCCTTCTCCTTCAGGTTAAAAATCCCCTATAAAGGAAATTATGGCATTGCTGGATTCACATATCCCAGTTAAAGTAATTCTCCTTTATAATTCGTCACCCCAACAGTTGTGACAAACTTCTCTCTAAAAGTCAACACCTTTTTAGCTTCACATCTTGGGCTTCGAACAAGATATAAATAGACCCTTCAGCTTCACATCTTGGGCTTTGAACAAGATACAAACCACCTTTAGCTTCACGTCTTGGGCTTCGAACAAGACACCAAAAGAATCTTAGTGAAAGAATCTTAGGAGGAACTACGATCGCTCTGATTTCCCTATCCCGGGAATACGTAGGCATAAGATTGCAAAAGAATCTTAGCAAGCACACTAATCAAAAAACCCAAAGTCCCCTACCTCCATCCAATCTGGTGCAGTATCCTTATAAATTCCCCATGAACCATCTCGGTATTTCGTTCTGAACAAAATAAGCAGAGAGAGCCCCCCCCCCCCCCACATTGATCGCATCTATAAATTAATAGTCAGCTGTTTAAACTCAGTATGCAAGCAGGGTTAATTGGAGACATCTATTTCCCTTCCTTCATCAGCTTCAATAGGATAAAAAATGAATCGACCTGTAGTACCCCAGAGCGACAGTGCTTAAGAACCACGTCCAAAATCGCTCGCTGCAGAAAAATGGCACCCACCGTGGGGCCAAATAAAGGAATCTTGTCTCTCTTATCTCTCTGGTTGAAACCTTCTCTTAGGACGAGTCCTTGTGTATCACCGAATGACGGTTCCATAGGGGAATGTCATTATTGCTAGGATCGGCCCTCACTAGGATCTTAGGTCAAAACCTTTAAGTTGGGAAGGTACCACAGAATGACGACTCCGCCGGGGAGCCATTTTCTGTTAGGATCATAGGATTCATAGCTCTTGAAAGTTCTAGGACATTAGGACAAATATATATATACTGCTTTTCCTAATTGATATATGTGTTTATTTTTCTGCTAATGGGAATGCGTGTGATACCGCATGTGGAAAGATTGAGTATACACCTAGGAAAAAGCTCTTTCAGTAGTGCGGAAGCTATCGGAAATAGTTGTCACGCGATACTACCCTCTTTTGAGATTCTTCAAAATACATCACCTAGCACGGTTCCCAGCCCGCTGATGTTATCTCGACAAGAATAAATGATTTTGAGAGACATGTACAAAAGTCACTAGTATAAACCTTTGGGGTGGGTAGAGCCTTGACTTCATGACACCGACCTTTGACCCCATGTTTTTTCTATGTTTTTGTGTGTTGCATTCATGCATTCATCTAAAAAACATTAAGCAAAGAAAAATTTTCTCTTCTAGTCTCTCCTTTTCAAATTAAACTAAAACAATGATTGCAAATGTCATAGAGAAAGGAGATTGCGCTAATGGATTTCGGTAGAAGGAAAACTCATAAGTATACCTTCAAGGTTTCAAAACTAGAGGATTTGAGAGGTTTGACGAGGATGATCACTAACCCTGACGCTTTCAGAGCCAAGTACGGAGGTCTGCTACCTCTGCTAAGGGTCCATGTAATTGAAGGAATCATGGAGGCACTCATTCAGTTTTACGATCCGGTCTATCAATGTTTCACATTCCCTGATTACCTGCTCGCACCAACGCTGGAGGAGTATTCTCACTTGACGGATTTACATATTACTGATCAAGCTCCCTTTTCTGGACTGGAAGAAATTCCAAAAGATCAAATCATTGCAAGAGCAATCTATTTGGATGAGTCAGAAATCAAGACTCACATAACCACCAAGGGAGGAATCCCAGGTTTACCAGCCAAGTTTCTGGTAAAGAAGGCTCTGTACTTTGCTAGTATAGGGAACGTGACTGCTTTTGAAAGCATCTTTGTTTTACTCACCTACGGGTTATTTCTGTTTCCCAACATTGATAACTTCGTCAATATCAACGCCATTAAGGTTTTTCTCATTGGAAACGCAGTACCAACCTTGCTCGCAGATGCGTATCATTCTGTACACTTAGGGAATTTATACAGCAGAGGAATGATCATGTGCTTTGTGCCCCTGCTATATAAATGGTTCATCTCCCATTTGCCTAAGTCTACTTCTTTTTGGGATCATAAGAGTGCCTTACGTTGGTCGCAGAAAATCATGTCTCTTACCAACTCTGACATAGATTGGTACAATAGGATTTATGATGGGATCAGAATCATTGACCGTTGTGGAAATTTCCCCAACGTACCCCTCATAGGAACTAAGGGAGGAATCAATTACCACCCAGTTTTAGTTCGTCGTCAATTTGGATACCCGATGAGGCATGTCCTGCATAATGCTCATCTGGAAGGTCTTTTCTTCAAAGAAGGAGAAAATGACAGGGCACTAAAGATAGAAATAGTGCATGCTTGGAAACATGTTCATAAGAAAGGACGGGAGTCTCTAGGAAAACCGGACTGTGTCTCGGTGGAGCCTTATCTCCACTAGGTACAAACTAGAGCTCTCAAGCTAAAGATGCCTTATCCTTGTCACGGAGTTCTTCCGCCAAGGGAATCTGTCATGTACTTCATGACTGAAACGGAAAAATTTCAGGTTACTCTCAACAAAGTTCAATAGGAGAAGAGGTCTTAGAAGAACAAGTACCGCATTCTCAACGTAGAGTGTACCAAAATACAACAACTGCTGAAAGATAAGGATGCTCTAATTGAGATTTTAGAGCAACATGCTGTAGAAAATCAGGATGACCAAAAGAATTTGCTCGCTCCTTTCACTTGGCAAAGGAATGACATCCCGACAACGGCCCAAGAGCCCTGGTCCAAGAAAGGGAAAGTACCAGAATCAGCACTCGAGTTCTCCTCAAAGAGGACTCGGGACCCATTAGCTTAGGTTTCTGTTTCTGCACCATATGATTTACTGTATTTCCATTTCCGCAATCCTTTGAATTCAATAAAACGGGGGTTTCCCCACTGTTTGATATTTGCAATCTAATTGTCAAAGTTTATTTTGATTAAACCAAAAAACAATTAATGTAATCATTGCATTCATCATTCTCGCGTCACGTATTCTTCTTACCTACGAATCTCATGTTTGTGTCTCGGTTCTAGAGTCAAACTGTCTCATTCGTACAATACTTGGGCCAATCGTCAGAAAAAGATTGATGATCTCGAGGAAGAGAATAGAGAGTTGAGAGAAGGGATCGACACTCTGAAAAAGGATCTGAGAAAGCTTCATGACAACATGCAAGCTCTAGCAGAGGCTCAAATGCAACAACAACGGACTGTGATCTCATAGATCATATCGACGCCCATAGTGGAGAAGTTCGATCCTAGGTACAAGATGCTGAAAGATCGTCCCTAGGGCATGCCATTTAACTATATCCCAGAAGGATATGTTCCGCCGATCATGGAAGATCAGGGAACCGCAGCAGGAACCGCTGGGCCTGAAGGTTACAAACTTCGGGAAAGCGAAGATGCCATGGGTATGACAGCAACTCCTGAAGGTTACAAACTTCGGGAGGCACCGAGAGTCTCGGCCATAACAACTATACCACAACCTGTGGTACACGCTGTCCCGGAAGGGCAGATTCCCCAGATACCTTCTGGTGGGAATGATAGCATGTTCGATAGAATGAAGGAGTTCCAGGAATAGTTCCTGGAAATGCAGAAAGAACTTCAAGCTATTCGCGGTCAGGATCTATTTCGAAAGGAAGCCGCAGACCTCTGCTTGGTCCCCAATGTGAAAGTTCCTCACAAATTCCAGGTGCCCGATTTTGAAAAGTACAAGGGTAACTCTTGCCCTCAGAGTCACTTGGTGATGTACGCTCGGCGAATGTCAGCTCAGACAGAGAACCAGGACCTACTGATTCACTACTTTCAGGATAGTTTGACCGGTGCCGCACTCAAATGGTACATGGGTTTAAACTGCACTACGATTAGCACTTTCAGATATCTTGGCACTGCCTTCATCCAACAATATAAATACAATTTGGACATGGCACTAGACAGAGATCAACTCAGATCGATGTCGCAAAAGGACAAGGAAACCTTTAAAGAATACGCTCAGAGATGGCGTGAAATTGCCGCTCAGATTTGTCCACCTCTTGAGGAAAAAGAGATGACAAAGATCTTCTTAAAGACCTTGAGCTCATTTTACTACGACCGAATGGTTGCCAGTGGGCCCATCGACTTCACCGAAATGGTCGGTATAGGAGTGCGTCTCGAGGAAGCTGTTCGAGAAGGACGTCTAGTCAAAGACACTGGGTTGACAAGCGGTACTTAAAAATACGGTAGTGCTCTCCCTAAGAAAAAAGAGAAGGATATTGGGAATATCTCTCTCGGAAAGTAAAGACGACAGTACCAACCAGTAGCAGCTGTAACTCCTGCTATCAACCCTGCGCCTGTTTCTACGTATCAGCCTCAGGTTGCACAGAGCCAACCTAATCAACAGTAATTTCAGCAAAGGACACAATAGTCTCTTCAGCAGATTCGTCCTCCATACAACAACCGTACAACATGGCCACCAGGATTTGATCCTATACCCGTATCGTACACAGAACTATTTCCGATACTACTAGCAAGGGGCATGTCCAGACTAAGTCTCCTCTTACAGTACCAGAAAATCCGCCTTTTTGGTTTAAGGTGGATCAGACTTGCCCTTACCATCAAGGAGGACCAGGGCATAACATAGAAAACTGTCTCAGTTTCAAATCTGACGTGCAAAAGCTTGTTAGGAGCGGGGTCTTATCTTTCAAAGATACGAATTCGAATGTTCTCAAGAACCCGTTGCCTCAACATGAGAAAGTTGCAGTTAATTTGATAGAGGGAGAGTCTAACAACGTCTATCAAATTCATGATGTACTCTTGCTAAGGGCCAACTTGGTCAAGATGCATTGTAGACAGAGTGGATATGGCCATGTGCCACCTCATAATTATCACCAGTGTGATATTTTCTCTAAAAACAATCAGGGATGTTCTGTGGTGCAATCAGCTCTACAGGAACAGATGGATCTCAGATGGATCCAAGAGCACCGAGTTCGTGGAGTTAACATGGTTTATACGAATTCTAACATCATCCAAAACCACGACATCCGTGCGATGAATGTCAACCTGGTGGCGATGCACTCAAGGCAAAGCCAGTATCATAATCTGCCGCAGCACGATTACAACTCCTGTCTGACTTGCTCGGTAAACAAACAGGGATGCTCTTTCATACAAGAGGCCCTCCAGCGTCAGATGGATCTAGGATGGATCCAGGACTACCATGATAGGAATCCCTATCAAATCAACATGATTCAAATCTTTGATATTCGTCTGATGAATACCAGTTTGGTAGAGTTACATGCCAGGCAAGTCCAGCTTGGTTTTCTCACTTCTCACGATTATCTAAACTGTATAGTATGCAGTGAGAGTAACCAAGGGTGCGCTCTCGTTCAAAGAACTTTACAACATCTGTTAAACCACTTGTGGCTTCCAATCTATCTGGATGAAGACACGCAACAAATCAGTGTGCTTAATGGAAACCCCACTCGGCGTCAAAGTCAGGATGTCCGATCTATGGAAACAAACCTGGTAAGGTTGCACTGCATTCAAAGCGGGTGTGTTCGAGTGCCACCACACAACTATGAACGTTGTAGAGTATGCTCGGAAAATAACCAAGGATGCTATCTCGTGCGAGCAGCTCTTCAGGGTGTTAGATGTCAAACATGTTATATATTTGTATGAAATACTTGGCATTTTTCATTTCTTTCTATCGGTTAATTGTGAATTTACGCAGTAAATTGTGTTGTACTGCGTACATTGTAATATATATGTGGAGCTTGTAATTTGTGTGTTAATGTGCAGGTATAGGCATGATAGGAGCAAAATTGAGAACACATGGAACCAATGCAAGTTTCCACTGAGTTTTTAGCTGCAACAGGGTGTTCGCAGTGCGAACAATCTGGCGAAGGACCAGCGAAGGTTCGCACTGTGAGGGACCAGCGAAGACGCCAGCGAGCAGAGGCAGAGAGTTCCAACTTTGAGATTACCTTGTGTTCGCACTGCGAACTCCTGGCGAGGGTCCAACAAAGGTTCGCTGGTTTGTTCGCAATGCGAAGGTGCTAGCGAAGAGAGGCAGTAAGTTCTGGGTTTGAGAATTCTGGCTCGCTAGTTTATTCGCAGTGCGAATGCAGCTAGCGAATGATTCGCAGTGCGAATGAAGGGTTCCCAGTGTGAACCCACGATTTCTGCTTGGGGCGGTTTAAGTCTCAGAGGCACTTAAAGTGCCATTTTTCCTCATTCGCAGTGCGAATGGATTGCTCGCAGTGCGAATACTGCAGAATTCTGCTTTGTATAAATTGAATTTCACTTTATGTTTTAGGGATCTTTTTTTCATTTTGATCCAAAATCATAGTTTTTAGTATTTTTACCATTGGAGCTTGTATTTTCACTTGGAGAAGCTGATTTTGCATCCATTCTTGATTATTCGGCGTGGATGTTTACTCATCTCCTCTCTTTACTTGTTATCCAATCTACCATGAGAAGTGGTAGCTAAACCCTCTATGTTGAGGTTAGAGGCAGTTGATTCTATTTTTATGTATTGCTTTTGATCTATTGTATATGAACAAGGTCTTTGATCAATATAGATGAAGTTGTTTTCTCTTAATGCTTTATGTTTGATTTGTTTTACTCTAGACATAGATTCCACAAATCTTGACCTAACAATTTCATCTCTTAAAAACCAAACTCTAGACATAGATTTGGGATTTTCTATTCGCATTGTATTGATCTTAATGATCGTTGTTTTGATTGTTAGCGTAAGACATCATCTAACGGTTTAAACAACGGTACTCACGATTTCGCTTTAGACATAAACTTAGTCGGGAGGATACGCCGTTATGTTGGTCGGAAACCGAGTTCATATGCTTGATTAATCGTTTATACATGGAAAGGATTAGCGAAACCTAACCTTAACATGTTTTTATAAAACCTTTTACAAAATCTTTGTGACAAATTAATCTTTTCTACAAGTGAATGTTAAAAACAATTGAGAAAATTTTGAAACCGTTAACTTAGAATATCAAAACTATTGAAAGGCACGCATCAAATATCAAACAATCCCTGTGGATACGATTTAAAAACAACCCCCACTAATACTCTTCTAACAAATTGGCGTCGTTGCCGGGGATTGTGTATTGATATTGCAAGCATTGCGATAGTTGAGTTATTGTAAGCTGTTACCACTTTATCTTGAGCTTGTTAATCTGTTTTGTTTAGTGTGCAGATTTAGTTTATGCGAGGGAAACTACCGGCAGACCAACTTCTTTTCGATCCTGAGATTGAGAGAACCGCTCGTAGAATCAACAACAGGACTAGACGAAGGAGGCAGCTAGCGAGACAGAAGCGAGAACAAGAGGAAAGTACTGTTACACCACCACTTGTTCCACAAATACTTCCAGTAATGGAGACAGATCCACCACCACCACCACCACCACCTGCTTCTAGGCTATGTACAAATAGTCCGAGACACAATGCTCAGTTCGCTCGCCATGCACACAATGGTCGTCATGCTGAGATGAAGACCGAAATTCTCCAACTGTTATATCAAAGTCCATTTACGGGTATGGATCATGAAGATCCTTTCACCCATTTGACAAAATTCTATAAAATAGCGGGAGCGACTGGTGCACCGGAAGCAGAAGAGGAGTCTCTGTTCAAGAGACTATTCCCGCATTCCCTTATTGGGAAGGCCAAGGAATGGTACCTTGATCAGTCAACTGCCATAATGACGGATTGGAATGCTTTGGAAGAGAAATTTTTGGAAAGATTTTTCCCTCACACTCGGTTTATGGAAGCAAAGACCGCCATCGCGGTATTCACACAAGGAGCAAATGAATCTCTCAACGAAGCTTGGGAGAGGTTCAAATCAATGTTACGAAAGTGCAAAGGCCATAGTTTTGATGAATTGTCACAAATTCATATATTCAGAAATGGGCTGCAACTTGTACACAAAACCTTGTTGGATGCCACCGCCGGTGGATCCTTGTTAAGCAAAACCGCAGCGGAAGCCACAGCTATCATTGATAAAATGGACTTGAACGATCATCAAGGAAGTCACAATCGTGGACCTTCTCAACGAACTCCGGGAGTGTTGGAATTAGGAACAAGTGATGTTATCCTTGCACAGAACAAATTGTTATCACAACAGGTTGAGTTGCTAACGAAGCAAATATCTAAGCTGCCGCAACAATTCAAAGATATGCATGAATCTTCAAGTAAAAATGTGCAAGTGTTAGTGTGTGAATTATGTCGAGGTGACCATCCGACCGGTTATTGTCCTCCCGTTGTGGAGGAAGCAAATTACGTGGGAAATCAAGGTTACCAACCCTGACCTCCGTATCAACAAGCCAACCAAGGTTACCAACAAAGGCCTAACCAAGGTTATCAACAACAATGGAGACCGCAAGAAGCCGGACCATCAAACCGTCAACAATACCAAAATTACACTCAACCTCCGCAAGCTCCCGTTGGAAATACAAAGATGGAAGACACTCTTACACAATTTATGCAAATGGCAATTTCCAACCGAAAGAACACCGATGCCGCCATAAGGAATCTTGAAACACAAGTCGGGCAATTATCAAAACAATTGGCCGACCAACAAAAAGGGCCCTTTACGGCAAATACGCTTCCGAATCCTAAGGATTGTAAAGCAATTCTCACAAGAAGTGGAAGAGAGATTGACATGGGTGTAGGTAAAAAGAGAGTGGAGGAGGAGGTTGTAGTTGAAAAAGAAAAAGATAAGGAAGAGATTGAAGTAGAAAAAAATGTTGAGGGTGTGTTAGATGAAAATGAGATAGAAAAAAATGAGAAAGAAAAAAGTGAGAATGAGAAAAAAATAGAGAGTGAAGAAAGAGTGAAGAGAACTAAGAAAGGAAAGGAGCCGATGAACAATATTCCAATTCAACATCTACCATATCCGCATGCTCCTACAAAGAAAGATAGTGCGCGACACTATTCTCGGTTTATGGATATCTTCAAGCAATTACAAATAAATATTCCATTTTCCGAGGCTTTGGAGCAGATGCCTAAATATGCAAAATTCATGAAAGATATCCTCACGAAGAAGAAAAGGTATACAGATCAGGAGACGATTATGGTGGATGCAAGCTGTAGTGCCATCATTCAACGGACTCTCCCGCGAAAAGAATGTGATCCGGGACGAGTTACATTGCCGGTTACGATCGGGAACATGTATGTGGGAAATGGATTGATTGATTTGGGGTCTAGCATCAACTTGATACCATTGTCGATTGTGAAACGGCTAGGCCATATGGAATTGATGTCCACGCAAATGACGTTGCAACTCGCCGATAAATCCACTACCCGTCCTCACGGTGTAGCGGAAGACGTGTTGGTCAAAGTGGACAAATTTTTGTTTTTGATCGACTTTGTTGTAATTGAAATGGAGGAGGATGAGGATGCACCTTTGATTCTTGGAAGGCCTTTCATGAAAACTGCCCGTATGGTAATTGACATGGACGATGGTCTCATGAAAGTGAGAGTCCAAGCTGAAGAGGTGTGTTTCAATCTTTATGATGCCATGAAGCACAAGAAAGATAAAGGCGATTGTTTCCGAATCGATGCAACGGAGAAAGCAAGTTTTGAAGTTACAAAGCAAATTCATGTCATTGATCTGTTACAAAGAGCTTTGGATGATACCTTGGAAGTATTCTCGGTTGAAGAAGAGCAGGCTCTTGAAGAGTGTTTGTTAGAGCTTGAAGCTTTGGAAGAATTGCAACCTTGGGATTATGAAGAGGAAATTCTAAAAAAAGTGGTTAATGATGAGCCTTCCAAACTTGAGCTGAAAGTGTTACCGTCAACCTTGAAGTATGCTTTTCTCGATGACGGTGGTAATAAACCGGTGATCATAAGCAGTGTTTTATCTGAAGTGGAGGAAAGCCGCTTAATTCAAGTGTTGAGAAAAAAATCAGGGTGCAATGGGATGGACATTGTCCGATCTCAAAGGCATAAGCCCTTTGTATTGCATGCATAGGATATTCATGGAGGAAGACTTTAAACCGGTTGCTCAACCTCAACGCTGCTTAAATCCTATTATGAAAGAAGTGGTTAGGAAGGAAGTGGTGAAAATGTTAGATGCCAGAATGATTTATCCTATTTCTGACAGCCCGTGGGTTAGTCTGGTACATGTGGTACCGAAAAAAGGCGGATTAACGGTGGTCCGAAACGAGAAAAATGAGCTCATTCCAACAAAAACCGTTACCGGGTGGAGAATGTGCATCGACTACCGTAGGTTGAACAAAGCTACGAGAAAAGATCATTTTCCTCTACCTTTTATGGATCAAATGCTCGAAAGGCTTTCCGGTCAACAATTTTACTGTTTTTTGGATGGATATTCGGGGTACAACCAAATTATTGTGAACCCGGATGATCATGAAAAAACAGCTTTTACATGTCCGTTTGGAATCTTCACTTATAGGAGGATGCCGTTTGGATTATGTAATGCACCGGCGACTTTTCAACGGTGTATGCAAGCTATCTTCTCGGATTTGATCGAAAAGACAATTGAGGTCTTTATGGATGATTTCTCCGTTTTTGGGCAATCTTTTGATTTGTGCTTGAAAAATTTGGATACGGTGTTGGAACGGTGTGTGGAAACTAATTTGGTGCTTAATTGGAAAAAATGCAACTTCACGGTGGACGAGGGAATTGTGCTCGGTCACAAGGTTTCTGCAAAAGGCCTTGAAGTTGATAAAGCCAAAGTGGATGTTATCGAGAAATTACCACCGCCAATGAATGTCAAAGGTATAAGGAGCTTTCTTGGACACGCCGGGTTCTACCGGAGATTTATCAAGGACTTCGCCAAGGTCGCAAAGCCGTTGAGCAACTTGCTCGTCCAAGGTAAGATTTTTGACTTTGATGAGTCTTGTCTTTTTGCTTTTAATTCTTTGAAAAAGAGTTTAACAACCTCACTGATAATCGTTGCGCCTAACTGGAAAATAGATTTTGAATTAATGTGCGATGCAAGCGATTATGCGGTTGGGGCTGTTTTGGGTCAGAGGAAAATGAAAGTTTTCCACGCTATACATTATGCGAGCAAAGTTTTAAACGAGGCTCAGATTAACTATGCAACAACTAAAAAAGAGTTGCTTGCCATAGTGTATGTGTTGGAGAAATTTCGTGCCTATTTGATTGGTTCACGTGTCATCGTTTATACGGATCATTCGGCAATAAGGTATCTGCTCACCAAGCCTGATTCAAAACAGAGGCTGATTCGGTGGATCCTTTTGTTACAGGAATTTGATCTTGAAATTCGTAACAAGAGGGGTTCCGAGAATTTGGTGGCGGATCACTTATCCCTCCTGGTCAACGTTGACGTGACCAAAAATGAATTTGAGGTAAAAGAGGAGTTCCCAGATGAAAAACTTTTTAGAGTGCAGGTTAGACCGTGGTTCGCCGACATGGCTAACCACAAAGCCACCGGATTGATACCGGACGGTCTAACGTACCACCAGAGACGGAAATTTTTGTCTGATGCCAAGTCATTTGTATGGGATGAACCCCATTTATTTAAACTTGGTGTCAACAACCTCCTCAGAAGGTGTGTGTCAGTGGAGGAAGCCACGAATATTCTGTGGCATTGTCATAACTCTCCTTATGGAGGTCACTTCAATGGGTTAAGAACGACCACTAAAGTTCTTCAATCGGGCTTTTATTGGCCGTCCTTATTCAAAGATGTGCATGCGCATGCCCTTAGTTGTGACAAGTGCCAGAGAAGTGGAGGTATTTCACAGCGGCAAGAAATGCCATTACAAAATATGTTAGAAATAGAAGTTTTTGACTGTTGGGGGATCGACTTTGTCGGTCCATTCCCATCTTCATTTTCTAATGAATATATTTTGGTCGCTGTGGACTACGTTTCCAAGTGGGTTGAGGCGATAGCATGTGCTAAAGCCGACGGAAAAATAGTGATGAAATTTTTGAAAAGAAGTATTTTTGCGCGTTTTGGTACATCTCGAGTGTTAATAAGTGACGGAGGATCTCACTTCTGTAACACTCAGCTTGACAAAGCTCTTGAGCAATATGGTGTGAAGCACAAAGTTGCTACACCATATCATCCTCAAGCTAACGGTCAAGCAGAGGTATCCAATCATGAGATTAAGCGTATCTTAGAGAAAACTGTTTCGGCCTCGAGAAAGGATTGGGCGAACAAACTGGATGATGCGTTGTGGGCGTATCGGACCGCTTTTAAGGCTCCGATCGGTCTCACACCGTTTAAAATGGTTTATGGTAAGAATTGTCACTGGCCGTAGAGTTGGAGCACAAGGCGTTTTGGGCCTTAAAATTTTTGAATTTTGATCCAACTCTAAGCGGCGAAAAAAGAAAAGTGAAATTACACGAGTTGGATGAGTTGCGCCTTCAGGCGTACGATTCCAATAAATTGTATAAGGAGCGTGTAAAGTCTTACCATGACAGAAAAATTGTCATCAAACAGTTTGAGGTCGGACAGCTGGTCCTATTGTTCAATTCTCGATTAAAATTGTTTCCCGGAAAATTAAGATCTAAATGGTCCGGTCCATTTCGGATTGTGGAAATCAAACCCTATGGAGCAATCGTAATTAAGGACACAACGTCAAAGGAAAATTGGACAGTTAATGGGCAGAGGCTGAAAGTGTATCTCGGAGGAGGTTTTGAGAGGAATCCCGCAGTTGTGCCTTTCCGCGATCTGTGAGGTCACGATGGACCGTCGAGCTTAGCCGACGTTAAACAAGCGCTTGTTGGGAGGCACCCCAACATTGTAAGTATTTTTGCTTTAATTTTCTATTTTTAGTCATTTTTACATTTTGGACATTTGGAAGTGTGGCGGCAAGACAGACCTGTAATTTTGAAAAAACTGTCTTGTTCGCTGGCTCATTCGCACTGCGAATCTGGGGCGAGCATTCGCTGTCCATTCGCACTGCGAACGTCAGTGAACCATCCTTGGTTGTTTGGCTGCCACATCAGTAAAAATGAGGGTTTTATGGGTGGGCCTGTACGTAGGCCCATGACCCATGTGTAAGTGCTGATTGACTTGGGGGGACCAAACCCTAGTCTCTCACTTTCACTTTCAACCATAAACCAAAAAAGAAAAAAAAAACCCTCTCATTCTCCTTCCCTCTCACGTGCTATTTTTCTGTCAATTTCTCTACTGTGTTTGTACTCACTGCCATTTCCTTACAAGGTATGATGTTCTTTTCTCTGTTCTTTCTGTGTAATTGTAACTGTGTTGGTAAATTTTACATGTGAAATTTGTAGAGCACGTGGGTTAGGATTTTCAATGCATGTGAGTTTTCTGATGGTTTTTGGGAGTAGATGCCATGTAGAAGCATGCTAGGGTGTGAATCTGGGTCTGCATAAAATTTTTCAAAATTTTCGTGCCTTCGCTGGCTTGTTAGCACTGCGAACCTGGGGCGAGCGTTCGCCAGGCTTCGCAGTGCGAGTGATCTAGCGAGCAGCCCAGATTTTTGTTTTTCTGATAGTTCATTCTGTTGCTTGTCTGTCCTTAATTCTAATGACCTGTCTTGGTGTTTTTGTGTGGACTTGTTTTTCATTGGTGCAGATGGGTCCTAAAACCATGATAAGGAAAAGAAAGGCATCCACATCAAGACAAGCGTCGGTCCGCTTTGATGAGACTCGGTTCAGAGGAATTAGACAAGCTCAGAGGTATCAGCTGTTAGAAGCAAGGACTATCCTTGCGGAAAGGAGGTTTGTTCTGAATGAGCAGGGAAGTTATCGTGCCATTGCTGCCCTGTTAACTGCAAAAAAGTGGGATACACTGATAAATCTTGTTGATTCATACAATGTGGAAATGGTGCATCAGTTTTACGCCAACACCCTTCCTGATGAGGGCGATCTGTTTACTTGGACTACGTTTGTTGGTGGGAAAACGGTAAGGTTTGACAGAAGAACTATTAACAGAGTTCTTGGAGACCCCCTTCCACTGCGGGCTAGCGAAGGGGATAGGTATCATGAGACGCTGAGTAATTATCGTGATATTGCCGCAATGACTCGTGATCTCCTACGCCCAGGTAAAAATGTAAAGTTTAATCATTCAGGAGTGGCTGTTCGATATCACCGTGAGGATATGGTGCCTTTGGCTCAACTTGTTTTACTTTTGGTTGTGACCAACATTACGCCAAAGTCGCATTCCTCCACAGTTCTGATTCGTTTGGCTCACCTTGTCCACAGTATCCTTACTAACGTAGAAATTGACGTCGCAAGGATCATTGCTGATGAAATAAGGGCCATCGTTGAGAGTGGTTTAGGTGGGAATGCTTCGAGGAAGAATGCCCCTCTTGCTTTCCCTTGTTTGATTATGACCTTATGTGCTGATGCTGGAGTGACTTTGCCTTCGCGTCGTCAAGTTACTGTGTCGTTGACTATTGATGATCGATATGTCGACAAATTCTGCAAACCAAAAGGTGTTAGAGCTGAATCTTCTGGGGCTGGTGTTGGTGCTGAGACCGGTACAAGCGAGGGTGCTGCTTCTGGATCTCACAGCTTCTATCCATATCAGCAGGAGATCTGCCAATATAATTGGGATTGGATGGCTGCCCAGCAGCGTGCCATGACTGATATTCATGATTCTTTGCAGGTTCTCTAATTGCAGATCCGTGACCCTTCTACGCAGCACACTATGATGTCGAGGGAGCAGTTCCTCGCGCATGCTGGATGGCCTGAGGCCAGGCCTATTTTCAGTTGGGGAGAGGATGTTGTTGAGCCTGCTGCTGATGATGATGCTGAGGAGAGGGGAGATGGCGATGATATTATGATTTCTGATGATGATGATGGGCAGAGGACGGATGTACTAGGGACTGAACCTGAGGATGAGCAGGGTACTGATGTTCTCGAGACTGAGTCCGAGGAGGACTGACTTTTTGGATCTTAGACTTGTACACTTCCTTTGGTCATCAAAGTGAAGTTTCTTGTATTTTGTTTTTTCAGCTTTTACTAGTCTAATATTGATGTACTCGTACCCGTGTGGTATTTTTGGATTATGTAGGTGTTTTATACACCAGGCACTTTATGATTATTATTAGTAATGATTATGGTTTGCAGTAAAATTTTTTGTTTCGCTTTACTAATAAATTGTTGGTTTTTAATTATAGTATTAAGTGTTGAGTTCTTCAGTTTACGAATGCTCAACACTTCAGTATGTTTTTTGTTGTTAAGTGTTAGTAAGAGTTGAATTCTTCAGTTGACGAATGTTTAACTCTTAAACTGTGCATATGTGTTATTTTGATGTTCCTTCTTTTAGGATGAATTTGGGGAAGTAGGTTGGAGATTCTTGTGTTTTAAAGGTTGATTCCTCCAAGATGTGAGGGCTATGATAGTACCGTAAGCATTGTGTTGCGACAAGGTATATCGTTACCTAGTTCGAGAATTTTGTATGTTTTAGAACTGTGTGTCTTGGTGCGATTGAAAATGTTGTTTCATGTTACAACTTCCTTTGAATGCATGTGTCATTTTAGGATCAAAAGCCATTAAAGTGAGTAGCCTCCAAAGTATTACTATATGCTAAGGATTGTGATGAATGTTGTCTTTACTTTTAATTCATGCCTTATCTTGTGACCATGTGATTTTGTGGAAGTATGAGAAGTGATCAAGGCACTTGTTTGAATTTGAGCACAACTGTATCCATATAGTAATTCACCCGTGAGGAGAGTGCATTTGGTAGCCCCTTTGAGCCTAAATAGTTTAGAACTCAATTGAATGATGAACTTGTTTTATGTACATAATTTGCAAGTTTGGTTCATCATTGAATTTGGTGAGTTTCTAACATTTTCTTCTTTAACCTTTGAAAATTGTTTACTTTGATTTCCTTGCATTAAAAAGCAAGGAACATTCACTTTTGGTTGAGTTGAAGATGAGTTGGGGAGAATAAAAAGAAGATGAGTGCATTACTCCTAATTTTGAAAAAAAAAATCCAAGCAAGCATGTCATGAAAAGAGTGTGTATATGTTGTACAAGGGAGAGATGTTTGCTTGAATAAAAAAAAATAATATAATAATAGAATCAATAAGTGTGCACTGTCGTTTGTGAAGGTGGAAGAAAAAAATTGGTGAAATGAAGTGTGTTGTGTGAATAGGTGTATAGTGAATGTGCTTTTGCGTCGGCAATTTCGTTTCAAAGACTGTTAGAAATGTCCCTTTTTTGTTCACCCGACCAAGCTACAACCTTGAAGTCCTTAGTGATCTTTTACTTCCATGATTTCTGTTATGATCATTGAGATATGGTATGAATTGCTTAGTATTGCATCATTTGTCATCTGAGTGTAATTGTCCTGTGCTTGTATGCACGTTTTTCTTCAATCCTTTTTCGAAGAGGAGTGTAGAATGACATGTGTATGTTGGGTTAGTTGTTTCTTGAAACATTGTTTGAAATTGTTTAAGAGACAAGTTCTTTTACATTAGATTCTTAAATTGTGTAATTGTGCATTGTTGTGATCGTTGTTTAGTTGAGCCGTTTTTCACGTCTTGGATGAATTGCGTGCTTGAGCAAATCCTCTTGAGAGGCATACTTTGCTTGTGGACAAACAAAGAGTTAGTTGGGGAGAGTTTGTTAGATGTCAAACATGTTATATATTTGTATGAAATACTTGGCATTTTTCATTTCTTTCTAACGGTTAATTGTGAATTTACGCAGTAAATTGTGTTGTACTGCGTACATTGTAATATATGTGTGGAGCTTGTAATTTGTGTGTTAATGTGCAGGTATAGGCATGATAGGAGCAAAATTGAGAACACATGGAACCAATGCAAGTTTCCACTGAGTTTTTAGCTGCAACAGGGTGTTCGCAGTGCGAACAATCTGGCGAAGGGCCAGCGAAGGTTCGCACTGCGAGGGACTAGCGAAGACGTCAGCGAGCAGAGGCAGAGAGTTCCAACTTTGAGATTACCTTGTGTTCGCACTGTGAACTCCTGGCGAGGGTCCAGCGAAGGTTCGCTGGTTTGTTCGCAGTGCGAAGGTGCTGGCGAAGAGAGGCAGTAAGTTATGGGTTTGAGAATTCTGGCTCGCTAGTTTATTCGCAGTGCAAATGTAGCTAGCGAATGATTCGCAGTGCGAATGAAGGGTTCACAGTGCGAACCCACGATTTCTGCTTGGGGCGGTTTAAGTCTCAGAGGCACTTAAAGTGCCATTTTTCCTCATTCGCAGTGCGAATGGATAGCTCGCAGTGCGAATACTGCAGAATTCTGCTTTGTATAAATTGAATTTCACTTTATGTTTTAGGGATCTTTTTTTCATTTTGATCCAAAATCATAGTTTTCAGTCTTTTTACCATTGGAGCTTGTATTTTCACTTGGAGAAGCTGATTTTGCATCCATTCTTGATTATTCGGCGTGGATGTTTACTCATCTCCTCTCTTTACTTGTTATCCAATCTACCATGAGAAGTGGTAGCTAAACCCTCTATGTTGAGGTTAGAGGCAGTTGATTCTGTTTTTATGTATTGCTTTTGATCTATTGTATATGAACAAGGTCTTTGATCAATATAGATGAAGTTGTTTTCTCTTAATGCTTTATGTTTGATTTGTTTTACTCTAGACATAGATTCCACAAATCTTGACCTAACAATTTCATCTCTTAAAAACCAAACTCTAGACATAGATTTGGGATTTACTATTCGCATTGTATTGATCTTAATGATCGTTGTTTAGATTGTTAGCGCGAGACATCATCTAACGGTTTAAACAACGGTACTCACGATTTCGCTTTAGACATAAACTTAGTCGGGAGGATACGCGGTTATGTTGGTCGGAAACCGAGTTCATATGCTTGATTAATCGTTTATACATGGAAAGGATTAGCGAAACCTAACCTTAACATGTTTTTATAAAACCTTTTACAAAATCTTTGTGACAAATTAATCTTTTCTACAAGTGAATGTTAAAAACAATTGAGAAACTTTTGAAACCGTTAACTTAGAATATCGAAACTATTGAAAGGCACGCATCAAATATCAAACAATCCCTGTGGATATGATTTGAAAACAACCCCCACTAATACTCTTCTAACACAGGGTCAGGTGGATCGTAGAGAGATTCGCCCATGTCCGGGTTCCGAACCAATCAACTGGATACCGGACTACTTCGCTGATCGAATCAGAGACATGGTTGTAATATCTGACCCTGTGAGGAACAAGGATGTTTGTACCATCATCCCTCTACTGGACAAATCGAGAGTTCCCAACCAGGAACGGATCGAAATTACTTACGATGGTCAGAAAAATCAGAAGGCTCCCATAGTCATCTATTTACCGGGACCACTACCGTATGAATCAACTAAGGCTATCCCTTACAAATACGGTGCAACGATAATTGAGAATGGAAAGGAAATTCCGTTACCCTCCGTCGTGAATATTGCAGGCATCAGTCGAGTAACACAGAGTGGTAGAATCTTCAACAGAGGAGTTGGAGAACCCAGCAAAGAAAAGGAACCTCAGATAGAAGTTCCTGATCAACCAGTCGATCAATCCAGTAATCCCGACCTTTCAAAGAACAGCGATGAGATGCTAAAGCTCATCTAAAGGAGTGAATATAACATTGTTGATCAGCTGTTACAAACTCCTTCAAAGATCTCTGTGCTATCACTTTTACTCAGTTCTGAAGCCCACAGGGAGGCTCTACAGAAAGTCTCAGAGCAGGCCTTTGTGGAACAGGATGTGTCAATACGACAGTTCGATAGCATCATCTCTAACATCACTTCCTGTAACAACTTAGGATTCAGTGATGAGGATTTGCCAGAGAAGGGCAAAAGTCACAACATGGCGCTCAATATCACAGTCAACTGCCAGGACGATGCTTTAGCCAGCGTACTGGTAGACACGGGATCGACCATCAACGTTATGCCGAAGTCTACTTTAATGCGACTATCATTCAAAGGATCCCCGATGAGGGGCAGGGAGGTCATCTTCAAAGCGTTTGATGGATCTCGGAAAGCAGTTATCGGCGAAGTCGCCCTTCCCATAACTATCGGTCCTCACACTTTCCTAATCACTTTCTAGGTCATGGACGTTCGGGCAGCATACAGCTGTTTATTAGGAAGACATTGGATACACTAGGCTGGGGCAGTCACTTCGATGTTGCACCAAAAGCTGAAGTTCGTCAAGAATGATCAACTCGTCATAGTTTGTGGAGAACAAGCCTTGCTCGTGAGTAACTTATCATCGTCTACTTGTGTAGAACTCGAGGAGGTTGTTGGGACTCAGTTCCAAGCACTTTCATTAGGCAATGAGAATCAACCAGAAAGAGGAACCTTGATTTCCTCATACAAAGATGCTCTCGGAGTAATCAAAGGTAACAATACAAAAGGGTGGGGACAGCTTGTCATTCCCACCGATAACAAAACAAAGAAGGGTATTGGTTTTTCCTCAACCTGTACCCAGACTGCTACTAACAATGAAAATCTTCATCCCATTCAGGATTTCTTCCACAATGGAGGTTTCCTTCACCCAGTGCCTCAAGCAGTCCATACTATCAACGAGGAAGATTCCTCTAACACAGATGAGGAATGGAAGTCCTATCTTAACAAGGATGGTTATAGGTCTCAGGAAGAGGTGCCTATGCCAATTTTCTATCCCGCACAGAGTCCGAGATTTATACCCAGGTCAGACGTCAAAATGATATACGGAGATTATGATCCGGAAGGATGTCGTGCTCCACCAAATTCATTAGAGGAGGACACTCTAATGAAGGATAACTTTGACCATGACTATTATGGCCCAATGGATGGTCTGCCTATTTAGCAGTCGTACCCAGGAGACTTGGGGCAAGAAAATCAGCCGAACAGCGACAATCAGCTGAGCCTCATTGAACAGAATACCTGCGTCCCCACCATGTTATGGGATCAACACTCAGGGCATTCAGAAAATATCTTGTACGACGATGAATTGGCAAAGCTTGCCGGACTAGAATTCATCAACTATGTTTTTCCTAAGGTCAACGTCATCGAAAGGGACGACTCCTCCAGTTCCACAGAAGTGTGGGACACCTTAGGACAACCAAGTGGAAAATACAACTTCATGGTCAAGTACACTGCTCTTGAAAGCTCTCGTATCAGGCTCGAAGACATCCAGCTAACTGGATGGGGAGATCTGCCTGAGAGTACAAATGCTATGCAAAATACAACAGAGGAATCCTCCTACGACAACTCTGCCTGGGAGACAGATTCCAATGATCTTGCTCCACCAGAAATCAACATTATTTCTGAAGACAAATCAAGGAAGGTACCAGAATTTGTGATTCACAGAGGAGTTCGCCGCCAATGGGTTGCTGTCGATGTTCTGAAGATTGTTCATAAGTCAAAGTAATTGCCATCTTTAGCCTTTCAAAATGGATGTTTTGATAGGGCTCGCTTTCTATAAATTTCCCTCTTCGCTTCGCCCAAAGCGACAGAGTTTTGTTTTATAGGGCTGTAGTTTCAAGAATCGACTTGTTCATTAATAAAATAACGTCGTTCTGTAATTTCCGCATTAATTGTTGTTTTCTCTTTTCGCTTTTCTCTGAAAATGGTTATCCTAAAAAACAAATAATAATAAACAAGCAGTTTTTTGAAAGAAAATACACTGCACACACTCTTGCATTCTCTCTATCTCTTCTAAACACAAATCATCACGTCATGCAGATTGCTTGTTTTAAACCCCATTGAAACATACGATCCGATGCCTTCTCCCAACTTTGAGTTCCCGGTATTTGGGGCTGAAGAAGAAGTTGACGACGAAATTCCAGAAGAGATCTCCCGATTATTCTGACAAGAGGAAAAGTCCATTGAACCTCACAAAGAGCCGTTGGAAACGGCAAACTTGGGTTCGGAAAAAGAGAGAAAAGAAATCAAGATTGGGGCGCTGCTCAGTCCAACTGCCAGAGAGGGTTTGATAAAGCTTCTCAAAGAGTTTCTCGATGTATTTGCTTGGTCCTGCCAGGACATGCCAGGGTTGGATACCAGCATCGTGGAACATCATCTACCGTTAAGATCGGAATGTCCGCCAGTAAAACAGAGGTTGAGACGGACTCACCCAGACATGGCCATCAAAATCAAAGAGGAGGTACAGAAACAAATCGACGCGGGTTTCCTCGTCACATCAGAATATCCTCAATGGTTAGCCAACATCGTACTCGTTCCCAAAAAGGATGGAAAAGTCAGAATATGTGTCGATTACAGAGATCTAAACAAGGCTAGTCCAAAGGACGACTTTCCCTTACCACACATTGACATGCTGGTAGACAGTACAACAAAGTTCAAAGTTTTCTCCTTCATGGATGGATTCTCGGGCTATAATCAAATCAAAATGGCGCCGAAAGACAAGGAGAAAACTTCGTTCATTACCCCATGGGGTACCTTTTGTTACAAGGTAATGTCGTTCGGTTTGAAGAATGTCGGGGCAACCTATCAAAGGGCCATGACAACTCTGTTTCATGACATGATACACAAGGAAATCGAGGTATATGTCGATGATATGATT
Source organism: Lathyrus tuberosus (assembly GCA_022829125.1). Taxonomy (NCBI): domain Eukaryota; kingdom Viridiplantae; phylum Streptophyta; class Magnoliopsida; order Fabales; family Fabaceae; genus Lathyrus; species Lathyrus tuberosus. Next base: position 5,051,541 of record JALAZF010000346.1, read on the forward strand.
GCAAAATCTAAAATAGAAGAGGAACATGTGACCCACCTGTCAAAGCTATTCGAGCGGTTGAGAAAGTACATACTCCGTTTGAATCCCAACAAGTGCACCTTCGGTGTCCGTTCAGGGAAACTCTTAGGGTTCATCGTCAGCCAGAAAGGAATTGAGGTTGATCCTGACAAGGTCAAGGCCATTCAAGAAATGCCTTCTCCAAAGACTAAAAAATAAGTCAGGGGATTCCTGGGACGTTTGAACTATATTTCCAGATTCATATTCCTCATGACCGCGACATGTGCGTCGATCTTCAAATTACTCAAAAAGAATCAGGACTGCGTTTGGACAGAGGACTGTCAAACCGCCTTCGACAGTATTAAGGAATACCTGTTGAACCCACCGATTCTATCACCTCCAGTGGAAGGAAGACTGTCGCTCCCGGGATTTTCATCCAAGTACAAACGCGAAAGTGGCACCGAAACAGAGTCGCCAGCAATGTGTATTTATCCCAAGAGAGGGAAAGGAAACACCGCGTAAACCTGAGAGAAAGGAAAAGCAGGGTCTTACGACCAAGAGAAGAGGGTAAGGGAGTCGGTTACGTGAGATGAAGGTATTAGCACCCCCACGCGTCCATCGTACCCGATGGGATCCACGCTTGCTTGTCTCGATCAAAAGGGTGTAGAAAAAGATACTGAAAAAGGAACTGAAAGAAAGAAAGGAGAAAGGATGGAATAAGGAACAAGAAACAAATGTAGGGAAAATGAAAGAAGTGCTCGCATGGGCCCTACCCCACTGCCTACGTATCTCATCGGGAACATGAGAATCAGAGCGACGTAGTTCCCCTCACTAGGGATGGATTGTGTTTTTTAGAGAACGGCTTATGTTCTAGCTCAGGTGTTGCAGGCTCGCTGGTCCGAGTGCGTTACCATCTTGCAAGAGAACGAGTAGAAGCGCGTTCGTACGCTAAGAGTGAATGAGGTGAGAAAAGAATTCCCGAAGGAAAGACGTTATTGTTTGTTTTTGTCTTTTAAGAGTCTTTTCATTTGTTTGCATATGACAGTGTATCTGAATCTTAGTCATCGGAATGTGTACATTCTAACATTCCAAGATGGAATGGGTAAGAAAGCACACTAAGAGTGAAGAAGACCTCCACACTTAACTCCAATTGTCAAGGTTCAAACACACTAGCATACTTGTGTTTATTAAGTGCTTTTGTAAATTATGAAGTGAAGAAGTGTTTTTTATTATTTGCACCTTCAACAAGTATTGCATTTGAGTCCCTCATACAAGATCAAATGTTTAACACATTGACCCAAGATGGGCTATATGCTACACATTCTAAGATTACAAGAGAAGACCCCTTATAATCTTTTCTTTATATGAAAGGCCTAAATGCAATAAATGCCTACCTTTATTATATGTTTTGAATTTTCTTTGAGATGAGAAAAGAGACTCAAGAGAGGAGAAAAGGTAAAACCTATATGGACTAAGACTCAATCCTAATTGATTAGTTAAGGGAGTGATCCTAAGGTTTGTGAGGTTTCAACCTAAAGTCTAAAGAAAGAAAGAATTAAACAATTCACTTCCAAAGTAGAAGATGAATTGTAATTCAAAAAGGGAAAGTAATGAGTTATTAAAAGAAAGCACATAAGTGCTTAGCAAAACACAAAATGGAATTGTAAAAGAGAAAGGATAGAAGTTGAATGTGGATTCCTTATCCACACTCAAATGAAACTTACCAAAGCCCCTACATGGTTAGTAAACATGTATAAGAAGTATAAGAAGTAAAAGAGCATGTAATGCATCATAAAACTCAAAAGAATTAAATGAGAAAACAAATCCTAGAACCACAACCAGAATGGGCATCATATGGAAACCAAGTGAATATCATCATACAAGTGCAAGTGAATAAGCAATAATCATCATCCATTAGCACTTAAACATGTTACAAGAAGAAGGGGTAGATGAAAGATGGAAAGAAATGAAGAGGACATGCATAAATGGAACATGTAAATCAACAATCAGAATTGAAACTAAATGGAAAATGGTTTATGAACATCTCAAAAGTATCCATGAATCAACCATCAAGACATTCAAGAAGTAATAGAAGAAGAAGTAAGATGAAAACTCAAAAAGAAGGTGCAAACAATACATGTTAGGATGCACAAAGTTCAAGTTGAAATGAACATGTGAAGATGACCTATAATGTGCAACAATGACCTATAATATCACTTGAAGGACTCATACAACTATGCAAATGCTCATACAAATGTGCACAAAAGAATTCATGCAAACATGCACTAAAGATTACAATGATATAAGATGTCATAATGCTTTAAATGAAATGCATCAAGCAAAAATCAAATGTCCTCATGAAAATTATGAAAACATGGTATTGGAGTTCACTAATCAGAGATGAATCACATATCAAAATAGCATATCAAAATTCAAAGCAAAATGACTTCAAACAAAGCAATTAGGTCAAATTGAAACATCATGCAAAGTGGTGCAAATATAGGCATCAAAACATGTAATAAAGTGACCTAAAAAATCAAACAAAAATCATCTAACATGCTTCAATGTATTAGTGAATCAATGCAAAAAGAATCATGTCAAAACAGTTGGTAATGAGCAAGAACAAAATTAAACAAATTCAAGTATCATGCTTAGAATGCATCTAAATGGAAATTCAAAGAAAATTATGGACCAGGGTTAAAAAGGTCATAAAATCAGAAAATAAAATCATGAAAAATTTCCTAAATGTTTTAAGAATACACATGAATTTTTGTAGAATTTTCCAATATGTTTTGGTATTTTTAAAAATTAGAAATCAAACGTGTAGAAAGAAATAAAAATGAAAAATAAATGCAAAATGCAGGGGGGTATGAACATAGCAATTGGACAGTGCAAATTCATTGGGCTTCCAAACAGAGGGGGTGTGATTATCAATCTGCATATGTCCATTAAGCACGCAGAACATACTAACAAGCATGAACCCTCAGTCAACAATCTTGACTCACTCACAACCATTAGATCACGTCCAAGTCAAACCAAAGTCAAAGTACTCAAAATCAACGCATGCACGTGAGGACACATGCCACTTACCATGTACCAGGTCACACAAGGTTTAAATAAAATTCAGAAAAATGCACGTGAGTGGCATGTGATTTTTAATGTGCTGTCACATTTTGGAGCGCACGATCATGAAAAACACACGGCTGAGATTAAAACGCACACAAACCCTAACAGTTAAAGTCACCGGCCGGAGATGACCTCCGGTCATCTTCTCCGGCCAGCAGCCACCACCTGCAACTCACATTTTCTCCAGAAATTCACAAGCCATATACCAAACGAAATCTAAGCTCATGAGGAACACAAATCCAGCAACAAAATTCAGAGATCAAGCATGGATACAGAGAATCGAAGAAGAGAAATTTGCCCTAAGTTTTGGATCTAAGCTTCTAAGAAGCTCTATCAACTAACCGGTTTCATATAGCTTCTAATAAGCTCAAATAACACATCAACCAGTTAAAATAACATCAAATCGTGCAAGCAAAGTTTGAGAACTTTTGGAACCTGAAACTTGAAGATCTTTGGATTTTTGAGAAAACCAGAGATGAGAACTTGTTCTTGAACTTCTAGAACTTCAATTTGAGCAAAATAAATGCTATTTGATCTTGAGAATAAGAGGAAATCTGAATCTGAAATTGGAGATAACTGTGCGATTCCATGCTTCAGTGATGTCTTCTTGCTTGATTGTGAAGGTTGAAGAAGAACTTGAGGAATTCGTGCAGGTAGAGAGAAAATTCAGAGAGAAAGTTGAGAGTGCTTTTGGAGTGAGAGTGAAACCATGAGAATCTCTTTCCAAATCTGTTAGAATTGTTTATATAGGCGTGGTTATGATTTGACCCTGGTGGTTGATGGTTAGAACTACAGTTAACTGAGTTAGTTAACTGAGTTTGAGTTAACAGAATGAGTCATGACAGTTAGTGACACGAGTTGGAGAGGTTTTGTTTTAGTGTGGAAGAGCTCATGGTCACTTATGGTGAGGATAATGGAGAAAGATGGTGATGTTATGTTATTCTGATGTAGCAGCATTATGACTTGCAGGGCAAGCTTCTGTTTTCCCTTTTAGTGTATGATAGCAGCATGGTATTCATGTGTGTAAGGGAATGTTGGTCTTAATGAAGTAAGGGTGGATAGTGTGTAGCATACGCGTGAACTGTCATGGACCAAACAAATGCCAAGTCACAACATTACGTTTTGGCAACCTCTCATTAGTGAAAACATGGAGATTTGGAGATGGAGTTCTGGGTGTACAATGAATGAAATGAAGAGCATTTGGTGTCATTAGAAAGAGGAGACATAAGAGAACATGTTTAGTGTTGGAATTAGATTGAATGGAAGTTTGGAACATGATCAAAAATAGCTTGCAACAGAAGGAACCAAATTGGTGTATGGGCATGTGACTTGGTCTGCAGGCAAGGCCTTGGTGCCTATGGAAATTCAGTTGTGTTGACCAATCTTTGAGCTATCATAACTCCTTATCCTTTGATCAAATGAAAAAATCATGAACATCAATCTTGAAGATCTCACATAGGGGAACAACTTTGATGTTGCAAGATTTTTCATTTGAAGCCTTTAACCATGAGTAATTGATCTATACATTTTGCCCACCAACTGTTTGAGAAAATGACTGCGCGCAGACCTGGCCAAACTTGGTCATGACATGGTTTTTGGCCTACTTTCCTCCAACTTTGATCAATCATATCTCCCTCATTTTTGATCCAATGGAAATGTTCTACCCATGGATTTGAAGCTTAAAGCAAGGCCTTTCATTGAGGCAGAGTGGAATTTTCATTTGGTACTCCAAATTTGAATGGCCTTGGTTCAAATTCTGATGCAAAATGGCCAAAACTTGCTATTTTTAGTAACCCTACTTCATCCAAAAATGGCAACTTTCCACATCTTGATTTTTTCATGATTCCTTTGGAGTTTCTTGATCAAATTTTGTACATTGGACATATGTAACATGAATTTCATGATTTTGGGCTCAAAAAGTCAAGAGTTGACTTTTTCCTCTGATTATTTGACTTTGCCCCAATTTCTCTGATTTTTTATCTTTCTTCCAATTGAAACACTTCCAAAACCAATTGAGAGGCAATTTTCCATACACATACACTTAAGAACATGTAGAATATCATGACAACAAGCTTTGTCCAAAAAATCAGAGATATCCTGATTTTATTAGAAACCCTAATTTTGACCCTCTCTGGTTAGGAGGAAATTGCACATCTTCCAAATCCAAATTCCTCAGAGTATGTTGTGTATCCTCTTAAAGGATGATGAGAAATGCCACTTGAGAATGATTTTGAATCAATGAGCTATCTCTTTTGAGGGTTTTCCTTCAATTTTTGGACTTCTTGCATAGTGTAGGATGTAATGCTTCAATCTCCTATTGAATCTCACCTTTTTGAGGTTGTGGAGGATCAATTGGGATGGTATGAGACATGAAAGACCTCTTGGCTTGCCTTGAGGCCACTTGCCTGACCTTTTGTGCTCTGAATGATTCCTAGATTGTCCACCTTCCACATGATCACATGCCCTAATGGTAAGAAGGATGCCATGCTTCATTTTTCTATGTTAAATGCAATGTAATGTTAATGAGGTGGATATGATATGATAAATGATAATGCCATGCTATGATGACAAAAGGGGAGAGCAAATTTTGGGGTATTACAGCTGCCCCTATTCAAGCGCTGTAGACCTGAATGCCTGAAAGCAAATGCTTTCGGACTTTCAAGGTATATAGTGATTGAATACCAAAAATAACCAAAAATTTGCTCTGGGTGAAGAAGAAAAGGGATATAAACCCAACGAGACTGCTGGATTGAATCCTCGATGAAACGTCGGAGAGATCTGTCTTTTGAACGATGCCAGACGACTACTGGCTTGCCACGCTGATGGTGGACTTTAATACTGTCTTTTATGCAATTCCAGACGACTACTGGCCTGCCACACTACTGGTGGACTTTGGAAATGTCTTTTTGAACGACGCCAGACGACTACTGGCTTGCCACACTACTGGTGGACTTTGCAGCTTCGTGCCACCCGAAGATGGACTTTTGCCAATCCACTGTTGGACTTTTGCCACCCGAAGACGGACTTTTGCCAATCCACTGTTGGACTTTTGCCACCCGAAGACGGACTTTTGCCAATCCACTGTTGGACTTTTGCCACCCGAAGACGGACTTTTGCCAATCCACTGTTGGACTTTTGCCACCCGAAGACGGACTTTTGCCAATCCACTGTTGGACTTTTGCCACCCGAAGACGGACTTTTGCCAATCCACTGTTGGACTTTTAGCTGCTTTGCCACCCGAAGATGGACTTTTGCCAATCCACTGTTGGACTTTTGCCACCCGAAGACGGACTTTTGCCAATCCACTGTTGGACTTTTGCCACCCGAAGACGGACTTTTGCCAATCCACTGTTGGACTTTTGCCACCCGAAGACGGACTTTTGCCAATCCACTGTTGGACTTTTGCCACCCGAAGACGGACTTTTGCCAATCCACTGTTGGACTTTGCTAACGTCTTTTAACAATGCCAGACGACTACTGGCTTGCCACACTACGGGTGGACTTTCGCAAAATTCCAATACTGGATTACACTTTGCATCCGTGTCAGACATCTCTGCCGACTTTGCTGAGGAACAATGATCAATGACTTGACTTTAGAGGTTCCTGAGAGGATAGTATCTCTGCTGGAGAATAAATGAACAATCCGTCTGCTTCGAATTGTCAAGTTTTCCAAAAATAAATTGGACTTGAAGAATAATAAATTTGTCAGTAATCACTTCATCTGCTGGGGGAATGAATTTTGGTCACAGCGATTCCGCTGGGGATGAGAATTTCTTTGCATGGCGTCTTGCTAGGGAAGAAAAGTCATAAAACTCTGCTTGGGGATCTATCCAATCCAAGACCCTTTGTAGGGGTTATCCACCTTCTGACCCGGCTGGGGAAAGGCTGTACCATCCTTGTTGAGGAATAGATTCTGCCGATCTTATAAACCTCTGCGGGGAGAACAACAACTCAGCTGGGGAGTATTGCTGACAAGATTCGATGCTGACCTCTGTGGGGGATCATTACCAGAGACACTATCTTGCTGGGGAATCAGGGTTACTCGGTCAGGGACATACAAATCCTGGTTAGAACATTCCACTGCAACTTGCTGGGAAAAAGTCCTTAGAGATATGTTGGGGAAACCAAAGCAAATCCACAGTAGTCTGCTGAAGAATATGACTGTCGAGCTTAGGATAAGTACCACAATGCACCATGCTAGGCGAGCTTCCCTTTAGACAATTCCGTTAGGGATGACGAGTTTATAACAAACTCTGCTGGCGGAAACTGCTGTAAAACGTCTCGTGCTGGGGAATGCCTTTTGGGAGGATTTTACAGAAGACCAACTGTCCTTAACTCTACTGGGGATGATCAACACTTCATGATGGGGAAACAAACATGCCCCATGCTTGGACAACACAACAATTCGTCCCCGAAGAGGATGTCATAAGAGGATTTTACAGAAGATCTAGCCTCTTCAAACTCTTGTGACTTCGCTGGGGATAATGACCATCAGTTTCGGTGTCGACGAGACCCTTCTTTTGGGGAACCTGTGACCGTTATCGACACAGAAAAGCTTGTAGCTGTTGGAAGGACTGAATAAGAGAATCGACTTAATAAGATACCACGATACCCAGTTGAGCTCAATTCGTTGATATCGAATCATTGTGACCGACCGTCGACCGAATGATGGACTTAATCAGTGAACATTGTGACAAAAGGGTGACCACCTTTCTCGAACATGATTGCCCCAGTCTTCTGCATGGAAGTAAGTGATTACTCGTCTAGAAGACCTGATCCCGTGATCTCGCAAAGGCTTCAATTTTGCCTTTGAGCCTAGTATGAGGCTGCTACCTGCAAGCAAAGGATATGCACGTATACCCCGTGCGAGATATGACTTCTGCAACTGAGAAAATCTAACTCTGAACCACCACTTGTTGGGGAGAAAGGTTTGCATGCAATCTCTTGCTGGAGAACATTATTAATGAAGCCTACTGAAGACGGGGACCAAAAATGCCTTGGGTTGGAATGCCCCTTAGTTTCACTCTTTTTGGCTGATTGACTGCATATGCGTGACCAACTGTTTTTCTTCACTTGTCCCAAACCAACATGGTCCACCGGAAGAAATTGTCCCAAGAGGATTTTACAGAAGACTTGACATTCAAAATGCCTCAATGTCCTCAAACTCTTGTAGAGATTCGTCGGATCTCGACGTAACTGCCCCGGACCATATGGTTTTCAGAGGATTTCGCCCTGAGAAGATTCATGAGCAATCTCGTGAGATATTCTGTCCCAGCATTCTGAACCCTGGATAGGCTGACCAGTCGTCTGGATGGACCAATTCTCGTGCTCTTGGGATGACCTGCCCCAGTATGACCCTTGAAGTGCTTTTTTCCCCTGACTACTGAACCAAGAATGCCTGCATTTGTAGGGATTTGAATCTCGAATTAATTGCCTCAGTTTAACTGAACTCTAAAGAGATTTCTCGACGTGATTGGCTCAGATTGGCTACACCTTAAAGAGATGGTTCGACGTGATTGGCTCAGATTGGCTACGTCTTAGCACAACTTGTTGGGAAAGCTCCTGCTCAACAAAGTTTCCTGAGGAGGTGCCACTGGGCGTGACTGCCCTTCGGGAGTTTCAGGATTCTCAACTCGGCAAGATTAAACTTCTGGACTGGACTGCCATATGTAAACTTCCTTTGATGTCAAACAAATGTATGCAAGCAGAAAATGTTTTATTCTGAGAATGAAAATTCTAACGCAACACACATGTTAATCTCGAAGTTTTACTGAAAAGATGTCGCAAACCCTTTGTGAGCGGATCACGGGTTAGGATACGACATTAATTTTTGAATGAAAGAATGCAATGCACATGCAACACCAACAACGATCTTTTTAGCACAACTCATAGGAGTCAGGAACGCTATCTCTTGGTAGTATGCTTTCGAAATAACCCTGTTTCAATTAGGACTTTTGAGGGTTGTATCGTGGCCTGGTTCACGGTTTTGAGAAAAATGGTTTATGGCTCAAAGTTTATTGGTGCCCACCCACTCTTCGTGATTTTCTCCAGTCATATGTTCAGCTAATTTGGCACGAGCGCTCATCTCTCAAAAAGATGTTATGATCTTTAAGTAACCCATGCATTTGATGGTTTGACACCTAATGAGGCTTTGGAGTAACAGTCACCCCTTTTGTCTTTTGTTCGTAGTCACACGACTTTGTTCTTGCTCGAGGATTTTCTTTTGTAATCCTTTTGTTTTTCGCTTTCGTATTCTTTTGCCCTCCCTTTTTTTATCCCTAACTTTTGCCTGGACTGATTCTATTGAATCTTTGATTTCGGAGTCCAGCGGGATGCCCTAACTTTTGCCTAAGTTGCTTGTTTTCAAGTTTCAACTTAGCGGGCTTTTTCTTTTTCTTTTTCTTTTTTTTTTCGCGGAACAAATCGTGTGACACTAGCTTATCTTGACTTTGTTGAAAGGGTTGTGACTGCCTCACTCTTTGATTGTTGATGGATAACCATTGTGGTTTCACATCTCTTGACCTCTTGGCGGTGGAATAGAAGGTAATGGATCCTCAGATGCACACTCCTTTTGAAATTTGAACGCTCGGTCAAATTAACTGACGCCTACCCTGCCCCTAGGTTAAATGTGAGGGTTTTTTCATACGAAAAGAAACTCCTACTTCAAGGCTCAAAGGGGTTAACGAGGGTCTATCTCCCTTATATCTCCAGTGTTTGGGGATTTGAATCAATGCCTGTACATCCTCAACAGGGTTTTATCCAAAAGTACACAATTAGAGATTTTTGCGTTTCCAACTCATCATCCTCCTTCAAGAGTTTAAGCACGACAGTTGGTATTGTAATGCACATATACAAACTTATGAGTGAATACGAATGGATCACTTCAAGAAAAACAAGCTTATTGTATTATGATTAACATAAAAAGAAAAATAGATTTCATGCATGCATACAAATGTTTTGACAAACATAAAAAGCTACACATGAGAATGCAGTAAAGAAGCTAAATGATTGTCCTTGTTGAGGAGGCTTGACTCCGTCTGGACTTGTTGCTTCTGATGATGTTTTTGCAAACTGGGTGCTCAATCTGATGAAGAAAGTTCAATTTATGGGCCACCCGTCTGGTGTGATAACCTTTGAGTCAATCAAGTTCTGCACCTTGTCTTTACCTTTACCTCTGGAAGACTTGCAATCGTCAATTAAATGGTCAGGTGCTCCAGAATGGTAGTCATACCCGGCATTTGGCATTGAAACCCCAAAGGAAGCTTTGTCGAAGATGATCCTGATGCGACTAGCTCAACCAGTTTGAATTTGAGCAAACAAGGAGACCCGTTGCGCATACGGCATTGGAATGGGATCAAACTTCTTCTCAAGTTGTTCTGGCCTTTGCCCATATGCTCTGCCCCTAGGACTCTCTTGGGGAGATGGAGTTGGAAGCTGACAAGAGATATCTGGAGGAAAGAAATTAATAAATAAGGTTGATAGATAAGGTTGCTCGCAAAGATCTTACACGATCTCCTGCCTACGTATCTCCATTGACTAATGAAGAATCAGAGCGACGTAGTTCCCCTCACCAGGGATGAGGATTGCTTTATTTCCTTAATACCGCCTTCTGGATTTCTGTAAGCAGACCCATCTGAGACTTCACCCGGTTGACTTCTTCTCTCAGCAATTTCTGACCGCGGGACAACGCTTGAATGTCCACCATAAAGTGCCCCAGCCGGGCCTTCATCTCAATCACCTCCGCTCGGAGCTGTTCCATATTTGAACATTGATTGTGGTGAATCGAGTAGTTGGAAGAAGTCATGTTGGCCGTTTCTAAAGAGAATACCCAGTCAGAATGATGAATCCGCTCCGGAACACCTGTTATGCATATGAGTATGAGAAAGCCATGCAAAATGCCATGTCCGAATATTTCCAGGGGATCATTATGCTTTGATTCGAATTTTTTTTTTGAAAAACATAAGAAATGGATGAAAATGCTCACTGGCAAGTCTCAAAGTTAGTATCCCTTGGAAATACAAGAACATGTATGCGAAAATGATGATGCAAATGCAACAGACATGGGATCAAAGGTTCCATATAATCTGGATAACTGTTGTGCAGCTGGCTGAATAAGCTCATAAGTCGGCTCTGAAGAGAATACCCGAATACCAGAATATCTGAATGACCAGAATACCAGGATGCCGGGATATCGACATAATCAGAATACCAGAATCAACAGAGCACCGGCGTGATCAGAATACGGGGATGGTCAGAATAATCATGATGTCATAATACCAGGCTGAGGAGTCCACACTGATAGGAAATCCAAAATACCGGGTAGGATGAAAGTCAAGGTTACCTGCAAACCTGTAAACAACCCGCCCCTCTCACATGTGGGTACTAGGATGTTCAGTATCCCGGGCTCTCAGGTCGAGAAATGATGATACGTTCACCATTTCTGGTTTGGCATCATCATCAATCGAGGAGGCCTCAACTGATTCTCCAAAACGAAAGGTCCTCAGCTTCTGACACTGAGGTCGAGAAGCAATAGTACATTCATCCCTCGGGGTACAGTACTATCGCCAATCGAGGAGTGCCTCCACTGATTCTCTTTCAAAAGGGATAACCTATAGCAAGTTCCCAGCATTGGGTCCTCGGATCGAGAATGTGCAATGGGTTTGCCACGGAATGTGGTCTGCCACTGTCACAACTCGGGAGGAGTGCCGCAACTGAGTCCTCGGGAATGGTCACCAGAGTCGACAGTTCCTCAAGAGAATAACCACTGGCCTGCATAACATGCAGTAGCAGAAAGCTCCTGATAGAACCTCGTCTGGTTGTGGGTCTCATGAACAACAATACGTGGTCACCACCACGCAAGCGTCATGACTATCCACTCTAATACCTATGTATGTACTCAAGCCTTGGTAGTGGGCTTATCTCTCAGAACACCCATCCCGCCAAACAGACAAAACAGTGCAACACAATATAATATATGATATGTAATGCTAAAATGCGGTAAATACAGTAATGTACAGTAAAACAGTAAATAACCATACAATAAAACAGTAAATACAGCACAACAGTAAACACCCAACGAAAGAAAAACAAACAAGCGCTAGGATGGACTCGCTAAGGAAACCAGAGATTCTGGGTATTATCCCCAGCAGAGTCGCCAGCTGTCGCTCCCGGGATTTTCATCCAAGTACAAACGCGAAAGTGGCACCGAAACAGAGTCGCCAGCAATGTGTATTTATCCCAAGAGAGGGAAAGGAAACACCGCGTAAACCTGAGAGAAAGGAAAAGCAGGGTCTTACGACCAAGAGAAGAGGGTAAGGGAGTCGGTTACGCGAGAGGAAGGTATTAGCACCCCCACGCGTCCATCGTACCCGATGGGATCCACGCTTGCTTGTCTCGATCAAAAGGGTGTAGAAAAAGATACTGAAAAAGGAACTGAAAGAAAGAAAGGAGAAAGGATGGAATAAGGAACAAGAAACAAATGTAGGGAAAATGAAAGAAGTGCTCGCATGGGCCCTACCCCACTGCCTACGTATCTCATCGGGAACATGAGAATCAGAGCGACGTAGTTCCCCTCACTAGGGATGGATTGTGTTTTTTAGAGAACGGCTTATGTTCTAGCTCAGGTGTTGCAGGCTCGCTGGTCCGAGTGCGTTACCATCTTGCAAGAGAACGAGTAGAAGCGCGTTCGTACGCTAAGAGTGAATGAGGTGAGAAAAGAATTCCCGAAGGAAAGACGTTATTGTTTGTTTTTGTCTTTTAAGAGTCTTTTCATTTGTTTGCATATGACAGTGTATCTGAATCTTAGTCATCGGAATGTGTACATTCTAACATTCCAAGATGGAATGGGTAAGAAAGCACACTAAGAGTGAAGAAGACCTCCACACTTAACTCCAATTGTCAAGGTTCAAACACACTAGCATACTTGTGTTTATTAAGTGCTTTTGTAAATTATGAAGTGAAGAAGTGTTTTTTATTATTTGCACCTTCAACAAGTATTGCATTTGAGTCCCTCATACAAGATCAAATGTTTAACACATTGACCCAAGATGGGCTATATGCTACACATTCTAAGATTACAAGAGAAGACCCCTTATAATCTTTTCTTTATATGAAAGGCCTAAATGCAATAAATGCCTACCTTTATTATATGTTTTGAATTTTCTTTGAGATGAGAAAAGAGACTCAAGAGAGGAGAAAAGGTAAAACCTATATGGACTAAGACTCAATCCTAATTGATTAGTTACGGGAGTGATCCTAAGGTTTGTGAGGTTTCAACCTAAAGTCTAAAGAAAGAAAGAATTAAACAATTCACTTCCAAAGTAGAAGATGAATTGTAATTCAAAAAGGGAAAGTAATGAGTTATTAAAAGAAAGCACATAAGTGCTTAGCAAAACACAAAATGGAATTGTAAAAGAGAAAGGATAGAAGTTGAATGTGGATTCCTTATCCACACTCAAATGAAACTTACCAAAGCCCCTACATGGTTAGTAAACATGTATAAGAAGTATAAGAAGTAAAAGAGCATGTAATGCATCATAAAACTCAAAAGAATTAAATGAGAAAACAAATCCTAGAACCACAACCAGAATGGGCATCATATGGAAACCAAGTGAATATCATCATACAAGTGCAAGTGAATAAGCAATAATCATCATCCATTAGCACTTAAACATGTTACAAGAAGAAGGGGTAGATGAAAGATGGAAAGAAATGAAGAGGACATGCATAAATGGAACATGTAAATCAACAATCAGAATTGAAACTAAATGGAAAATGGTTTATGAACATCTCAAAAGTATCCATGAATCAACCATCAAGACATTCAAGAAGTAATAGAAGAAGAAGTAAGATGAAAACTCAAAAAGAAGGTGCAAACAATACATGTTAGGATGCACAAAGTTCAAGTTGAAATGAACATGTGAAGATGACCTATAATGTGCAACAATGACCTATAATATCACTTGAAGGACTCATACAACTATGCAAATGCTCATACAAATGTGCACAAAAGAATTCATGCAAACATGCACTAAAGATTACAATGATATAAGATGTCATAATGCTTTAAATGAAATGCATCAAGCAAAAATCAAATGTCCTCATGAAAATTATGAAAACATGGTATTGGAGTTCACTAATCAGAGATGAATCACATATCAAAATAGCATATCAAAATTCAAAGCAAAATGACTTCAAACAAAGCAATTAGGTCAAATTGAAACATCATGCAAAGTGGTGCAAATATAGGCATCAAAACATGTAATAAAGTGACCTAAAAAATCAAACAAAAATCATCTAACATGCTTCAATGTATTAGTGAATCAATGCAAAAAGAATCATGTCAAAACAGTTGGTAATGAGCAAGAACAAAATTAAACAAATTCAAGTATCATGCTTAGAATGCATCTAAATGGAAATTCAAAGAAAATTATGGACCAGGGGTAAAAATGTCATAAAATCAGAAAATAAAATCATGAAAAATTTCCTAAATGTTTTAAGAATACACATGAATTTTTGTAGAATTTTCCAATATGTTTTGGTATTTTTAAAAATTAGAAATCAAACGTGTAGAAAGAAATAAAAATGAAAAATAAATGCAAAATGCAGGGGGGTATGAACATAGCAATTGGACAGTGCAAATTCATTGGGCTTCCAAACAGAGGGGGTGTGATTATCAATCTGCATATGTCCATTAAGCACGCAGAACATACTAACAAGCATGAACCCTCAGTCAACAATCTTGACTCACTCACAACCATTAGATCACGTCCAAGTCAAACCAAAGTCAAAGTACTCAAAATCAACGCATGCACGTGAGGACACATGCCACTTACCATGTACCAGGTCACACAAGGTTTAAATAAAATTCAGAAAAATGCACGTGAGTGGCATGTGATTTTTAATGTGCTGTCACATTTTGGAGCGCACGATCATGAAAAACACACGGCTGAGATTAAAACGCACACAAACCCTAACAGTTAAAGTCACCGGCCGGAGATGACCTCCGGTCATCTTCTCCGGCCAGCAGCCACCACCTGCAACTCACATTTTCTCCAGAAATTCACAAGCCATATACCAAACGAAATCTAAGCTCATGAGGAACACAAATCCAGCAACAAAATTCAGAGATCAAGCATGGATACAGAGAATCGAAGAAGAGAAATTTGCCCTAAGTTTTGGATCTAAGCTTCTAAGAAGCTCTATCAACTAACCGGTTTCATATAGCTTCTAATAAGCTCAAATAACACATCAACCAGTTAAAATAACATCAAATCGTGCAAGCAAAGTTTGAGAACTTTTGGAACCTGAAACTTGAAGATCTTTGGATTTTTGAGAAAACCAGAGATGAGAACTTGTTCTTGAACTTCTAGAACTTCAATTTGAGCAAAATAAATGCTATTTGATCTTGAGAATAAGAGGAAATCTGAATCTGAAATTGGAGATAACTGTGCGATTCCATGCTTCAGTGATGTCTTCTTGCTTGATTGTGAAGGTTGAAGAAGAACTTGAGGAATTCGTGCAGGTAGAGAGAAAATTCAGAGAGAAAGTTGAGAGTGCTTTTGGAGTGAGAGTGAAACCATGAGAATCTCTTTCCAAATCTGTTAGAATTATTTATATAGGCGTGGTTATGATTTGACCCTGGTGGTTGATGGTTAGAACTACAGTTAACTGAGTTAGTTAACTGAGTTTGAGTTAACAGAATGAGTCATGACAGTTAGTGACACGAGTTGGAGAGGTTTTGTTTTAGTGTGGAAGAGCTCATGGTCACTTATGGTGAGGATAATGGAGAAAGATGGTGATGTTATGTTATTCTGATGTAGCAGCATTATGACTTGCAGGGCAAGCTTCTGTTTTCCCTTTTAGTGTATGATAGCAGCATGGTATTCATGTGTGTAAGGGAATGTTGGTCTTAATGAAGTAAGGGTGGATAGTGTGTAGCATACGCGTGAACTGTCATGGACCAAACAAATGCCAAGTCACAACATTACGTTTTGGCAACCTCTCATTAGTGAAAACATGGAGATTTGGAGATGGAGTTCTGGGTGTACAATGAATGAAATGAAGAGCATTTGGTGTCATTAGAAAGAGGAGACATAAGAGAACATGTTTAGTGTTGGAATTAGATTGAATGGAAGTTTGGAACATGATCAAAAATAGCTTGCAACAGAAGGAACCAAATTGGTGTATGGGCATGTGACTTGGTCTGCAGGCAAGGCCTTGGTGCCTATGGAAATTCAGTTGTGTTGACCAATCTTTGAGCTATCATAACTCCTTATCCTTTGATCAAATGAAAAAATCATGAACATCAATCTTGAAGATCTCACATAGGGGAACAACTTTGATGTTGCAAGATTTTTCATTTGAAGCCTTTAACCATGAGTAATTGATCTATACATTTTGCCCACCAACTGTTTGAGAAAATGACTGCGCGCAGACCTGGCCAAACTTGGTCATGACATGGTTTTTGGCCTACTTTCCTCCAACTTTGATCAATCATATCTCCCTCATTTTTGATCCAATGGAAATGTTCTACCCATGGATTTGAAGCTTAAAGCAAGGCCTTTCATTGAGGCAGAGTGGAATTTTCATTTGGTACTCCAAATTTGAATGGCCTTGGTTCAAATTCTGATGCAAAATGGCCAAAACTTGCTATTTTTAGTAACCCTACTTCATCCAAAAATGGCAACTTTCCACATCTTGATTTTTTCATGATTCCTTTGGAGTTTCTTGATCAAATTTTGTACATTGGACATATGTAACATGAATTTCATGATTTTGGGCTCAAAAAGTCAAGAGTTGACTTTTTCCTCTGATTATTTGACTTTGCCCCAATTTCTCTGATTTTTTATCTTTCTTCCAATTGAAACACTTCCAAAACCAATTGAGAGGCAATTTTCCATACACATACACTTAAGAACATGTAGAATATCATGACAACAAGCTTTGTCCAAAAAATCAGAGATATCCTGATTTTATTAGAAACCCTAATTTTGACCCTCTCTGGTTAGGAGGAAATTGCACATCTTCCAAATCCAAATTCCTCAGAGTATGTTGTGTATCCTCTTAAAGGATGATGAGAAATGCCACTTGAGAATGATTTTGAATCAATGAGCTATCTCTTTTGAGGGTTTTCCTTCAATTTTTGGACTTCTTGCATAGTGTAGGATGTAATGCTTCAATCTCCTATTGAATCTCACCTTTTTGAGGTTGTGGAGGATCAATTGGGATGGTATGAGACATGAAAGACCTCTTGGCTTGCCTTGAGGCCACTTGCCTGACCTTTTGTGCTCTGAATGATTCCTAGATTGTCCACCTTCCACATGATCACATGCCCTAATGGTAAGAAGGATGCCATGCTTCATTTTTCTATGTTAAATGCAATGTAATGTTAATGAGGTGGATATGATATGATAAATGATAATGCCATGCTATGATGACAAAAGGGGAGAGCAAATTTTGGGGTATTACAGCTGCCCCTATTCAAGCGCTGTAGACCTGAATGCCTGAAAGCAAATGCTTTCGGACTTTCAAGGTATATAGTGATTGAATACCAAAAATAACCAAAAATTTGCTCTGGGTGAAGAAGAAAAGGGATATAAACCCAACGAGACTGCTGGATTGAATCCTCGATGAAACGTCGGAGAGATCTGTCTTTTGAACGATGCCAGACGACTACTGGCTTGCCACGCTGATGGTGGACTTTAATACTGTCTTTTATGCAATTCCAGACGACTACTGGCCTGCCACACTACTGGTGGACTTTGGAAATGTCTTTTTGAACGACGCCAGACGACTACTGGCTTGCCACACTACTGGTGGACTTTGCAGCTTCGTGCCACCCGAAGATGGACTTTTGCCAATCCACTGTTGGACTTTTGCCACCCGAAGACGGACTTTTGCCAATCCACTGTTGGACTTTTGCCACCCGAAGACGGACTTTTGCCAATCCACTGTTGGACTTTTGCCACCCGAAGACGGACTTTTGCCAATCCACTGTTGGACTTTTGCCACCCGAAGACGGACTTTTGCCAATCCACTGTTGGACTTTTGCCACCCGAAGACGGACTTTTGCCAATCCACTGTTGGACTTTTAGCTGCTTTGCCACCCGAAGATGGACTTTTGCCAATCCACTGTTGGACTTTTGCCACCCGAAGACGGACTTTTGCCAATCCACTGTTGGACTTTTGCCACCCGAAGACGGACTTTTGCCAATCCACTGTTGGACTTTTGCCACCCGAAGACGGACTTTTGCCAATCCACTGTTGGACTTTTGCCACCCGAAGACGGACTTTTGCCAATCCACTGTTGGACTTTGCTAACGTCTTTTAACAATGCCAGACGACTACTGGCTTGCCACACTACGGGTGGACTTTCGCAAAATTCCAATACTGGATTACACTTTGCATCCGTGTCAGACATCTCTGCCGACTTTGCTGAGGAACAATGATCAATGACTTGACTTTAGAGGTTCCTGAGAGGATAGTATCTCTGCTGGAGAATAAATGAACAATCCGTCTGCTTCGAATTGTCAAGTTTTCCAAAAATAAATTGGACTTGAAGAATAATAAATTTGTCAGTAATCACTTCATCTGCTGGGGGAATGAATTTTGGTCACAGCGATTCCGCTGGGGATGAGAATTTCTTTGCATGGCGTCTTGCTAGGGAAGAAAAGTCATAAAACTCTGCTTGGGGATCTATCCAATCCAAGACCCTTTGTAGGGGTTATCCACCTTCTGACCCGGCTGGGGAAAGGCTGTACCATCCTTGTTGAGGAATAGATTCTGCCGATCTTATAAACCTCTGCGGGGAGAACAACAACTCAGCTGGGGAGTATTGCTGACAAGATTCGATGCTGACCTCTGTGGGGGATCATTACCAGAGACACTATCTTGCTGGGGAATCAGGGTTACTCGGTCAGGGACATACAAATCCTGGTTAGAACATTCCACTGCAACTTGCTGGGAAAAAGTCCTTAGAGATATGTTGGGGAAACCAAAGCAAATCCACAGTAGTCTGCTGAAGAATATGACTGTCGAGCTTAGGATAAGTACCACAATGCACCATGCTAGGCGAGCTTCCCTTTAGACAATTCCGTTAGGGATGACGAGTTTATAACAAACTCTGCTGGCGGAAACTGCTGTAAAACGTCTCGTGCTGGGGAATGCCTTTTGGGAGGATTTTACAGAAGACCAACTGTCCTTAACTCTACTGGGGATGATCAACACTTCATGATGGGGAAACAAACATGCCCCATGCTTGGACAACACAACAATTCGTCCCCGAAGAGGATGTCATAAGAGGATTTTACAGAAGATCTAGCCTCTTCAAACTCTTGTGACTTCGCTGGGGATAATGACCATCAGTTTCGGTGTCGACGAGACCCTTCTTTTGGGGAACCTGTGACCGTTATCGACACAGAAAAGCTTGTAGCTGTTGGAAGGACTGAATAAGAGAATCGACTTAATAAGATACCACGATACCCAGTTGAGCTCAATTCGTTGATATCGAATCATTGTGACCGACCGTCGACCGAATGATGGACTTAATCAGTGAACATTGTGACAAAAGGGTGACCACCTTTCTCGAACATGATTGCCCCAGTCTTCTGCATGGAAGTAAGTGATTACTCGTCTAGAAGACCTGATCCCGTGATCTCGCAAAGGCTTCAATTTTGCCTTTGAGCCTAGTATGAGGCTGCTACCTGCAAGCAAAGGATATGCACGTATACCCCGTGCGAGATATGACTTCTGCAACTGAGAAAATCTAACTCTGAACCACCACTTGTTGGGGAGAAAGGTTTGCATGCAATCTCTTGCTGGAGAACATTATTAATGAAGCCTACTGAAGACGGGGACCAAAAATGCCTTGGGTTGGAATGCCCCTTAGTTTCACTCTTTTTGGCTGATTGACTGCATATGCGTGACCAACTGTTTTTCTTCACTTGTCCCAAACCAACATGGTCCACCGGAAGAAATTGTCCCAAGAGGATTTTACAGAAGACTTGACATTCAAAATGCCTCAATGTCCTCAAACTCTTGTAGAGATTCGTCGGATCTCGACGTAACTGCCCCGGACCATATGGTTTTCAGAGGATTTCGCCCTGAGAAGATTCATGAGCAATCTCGTGAGATATTCTGTCCCAGCATTCTGAACCCTGGATAGGCTGACCAGTCGTCTGGATGGACCAATTCTCGTGCTCTTGGGATGACCTGCCCCAGTATGACCCTTGAAGTGGTTTTTTCCCCTGACTACTGAACCAAGAATGCCTGCATTTGTAGGGATTTGAATCTCGAATTAATTGCCTCAGTTTAACTGAACTCTAAAGAGATTTCTCGACGTGATTGGCTCAGATTGGCTACACCTTAAAGAGATGGTTCGACGTGATTGGCTCAGATTGGCTACGTCTTAGCACAACTTGTTGGGAAAGCTCCTGCTCAACAAAGTTTCCTGAGGAGGTGCCACTGGGCGTGACTGCCCTTCGGGAGTTTCAGGATTCTCAACTCGGCAAGATTAAACTTCTGGACTGGACTGCCATATGTAAACTTCCTTTGATGTCAAACAAATGTATGCAAGCAGAAAATGTTTTATTCTGAGAATGAAAATTCTAACGCAACACACATGTTAATCTCGAAGTTTTACTGAAAAGATGTCGCAAACCCTTTGTGAGCGGATCACGGGTTAGGATACGACATTAATTTTTGAATGAAAGAATGCAATGCACATGCAACACCAACAACGATCTTTTTAGCACAACTCATAGGAGTCAGGAACGCTATCTCTTGGTAGTATGCTTTCGAAATAACCCTGTTTCAATTAGGACTTTTGAGGGTTGTATCGTGGCCTGGTTCACGGTTTTGAGAAAAATGGTTTATGGCTCAAAGTTTATTGGTGCCCACCCACTCTTCGTGATTTTCTCCAGTCATATGTTCAGCTAATTTGGCACGAGCGCTCATCTCTCAAAAAGATGTTATGATCTTTAAGTAACCCATGCATTTGATGGTTTGACACCTAATGAGGCTTTGGAGTAACAGTCACCCCTTTTGTCTTTTGTTCGTAGTCACACGACTTTGTTCTTGCTCGAGGATTTTCTTTTGTAATCCTTTTGTTTTTCGCTTTCGTATTCTTTTGCCCTCCCTTTTTTTATCCCTAACTTTTGCCTGGACTGATTCTATTGAATCTTTGATTTCGGAGTCCAGCGGGATGCCCTAACTTTTGCCTAAGTTGCTTGTTTTCAAGTTTCAACTTAGCGGGCTTTTTCTTTTTCTTTTTCTTTTTTTTTTCGCGGAACAAATCGTGTGACACTAGCTTATCTTGACTTTGTTGAAAGGGTTGTGACTGCCTCACTCTTTGATTGTTGATGGATAACCATTGTGGTTTCACATCTCTTGACCTCTTGGCGGTGGAATAGAAGGTAATGGATCCTCAGATGCACACTCCTTTTGAAATTTGAACGCTCGGTCAAATTAACTGACGCCTACCCTGCCCCTAGGTTAAATGTGAGGGTTTTTTCATACGAAAAGAAACTCCTACTTCAAGGCTCAAAGGGGTTAACGAGGGTCTATCTCCCTTATATCTCCAGTGTTTGGGGATTTGAATCAATGCCTGTACATCCTCAACAGGGTTTTATCCAAAAGTACACAATTAGAGATTTTTGCGTTTCCAACTCATCATCCTCCTTCAAGAGTTTAAACACGACAGTTGGTATTGCAATGCACATATACAAACTTATGAGTGAATACGAATGGATCACTTCAAGAAAAACAAGCTTATTGTATTATGATTAACATAAAAAGAAAAACAGATTTCATGCATGCATACAAATGTTTTGACAAACATAAAAAGCTACACATGAGAATGCAGTAAAGAAGCTAAATGATTGTCCTTGTTGAGGAGGCTTGACTCCGTCTGGACTTGTTGCTTCTGATGATGTTTTTGCAAACTGGGTGCTCAATCTGATGAAGAAAGTTCAATTTATGGGCCACCCGTCTGGTGTGATAACCTTTGAGTCAATCAAGTTCTGCACCTTGTCTTTACCTTTACCTCTGGAAGACTTGCAATCGTCAATTAAATGGTCAGGTGCTCCAGAATGGTAGTCATACCCGGCATTTGGCATTGAAACCCCAAAGGAAGCTTTGTCGAAGATGATCCTGATGCGACTAGCTCAACCAGTTTGAATTTGAGCAAACAAGGAGACCCGTTGCGCATACGGCATCGGAATGGGATCAAACTTCTTCTCAAGTTGTTCTGGCCTTTGCCCATATGCTCTGCCCCTAGGACTCTCTTGGGGAGATGGAGTTGGAAGCTGACAAGAGATATCTGGAGGAAAGAAATTAATAAATAAGGTTGATAGATAAGGTTGCTCGCAAAGATCTTACACGATCTCCTGCCTACGTATCTCCATTGACTAATGAAGAATCAGAGCGACGTAGTTCCCCTCACCAGGGATGAGGATTGCTTTATTTCCTTAATACCGCCTTCTGGATTTCTGTAAGCAGACCCATCTGAGACTTCACCCGGTTGACTTCTTCTCTCAGCAGTTTCTGACCGCGGGACAACGCTTGAATGTCCACCATAAAGTGCCCCAGCCGGGCCTTCATCTCAATCACCTCCGCTCGGAGCTGTTCCATATTTGAACATTGATTGTGGTGAATCGAGTAGTTGGAAGAAGTCATGTTGGCCGTTTCTAAAGAGAATACCCAGTCAGAATGATGAATCCGCTCCGGAACACCTGTTATGCATATGAGTATGAGAAAGCCATGCAAAATGCCATGTCCGAATATTTCCAGGGGATCATTATGCTTTGATTCGAATTTTTTTTTTGAAAAACATAAGAAATGGATGAAAATGCTCACTGGCAAGTCTCAAAGTTAGTATCCCTTGGAAATACAAGAACATGTATGCGAAAATGATGATGCAAATGCAACAGACATGGGATCAAAGGTTCCATATAATCTGGATAACTGTTGTGCAGCTGGCTGAATAAGCTCATAAGTCGGCTCTGAAGAGAATACCCGAATACCAGAATATCTGAATGACCAGAATACCAGGATGCCGGGATATCGACATAATCAGAATACCAGAATCAACAGAGCACCGGCGTGATCAGAATACGGGGATGGTCAGAATAATCATGATGTCATAATACCAGGCTGAGGAGTCCACACTGATAGGAAATCCAAAATACCGGGTAGGATGAAAGTCAAGGTTACCTGCAAACCTGTAAACAACCCGCCCCTCTCACATGTGGGTACTAGGATGTTCAGTATCCCGGGCTCTCAGGTCGAGAAATGATGATACGTTCACCATTTCTGGTTTGGCATCATCATCAATCGAGGAGGCCTCAACTGATTCTCCAAAACGAAAGGTCCTCAGCTTCTGACACTGAGGTCGAGAAGCAATAGTACATTCATCCCTCGGGGTACAGTACTATCGCCAATCGAGGAGTGCCTCCACTGATTCTCTTTCAAAAGGGATAACCTATAGCAAGTTCCCAGCATTGGGTCCTCGGATCGAGAATGTGCAATGGGTTTGCCACGGAATGTGGTCTGCCACTGTCACAACTCGGGAGGAGTGCCGCAACTGAGTCCTCGGGAATGGTCACCAGAGTCGACAGTTCCTCAAGAGAATAACCACTGGCCTGCATAACATGCAGTAGCAGAAAGCTCCTGATAGAACCTCGTCTGGTTGTGGGTCTCATGAACAACAATACGTGGTCACCACCACGCAAGCGTCATGACTATCCACTCTAATACCTATGTATGTACTCAAGCCTTGGTAGTGGGCTTATCTCTCAGAACACCCATCCCGCCAAACAGACAAAACAGTGCAACACAATATAATATATGATATGTAATGCTAAAATGCGGTAAATACAGTAATGTACAGTAAAACAGTAAATAACCATACAATAAAACAGTAAATACAGCACAACAGTAAACACCCAACGAAAGAAAAACAAACAAGCGCTAGGATGGACTCGCTAAGGAAACCAGAGATTCTGGGTATTATCCCCAGCAGAGTCGCCAGCTGTCGCTCCCGGGATTTTCATCCAAGTACAAACGCGAAAGTGGCACCGAAACAGAGTCGCCAGCAATGTGTATTTATCCCAAGAGAGGGAAAGGAAACACCGCGTAAACCTGAGAGAAAGGAAAAGCAGGGTCTTACGACCAAGAGAAGAGGGTAAGGGAGTCGGTTACGCGAGAGGAAGGTATTAGCACCCCCACGCGTCCATCGTACCCGATGGGATCCACGCTTGCTTGTCTCGATCAAAAGGGTGTAGAAAAAGATACTGAAAAAGGAACTGAAAGAAAGAAAGGAGAAAGGATGGAATAAGGAACAAGAAACAAATGTAGGGAAAATGAAAGAAGTGCTCGCATGGGCCCTACCCCACTGCCTACGTATCTCATCGGGAACATGAGAATCAGAGCGACGTAGTTCCCCTCACTAGGGATGGATTGTGTTTTTTAGAGAACGGCTTATGTTCTAGCTCAGGTGTTGCAGGCTCGCTGGTCCGAGTGCGTTACCATCTTGCAAGAGAACGAGTAGAAGCGCGTTCGTACGCTAAGAGTGAATGAGGTGAGAAAAGAATTCCCGAAGGAAAGACGTTATTGTTTGTTTTTGTCTTTTAAGAGTCTTTTCATTTGTTTGCATATGACAGTGTATCTGAATCTTAGTCATCGGAATGTGTACATTCTAACATTCCAAGATGGAATGGGTAAGAAAGCACACTAAGAGTGAAGAAGACCTCCACACTTAACTCCAATTGTCAAGGTTCAAACACACTAGCATACTTGTGTTTATTAAGTGCTTTTGTAAATTATGAAGTGAAGAAGTGTTTTTTATTATTTGCACCTTCAACAAGTATTGCATTTGAGTCCCTCATACAAGATCAAATGTTTAACACATTGACCCAAGATGGGCTATATGCTACACATTCTAAGATTACAAGAGAAGACCCCTTATAATCTTTTCTTTATATGAAAGGCCTAAATGCAATAAATGCCTACCTTTATTATATGTTTTGAATTTTCTTTGAGATGAGAAAAGAGACTCAAGAGAGGAGAAAAGGTAAAACCTATATGGACTAAGACTCAATCCTAATTGATTAGTTACGGGAGTGATCCTAAGGTTTGTGAGGTTTCAACCTAAAGTCTAAAGAAAGAAAGAATTAAACAATTCACTTCCAAAGTAGAAGATGAATTGTAATTCAAAAAGGGAAAGTAATGAGTTATTAAAAGAAAGCACATAAGTGCTTAGCAAAACACAAAATGGAATTGTAAAAGAGAAAGGATAGAAGTTGAATGTGGATTCCTTATCCACACTCAAATGAAACTTACCAAAGCCCCTACATGGTTAGTAAACATGTATAAGAAGTATAAGAAGTAAAAGAGCATGTAATGCATCATAAAACTCAAAAGAATTAAATGAGAAAACAAATCCTAGAACCACAACCAGAATGGGCATCATATGGAAACCAAGTGAATATCATCATACAAGTGCAAGTGAATAAGCAATAATCATCATCCATTAGCACTTAAACATGTTACAAGAAGAAGGGGTAGATGAAAGATGGAAAGAAATGAAGAGGACATGCATAAATGGAACATGTAAATCAACAATCAGAATTGAAACTAAATGGAAAATGGTTTATGAACATCTCAAAAGTATCCATGAATCAACCATCAAGACATTCAAGAAGTAATAGAAGAAGAAGTAAGATGAAAACTCAAAAAGAAGGTGCAAACAATACATGTTAGGATGCACAAAGTTCAAGTTGAAATGAACATGTGAAGATGACCTATAATGTGCAACAATGACCTATAATATCACTTGAAGGACTCATACAACTATGCAAATGCTCATACAAATGTGCACAAAAGAATTCATGCAAACATGCACTAAAGATTACAATGATATAAGATGTCATAATGCTTTAAATGAAATGCATCAAGCAAAAATCAAATGTCCTCATGAAAATTATGAAAACATGGTATTGGAGTTCACTAATCAGAGATGAATCACATATCAAAATAGCATATCAAAATTCAAAGCAAAATGACTTCAAACAAAGCAATTAGGTCAAATTGAAACATCATGCAAAGTGGTGCAAATATAGGCATCAAAACATGTAATAAAGTGACCTAAAAAATCAAACAAAAATCATCTAACATGCTTCAATGTATTAGTGAATCAATGCAAAAAGAATCATGTCAAAACAGTTGGTAATGAGCAAGAACAAAATTAAACAAATTCAAGTATCATGCTTAGAATGCATCTAAATGGAAATTCAAAGAAAATTATGGACCAGGGGTAAAAATGTCATAAAATCAGAAAATAAAATCATGAAAAATTTCCTAAATGTTTTAAGAATACACATGAATTTTTGTAGAATTTTCCAATATGTTTTGGTATTTTTAAAAATTAGAAATCAAACGTGTAGAAAGAAATAAAAATGAAAAATAAATGCAAAATGCAGGGGGGTATGAACATAGCAATTGGACAGTGCAAATTCATTGGGCTTCCAAACAGAGGGGGTGTGATTATCAATCTGCATATGTCCATTAAGCACGCAGAACATACTAACAAGCATGAACCCTCAGTCAACAATCTTGACTCACTCACAACCATTAGATCACGTCCAAGTCAAACCAAAGTCAAAGTACTCAAAATCAACGCATGCACGTGAGGACACATGCCACTTACCATGTACCAGGTCACACAAGGTTTAAATAAAATTCAGAAAAATGCACGTGAGTGGCATGTGATTTTTAATGTGCTGTCACATTTTGGAGCGCACGATCATGAAAAACACACGGCTGAGATTAAAACGCACACAAACCCTAACAGTTAAAGTCACCGGCCGGAGATGACCTCCGGTCATCTTCTCCGGCCAGCAGCCACCACCTGCAACTCACATTTTCTCCAGAAATTCACAAGCCATATACCAAACGAAAGCTAAGCTCATGAGGAACACAAATCCAGCAACAAAATTCAGAGATCAAGCATGGATACAGAGAATCGAAGAAGAGAAATTTGCCCTAAGTTTTGGATCTAAGCTTCTAAGAAGCTCTATCAACTAACCGGTTTCATATAGCTTCTAATAAGCTCAAATAACACATCAACCAGTTAAAATAACATCAAATCGTGCAAGCAAAGTTTGAGAACTTTTGGAACCTGAAACTTGAAGATCTTTGGATTTTTGAGAAAACCAGAGATGAGAACTTGTTCTTGAACTTCTAGAACTTCAATTTGAGCAAAATAAATGCTATTTGATCTTGAGAATAAGAGGAAATCTGAATCTGAAATTGGAGATAACTGTGCGATTCCATGCTTCAGTGATGTCTTCTTGCTTGATTGTGAAGGTTGAAGAAGAACTTGAGGAATTCGTGCAGGTAGAGAGAAAATTCAGAGAGAAAGTTGAGAGTGCTTTTGGAGTGAGAGTGAAACCATGAGAATCTCTTTCCAAATCTGTTAGAATTGTTTATATAGGCGTGGTTATGATTTGACCCTGGTGGTTGATGGTTAGAACTACAGTTAACTGAGTTAGTTAACTGAGTTTGAGTTAACAGAATGAGTCATGACAGTTAGTGACACGAGTTGGAGAGGTTTTGTTTTAGTGTGGAAGAGCTCATGGTCACTTATGGTGAGGATAATGGAGAAAGATGGTGATGTTATGTTATTCTGATGTAGCAGCATTATGACTTGCAGGGCAAGCTTCTGTTTTCCCTTTTAGTGTATGATAGCAGCATGGTATTCATGTGTGTAAGGGAATGTTGGTCTTAATGAAGTAAGGGTGGATAGTGTGTAGCATACGCGTGAACTGTCATGGACCAAACAAATGCCAAGTCACAACATTACGTTTTGGCAACCTCTCATTAGTGAAAACATGGAGATTTGGAGATGGAGTTCTGGGTGTACAATGAATGAAATGAAGAGCATTTGGTGTCATTAGAAAGAGGAGACATAAGAGAACATGTTTAGTGTTGGAATTAGATTGAATGGAAGTTTGGAACATGATCAAAAATAGCTTGCAACAGAAGGAACCAAATTGGTGTATGGGCATGTGACTTGGTCTGCAGGCAAGGCCTTGGTGCCTATGGAAATTCAGTTGTGTTGACCAATCTTTGAGCTATCATAACTCCTTATCCTTTGATCAAATGAAAAAATCATGAACATCAATCTTGAAGATCTCACATAGGGGAACAACTTTGATGTTGCAAGATTTTTCATTTGAAGCCTTTAACCATGAGTAATTGATCTATACATTTTGCCCACCAACTGTTTGAGAAAATGACTGCGCGCAGACCTGGCCAAACTTGGTCATGACATGGTTTTTGGCCTACTTTCCTCCAACTTTGATCAATCATATCTCCCTCATTTTTGATCCAATGGAAATGTTCTACCCATGGATTTGAAGCTTAAAGCAAGGCCTTTCATTGAGGCAGAGTGGAATTTTCATTTGGTACTCCAAATTTGAATGGCCTTGGTTCAAATTCTGATGCAAAATGGCCAAAACTTGCTATTTTTAGTAACCCTACTTCATCCAAAAATGGCAACTTTCCACATCTTGATTTTTTCATGATTCCTTTGGAGTTTCTTGATCAAATTTTGTACATTGGACATATGTAACATGAATTTCATGATTTTGGGCTCAAAAAGTCAAGAGTTGACTTTTTCCTCTGATTATTTGACTTTGCCCCAATTTCTCTGATTTTTTATCTTTCTTCCAATTGAAACACTTCCAAAACCAATTGAGAGGCAATTTTCCATACACATACACTTAAGAACATGTAGAATATCATGACAACAAGCTTTGTCCAAAAAATCAGAGATATCCTGATTTTATTAGAAACCCTAATTTTGACCCTCTCTGGTTAGGAGGAAATTGCACATCTTCCAAATCCAAATTCCTCAGAGTATGTTGTGTATCCTCTTAAAGGATGATGAGAAATGCCACTTGAGAATGATTTTGAATCAATGAGCTATCTCTTTTGAGGGTTTTCCTTCAATTTTTGGACTTCTTGCATAGTGTAGGATGTAATGCTTCAATCTCCTATTGAATCTCACCTTTTTGAGGTTGTGGAGGATCAATTGGGATGGTATGAGACATGAAAGACCTCTTGGCTTGCCTTGAGGCCACTTGCCTGACCTTTTGTGCTCTGAATGATTCCTAGATTGTCCACCTTCCACATGATCACATGCCCTAATGGTAAGAAGGATGCCATGCTTCATTTTTCTATGTTAAATGCAATGTAATGTTAATGAGGTGGATATGATATGATAAATGATAATGCCATGCTATGATGACAAAAGGGGAGAGCAAATTTTGGGGTATTACAAAGACCACTGATTATCTACCTTACAGTCTTGGAGGACTCCATGGGCTGTGTACTTGGCCAAGAAGATGAAACCAAAAGGAAAGAGTCTACCATCTACTATTTGAGCAAGAAATTCACCGACTGCGAGACTCGGTACACTATGCTTGAGAAAACTTGTTGTGCTCTGGCTTGGGCAGCCAAACGTCTTCGCCAGTACATGATTCGTCACACTACTTGGTTAATCTCTGAAATGGATCCAATCAAGTATGTCTTTGAAAAGCCTGCTCTCACAGGGAGGATTGCCCGTTGGCAGATGTTGTTATCAGAATATGACATAGAGTACCATGCTCAGAAAGTCGTTAAGGGAAGTATTTTAGCCGATCATTTGGCTCATCAACCGATTGACGATCAGGAACCAGTCAGATTTGACTTCCCAGACGAAGATGTCATGTATCTAAAAATGAAAGATTGTGATGAACCGCTACCCAGTGAAGGGCCAGAACCAGGTTCCCAATGGGGACTTATCTTTGACGGAGCTATCAATCATTATGGAAATGGAATTGGGGCAATCATTGTTACCCCCCAGGGTACCCATATTCCTCTCACTGCCAGACTTACATTCAAATGTACAAACAACGAGGCCGAATACAAAGCTTGTATCACGGGTCTCGAAGAAGCGATCGACTTAAGGATCAAGAACTTGGATGTATATGGCAACTCAGCTTTGGTCGTCAATCAGATCAAAGGAGATTGGAACACATACCAATCAGGATTGATTCCTTACAAAGACTATGCAAGAAGGTTATTGCCTTTCTTCAATAGAATTGAGTTTCATCACATCCCTCGTGATAAGAATCATATGGCTGATGCATTAGCCACTCTCTCTTCCATGATTAGTATAGGTCAATGGAGTGACCTACCTAAGATCGACATAATGTGTCTAGAACGGCCCGCTTACATCTTTACGATTGAAGTAGTCATAGAAGACAAACCTTGGTATCACGATATCAAATGCTTCCTTCAGAAACAAGAGTACCCACCTGGGGAACTAAGGAAAGATAGAAAAACCCTCAGAAGACTGGCTGGCAGTTTCTTCCTAAGCGGTGATACTCTCTATAAGAGAAACTTTGACATGGTCTTGCTCCGATGTGTAGACAGACCAGAAGCAAACATGCTGATAAAGGAAATTCATGAAGGCTCCTTTAGCACTCATGCC
This sequence comes from Lathyrus tuberosus, assembly GCA_022829125.1. Lineage (NCBI taxonomy): Eukaryota > Viridiplantae > Streptophyta > Magnoliopsida > Fabales > Fabaceae > Lathyrus > Lathyrus tuberosus. Next base: position 5,082,199 of record JALAZF010000346.1, read on the forward strand.
AACGGACATACGATGGAGAGAAAATTCTGAGAGCAGGGTACTATTGGTTGACCATGGAATCCGACTGCTACAAGTACCTGAGGAGGTGTCACAAGTGTCAGATATACTCCGACAAAATTCATGTACCGCCGACGCATCTCAAAGTTCTTTCTTCCCCATGGCCTTTTTCCATATGGGGAATCGACATGATTGGCATGATTGAACCTAAGACTTCAAACGGACATCGGTTCATCCTAGTAGCCACTGATTAATTCACCAAGTGAGTCAAATCAGCGTCATACTCCAATGTAACCTGACAAGTCGTGGTCCGATTTATCAAAAATAATCTCATGTGCCGTTATGGTGTTCCAAGCCAGATCATTACCGATAATGGATCTAACTTGAACAATAAGATGATGAAAGGGTTGTGTGCTGAGTTCAAGATCGAACACCATAACTCATCTCCCTACCGACCTAAGATGAACGGGGCGGTAGAAGCGGCTAACAAGAACATCAAGAGGATTGTTCAAAAGGTGGTCGTAACCTATAAAGACTGGCATGAAATGCTACCCTTTTCTCTTCACGGTCATCGCACATCTGTCCATACTTCAACAGGGGCAACCCCTTTTTCTCTAGTATATGGCATGGAGGCATTGCTCCCCATCGAAATAGAGATCCCATCAATCCGGGTATTGATGGAAGCTAAGCTTACAGAAGCTGAATGGTGTCAAAGTCGACGCGATGAACTGAATCTGATCGAAGAAAAACGTATCACGGCTCTATGCCATGGTCAGTTGTATCAACAAAGAATAAAGATGGCGTTTGACAAAAAGGTCCGACCTCACGTCTTCAGGAAAGGAGACCTTGTGCTCAAAAAGATACAATCATTTCTCACTGATTCTCGGGGCAAATGGACTCCGAATTATGACGGCCCTTATGTAGTCAAGAAAGCTTTCTCAGGCGGTGCCTTGAGACTCGCAACCATGGATGGAGAGGAATTTGCCTATCCCACGAATGTTGATGTAGTCAAGAAATACTTCGCCTATACTAAAAAAAAACGTCTCGGTGGATTGAAAACCCGAAAGGGCGGTCCAGGTAAAAATTAGAGACATGATCAAAAATCATCCCGGTGGATTGGAAATCTCAAAGTACAATCCAGGCAAAAGTTAGGGATAATGGCAAGTAACTACGTCTGATCAGTTCAGCTCCTCAGCAGTCATGCCATCCATCAGAAAACTCCACTCACGGTCATCTTCGACAGAAGCTCAGGATGCCCCGAATTCAAAGTTGGTAGAAGGATAGTGGTCGTTATGTTTCAACGTATCCCTTTTCCCTGTAAATTACCATTTTCTAACTTTGTAAATACTCCATGGAATCACGCGCTTGGCTGATTTCCATCTTATCAATAAAATTTGAGCCCTTGTGCTTTTGCTTGCAATTCTTATTTGTTTTAGCTTTACAGAACGACATTTTAACATGATCAACAATTCTTGAAATAAAACAAAAATGAATTTTTACTTGTCAAACTTTTTCTGCTTTTCAAAATAAAGATGGCAATTTCTTTTGACTGTTGAACATCGAAAGAATATTGATTGCGTCTCCAAAGGTGTTCGAGCCTCAAAGTGAAGAATCAAAGTACTCCTTCTAAACCAGTACGCCTGAACGAAGGATCAACTGTGTCAGATGCGAATACTCCATCAGACACCCTCGGCCGAGTTCTTACCTCCTAAGCCCGACCAACATAGTTCCCCGCAGGGACTATCTCTCCTAAGCAAGGTGGAATTGCTATTTTGAACCCAGCGGTACTTCTTCGTCCCCGCGATGGCCGAGTATCCAGTCATGTTCATCCATTAGTCTGTATGTCGCGTCAGTTTTGTCAGCATATACATACATACATCATGCATTATTGATTTTCATTCACATTCATATTGCATCACTATCGCTCTAGTCGGTCTTGTCCCCTAGTGATAACAGTCCTCTCAATCGAGTTGTCAGTTCTTTCCTAGTCAGGAAATGTTACGTCTGAACAATCTTTCTCCCCCAGTTTATTTCTGGATCAGAATTGGTCCTCGACCACTTTGATAACTTGAACCTCTGAAAGACCATAGAACCTACGACAAACGTCACTCTTCGCCATTGAAGATGATATTTTCGCTTTCCCGAATTAAGGAAAATACCCAGAGAAAGCCTCTTAATCAGAGATTCGACGATACAACAGTTTTTCTCTAGAAAGACCACTGATGAAAAGGTCATCGGCACCTCAAAATTGGAACACGTCATATGGCGTTTCTCCGGGAAGATCCCGAGGAAAGTATGATGTAAGACCCCAAGCGAAAGCTATCTCTCAAGAGACTCGTTTTCCCAGTAGAGTCAACAAATGGCATCTCCAACAGAGAAGTTTGTGCACCTCTACAACTCAGACGACTGGGTTCCCCAGCAACTCTGACATCAAAATATTTCTATCAAATGGTATCTCCCCAGGAAAATTTGGCGAGAAGTTTGAGGAAAACCACTACAAATAGCGTCCCTTGTCAATAGAGTTTATTGACAAACGAAACTGAGACCACCTCCTTGGTAGGAAACCAGGATCGAAGGGAAGTTTATTTCAGAAACTAAGACCAGTTCCTTGGTAGGAAACCAGGATCGAGGGGAAGTTCATTTCAGAAACTTAGACCAATTCCTTGGTAGGATACCATGATCGAGGGGAAGTTCATTTCAGAAACTGAGACCAGTTCCTTGGTAGGAAACCAGGATCGAGGGGAAGTTTATTTCACAAACTAAGACCAGTTCCTCGGTAGGAAACCAGGATCGAGGGGAAGTTTATTTCAGAAACTAAGACCAGTTCCTTGGTAGGAAACCAGGATCGAGGGGAAGTTCATTTCAGAAACTTAGTCCAGTTCCTTGGTAGGAAACCAGGATCGAGGGGAAGTTCATTTCAGAAACTTAGACCAGTTCCTTGGTAGGAAACTAGGATCGAGGGAAAGTTTACATCAAAAACTTAGACCAGTTCCTTGGTAGGAAACCAGGATCGAGGGGAAGTTTTTACCTTTTCTAAGCATCATTGCTTAGCAAGAGAAGATGAAGGCGTAAGCTACCATTCATAACTGCCATCAAAATTTTGGGTATTCCGATATTTAATCCACTTGCACCCCGAATGCCCGAACACCTTTGTCATTCATACCTTCAGGTCCAAGAAGATTAAATAGGGGCATCTGTCATACCCCAAATTTTGACCACTAAGATTTCCCATCATTGTGCAAATCATCATCACAATGTGGATGGATTATCATACCTCATCAGTCTCCCCAAAGATAGGTGAGCATCCACTACAATCAAAATTAGGGTTTCAGGCCCTCTCTGAGCTCTTAGACAAAGGATCAATCAATAAATGACATGATCTTCAATTTTTCTAAACCTCTCAAACATCCACAAGGGATTAAAAGGACTCCCACTTCAAGAATCAAGCACAAGGTTGCAGCATTCTGAGTGGATCAAGCCTCAAGATCGCCAGTGTCACCAAATTAGGGTTTTGGTCGACCAGGGCCTCCAGATGGAAATTTTCCTCTAGGCATGAGCCAATGCTTCAAAGAATAACCTATGATGCTCCAAGGGACATCATAAACCCCATCGTCAAGTCAATTTTGCCTCAGGGGATGCATTCATAAAAAATCAGGAATTAGGGTTTCTTGACCTAATTCACCCCTAAGTTGACTTTTGGAACAAATCATGAGCCAAGACCTCAAGACATGATTTGAGGGACCCTAACACACTACATTGACCCATTTGCAACAATGGATTGATCCAAGAAGCTTGAGCCACAAGTCTCAATTTCATCTGAACCACAATTAGGGTTTCGAGAGAAAAGTCAAATGTAGCTTTGACTTTTGACCAGGACATGCTCCCAAACCCTAGGACATGATTCAATACACCCTATAACACCTATGAAATCAATCCATCAAATTTGATTTAGGTCAAGGACTTGATTTCATAGAGGATCGCACAGTTTGGAAATCATCTGACAAAAAGTCAACTGTGCACAAAAGTCAACTTTGACTTTTTGAGATTTTTCACAAAAATGGTTTTTTAACCATAAAATGATGTTAATGTATGATTTGAATCATCATTCATCAAGAAAAATCAAGAAAAGTGGGATAACTTGTAAAAGGGGTAACCATAAAAACTTAGAAAATTTTCTAAGTTATGAACAAAGTGGCAAGGGTACCAACTTTGGAGGATCATAACACCTAAACCACAAAGCCATTTTTCCCCATCCAAAGCTGGATTTGTAGATCTCATGGCCCTCTACAAAAGCTTCAAACTGAACTCCTTCCAATTCCTCATGGATTTTGAGTTATGGAATGATCAAAATCACAAAAAATTGAAAATGTCACTTTTTTCCAACACTTAGTGAAATTTTCACTAAGTTAGAATCTTCCTTACTTTTTTCCAAATGTAGGGGCATTTTTCACTTGGATCCAAAAAGTATCAAAACCAATTATGATCAAACAGTTGTTGTATCATATGAGGGCTTTCCAAAATGGCCAAGAACTCCATCAAATTCCACTTGAGCCATGAGATATGACAATGGCAATATGCCTTGCTGAAAACTGCCAAGGCTAGGCAGAATTTTGTACTTTTGCTCGATTAGGCAAAATCAGATAATTCCAAGCCTTGTCATCACTTTGGACACATCTAAGGATCAAATCTAAAGGGAACAAACACAGATCCAAGCCTCTAAAGTCTTCGGAACAAGAAGTAGCATGACAAACCTAGAAATCCCTAAAAGTGGGACAAGACTCCAATTTTGGATTGGAGCATTAAATGGATGCACTAAGGTGGAATGTGTAGCGAGCGATTTTGGACGCGGTTCTTAAGCGCTGGTCGCTCTCTGCGGTTGAGTTTACTACAGGTCGATTCATTTTTTATCCTATTAAAGCTGATGAAGGAAGGGAAATAAATGTCTCCAATTAACCCTGCTTTGCATACTGAGTTTAAACAGCGGTCTGTTAGGTTACGAATGCTATCAATGTGGGGGGGCCTTTGTACTGGTTATTTGTATTTTCGCCAATACAATTTTCTTTTCTCTTTCTAGGATTTTATAGCGGGGGACAAGGGTTAGGATGTTAGGACTGATGCTTTTGATAGATACATGAGAGTATGGGATTTTGGGTTTTTGTTTAGTGTGCTCGCTAAGATCTTTTCTTTCAATCTTATGCCTACGTATTCCCGTTTACCGAAACAGGGAAATCAGAGTGCTCGTAGTTCCTCCTATTCTATGGGAGGAAATGGGTGCTTTTGGTGTCTTGTTCAAAGCCCAAGACGTGAAGCGAAAAGGTGGTTTGTATCTTATTCAAAGCCCAAGATGTGAAGCTGAAAAGGGTGTTGACTTCAGAGAGAATTTGTCATCTCTAAAGAGGAGTTTGTCTATGACAAATGTTTATAAAGGAGAATTACTTTAACCGGGATTTGTGAATCCGGCAATGCCATAATTTCACTTTATAGGGGATTTTAACCTGAAGGAGAAGACTTTAACTCAGTGTTGAGCAATGCTATCTTTCCTTAGGAATTTCTCATGCTAAAAGAGGGACAGTGGCATGGATGTAAATAATCCAGAGGTTTGCCGCTTACAGCAATTAGATGAAGGGGAAAGAGTTGTTGAAGTTTGTGTATTGTGAACGAGGCACATCTTTGATGCTAAAAGGTTAATTGGATTAACCAGTGGTTTTCTTATATAAAGCCTAAGAGGAGGCTAATATGTGCCTCGTACAAAGCCCGAGAGAGAGGCTAAAAGTTTTGACTCACCGATGGAATCTTTTGGTATCTCGTATAAAGCCCGAGATGGAGGCTATTTGACTCAACAAGAGAGTTTTTGTATCTCGTACGAAGCCCGAGGTGGAGGTGAAAGGGGTAATTGACTCAACGAGGGAGTCTCTTATGTGTCTCGTACAAAGCCCGAGAGAGAGGCTAAAAGTTGTTTGACTCTGCTGGGGAGAATCATTGTACAAAGCCCAAGAGGAGGCTGTGGTTACTGTTTCAGTTAAGTGACGGGTCCAGTATACTGATTTTAAAAAGAAAATCAGTTCTTATATGAGCAACACTGTACTCAAGGATTTGATTCGAGGATCCGGGTTGTTCCCGTTCTTTAAGGAAGTGGGAAATCCGAAGGGTATTGAGACTGTCCGAGTCTACGGGTTTTCTTCCTATTTTCGAAGGGTGCTTGAGAATGTCTTTGAGACTCAAGGAAATTAGACTGTCCAAGTCTAGAGTTTTATCTTTTGTACTATGCTTTGAGAAACAGTAGTAGACTCTATGAAAGGACTGTTCTATGCAGATGACTAAGTTCTGTTCCTATACCCCTAGGAGGCCGTCGGGACAATTTGTACGAAGCCCAAGAGGAGGCTGGAAACTTTTAAGAAGCCGAGAGGTCCTTGTACTAAGCCCAAGAGGAGGCTATCATTCCCGGAGGAAGAGATCATTATACGAAGCCTAAGAGGAGGTTGTGAATACTTCTAAGAAGCCGACGGGTCCTTGTACTAAGCCCAAGAGGAGGAGGGGTTGCTTTTAGGAAGCCCGTGGGTCCTTGTATAATGCCCAAGAGGAGGCCGATGCTTTTAAGAAGCCGATGGGTCCCCAAACCCTGAGAAATTCAAGGCAAGCTATTCACAAGGAATAGATCAAGTCAGGAAAGTTTGAGAATTTGGAAGAAACTCAAGAGATGCCATTCACGGAGAAAAGATCATCTCTGGGGAGTAGAGTTTCTTGACAAATGCTTTTAAGAAGCCTGTGGGTCCCCAAACCCCGAGAAATTCAAGGCAAGCTATTCACAAGGAATAGATCAAGCCAGGAAAGTTCAAGAATTTGGAAGAAACTCAAGAGATGTCATTCACGGAGAAAAGATCATCTCTGGGGAATAGAGTTTCTTGACAACTTCTATGAGTGACAGTCTATGAAAGGGTTCACAGAGAATGTTGCCTTTCATGTCTCCATATTGTTTAACCCCAAGAGGAGGGAAGACTGTGTCTGGTAATCCTATGGGGATCTAGTTTAGACTATTTCTAAGAGTGATCAACGGGCTTAATGCTAGACGTAGTTGCCAGGGAAACTCTAAATATCTATACTATTATTACACAGTTGATATGAGTTTATGAAAGAAGACTTACAGTGAAACAGCCCCACAATACAGTTATATGTATATGAAAGCGGTAAATGAAAGCAATAACCACTTACTCGGTTGTAGAGCTTCCATGCTGTTTGGTTAGTTGTTCAACAAAGAAAGATTGAAAACAACAGTATATTCAAAATCAAAGGAGAAAGTGCTTTGAAAAGGAGAGATTTGGGGCTTACAGCTCAAGGAGAGGCCCAGGTTTTGCCAGTGATTGCACTGTTTCAATTTGTACAGAGGGACTTATACAAGTGACTGTGGCACAAAAATTGTTTTCTGTACAAAGGGATGGGTCTTACACTCTCTCAAGAGGCCCAAAAAGTTTTAAAGAAAAAGAGTGGGACTTATAACACGAGGGTAGGCCCAGATGATTTTTCCGTTTGAAATGGCGATCGCGCCGAGGTTTTCTTTTAACGCAGAGAGGCTTATATAATATCTGAGGCCCAAAGTGATTTTGGTTGAAAGGGGGTTGGGTCTTACACTCTATTAGAGGCCCAAAAGTTTTGAATGGGTCTTATAGCTCAAGGAGAGGCTCAGATGATTAATTTTCAAAAGGCGACGATCGCGCCGTTTGTTTTTTACGGTATCGGGACTTATACAATACACTGAGGCCCAAAATTGTTTGGTCAAAAAAGGATTGGGTCTTACACTCTATTAGAGGCCCAAAGTGTTTTGAAAATGATTTATGAGGGTTGAATTAATCCAAAAACCCAAATTTATTTTCAAAAATGTATTTAATTGAATAAAAATTCAATTAAAATGATCAAAATTGTTTAACATATGAAAAACAAATTGTGATCTTGGATTAATGCTTCAAAAATTAAGTATTGACCTACAAAATAATTAGAAAGCATTAAAAGTTGCAAAATCAATGTGGAAAAAATATTTAAAATGTAAAAAACAATTAAAATATTAATTCTTTGCAAAAATATCAATTATATGAAATAAATAATATTTTTGGGATTTTTTGATAAAATAAAATATTTTATCATTTTTGTGAATTATTAAAAAAAGAATCAACTCAAAATCATTAAAACTCAGAGAGAAATTAATTTTTGAATCAATTAAATAAAATCACAAAATTCAAATATTTGAATTTGAAAGAAATGGCGCCAAGAACACACCAAGAACACGCGCGTGTTCTGGGTTTGACCAGATTTGCATTTTCTATCCAATCTCACTGAATACTTGATTATATCATGCAATCCACATACCAATCAACTCGTTTCAACCTCACAATCATGTCTATGGCATTTAATTTCATTTAAATTAAACATATCACAAGAAATCGCGAAAAATCCTTAAGAACCCTAATTTATGCATGAAGGCTGGGATTTTTGATACACGATTCAAACAATGCAATTAATTGAGGGGAAACATTCTATGCATGATTATAAACATATGGCCAAATTATTGTGCGAGGAAATATGCATAGATTGAGAGATGACCAAGTATATGCTTACCTCTAGGCCGTGACAGCAAGTGCAATGTTATTTTTGATTTGGAGGTGTTACAGATGAGTGGTGATGATCTAAACAGCTTCCCTACACCCTATGGAGTGTGTTTGAATGCTTGGACTTGATTGAAATTGGCTGGATCATTTCATGGCATCTCAACTGCACTTTGGTTAAAACCTTGAGCAATTGACTGGTAATTTTGAGAAATCAGTGTTCCAGTTGTTGTTTAAGTGTTTGATCAACTCATATGTGATGTATGTGAGGTGTTTGAGTGATTGGTTTGAGTGGAATTGCCCTCTAGCTCAAAACCCGATAGCTACCTTGCTAAGAAAGGCATTTTTGCCAAGAGAAAGAGATTTTGAGAAAGGCAAGTGTTGTAGGCCTTTGGTGTACTTAAACTGATCACAATTGAGCTTTATTTATAGTAGAGCAAGTTTGTTTTGGGACCCACAGTGAATGGCAACTGCAGCAGGTGTTTGTTCAATATTGGCCAATGGAAATCCAAGTCTCCTCTAGCCATTGACTAGAGGTTAGGGCACAGGGCTGTGGTTCCCTTGGTCTTGGATAAGTCTTGACTGAATTCAAATGAAAATGGCTTAGTCCATGCCACCTTGATGCTTCCATTGAATGCTCCAATCCAAATTTGGAGTCTTGTCCCTATTTTGGCCATTCTAGGTTCAACATGCTATTTCTTGTTCCAAAGACTTTGGAGGCTTGGCTCAGTGATTGTCCCCTTTAGATTCAATCCTCTGATGTGTCCAAGTTGATAGGAGTGTTTGGATTTGGCTGATTTTGGTAAATCGAGCAAAAATGCAAATTCTGCCTTGCCTTGACAGATTTCAACGAGGCAATTTGACAATGTCATAACTCATAGCCCAAATGGAATTTGGCAATGTTCTTGGCCATTTTGGAAAGCCCTTACATGATACAACAACTGTTTGAACATGTTTGGTTTTGATATCTTTTGAATCCAAGTGAAAAATCCCCCTACATTTGGAAAAAATGAAGACAGATTTGGACTTAGTGAAAATTTCACTAAGTGTTGGAAAAAGTGACATTTTCATTTTTCAGCCATTTTGATCACTCCATAACTCAAAATCCTTAATGAATTGGACTTAAGTCTAGTTGAAGTTTTTGTAGAGGGTAATGAGGGCTACAAATCCATCTTTGGATGAGGAAAAATGGCTTTGTGGTTTAGGAGTTATGATCCTCCAAAGTTGGTACCCTTGTCACTTTATTTTTAACTTAGAAAATTTTCTAAGTTTTTATGGTTACCCCTTTTACAAGTTATCCAATTTTCCTTGATTTTTCTTGATGAATGATGATTCAAATCATACATTAACATCATTTTAGGGTTAAAAAACCATTTTGGTGAAAAATCTCAAAAAGTCAAAGTTGACTTTTGTGCACAGTTGACTTTTTATCAGATGAATTCAAAACTGTGCAATTCTTCAAGAAATCATGTCCTTGACCTAAATCAAACTTGATGGACATGTTCCATGGGTGTCATAGGGTATATTGAATCATGTCTTAGGGCTTGGGAGCATGTCCTGGTCAAAATTCAAAGTTACACTTGACCTTTCCCTTAAAACCCTAACTGTGGTGCAGATGAAATTGAGACTTGTTGCTCAAGCTTCTTGGATTAATCCATTGTTCCAAATGGATCAATATAGTTCATTAGAGACCCTCAAATCATGTCTTGAGGTCTTGGCTCATGATTTGTCCCAAAAGTCAACTTAGGGGTGAATTAGGTCAAGAAACCCTAATTCCTGATTTTTGATGAATGCATCCCCTGAGGCAAAATTGACTTGATGATTGGGTCCATGAGGTTCCATGGAGTATATTAGGTTATGTTTTGGATCATTGGCTTGTGCCCAGATGAAAAATTTCCATCTGGAGGCCCTGGTTGACCAAAACCCTAATTTGGTGACACTGTCGATCTTGAGACTTAATCCACCTAGAAGGGAGCATCCTTGTTCTTGATCCTTGAAGTGGGAGTCCTTTTTGATCCTTTGTGTATGTTTGAGAGGTTTAGACAAGTTGAAGATCATGTCATTCCTTGATTGACCCTTTGTCTAAGGCTCTGAGAGGGCTTGAAACCCTAATTTTGATTGTAGTGGATGCTCACCCATCTTTGGGGAGACTGATGAAGTATGATGGTTCCTCCATATTGTGATGAAGATTTTCACAATGATGGGAATCTTAGTGCTCAAATTTTGGGGTATGACAGAATGGACTGACACATTTGCAACTGAATTCAGTCAAGAATGATCCAAAAACTAGGGAACCAGCAGCCTATGCCCTAACCTCTAGTCAATGGCTAGAGGAGACTTGGATTCTCATTGCTCAACATTGGCCAAACCTCTGCTGCAGTTGCCATTCACTGTTGATCCCAAAACACACTTGCTCTACTATAAATAGAGCTCATTTGTGCTCAGTTTGAGTACACCAAAGCCATTAAACAGATGCTTTCCTCAAAATCACCTTCTTTAGGCAAAAATACCTTCTTTAGCAAGGTAACTATGAGTTTTTGAGTTAGGGAGCATTTCCATCACATATCATGATCCAAACACATCCAATATGTCATATCTAAGCTGTCCAAACTCACAAAAGTGACCTGTAATCCTTAAATCTCAAAGTCACCTCTCAAAACCTCAAAATAGGCCTTTTGTGCATTTTTCAAGCCATGTCTTGATCCAGTCACTTTCCAAACCAGATAAAACCTCAAACACACTCCAAATATCATCCTTGAATTGTACCAAATGGTTCCACACATCTGGAACACCATTTGAGAGAGTTGTTATTTTGGCCATTTTAACCCCTTTTGCAAGAAAGGGTCAGTTTGTGTTTTTGCAGGTTCCAGCTGATTCCAGTCATCCTAAAAGCTCCTAAGGGATAATTTGAGAGTGTCCAAAGCAACAAACCATTTCTGGAACAAGAGACTTGGCAGATTGCACAAAAAACTCCAAAAGCTCAAAAAGAGGTAAGCATCACAACTTGGATTCTTTGAATCATGCTTTCTTTTGATGTCCACTGATCATGCATCTCTTACACATGTTATATGTGTTGTGTTTACACCAATTTATCATGTAATTCATGCTTGTACCAAGAGATGGCACAGAAAATGCAATTATAGGCCTATTTCAAAACCACTATCGGATTTTGAGGAGGGAGTATGATCTGAAAAAAATACCACCACCATTGGATTCCTTGTGAAATTCTAGGCCAGATGCATATAAATTTTGTCCCCAACCATGAGAAATGAGAAAGTTATGGACCTTCCCGTTTCTAGCCAAAACTTGCCTTGCCTTGCCTTGGGCCAGGCCAAAAACAAGGCAACCCTTGTATATTTATGGTTATGTTTCAATCAACGGATGTATCACCACCCCAGTGGTAAGGCGCGCGCCCTATAACCTTGAGGTCGTGGGTTCAAACCCCACCCATGCCATTTTGTGTGTTTCTCACATTTTTGCTATTTTTTCCAATATTGTCATGTTTTGTTAATTAATTGGAAAATTAATAACTCCTTCAATTTTAATTATTTTTTATTGGTTCTTTTTGCAAAAAATCACAAAAATGTTGAAATAATTTATTCCACAAAAAAATTAAGTTTATATTATATTTTTAATATAATTAGTATTTTTGTGAATAAATTCCTTTTAATTGTTTTTTAAACATTTTAAAAGTGAATATTTTCTTTGAAAATCAAAACCAAATGAGTTTTAATATCTCATGTGATTAAAACCTCATTTTTCAAACCTTAAACAAAAATCACAAGTGGTTTATTCAAACCTATTTGGTATTTTTATCATTTTATTTGATTTTCTTTAAATATTTACTTTTAAAGGAAAACGAATTTAGGGTTTCTTCGATTTTCAACCCTCACTAATCATTTTCAAACACTCATGGGCCTCTAATAGAGTGTAAGACCCAATCCCCTTTTAACTAAAACAATTTTTGGGCCTCAGATATTGTATAAGTCCCTCTGCGTTAAAAGAAAACCTCGCCGTGATCGCCAGTTGAAAAATCATTTTGGGCCTCTCCTCGAGCTATAAGACCCATTCAAAATCATTTTTGGACCTCTATTAGAGTGTAAGACCCAATCCCTTTGAAAACCAAAACATTTTGGGCTTCAGTCGTTGTATAAGACCCACTGTGTTTTCAAAAACTCGGCGCGACCGCCATTTCAAAACAAAAACCACTTGGGCCTACCTTCATGTTATAAGCCCCATTATTTTTCTTTAAACACATTTTTGGGCCTCTTGAGAGAGTGTAAGACCCATCCCCTTTGTACAGTAAACCTTTTTGGGCCTCAGTCACTTGTATAAGTCCCTGTACAAAACGACAGTGCGATCACTGATAAAATCTTGTGCCTCTCCTTGAGCTGTAAGTCACAACAATTTTTTCAAAGCACTTTCTCCTTTGATTTTGAATATAATATTGTTATCAAAGCTTTCTTTGTTGAACAAACTAACAAAACATCATGGAAGCTCTACAACCGAGTAAGTGTTTACCCGCTTTCATTTACCGCTTTCATATGTATATAATTGTACTGTGGGGTTGTTTCACTATAAGTCTTCTTTCATAGACTCATATCGAATGTGTAATACTAGTATAGATATTTAGAGTTTCCCCGACAACTATGTCTAGAACTAGACAAAACCCCGTCTCTTTACCTCCGACGTTCTCCCGAATATTTCAACATAACCTAAACCATGAGATTTTTCTTTTACAACAATTTTAGACAACTAGATCTAAGAAATCTCCGCCTTTGAACAGTTCATATACAGAAGGCCATCGTTCCAAGTGAAACCCCTTCTGGAACTGTTCATCAGCCTCCTCTTGGGCTTAGTGCAAGGACCCACAGGCTTCCTAAAAGCATCCCCGCCTCCTCTTGGGCGTTGTACAAGGACCCTACGACTTCTTAGAAGTTTTCACAACCTCATCTTAGGCTTCGTATAATGATTCTTCCTCCGGGAAGATAGCCTCCTCTTGGACTTCGTACAAATTTTCCCTCAGCTTCTTAAAAGTTTCCAGCCTCCGCTTGGGCTATGTACAAATTGTCCCGACGACCTCTTAAAGGTATAGGAACAGAAATTAGTCATCTTAATAGAACAGTCTTTCAAAGAGTCTAGATCTTTCTACCGCGAACGTACTGTCTCTTAATTTCTCTTAAGCATAGTACAAAAGATAAAACTCTAGACTTGGACAGTCCAATCTCCTTAAGTCTCGAACGCATTCTCAAGTTCCTTTCAAAAAATAGGGAAAAACACCCTTAGACTTGGACAGTCTCAAAAAACCTTGTGAATTCCCCATTTCCTTAAAGAACAGGAAATAACCCTGATCCTATGATCAAATCCATGAGTACAACATTACCCATATAAGAACTAATTTTCTCTTTTAACCAATATACTGGACCTGTCACTCAACTGAAACAGTAATCATAGCCTCCATCTCGGGCTTAGTACGAGATACTAAACCACTCTCTTGTTGAGTATAAAAGATCCTCTTGTTGGGTCACAAACCTTTTAGCCTCCATCTCGGGCTTCATACGAGATACCAAATCACTCTCTTGTTGAGAATAAAAGACTCTCTTGTTGAGTCAAACCTTTCAGCCTCTATCTCAAGCTTCGTACGAGATACAAAAACACTCTCTTGTTGAGTATAAAATACTCTCTTGTTGAGTCAAACCTTTTAGTCTCCATCTCAGGCTTCGTACGGGATACAAAAACACTCTCTTGTTGAGTATAAAAGACTCTCTTGTTGAGTCAAACCCCTTTTAGCCTCTCTTTCGGGCTTTATACGAGACACACCTAAAAGCACCCTCTTGTTGGTTCAATAGCCTCCTCTTAGCTTTGTATAAGGAAAACCCTGGTTGAGTCAATCAACCTTTTAGCATCAATCTGTGCCTTGCTCACAGTATACAAACATCAACAACTCCTTTTCCTTCGTCTAATAGCTGTAAGCGGCAAGCCTCTGGATTATTTACATCCACGCCACTGTCCCTCTTTTAGCATGAGAAATTCCTAAGGAAAGATAACATTTCTCTATACTGAGTTAAAGTCTTCTCCTTCAGGTTAAAAATCCCCTATAAAGGAAATTATGGCATTGCTGGATTCACATATCCCAGTTAAAGTAATTCTCCTTTATAATTCGTCACCCCAACAGTTGTGACAAACAGACCCTCTTTAGAGATGATAAATTCTCTCTAAAAGTCAACACCTTTTTAGCTTCACATCTTGGGCTTCGAACAAGATACAAATAGACCCTTCAGCTTCACATCTTGGGCTTTGAACAAGATACAAACCACCTTTAGCTTCACGCCTTGGGCTTCGAACAAGACACCAAAACACCTTTTTCCTCCCATAGAATAGGAGGAACTACGATCGCTCTGATTTCCCTATCCCGGGAATACGTAGGCATAAGATTGCAAAAGAATCTTAGCGAGCACACTAATAAAAAAACCCAAAGTCCCCTACCTCCATCCAATCTGGCGCAGTATCCTAACAAATTCCCCATGAAACATCCCGGTATTTCGTTCTGAACAAAATAAGCAGAGAGAGCCCCCCACATTGATCGCATCTATAAGTTAACAGTCAGCTGTTTAAACTCAGTATGCAAGCAGGGTTAATTGGAGACATCTATTTACCTTCCTTCATCATCTTCAATAGGATAAAAAATGAATCAACCTATAGTACCCCTGAGCGACAGTGCTTAAGAACCACGTCCAAAATCGCTCGCTACAGTACCAAGACAATGTCCTGACATCATGTCAGACAATGTATACTCTTTACTGGACTTTTCTGCTCATTTGAAATATCCAAAGTATCTTCACAGGAATCTGGAGAGAAAAATAAATTCTCCCAAACTGGTCAATGATTCTCTAAGCATCCAACAAGAATCAAATAATTCGTATTGCCAAGTCTCCCCCAACTTGCAACAATACAATGTCAAGACATCACACTTGACATCTTCATCCCACCTGGATGGAATAATCTGCTTGACACTCACCACAAGCTTGGTGTTGTTGATCCTTAGATCAAGAGGCAACTCCCCCTATCTAAGACAGTCTGTGCTCCCCTTGAGCACTTGCGTAGGAATGAATGGAAAACGTAAGACGCATCTTTAATGTCTTCAAGAGCATCACTCTCTGTTCAGCCACCTGCTGAAGCACATTCATTTTGGCACCACTATCCCTTCTGACAAGAAATAGCAGTCACTCACACATGGAAACGATCATGCTATCTGTGAGGCACATAAGGATCGCCATCCTCATAGTAACAAACTGTTGGAACAAAATCAAAATTAGTTTGTTTTCCTTCCAACTGTGTCAGATACTGGATACATGCTTTAGAAAAGCATGACTTGCTAGACAAAATCCTTCCACAAGATTTTCAAAAATAGACAATCACCCAACTCCTTCAAAGGCAGTCATTCCTATCATTCTTCCGTATGATAATTTGGAATACTCCTTATTAGTTGCTGACTATCCACATGTAGACCTCCAAGCAATCAATACCTGATCTACTTGAGTCCTCTCTACATTCTCCATCCAAGGCATACCTTCTACTTCATCATTCTCCCGTATGACTATGTAGACGCTCCTTAGGCAATACTCTAGAGTATATCATTCCCAGATAATGTCCCAACACCAAGTTAGAACATCTTCCACACACCAAGACAAACTTCTTGATATGCTCCACCAACTGGACTTACTATAGCATAGTAATTCAAAGAACTGAAGAACTCCCATCAACATTGTGCCACCAGCTTGAATAAGAACTCCAGAAAGAGAGAAATAAACTCTCATCCACCTTCAAGAAGACAAAACATCTCCTTGAGTCTTCAACTCATCACCCTTCTACCCAAGAGTAACTTGTTCAAAGACAATCCTCAAGACTAACCAGCTGCCACCTGCTGATTATCCTGATTCTTCGAATCCACTTATGAGATCAACCAAATGCAACAGTTTGATCACCTCCTTCATGAATCCTCATATGAATAAGTCAAATGCCACAGTTTAACCTCTTCACGTATGTCAGAACTCTCACAAAGATATCCTGATCTACTAACTGAACTTGATCTTCAAGTTACATGTATCCACTTGCTCAATAGCAATACACACTTAGACTCCCTAAGCCATGGATAATGTAACATCTTCTCCTTCCTACAGCTCCTGCAAACTGCCATGAGAACGAACTTTTTGAAGCATCCCTGTTCATTCCTGTAGATCACCCTATCTTAAGTTAATGTGCCACTCCACCAACTGAGATTCTAATGTTGAACTAGATGTCAGAACATTGTGATTCGACATCCAGCTGTTGAATTCAGCTCCTTCTTCTGCCACTTGAAACAACTTCCTCCCTTTACATAACAAGAGTCTCATCCTCTCATAGACTTGATTCACCAACCAAGTTTGAGTAGACAGCCTTCATTCTGTTGATTTGCAGTTATATCATACAAGCTCACACCTTGATGAATACTTGCTGGTGCTTCTCTAAAGACTTCAAAGCTGCCACTGTTTGAATCTTCAGAAGGACTAGTTAGAAACTAACCCCCATAGCTGTACCAAGGATGCCACCTTTCCTTGAGTAGAGTCGTCTTCACGAAGTTGCTGATGTTGCCACCTATCTGAACTCCATGATGAGCATTCTGGAATGCCCTAAAGTACCTGGATCAGAAATAAACCAATCCAAGCAGTCATCAAGATTATGATGTGTTCATAGTATTCCATCTCCATCTTTAAAAATAATGCATCACCGTCTGGACAAGTCTCAATACTTTCCAGGAAAAGATGCAAAGCCAATAATCCTAGGTCAAAAGCCTATGAGACTTCTGAGCGAATGTAGAACCCCTCCCATGATTCTCCAAACCTCTGATGAAGAGATGTTAGAACATCTGATACAACATCCTCAATCTTGAATCATAAGGATAATCAAATCTGCACAAAGCAATTGATTTTTAATCCTTGTAGTGATAACCCTTGTCTGATTCCAGCATATTATGAATATCACATAGATATTCTTCTTCATGCTGTCTTCTTCATTTTGTGCAAGTTGTTGAGATATCAAGGCTGCCCCCTTGACTCAAGTTCTTAAGATTCTCTCTGAACGAATCCTAATTACCTCAGCTGTTTGAACTCATCCTTAGGGTTAGAAGTATGAGTTCTTCCTTGCACGTGTTTGTGAACGGTGAAAATAAATCACCTTCACTGTCTTCACTTCTATGCTTCCAAGAAAGCACCTCCTAGTCTGAAGAATAACTAGCAGACTCCAGAATACGGCTGAATTGTCTTGATTGGACTTGATCATCATATCAATTGTGTTCAACAACTTAGCCAACATAAAATCATCAAACCCCTAGAGCATGAGCTTGATAATTCATCTTACCTCTTCTATCCAGTCTGACTTCAGCATACATGATGACGCCACTCAATCACGTACCAAGTCACATAAGATTTAACCATCACAATAACATCTCACTGCTCCCGACTTTGGAATGCTATATGTCTTCAAACCGGTTGACATCTACAAAAATAGAACCAGGTAAGGACAGCTACAATCTTCCTTCAATCATTACTCCAGTATCCCATACTACTGGAATCCTTCAATCAGAACGTATGCAGCGGAACCACTAAAGAACAACTTCAACTTGCCCTAGACGAGATCCCAAGACATCTTTCAGGACACCATCCAAGAGAACTAGCCACTCCTTCTGTTAGTTGTTGCAGAACCCTTCAGACAATAACTCCTCCTTGTTTAATCACTAGAAAGTACTCCATGGATCTCATCCAAAAACAGACCTGGATGCCTGCTCTGATACCAATTGAGATTCTGGTTATGCAGATACTCCAATGTCCTATCTTAATGTTAAGACAATGATTACTGCACTTTAAGAAACAAGGGAAATACATAGCTGCTGTTTTGAAGTAGTGAAACACAAATACCAACAGATGTCAAGACAACATGTTGGGACATCTCAGTCAAGAACACAATACAGAAAACTGTAAATTGCAGAATAATAAGAACACAGTAGTTGTTGACCCTGTTCGGTGTTAACAAACCTACATCTGGGGGATACCAATCTAGGATGAAGACTTCACTATATTGTAGTATTATCACAAAGCTAAACTCCCCCATTTACAACTTTGTCTCCTAATCACTACCCCAATGGACATCTTTACCAAAGCTAAACTCTACGGTTTACAACTTTGATATGAGGATCCTTCTCGCATCCTTCACAACCTGCGTTGTCTCTGTCACCTGCTATCACAGAACCTGTCACGGTTTCCTTGACCAAGAAGTTATCTTGGACTTGCTTCAAAGGTTCGTCCAAGAACAATACAACCACCATTACCTAAAGGCTTCTGGTAGTGTACCTGAACCTATGTCGTCCTCTCTGCATCCCATACTGCAGAGGGAAACTATAACCCTAAGATCCAACGACAATCAAAACCTAAACCCTTATTTTTCAAAATAGAACTAGGTTAAAATTGTTACATAAGGCATTCTTAACCCTAGGTCTAAGTCTTCATATATATAGTCTTCTATTTTGGGCTTTCTATCTTTGTCTTTGATCCAGTCTTTTAGGAGTAAAACAAACCCTGGAAAGATTTGTTGCTGAATTAGACCTGCTGAAGTAATAGTTCAGGATGTCCTATTAGAATGATAGGACATCTTCTTCGACATCTTTGACTTCTGCAGTTTTTCTTCACCATTTGGTTTTACCAAAATTCTGTCAAACACTAGGAGCTTTCAGTGATGTTCGTGTCGATGTTGTGATCTAATTGATACCTGGTGATTGATTGTTGATTTGATGATATAATGATGTCGTGAATGAAGTGTTGATTGGAAGGTGTGAGTATAGTATGTGATATATAGTGATATGTGGATTTGTGATAATGTTGTTGTAACTACTATATTTATTCCGCATATCTCTTATAATGATTTGTGATTACTAACACTGCCTGTTTGAATGTTGCCTCCACGTGGGTAACATGTAGATTCTCAGTAGTAGTTTGTAGACGCCTCGAGGATAGCTTTTGGAGTTAATTATTTAGTTGCTTATGTTGAATAAAGAGGGTTTTTCTCTAATATGTAACATCGGGGATGAGATCGCTTGAATTGAACCTTATGGTTATTTGATTGATAACAATTATGAGTTATTTTTATGTTGTTTTCAGTTGTTTTGAAATCATAATTCTGAATGATGAGATTGATGATGTTTGGAGGAGTTTTAATGAAGTTATTATTATGGGACTAAGATTTCCGCTGCGAAGTGATTGATTTATACAAATGATGTTCCGAAAGGGATTTGAAGTATTATTATGTTGGAAAAACCCGTGTTACGGAGCATGATGTTTTAATAAGATGTTTTTATGGCGATGTGACACCCTTGTTGGTGATTTTTGTTTAATTATTATTTAAATTATTCGCGAATTTTCTTGGGGTTTTAGAAAGGTGTTACATTAGTGGTATCAAAGCAGGTCAGTCTGTCCGGCCAAGTTTTATATGATGTTTATGCCTTAATGATCGATTTGTGTGAAAACACAATCGATGTTTCGTTCCTCTAATGATGTTTTTTTGTATACAGAAAGAAATGGTTGTAGGAAGAAACGATGACGCGATTGTTGGTGCCTTAGAGGCATTAACTCAGGCAATGGCTCAGAATCAACAGAATCACCAAAATGGCGGAAATGATGATGAAGTTCGTGCGTGAGGAAGGTTTCATAGGAATAGCCCACCGACCTTCAAGGGGAGACATAACCCAGATGGTGCCCTGGAGTGGCTAAAGGGGATTGAGAATATTTTCCACGTCGTAATCTGTTTGAAAGAGCAGAAGATGCAGTATGGCACTCATATGTTGGAAGGAAAAGCTGAAGACTGGTGGGGAAATGCCCGTCAGAGAATGAAGATTGTAGGTGCTGAGATTACGCGGGCTATGCTAAGAGCTTCCTTCCTTGAGAAGTATTTTCCTGAAGATTTGTGTGGCAGAAAGGATATCGAATTTCTTGAACTGAAACAAGGGGTACGACCGTTGCTGAGTATGCGACTATGTTTGAAGAGTTAGTGAAGTACTGCCCACACTACAATAATCCGGAAGCTGGAGCCTCTAAGTGAATTAAGTTTGAGAGTAGACTACGTCCATAAGTCAAGCAAGGTGTTGGATATCTTGAGATTTGTTAGTTTCCTATACTGGTGAACAAGTGCAGGATCTTTGATCAAGATGGCAGATGTAAGTCATCCTATTACAAGAGTTTGAATGATAAGAGAGGAAAAGGTCAGGATCGTGGTAAACCATATACTGCTCCTGCTGAGAAGGGAAAACAGAAAGTTTCGGATGAGAAGAAGCCAAGTGATGGAGGGGCTCCCGCTTCGGCCAAGTGCTTTAAGTGCGGCGAACAAGTTCACCGTGCTAATGATTGTACTAATAAGGTGTTGCGATGTTATAGATGTGGTAAGACTCATGTCACTGAGTGCAAGAACGAAGGTCCTACTTGTTTTAACTGTGGTGAGCAGGGTCACATCAGTACCCAGTGTCAGAAACCAAAGAAGAATGCTGCTACTGCTGCTCAGACTACTGGCAGAGTGTTCGCTCTGAGTGGTTCAGAGGTCGCCAAGAAGGATAACCTGATCAGAGGTACTTGTTTTTATTAACAATGTTGAGTTGACTGCTATAATTGATACTGGTGCTACTCATTCGTTTATTTCTCTTGAATGTGCTACATGTTGGGATTGAAGTTGTCTGATATAAATGGTGGTATGGTAGTAGAACTTCCTGCTAATGGTTCTGTTACTACTACTTTTGTTTGTTCGAGTTGTCCTTTAACTATCTTTGGTAAGAGTTTTATGATGGATTTAGTGTGTCTATCCTTACACCAAATTGATGTTATTCTCGGAATGAACTGGTTGGAGTTCAACTATGTTCATATCAATTGTTATAATAAGACTGTGAGGTTTCCTCAGTTTGGTGACAGTGGAGAGTTGGTGTTTTTGTCTGCTAAGCAAGTAGATGAACTCCTAGAAGATAAAGCTTTGATGTTTGCGATGTTTGCGTCGTTGCAAGTTGATCGTGAAGCTGCAAGTGTTGAATTACCTGTTGTCTGTGAATTTCCAGATGACGTAAGTGATTTACCTCCATAACGTGAAGTAGAGTTTGTTGTGGAATTGATACCATGTATGATTCTGGTGTCAATGCCTCCTTATAGAATGTCAGCTTCAGAGCTGAGCAAGTTGAAGAAACAATTGGAAGAATTACTTGAGAAGGAGTTTGTTCGACCGAGTGTTTCTCCGCAGGGTGCTCCTGTGTTTTTGGTTAAAAAGAAGCATGCTAGTATGAGGTTGTGTGTAGACTACAGACAGTTAAATTAAGTGACTATTAAGAATAAGTATCCACTTCCTAGGATTGACTATTTGATGGATTAGTTGGTTAGCGCTAATGTATTTAGCAAACTTGATTTGAGGTCGGGTTATCATCAAATTCGTATTAAACCAAATGATATTTCGAAGACAACTTTCAGAATGAGGTATGGTAATTACGAGTATACTATGATGTCGTTTGGTGTATCTAATGCGCCAGGTGTTTTCATGGAGTATATGAACAGGATCTTTCAAAAGTATCTAAATAAGTTTGTGGTGGTCTTCATTGACGATATTTTGATTTATTCTAAATCAGAAGAAGAACATGCAGAGCATTTGAGGACTGTGTTGCAAGTATTGAAAGAGAAAAGTTGTATGTAAAACTGTCAAAATGTGAATTCTGGTTGAAGGAAGTGAGTTTCCTTGGCCATGTAACTTCTAGTGGTGGAATCGCTGTAGATCCTTCTAAAGTTGATGATGTGTTGCAATGGGAGACTCCGAAGTCGGCTACCGAGATTAGAAGTTTTCTTGGTTTAGTTGGTTCTTACCGAAGGTTTATTGAAGGATTTTCTAAGTTGGCATTACCGTTAACTCAGTTGACTCGAAAGGGTCAAGCGTATGTGTGGGATGTCGCGTGTGAAGAAAGTTTTGTGAAATTAAAGAAGAAGTTGACAAATGCTCCGATATTGATTTTGCCTAATCCGAGTGAGTCTTTTGTAGTGTATTGTGATGCATCGAAGATGGGTCTTGGAGGTGTATTGATGCAGAATGGATAGGTTGTTGCTTATGCTTTTAGGCAATTGAAAGTTCATGAAAGGAATTATCCTACACATGACTTAGAATTAGAAGCTGTGGTGTTTGTGTTGAAAATTTTGAGACATTATCTTTTTGGCTCTAAATTTGAAGTGTTTAGCAATCATAAAAGTTTGAAGTACTTGTTTGATCAGAAAAAGTTAAATATGAGGCAAAGAAGATGGCTCGAGCTGTTGAAGGATTTTGATTTTGATTTGAGTTACCATCTTGGTAAAGCAAATGTGGTGGCTGATGCGTTGAGTAGGAAGTCATTGCATATGTCGATGCTTATGGTGCCTGAGTTGGAGATGATTGATCAATTTAGAGATATGAGTTTAATATGCGAAGCAACTCATAATAGTGTGAAGTTGGGGATTTTGAAACTGACTAGTGGCAGTTTAGAAGAAATTCATGAGGGTTAGAAATCTGATTTGAAGTTGGTTGATCAGTTGACTTTGATTAACCAAGGTAATGGAGGTGAATTCAGAGTGGACGAAAATGGGGTAATGAGATTTGGTGATAGAGTTTGTGTTCCAGATGTTTGAGAACTTAAGAAGAGTATCCTTGTGTTCCAGAAAGAAAATGATTTGATTGGGGTGATTGTGGATAGATTAACTAAGTCGGATCATTTCTTACTGGTGAAGATTAATCATCCTATGCAGAGATTGGCTGAGATGTATATTGAGGAAATTATGAGGTTGCATGGTATTCCTTCGAGTATCATGTCAGATAGAGATCTGAGGTTTACGTCAAGGTTTTGGGAAAGTTGCAAAAAAATTTGGGTACTAAGTTGAGATTGAGCTCCACTTATCATCCGCAGATAGACGGTCAGACAGAGAGAACTATCCAGTCTTTGGAGGATTTGTTGAGGACTTATGTGTGTTAGACCAAGGAGATGCTTAGGATAGCCCCTTGCTGTTGATTGAGTTTACGTACAACAATAGTTTTCATGCTAGTATTGGGATGGCACCATATGAAGCGTTGTATGGTAGGAGGTGTAGAACTCCATTGTGCTGGTATGAGTCAGGCGAAAGTGTTGTACTCGGGCTTGAAATTGTGCAGAAGATGACTGAGAAAATCAAGATGATCCAAGAGAGGATGAAAGCTTCTCAGAGTCGTCAGAAGAGTTATCATGATAAGAGGAGTATGGCACTTGAGTTCCAGAAGGATGATCATGTGTTCTTGAGAGTTACTCCAATAAATGGTATTGGTAGAGCTCTGAATCACGAAAGCTAACACCATGATTTGTTGGCCCGTATCAGATTGCTGAGAGGATAAGTGAGGTGACCTATCAGATTACTTTACCGCCATCACTTGAAAATCTTCATGACGTGTTTCATGTATCTTAGTTGAGAAAATACATTTCGGATCCATTGCACGTAATACAAATGAATGATGTACAGGTGAGAGATGACCTGACTGTTGAAGCGTCAACCGTGCGGATAGATGGTCGAAAAGTGAAGCAGTTGCGGGATAAAGAGATTACCTTGGTGAAGGTATTGACGGGTGAACCAACTGGTGGAAGTTGGACTTGAGAGCGTGAGGATCAGATGGGGGAGTCGTATCCGACTCTGTTTTCCTTATGTAATTATCAGGACGAAAATTCTTTAAGCAGGGGAGAATTGTAACACCCCTGGATTAATAATTAATTATTTAATTAGTTATTCGTCATTATTTGTGAATTATTGATGAATATGTGATGTATTGTTGATTATGGTGTGTTGTCTGTGTTGAATGTTATGGGGTATATGTTCTATGTTGTGGGATAGTGCGGACTAAGGTGTTAATTTCTATTATTTAGAATTATTATTAAGTTATATAATTTAGTATAATTATTTAGGATTATTAATTGGAATTATTATTAATAAAATAGATGAGAATTGGTGTAGAGATAGTGAGAGTATGATGGTAATGTTATGTGGAATTAGTGAGGGTGAGATGGGAAAGACATATTAGGGGTCTAAGGGTTAAACAAGGAAAATAGGAAAAAAGGATTCATTGTAAGATCGTGTTTTGGAGAGCCTGAGAGAAATAGTGGAAAAAGCTAGGGCTCAGAGGAATTTGCTGTAGAACTCAAAGGGGAAGATTAAGCTAGGAATCTAAGGTATGGGGAGTAGTTCTTATTATTATAATTGATATAGGGATTTAGATGTGTGTAGGATTGTATTTAGGTGTTTTGATGAATATGATGACATGATGAACCCATGATGAATTTGATGAATTTTTGATGCAAAAATACCATGAATTGATACCCATAACATGTATATTGATGCACTATTGTTCTATGATGAATAGATATGGAATTATATGAGTTTTGGACTGTCATTGTATGGAAATCGTATGGAAATTTAGGACTGAACTATGCAGAAAATGCAACAGCAGGTTGTTGTCATGAAGCTAGTGTCGGGCGAGCCATATCGTCGTCGGGCGAGACAGCTGGCGAGGGAAAATGGAAAAATTGGGTGCTCCTAGCTTTCAAGCAAAGCGCATCGGCGCCATAGGGCGAGCCTCCAGGAAAAGGCCAGTCACCGGACGAGCGTCGGGCAACGAGGAAACGAGGTGAGCGCCTCAAGGTCGTCGGGCGATGGTCAGGCGATGCATCCTGAAAGAATTTTCTAAGTGTCATAACTCGAGTTTCCGGACTCCATTTGACGTGTCGTTCGAAGTGTCGAAAAGCTAACGCGATGACCTATAGTTTTGTGGAATAAAATGAGTAAAATGATGCAAGTTTCCCGTACCTATTCTTTGATGAAATTGTATTATTACATGATTGCTTTGTTATGATGTATGTTTTATGATAAATTGATGTTGTTGGGTTGTACTATGAAGTATTTGATATTGTTATGATGAATGAAGATGATGTTGTGCATGTTTGATATGTATACATGCTATGTGAGTAATATTGTTAATGATTTCATGAATGAGGATGCAATTTGACTAGCAGTGGTCGTGTTTTGTTATGTTGTTGTGCATCATGCATTCATGGAATACTTTGGACGTTGGTCTGCCCATGTTGATTAGGATGTTGGTCCAGTGTTGGCCTCAATCCCATCATGCGTATTTATGTTGTGCTCCGGTTCCAAGAGGGAAGATCCTATGGTGGGGATCTTTGAAGGGTGATGGCCAAGTGCCCATCAAATGAATTGGTACCACATGCATGAGTCTATATTTTTGCATTTCATCCTATGTGACATTGTATAATTGTTGTTTAAATGATGATTCGATGATGTAGTGACTTAAGTGATGTTTGTGTCAATGTTGTGATCTAATTGATACCTGGTGTTTGATTGTTGATTTGATGATAGAACGATGTCGTGAATGAAGTGTTGACAGGAAGGTGTGAGTATAATATGTGATATATAGTGATATGTGGATTTGCGATAATGTTGTTGTAACTACTATATTTATTCCGTATATCTCTTATAATGATTCGTGATTACTCATCCTGTCTGTTTGAATGTTGCCTCCACGTGGGTAACGTGCAGATTCTCATGAGTAGTTTGTAGACGCCTCGAGGATAGTTTTTGGAGTTAATTATTTAGTTGCTTATGTTGAATAAAGAGGGTCTTGCTATGATATGTAACATCGGGGATGAGATTGTTTGAATTGAACCTTATGGTTAGTTGATTGATAAGAATTATGAGTTATTTTTATGTTGTTTTCAGTTGTTTTGAAATCATAATTTTGAATGATGAGATTGATTATAATTGAAGGAGTTTTTAATGATGTTATTATTATGAGACTAAGGGCCCGTTTGTTTTGACTTTTTTTAAAAATGATTTTTATAGTGTAACATATTTTTTGTGTAAAAATTTTTTTCAAAGAAACTTTTCATAAACGTTTCAAATAAAAATTTTGTTTGAATAGTTATTCTTAAAATGCTATTTTAGTTATTTAACCAAAACTTTTTTTGGATATCAACATTTCAAAAAATTACTTAATTTTGAAGCTATTTCAAATAGTTTTTCATAAAAATCAATTTTGAAATACAACTTTTTGAAAAAATTGCGATTTCGATAATACATTGATCTTCAATAATGTGTGTTTATGTTATAGAATGTCAAAATTAGTCTTTCAACTCAGAAAAAACAAATATAAAAAACTTGCTATATTTTGAAAAACGGTTTTATGAAATCCATTTTCAAAAATACAAAGAAAAAATATATTTTTTTAAAGCTGAAACAAACTGGCCCAAAGATTTCCGCTGCGAAGTGATTGATTTATATAAATGATGTTCTGAAAGGGATTTGAATTATTATTACGTTGGAAAAACCGATGTTACGAAGAAAGATATTTTAATAGGATGTTTTTATGACGATGTGACACCTATGTTGGTGATTTGTATTTAATTATTATTTAAATTATTCGCGAATTTTCTTGGGGGTTTTAGAAGGGTGTTACAACGAGTCTCCAAGAGATGGACACGCGGGAGGTGTGCTTCTGCTGCCCCTGATGGATTGGACCAACACTTCTGGACCATCCTGGATACGAGCAGGGCCGACCCAAAGCATATAGAGGCCCGAGACGAATTTTGATATATGGTCTCTAAAATTTTTATATTTTGAAAATTAAATCATATATTACTTTATTATAATTAATTAGATTTAATAATTTTCAATTGATAATAGAATCATTATCCAATTGTAATTGAAAAAATGTTTATCGTAATTAAAGTTATACTTATTTTTAATTTAAGTATTATTTATTCTTTTGATTTAGAGCTATTGATTCTCACCTTAATAACATAAAATTAAATTTTCACTAATATGAGAGATCAAGTAAAGCTTTGAAAAAAGTTGATCTTAAATTTTGATTATTGTTGTCAAATTATTCTCACCTTAACAATATAAGATTATAGTATATATATATATATATATATATATATATATATATATATATATATATATATATATATATATATATATATATATATATTTTCTCGGTTGTAATTATTATTATTTACTTTTTGATCTTTTTGTAACAATTTTCCCAAAAGTTCATATGACTATACGTTTTGCATGTTATAATGTTATTAAAGTGCATTTCAACTTGTTGAAACACAAATGAATAATAAAAAACAAAATGTGGAGGTCAGGCCTGGACACGGGTAGATTGGGCCAGCCAAATGCCCAATCCAGAATAACCATTAAAAACTAGTTTCTTGGCTTTCAACTTTAAAATTAAACTCTCGTCTCTTACTTTCTAATTTTACAACTTGAAAACGCTTTCTATCGCATCACACTAAACTCTCGTCTCTAACTTCCCGCTTTCTATCGCATCACTCTTACGATCGTTCTCTTTTTTTCATTCTCTGTGAATTCTATCGCAATCAATCTATGGCAAATATCGATGCAACTCTAGACTCTATTTTGAAGAAATTAAAAATTGCTCTTCCAAATGTGTCACCTGTACCGCCGCAAATATATTCCAATCTTGAAATCTTACAAGTAAAGAAAGAGGTTAGTATGAATGTTTTATTAAAAACAACGCGTGATCTTATCTAGGGCAAAGAAGGCAAAAAAAACTCGATGAAGATTTCCCTACAAGGTCATTCTCAGACAAATTCTCAAAATATTCATCTAAAAACGATCGTATAGTGCTGACACTCAACAGTGTCCCAATAAAAGGAAACGCATTCAAACAATTTCGCCATCATCTGCGCAAAATCATAGATTTATGGGAAAAAAAGTAAACCATGAGTAAAAGAGCACTCTTCTATTACAGTAGAAGGTTATTTGACAAACAGGTAAAAAAGAATCTTTCCATTGTTAACATATACTTATGTTTTATTTTCTAAATTGTAATTTGTTTTTGTTTTTTAACAGCAACAATCAGATTATACTCTTTCCAGTATTGCGCTATCACTCAATTGCACTCTTGACTGCTTACCCGTGTATGCCGAACCTTATGGTAGAGTTGTTGGCGATTTGAAAATTTCATACCATGCTTCTATGATAAAAGATGCTATAGATTATAAGTATTTCATAGATTACAAAAAAGTGGATTTGTCGGGGAGCTCTATACCTATATTCGTTGATAAAATTTCAAACATCGCCAGTGGAGCACTTTTCATTTTGTTAGTGGAAAGTCATGCAATCCTTAGCATTCTAAATTCAGCTGAATTTCAGAAAAAATACAGATGCATTATAGTTAGTGGCCATGGGATACCTGACATGGCCACAAGGAAATTCCTAAAAAAAATAAGCTTAAATTTAAAGATACCGGTACTTGCATTAATGGATGGAGACATATTTGGATTTTTTATAATGAATTGTTACAAATATAGGTTCGCGAATATGTCATATGACAGTGAAAACTTGGCAACTCCTGACCTTTATTGGTTGGGAGTTCTGCCAAGTGATATTGCCAAATACAACATCGATGGCAAATATACACAATCCTTGACCGAAGGAGAATTGCAACGTGTGAAGAATGTACTGAGTAAGCCTTACATGAAGAAACATTCTACTTGGGTGAATGAATTACGGATAATGCTTGACACCAAACTAAAAATTGAGATATTGGCGGCAAAGGGGAATTGGTTTGCCGAAACTTATTTACCGTTAAAGCTGAAAAACGGAGTTTGGAAAGTTTGAAGCTGACATAATAAGGTGGGTGTTGGGATTGCAAAGAAGATTCGTAATGAGCGTGATGATCAAGAAATTCTAACCAAAGTCTCTCAAGAATTTAATTACTAAAGAAACTTCTCTATAGAAATCTCAGCAGGTATGCTCTCGTGTTTTTTTATCCTTACAACAAGAATTTTGAATTTGTTGATGAGATTTTTTAACCTGTATATGCAGGTGACGGAGGCGGACAATGAAATGGCTTTTCAATCAACCAATGACCCCAATCCATCTTTAATTGATTTGTTATTTGCATATTTAATTTCCTTTTAATGTGATTTCTCTGATAGTCTCTAATAGTTTATGTTCTGCTAAGTCTTTGCAGTTACAGATTCATTAAAAATTGTTGTCCTCTATTAGTAGGGCCCAAAGAATCAGAATCAAGCCCAATTGGATGAGAGATTATGAATTAAAATAAATGGACTATTAGTATTTTTACTCTAATATTAGTTGTTTTATGTTGTTTTCTGTTGGTCTTGACCCAATTTCCAGCCCATTTGGGTTGTGTTTGTATTTAAGCAAATTTTAGTTGATGAATGAAGTAAGAATCAATTCAGAATTTTATTATTTTACTTCCTTCCTCTTGTTTATGTGTGTCTTAGAATAAACCCTAGATCTAAGATAAAATAGTTGTGGAACCCTCTTTATCAATTGGTGCTTTCATCAATTGGATTCATGGCCCCCCTCCTAAACCACCTAACCCTAGAGATATCATAGATGAAGTTGTTCAAACAGCTCATGTGCATCTTGATAATGCTTTGGCACAAACCCAACAACAAATGGATGAACGATTAGATAAAGCAACTGCAGATTTGGAACTCATACAGACACGAATGGACAATGAAAAGCAAATTTCAGACTCTAGGTATGAGAACATCATGGGGATGCTCAACAAACTCGCTACTCAAAAAGACAAGCAACAAACAGCAACTGTTCATACATCGACAGCATCAACCATAACTCATACAACAACAGCAGCTTCTCATTCAGGTATAATTCATGTTTCTAACCATAGCAGCCCTTTTTCCATACCTACAAATGTAACACCCTTCTAACTCAACAATTATTTCGCATACATATGGAAATTTAAATCGAATAAAATCACCGCTCAAGGGTGTCACACTTCCCAAGGCATCGTAATTATTTTCCTGCTCCGTAACACGGGTTACAACATATAAGAATAACGACTTATTTTGGATCAACACCTCCTTTAAAATAAAACGTTGCAGCGGAATTATCGTCATAAAAATAAAATCTCCATTATAAAACAACTCATAATAATTTAATCTCCTAAAAATTGGAATTTAAAACAACTCAACATCTTCAAAAATCCTCATGAAACATGTTAATTAAAGTAACACAATATTTCAAACAAAAGCGTTCCCAACCCCGATGTTACATAATCAGAGCAAGACACACCCTCTACTCAACCGAAAAGAAAACTGACTCCAAAGCTAACTCTTCATGCACCGCGAACTATTCTTGGTTATCTGCACGTTACCCACGTAGAGGCAACATTCAAACTGGCAGGGTGAGTAATCACAATTCAATATAATCATATAAAGAAAAGACATTAACAGGGCAATAGTTGTTTACATCAAATACTACAGCGACTCACCCAAAACATCATAGAAAACATCACATCACCAATATCACTCATATGCAATCATGCAATGCCACCAAGAATGAAATGCAACGTCATAAAAATGCATGTGGTACCAAATCGTCATAATAATGGACACTAGGCCATCAACCCTCCAAAGATCCCCACCAATAGGATCGATCCCGCAATTGGAACCGGAGCACGTCATAATTACTTCATATCTGCACAATGGGAATGAAGCGTCGTCACAGAGTATGCATATGAATGTATGATACACAACATCACTAATCATCATCATCTAATAAACATCATAATGTGCATCATCATTCATCAATCCTCATATACGTCATATCATCACATATTCGTCAAACAATCATCAAAACATCATCGTATACTCATCAGTAACATCATGAAAAATCATCATATAACGCGTCAACACATAGCAGCAATTTACAGCAACATCACAGCATTACCCAACAATCAACACGCATTTATCAAACATACCTCATTATGCCCTACAACCACTACACACCTTTGCATCATTTAATCATGCATTTCATATTATCACATCAACATCAACAAAAGAAGCATATAATACTTCAATACATGCTCACAACATCACAGCAACAAAACAGCATTTACATAATATAAAATATACAATTTTCCACTAATTTCCAGCTAATAAAATAATATTTTCAGTCCCAGTTCGCGCTAAGCAGGCCCCTACCCGCGCTAAGCGCGCTGCTCACTGCCTCGAGGAGGCGAAATTCCTTTAGACCGCGCTAAGCGCACTAGGCCGCGCTAAGCGGGCTCTGCGATTTCTGCAGAAAAACCCTGCGATAACGCCACTTCTCCATCTGCGATTTAACACCCCTAAACCAGATTTTATCCTCAAATTTCTACAGATTATGTTATCATAACCTATAACTATCACCTATACATCAATAACAACAATCATCACATAGCAAATAATCAAAATCCATCATCTCTACCCTCTAATTCCTAGGTTTTCCCCCAAAACCCCAATTACCCACCAACACTTAATCTTTATATCAAAATATTGCAAGGTGATACTCCCCATACCTTAGAATATTGTCTCCTTCGACTTCTCTTGAAGTTTCGCCGGAATTCTTCTATGCCCTAGCCTCCTTCTCACTTGTTCTTCAGAGCACCTTTGCCTCTTCCTAAAAAATAATACGAATAATGAGTTCCTTTCACTATTCTCTCTTAAAATACCCCTAAATGTGCTCTTCCCATTATACCCTCACTTATCCATCCCTAATGACCAACATACCCTCAATACTCCCACTTCTATTATTTTAAATAATAAACAATAATCGGAATAATATTATATGATTATTCTTACTATTAATATTATTAAAATAATTTCACCACAATGCACCGTGCCACATAACCACATATCGTCAAAATCACCTTATATCCTCAAATACGCAACAATTAATCATAATCAAATTTGGGGTGTTACAACTCTCCCCCACTTAAGGAATTTTCGTCCTCGGAAATTTACCTGAAGCAAATAGAGTCAGATATGACTCCTTCATTTGGTCTTCGCGCTCCCAAGTCCAACTTTCACCAGCTGGTCCTCCCCACAGAACTTTCACCAAAGCAATCTCTTTACCTCGCAGTTGTTTCATTTCTCGACTATCGACACGCACCGGCAATACTTCCACAGTCAGGTTATCCCTCACTTGTACATCATCCATCTGAATCACGTGCGACGAATCCGGAATGTACTTCCTCAATTGAGACACATGGAACACGTCATGCAAATTCGCAAGTGACGACGGTAAAGCAATTCGATAGGCTACCTCTCCTATCCTCTGCAATATCTTATATGGACCAACAAAACGTGGAGTGAGCTTCCTAGACTTCAAAGCTCGACCCACACCAGTCACTGGCATCACTCTCAAAAACACGTGATCTCCCTCTTGGAATTCAAGTGCTTTCCTCCTCTTATCATGGTAACTCTTCTGACGACTCTGTGAAGCTTTCATCCTCTCTTAGATCTTCTTAATCTTCTCAGTCTTCTCTTGCACAATTTCAGGTCCGAGTACCGCACTCTCGCCCGATTCATACCAACACAACGGAGTCCTACACCTTCTCCCATACAAAGCTTCATAGGGCGTCATTCCAATACTAGCATGAAAACTATTATTGTACGTGAACTCAATCAACGGTACATGGATATCCCACGATCCTCCATGATCTAAAACACAAGCCCTCAGCAAATCTTCTAAAGATTGGATAGTCCATTCTGTCTGACCGTCCGTCTGCGGATGATAGGCAGAACTCATCCTCAACTTAGTACACAAAGTATCTTGCAAACCCTTCCAAAACCTCGATGTAAACCTCGAATCTCCATCTGACACAATACTCGAAGGTACCCCATGTAATTTCACAATCTCCTCAATATACATCTCGGCTAGCTTCTACATGGAATGATTAATCTTCATCAGCAAGAAATGAGTCGACTTAGTCAATCTATCCACTATCACGCAAATTGAATCATTTCCCTTAGCAGTCTTCGGCAACCCCACCACAAAATCCATGGAAATACTATCCCATTTCCATTCTGGAATCCTCAACGGCTGCATCATACCTAAAGGCTTCTGATGCTCAACCTTCGACTTCTGGCAAGTCAAACACGCATAAACAAACTCCGCAACATCCTTCTTCATACCTGGCCACCAAAACAACTTCTTCGGATCCTGGTATATCTTCGTAGCACCAGGATGAATACTCAACTTACTTCGATGTCCTTCTTCAAGAATGCTCTTCTTAATATCTGGGACATCTGGAACACATACTCTATCTCGAAACCTCATCACACCATTCTCATCAATCCGGAAGTCATCTTCGTTACCTTGGTTGATCAAGGTCAACTGGTCAACCAACTTTAAATCGGATTGTTATCCCACTCTGATTTCTTCCAGAATACTACTAGTCAACCTCAACATTCCTAACTTCACAATGTCAGGAGTCGCTTCACATACCAAACTCAAATCTCTGAATTTCTCAATTCAATCCAATTCTTTTACCATAAGCATCGACATATGCAATGACTTTCTGCTCAATGCATTGGCCACTACATTTGCTTTGCCTGGATGATAACTCAAATCAAATCAAAATCCTTCAACAACTCTAACCACCTTCTCTGCCTCATATTCAATTCCTTCTGATCAAATAGGTACTTCAGACTTTTATGATCGCTGAACACCTCAAATTTAGAGCCAAACAGATAATGTCTCCACATCTTCATCACAAACACCACAGCGGCTAACTCCAAGTCATGTGTAGGATAATTCCTCTCATGAACTCACAATTGTCTCGAAGCATAGGCAACAACTTGTCCATTCTGCATTAATACTCCACCAAGACCCATCTTCGACGCATCACAGTACACCACAAAAGACTCACTCGGATTAGGCAAAAATCAACACTGGAGCAGTAGTCAATCTCTTCTTCAACTCTACAAAACTCTCTTCATAAGTTACATCCCATACAAAAGTTTGACCCCTTCGAGTCAACTGAGTTAACGGTAGTGCCAACCTAGAAAAGCCCTCAATAAACTTGCGGTAATAACTCGCTAATCCCAAAAAACTTCGTATCTCAGTAGCAGACTTCGGAGTTTCCCACTGCAATACAACGTCAATCTTAGAAGGATTAACGACAATACCACCACTTGAAATCACATGGCCAAGGAAACTCACTTCCTTCATCTAGAACTCACACTTCGACAGCTTTGCATACAACCTCTTCTCTTTCGACACTTGCAACACAGTCCTCAAATGCTCGACATGTTCTTCTTCAGAACTAGAATATATCAAGATGTCATCGATAAACACCACCATAAACTTATCCAAATACTCATGAAAAATCCGATTCATGTACTCCATGAACAAACCAGGTGAATTAGATACACCAAACGGCATCATAGTGTATTCATAGTGTCCATACCTTGTTCTGAAAGCCGTCTTTGGAATATCGTCAGGCTTAACACGAATCTGATGATAACCCGACCTCAAATCAATCTTGCTGAACACATAGGTACCTACTAGCTGATCCATCAAATCGTCGATTCTCGGTGGCGGATACTTATTCTTGATAGTCACTTTATTCAGCTGCTGATAATCAACACACAACCTCATACGTCCATCTTTCTTCTTCACTAACAACACAGGAGCACCGCATGGAGAAACACTTGACCGAATGAACCTCTTGTCAAGCAACTCTTCCAACTACTTCTTAAATTCACTTAGCTCAGAAGCTGACATCCGATAAGGAGCCATCGACACTGGACTCGTACCTGGTATTAAGTCCACTACAAACTCTACCTCACGCTCTGGAGGAAAATCATTGATGTCATCTGGGAACACCTCTGTAAATTCACAGACAACAGGCAACTCCACACTCGCAACTTCACGACCAAGTTGCAACGATGCAAACATTGCAAACACCAAAGCTTCATCTTCTAAAAGTTCATCTACTTGCTTAGCAGACAAGAACATCAACTCCCCACTATTATCAATCTCAGGAAACTCTACAGTCTTGTTATAACAATTGATATGAACATGGTTGAACTCCAACCAGTTCATTCCAAAGATCACGTCAATTTGGTGCAAGGGTAGGCACACCAAATCCATCACAAAACTCTTCTCAAAGATCGTCACAGGACATCTAAAACACACAAAGGTAGTAGTAACATAACCATTAGCTGGAGTTTCTATTACCATATTCCCATTCATATCAGATAACTTCAAACTCAATCTATTAGCATATTCAAGCGAGATAAAAGAATGAGTAGCACCAGTATCAATAATAGCAACCAACTCGATATTATTAATAAAACAAGTACCTCGAATCAGGTTGTCCTTCTCTGGCACTTCTGCACCACTCAAGGCAAACACTCTGCCACTGGTCTGAGTAGTGGTCGCAGTCTTTTTCGGCTTCTGGCATTGATTACTGATATGACCTTTCTCACCACAATTGAAACAGGTCGGGCCCTCATCTTTGCAGTCAGTAGCTCTATGCCCCTTCTTACCACATCGATAACACTTCACCACATTATTGGTGCACGCATCAGCACGGTGCCCTCGCTCGCCACACTTATGATACTTTCCAGAAGCGGGAGAAGCTCCCCCACTTGCCTTTTTCCCCTATGAAGCCTTCTGCTTCCCTTTGTCAGCTGAAGTTGTATAAGGCTTACCCCTATACTGCCCTTTCTTCTCACTCAACTGCTTGTAGTGAGCAGATCGAGCTCAGCTATCCTCGTCGTAGATTCTGCTCTTGTCAACCAACTCAGCATACCTGCGGATCTGATGATACCCAATACCCTGCTTAATCTCTAGTCTCATCCCATTCTCAAACTTGAGACACTTAGACATCTCAGCATCAGCGTGATTATAGTGCGGACAAAACTTCACTAACTTCTCAAACTTCGCGGCATACTCTGCCACAGTCATATCTCCTTGCTTCAGCTCAAGGAATTCCACTTCTCTCTTGCCACGAGCATCCTCTGGGAAATAGTTGCCCAGAAACTCCTGCTTAAACACAGCCCAAGTTATCACAATGCCAACACCAGTAAGCCTCTGACGGGTGTTATCCCACCAGTCCTCAGCTTCTTCTTCCAGCATATGCGTTCCGAACTGAACCTGTTGCTCATCAAAACACCCCATCACCCGGAAGATCTTCTCGATTGCCTTCAGCCACTTGTGTGGACTTGCTAGATCATGCGCACCCACAAAAGTCGGTGGATTGTTCCTTTGAAACTTCCCCAAAGCACGAAACTCATCAGGAGCTCCACCATTTGGATTCAGCTGCGCCAGCACATTAGCAACCGATTCCAATGCATCAACAATCACACAATCATTTCTTCCAGCCATCCTGTACACCAACAACAAGGTTAGAAGAACTAAAACATCGACAGTGTACACACACTCGTCGACTGACAGGGGACAGACATCAAATAAAAACCTGGCCGGACGGACCGACCTGCTTTGATACCACTAATGTAACACCCTTCTAACCCAACAATTATTTCGCATATGTATAGAAATTTAAATAAAATAAAATCACCGCTCAAGGGTGTTACACTTTACAAGGCATCATAATTATTTTCCTGCTCCGTAACACGGGTTACAACATATAGGAATAACGACTTATTTTGGATCAACACCTCCTTTAAAACAAAACGTCGCAGCGGAATTATCGTCATCAAAATAAAATCTCCTTTATAAAACAACTCATAATAATTTAATCTCCTCAAAATTGGATTTTAAAACAACTCAACATCTTCAAAAATCCTCATGAAACATGTTAATTAAAGTAACACAATATTTCAAACAAAAGTGTTCCCAACCCCGATGTTACATAATCAGAGCAAGACACACCCTCTACTCAACCGAAAAGAAAACTGACTCCAAAGCTAACTCTTCAAGCACCGCGAACTATTCTTAGTTATCTGCACATTACCCACGTAGAGGCAACATTCAAACAGGCAGGGTGAGTAATCACAATTCAATATAATCATATAGAGAAAAGACATTAACAGGGCAACAGTTGTTTACATCAAATACTACAGCGACTCACCCAAAACATCATAGAAAATATCACATCACCAATATCACTCATATGCAATCATGCAATGCCACCAAGAATGAAATGCAACGTCATAAAAATGCATGTGGTACCAAATTGTCATAATAATGGACACTAGGCCATCAACCCTCCAAAGATCCCCACCAATAGGATCGATCCCGCAATTGGAACCGGAGCACGTCATAATTACTTCATATCCGCACAATGGGAATGAAGCGTCGTCACAGAGT
The DNA here is from genome assembly GCA_022829125.1 of Lathyrus tuberosus. Lineage (NCBI taxonomy): Eukaryota > Viridiplantae > Streptophyta > Magnoliopsida > Fabales > Fabaceae > Lathyrus > Lathyrus tuberosus. The sequence continues at coordinate 5,120,024 of JALAZF010000346.1, forward strand.
ATGCATATGAATGTATGATACACAACATCACAAATCATCATCATCTAATAAACATCATAATGTGCATCATCGTTCATCAATCCTCATATACATCATATTATCACATATTCGTCAAACAAACATCAAAACATCATTGTATACTCATCAGTAACATCATGAAAAATCATCATATAACGCGTCAACACATAGCAGCAGTTTACAGCAACATCACGACATTAACCAACAATCAACACGCATTTATCAAACATACCTCATTATGCCCTACAACCACTACACACCTTTGCATCATTTAATCATGCATTTTATATTATCACATCAACATCAACAAAAGAAGCATATAATACTTCAATACATGCTCACAACATCACATCAACAAAACAGCATTTACATAATATAAAATATACAATTTTCCACTAATTTCCATCTAATAAAATAATATTTTCAGTCCCAGTTCGCGCTAAGCGGACCACTACCCGCGCTAAGCGCGCTGCTCACTGCCTCGAGGAGGCGAAATTCCTTCAGACCGCGCTAAGCGCGCTAGGCCGCGCTAAGCGGGCTCTGCGATTTCTGCAGAAAAACCCTGCGATAACAACACTTCTCCATCTGCGATTTAAGACCCCTAAACCAGATTTTATCCTCAAATTTCTATAGATTATGTTATCATAACCTATAACTATCACCTATACATCAATAACAACAATCATCACACAACAAATCATCAAAATCCATCATCTCTACCCTCCAATTATAAGGTTTTCCCCCAAAACCCCAATTACCCACCAACACCTAATCTTTATATCAAAATATTGCAAGGTGATACTCCCCATACCTTAGAATATTGTCTCCTTCGACTTCTCTTGAAGTTTCGCCGGAATTCTTCTATGCCCTAGCCTCCTTCTCACTTGTTCTTCAGAGCTCCTTTGCCTCTTCCTCAAAAATAATACGAATAATGAGTTCCTTTCACTATTCTCTCTTAAAATACCCCTAAATGTGCTCTTCCCATTATACCCTCACTTATCCATCCCTAATGACCGGCATATCCTCAATACTCCAACTTCTATTATTTTAAATAATAAACAATAATCGGAATAATACTATATGATTATTCTTACTATTAGTATTATTAAAATAATTTCACCACAATGCATCGTGCCGCATAACCACATATCGTCAAAATCACCTTATATCCTCAAATAAGCAACAATTAATCATAATCGAATTTGGGGTGTTACAACAAACCATAGCAACGCTAATTTTTCTGCTGTAACTACTCCCTTAAATTCCCCTCATCTCCAGCCCCCTTATACCACACCTTTACACTCTACTAACCTCTCCACCAACCTACATCAACAATCCTTTACCACTGCCCCTTTCAGACCAACCCCTACTCACATCCCACGTTTTTTTTCTTCCCCATATCTCACTCAAACCAATGCCATGCCATTCACACAAAACTACAATATCCCTATGTTCCAACACCTCCCATTCTCCCAAATGCAAACCAATACACCTCTGCCACCCTTTCGAACTCCCAAATTGGAACTTCCTATGTTTGATGGCTCCAACCCTTTAGAATGGTTATTTCAAGCTGACCAACTCTTTGATTTTTACCAATTACCACCTGAAAATAGACTTTCAATGATGTCATTTTACATGAAAGGTGAGGCATTATGTTGGTACAAATGGATGCACTAAAGTCAGCTACTAATTGATTAGGGGTCTTTCACCAAAGCCCTCGAATTACGATTTGGTCCATCTACTTATGCTAACCACCAAGCAGAGCTGTTTAAGTTAAAACAAGTGGGTTCAGTTGTTGAGTACCAAGCTGCATTTGAAAATTTGGGTACTCAAGTGATTGGGTTACCTCAAGATGCCATCCTAAACTGTTTCATTTATGGTTTAGCACCAGAGATACAAAATGAAATTGCTATCCATAAACCTGTTTCTATTTCTCAAGTGATTGGGTTAGCTAAATTAATTGAATCTAAAATTAGAGATTCCAAGCATAAATACCCTAAACACTTTTCCAGCCCCACTACTCGCCCCACAATAACCCCCCAAGTTCCCTCACAACAAGCCCCACCACTCAAAAACCAATCAACCCCAAACCCAACCAAAATTCCCATAAGACGCCTCACTAACGCCCAATTATAAGAGCGTCGAGCTCAAGGGTTGTGTTTCAATTGTGACGAAAAATTTATTCTGGGTCATAAATGCTCCACGGGTAAATTTCTCTTGTTGATGGAGGATGAGGATGAGGACACTACAGCTGCAACTATTGAACCATCCGAGGATGGGCATGACAACATTCAGAGTGCTGAACAAGATGATACTTATTTCCAGCTTTCACCACAAGCTGCCAGCGGCCATTTTTCCCCTAAGACCCTAAAATTCAATGGGCTGCTGCATGGGCTTACTGTTACAGTTTTGATTGACACAGGGAGTACCCACAATATCCTACAACCCCGAATCGCCCAACATCTCAAAATACCGACCAAACCTATTCCAAACTTTTCAGTAATGGTGGGCAACGACTCGAAATTATCATGTTCAGGACTCTGCCCTCAAGTTCAAATTACACTCCAAAACCAGTTATTTGTTATTCCCTTCCACATACTTCCTATTGAAGGTGCTGGTGTAGTTCTTGGAATGGAGTGGTTAAGAACACTTGGTCCTATAATTGCAGACTTCTCAATTCCTAAGATTTCCTTTACCTATCAAAACAATGAAATCACTATTAAAGGAGATCCAAAGTCCTTACCAACACATTCATCTTACAACCAATTTTGCCATCTTCTCCACACTGACTCAATTGCTTCAATGCATCTTCTCTTATACCAACCATCAATACTAGATCACCCACACACCACTCAAACTCTACCCAACTCCATTGAGCCTTTCTCACCATCAATACGAAAAAAAATCCAAACAATTTAAAATTCATTTGCTGCTATTTTCAACCACCCAAAAAGACTACCCCTAGACCGACCACATAACCATCACATCCCACTTCACCCAAACACACCACCCATTAATGTGAAACCCTACCGTTACCCCCATTCTCAAAAGGAAGCCATGACAACAATTATTCATGACATGTTTCAAGAAGGAATCATAAAACCGAGTAACAACCCATACTCATCCCCTGTTCTGCTAGTACGCAAAAAAAAATGGTTCATGGCGTTTCTGCATTGATTATCGAGCCCTAAATGCAGTAACAGTCCGCGATCATTTTCCCATTCCCACAATCGATGAACTTTTTGATGAACTGGGTTCTGCAACTATTTTTTCTAAGATCGATCTAAGATCTGGTTATCACCAAACCCGGGTAACATCCGAGGACACACACAAAACAGCATTCAGAACGTTTGATGGACACTATGAGTTTTTGGTTATGCCTTTTGGTTTGACCAATGCTCCTAGTTCTTTTCAATCAGCAATAAATGATTTACTTCGTCCATATTTAAGACGGTTTGTTTTAGTCTTCTTTGAAGATATCTTAGTTTATAGTCCTTCAATTTTTGACCATGCTAATCATTTAAAACAGATTTTAGAGTTACTTTTATCACATCAATTCTATGCCAAATTCTCCAAGTGTGTTTTTGCTGTTTCAAGTGTTGATTATTTAGGTCATATAATCTCAAGTGAAGGTGTAACCCCAGATCCGGAAAAGATTCAAGCAATACTCAATTGGCCAAGACCACGTTCTCTCACGACTCTCAGGGGTTTTTTAGGGCCCACCGGCTTTCATCGACGATTTGTTCGTCATTACGCCTCTCTCACCGCTCCCCTCACCGATTTATTACGTTCCACTAAATTCATTTGGAGTACATCAGCTGAGTTAGCTTTTACAACACTTAAAAAAAATGACAAAAACTCCAGTCTTATGCCTTCCTGACTTCTCACAGATCTTCGTCGTTGAGACTGATGCTTCCGCATTCGCTATAGGCGCCGTTTTGTCCCAACAAGGACATCCTTTGGCCTTCTTCAGCAAGAAGTTGTGCAACCGTCTTCAAGCATCATCAGTATATGTTCGGGAGATGTACGCCATTACAGAAGCTGTAAAAAAATGGCGTCATTATCTAATTGGAAGACATTTTCACATCTACACTGATCAAAAGAGTTTGAAAAATCTATTGGTTCAAACTATTCAAACACCGGAACAACAGAAATGGGTTGCTAAGTTACAGGGGTTTAACTTCGATATATTTTATAAACCTGAAAAATCAAACCAAGTTGCTGATGCTTTGAGACGTATTGATGCGGAGGACGACACTTTTCTCCTTTCCATACTCTTCCCTAGTCGGCCGATTTTCCGAGATTGGCCCTTACTCAAGGACATTTTTCAACAATACCGGTTTTACATGTCTTCAGGTGTTGGATCATATACATGCATTTTATCAGGTACAAGAAAAATCTAGAAGCCGTATCAACATTTTCTTACAATGCGGTTTATATTGTTTAAGTGCCTCTCATTCTTCTAGAACTGCAACTAATGAGCTAATGGGTGGGATGATCTTTATGATAGAGAACATGTCAAGCCATGAAATAGAAGTGGCGATTCATACATATTCAAGACACGCAGATAAGCTTCGATCAGTGTACTCGAGTAAGGAAACAGCGGAGCGTGGATATGCGATGTTCAAACGAACTGAATTTTGGAGGAGTCGTACAAGTTTTGAAATGTTGAAGCGTGTGAGTGGAGACAATAACTCCAATGTGTATGAGTTATTACTTAGGGCATAAGGTACATTAGAAGTCACAAGTTGAGTTTTTAGCATCTGTATTTTACCCGAATTGTATCTGTAACATTAATGGTGGAATGTCACATGAATAGGGTTGCCCAAAATAGGAACTGTGAATACAAGAAATCAGAGATTGGTGAAATATAAAAAAGTTATCTATAAAAAGCAGTAGCTTACTCACCCAAGTCTTAAAAAGGGCTTTTAATTTTCATTTTTATGCTAAAGTTTACACAAAAATTTGCCAGAAACTAGTTCGAGTTGCAAATCACTTTTTTTACGACGAGTTGTAAACCACTTGAACAATTTATTTTTCATTATTACAATTTTCATGATTTTCGAAACAAATGTCAATCTTTATTTAGAGAAATCTTATTAGTTACAAATGATTTATACAAGAAAGCATAAACATAGAATACTTGACCAATGAAGTTTTTACCATATATAAAATGAAGTTCTTACCACATATAAGAGAGTGAGTGGTTATTATTTTTAGAGGGTTTCTAAATGCACTACCCAAGTTTCTTAGGTACCACGTGAAATTTTTTTTTTTTCCTTGATTCCGGATGTGCACATCCGGACGCACCAAATTTTTAAAAAACGCAGAGCTGTTACGGATATGCATATCCGGAAACAATTCTGATGTGCACTTCCGAAAGGATTTCTTATTAATTCGCGCCAGACATTCTTCCTCCTCCTCATTCTTCAATTTTCCATTTTCCAAACTCTCTCAAACTCTCTCAAATTTTCAATCCCACAAATCTCGATTTTTTCAACTCGAGTTTGGCGCAGAGCAACATCTACAACGATCAAGACACTCCAAATCCTCCGTATCTCATTTTAATCGACAAGTTTTCAAATTTTAGAGTTTCAGAGTTATTTTCGAGTAATCGATTTAGAGTAGACATTTAGGTGTAGAAATTGTTAGGTTGTATGAATAACATAGGTTAGAGACAATGTAGGTCTTTTTTACTGCTTCAAACGGACGATCAGGGCATTAAAATGCCCTTTTGCATGTTACAGTGGCCATGGCTGCCATTTTTAAACTTCAAAAAATATATCGGATGTGCAGATCCGGAATGCTTTCAATGTTTAGTATTCTGAGTGTTTCCAGATGTGCACATCCGGAAATTCCCAACGTTACAAATTTTGTGTCCTTCCGGATGTGCAAATCCGGAATACTATTTTTTTATTTTGTTTGTTTGTTTGTTTTTGTTTAATTATTTTAAAAAAAAATCTAATTTATTTATTATGTTTTGCATATTAGATGGTTGGCAGAGACGGTCGTATCATACATGGATGGACAGCTCAGCACGCATCTGTCCGACGTGAGCGGACGCAGTCTACAGCCGAGGCTTCCGGCGCAGAGGGAGTTGGGGTATCCCCTACAACTGAGGGACATCCTACACCACATCCTACAACACAACCTTCCACATCACAGGTTCAGGCACCAGAGCGGAGAGAAACTGGAGCGTTGTTGCCGGGTACATCGTGTGGTTCTACATCGTCTCACACCCATGCATGGTGCCCACTGCCGAGGGATCGATGTAACACACCCAATCTATACCCCCAAGCTATTAAAGCGATAAATAAAATTCAAATTTTCATCAGAGTATATTTAAAAATTCACGGCATAGACCGAGAGGGTCGCATCAATTTGAAACAAAATACACATAAACCTGCCCATACAGATATGCAACAATCAGGTAGCAATTAACAGAGGAACTTGGTTCCTACTACCCATAATTCAAATACAGAATAAAAGCGGAAAATTTGTACTGAAATCTCATATATATATATATATATATATATATATATATATATATATATATATATATATATATATATATATATATATATATCATGAAAGGTTTGTCTTCCAAATACAATCATACATGTACAATCCAAAAGATACATATACATAATACAAAATAATCACACTCGATCACCCCGACTACCCGGTGTCACATATCAGAACTGACCGACAAAAGAATGAAGACCTAAGCTTCACAAAAAGACCTCCAGCAACCCTAATCTGCAATGCCTCATAGAGCATTATCAAACAGCAGAAGGGTGAGAAACACAATCATAATACAGTTGCATATAATTATATATTAACACAGAAATGCACAAGTAAATTATTCTCACCACAAATGCACCACAACCAAATACAACACAACACAAGTCTCACGTATCCAATACCAATACACATCAATCATACACAATACACTCATCATCAATACAATTATACATATTACATCTCATCAATCACATTCACAATTCCATACACAATTAATCCATGATTTATGCAAATGCACAGAGACCGACACAACGACTCTATGCAATGGATATGCGGTACCGACTTCCAACATTTCTCATCACTAGTTCACTCAGGAACTTTGCTGGAACCATCGCTCGTTACTTAGTGTAACTCCTCGTCGGGCATACGATGTTCCCCGTTGCTCACACCCCACACGGGCACACGACGTTTATGGATCGCTCACACCCCACACGGGCACACGACCCGATCGCTCACACCCCACATGGGCACACGATCGTCTATAATCATCGCTTTTGGTCCTCTTATTTTTAAGGCGCACGATCCGATCAGATCGCTTTCAGTCCTCTTATTTTTAAGGCGCACGATGTTATAGCGGATTCCCTCTAGAATCAATCTGTCGCTCACGACGTCACAAGAATGCATATCATGATGCTTGGCATACAATGACTTATAACATTTAAAATGCACACATATACACATCCATAATCATGCATATATCATCAATTACCACACATTGCATTTTCTTACCCTAAGGCCACCAATCATCATCACAATATGGATTTCATGCAATTTCATCACACAACAGTACACAGGTCATACAATATCCACACCAACAGCATATTGCATATACACATCAAGTTCACAAAATTAAAACGGCAAAAGTCGACAAAACAACATATTTTCTAATTCCCGACCTAATTTAATCGGCCAACAATCTCAAAACCATCATCATAAGCAAGAACATTTTATAAGCTTTCTAACGCATCAAACAACGCCTCAAACCGAACAACAGATCAAAAGTTAGTAAGAAAACAAAATTGCACAAACAGCCATGTTCGCTAGGCGAACCCTCTAGCTAGAATTCGCTACCACCTCCGCTAGGCGAATGTCCAGGGAACCCACTATCAGCTAAAAACAGACACAAAGTTCGCTAGGCGAACCCCTTGGCGAACCAAGGCAGAACCAACCAGAACCAAAAACATACAAAGTTCGCTAGGCGAACAACGTAGCGAACCTTTGCTGACCTTCGTTGACCTTCGCTAACTGGTTCGCTAGGCGAACCCGCAAAAATTCATTCGCTACTGCTTCGCCCCAGGTTCGCTAGGAGAACCAAGGAAAACCCAGAAAATCTGCAGCGCTGTTACATAACCCAAAATGATATTTTTTCCAACCAAAACATTTCCAAATCAACATATATCAATCAGAACCTAATCTAATCATGGCAACAAGCATTCTACCACATTTACGTTGATTTCCAACCGCGAAAACATCGATTTCTCAACATATTTCTCATTTCCAACCTAGAATTCAAAAGCTACGTAAAGACAAGAAAACATACAAGCACACACATACATAATCATACACAAACATAGTATAATCGTGTTTCGCACCCTTACCCGATTTAATCGTGTTTGATAAAGTCGAGAGATTGATTTCTTCTTTTCCAAATTTCTCTCTTTTTCTTCTCTTCTTCTTTCTCTCTACTTTTCTTCTTCTCTTTTTCTTTCCTTTCTATTTTTCTCTCTTTCTATTTCTATTATATTCCTAACTTAACAAAATAAAACAAAATGACCCAAAATACCCCTACACTCAAGTATCTCGCAAACGCTCCCAAAACGCGATAAAATATAATCACGATGAAAAATAACATATTTTCACATAAAAGTCAGAAATAAAATAATATAATAATAAAATACTCAAAACGACTCAATTAATTAAAAAGACAAAACTGACTGGGGCATTACAACTCTCCCCCACTTAGAAATTTTCGTCCTCGAATATATTACCTGAGACGAACAACTCTGGATACGACTCCCGCATCCGACTCTCCAACTCCCAAGTCAAATTGCCCTCAGCAGCGCCTCCCCACGCTACCTTCACAAGTGCAATATCCTTGCCCCTTAACCGCTTCACCTCGCGATCCAAAATCCTAACGGGTAATGCCTCAACCGTAAGGTTCTCCCTTACCTCAACCTCATCCATCGGAATCACATGCGACGGATCCGGAACATACTTCCAAAGCTGTGAAACATGGAACACATCATGCAAATTCGACAGATTCGGCGGCAACGCCACCCGATAAGCCACAGCACCCATTTTCGCAGATATCTGGTAAGGACCAATAAACCGAGAAGTAAGTTTCTTCGACTTCAATGCACGACCAACACTCGTTACCGGCGTAACTCTCAAAAATACATGATCGCCCTCTTGAAACTCGAGATCTTTCCTTCTACGATCATGATAACTCTTTTTCCTACTTTGAGAAGCCTTCATTTTCTCACGAATAAGCTTCACTTTTTCTGTAGTCTGTTGCACCAACTCTGGTCCAACCACCGAACCCTCACCAGATTCGTGCCAACACAACGGTGTTCGACACCTCCGTCCATACAATGCTTCAAACGGTGCCATTCCAATACTAGAATGGAAACTGTTATTATATGTGAATTCCACCAATGCAAGATAACTATCCCACGCACCACCTTGTTCCAAAACACACGCTCGCAACAAATCTTCCAAAGACTGAATCGTTCTCTCCGTCTGCCCATCCGTCTGCGGATGATAAGCCGAGCTCAATCTCAATTTAGAACCCAACGCCTTATGTAAACTTTCCCAAAGTCTCAAGGTAAACCTTGGATCTCGATCCGAAATAATACTTAACAGAACCCCATGCAACTTCACAATCACACTGATATAAATCTCAGCTAACCGCTCCAAAGAAAAAATGATGTCAATCGGATTGAAATGAGCCGATTTAGTCAGTCTGTCCACAACCACCCAAATAGCATTATGCCCTCGCTGAGTATTCGGCAACCCCGTTACAAAATCCATAGAAATGTTATCCCATTTCCATTCCGGAATATCCAACGGTTGCAACAAACCATTAGGCCTCTGATGTTCCACTTTCGACTTCTGGCACGTCAAACAAGCATACACAAACTGAGCCACATCTCTTTTCAATCCAGACCACCAGAAAATCTTTTTCAAATCTTGGTACATCTTGTTCGCTCCCGGATGTATACTCAAATTACTCCGGTGTCCTTCTTCCAAAATCATCCGTTTCAAATCCGAATCGTCCGAAATACAAATTCGTCCACGGAACCTCAACATACCATTAACATCCACTTGAAAATCACCACTCGCATCTTTTCCGCCAACCAACATCAAATCCACCAATTTCACATCCAACTTCTGTTTCTCACTTACCGTCATCAGAAAATCATTAGTAACCTTCAACATACCCAGCCTCACACTATCCGACGTCACTTCACATACCAAACTCAAATCTCTAAACAATTCCAAAAGCTCCCACTCCTTAACCATTAAAGCGGACATATGCAACGATTTTCGACTCAACGCATCGGCTACCACATTAGCTTTACCAGGATGGTAATTCAAGCCAAAGTCGTAGTCCTTCAAAAATTCCAACCATCTTCGTTCCCTCATATTCAACTCCTTCTGATCAAACAGATATTTCAAACTTTTGTGATCACTAAAGACTTCAAACCTCGCACCAAAAAGATAATGCCTCCAAATTTTCAATACAATCACCACAGCCGCTAATTCAAGATCATGCGTAGGGTAATTCTTCTCATGCACTCTCAACTGCCTCAAAGCATACGCCACGACCTTACCGTCTTGCATTAGCACCCCACCTAGACCAATCAAAGATGCATCACAATACACCACAAACGGTTCAGTAGGATTCGGCAAAATCAAAATCGGAGCTGTCGTCAATCTTCTCTTCAGCTCATTAAAACTTTCCTCACACCGAATATCCCAAATGAACGCTTGCCCTTTACAAGTCAACTAGGTCAAAGGAAGTGCTAGCTTAGAAAAACCTTCAATAAACCTTCGATAATATCCAGCCAAACCCAAAAAGCTTCAAATTTCAGTAACAGGTCTCGAAGCCTCCCATTGTAGAACTGCTTCTACTTTAGATGGATCCACTGCAATACCATTACCTGAAATTACGTGTCCAAGAAAACTCACCTCCGACAACCAAAATTCACACTTGGACAATTTGGCAAAAAGCTTCTTTTCCTTCAAAACCTGCAAAACAATACGCAAATGCTCCGCGCGCTCCTCCCGAGACTTAGAATAAATCAATATGTCATTAATAAACACAACAACAAATTGATCCAAATGCTCGTGGAAAATACGATTCATGTACTCCATAAACACACCTGGCGCATTAGAAACCCCGAACGGCATCACAGAATATTCATAATGACCGTAACGTGTCCTAAAAGCCGTCTTCTGAATATCTTCCTCTTTCACCCTAATCAGATGATACCCCGACCTCAAGTCAATCTTACTGAACACACAAGCACCAACCAACTGATCCATCAAATCATCAATTCTCGGAAGAGGATACTTATTCTTAATCGTCACCTTATTCAACTGGCGATAATCAATACACAATCGCATACTTCCATCTTTCTTTTTCACCAATAAAACTGGAGCACCCCAAGGAGAAACACTTAGCCTCACAAACCTCTTCTCCAACAATTCATTCAACTATTTCTTTAACTCAACCAACTCAGATGCCGACATACGATAAGGTACCATAGAAACAGGTCTAGTACCAGGGACTAGATCTATCGAAAACTCCACCTCTCTCTCTGGCAGCAAGTCTGAAATATCCTCAGGAAACACTTCCAGAAATTCACACACAACAGGAAACACACCAAGCGACACTTGACTATCCACAGTCAACGACGCAAACAACCCAAACAACTGAGCTTCATCCGCCAAAAGTTTCTTCAACTCTTTGGTAGATAAGAAACTCGAATCTTCATCTCCTTCAAGAGAAGGAAATCTTACTAGCTTATGATAACAATCAATATGAACCCGATTGAATTGCAACCAATTCATTCCCAGAACCACATCTAACCCCTCCAACGACAAACACACCAAATCCATCTCAAAGTTTTTACCATAAATGGTCAAAGGACAACTTAAACAAACCAAAGAAGTAGTTACTGACCCCATTGCTGGAGTATCAATAACCATCTCACCATCCATCAAAGACAACACAAGATTCAAACGCTTAGCGCACTCAGATGAAATAAACAAATGAGTCGCTCCAGTATCAATAATAGTAACTAAAGGCGTACTATTAATAAAACAAGTACCTCTGATCAGACGATCTGCATTAGTAGTCTGAGTCCCCGCCAATGCAAAAACTTTCCCACCAGATGGAACTTGCTTCGGTTTTGGACACTTCGTGCTAATATGACCAGGGTCACCACAGTTGAAACACTTCGCCACATTCTTCCTTTTGCACTCAGCCGCAACATGTCCTACACCTCCACAATTAGAACACTTCCTCAAATCTTTCTTACATTCGAACTGACGATGTCCCACATCACCACACCTATAACACCTCAGAGGACCATACATACCTCCACCACTTGACCTTCGATCAAAAGTACCCCTTTGTTTACCCTTATCAGCTGGTGTTACATACGGACCACTACGAAACTGTTGCTTCCCTTTCCTCTCGCTCACACTCTTATAGTGAGTAGAACGAGCCTTACTATCCTCTCCATAAATCCTACAATATTCCACCAAATCAGATAACCTTCTTATCTTTTGATAACCGATTGCCTGCTTAATCTCAGGACGCAATCCGCTCTCATACTTCACACACTTAGAAAATTCTGCAGTCGCTTCAGCATAATGAGGATAAAACTGCACAAGCTCCACAAACTTAGCAGTATAATCAACAACAGACATATTACCTTGTTTCAATTCCAAGAACTCAATTTCCTTCTTTCCTCTTACATCTACGGGAAAATACTTCCTCAGAAACTCCCGGCTAAACAATTCCCAAGTAACTTCTTCATCCCCAGCTTCCAACACCTGACGAGTACTAGCCCACCAATCATCCGCTTCTTCCTGTAACATGTGAGTTCCCAGTCTCACCTTACTGTCCTCAGCACAATCCATAACTCGGAAAATCCTTTCAATCTCTTTCAACCAAATCTGTGCACCATCAGGATCATGTCTCCCTTTAAAGATAGGTGGTTTGTTCTTCCTGAACTCATCATTACCAGCAGCATTAGGTGCACCCTGCACAGCCCGAGCCATTGCTTGCATCGCAGGAGCCAAAGCAGCACCATTCCTACCAGCCATATTCTGTTCATTTCCAATAACAGAAACTATGGTTAAACAAACAGCTCACCCAAACACCAAGACCGACAAGAACTGGCACAAACTGACACGGACTGGCTCTGATACCACTTAATGTAACACCCCTAATCTATACCCCCAAGCTATTAAAGCGATAAATAAAATTCAAAATTTCATCAAAGTATATTTAAAAATTCACGGCATAGACCGAGGGGGTCGCATCAATTTGAAACAAAATACACATAAACCTACCCATAAAGATAAGCAACAATCAGGTAGCAATTAACAGAGGAACTTGGTTCCTACTACCCACAATTCAAATACAGAATAAAAGCGGAAAATCTGTACTGAAATCTCATATATATATATATATATATATATATATATATATATATATATATATATATATATATATATATCATGAAAGGTTTGTCTGCCAAATACAATCATACATGTACAATCCAAAAGATACATATACATAATACAAAATAATCACACTCGATCACCCCGACTACCCGGTGTCACATATCAGAGCCGACCGACAAAAGAATGAAGACCTAAGCTTCACAAAAAGACCTCCAGCAACTCTAATCTGCAATGCCTCATAGAGCATTATCAAACAGCAGAAGGGTGAGAAACACAATCATAATACAGTTGTGTAAGTTCCTGGATTGGCTAGAATTGTGGTAAAACAACAAGGTGTTCAATGCTGATGTCATGGTGTTGATGTTGCAGCATTGAGTCTTAGTACTGGGTTGTACTAAGTTGTGAAGGTTAACTATGTTTGATGTCATGGGCTTGATGTCATAACATTGCACTTAACACTGGGCTGTGTTAAGGTTGCTAGTTGCTGAAGTGGGTGTCTGATGTCACATAGGTGATGTTGTAACATCAGACCTGCAGAACTGAAGCTAATGACAGCATGGGCTTGTTGTTATTAGGGTCGCGTATTAGCTGGAATTGTGAAGAGTGTTGACTCGTTGGATGAGAATATCTTGGGCTAGATATTTTCTGTTACATGGGAGATTTGATTGCAGGTTTGGTGGAGAATTAAAAGGTGGAAGATTTAAAAAGATTTTGGGGATAAAATCTGTTTTAAAAGATTCAGTTTTTAATTAACAAATCTGATCAAATATTGTGACAAATCCAATCCAAATTCAAGGAGCTATATAAAGCGCACAAGACCAAGGAAGAAGGTACAGAAAACAGATTGAAGATCAAGAGCTGGAGGCTTAGAGTCTAGGGTTTGTTTAGAGTACTTGTAATCACACTATTCTAGGTTGAATAGGTGTTGAATTTTCTGTCCTCTCTAGAAGCTGTGAAGCAATAGAGAGTTGTTGATTGATCGAAGCTAGGAAGCAAGATCAAGGGATCTCAAAGAGGTTGTTCTTTGAGTGTTTTAGGGGATTGAGTAGTGTTCTCATATCTAAGTGGGTTCTTAGGTAGAAAGTCACTAGTAGAGTATAAGTTTAGGAGATTGTCAACTGGTGTGTTGAGTCTGTAAATTATATCTACAAGTAGTGAATTTCATCCCTGGCTTGGTAGCCCCCAGACGTAGGTAGTTAGACCGAACTGGGTGAACAATTCCTTGTGTTTTCCTGTTGCTTATTCTGTCCATTATTGCAGAGTGTGTTGTTGTGACATCGTACCTTAACATCACACGTCTGGTACCAGAATTTCAATTGGTATCAAAGCAGGCATCCTGTCTGTCTCTGGGTGAGATCTAGGGAAGTTACTTTCTGGTGAAAGATGGACAAAGAGGTTGGAGGATTCGTCAACAGACCCCCTATCTTGGATGGCTCAAACTATGAGTATTGGAAGCCTAGAATGACTACTTTTTAAAGTCATTAGACAGCAGAGCTTGGAAGGCTGTCATTAAAGAGTGGAAAGCTCCAGAGGTATGTGAGAAAGATGAGGCTGGCAAGGATAAAGAAGGCTCCTCAAAGCCTAAGCCTGAAGAAGAATGGACCAAGGAAGAAGATGAGCTTGCCCTTGGGAATTCAAAAGCCCTGAATGCTATCTTCAATGGGGTTGACAAGAACATATTCAGGCTGATCAACTCATGTGAAACTGCTAAGGCTGCTTGGGATATTTTGAAGGCTACTCATGAAGGCACATCTAGAGTTAAGATGTCAAGACTTCAGCTTTTAACATCTAAGTTTGAAAGCTTGAAGATGAAGGAAGAGGAAACTATTCATGACTTCCACATGAGTGTTCTTGAGCTGTCAAATGCATCCAGTGCTCTTGGTGAGAAGATGACAGAAGAGAAGCTGGTAAGAAAGATTCTTAGGTCCCTCCCTAAGAAGTATAAGATGAAGGTAACAGCCATTGAAGAATCTCAAGACATCAGCAAGATGAGAGTTGATGAGCTTATTGGATCTCTTCAAATATTTGAACTTGGGCTGAATGAGGAAGAACCAGAAAAGAAGCCCAAGAGTATAGCCTTAGTCTCCACTCCTACAGCAGCTAAAGATGATGAGTCCCAGGAGGATCTGCCTCAGGCTATAGTTATGTTGGGAAGGCAATTCAACAAAGTGTTCAAGAAGATGAACTATAACTACAGGCCTAATGTCAAGAACATCTCCTCTGACATCAGCAAGTCAAAAAAGAAAGATGAGGAGAAGACTGTCCAAGATAAAGGTGTTCAGTGCTTTGAATGTGAAGGGTATGGACATGTCAAGAAAGAGTGTCCCACATTCTTGAAGAAGCAGAATAAGGGCTTGACAATTTCCTGGTCTGACTCTGACAGTGAAAGTGAAAGTGAGTCAGCAAAGCATGTTACAGCTTTGACAGGAATTGTTGAATCTGATGATGATAGTGATGGAGAAGTCACTTATGATGAGCTAGCTTCAACCTACAGAGAGCTGTGTTTTAAAAGTGCTGAGATTTGTCAAGAGAACAAGTGTCACAAGGAACAGATTGCTCAGCTTAAGAATGAAAAAGCTGATCTGGAAAATGAAGTGGTGCTAGTAAGAGCTCATCTTGATCAAATGACCAAGTCTGTTAGGATGCTGAACAGTGTACAGACACTCTTGACAAGATTCTTCAGACGGAAAGGATAGCTGGAGACAGGACTGGATTAGGATTTGTGGTTGAGGGAAAAGTATCTACTGAAGCAAGCACTTCAGGAACCAAAGTGGAGATGTCTCAACCATTGTCTCAACATCAGCCAAAGGTGCAGGATCCTACTCCTAAGAAAGCTGATGTTTCACAACCTAAGAGGATTGAGAAGAAAACTGGTCCTTATCAGAAGAGAAAGCAGCCCCAAAGAGCTAGTCAGTATATGCCCCCACAATACCATAAGAGCATGCAAGCTGCTAGGTTCAAACAGGGCATGTCACATCAGATGTCTCAACATCAAGTCAACGGGTATAGTCATGGCTTTAGATTTAACAATGATGTGTCGTATGTCTACGGAAGAAGAAAGCCTCACCATCATGGGAGACAATCCAGAAAACAGCATTCTCAGCCTTCTTATGGAAGAAGATATCAGCATAATAAAAGGCAGGCTAGTTATGGCAGGAGGAGACCACATTATGGATGGCAGCCTAAGCAATCTCATCATGGCAGAAGATTCAGAGATGAAAGGGTGAGATGTTATTACTGTGGAAGGTATGGACACATGCAGTACTCTTGTTACAAGCTGCATGGATACCCTCAGCCTCAAAACAGAGGGAGAAAGCACAAGCCCAAAGTTGTTAAATAATGGGTACCTAAGGAGAAGGGGAAGTGCTTATTGGCTCAGTTGTCTGACAAAGAAGCAAAAGAAGGAACTTGGTACTTTGACAGTGGATGTTCAAAGCACATGACTGGATCCAAGGAGTATTTGGTGGAGATCATGTCTGGGCATGCTAACAAGGTTGTCTTTGGTAATGGAGAAGAAGGAGTTGTAGAGGGAGTTGGAAGAGTGAAAAATCTTGATGGACTCACTCTTGATAGTGTGATGGTTGTCCAAGGGTTGGATGCTAATCTGATCAGCATAAGTCAGCTATGTGATGAAGGGTACAAAGTCTGCTACTCAAAGGATGAGTGTCTGGTGACAAATGAAAAGGATGAAGTGATCATGAAAGGAGTCAGAACCAGACATAATTGCTATCAGTGGAGTTCCTTTAAAAGTGATTCAAAGTTAATGAGTCCTGATTCAAAATGTGTAAAAGGAAAGGATTTATAGAGGGAACAAGTCATTGCTAATTCATATCAAGCTCTCAGCCTCAGAACCCCCTTTGACGGTACAGCAACATCTCGACTCTCCGAATCCTCATTCTCTCAACGAATCAACGTTCTCGTCTCCAAGAATCAACCTTCTATAACTGGAGTCATGGATTCTACAACCAAGATTCAGAGTTCCGCAAAAGGAAAAGCTAGGGTTTACACAGACGAAGGGTCAGCAGTCAAGCCTATGGACATTGAGCCCCTCTCCACCATCTATCCTGAATCAGGTACTGTAAGACCTGCTAAACTAACTCCCAAGAGACCTACCACTGTCTTTAAGGATTCCGAAACCATGAAAGTTGTTACAAGTATCAATCCGTTTCCACAAACTGCTGAGGAAAGGATATAGGGTAAACGGGGTACAAGGGAAAGGAGTGACATGCAGCCTACTGATACAGATCTTCACAGATTAGCAGCATCCGCAATCGAAGATTCTGAAATGGAGGCAGATAATACTCATGTTGGAAGGGATGTCAGAACATCGCCTAGTAGGGAGGATGAGACTGCTCCTAGAGGAGAAAAGAGCACTGATGTGATTAATGTTGAAGACTTATCTGATGATGAAGTCATCGGAAGAGCTGTGCCTGGTTTGGCAAAAAGACTAAAAACAAGGAAAGAAAAGGAGAGAGCTTCAGGTGATAAAAAGAAAAAGGGTGGAGTTGGGCCAACTAAAGCTTGGAGCAAGGTTGAGGTGACTCCAAGAAAGAGGAAGATTGTGGAACAATCTGAGTCTGAGGATGAAGCTGAGGAAGATGTTCATGACATCACACCAGTCAGAAAGACTATTTTAAAGAGAATTTCTGAGAATGTCCCTGAAGTGCCAGTGGACAACATATCATTCCACTATGCGAGTAGTGCTTCATTATGGAAGTTTGTGTGCCAAAGAAGGTTAGCTCTAGAAAGGGAGCTTGGAAAAGATGTCTTGCAGATGAAAGAAATTATGGACCTGATTCATGGTGCTGGTCTACTAAAAACTGTGACCAGATTTCCCAAGTGCTATAGTGGACTTGTTAAGGAATTCGTTGTCAACATTCCCACAGACATTTCTGACAATAGAAGTGTGAACTACAGGAAGGTGTTTGTTAGGGGACAGTGCATTGACTTCTCTCCTAGTACTGTCAATAGGTACCTAGGAAGAGTTGAGGAAGAGGAGTGTGAGATGGAGGTAACTGACAATGAGGTGTGTAGAGAGATCACTGCCACTCAAGTTAAGGTGTGGCCTCTGAAGAATAAGTTGACAGCTAGCAAACTCAGCATCAAGTATGCTATTTTGTACAGAATTGGTGCTACTAACTGGGTACCTACTAACCACAAAACCACCATAACTGTGGGTTTAGGAAGGTTCATCTATGCTGTGGGGAAAAAGGTCAAGTTCAACTATGGAAGCTATATATTCGATCAAGTGGTGAAACATGGTGCTACCAATGCTATCAAAATGCCTATATCATTCCCTTCCCTTATCTGTGGAATGATCTTGGAACAACATCCTGGAATCTTAACCAGTTCTGAGGTTGCTTGTAAGAGGGAATCAGCTCTATCTTTGCATCCCAAACTGTTTGCTGGGAGTCATGTTCCAGACATTGTTGCAACATCAAGTGCTAGAGTTAAGAAGGGCAGTACCAAATCTGAGCTGATTGAAGAATTAAAGGCAACCTGCAAGGATCTTGACATGGTTATCAGCACCAGCACTGTCAGGAAATTGAAGATTGAGCAAATGATCATCAACTTGCAACAGGAGAAAGATAATGGGAATGGAGATACAGATGAAGGTAATGAGGATGCAGATGAAACCAGCTCGGATGAGGACTGAATTCCATCTGCTGTTTGTTAGTAGTTTAGTTTTCTTGTTTTGTTGTTTTGCACTAAATGTGCTTGCTTTGTAATTTGAATATTGTGCTGGTTTATGCACCTACTTTTTGTTCTATGATTTGTTTTGCCTTTTTGCTGACTGTGAGGCTAACAATGAGGGCTAGTTTAGGACTAACTTTATTGGGATAATTGTCTAATTATGGCTAAAAAGGGGGAGAGTTAAAAATTGCCATGAGGAGAAGAGTAGTTGCTGCTAAAAGAATAAAAATAAAAGGTGTTTAGTTGAAAAGTAATGATGCAGCTGTGGAGGGGGAGTATAGACAGCATAGTTGTGGAGCTGCTAGTGAAGAATTTATGTGGAGCTGCTAGTGAAGAATTCATAGCAATTGGAGAGTGCAGTAAAGCAGACATCAAGGGGGAGATGTGCTGCACATTGTGAGCTACTGAACAGCGGTGATGCTGGTTTAAGTTTTTGAGGGGGAGCACCAATTGACTGTTGTCAATAATGAAGATGGTGCTGCAACAGATCAAGTAATGAAGACTATATGAAGAGTGTCAAACTACTGCAAGTTAATGTTTCAATATATTGAAGATATTCCGCTGCTGAAGTCTCCGAAGATGCAGAGATTGTTTTAGCCAAAATTAGCCAAAGGGGGAGATTGTAAGTTCCTGGATTGGCTGGAATTTTGGTAAAACAACAAGGTGTTCAATGCTGATGTCATGGTGTTGATGTTGCAGCATTGAGTCTTAGTATTGGGCTGTACTAAGTTGTGAAGGTTAACTATGTTTGATGTCATGGGCTTGATGTCATAACATTGCACTTAACACTGGGCTGTGTTAAGGTTGCTAGTTGCTGAAGTGGGTGTCTGATGTCACATAGGTGATGTTGTAACATCAGACCTGCAGAACTGAAGCTAATGACAGCATGTGCTTGTTGTTATTAGGGTCACGTATTAGCTGGAATTGTGAAGAGTGTTGACTCGTTGGATGAGAATATCTTGGGCTAGATATTTTCTGTTACATGGGAGATTTGATTGCAGGTTTGTTGGAGAATTAAAAGGTGGAAGATTTAAAAAGATTTTGGGGATAAAATCTGTATTAAAAGATTCAGTTTTTAATTAACAAATCTGATCAAATATTGTGACAAATCCAATCCAAATTCAAGGAGCTATATAAAGCGCACAAGACCAAGGAAGAAGGTACAGAAAACAGATTGAAGATCAAGAGCTGGAGGCTTAGAGTCTAGGGTTTGTTTAGAGTACTTGTAATCACACTATTCTAGGTTGAATAGGTGTTGAATTTTCTGTCCTCTCTAGAAGCTGTGAAGCAATAGAGAGTTGTTGATTGATCGAAGCTAGGAAGAAAGATCAAGGGATCTCAAAGAGGTTGTTCTTTGAGTGTTTTAGGGGATTGAGTAGTGTTTTCATATCTAAGTGGATTCTTAGGTAGAAAGTCACTAGTAGAGTATAAGTTTAGGAGATTGTCAATTGGTGTGTTGAGTCTGTAAATTATATATACAAGTAGTGAATTTCATCCCTGGCTTGGTAGCCCCCAGACGTAGGTAGTTAGACCGAACTGGGTGAACAATTCCTTGTGTTTTCCTGTTGCTTATTCTGTCCATTATTGCAGAGTGTGTTGTTGTGACATCGCACCTTAACATCACACGTCTGGTACCAGAATTTCAAGTTGCATATAATTATATATTAACACAGAAATGCACAAGTAAAATATTCTCACCACAAATGCACCACAATCAAATACAACACAACACAAGTCTCAGGTATCCAATACCAATACACATCAGTCATACACAATACACTCATCATCAATACAATTATACATATTCCATCTCATCAATCACATTCACAATTTCATACACAATTAATCCATGATTTATGCAAATGCACAGAGACCGACACAACGACTCTATGCAATGCATATGCGGTACCGACTTCCAACATTTCTCATCACTAGTTCACTCAGAAACTCTGTTGGAACCATCGTTCGTTACTTAATGTAACTCCCCGTCGGGCATACGATGTTCCCCGTCGCTCACACCCCACACGGGCACACGACGTTTATGGATCGCTCACACCCCACACGGGCACACGACCCGATCGCTCACACCCCACACGGGCACACGACCCGATCGCTCACACCCCACATGGGCACGCGATCGTCTATAATCATCGCTTTCGGTCTTCTTATTTTTAAGGCGCACGATTCGATCAGATCGCTTTCAGTCCTCTTATTTTTAAGGCGCACGATGTTATAGCGGATTCCCTCTGGAATCAATCTTTCGCTCACGACGTCACAAGAATGCATATCATGATGCTTGGCATACAATGACTCATGACATTTAAAATGCACACATATACACATCCATAATCATGCATATATCATCAATTACCACACATTGCATTTTCTTGCCCTAAGGCCACCAATCATCATCACAATATGGATTTCATGCAATTTCATCACACAACAGTACACAGGTCATACAATATCCACACCAACAACATATTGCATATACACATCAAGTTCACACAATTAAAACGGCAAAAGTCGACAAAACAACATATTTTCTAATTCCTGACCTAATTTAATCGGCCAACAATCTCAAAACCATCATCATAAGCAAGAACATTTTATAAGCTTTCTAACCTATCAAACCACGCCTCAAACCGAACCACAGATCAAAAGTTAGTAAGAAAACACAATTGCACAAACAGCCATGTTCACTAGGCGAACCCTCTAGCGAGCATTCGCTGCCACCTTCGCTAGGCGAATGTCCAGCGAACCCACTATCAGCTAAAAACAGACACAAAGTTCGCTAGGCGAACCAAGGCAGAACCAACCAGAACCAAAAACATACAAAGTTCGCTAGGCGAACAACGTAGCAAACCTTCGCTGACCTTCGCTAACTGGTTCGCTAGGCGAACCCGCGAAAATTCATTCGCTACTGCTTCGCCCCAGGTTCGCTAGGAGAACCAAGGAAAACCCAGAAAATCTGCAGCGCTGTTACATAACCCAAAATGATATTTTTTCCAACCAAAACATTTCCAAATCAACATATATCAATCAGAACCTAATCTAATCATGGCAACAAGCATTCTACCACATTTACGTCGATTTCCAACCGCGAAAACATCGATTTCTCAACATATTTCTCATTTCCAACCTAGAATTCAAAAGCTATGTAAAGACAAGAAAACATACAAGCACACACATACATAATCATACACAAACATAGTATAATCGAGTTTTGCACCCTTACCCGATTTAATCGTGTTTGATAAAGTCTGGAGATTGATTTCTTCTTTTCCAAATTTCTCTCTTTTTCTTCTCTTCTTCTTTCTCTCTACTTTTCTTCTTCTCTTTTTCTTTCCTTTCTATTTTTCTCTCTTTCTATTTCTATTATATTCCTAACTTCACAAAATAAAACAAAATGACCCAAAATACCCCTACACTCAAATATCTCGCAAACGCTCCCAAAACGCGATAAAATATAATCACGATGAAAAATAACATATTTTCACATAAAAATCAGAAATAAAATAATATAATAATAAAATACTCAAAACGACTCAATTAATTAAAAAGACAAAACTGACTGGGGCGTTACAATCGCCACCCATACCTGCTCATCAGGAGATATTAGAGGAGCGGCGGTCTCAGCTGGACCACACTCAGGATGTCCTACCATGCTGTCGTCAGATAGAGCAGATAGTGCAGCAGGCCATTGTGGACGGTCACCTCCCTGAGGGCTCTGGTGCCAGACTTGTCGTGGATAGGATTATTGTGATTGCTCGGGGGCACTTCAGTATCACAGACATCGATCCAGGATGGCGGGTAGGGGCAGAGGAGCAGAGGAGCCAGGAGACATCCTTCGCAATACGCAGTAGTTTTTTGTTTGATGTATTCTATTTATATTATATGTATGCACTGTATTTTGACAGAGATTTATTATATATATATATATATATATATATATATATATATATATATATATATATATATATATATATATATATATATATATATATATATATATATATATATATATATCATTTTATTTTATATATTGATGTTGTCAAATGTATATTAAGTTGCGACGATATATTAACATATGCGACCAAGCAACAAAACCGATTTTAAAAAGAAAATTAAGTTTAGCTGTTTTCCGGATCTGCAGATCAGGAATGTTTCCGGATGTGCACTTCTGGAACGCATCAGCGTTTTTAAAAAAAATGGTGCGTCCGGATGTGCACATCCGAAATCAGGGGGCAAAACCGGAAATTCAGATGTTGCCTAAGAAACAAGGGTGGTGTGATAAGAAATCCTCTTATTTTTAAGGTATTACTCATTACATCTCATGTGTCTTACTCACACATTTTGACAAAATTCTAAAACTATTCTCATATTATGGACTTCAATATCCAGACACAATAAATACACAAAGTCTCTCTAAAACAAGACAAATAAATATAAGATAGAAGTTAGAATTTTGGAATCTGGACTCACCCCAACACACCGCCTCAAACCATCTCAGAACCAAGGGAAAACCAAGTTTCAAAAAATTTCAAAATCCGAATTTTCCTTTTGGAGGTTGAAATATGAATGTTTTCATTTAAGTATTCGGCTATGTCTTTCCCTCTTCTTTCCCTTTCATCTCAACAAAATTAACAAGTGAAAACAGAACTTGTGAGTCTACTCCAAATCCAACATTTTCAATCTTTCTCACAACTTCTACTTCACTACATTCAAGCTTAACGCATTTGTCAAGTTTGAAACATCTACATTCAAGTCAAGATTGTTCATCTCTCACATTTAGTAAGTTTTTCATTTCCTTACTTTTTTTTATTTGTGCATGCATTTCATAAATAGGTTATAGTTAATGTACATTAGATTACATGCAATAGAGATGTTGTATCTGTTTTGTCGTGCATAGATGTGGTTTAAAATTTTGAACTTTTTAAGCTTAGGGTTCGTAATGCATGCTCTATTTTCTTTTTCTGTGCAATTCGAATTTTGAAATCCAGACTCATAGTTTGAATAACAAAATTTGGATTTATCTATTTTGCATTATGTTTTGAAATTTGGTTTGCTAATACATTGTTTCTGTTTCTTTGATTATGATATGCATTTTCTTGTTTGATTATAGGAAAAATGACTAACAACCAACAAACATTAAAACATGGTAGACTGACCCAACATGCCTCAATGTGTAGGGAGAAAGCCATACCATCATGAACTACGGTTGGAGAATCTTTGTTTGTTGATGAGGGATCTTCTTCTCAGACTAATGTATCTCTAACTCATTATGAAGCCCTTGATGCTCTAGTACATGTTGTTCCCGATGCTAAACATTATGTTGTTGTGCCTTATAGTTTTCGAGGAGGCCCCTCAAACCTTTCACTACTACTTCTATATGCAAACCATGTTGTTAGGCACGTGTGAGAGGAAGGTGTAATATATATATAATTGAATTGTTTGTGCTAAATATATGTGTTATAATAATTGAATTGTCTAAAAAAATGTTTATATTTTTATAGTACCGTGAGATGTTGAAATTTATCAACAATGGAAGAAAGGTAGCAAAGTTTTCGCAGCGCTGTCGCGGTGAGAGTCGGATATCAAGCTATTAAGTTAACTTGTATCGCAAATCATAAAATTCACCACCGAACTTTAATTTATCCAAGGGAAGGGGAAAAGATCGAGAAACCCTAATAAATATGCTAAGCTAAAAGACGAGCCTAAAAGCTAAGCAGTCAGAGATCGAAGGTACGGGGGTTGGTTATACCTAGGAAAGGTGCTAACATCCTAAGTATTCGTAGTAATTTACGGGAACCTCTTGTAATATCTATGTTATTTGTGCTTAATTGTCTGCTAACCGAATGGGAACTAAAGCTAAAAATGAAAAGGTGAGAAATGGTGAAAATAGAAAAGAGTGAAAAATGAGAAAGATGAAAAAAGAGAAAAATGTGAAAAAAAATAAACATGTGCTCGCCTAGGATAAACCTCGTGCCTACGTATTCCCTCGTGCAATGGGAAAGTCAGAGCGCCGTAGTTCGAAAAACTACGGATAAAAAGAGGCCTAAGAACTAGGGCAACTAATGGAGAAAACTTGAATGCAAAGCTTGTGAGAATGGATTGAAAAGGTGAAGAGATTAATGGCCATCTCTTAAGAAAGGGTTTGAATGAAGGGTAAAAGTTGTAAATGGAGAAAACTAAGATGAAACACGCAAATGGCACGCAAAATGACAATAAGTCAACAAAACGACATTATAAAATGAGGTAAAAATCTATTTTAAACCGAAACGAATTCTAAAAATCAAGAATAAATTAAAAATGACATTGAGTGATAAAATGAATAGAAAATGCAATGATTAATGATTAATGGACTAAAAAATGGAAAAATGACTGACTATCGATACTGCGATAAAATGCGCCAGATGAATGAAAATTTAAAAAAAAACCAGTCAAAATTTAGAGTATGACAAGCGCGATGAATTAGGGTTTCAAGATGTTTTGCAACTATTTGGGTTGAAGGATTTCTGCAGGATTGAATATGGTTATATTAACCATGGTTTATTATGTGCGTTTATTGAGAGATGACACACATAGATGTCGTCATTTCATCTTCCAGACATTGAGATGACCATCACACTTGATGATGTATCATGCCTCATACATCTTTTGGTTACAAGAAGATTATTAGATCATTCTAGAATCAGTCGACCTGAGCCAGTGGACATGATAGTAACATATTTAGGAGTTGATCCAGGTGCTATGCAATAGAACATAAATGATACTAGAGGATGTCATGCTGAATTTTCTTTCCTCGTGAAAAATCATATTGACCATATGAAACTGATTCTGGATGTTGCGTGTGATGATGCACGAGTTGCATAACATAAAGTGTGTGCATTTAGGTCATACTTTATGGTTTTGGTTTACACAACCATTTTTGTTGACAAAAGTGTGACTTATGTCGACACTTTCTATATTAGATACTTCATTGACCTTGAGAGGTCTAACAAGTACAATCGGGGTGCATCTCTTTTAGTGTACCTCTACTCCAAATTAGCTGAAGGAAGTAAATGGAAGACGAGACAGTTTACAGGAAACAACTGTCTATTTATGATAATTTTTTCACACTTACTTATATTAATTGCATAATACATGTGATAGATCGTTACAAATATTTCATCTGAACCATTTTCAGCATGGATCCATCAACATTTTCTACGTCTCTCCGACTGGGAATATGTTGAAGACTACTCTGAGAAATTACCACATGTGCCTTCTCCATTTTCTCACTTAGGGGAAATCATACGACCGATTCGTTCTGGATTGTACTTGACCACATTGTGCCAAATGACATTTGTTTCACGCCATACGGTGAACACCGTCAAACGCGACCCTTGGAGATGACATCATAATATTCTATATGGTTGGCTTATGGGTATCGACTTATGTATCTACATCTACCTGAGTGAGTATTTTGCCAGTTCAGGTATCTACAGGTTTCCCTAAGGACCATATAGTTGTTAATTTTGCCATTATCCTTTGTAGATTTGTTGATGAGACATTTGCGGACTACGATGAGCTTCTTGTGCCAAAATATGTACACGGTGTTCCAACTCCTTATTTATGGAGTACAATATACATTTACATTCAATGGTTTTATATAGTGTCTTGTCCTTAAATGATACTAGATACATAAGGAGATTTTCCTAGGTCGGCTCATCATGAGATACTAGAGGAGGAACAAACAAGGGAAAATCAAACCATAAATATACTTTTAATATGTCATTGTATTGTTGTTATTGGGAGAGAGGCCATAACTATGAGAGAATTTCATGAAGGCACTCCTATAAGAGGGTCACTCTACATGAAATCTTAGCAGAGACATGACATGTGTTGTAGTATAGGAGGCAGAGGCACTCTCCCTAGTGATATTTTAATTTGTATTTTAATATTAACATTTTGAAATTTTGTATAGTTTGTTGTTTTATGAACGCTGATGTATGGTTTATTAATATTTTGTTTAACAATTTGATCTTATTAATTAATGACTAATGTGTATGGTATATTGTGGATATGATTTAAAAATGACTTATAATATATGATTTAATAATAATGAATTTTTCTATAAAATTACTATCAAGGGGTGCAAATATTGTCTTTTGGGGTTTATCCGGAGATTGAAATATGGATTCACCCATTTTAACCAACTAGTGATGAAACACAGGCCCAAGCTAATGTGTGGGGTTTACACAAAGATTGAAATCCGAATTTTAATAGGGTATATATAGATATTGAAATACAGATATTTTGTTGAGAAAAATGGGGTGTATTTTGTATGATTTGATTTTGTTGTAAAATGGGTGCCTCCGGATTTCAATCTCCAAATACTACGAAGAGCATCTTCGAGTTTCTATAAGGTGTGTAGTACTACGTGGATTGTAGTGAACAAAATAATAATTTTAAGTATGATGTGTAGCAGATAAATCTTGAATTTTTTTTACACAAAAGAGTTCCTTAAAGACCCAAAGAAGAAAAAAAAGAAAAGGACTAACAATTTTTTTTAATAAGATTGAGTAATGAGATCCAAGAATTCATTAGTTAAAATGATCTGAAATTCATTCCTAGGAAGATTTGGAAAAATAAAAAGCTCATTGTTGAATTTCATGTGTCGATTTTTTTTGGCAATATTTTTTATTCTATGGACTAAAGTTGAGAAATTATGCTCATACACAATTTTTCTGTTGATCAAATTTATCAAGACTTTAGAGTCACTCTCTACTAACAAATTTGTAATTCTCTATTATTAATCTAGCTCCATCTCATGCAACATTGATCACTATTTATAGTGATAACATCACACAAACCAATTTTTTGCACATAGCCTCTCACTCAATTTCTTGAGGAATCTTTAAATAAGCCTTCAGATTCGACATTGAACGTAAACTTATTTTAAGTACCATTACCATTGAGCTTAATCTAATTGTCATCCAGAAGATACCAACGAACATATTTGAATCTCTAATTTTAAGAACTTAACGGTGTTCTGCACATGGTTGGCATTCTCAATCTCTTTCACCAGATGCATGGTTGTTTCATTTGAGTTGTCAGGCCACTGAAAGACTTCTTCAAAAATTGATTTTTTCCGTCCACTTCCAAAAGTACTAAAAAGAGATCATAAAGACGAACTCAAGTGTACTTTGTGAAAATCTATAATATTTTCTTTAAGATTGTAATAGATTTAATCTCTGCTAGAAAAAAGTAAAAGTCAATCATTTGCGTTACATAAGAGAAATTCGGAAGTACATGAACCAATGTCCATACATCAGTTATAATTAGGGGTGGAAATTGTTGAGAATCAAGTGTGAGGAAGAAGTCCCACATTGATTAGAAAAGGGAAGATTGAACACTATATAAGTGAGAGAACCCACACACCTATCACCTTAAGGTTTTAGGTGGATATGTGGCGTGTCTCTCACAAAGGTGTGTCCCGAGTAGAAATGCTCCCTCGTTGACCCCCGCAAATTGCCCCCAACAGTGGTATCAGAGCCTTTGGTTTCAACAGTGATACAAGTATATGTGGAAGAGAGAGCTTCCACTTGAGGGGTAGCATTGTGTATAGACTCACACTTGATGGGGAGTGTTGAGAATCAAGTGTGAGGAAGAAGTCTCACATTGATTAGAAAAGGAAAGATTGAACACTATATAAGTGAGAGAAACCACACACCTATCACTTTAAGGTTTTAGGTGGATATGTGGTGAGTCTCTCACAAAGGTGTGTCCCAAGTAAAAATGCTCCCTCGTTGACCCCCTGAATTGCCACCAACAGAAATAGGCTGGGCCGAGTTAGGTATTACCAAGCCTAAGCCTAGCCAGCCAAAAAACCAAAGCCTAAGTCTAGCCTATAGCCTGTCATAGGCTTATTTTTAGGCATGTGTCTGACATTTTCAAAGGCCTGGTTAGCATGTTAGCCTACATAAAAGCCTGTTTATTTTAGACATATACTAATAAGCAATTCAAATAGTGTTTAAATATACTAACAAACTAAAAGAACAATGAGACTAAAAGTTTGTTTGCATTGACTTATTTTAACTTACCTATTAGCATAAGTTCTGTGAGACTATTTGTTTAAGAGAACTTATGAAAACAACTTATGACATTGTTCATAAGGTGTTTTCATCTTATTTTCATAAGTTCTCCAAGATAACCAAGTTTTATTTATGTATTTTAGCTCAAAGTACAAAACATAACATAAGGATAACATTAAAAAACGTTTATACTTATTAATATAGGTCGGCCTGATAGGCTTAAAAGACTTTTTTATGGTCAGTGACCTGGTCTTTTTAACTAAATAGGCTTTTAAAAAAGCCCGAACCTTTTCAATTAAAAAAAAGTCTGGCCTGGCCTGAGCCTGTGTAGGCTAGGTCGTAGGTCCCTGTTAGTCGGCCTGACATATTTTCACCCTTAGTTATAATCAACAAGGATTGTTGGGTTTCATATGTGGTGCATATAGTTTGTCAAAAAGTTGTCATGTATAATAAGCTAACTGAATGTTTGAATTCAATAAGGGCATTTCCACTTCCAAACGACGTTCTAGAGTATAATCGTATCAACAACAATCAAATATGTAGAAATATATTTATATTCCAAACAATATGTCAACTGAAAAACTCAAGATATTTATTGCCACCCTAGCCTAATTTGTCAGCACCATTTTAAAGAGGAGGAAGAGAAATAACAATAATGAACCAGTTCTAAAGCAACAAAAGATTCAATTTCCTTCCTTATTGACAATGTCTTTAACCCTTTGGTTAATATCCAAAATTTGTATCAATTTGAGCCATATTGAAGAAAATAGGTTATTTTGGGTAATTTCTTAACGCACCCCATATATTTCTTAGCCATCTTGTGAGTTTCCAAAAGTGCGCCCTATTATCGGAGATATATATCCGGATGCTTCCTAATACGTACACACATTTAATTCGTTGTCGAGTCATACCCCAATTTTATGAATATATTTATTCCGGAATATATCTTCGGAAAAATTCAGGAAACTTAAAAAATGTGTTTGAATCTTTTTTATTAAACATCAAGCAAAAAGTTCAAGACAAAACTGAACCAATAAAAAGTAGAGGAATGTAGCTCAAAACATCAAATTTATATAACGTGAAAAAAAATAACAATAAAATTTCAAAACGAAAAAATTATGAGAAAGGAGAAACAACAGAGGAGAAAAAAAGTAACTCAGATCAATTACATCTTAATCTTTCGACTTCCATGGTATGTTTTTAATAGCTTCAAAGAAACAATTTTTAAAATAAAACTAATTAATATAAAAATAACATAAGTAACTATTATTTTGTTTGACTGTCATTGAGACTCAAGAAATATGAAAAGAGATGGAGTAAGGAGAAATAAAGTTGTGTTGCTGCTACTATATTCATGAAATAAGAAATATGGAGTAAATATTTTTTTTATAAGCAACAAATTCATTGAAAATGTATACTAGGAGTACACCAACCGAAATACACAATATATGAACCAAAAACACCAACACACCAACAAACACAAGATGCAATCTAAGGCCACAAGAACTCCTAATACAAAAAATCTAAAGGAGACTTGACTTGAACCAATTATAAAAGCTAGATTTTGTTTTAGGTTCTAGCTTATAACCCAACCAATACCAAGAGGTTTGCATTACCCTCATAAGGATATCTTCTTGATTTCCAATTAAACCGTTGAAAATGATTTGATTGCGCGTCCACCAAATTGACCAACAAGTCGTGATCCATATAATAGAAGCAGGAGATTTGGATGATTTCTTCACCACCTTTAAGAACCATTCTAAGAAGTGGTTACAAGCAACAATCTCTTCAATCCAAGGAATACCCACTCAATCTGCTACCTTCCGCCAAACAGGAACAATGCATGAGAAAAAACACAAAATGTGGTTGATATCTTCAATGGCATTGAAGCAAAACACACAAATGACGTCGTGAAGACCAGAGATTATTCCCCTGGACGCTAGATTAGCTCCTTTTAAAAGTCTATCCCAAACAACCCTTAAACCAAAAACTCTTTCTTTTAGAGGAACATTTGTTTTCCATAAGATTTCCAAAACAACCTTGGGAGTAATCTCCAACATATGAGCAGCAACATGAAGCATCAAAGAGTTATAGCCGGCATTGACCATAAATTGGCTTGTATTTCCAGATTTACAAAGGAACCTGTCTGCAACACCATTGCATGGTGCAAAGTTCAGTAACAGGTTTTTCAAATCTTGGAACTCCTCCACTAAATCCATAGGCAGGTCATGGCACAAACTGTCAAAGTTCCAACACCACACACCTCTCGCCCAACCATCCATATTTGCAACAACAACATTCTTCAATGCATAAAATTCGAAAAAGACTCAGAAATAAAGTTTGAAGTGGTACCTGACCAAGCCAGCAATTAAACCAAAATGATATGAAAGCGCTGTCACCTAGAACGCATGATAATTGACCCAAGAAACCACCACTTGAGTTGGGATCTCCTATGATCATAAGACCCTTCCACCATAAACACTCCTCCCTCACCGGCCTCAACTTCTGATTACGAAGAATTCATGAGAAAAGACATCTGTATCTACACTCCAATAATCCAAGCCAAATGGCAGATGGATCCGTAGTAAAATGCCAAAGCCATTTCGTAAGCAACACAAAGTTGAAGGTGGCAAGGTCCTTGATACCCAAACCTCCACAAGACTTTTGTAAGTAAATTTGTTCCCAGCTAATCCAATCAACTCCAAGCTTATCCAACAAACTCGACCACAAAAACTTTCTTTGAATTGCTATCAATTCTTTCAAGATTTTATAAGGGACTTTGAAGAAAGAAAGATGATGAATAGGTAGGTTCAAGAGGACGGAATTGATCAAAATCACTCTACCACCCATAGATAACAACTTCCCACTCCATGTAGAGAAACTCAATTTAAAGCAATTTACCATCGGATTCCAAACATCCAGACCCAGAAATCTGAAAGGGAGAGTACCAATTTTGCACAATAAAAAGTAAGCAACAACATGAAGGAATTCAGGTTCATGACCTATTCCAAACAAGCTACTTTTCCAAAAGTTTATATGCAGGCCAGACAGTAGTTCAAAACCCCTCAAGAGAGCTTTGATAGCCCATAAATCTTCCCTCGAACCGTGACACAACAGAATCATATCATCTACGAATTGGACTAGATTAACCAATTGATCTTCTTCAACCTTGAAGCCTTTCAGCAAGCCAATAGAGTTTGTGTGCCTCAGCATTTCAGCAAGAGCTTCCGCTACCAATGCAAACAAGAATGGGGAAAGTGGGCTGCCCTGTCTAAGACCATGAGACGGCTTAAAATCCATGGTTGTCCCGCCATTTACTATTATAGAGAGATAACAATTTATAGGGCCTCCTTTTATCCAGCTAATCCATTTAGAGCAAAAGTTCATCGCCTAAAGGACCTCTTCAAGAAATGACCAGTCTACACAATCGTATGCTTGTTGGAAATCGACCTTAAAGGCTAAGCATCCATCCTTTCTCCTCTTAGCCAAACCAAGCAATTCATTAACGTCGTCTAACATTTGTCTTATGGGAATGAAAGCAGTTTGAGACTTGGATACTAACTTGTCCATAACACCACACAACCTAGTAGACAAAATCTTAGCAATAACCTTGTACAAGCTTCCCACCAATCCAATCGGCCTGAAATCTTCTAACTTCTGTGGATTCTCCACCTTTGGAATGAGAGCAATAAAATAGAAAGACAACGCCTTTGGTAATGTAGCATACTTGTGGAAATAACGTATAACATTTGTGACCTCGCCGCAAATAGTGTTCCAACAACGCTTTAAAAATTTGAGGTTGAAATCATCTGGTCCAAGACTTTTAGAACCATCATCGCTAGAGATAGTTGTCCATATCTCCTCTTGTGAAAAAGGTTCAATCAACCTTTCATTATCTTCAATAGAAATTTTATGTAAACCATCCATGTTCAAGTGAATGCCTAAGCCAAAATAACTTTTGAATTTTGTTTCAAAGAAATTTTTAATTGTATTCTTAATTGCATCTACACCTTCTCTCAGAACACCTCCAGACTTCACCATTGATATGTTGTTACCACAAGATCGAACTTTAAGCATGGTATGTAAATAACGAGATTTTGAGTCCCCTTCACCGATCCAATTTGCCTTAGATTTTTGCTTAATCATACTTTCCTTACACTTAAGGTTGTTCCACAACTTATCTATTTTAAGACTCCTTTTTGTTAGTTCTATTTCCGAATTTATTCCAGTTGTACATTCCATAGTATAATACCCTAATTTTTGACCCTAATATGCCTCCTCATTCACAAACACTCTTGTGTAGCATTAACTCATTGAAGAGCACCAAGTATGCCATTGGTCTTGTGATCACAATGAATTAGGGTTTTGAGCCTCTCAGAGGATTCAGGCAAAGGATCAATCAAGAATGGACATGATATTCAACCCATCAAACCTCTCAATCATCCTCAAGAGGTCAAGAGATCATCAACAATCAATAATCAATCCCAATATTGCACAAGTTCTGAATGATCAAGCCTCAAGGCCACAATGTCACCGAATTAGGGCTTTTGATCGATTGAGGTCTCTAGAGGGAAGTTTACATATGGAGGTGAGCCAAGGCATCAAAATATGATTCAATAAGCTCAAAATAATCCTAAGAGACCATTTTCAAAGTTAATATACCCTTAGAGAATGCATTCATCAAAAGTCGGGAATAAGGATTTCTCCCCACCGAAACACTCCATGACCAAAAGTCAAAACATAACTTTTTAGCCAAAAATGATACTCACAAGTTATAATTCAACAAAATATGGTCCATTATGGCATTTGAACAAGAATTGATTAAGAAATCAAGATAACTTGTACAAGGGACAACCTTGAAAATTTTGAAATTTTCACTAATTACTAAAATTGGACATTTTGGTACTAACTTCAAGAGATCATAACTTGTGATTCAAGCAACCAAAATTGTGGATCCAAAGCCTGAATTGTAGGTCTTCCTACATACTACAAAAGCTTCAACTACATCAAACTCCAATTCTGCATGGATTTTAAGTTATGGATTGATCAAAATGACAAAAATCAAGAAATGACCACTTTTTGACACTTAGTGAAAATCTGTCATGTTTTTCAGCATGAAACATCAAAGTTCAAGAGCATTTTTCACAGTGACCCAAGTTGAATAAATGAAAACACTAAACCTCAATGTTTTAGTACATCATTTCAACTTTCCAAAAAGTACAAGAAGTCATCCTAATTCAACTTGAGCTAAGATATACATCCCTTTGAACATGGCATCAAAAAAACTGTCTTTTACAAGACAAATTATGTATCTTTTGCTCGAGTTGGCCAAATAGTACAACAACAATCCTTGATTTTCTTCTAGAAACATAAATATCTTATCATAAACACCTGTCTCTGAACCCTAAGGCCTCACAAGTCCAAGATCTATCACTTAGGCATGTGGCATTTAAGAGTCTTGGCCAAAACTTTCAAATATGTCAAGAAGCATTGAAGGGATGCATTGAGGTGGCATGAACTGAGGAAAAGATATCCAAATGAGTCAAGAATGAACTGAGGATCAAAAGACCTACACCTGCAAAGTTGATCTCAAGTCAATGGCTAGAGGAGACTTGAGATTCCTTTTCTTATCCTTTGGATAATGGTGTGATCCAGCCCCCAATCACTATTCCTTGCAAAAAAAAACTTCCTCTACTATAAATAGAGGTCATTTGTGATCAATTGAAGTACCCCAAAGCATAGTAACACATGCTTTCTCTAAAATCTCTCTCAAAAATAAGAAATGCCTTCTTTATCAAGTAACTTGTGAATTTAGAGTTAGAGAGCAATTCCACCAAAAAACCATGATCCTAACATATAACATACATCATATATAAGTTGTCCAAACACTTCTCCATCATCTGTAACATCAGAATCACAGACCTCAAAATCCACTTGAGGCCTATATGCAGTTGAGTTGCCACAAATTGATCCAGGCATTTCCAATCAAGTCCAAGCTTCTCAACACACTCCATAGGGTCTATTGAAGTTGTCCAGGTCCTTACATCACATCTGTAACACCTCCAACACACAATTCGATTTCTTCTTGCAGAGGTAAGCCTAAAGCTCTCAAACTCCATAGAGTAATAAATTTGTGTGCAAGTTACCAACATGTTTTTGGTAGTCCATAGAGTAATAACCCTCAATCAATTGCATGATTTCTTTCGTGTATAGAATTTCATGAGGTTCAAGCCCAAATTAGGGTTTATCTGTGTTCATCATAATATCTCACTCCACACTTAAAATAAATGAAATTAAATACCATAGTCATGTTCGTGGATCAAAACCAATCAAGTTTGATGCTTATTTCATTTAATTTCATCAAGTATTCAAGGAGTTATGATAGGTTTTGCAAATCTGCAAAAACAGGGCGAGCACGAGCAAGAACTTGTGTTCTTGGTGCCCTTTTTGAATTTTCAAATATTTGAGTTTTAGTTATTTTCTTAATTGATTTCAAAAATTAATTTCTCTCTCATTTTTAATCATTTATGGTTGGTTATTTTTTTTTCAAAATTCACAAATATTTTAAAATATTTGATTCCACACAAAAATAAAAAAAAATATTATTTATTTAATATATTTTGAATTTTTGCAAAGAATTTCTTTTTTAATTGTTTTTTAAGCATTTTAAATTAATTCTTTCTCTTGATTTTACAAAATTAAATGAATTTCAAGCTTTCATATGGATAAAACATGATTTTTCAATCATTAATCCAAGATCATAATGTTGAAAGAGTATTAAGGGGGTGTTTTTATCGTCTCCACAGGGATTGTCGATATTAGATGCTTGTCGTTCAATAGTCGCGATGTTTTAAGTTCAAGAGTTTCAAATGGTTCTCAATTTTGTTTAACATTAATTGGTAGCAAAGATTAATTTCTGACAAAGAGTTTGTAAAGTTTTTAGGAAAGCATGTCAAGGTTAGGTTTCGCTAATCATTTTCATATATATCCGATTAATCACGCATATGAACTTAGTTTCCGACCAATACAACCGCGTATCCTCCCAACTAAGTTTATGTCTAAAGCAAAGTCGTGAGTATCGTTGTTTAGACCATTAGATGATGTCTCATGCTAACAATCTAAACAACAATCATTAAGATCAACACAAAGCGAATAACAAATCCCAAATCTATGTCTAGAGTTTGGTTTTTAAGAGATGAAATTATTAGGTCATGATTTGTAGAATCTATGTCTAGAGCAATACAAACCACACATAAAGCATTAAGAGAAAATAACTTCATCTATATTGATCAAAGACTTTGTTCATACACCAAAGATCAACAGAAATACATATAATCAGGATCAACTACATCTAACCTCAACACAAGAGTGTTTAGCTACACATTCTCATGGTAGCTTGGATGACAAGTTTCAAGAGGAGATGAATGAACATCCACGTCGAATAATCGAGAAGGGATGTGACTTCAGCTTCTCAAAGTGAAAATCCACTCCTAGATGATCAAAAGACTGAAAACTATGTTTTTGGGTGAAAAAGAGCAAAAGATCCTTTACAAGAAAAGTGAAAATCTATTTAAACACACAAAATCTCAGCAGCCTTCGCCTAGCGAAGGAATCATTCGCCTAGCGAATGAACTAAAACATGGAACTTTAAGTGCCTCAGACTTAAACCGCCCACAAAAGTTATCGTGGGTTTGCTAGGCGAACCAAATCATTCGCGAAGCGAGCCTTCGCTACAACCTTCGCCCCAGCGAAGTTTGGGTGTTTTCAACCACTAAACTTTCTGCCGCCCTTCGCCGGCACCTTCGCCTAGCAAGCAAAGCAGCGAACCTTCACTTGCTTCCTCGCCACAGTGAATTTACCCTCTTTTCCTACTGTAACTTTCTACAACTTTCTGCCACCCTTCGCTGCAACACTCGCCAACGTTCGCTAGGCGAACCTTCACTGGTGACTTCGCCAGCACTCGCCTAGCGAATCCTGCTGTTGATTTCTTGCTTCTATGGCAACTTGCATCCATTCTTTGTGTCTCACAATCTTGATCCTTTCATGCCTATTCCTGCACACTAGCACACAAATTACAAGCACCACAAGTGTATTCCAATGTATGCACAACAACACAATTCACCACTTAAATCAACAAATTACACATGGAAAGTAATGAAAAATGCCAAGTATTGCATACAAATATATAACATGTTTGACATCTAACAGACTCTCCCCAACTAACTCTTTGTTTGTCCTCAAGCAAAGTATGCCTCTCAAGAGGATTTGCTCGAGCATTCAATTCAACCAAAGACACGATAAACGGCTCAACTAAACAACAATCACAACAAAGCAACAATTACACACTCCAAGAACCTATAATGTAAAAGAACTTGACTCTTAAACAACATTCAAACAATGTTTCAAGAGACAACTAACTCATCATGCACATGCCAATCTAACACTCCTCTTCGAAAAAAGGATTGAAGGAAACGTGCATACAAACACGGGACCATTACACTCAAATGACAAATGATGCAAATACTAAGCAATTCATACAATATCTCAATGATCACAAAAGAAATCATGGAAGCAAAAGATCACTAAGGACTTCAAGGTTGTAGCTTGGTCGGGTAAACAAAAAAAGGATATTTCTTACGGCCATTGAAACGAAATTGCCGATGCAAAAGAACATTCACTAAACACAATATTCACACATCTCAACTTCATTCACCAATTTTTTTTCATCACACCTTCTCAAACTACCGTGCACAATTATTGAATCTATTTTTTTTCATTCAAGCAAGCATTTTCTCATTTGTACACACATATTCACAACTCTTCTCTTTTCATGCTTGCTTGAATTTTTTCAAAATTTTGAGTAATTCACCCATCTTCTTTTCATTCTCCCCAACTTACTTTCGACTCAACCTAAAGTGAATGTTCCTTGCTTTAAAAAAAAGCAAGGGAGTTAACTTAAACAACAACTCAAAGGTTCAAGAAGAAAACATTTTAGAAGCTCTTAAAAATTCAATGATGAACTCGACTTTTCAAATATGTACAATCCATAGTTCATCACTAAAAGAGATCTAACAAATTTGGGCACAAAGGGGCTAGCAAATTCTCGCTCCTCACGGGTAAATTACTATATGGTAATGGTTGTGCTCAATTTCAACAAGTGCCTTGATCACTTCTAATACTTCCACAAAATCACATATATCACAAGATAAGGCATGCATTAAAAGTATAAAACAACATTTATCATCAATCCTTAGCATATAGTAAAACTTGGAGGCTTCTCACTTTAGTGATTTTTGAACCTAAATGACACAAGCATTCAAAGAGAGTTGTAACACGAAACACCATTTTCATTTGCACCAAGACACAAAGTTCTGATACATTCTAAATTCTCGAACTAGGTAACTATGTACCTTGCCACAACAATATGCTTAAAGTACTATCATAGCCATCCTATCTTGGAGGAATCTTCCTTTAAAATAAAGAGTCACCGACCTAACATTCCCCAAGTTTCATCACCAAAAGAAGGAAATATTAAATCCTCACAAGCATACCACATAACACATATAAACAATTTTAAGAGTTGCTGACATACCCCAAATTTTGACCACTAAGATTCCCATCATTGTGAAAATCACCATCACAATATGGAGGAACCATCATACTTCATCAATCTCCCCAAAGATGGGTGAGCATCCACTACAATCAAAATTAGGGTTTCAAGCCCTCTCAGAGCCTTAGACAAAGGGTCAATCAAGGAATGACATGATCTTCAACTTGTCTAAACCTCTCAAATATACACAAAGGATCAAAAAGGACTCCCACTTCAAGGATCAAGCACAAGGATGCTCCCTTCTAGGTGGATCAAGTCTCAAGATCGACAGTGTCACCAAATTAGGGTTTTGATCGACCAGGGCCTCCAGATGGAAATTTTTAATCTGGGCACAAGCCAATGATCCAAAACATAACCTAATATACTCCATGGAACCTCATGGACCCAATCATCAAGTCAATTTTGCCTCAAGGGATGCATTCATCAAAAATCAGGAATTAGGGTTTCTTGACCTAATTCACCCCTAAGTTGACTTTTGGGACAAATCATGAGCCAAGACCTCAAGACATAATTTGAGGGTCTCTAATGAACTATATTGATCCATTTGGAACAATGGATTAATCCAAGAAGCTTGATCAACAAGTCTCAATTTCATCTGCACCACAATTAGGGTTTTAAGGGAAAAGTCAACTGTAACTTTGACTTTTGACCAGGACATGCTCCCAAGCCCTAAGACATTATTCAATATACCCTATGACACCCATGGAACATGTCCATCAAGTTTGATTTAGGTCAAGGACATGATTTCATGAAGAATTGCACAGTTTGGAATTCATCTGATAAAAAGTCAACTGTGCACAAAAGTCAACTTTGACTTTTTGAGATTTTTCACCAAAATGGTATTTTAACCCTAAAATGATGTTAATGTATGATTTGAATCATCATTCATCAAGAAAAATCAAGGAAAGTTGCATAACTTGTAAAAGGGGTAACCATAAAAACTTAGAAAATTTTCTAAGTTAAAAATAAAGTGACAAGGGTACCAACTTTGGAGGATCATAACTCCTAAACCACAAAGCCATTTTTCCTCATCCAAAGATGGATTTGTAGCCCTCATTACCCCTACAAAAACTTCAACTAGACCTAAGTCCAATTCATTAAGGATTTTGAGTTATGGAGTGATCAAAATGGCTGAAAAATGAAAATGTCACTTTTTCCAACACTTAGTGAAATTTTCACTAAGTCCAAATCTGTCTTCATTTTTTCCAAATGTAGGGGGATTTTTCACTTGGATTCAAAAGAGATCAAAACCAAACATGTTCAAACAGTTGTTGTATCATGTAAGGGCTTTCCAAAATGGCCAAGAACATTGCCAAATTCCATTTGGGCTATGAGTTATGACATTGTCAAATTGCCTTGTTGAAATCTGTCAAGGCAAGGCAGAATTTGCATTTTTGCTCGATTTGCCAAAATCAGCCAAATCCAAACACTCCTATCCACTTGGACACATCAGAGGATTGAATCTAAAGGGGACAATCACTGAGCCAAGCCTCCAAAGTCTTTGGAACAAGAAATAGCATGTTGAACCTAGAATGGCCAAAATAGGGACAAGACTCCAAATTTGGATTGGAGCATTCAATGGAAGCATCAAGGTGGCATGGACTGAGCCATTTTCATTTGAATTCAGTCAAGACTTATTCAAGACCAAGGGAACCACAGCCATGTGCCCTAACCTCTAGTCAATGGCTAGAGGAGACTTGGATTTCCATTGGCCAACATTGAACAAACACCTGTTGCAGTTGCCATTCACTGTGGATCCCAAAACAAACTTGCTCTACTATAAATAGAGCTCAATTGTGATCAGTTTAAGTACACCAAAGGCCTACAACACTTGCCGTTCTCAAAATCTCTTTCTCTTGGCAAAAATGCCTTTCTTAGCAAGGTAGCTATCGGGTTTTGAGCTAGAGGGCAATTCCACTCAAACCAATCACTCACACACCTCACATACATCACATATGAGCTGATCAAACACTTAAACAACAACTGGAACACTAATTTCTCAGAATCACCAGTCAATTGCTCAAGGTTTTAACCAAAGTGCAGTTGAGATCCCATGAAATGATCCAGCCAATTTCAATCAAGTCCAAGCATTCAAACACACTCCATAGGGTGTAGGGAAGCTGTTCAGATCATCACCACTCATCTGTAACACCTCCAAATCAAAAATCACATTGCACTTGCTGTCACGGCCTAGAGGTAAGCATATACTTGGTCATCTCTCAATCTATGCATATTTCCTCGCACAATAATTTGGCCATATGTTCATAATCATGCATAAAATGTTTCCCCTCAATTAATTGCATTGTTTGAATCGTGTATCAAAAATCCCAGCCTTCATGCAGAAATTAGGGTTCTTAAGGATTTTTCGTGATTTCTTGTGATATGTTTAATTTAAATGAAATTAAATGTCATAGACATGATCGTGAGGTTGAAAGGAGTTGATTAGTATGTGGATTGCATGATAT
Source organism: Lathyrus tuberosus (assembly GCA_022829125.1). Classification (NCBI taxonomy): domain Eukaryota; kingdom Viridiplantae; phylum Streptophyta; class Magnoliopsida; order Fabales; family Fabaceae; genus Lathyrus; species Lathyrus tuberosus. The sequence goes on from JALAZF010000346.1 coordinate 5,161,396, forward strand.
TATAATCTAGTATTCAGTGAGATTGGATAGAAAATGTAAATCTGGCCAAACCCAGAACACGCGCGTGTTCTTGGTGTGTTCTTGGCGCCATTTCTTTCAAATTCAAATATTTGAATTTTGTGATTTTATTTAATTGATTCAAAAATTAATTTCTCTCTGAGTTTTAATGATTTTGAGTTGATTCTTTTTTTAATAATTCACAAAAATGTTAAAATATTTTATTTTATCAAAAAATCCCAAAAATATTATTTATTTCATATAATTGATATTTTTGCAAAGAATTAATATTTTAATTATTTTTGACATTTTAAATATTTTTTCCACATTGATTTTGCAAATTTTAATGCTTTCTAATTATTTTGTAGGTCAATACTTAATTTTTGAAGCATTAATCCAAGATCACAATTTTTTTTTCATATGTTAAACAATTTTGATCATTTTAATTGAATTTTTATTCAATTAAATACATTTTTGAAAACAAATTAGGGTTTTTGGATTAATTCAACCCTCATAAATCATTTTCAAAACACTTTGGGCCTCTAATAGAGTGTAAGACCCAATCCTTTTTTGACCAAACAATTTTGGGCCTCAGTGTATTGTATAAGTCCCGATACCGTCAGAAACAAACGGCGCGATCGTCGCCTTTTGAAAATTAATCATCTGGGCCTCTCCTTGAGCTATAAGACCCATTCAAAACTTTTTGGGCCTCTAATAGAGTGTAAGACCCAACCCCCTTTTAACCAAAATCACTTTGGGCCTCAGATATTGTATAAGCCCCTCTGCGTTAAAAGAAAACCTCTGCGCGATCGCCATTTCAAACGGAAAAATCATCTGGGCCTACCCTCGTGTTATAAGCCCCACTCTTTTTCTTTAAAAATTGTTGGGCCTCTTGAGAGAGTGTAAGACCCATCCCTTTGTACAGAAAACAATTTTTGGGCCACAGTCACTTGTATAAGTCCCTCTGTACAAATTAAAACAGTGCAATCACTGGCAAAACCTGGGCCTCTCCTTGAGCTGTAAGCCCCAAATCTCTCCTTTTCAAAGCACTTTTTCCTTTGATTTTGAATATACTGTTGTTTTCAATCTTTCTTTGTTGAACAACTAACCAAACAGCATGGAAGCTCTACAACCGAGTAAGTGGTTATTGCTTTCATTTACCGCTTTCATATACATATAACTGTATTGTGGGGTTGTTTCACTGTAAGTCTTCTTTCATAAACTCATATCAACTGTGTAATAATAGTATGGATATTTAGAGTTTCCCCGGCAACTACGTCTAGCATTAAGCCCGTTGATCACTCTTAGAAATAGTCTAAACTAGATCCTCATAGGATTACCAGACACAGTCTTCCCTCCTCTTGGGGTTAAACAATATGGAGACATGAAAGGCAGCATTCTCTGTGAACCCTTTCATAGACTGTCACTCATAAAACTTGTCAAGAAACTCTATTCCCCAGAGATGAACTTTTCTCCGTGAATGGCATCTCTTGAGTTTCTTCCAAATTCTCGAACTTTCCTGACTTGATCTATTCCTTGTGAATAGCTTGCCTTGAATTTCTCGGGGTTTGGGGATCCATCGGCTTCTTAAAAGCATTGGCCTCCTCTTGGGCATTATACAAGGACCCACGGGCTTCCTAAAAGCAACCCCGCCTCCTCTTGGGCTTAGTACAAGGACCCGCCGGCTTCTTAGAAGTATTCACAGCCTCCTCTTAGGCTTCGTATAATGATCTCTTCCTCCGGGAATGATAGCCTCCTCTTGGGCTTAGTAGAAGGACCTCTCGGCTTCTTAAAAGTTTCCAGCCTCCTCTTGGGCTTCGTACAAATTATCCCGACGGCCTCCTAGAGGTATAGGAACAGAACTTAATCATCTGCATAGAACAGTCCTTTCATAGAGTCTACTACTGTTTCTCAAAGCACAGTACAAAAGATGACACTCTAGACTTGGACAGTCTAATATCCTTGAGTCTCAAAGACATTCTCAAGTGACCCCTTCGAAAATAGGAAGAAAACCCGTAGACTCGGACAGTCTCAATACCCTTCGGATTTCCCACTTCCTTAAAGAACAGGAATAACCCGGATCCTTGAATCAAATCCTTGAGTACAGTGTTGCTCATATAAGAACTGATTTTCTCTTTAAAATCAGTATACTGGACCTGTCACTTAACTGAAACAGTCACCATAGCCTCCTCTTGGGCTTTGTACAATGATTCTCCCCAGCGGAGTCAAACAACGTTTAGCCTCTCTCTCGGGCTTTGTACGAGACACATAAGAGACTCCCTCGTTGAGTCAATTACCCCTTTTGCCTCCACCTCGGGCTTCGTACGAGATACAAAAAACTCTCTTGTTGAGTCAAATAGCCTCCATCTCGGGCTTTATACGAGATACCAAAAGATTCCATCGGTGAGTCAAAACTTTTAGCCTCTCTCTCGGGCTTTGTACGAGACACATATTAGCCTCCTCTTAGGCTTTATATAAGAAAACCACTGGTTAATCCAATTAACCTTTTAGCATCAAAGTTGTGCCTTGTTCACAGTACACAAACTTCAACAACTCTTTCCCCTTCATCTAATTGCTGTAAGCGGCAAGCGTCTGGATTATTTACATCCATGCCACTGTCCCTCTTTAAGCATGAGAAATTCCTAAGGAAAGATAGCATTGCTCAACACTGAGTTAAAGTCTTCTCCTTCAGGTTAAAATCCCCTATAAAGTGAAATTATGGCATTGCCGGATTCACAAATCCCGGTTAAAGTAATTCTCCTTTATAAACATTTGTCATAGACAAACCCCTCTTTAGAGATGACAAATTCTCTCTGAAGTCAACACCCTTTTCAGCTTCACATCTTGGGCTTTGAATAAGATACAAACCACCTTTTCGTTTCACGTCTTGGGCTTTTAACAAGACACCAAAAACACCCATTTCCTCCCATAGAATAGGAGGAACTACGAACGCTCTGATTTCCCTGTTTCGGTAAACGGGAATACGTAGGCATAAGATTGAAAGAAAAGATCTTAGCGAGCATACTAAACAAAAACCCAAAATCCCATACTCTCATGTATCTATCAAAAGCATCAGTCCTAACATCCTAATCCTTGTTCCCCGCTATAAAATCCTAGAAAGAGAAAAGAAAACCGTATTGGCGAAAATACAAATAACCAGTACAAAGGCCCCCCCTAACAGACCGTTGTTTTAACTCAGTATGCAAAGCAGGGTTAATTGGAGACATCTATTTCCCTTCCTTCATCAGCTTTAATAGGATAAAAAATGAATCGACCTGTAGTAAGCTCAACCGCAGAGAGCGACCAGCGCTTAAGAACCGCGTCCAAAATCGGTCGCTACAGAAAAATGGTGCCCACCGTGGGGCCTGTCTTTTCTAAACCTTTTTTCTCTTCACTTATGTGAAAACCACAGATTGGGGCTTCCGCCGGGGAACCCATTTTCTGTCAGGAACTTAGGATTCATAGCTTTAAAGGTCTAGGATGTTTAGGACAAATATATATACTGCTTTTCCTAATTGCTATACATGTTTATTTTTCTGCTAATGGGAATGCGTGTGATGCCGCATGTGGAAAGATTGAGTATACACTTAAGATAAGTGATGGCGACGAGGTCGACCATCAACCTCAGTGGAGGCTGACCAATGCAACCCATTCTCTCACCTAGATAATGGGCCGATTGTTAAGTCTGAGAAGCTGAGGAGCCAAACCCTTTTGTAGTGCGGAAACTATCGGGAATAGTTGTTACGCAATACTACCCTCATTTGAGGCTGGTGATCTATTCTCGGTGAATGGCACTTACTCTAAGATTGCTCTACAACTCGCTGGCGATCCGCTTGTTGTTTTGCTTTCCTGGGAGGAGCTGATGATAATGAGTACAGGTACAAAAATCACCCTAGTATAAACCGTTGGGGATGGGTAGAGCCTTGACTTCATGACAACGACCCTTTGACCCCGTGTTTTTTCTATGTTTTTGTGTGCTGCATTCATGCATTCATTTAAAAAACATTAAAACATTCAAAAAAATTCTTCTCTTCTAGTCTCTCTGTTTTTCAAATTAAACTAAGACTGTGATTGCAAATATCAGAGAAAGGGATTGCACTAATGGATTTCGGTAGAAGGAGAACTCATAGTTATACCTTCAAGGTTCCAAAGCTAGAGGATTTGAGAAGGTTAACAAGGATGATCACTAACCCAGAGGCTTTCAGAGCCAAGTACGGAGGTCTGCTACCACTGTTAAGAGTCCATGTGATTGAGGGAATCATGGATACGCTCATTCAGTTTTATGATCCAGTTTATCACTGTTTCACATTCCCAGATTACCAGTTAGCACCAACAATTAAGGAGTATTCTCATCTGATTGATCTACACATCATAGATCGAGCTCCATTTTCTGGACTGGAAGAAATTCCAAAGAATCAGATCATTGCAAGAGCAATTCATTTGGACGAGTCTGAGGTCAGGACTCACATAACCACTAAGGGTGGCATCCAAGGTTTTCCAGCCCAGTTCTTGACAAAGAAGGCCCTGTATTTTGCCAGTATAGGAAACGTGACTGCTTTTGAAAGCGTCTTTGTCTTGCTCACCTATGGGTTATTTTTGTTTCCCAACATCAATAACTTTGTAGATATCAACTCCATTAAGGTTTTTCTCATTGGAAACCCTGTGCCGACTTTGCTCGCAGATGCGTATCATTCTGTACACTTGGGGAATTTGTACAGCTGAGGGGAGATCACATGCTGTGTACCTCTGCTTTACAAATGGTTTATCTCTCACTTGCCCAAGTCTGCTGCTTTTTAGGATTGCAAGAGTGCCTTACGTTGGTCGCAGAAGATCGTGTCTCTTACCAACTCTGATATAGATTGGTGTAATAGGATCTATGATGGAATCAGGATCATTGATCGTTGTGGAAACTTCCCCAACGTACCCCTTATAGGAACTAAGGGAGGAATCAACTACCATCCAGTTCTCGTGCATCGTCAATTTGGATACCCGATGAGACACGTCCCACGGGGTGTTCATCTAGAAGGTCTTTTCTTCAAGGAAGGAGAAAACGACAGAGCACTAAAGATGGAAATAGTGCATGCTTGGAAACAGGTTCATAAGAAATGACAGAAGTCTCTAGGGAAACCGGACTGTGTCTCGGTGGAGCCTTATCTCCATTGGGTACAAACTAGAGCTCTCAAGCTAAAAATGCCTTATCCTCGTTACGGAATTCTTCCACCAGAGGAATCTGTCCTGTACTTCATGACGGAAACTGAAAAGCTTCAGGTTACTCTCAACAAAGTTCAAAAGGAGAGAAGGTCTTGGAAGAACAAGTACCGCACCCTCGACATAGAGTGCATCAAAATACAACAATTACTGAAATATAAGGATGCTCTGATTGAAATTTTGGAGCAACATGCTGTGGATAATAAGGATAACCAAAGGAATTTTCTCGCTTCTTTCACCTGGAAAAGGAATGACAACCCGACAACGGCCCAAGAGCCCCGGTCAAAGAAAAGGAAGATACCGGAATCATCACCCGATTTCTCTTCAGAGAGGACTTAGGACCCATTAGTTTAGGTTTCTGTTTCTGCACCTTGTAATCTACTGTATTTCCATTTCTGTAATCCTTTGAATTTCAATAAAAAGGGGTTTCCCCACCGTTTGATATTTGCAATCTAATTGTCGAAGTTTATTTTGATTAAACCTTAAACAAATAATATAATCATTGCATTCATCATTCTCACATCGCGAATTCTTCTTACCTACGAATCTCACGTTTGTGTCTCGATTCTAGAGTCAAACTGTCTCATTCGTATAATACTCGGGCCAATCGTCAGAAAAGGATGGATGATCTTGAGGAAGAAAACAGAGAGTTGAAAGAAGAGATCGACGCTCTAAGAGAGGATATGAGAAAGCTTCGTAACGACATGCAAGCCATGGCAGAAGCTCAGCTACAAAGAACTGTGATCTCAGAGATCACCTTAATGCCCATAGTGGAGAAGTATGATCCTAGGTATCAAATGCCGAAAGATCGTCCTCGGGGCATGCCTGTTAACTATATCCCAGAAGGATATGTTTCGCCGATCACTGAAGATCAGGGAATCATAACAGAACCCGCTGGGCCTGAAGGTTACAAACTTCGGGAAAGCGAAGATGCCAGGGGCATACTGAAGACTCCTGAAGGTTACAAACTTTGAGAAACGCCAGGACTCACTACCGTAGTCACGGTCCCACCCCCTGTGGTGCACACTGTCCCGGAAGGACAGATCCCACAGATACCTTCTGGTAAAAAGGAAACTATGTTTGAAAGAATGGAGGAATTCCAGGAGCAGTTCTTGGAAATGCAAAGGGAGCTGCAAGCCATTCGCGGTCAGGATTTATTTGGAAAGGATGCCACAGACCTCTGCTTGGTCCCCAATGTGAAAGTCCCACACAAATTTCAAGTGCCCGACTTTAAAAAATACAAGGGTAACTCTTGCCCTCAAAGCTATCTGGTGATGTATGCTCGGCGGATGTCAGCTCAGACGGAGAATCAAGACCTACTGATTCACTACTTCCAGGATAGTTTAACCGGTGCCGCATTAAAATGGTACATGGGTTTAAACCGTACTACGATCAGTACATTCAGAGATCTTGGTACTGCCTTCGTCCAACAATACAAATACAATTTGGACATGGCACCTGACAGAGATCAACTCAGATCAATGTCGCAAAAGGACAAGGAAACCTTTAAGGAGTATGCTCAAAGGTGGCGTGAAATTGCCACTCAAATTTGTCCACCTCTTGAGGAAAAAGAGATGACAAAGATCTTCTTAAAAACCTTAAGCTCATTTTACTATGACCGAATGGTTGCCAGTGCACCCAGTGATTTCACCGAGGTGGTGGGCATGGGCGTACGTCTTGAGGAAGCCGTCCGAGAAGGACGTTTGGTAAAAGACGCTGGATCGATGAGCGGTACTAAAAAATATGGTAGTGCTCTCCCTAAGAAAAAAGAGCAAGATATTGGGAATATCTCTCTCGGAAAGCAAAGGCGACGTTATCAACTGGTAGCAGCTGTGACTCCTGCTATCAACCCTGCGTCTATTCCTACGTATCAACCTCAGGTTGCGCAGAGCCAACCTGATCAACAAAGGACACAACAGCCTCTTCAGCAGGCTCGTCCTCCATACAACAACAACCGTACAACACGGCCACCAGAATTTGATCCTATACATGTAACGTACGCAGAGCTGTTTCCATTACTGCTAGCCAAGGGGCACATTCAGACTAAGTCCCCTCTTACAGTACCAGAAAATCCGCCTTTTTGGTTTAAGGTGGATCAAACTTGCCCTTACCATCAAGGAGGATCAGGGCATAACATCGAGACTTGTCTCAATTTCAAGTCGGACGTGCAAAAACTTGTTAGGAGCGGGGTCTTATCCTTCAAGGATACAAATCCTAATGTTCTCACAAACCCGCTGCCTCAACATGAGAAGGCTGCAGTCAATTTGATAGAAGGAGAGACTAACGATGTCTATCAAATTCACGATGTACTCTTGTTGAAAACTAATCTGGTCAAGATGCATTGTAACAGAGTGGATATGGCCATGTGCCACCTCATAATTATCACCAGTGTGATATCTGCTCTAAAGACAACCAAGGATGTTCTGTGGTGCAAGCAGCTCTACAGGAACAGATGGATCTAGGATGGATCCAAGAGCACCGAGTTCGTGGAGTTAACATGGTCTACACGAATTCCAACATCATTCAAAACCAAGATATCCGTGCGATGAATGTCAACTTGGTGGCGATGCATTCATGGCAAAGCCAGTATCATAATCTGCCGTGGCACGATTACAGTTCCTGTCTGATTTGCTCGGTAAACAAACAGGGATGCTCTTTCATACAAGAGGCCATCCAGCGTCAGATAGATCTTGGATGGATCCAAGACTACCATGATAGGAATTCCTATCAAATCAACATGGTTCAGATCTTCGATATTTGTGTGATGAATACCAACCTGGTAGAGTTACATGCTGAGCAGGTCCGACTCGGATTCTTAATATCACATGACTATCAAAGCTGTAAAGCAGGTTGCGAAAACGATTGAGGTTGTACCCTTGTCCAGGAGGCACTTCAGCACTTGTTATATCACTGGTGGATGCCAATTTATATGGATGAAGATACTCAGCAAATTAGTATCAGTAACAGGAATCCTACTCTGTGTCAGAGTCAGGATGTCCGATCTGTGGAAGCTAACCTAGTGAGGTTACATTGTATTCAAAGTGGGCGTGGCCAGGTGCCACCACACAACTATGAACGTTGCGGCGTCTGTTCATAAAGTAACCAATGGTGTTACTTTGTGAGAGCAGCTCTTCAGGGTCAGGTGGATCGTGGAGAGATTCGTCCATATCCGAGTTCTAAACCAATCAACTGGACGCCGAATTACCTCGCCGAGCAAGTTGAGGATGTTGTCACGATCTCTAGTCATCACAGGACCAGGGATGTTTTTGCCATTATCCCTCTACTTGACAAATCTAAAGTTCCCAACCGGGAACGGATCGAGATTACTTATGATGGTCAGAAAAATCAGAAGGCTCTTGTAGTCATCTATCTACCGAGACCGCTACCATTTGAATCAACTAAGGCTATCCCTTACAAATACGGTGCAACAATAATTGAGAATGGAAAGGAAATTCCATTACCCTCCATCGTGAATATTGCAGACATCAGTCGTGTAACACGGAGCGGTAGAATCTTCAACCGAGGAGTTGGAGAACCTAACAAGGAAAAGGAACTTCAGACGGAAACTCCTGATCCACCAGTCGGTCAATCCAGTAATCCCGACCTTTCGAAAAATAATGATGAGATGTTGAAGCTCATCCAAAGGAGTGAATACAACATTGTTGATCAACTGTTACAGACTCCTTCAAAGATCTCGGTATTATCACTGTTACTCAGTTCAGAAGCCCACAGGGAGGCTCTATAGAAAGTCTTGGAGTAAGCCTTTGCGGAACAGGATGTAACAATCAGACAATTTGATAGCATTGTCTCTAACATCACTTCCTGCAATAATTTGGGATTTAGTGATGAGGAATTACCCGAAGAGGGTCGCCGTCATAACATAGCGCTCAACATTACAGTTAACTACCAGGACGATGCTTTAGCCAGCGTACTGGTAGACACAAGGTCAGCCCTGAATGTTATGCCGAAGTCCACTTTGATGCAATTATCATTCAAAGGCCCTCTGATGAGAATCAGCGAGGTCGTCGTCAAAGCGTTCGACGGATCCAGAAAAACAGTTATCGGTGAAGTTGATCTTCCCATAACTATTGGTCCTCACACTTTCCAAGTCACTTTCCAGGTCATGGACATCCGGGCAACATACAGTTGTTTATTAGGAAGACCTTGGATACACCAGGCTGGAGCGGTTTCTTCAACCCTCCGCCAAAAGCTAAAGTTCGTCAAGAACGATCAACTTGTCACATTTTGTGGGGAACAAGCCTTGTTTGTGAGTAGCTTATCATCGTCTACTGGTATAGAACCCGAGGAGGTTATTGGAACTCAGTTCCAAGCACTGTCGGTGAGCAAGGACAATCAGTTCAAAGAAGGAACTTCCATTTCCTCATACAAAGATGCTATCAAAGCGGTCGAGAGTACCGACACACCCGGATGGGGACAGCTTGTCATTCCTATTGACAATAAAACAAAGAAGGGTCTTAGTTTTTCTGTAACCTGTACCCGGACAGCTGCCAACGATGAAAGTTTTCATCCCCTTCAAAACTTCTTCCACAGTGGAGGTTTTCTTCACCCAGTGTCTCAGGCAGTACATGCTATCAATAAGGAAGATCCCTCTGACACAGATGAAGAATGGAAGTCCTATTTTAATGAGGACGGTTATATGTCTCAAGAAGAGGTGCCTACACTATTTTGCTTTCCTACACAGAGTCCGAGATTTATACCAAGGTCAGACGTCGAAATGATCTATGGAGATTGTGATCCGAAAGGATGTTGTGCTCCGCCAAATTCATTAGAGGATGACACTCTGATGAAAGACAACTTTGACCACAACTACTATGGCCCAATGGATGATCTGCCAATGTGGCAACCTTACCCAGGAAACTTGGGGCAAGAGAGTCAGCCGAACAATGAAAATCAGCTGACCATCATTGAACAGAATACCTGTGTCCCCACCATGTCATGGGATCAACACTCGGGTCATCCTGAGGCTTCTCAACATGAAGATGAATTTGCAATGTTTGCGGGACTTGAGTTCATCAACTATGCTTTTCCCGAGGTCAACGTCATCGAGAGGGATGACTCCTCCAGTTCGAAAGAAGTGTGGGACAAGTCAGAGGTCTTCATCCCTCTCGATGACGTTGACCTCGGGAAAAGCATAGTTGATGAACTCAAGTCCCGCAAACGTTGCGAATTCATCTTCATGTTGAGTAGCCTCAGGATGACCCGAGTGTTGATCTCATGACATGGTGGGGACACAGGTATTCTGTTCAATGACGGTCAGCTGATTTTCATTGTTCGGCTGACTCTCTTGTCCCAAGTTTCCTGGATAAGGTTGCCACATTGGCAGACCATCCATCGGGCCATAGTAGTCGTGGTCAAAGTTGTCTTTCATCAAAGTGTCCTCCTCTAATGAATTTGGCGGAGCACGACATCCTTCCGGATCACAATCTCCATATATCATTTCGACGTCTGACCTGGGTATAAATCTCGGACTTTCTGTAGGAAAGCAAAAAGGCATAGGCACCTCTTCCTGAGACATATAACCGTCCTCGTTAAGGTAGGACTTCCATTCTTCATCTGTGTCAGAGGGATCTTCCTCATTGATAGCATGAACTGTCTGAGACACTGGGTGAAGGAAACCTCCACTGTGGAAGAAGTTTTGAAGGGGATGAAGACTTCATCGTTAGCAGCTGTCTGGGTACAGGTTGCAGAAAAACCAAGACCCTTCTTTGTTTTATTGTCAATAGGAATGACAAGCTGTCCCCATCCGGTTGTATCGGTACTCTCGACCTTTTTGATAGCATCGTTGTATGAGGAAATCGAGGTTCCTCCTTTGAACTGATTGTCCTTGCTTACCGACAGTGCTTGGAACTGCGTTCCAATAATCTCCTCGGGTTCTACACAAGTAGATGATGATAGGTTACTCACAAGCAAGGCTTGTTCCCCACAAACCGTGACAAGTTGATCGTTCTGAACGAACTTTAGCTTTTGGTGGAGGGTTGAAGTAACCGCTCCAGCTTGATGTATCCAAGGTCTTCCTAATAAACAACTGTATGTTGCCCGGATGTCCATGACCTGGAAAGTGACTTGGAAAGTATGAGGACCGATAGTTATGGGAAGATCAACTTCATCGATAACCGCTTTTCTAGATCCGTCGAATGCTTTGACGACAACCTCGCTGATTCTCATCGGAGGGCCCTTGAATGATAGTTGCATCAAAGTGGACTTCGGCATAACATTCAGGGCTGACCCTGTGTCTACCAGTACGCTGGCTAAAGCATCGTCCTGGCAGTTAACTGTGATATTGAGCGCCATGTTATGACGGCGACCCTCTTCGGGTAATTCCTCATCACTAAATCCCAAATTGTTGCAGGAAGTGATGTTAGAGACAATACTATCGAACTGTCTAATTGTTACATCCTGTTCCACAAAGGCTTGCTCCAAGACTTTCTATAGAGCCTCCCTATGCGCTTCTGAACTGAGTAAAAGTGATAGCACCGAGATCTTTGAAGGAGCTTGTAACAGTTGATCAACAATGTTGTATTCACTCCTTTGGATGAGCTTCAGCATCTCATCATCATTTTTCGAAAGGTCGGGATTACTTGATTGAACGACTGGTGGATTGGGAACTTCTGTCTGAGGTTCCTTCTCTTTGTTAGGTTCCCTAACCCCTCGGTTGAAGATTCTACCACTCTGCGTTACACGACTGATGTCCGCAATGTTCACGGCGGAGGGTAATGGAATTTCCTTTCCATTTTCAATTATAGTTGCACCGTATTTGTAAAGGATAGCCTTAGTTGATTCATACGGTAATGGTCCCGGTAGATAGATGACTATGGGAACCTTCTAATTTTTCTGACCATCGTAAGTAATCTCGATCCGTTCCCGGTTGGGAACTTTAGATTCGTCAAGTAGTGGAATGATGGCAAAAACATCCCTGGTCTGGTGACGACCAGAGATGGTGACAACATCCTTAACTTGATCGGCAAGGTAATTTGACGTCCAGTTGATGGGTCCAGAACCCGGATATGGACGAATTTCTCCACGGTCCACCTGCCCCTGGAGAGCTGCTCGCACAAGGTAGCACCCTTGGTTACTTTCTGAACAGGCGCTACAACGGTCGTAATTGTGTGGTGGCACCTGGCCACGCCCACTTTGAATACAATGTAACCTCTCTAGGTTACCTTCCACTGATCGAACATCCTGACTTTGAGGCCGAGTAGGATTCCTGATACTGATACTAATTTGCTGAGTATCTTCATCCATGTAGATTGGCATCCACCAATGATTTAACAAGTGCTGAAGTGCCTCCTGGACAAGGGTACAACCCTGATCGTTTTCGCAACCCGCTTTACAGCTTTGGTAATCATGTGATATTAAGAATCCGAGTCGGACCTGCTCAGCATGTAACTCTACCAGGCTGGTATTCATCAGACGAATATCAAAGATTTGAATCATGTTGATCTGATAGGGATTCCTATCATGGTAGTCCTGGATCCATCCAAGATCCATCTGACGCTGGAGGGCCTCTTGTATGAAAGAGCATCCCTGTTTATTTATTGAGCAAGTCAGACAAGAACTGTAATCATGCCGCGGCAGATTATGATACTGGCTTTGCCTTGAGTGCATTGCCACCAAATTGACATTCATCGCACGGATGTCGTGGTTTTGAATGACGTTGGAATTCGTATAGACCATGTTAACTCCACGAACTCGGTGCTCTTGGATCCATCCGAGATCCATTTGTTCCTGTAGAGCTGCTTGCACAACAGAACATCCTTGGTTGTTTTTAAAGCAGATATCACACTGGTGATAATTATGAGGTGGCACATGGCCATATCCACTCTGTCTACAATGCATCTTAACCAGATTGGTCTTTAACAAGAGTACATCGTGAATTTGATAGACATTGTTAGTCTCTTTCTCAATCAGGTTGACTGCAGCTTTCTCATGTTGAGGCAGTGGGTTCGTAAGAACATTAGGATTCGTATCTTTGAAAGATAAGAGCCCGCTCCTAACAAGCTTTTGCACGTCAGATTTGAAATTGAGACAATTCTCAATGTTATGCCCTGATCCTCCTTGGTGGTAAGGGCATGTCTGATCCACCTTAAACCAAAAAGGCAGATTTTCCAGTACTGTAAGAGGGGACTTAGTCTGAATGTGCCCCTTAGCCAGTAGTAACGGAAACAGCTCTGCGTACGTCACGGGTATAGGATCAAACCCTGGTGGTCGTGTTGTACGGTTGTTGTTATATGGAGGATGAGCCTGCTGAAGAGGCTGTTGTGTCCTTTGCTGGTCAGGTTGGCTCTGTGCAACCTGAGGTTGATACGTAGGAATAGGCGCAAGGTTGATAGCAGGAGTCACAGCCACTACTGGTTGATAACGTCGCCTTTGCTTTCCGAGAGAGATATTCCCAATATCTTGCTCTTTTTTCTTAGGGAGAGCACTACCGTATTTTTTAGTACCGCTCGTCGATCCAGTGTCTTTTACCAAACGTCCTTCTCGGACGGCTTCCTCAAGACGTACACCCATGTCGACCATCTCGGTGAAATCACTGGGTGCGCTGGCAACCATTCGGTCATAGTAAAATGAGCTTAAGGTCTTTAAGAAGATCTTTGTCATCTCTTTTTCCTCAAGAGGTGGACAAATTTGAGCGGCAATTTCACACCACCTTTGAGGATACTCCTTAAAGGTTTCCTTGTCCTTTTGCGACATTGATCTGAGTTGATCTCTGTCGGGTGCCATGTCCAAATTGTATTTGTATTGTTGGACGAAGGCAGTGCCAAGATCTCTGAAAGTGCTGATCGTGGCACGGTTTAAACCCATGTACCATTTTAATGCGGCACCGGTTAAACTATCCTGGAAGTAGTGAATCAGTAGGTCCTGATTCTCCGTCTGAGCTGACATCCGCCGAGCGTACATGACCAGATGGCTTTGAGGGCAAGAGTTACCCTTGTATTTTTCAAAGTCAGGCACTTGAAATTTGTGCGGAACTTTCACATTGGGGACCAAGCAGAGGTCTGCGGCATCCTTTCCAAATAAATCCTGATTGCGAATGGCTTGCAGCTCTCTCTGCATTTCCAAGAACTGTTCCTGGAATTCATCCATTCTATCGAACATAGTTTCCTTCTTACCAGAAGGTATCGGTGGAATCTGTCCTTCCAGGACAGTGTGCACCACAGGGGGTGGGACCGTGACTACGGCAATGAATCTTGGTGTTTCCCGAAGTTTGTAACCTTCAGAAGTCTTCAGTATGCCCCTGGCATCTTCGCTTTCCCGAAGTTTGTAACCGTCAGGCCCAGCGGCTTCTGTTGTGATTCCCTGATTCTCAATGATTGGCGGAACATATCCTCCCGGGATATAGTTGACAGGCATGCCCCAAGGGCGATCTTTCGGTATCTGATACCTAGGATCATACTTCTCCACTATGGGTGCTGAGGTGATCTCTGAGATCACAGTCCTTTGTAGCTGAGCTTCTGCCATGGCTTGCATGTCGTTATGAAGCTTTCTCATATCCTCTCTCAGAGCGTCGATCTCTTCTTTCAACTCTCTGTTTTCTTCCTCAAGATCATCCATCTTTTTTTGACGATTGGCCCGAGTATTGTACGAATGAGACAGTTTGACTCTAGAATCGAGACACAAACGTTAGATTCAGAGGGAAGAAGAATACGCGATGTGAGAATGATGAATGCAATGATTATATTAATTGTTTTTTGGTTTAATCAAAATAAACTTCGACAATTAGACTGCAAATATTAAACAGTGGGGAAACCCCTTTTTATTGAATTCAAAGGATTACAGAAATGGAAATACAGTAGATTACAAGGTACAGAAACAGAAACCTAAGCTAATGGGTCCCGAGTCCTCTCTGAAGAGAAATAGGGTGCTGATTCTGGTATCTTCCTTTTCTTTAACCGGGGCTCTTGGGCCGTTGTCGGGTCGTCATTCCTTTGCCAAGTGAAAGGAACGAGAAAATTCCTTTGGTCATCTTGATTCTCCATAGCATGTTGCTCCAAAATTTCAATCAGAGCATCTTTCTCTTTCAATAATTGCTGTATTCTGATGCACTCTACGTCGAGGGTGCGGTACTTGTTCTTCCAAGACCTCCTCTCCCGTTGAATTTTGTTGAGAGTAACCTGAAGCTTTTCCGTTTCCGTCATGAAGTACATGACAGATTCTCTTGGCAGAAGAATTCTGTAACGAGGATAAGGCATCTTTAGCTTGAGAGCTCTAGTTTGTACCCAATGGTGATAAGGCTCCATTGAGACACAGTCCGGTTTTCCTAGATACTCCCGTCCTTTCTTATGAACGTGTTTCCAAGTGTGCACTATTTCCATCTTTAGTGCTCTGTCACTTTCTCCTTCCTTGAAGAAAAGACCTTCCAGATGAGCGTTGCGCGGAACAAGCCTCATCGGGTATCCAAATTGACGACGAACCAATACCGGGTGATAGTTGATTCCTCCTTTAGTTCCTATGAGGGGTACGTTGGGGAAGTTTCCACAATGGTCAATGATCCTGATTCCCTCAAAAATCCCATTACACCAATCTATATCAGAGTTGGTGAGAGACATGATCTCCTGCGACCAACGTAAGACACTCTTGCAATCCCAAAAAGCAGCAGACTTTGGCAAGTGAGAGATAAACCATTTATAAAGCAGAGGTACACAGCATGTGATCTCCCCTCCACTGTACAAATTTCCTAAGTGTACAGAATGATACGCATCTGCGAGCAAAGTCGGCACAGGGTTTCCAATGAGAAAAACCTTAATGGAGTTAATATCGACGAAGTTATTGATGTTGGGAAACAAAAATAACCCGTAGGTGAACAAGACAAAGATGCTTTCAAAAGCATTCACGTTCCCTATACTGGCAAAATACAGGGCTTTCTTCGTCAAGAACTGGGCTGGCAAACCTTGTATGCCACCCTTGGTAGTCATGTGAGTCCTGGCCTCAGACTCGTCCAAATGAATTGCTCTTGCATTGGTCTGATTCTTTGGAATTTCTTCCAGTCCAGAAAATGGAGCTCGATCTGTAATGTGTAGATCGATCAAATGAGAATACTCCTCCAGCGTTGGTGCAAGCTGGTAATCCGGGAATGTGAAACAGTGATAAACCGGATCGTAGAATTGAACGAGCGCGTCCATGATTCCCTCAATCACATGGACTCTTAACAGTGGTAGCAGACCTCCGTACTTGGCTCTGAAAGCCTCAGGGCTAGTGGTCATCCTTGCTAACCTTCTCAAATCCCCTAGTTTTGGAACCTTGAAGGTGTACGTATGAGTCCTCCTTCTACCGAAATCCATTAGCGTAATCCTCTTCTCTGATATTTGCAATCACAGTCTTAGTTTAATTTGAAAAACAGAGAGACTAGAAGAGAAGTTTTTTTGAATGTTTTAATGTTTTTTTAAATGAATGCATGAATGCAGCACACAATAACATAGAAAAAACATGGGGTCAAAGGGTCGTTGTCATGAAGTCAAGGCTCTACCCATCCCCAAAGGTTTATACTAAGGTGACTTTTGTACCTGTACTCATTATCATCAGCTCCTCCCAGGAAAGCAAAACAACAAGCGGATCGCCAGTGAGTTGTAGAGCAATCTTAGAGTAAGTGCCATTCACCGAGAATAGATCACCAGCCTCAAATGAGGGTAGTATCGCGTAACAACTATTTCCGATAGTTTCCGCACTACGAAAGGGTTTGGCTCCTCAGCTTCTCAGGCATCACAACCGACCCATTGTCTAGGTGAGAGAATGGTTACATTAGGATGCCTCCACTGAGGTTAATGGTCGACCTCGTCGCCATCACTTATCTTAAGTGTATACTCAATCTCACCACATGCGGCATCACACGCATTCCCATTAGCAGATAAATAAACACGTATAACAATTAGGAAAAGCAGTATATATATTTGTCCTAATCATCCTAGACTTTTAAAGTTATGAATCCTAAGTTCCTGACAGAAATGGGTTCCCCGGCGAAAGCCCCAATCTGTGGTTTTCACATAAGTGAAGAGAAAAAAGGAAAAAATAAGTTTTAGAAAGACCCGGCCCCACGGTGGGCGCCATTTTTCTGTAGCGAGCGATTTTGGACGCGGTTCTTAAGCGTTGGTCGCTCTCTGCGGTTTGAGCTTACTACAGGTCGATTCATTTTTTATCCTATTGTGAGCTGAATAAGGAAGGGAAATAGATGTCTCCAATTAACCCTGCTTTGCATACTGAGTTTAAACAGCGGTCTGTTAGGTTACGAATGCTATCAATGTGGGGGCCTTTGTACTGGTTATTTGTATTTTCGCCAATACGGTTTTCTTTCTTTCTAGGACTTTCTAGCGGGGAACAAGGATTAGGATGTTAGGACTGATGCTTTTTGAATTACTGCTTTTGATTGATGGAGATATGGGATTTGGGTTTTTTGTTTAGTGTGCTCGCTAAGATCTTTTCTTTCGATCTTATGCCTACATATTCCCGTTTACCGAAACAGGGAAATCAGAGCGTTCGTAGTTCCTCCTAGTCTATGGGAGGAAATTGGTTTTTGGTGTCTTGTTCGAAGCCCAATACGTGAAGCAAAAGGTGATTTGTATCTTGTTCAAAGCCCAAGATGTGAAGCTGAAAAGTCTATTTGTGTCTTGTTCAAAGCCCAAGACGTGAAGCTGAAAAGTCTATTTGTGTCTTGTTCAAAGCCCAAGACGTGAAGCTGAAGGACCTCGACTTTAGAGAGAATTTGTCATCTCTAAAGAAGGGTTTGTCTGTCACAACTGTTGGGTGACTGGTTATAAAGGAGAATTACTTTAACCGGGATATACGAATCCTAGTAATGCCATAATTTACTTTATAGGGGATTTTAACCTAAAGGAGAAGACTTTAACTCAGTGTAGAGCAATGCTATCTTTCCTTAGGAATTTCTCATGCTAAAAGAGGGACAGTGGCATGGATGTAGATGATCCAGAGGCTTGCCGCTTACAGCGATTAGATGAAGGGGAAGGAGTGGTTGATGTTTGTGTACTGTGAACGAGGCACAGCTTTGATGCTAAAAGGTTGATTGGATCAACCAGTGGTTTTCTTATACAAAGCCTAAGAGGAGGCTAATATGTGTCTCGTACAAAGCCCGAGAGAGAGGCTAAAAGGTTTTTGACTCAACAAGGGAGTCTTTTGGTATCTCGTATAAAGCCCGAGATGGAGGCTATTTGACTCAACAAGAGAGTTTTTGTATCTTGTACAAAGCCCGAGATGGAGGTTGTTGTTTGTTTGGCTCAATTAAGAACCTTTTTGTATCTCGTATAAAGCCCGAGATGGAGGCGAAAAGGGTGATTGACTCAACGAGGGAGTCTCTTATGTGTCTCGTACAAAGCCCGAGAGAGAGGCTAAACGTTGTTTGACTCCACTGGGGAGAATCATTGTACAAAGCCCAAGAGGAGGCTATGGTGACTGTTTCAGTTGAGTGACAGGTCCAGTATACTGATTTTGAAAGAGAAAATCAATTCTTATATGAGCAACACTGTACTCATGAATTTGATTCAAGGATCCGGGTTATTCCTGTTCTTTAAGGAAGCGGGAAATCCGAAGGGTATTGAGACTGTCCGAGTCTACGGGTTTTCCTCCTATTTAACGAAGGGGTCACTTGAGAATGTCTTTGAGACTCAAGGTGATTAGACTGTCCAAGTCTAGAGTTTCATCTTTTGTACTATGCTTTGAGAAACAGTAGTAGACTCTTTGAAAGGATTGTTCTATGCAGATGATTAAGTTCTGTTCCTATACCTCTAGGAGGTCATCGGGACAATTTGTACGAAGCCCAAGAGGAGGCTGGAAACTTTTAAGAAGCCGACGGGTCCTTGTACGAAGCCCAAGAGAAGGCTATCATTCCCGGAGGAAGAGATCATTATACGAAGCCTAAGAGGAGGCTGTGGATACTTCTAAGAAGCCGACGGGTCCTTGTACTAAGCCCAAGAGGAGGCGGGGTTGCTTTTAGGAAGCCTGTGGGTCCTTGTACGATGCCCAAGAGGAGGCCAATGCTTTTAAGAAGCCCGTGGGTCCCCAAACCCCGAGAAATTCAAGGCAAGCTATTCACAAGGAATAGATCAAGTCAGGAAAGTTTGAGAATTTGGAAGAAACTCAAAGATGCCATTCACGGAGAATACATTCATCTCTAGGAGTAGAGTTTCTTGACAATTCCTAATGAGGACAGCCGAAGAGAAGACTGTATCTGGTGATCCTATTTGGGGATCTAGGTGTCTATTTCTATGAATAAACGAAACGGCTTTACCTAGTGCTAGACGTAGTTGCCGGGGAAACTCTAAATATCTATACTGTTATTACACAGTTGATATGAGTTTATGAAAGAAGACTTACAGCGAAACAGCCCCATAATACAGTTATATATATATATGAGTTTATGAAAGGAGACTTACAGTGAAACAACCCCACAATACAGTAGTTATATACATATGAAAGCGGTAAATGAAAGCGGGTAAACACTTACTCGGTTGTAGAGCTTCCATGCTGTTTGGTTAGTTGTTCAACAAAGACAGATTGAAAACAACAGTATATTCAAAATCAAAGGAGAAAGTGCTTTGAAATAAAAAGATTTGGGGCTTACAGCTCAAGGAGAGGCCCAGGGTTTTATCAGTGAGCGCACTGTTGAATTTGTACAAAGGGACTTATACAAGTGACTGTGGCCCAAAAAAGGTTTTTTGTACAAAGGGATGGGTCTTACACTCTCTCAAGAGGCCCAAGTGAGTTTTAAGAAAAGAAATGGGTCTTACTACTCGAGGGTAGGCCCAATGGTTAATTTTGAAAAGGGCGACGATCGCGCCGTTTATTTGAAAATGTACAGAGGGACTTATACAACGAATGAGGCCCAAAAAATTTTCTGTACACAAGGGGTTGGGTCTTACACTCTAATAGAGGCCCAAAGAGTTTAAAGAAAAGAAATGGGACTTACAACACGAGGGGAGGCCCATAGTCTTTATTTTCAAGATGAATATTCACTTTTAAAATGCTTAAAAACAATTAAAAATGAATTTATTCACAAAAATACCAACTATATTAAATAAATAATATAAATTTGATTTTTTTTGTAGAATAAAATATTTTACTATTTTTGTGATTTTTCAGAAAAAGAACCAATAAAAAATAATCAAAATTGAAGGAGTTATTAATTTTCCAAATCATTATAAAATAAAATGGGAAAATATAAAGAAGAGGGGTTGGGTCTTACACTCTATTAGAGGCCCAAAGTGTATTTTTGTACAAAATATGGGGCTTACAACTCAGGAAGAGGCCCAAAATATTTTCAGTTTGAAAATGGGGATCGCGCCGAGATTTTTAACGTATCGGGACTTATACAATAACTGAGGCCCAAAATTGTTTCGTTAAAAAAAGGTTGGGTCTTACACTCTAATAGAGGCCCAAGTGTTAAAAAAGTTTTGAATGGGTCTTATAGCTCAAGGAGAGGCCCAAAAGTGTTTTGAAAATGATTTATGAGGGTTGAATTAATCCAAAACCCTAATTTGTTTTCAAAATGTGTTTAATTGAATAAAAATTCAATTAAAATGATCAAAATTGTTTAACATATGAAAAACAAATTGTGATCTTGGATTAATGCTTCAAAAATTAAGTATTGACCTACAAAATAATTAGAAAGCATTAAAAGTTGCAAAATCAAGGTGGAAAAAATATTTTAAATGTTAAAAACAATTAAAACATTAATTCTTTGCAAAAATATCAATTATACAAAATAAATAATATTTTTGGGATTTTTTGGGAAAATAAAATATTTTAACATTTTTGTGAATTATTAAAAAAAGAATCAACTCAAAATCATTAAAACTCAGAGAGAAATTAATTTTTGAATCAATTAAATAAAATCACAAAATTCAAATATTCAAATTTTCAAAAAAAAGGCGCCAAGAACACACCAAGAACACGCGCGTGTTCTGGGTTTGCCCAGATTTGCATTTTCTCTCCAATCTCACTGAATACTTGATTAAAACATGCAATCCACATATCATTATGCTCGTCTCAACCTCACGATCATGTCTATGTCAATTAATTTCATTTAAATTAAACATATAACAAGAAATCATGAAAAATCCTCAAGAACCCTAATTTCTGCATGAAGGCTAGGATTTTTTATACACGATTCAAACAATGCAATTAATTGAGGGGAAACATTCCATGCATGATTATGAACATATGGCCAAATTATTGTGCAGCAAAAAATGCATGGATCATAGAGTTAGAAGAGCTCATGCTTACCACTTGCAGCTGGTGATCGTGTTTGGTGTTGGAGGTGTTACAGCTTAGTTCCAATGATGTGGATAGCTTCCCTAGGTGCCAAGTGATGTGTCTGAGTGCTTGGAATGGATTGAAATGGTTTGGAGTTGAAGATGGCACCTCAACTGCAAAACTGTCAAGAACATGAGCAATTGGCTGGTGATTTTGTGAAATCTGTGTTCCAGATGTTATGTGAGTGTTTGAATCACTTCTATATGATGTATGTGAGGTGTGTGAGGGATTGGTTTGATTGGAAAAGCTCTCAAACTCAAAACCCGATAGTGACTTGCCTTAGAAGGCAAAATTGGAGTGAAAGAAGAGATTTTGAGGAAAGCATCTGTTTGATGGCTTTGGTGTACTCAAACTGGTCACAATTGAGCTCTATTTATAGTAGAGCAAGTTTGTTTTGCAAGGAATAGTGAATGGCAACTGCTAAGAGGTTTGGCCAATGTTGGCAAATAAAAATCCAAGTCTCCTCTAGCCATTGACTAGAGGTTAGGGCACAGAGCTTTGGTTCCCTTGGTCTTGGATAAGTCTTGACTGATTTTAGATGAGAATGGCTCAGTCCATGCCACCTTGATGCTTCCATTGAATGCTTCAATCCAAATTTGGAGTCTTGTCCCTATTTTGGCCATTCTAGGTTCAACATGTTATTTCTTGTTCCATGGACTTTGGAGGCTTGGCTCAATGATTGTTCCCTTGAGATTCAATCCTCAGATGTGTCCAAGTGGATAGGAGCATTTGAATTTGGCTGATTTTGGCAAATCGAGCAAAAGTGCAAATTCTGTCTTGCCTTGACAGATTTCAACAAGGCAACTTGACAATGTCATAACTCATAGCCCAAATGGAATTTGGCAATGTTCTTGGCCATTTTGGAAAGCCCTTACATGATATAACAACTGTTTGAACATGTTTGGTTTTGATCTCTTTTGAATCCAAGTGAAAAATCCCCCTACATTTGGCAAAAAGTGAAGACAGATTTGGACTTAGTGAAAATTTCACTAAGTGTTGGAAAAAGTGACATTTTCATTTTTCAGCCATTTTGATCACTCCATAACTCAAAATCCATGAGGAGTTGGAATTAGGTCTAGTTGAAGTTTTTGTAGAGGGTAATGAGATCTACAAATCCATATTTGGATGAGAAAAAATGGCCTTGTGGTTTAGGAGTTATGGTCCTCCAAAGTTGGTACCTTTGCCACTTTATTTTTAACTTAGAAAAATTTCTAAGTTTTATGGTTACCCCTTTTACAAGTTATCTCACTTTTCTTGATTTTTCTTGATGAATGATGATTCAAATCATACATTAACATCATTTTAGGGTTAAAAATCCATTTTGGTGAAAAATCTCAAAAAGTCAAAGTTGACTTTTGTGCACAGTTGACTTTTTATCAGATGAATTCCAAACTGTGCAATTCTTCAGGAAATCATGTCCTTGACCTAAATCAAACTTGATGGACATGTTCCATGGGTGTCATAGGGTATATTGAATCATATCTTAGGGCTTGGGAGCATGTCCAGGTCAAAAGTCAAAGTTACAGTTGACTTTTCCCTTAAAACCCTAACTGTGGTGCAGATGAAATTGAGACTTGTTGCTCAAGCTTCTTGGATTAATCCATTGTTCCAAATGGATCAATATAGTTCATTAGAGACCCTCAAACCCTCTCTTGAGGTCTTGGCTCATGATTTGCCCCAAAAGTCAACTTAGGGGTGAATTAGGTCAAGAAACCCTAATTCCTGATTTTTGATGAATGCATCCCCTGAGGCAAAATTGACTTGATGATTGGGTCCATGAGGTTCCATGGAGTATATTAGGTTATGTTTTGGATGATTGGCTTGTGCCCAGATGGAAAATTTTCATCTGGAGGCCCTGGTCGACCAAAACCCTAATTTGGTGACACTGTCGATCTTGAGACTTGATCCACCTAGAAGGGAGCATCCTTGTGCTTGATCCTTGAAGTGGGAGTCCTCTTGATCCATTGTGGATGTTTGAGAGGTTTAGACAACGAAATTCGAGGCTGAAGAAGAAAATGACAACGAAATTCCATAAGAGATCTCCCGACTACTCAGACAAGAGGAAAGGTCCATTGAACCTCACAAAGAGCCGTTGGAAACGGTAAACTTGGGTTCAGAAAAAGAGAGAAAGAAATCAGGATTGGGGCACTGCTCAGTCCAAATGCCAAAGAGAGTTTGATAAAGCTTATCAAAGAATTCCCCGATGTGTTCGCTTGGTCCTATCAGGACATGCCAGGGTTAGATACCAGCATCGTGGAACATCACTTACCGTTAAGATCGAAATGTTCGTCAGTAAAGCAGAGGTTGAGACGGACTCACCCGGACATGGCCATCAAAATCAAAGAGGAGGTACAGAAACAGATTGACGCGGGTTTCCTCGCCACATCAGAATATCCTCAATGGTTAGCCAACATCGTACCCGTTCCCAAAAAGGACGGAAAGGTCAGAATGTGTGTCGATTACAGGGATCTGAACAAGGCTAGTCTAAAGGACGACTTTCCTTTACCACATATTGACATGCTGGTAGACAGTACAGCAAAGTTCAAAGTCTTCTCCTTCATGGATGGATTCTCGGGCTATAACCAGATCAAAATGGTGCCGAAAGACATGGAGAAAACTTCGTTCATTACCCCATGGGGTACCTTTTGCTACAAGGTAATGTCGTTCGGTTTGAAGAACACCGGGGAAACCTATCAAAGGGCCATGACTACTCTGTTTCATGACATGATACACAAAGAAATTGAGGTATATGTCGATGATATGATTGCAAAATCAAAAACAGAGAGTGAGCACGTTGGACATCTGTCAAAATTGTTCGAACGTTTAAGAAAGTTCAAGCTCCGCTTGAATCCCAACAAGTGCACCTTCGGTGTCCGTTCAGGGAAACTACTAGGGTTCATCGTCAGCCAGAAAGGGATTAAGGTTGATCCTGACAAGGTCAAGGCCATTCAAGAAATGCCTTCTCCGAAAACTGAAAAACAAGTCAGAGGATTCCTGGGACGTTTGAACTACATCTCCAGATTCATATTCCTTATGACCGCGACATGTGCGCCGATTTTCAAATTACTCAAAAAGAACCAGGATTGCGTTTGGGCAGAAGATTATCAAACAGCCTTCAACAGTATCAAGGAATATCTGTTGAATCCTCCGATTCTATCACCTTCAGTGGAAGGAAGACCACTGATCATTTACCTCACAGTTCTAGAGGACTCAATGGGATGTGTACTTGGCCAACAAGATGAAATTAAATGAAAAGAGTCTGCCATTTACTATTTGAGCAAGAAATTCACCGACTGTGAAACTCGGTACACGATGCTTAAGAAAACTTGTTGTGCTTTGGCTTGGGCAGCCAAACGTCTTCGCCAATACATGATTCGTCATACTACTTGGTTAATCTTCGAAATGGATCCAATCAAGTACGTATTTGAAAAGCTTGCTCTTACGGGAAGAATTGCCCGTTGGCAGATGCTGTTATCAGAATATGACATAGAGTACCACGCTCAGAAAGCCGTTAAGGGAAGTATTTTAGCCGATTATTTGGCTCATCAACCGATTGACGATCAAGAATCAATCGGGTTTGACTTCCCAGACGAAGATGTCATGTATCTAAAGATGAAAGACTGGGATGAACCGCTACCCAGTGAAGGGCCAGAACCAGGTTCCCAATGGGGACTAATCTTTGATGGAGCAGTTAATCATTATGGAAACGGAATTGGGGCAATCATTGTTACCCCTCAGGGTACCCACATTCCTTTCACCGCTCGACTTACGTGTAAATGTACAAACAACGAGGCCGAATACGAAGCTTGTATTATGGGTCTCGAGGAAGCGATTGATTTAAGGATCAAAAACTTGGACGTATACGGCGACTCAGCCTTGGTTATCAATCAGATAAAAGGAGATTGGAACACATACCAATCAGGATTGATCCCTTACAAAGACTATGCAAGAAGGTTGTTACCTTTCTTCAACAGAGTCGAGTTTCATCACATCCCTCGTGAGGAGAATCACATGGCTGATGCATTAGCCACTATCTCTTCCATGATTAGTGTAGGT
Organism: Lathyrus tuberosus; assembly: GCA_022829125.1. Lineage (NCBI taxonomy): Eukaryota > Viridiplantae > Streptophyta > Magnoliopsida > Fabales > Fabaceae > Lathyrus > Lathyrus tuberosus. The sequence continues at coordinate 5,186,935 of JALAZF010000346.1, forward strand.
CAATGGAATGACATACCTAAGATCGACATAATATGCCTTGAACGGCCCGCTTACGTCTTCACAATTGAAGCAGTCATAGACGACAAACCTTGGTATCACGATATCAAATGCTTCCTTCAGAAACAAGAGTACCCACCTAGGGCATCCAGGAAAGACAGAAAGACCCTCAGAAGATTGGCTGGAAACTTCTTCCTGAGCGGTGACACTCTCTATAAGAGAAATTTTGACATGGTCTTGCTCCGATGCGTGGACAGACCAGAAGCTGACATGCTTATGAAAGAAATTCATGAAGGATCCTTTGGCACTCATACCAATGGACACACAATGGCGAGAAAAATTCTCAGAGCAGGGTACTACTGGTTGACCATGGAATCCGACTGCTATAAGTACATGAGGAGGTGTCACAAGTGTCAGATATACTCCGACAAAATTCATGTACCGCCATCACATCTCAAAGTTCTCTCTTCCCCATGGCCGTTTTCCATATGGGGAATCGACATGATTGGCATGATTGAGCCCAAGGCTTCAAACGGACATCGGTTCATCCTGGTAGCCATTGACTATTTCACCAAGTGGGTCGAAGCAGCGTCATTCGCCAATGTAACCCGACAAGTGGTGGTCCGATTTATCAAAAACAATATCATCTGTCGTTATGGTGTTCCAAGCCAGATCATTACTGATAATGGATCTAACTTGAACAACAAGATGATGAAAGAGTTGTGTTCTGAGTTCAAGACCGAACACCATAACTCATCTCCCTACCGACCAAAGATGAACGGAGCGGTAGAAGCGACTAACAAGAATATCAAGAAGATCGTTCAAAAGATGGTTGTAACCTACAAAGACTGGCACGAGATGCTACCCTTTACTCTTCACGGTTATCGCACATCTGTCCGCACTTCAACAGGGGCTACCCCTTTCTCTCTAGTATATGGCATGGAAGTAGTGCTCCCCATAGAAGTAGAGATCCCGTCAATCCACGTGTTGATGGAAGCTAAGCTCACTGAAGCTGAATGGTGTCAAAGCCGACACGACGAACTGAACCTGATCGAAGAAAAGCGAATAACGGCATTATGCCACGGTCATTTGTATCAACAGAGAATGAAGAGGGCATTTGACAAAAAGGTCCGACCTCGTGTCTTCAGGAAAGGAGACCTCGTGCTCAAAAAGATACAGTCATTTCTCACTGATTCGCGAGGTAAATGGACTCCGAATTATGATGGCCCATATGTGGTCACGAAAGCTTTCTCAGGCGGCGCCTTGAGACTTGCAACCATGGACGGAGAGGAATTTGCCTACCCCACAAATGTTGATGTAGTCAAGAAATACTTCGCCTAAAAAAAACGTCTCGGTGGATTGAAAACCTGAAAGGGCGGTCCAGGCAAAAGTTAGAGACATGAAAAAAAATCATCCCGATGGATTGGAAATCTCACAGTACAATCCAGGAAAAAATTAGGGATAATGGCAAGTAACTATGTTCAACAGAGGCAAGTCCCTCAGTAGCAGTTACATCATCCATCGGAAGAAAACTCCAGCCAAGGTCATCTTCGACAGAAGCTCGGGATGCCCCGAATTCAAAGTTGGTAGAAGGATGGTGGTCGTTATGTTTCAACGTAGCCCTTTTCCCTGTAAATCACCATTTTATAACTTTGTAATTACTCTTTGGAATCACGCTTTTGGCTGATCTCCATCTTATCAATAAAATTTGAGCTTTTGTGCTTTTGTTTGTAATTCTTACTTGTTTTAGCTTTACAGAACGACGTTGTTAAACATGATTAATGATTCTTGAAATGAAACAAAAATGAATTTACTTGTTAAACTTTTTCTGCTTTTAAAATAAAGACGGCAATTTCTTTTGACTGTTGAACATCAGAAGAACACCGGTAGCTTCTCCAGAAGTAATCGAACCTCAAAGTGCAGAATCAAAGTACTCCTTCTCAACCAGTACGCCTGAATGAAGGATCAACTGTGTCAGAGACCTTGTTTCGTCTGATACGCCACGGCAGAGTTCTCATCTCCTAAGCCCGACCAACGGTAGCTCCCAACAGGGACTATCTTTCCTAAGCAAGGTGGAATTGCTATTCTGAACCAACGGTACTTCTTCGCCCCGCGATGGCCGAGTATCCAGTCGTGTTCACCTGTTAGTTTGTATGTTGCGTCAGTTTTGTCGGCATAAACATACATACATCATGCATTATTTGATTTGCATTCACATAATCATATTGCATCACTATCACTCTAGTCGGTCTTGTCCCTTAGTGATAGTCAGTTTTGTCGGCATAAACATACATACATCATGCATTATTTGATTTGCATTCACATAATCATATTGTCGGATTCACAAATCCCGGTTAAATTAATTCTCCTTTATAAACATTTGTCATAGACAAACCCCTCTTTAGAGATGACAAATTCTCTTTGAAGTCAACACCCTTTTCAGCTTCACATCTTGGGCTTTGAATAAGATACAAACCACCTTTTCGCTTCACGTCTTGGGCTTTGAACAAGACACCAAAAACACCCATTTCCTCCCATAGAATAGGAGGAACTACGAACGCTCTGATTTCCCTATTTCGGTAAACGGGAATACGTAGGCATAAGATTGAAAGAAAAGATCTTAGCGAGCACACTAAACAAAAACCCAAAATCCCATACTCTCATGTATCTATCAAAAGCATCAGTCCTAACATCCTAATCCTTGTTCCCCGCAATAAAATCCTAGATAGAGAAAAGAAAACCGTATTGGCGAAAATACAAATAACCAATACAAAGGACCCCCTACATTAATCGCATTCGTAACCTAACAGACCACTGTTTAAACTCAGTATGCAAAGCAGGGTTAATTGGAGACATCTATTTCCCTTCCTTCATCAGCTTTAATAGGATAAAAAATGAATTGACCTGTAGTAAGCTCAATCGCAGAGAGCGACCAGCGCTTAAGAACTGCGTCCAAAATCGCTCGCTACAGCTGCACATTCATAACTATTAGTAAAAGTGAAACAGGAAATTTTTTACTGAAAACAACTAATATTACTTATAATAATAATAATGTGCATGGTGTAGAAACACCTACATAGTCAAAAAGTACCTCAAGGGTACAAGTACATTAATATCCAAAATATTCCACCAAGTGGATAAAATACACTAGTAAAAGCTGGAAAAAAAAACTGAATACAAGAAAACTTCACTTTGGTGACCAAAGAAAGTACAAAAGTCTGGAATCAACATCATTAGTCCTCATCGGACACCTCAATCTCCTCATCACCGCCAGCAGAACCAGTAGCCTCCTCCTCATCATCATCACCAACAGTCTCCTCACCAACCTCCTCATCCTCAGCATCATCTTCACCCCCTCTGAAAATTGGCTTGCCCTCAGGCCAACCAGCATGTGCTAGGAACTGCTCCCTAGACATCATCGAGTGCTCAGAAGCAGGGTCGCGGATCTGTAACTGGAGTACGTGCATAGAATCATGAAGGTCAGTCATGGCGCGCTGTGAAGCAGCCATTCAATCCCAGTTGTACTGACAAATCTCCTGCTGAAAAGGATAAAAGGCCGGCGATGCCGATCCAGAACTTCCACCATCCCCAGCGGCAGCTTCAGCACTAGCACCTGAAGATTCTCCACCAGCCCCTCTAGCCTTACAAAACTTATCCATATATCTATCATCAATCGCCGACTGAATCGTGACCTGCCTGCGTGCTGGTATATCAACTCCAGCATGAGCACACAAAGATATAATGAGACATGGAAAAGCAAGCGGGGCATTCTTGCGAGCCGCAGTACCTCCCAAACCACTTAGAACTATTGCCTTGATCTCATCCGCAATAATGCGGGCCACGTCTATCTGAACATTCATCTGAATTCTATGAATAAGATGAGCTAAAGGAATAGGAACTGTGCTATGATGTGACCTGGGCGAGATGTTGGTAAGCAAAAACAGCAAGATGAGTTGGACCAAAGGCTGCATGTCCACCCTTCGGAATCTAATTTCAACCCCGGATGAATTACGCTCAACCTCTTTACCTGGAAGAAGTAAATCACGGGTCATCTTAGGAATGTCTCGGTGAAGATGCATGTCCCAATGATACGCATCTAACTGACTACCAGCCAATGGCAAAGGATCTCCCAGAATAGTGTTAATCATCCTCCGATCAAATCTCACAACCGTCCCCCTCACAAAAGAGGTCCAGCTAAATCGCTCCCCATCATCGGGAAGGGCATTCGCGTAAAACTCCCAAACAATTTCAGCATTATACCCATCCAGAGGTGTCATCAAACGATCCCACTTCTTCTCCACAAAAAGTGCATCAATTATTCGGTAGCTACCACGGTCACTAAGGATGAATCTCTTCTCAGCCAAGATATGTTTTCTCTCTAAGGTTTCGTAACGGGCCGCCTGCTTTGCTCCCCTAAATCTATCCTCATCAAAACGAACTGGTACCTTCCTGGAAGTTGAAGCTTTTCTTTTCTTAGCCGCGTGGATTGCCATTTTCGGTGCCATCTGCACATAACAACCAATAAAACAAAACAACGACAAACCAACGCATTAGTGAACCAAAACAACCCAGCCAGAGACTTACATTTCATTAAAAAAAAATCCATTTGTTCGCTCCAGGTTCGCTAGGCGAAGGCTGGCGAACATTCACCCCAGGTTCGCGAAGCGAATGCTGGCGAATGCTCGCGCAGGCTCGCGAAGCGAACACAGCAGCGAACCCGCGAAAATGCAGAAACATAAAATCAAAAACCAGTCCAACAGCAACCTTATTTTAACATCATCATCCTAATCATAATGCTTTGATAGTTTATAACATGGAGCCCAGAAACAATATGAACAGAAGTACTAAAATTTTTGAAACCCTAATTGATCTACCACAAAAATCCAAGTCATTCCCTAAACTAATGTTACAGAAATAAACAAGGAAAGTGTTAGCAAACCTGAACTTCGCAAGTTAACTGGAGATAGCAAAGAGAATTCGTGCCAAGCTTTTGAGAGGAGAGGAATTTTGAACACAAAAACGGTGGAAATGCAAATAGTAACCAAGGGACTAGGGTTCCCCTTCAAAATTCTGATTCAAGTTGGGTCATGGGCCTAATTGGTAGGCCCACCCACAAATTTACCCTAATTTTTAACTGATGTGGCAAATTGGTTTGGGCTGTCTCGCTAGGTTTGCGAAGTGAAGGGTCAGCGAATGCTCGCCCCAGGCTCGCTAGGCGAACGCCAGCGATCATGACAGAATTTTTCAAAATTTTGAGTAATTCACCCATCTTCTTTTCATTCTCCCTAACTTATTTTTGACTCAACCTAAAGTGAATGTTCCTTGCTTTTTAAGGCAAGGGAGTTAACTTAAACAACAGCTCAAAGGTTCAAGAAGAAAACATTTTAGAAGCTCTTAAAAATTCAATGATGAACTCGACTTTTCAAATATGTACAATCCATAGTTCATCACTAAAAGAGATCTAACAAATTTGGGCACAAAGGGGCTAGCAAATTCTCGCTCCTCACGGGTAAATTACTATATGGTAATGGTTGTGCTCAATTTCAAGAAGTGCCTTGATCACTTATAATACTTCCACAAAATCACATATATCACAAGATAAGGCATGAATTAAAAGTATAAAACAACATTTATCATCAATCCTTAGCATATAGTAAAACTTGGAGGCTTCTCATTTTAGTGATTTTTGAACCTAAATGACACAAGCATTCAAAGAGAGTTGTAACACGAAACACCATTTTCATTTGCACCCAGAGCAGTAATACTTACAATGTTGGGGTGCCTCCCAACAAGCGCTTGTTTAACGTCAGCTAAGCTCGACGGTCCAACGCAACCTCAAGGATCGCGAAAAGGAACAACGGCGGGATTCCGCTCGAAATCACCTCTACGATAAACTTTTAATCTCTGACCATTAAATGTCCAATTCTCCTTTGACGTTGTGTCTTCAATTACGATTGCTCCATAAGGCTTGATTTCCCGAATCCGAAACGGACCCGACCATTTAGACCTCAATTTTCCTGGAAACAATTTTAATCGAGAATTGAAGAGTAGGACCAGCTGTCCCACTTCAAACTGTTTGATCACAATTTTTCTGTCGTGGTAAGTTTTGACACGCTCTTTATACAGCTTATTGGAATCATACGCCTAGAGGCGCAATTCATCCAATTCATCCAATTCATGCAATTGAATTTTTCTTTTGTCACCGCTCAGAGTTAGATCAAAGTTCAAAAATTTTAAGGCCCAAAACGCCTTATGTTCCAACTCGACCGGCAAATGGCAATTCTTACTGTAGACCATTTTAAAAGGCGTGAGACCAATCAGAGCCTTAAAAGTGGTCCGATAAGCCCACAAAGCATCATCAAGTTTGTTTGCCCAATCCTTCCTTGAGGCCGAAACAGTTTTTTCCAAAATTCATTTTATTTCTCGATTCGAAACCTCCGCTTGCCCATTAGCCTGAGGATGATATGGTGTTGCAACCTTGTGCATAACACCATATTACTCCAGAGCTTTTTCAAGCTGAGTGTTGCAAAAGTGGGATCCTCCGTCACTTATCAACACTCGCGGAGTGCCAAAACGAGCAAAAATGTTTCTTTTCAAAAACTTTACTACGGTTTTTCCATCAGCTTTAGCACATGCTATTGCCTCAACCCATTTAGAAACATAATCCACAGCGACCAAAATGTATTCTTTAGAAAATGAAGATGGAAACGGCCCGACAAAGTCGATTCCCCAACAATCAAATACTTCAATTTCTAACATATTTTGCAAAGGCATTTCATGCCGCCGTAAAATTCCACCACTTCTCTGGCATTTGTCACAACTTTGGGCATGCGGATGTGCATCTTTGAATAACGAAGGCCAATAAAAGCCCGATTGAAGGACTTTTGTTGCCGTTCTTAACCCATTGAAATGTCCTCCATACGGAGAGTTGTGACAATGCCACAGTATGTTCGTGGCTTCCTCTACCGACACACATCTTCTCAAGAGGTTGTCGACACCAAGTTTAAACAAATGTGGTTCATCCCATACAAAGGACTTGGCATCTGACAAAAATTTCCTTTTTTGATGGTGAGTTAGACCATCCGGTATCAATCCGGCGGCTTTGTGGTTAGCCATGTCGGCGAACCATGGTCTAACTTGCACCCTAAACAATTTTTCATCAGGAAACTCCTCTTTGACTTCACATTCCTTCTTGGTCACGTCAACGTTTACCAGGCGGGATAAGTGATCCGCCACCAAATTCTCGGATCCTTTCTTGTCTCGAATTTCTAGATCAAATTCTTGTAACAAAAGGATCCAACGAATTAGCCTCTGCTTAGAATCAGGCTTGGTGAGCAGATACTTTATAGCCGTGTGGTTCGTGTAAACGATGACTCGCGACCCAATCAAATAGGAACGGAATTTTTCTAACGCATACACTATTGCAAGCAACTCTTTCTCAGTTGTTGCATAGTTAATTTGAGCTTTGTTTAAAACTATGCTTGCATAGTGTATCGCGTGGAACGTTCGTTTTCCTCTGACCCAAAACAGCCCCCACCGCATAATCACTTGCATCACACATTAGTTCAAAATCCAATTTCCAATTAGGTGCAATGATTATCGGTGAGGTAGTTAAACTCTTTTTCAAAAAATTATACGCAAATAGGCAAGATTCATCAAAGTCAAAAAACTTATCTTTAATGAGCAAATTGCTCAATGGCTTTGCTACCTTTGCGAAGTCCTTGATGAATCTCTGGTAAAATCCGGCATGTCTGAGAAAGCTCCTAATGCCTTTTACATTCATCGGTGGTGGCAATTTCTCAATAACGTCCACCTTGGCTTTTTCCACTTCAAGGCCCTTTGAAGAAACTTTGTGTCCGAGCACAATTCCTTCGTTCACCATGAAGTTGCATTTTTCCCAATTGAGTACCAAATTGGTTTCCACACACCGTTCCAACACTGTATTCCAATTTTTCAAACAAATATCGAAAGATTGTCCAAAAACCGAGAAATCGTCCATAAAGACCTCAATTGTCTTTTCGATCAAATTAGAGAATATTGCTTGCATACACCTTTGAAAAGTCGCCGGTGCATTACATAACCCAAACGGCATCCTCCTATAAGCGAAGATTCCAAAAGGACATGTAAAAGCGGTTTTTTCATGATCCTCCGGGTTCACAATAATTTGGTTGTAACCCGAATAACCATCCAAAAAATAGTAGAATTGTTGACCGGAAAGCCTTTCGAGCATTTGATCCATAAACAGGAGAGGGAAATGATCTTTTCGTGTAGCTTTGTTTAGCCTACGATAATCTATGTACATCCTCCACCCGGTCATGGTTTTTGTTGGTATGAGCTCATTTTTCTCGTTTCGGACCACCGTTAATCCGCCTTTTTTCGGTACCACATGCACCGGACTAACCCAAGGGCTGTCAGAGATGGGGTAAATCATTCTGGCATCTAACATTTTTACCACTTCCTTCCTAACCACCTCTTTCATGATAGGATTTAAGCGGCGTTGCGGTTGAGCAACCGGTTTGAAGTCTTCCTCCATAAATATTTGATGCATGCAATATGAAGGGCTTATGCCTTTGAGATCGGACAAAGTCCATCCCATTGCATCCTGATTTTTTTCTCAACACTTGAATTAAGCGGTTCTCCTCGTTTTCAGATAAAATACTGCTTATGATAACCGGTTTATTACCACCGTCATCGAGAAAAGCATACTTCAAGGTTGAAGGCAACACCTTCAGTTCAAGCTGAGATTTTTCATCATTCACCACTTTTTTTAGAAATTCCTCTTCATACTCCCAAGGTTGCAATTCTTCTAAAGCTTCAAGCTCCATCAAACACTCCTCAAGAGCTTGCTCTTCTTCAACTGAGAATACTTCCAAGGAATCATCCAAAGCTCTTTGTAAAGGGGTAATGACATGAATTTGCTTTGTGACATCAATAATCACTTCCTCCGTTGCATCGATTCTGAAACAATCACCTTTATCTTTCTTGTGCTTCATGGCATCATAGAGATTGAAACACACCTCCTCATCTTGGACTCTCACTTTCATGAGACCATCATCCATGTCAATTTCCATTCGAGCAGTTTTCATGAACGACCTTCCAAGAATCAATGGAGCATCCTCATCTTCCTCCATTTCAATGACCACGAAGTCTATCGGAAATAAAAATTTGTCCACTTTGACCAACACATCTTCCGCTACACCATGAGGACGGGTAGTGGATTTGTCTGCGAGTTGCAATGTCATTTGAGTGGACCTCAATTCCATGTGGCCTAACCGTTTCACAATCGACAAAGGTATCAAATTGATACTAGAGCCCAAATCAATCAATCTGTTGCCCACATAGATATTTCCTATAGTAACCGGCAAGGTGACTCGTCCCGGATCACATTCTTTCCTCGGGAGAGTACGTTGAATGATAGCGCTACAGCTAACATCTACCATAATGGTCTCTTGATCCGTATACCTCTTCTTTTTCGTGAGAATATCCTTCATAAATTTCGCATATTTTGGCATTTGCTCCAAAGCCTCGGAAAATGGGATATTTATTTGTAATTGTTTGAAAATATCCATAAACCGAGAGTAATGCCTCACACTATCTTTCTTTGTAGGAGCATGAGGATATAGTAAATTTTGGATAGGAATATTATTCACCGGTTCCTTCCCCTTCCTAGTTCTCTTCACTTTTTCTTCTCTCTCTCTCTTTTCATCATTCTCACTTTTTTCCTTCTCATTTTCAACTAAAACACCCTCAACATTTTTTTCTACTTCTATCTCCTCACTATCTTTTTCTTTTTCAACTACAACCTCCTCCTCCACTACACTTTTACCTACACCCATGTCAATCTCTCTTCCACTTCTTGTTAGAATTGCTTTACAATCTTTAGGATTTGGAAGAGTATTTGCCGTAAAGTGTCCTTTTTGTTGGTCGGCCAATTGTTTTGATAATTGCCCGACTTGTGTTTCAAGATTTCTTATGGCCGCATCGGTATTCTTCTGATTGGATATTGGCATTTGCATAAATTGCGTGAGAGTGTCTTCCATCTTCGTATTTCCAATGGGAGCTTGCGGAGGTTGAGTGTAATTTTGGTATTATTGACGGTTTGACGGTCCGGCTTCTTGCGGTCTCCAAGGTTGTTGATAACCTTGGTTACTCCGTTGTTGGTAACCTTGGTTGCCTTGTTGATAAGGAGGTCGGGGTTGGTATCCTTGATTTCCAGCATAGTTTACCTCCTCCACTACTGGAGGACAATATCCGGTCGGATGGTCGCCTCTACAAAGTTCACAAACCAAGACTTGTACATTTTTACTCGAGGAGTCATGAATTTCTTTAAATTGTTGAGGAAGTTTAGACATTTATTTCGTCAACAACTCAACTTGCTGGGATAATAACTTGTTCTGAGCAAGTATAGCATCGTTTGTTCCCAATTCCAAAACTCCAGGAGTCCGTTGAGAAGGTCCACGGTTATGACTTCCTTGATGGTCATTCAAATCCATCTTATCAATAATGGAGGTGGCTTCTGCAGTGGTTTTGCTCAGCAAGGATCCACCAGCGGTGGCAACCAACAAGGTTTTATGACAAGTTGAAGTCCATTTCGAAATATATGAATTTGCGACAATTCATCAAAACCATGGCCCTTGCACTTTCTCAACATCGATTTGAATCTCTCCCAAGCTTCATTGAGAGATTCGTTGGCACCTTGTGTGAACACTGTGATTGCGGTCTTTGCCTCCATAAAAAGAGTATGAGGGAAAAATCGCTCCAAAAATATCTCTTCAAGTGCATTCCATTCCGTCATTATTGCCGTTGACTGATCAAGATACCATTCCTTGGCCTTCCCAATGAGGGAATGCGGGAATAGTCTCTTAAACAGAGATTCCTCTTCAGCTTTGGGCGCACCAGTTGCTCCCGCAATCTCATAGAATTTTGTCAGATGTGTAAAAGGATCCTCATGATCCATACCCGTAAAAGGACTTTGATATAGCAGTTGGAGAATACCAGTCTGCATTTCGGAATGACGACCGTTCTGCGCATGGCGAGCAAACTATGCATTGTGTCTAGGACTATTGGTGAAAGGTCTAGAAGCAGGTGGTGGTGGTGGTGGTGGATCTGCCTCCATAACTGGAAGTAACTGTGGAACTGGTGGTGTAGAAGTTGAACTTTCCTCTTGTTCTCGCTTTTGTCTTGCTAGTTTCCTCCTTCGTCTTGTCTGCTGTTGATTCTACGAGCGGTTCTCTCAATCTCAGGATCGAACAGAAGTTGGTCCGCCGGTAGTTTCCCTCGCATAAAACAAAGTCTGTACACTAAACAAAACAAATTAACAAGTTCAAGAAAAAATTTAACAAGCTTAAAACAACACAACTATTGCAATGCTTGCAATATCAATGAACAATCCCCGGCAACGGCGCCATTTTGTTGAAAGAGTATTAGGGGGTGTTTTTATCGTCTCCACAGGGATTGTCGATATTAGATGCTTGCCGTTCAATAGTCGCGATGTTTTAAGTTCAAGAGTTTCAAATGGTTCTCAATTTTGTTTAACATTAATTGGTAGCAAAGATTAATTTGTGACAAAGAGTTTGTAAAGTTTTTAGGAAAGCATGTCAAGGTTAGGTTTCGCTAATCCTTTTCATATATATCCGATTAATCACGCATATGAACTTAGTTTCCGACCAATACAACCGCGTATCCTCCCGACTAAGTTTATGTCTAAAGCAAAGTCGTGAGTATCGTTGTTTAGACCGTTAGATGATGTCTCACGCTAACAATCTAAACAACAATCATTAAGATCAACACAAAGCGAATAACAAATCCCAAATCTATGTCTAGAGTTTGGTTTTTAAGAGATGAAATTATTAGGTCATGATTTGTAGAATCTATGTCTAGAGCAATACAAACCACACATAAAATATTAAGAGAAAATAACTTCATCTATATTGATCAAAGACTTTGTTCATACACCAAAGATCAACAGAAATACATATAATCAGGATCAACTACATCTAACCTCAACACAAGAGTGTTTAGCTACACATTCTCATGGTAGCTTGGATGATAAGTTTCAAGAGGAGGTGAATGAACATCCAAGTCGAATAATCGAGAATGGATGTGACTTCAGCTTCTCAAAGTGAAAATCCACTCCTAGATGATCAAAAGACTGAAAACTATGTTTTAGGGTGAAAAAGAGCAAAAGATCCTTTACAAGAAAAGTGAAAATCTATTTAAACACACAAAATCTCAGCAGCCTTTGCCTAGCGAAGGAATCATTCGCCTAGCGAATGAACTAAAACATGGCACTTTAAGTGCCTCAGACTTAAACCGCCCACAAAAGTTATCGTGGGTTCGCTAGGCGAACCAAATCATTCACGAAGCGAGCCTTCGCTACAACCTTCGCCCCAGCGAAGTTTGGGTGTTTTCAACCACTAAACTTTCTGCCACCCTTCGCTGGCACCTTCGCCTAGAGAGCAAAGCAGCGAACCTTCGCTGGCTTCCTCGCCACAACGAATTTACCCTCTTTTCCTACTGTAACTTTATGCAACTTTCTGCCACCCTTCGCTGGTGACTTCGCCAGCACTCGCCTAGCGAATCCTGCTGTTGCTTTCTTGCTTCTATGGCAACTTGCATCCATTCTTTGTGTCTCACAATCTTGATCCTTTCATGCCTATTCCTGCACACTAGCACACAAATTACAAGCACCACAAGTGTATTCCAATGTATGCACAACAACACAATTCACCACTTAAATCAACAAATTACACATGGAAAGTAATGAAAAATGCCAAGTATTGCATACAAATATATAACATGTTTGACATCTAACACATAACATGTTTATTGAATAAATTTGGTATTTTATATCATTTTATTTAATTTTATTTCAAAATAAATACATGAAAAATCAAATTAGGGCTTCTCTTAATTTCATTCAAATCTTGTTTTCAATATCATTTTTGGGCCTCTATTAGAGTGTAAGACCCAACCCTTTTTATTTTTCAATAATCTTTGGGTCTCAGTTATTGTATAAGTCCCTACGCATTTTTCAAAATAACGGTTCGATCACTGTTTTTCAACTGGGCATCTCCTTAAGCTGTAAGCCCCATTTCTTATTTTTAAAATGATTTTTGGGCCTCTAATAGAGTGTAAGACCCAACCCTTTGTACATAATCAAATTTGGGCATCAGTCATTGTATAAGTCCCTCTGCAGTTTTCAAAAAAAATGCGGTGCGATCACTATTTTCAAAAACAAATCTCTGGGTCTCCCTTGAGGTATAAGCCCCATCTCCTTATACATAAATAATTTTTTCAAATGAATTTAAATATTCATGGGCTTCTCCTTGAGTTGTAAGTCCTATCCCTCTGTTTTAAACTCCTCCATCTGTTTTTAAAACCTCTGTAATTAAAATGGGCATCTTTCTGTATAAGCCTCATTTCTTTGTCAACAATTCCTTCTCAATCTTTTCAACAAAGATTCATGGGATTCTATCATACTATAAGTCCCATTTCCTTTTTATTTCTTATAATAAGATATTCAAATACACCGTTACTAAAAAGAGCATTATTCTCGGTGAAACTGCTTCTTAGACTATGGACAAATTTTCAGTGTAAGCCCCATCTAGTGTATGAGAATCATATATTAATAAAACATCAAATATTCCATGGGCATCTTTTTGTATAAGCCTCATCTCTCTGGTTTTCAAAACCATCTCTCTGGTGTTCAAAACCATCTCTCTGTTTTTAAATCGTCTTTCTATTTTCAGAAATTTCTCCCTGTTTAAAAACTTCAATCAATAAAACATCAATCATCTTCTCAATCTTCAAATCAAATTCAAAGATTAATCAAAACTTTCTTCAATTTCTCAATTCACATAAGCATATCATAATCATCAATCAATGATTAAAACACATCAACAAAAGCACCATACACTGGGTCTCTCCTTGAGCTGTAAGTCCTAAATCAATTTTTAATTCATTGCATTGTATATCTGTATATATATCTATTTAATTTACCTAAGCAACTAGGTTATCTTCAATTTAGACTTAGGTCAAATAGATAAACCCTTTCAACATAGCTTCGATTGTTATTAGGATTTTCATTTTACAATAATTTTAGTCCAATAACTATATCCACAAGAGAAATTCATTTCCCAAAGAAGATTATTTTCTCGGTGAAACCTTGATTTGGATTTCTCTTTCCCCTTAATTATTCAAATACAGAAAGATTATTTTCTTGGTGAAACCTTTCTTGAACTTTTCACAGCCTCCTCTTGGGCTTCATACAAGGACCAACATGCCTCTTAAAGGTTCCCCACAGCCTCCTCTTGGGCTTTGTACAATGACACATTAGGCTTCCTAGAAGTTCCCTCAGCCTCCTCTTGGGCTTCATACAAGGACCCACTAAGGCTTCCTAAGAGCATAGGAACAGATCTTAGTAATCTCAACCAATCATCAATAGATAGAATATCTCCATAAATCATCAGGGTAGTCACCCACATTTTAATGGATAAATGGAGATAGCCTCCTCTTGGGCTTTGTACAAATGACATCTCCAGATAAGATAACCTTCTCTTGGGCTTCATACAAAGATTAATTCCTAATGATCAGCCTCCTCTTGGGCTTCATACAAGGACCCATAGGCTTCTATAAGCATAGGTCAAAAAACCTTACCTTCCACTATAATCACCTTATAGACTTAAATCATCAGAAAAGTCAAAACCCTTAGGTTAATAAATACCAAGGAATTTCCAAAGAAGATACAAATATCTAAACATCCAGGCTCCTATTTTCAACCTCAGCCAGAGTAAACAACATGTTAAACTCCCCTGTGATTTAACATATACTTGCTATCTCCCACTAGTCCAGCCTCCTCTTAGGCTTTGTATAATGATCTCTCCCATTTAGCCTCAATCTTGGGCTTTGTACAAGACAGATAAAACACCCTCATGAGTCAGTCTCTCACAAATAAAACTCCTCAAACACCAGATAAACTTTTCTCAATAGAGTCAGTTTTCTTTCTTTAGCTTCAACCTTGGGCTTCAATCAAGGCACATAAAATCCTTTAGAGATAACAAATTCTCTCAGTTAAACACAATCAATATAACTTTCTCTTGAACTTTTAATCAAGACCACTCAAATTTTTTCTCTTGGACTCAAATCAAGACTCAATACACTCAAATAGTTTCCTCTTGGACTCAAATCAAGACTCACTCAATCAAACAGTTTTCTGTTGGACTCAAATCAAGACCCAATCAAAACAGTTTTCTCTTGGACTCAAATCAAGAACCAAAAAGTTTTCTCTTGGACTCAAATCAAGACACCCACAAAGTTTCCTCTTGGGCTCAAATCAAGACAGTCAACCTTTCAGCTTCATCATCTTGGACTTTGAACAAGATATAAAAAAACCAAATTTCCTCCCATAGATTTAGGAGGAACTACGATCGGTCTGATCTCCCAATTATCTTTTTGGGGGTATGTAGGCATGAGATCGTAAGATCTTTGTGAGCACACTAAATAAAAACCCAATTAGGTCCTCAGACCTCTCTTCAAAAACATAAAAAAAGCAACAAAAACATCACTCTCCCCTATCTCAGTAACACTCACCTTCACCCTAATCCTGATTCACACTAAGTAACAAACCAAGCAAGAAAGTAAAAGGAAACAAGTATAAATCCTAATTTTCTGACAACATAACTATAAAACAAAGCTCCCAACACCTTTTGGCATCTGTCAATCAACATTTGCAAAGTAGGGTTAGTTTAAGATATCTTTATCCTTCCTTAACCAACTTCACTAGGATAAAAATTTGAAATCAGAAAGTAGCACAAATGCGATAGTGATTCGAAACCACAAAAAATTAAGCTACAGAGAAATGGCGACCACAGTGGGAGATTTCATCTGTTTAGGTAGATACCTTAGAAATAGGAATTATACTGTATATATTTACTACTTATATATATTTATATTACTCTAAGGTTTAAATAGTATTTTCGTCCTTGTAAGTTAGCGAGTTTTTGGTTTTCGTCCCTGTAATATTTTTTTGTTGGTTTTAGTCCCTATATCTTACTTTCCGCTTGCGGTTTAGTCCCTAAAGCCAAAATCCGCAGGAAAATCCGTAGTTTTCCTGCGGATTTTTCTGCAGATTTTCCTGCAGATTTTGGTTTTAGGGACTAAAATGAACGCGAATGTGAAATATAGGGACTAAAACCAAAATAAATAAATTACAGGGACGAAAATAAAAAACTCGCTAACTTACAGGGACGAAAATACTATTTAAGCCTTACTGTAAATATCATATCATTTTATTTTTCGCAAAATATTCGTCCTGCTTAAATGATACCCCTATTACCGCTTTTGAAAATGGGAATGCGATTAATCCTCAAGTGGTGAGTTTGAAAGTTCACTAAGATAGGTGGTGTCATAATTAAGATGGCTTATAGGGAGTGACCCCCGAACAAGCAAACTTAAAAGTACACCGAATCAGTATAGGCATCCTATGGAAATCGTCGTTTTTATCGGATCACTCTGCGAAAACCCTGCTTTTTCTAGTTGGATACCCATAACACTGAGGATTAGAAAAATCACACTTTAAACAGAAAAAGAATTTGGCCTTATTTAGGGTAGTGCGGTGATTATCGAGAATAATTTACACGCGATACTACACTCAAATGACACTCATCTTTTTGATATTATAGCAACATGAGTAATTGGTCGGCTAATAATATCTTAAAGAGGGGTTAGTGATTTTAAGGGTCTTCCTTAGAACCCGTTCTACAGGTACAAAATCCGATCCTTAGTATAAAAAAACTTGGGGATGGGTAGAGCCTTGACTTCATGACACCGAACCTTTTAACCCATGTTTTCCACATGTTTTTGTTTGCTGCATTCATGCATTCATTAAAATCATTAAAAACATTTTCAAAAAAAATCCTTCATTTAAAGAACTAAAAGAACATTTGTTGCAAATATCAGTTTCACTATGGATTTTGGGCGAAGGAAAACCCAGAAGTTTACATTCAAAATTCCTAAACTAGAAGACCCGAGGAAGTTAGGAAGATTGTAGCAGATCCAGAAGCTTTCAGAGCAAAATATGGAGGACTTTTGCCCTTACTGAAAGTCAGCATGATAGAATGAGTTCTCTCTACACTGGTCCAGTTCTACGACCCGGTGTACCACTACTTCACATTTCCAGACTATCAGATCACACCAACATTGGAAGAAAACTCTCAGCTGATTGATTTTCCTACCATTGAGCAAGATCCATTCTCTGGATTGGAAGGAACCCCCAAGGATTTAACTATTGCAAGGGTCATCTCTTTGGAAGAGTCAGACATCAAAGCTCGCATGACCACCAAAGGAGGAATCAAGGGATTACCGGCTAAGTTTTTGATAGAAAAAGCCTTATACTTTGCTAGCATAGGAAGCATGGCAGCATTTGAAATCATTTACGTGTTGCTTATCTATGAAATATTCCTCTTTCCTAATGTCGAAAGCTTCGTCGCATCAATACGATCAAGATCTTCTTGATCAGGAATCCAGTTCCAACACTGCTTGCAGATGCTTATCATTTAGTGCACGTAAGGAATTTATTCGACGGAGGAATGATCACGTACTGTGTACCACTTCTCTACAAATGGTTCACTTCCCATCTGCCCAAGTCATCTACATTCTGGGATCTTAAGAACGGAATGTGTTGGTCGCAAAAGATCGTGTCTTTAACTCATTCAGACATCAAATGGTATAACCACATCCACGAAGGAATTAAAATCATTAACAGTTGTGAAAATTTACAAAATGTGCCTCTCATTGGTACTAAAGGAGGAATCAACTACCACCCAGTTTTAGCTCGTTGAAAGTTTGGATAGACGATGAAAGACATACCAAACAAAATTCATCTAGAAGGTCTTTTCTTCAAGGAAGGAGAAAATGGTAGAGCAATCAAAGAAGAGATTGTGCACGCCTGGCGTCATACTCACAAGAAAGGAAAAGAATCTCTGGGAAAGACAAACGGTGTCTCTTCGGATCCTTATCTCCAATGGGTTCAAGCCAGAGCCATCAAGTTGTGGATGCCTCACCCTCGACAAGAAGTGTTTCCACTGAGGGAAACTGTTATGTGCTTAATGAATGATACATGGAAACTGCGAATTGCTTTCAACAAAGTCTAGAGGGAGAAGAAATCTTGGAAGAATAAGTATCAGATTCTCAGGCTTGAGAACTCAAAGATTCAGAGTCTCCTAAAGGAAAAGGATGCTCTTACTGAGATACTTGAGCAGCACATCCTAGAAAAAGGAAGAAATACTGTCTGCCAAATACAATACTGGCATTTTTCAAACTTGGCAAATGACTGTTGATCCCGCAATTGAAGAAGCCCAGTTCAAGAGGCAGAAGAAGGGTCATCAAGGGACTGAAGTTGCAACAAAAAGAGCTCTAGAATTTTAGTTTCCCTTTCCGCATTTTGTGAAATAATGTACTTTTAATGTAACACTTCCAAATTCAATAAAAAGTTTGTGTGATATTTGCAACATTTTGTTTAATAGTGCTTTAACAAAAACTAACTAAAATAAGATCTTCATTGCATATCATTCATCATTCATCATATACACATTTCTTTCAATAGAGTCTTACACTTGTGTGTCGCATTCTATAGTCAAACTGTCTTATTCGTACAATACTCGGGCCAATCGCCAGAAAAAGATGGACGATCTCGAAGAAGAGAACAGAGAGCTAAGAGAGGAACTCTCTGCTCAAAAGGAAAGAATGGAAAGGATTAATGACATGATTGAAGCACTGACATCAGCTCAGAATCAACAAAGGACGGTGATTTCTGAAGTGGTCTCAGCACCAATCACAGAGATACCCTACAAAGATCTGAGGTACACCATGCCAAAAGGATTTCCCTGGGACATGCCTGATAACTTCATACCAGATGGGTATATACCCCTAACATCTGAAGAGCTGAGAAACGCAGCTGAAACATCCCGACTTGAAGGTTACAAACTTCAAGCCCTTGAAGAAGCAAAAGCAGCTATGGGACATCCTGTACCTGTAAACTCCAGGTCACTGAAGCACCAAGAGCGCCAGCAGTAATGTTTGTGCTAACAAATTAAGCAGTATGAGACACAATTTTTTTGGCACTTTCATGTAACACCCATGTATTTGGCAAAATCCTCACCCAAAAAGAGGAAATGGAAAAATGTTAGTAAATCCAAAAAAATTTAAATTCATTAATAGGGTATACAATGGTAAATAAATATTGAAATCAGAGAAGATATATCCATTTACATAATAACAATCAAACAAAAATCAGCTCAGAACCTGCTATAGAGTCTCTTCCCCCAAATAAAAAACCTAAACAAACAAATACAGAACCTGGTCAAGACTCTTTTTCCCCAAATCAATAACAATCCATAGTAAAAAAATTCAGAAATAAAAAAATCCAAACCTATTTATCCAACAATTCATACTCGTTTTGCAGAACCATCACCCCACAAAAACCCAGATCTGCTGAAATTCAACAAAATTATTAGCACCACAGAAATCAACAAAATAAACAAAAGGCCGCTATGAAAACCGAGGAAATATGTGTTGGGATGTAGAAAAACTTACTTATCCAATCAAATACATCTTCAACGAAACTGTTGTTCTTCTTCTAAACTCTTGTTCAACCAAACCCCTGTTCTTTGATAAAAGCCCTAAACATCAAAAAACAAGGTTTAAAATACAATTTTTAAAAAGCACGATTAGTTATCAAAAACCATCAAATAAAAACATAAAATGAAAACAGATTAAGCGAACCACCCAGAATCAAAAATAACAATAGATTTGATAGAACAAACATATCAGACCCATAATTTCTCATCTTCGTCTTTCTCAAATTCGTCTTCAACCGAACTGTTGTTCTTCTTCCAAATCCTTGTTCAACCAAACCCTGTTATTTGATAAAAGCCCTAAACATCAAAAAGCAAGGTTTAAAATGCAATTTCTAAAAAAACACGATTAGAAAGCAAGGTTATCGAAAACCATAAAATAAAAACATAAAATCAAAACAGATTAACCGAACCGTGGCTTGGTTTTTTTGCGAATCAACATCTTTGATAATCATCTCCTTCTATGAAGCTGTGGAAAAACATAAAACAAATTTCATTAAAAGGGTTTCAAGATGAATGATTGAGAGATGCAAGAAATGGGGATTTGCAAAAGAAATCTTTTTTTTAGATCTGAGAGATGAAATACATGAGAGAGATGAGAGAAAGTAGATGAGAGAGATGAGAGAAAGAAGATATTTGTGGAAAGAGGAAGTGATTGGTTAATTTAAAATAAAACACTTTATTATTTTTTTTTTGGAGAGCAGAAGTCATGGCAGACGTCATGCTTCTTTTGTGGCGGGTGCCACCATTTACATGGCAGGCGCCACCTTAATGGTGGTGGGCGCCATGTATCTTTTTTTTTCTTTTTTCTCTTTCTTATCATAATTGCATCAATTTTTTAAAAAAATAATTCAAATAAAAAAAAATTTTAAATAATTTTTCATAAAATGTTTAAAAAAGAATTTAAATTTGAAGCTATTTCAAATAGTTTTGATAAAAATTAATTTCAAATACTTATTTTTTAATAAACATTATGTTATTTAAACTATTTTAATATTTAATAATGTATATTTATGTTATTGAATGTCAAAATTAATCTTCTAAATTATAAAAAATGAGTTAATTTTTTTTAAAAACTATTTTGACAAAAAATTTATAAAAATAATTATTGAAAATATAAAAAATATATATTTTTTAAAGTTAAAACAAATTAGTCCTAATTATAAAGATAAAATCAATTTCAATTAACATCATTTAAATATATTAAAATTAATTTTTAGTGTTTAAAATTTTTTCTGCATCTCACTATTGTGAAACCAAAAGTACTAATAAAATTAAGCAGAATGAAATTAAAACATACTGTTTAGTTATAATTTTTATTATAATTATAATTATTATTAAATTTTATTGGTTCATTGATCACACGTTGGCACAAATATATATAATAATAATAATAATCGTATAATAAAAATATTTAATATAAAACAAAAACAAAACTACTACTACTACTACTAATAATAATAATAATATAAATAGTAATAATAATAATCATAATAAGATAATAATAATAATAATAATAATATAATATAATATAAATGGAAATAAAATTAATAATAGTAATAATAAATAATAATATAATAATAATAATAATAATAATAGTAATAATAATAATAATAATAATAATAATAATAATAACAAAAATAACTTTTTCTCATGGCAGGTGCCATGGTTTTATGTGGCAGGTGCCACACCTTTTGGTGGTGGGCGCCACACCTTGTGTGGTAGTGTGGCAGGCGCCACATTTTAAAGAAGGAATGGTGGCAGGCCCCACCTTAAAATTTTTTTTTTCTTTTTTTTTTTTATTTCTTTTTTTTTTCTTTCATTTCTTTCTTTTTTTGAATTTATTATTTTTTATTTAAATCAAGGATAGTTTAATAATTTTAAATATTTTTAATATAAAATAAAAATAAAACAAAAAAGAAAGAAAACAAAAAAAGGGCTGGGATTGTAACATTTATTTCTCTTTCTCATGCATCCACGTGGAGAACAACAAATATTTAATTAGAAAGGTTAGAAGAAGAAAGGCTGCAGCAGGGATATGCATTGGAAAAGGGTGTTGTTAAAAAGATTTGGTATGTTAGAAAATATTATAAAATGTTACATAGTTTCAAAACGGGAGCAACAACAGTACTGCGTGAGAGAGGCTGAGAAACCAAACTTTCAACAATGCTGATCATACAAAGCGCCATGTGGCGGCTTGTGGAAGCAGAAGGGCAACTTGGTATTTTTGCTAGCCATCTATTTTCTTATATGTAAGATATAATTATTAATTTTCTAATAATGAGTTACAAAAATTAAAAACAGAATGATAATACTTAAAACACGAACCAGGGTTAGCCCTAAGAAAAGGCGACCAAAACAGCGGCTTATAATCTCAATTTTAACTTTGTGTAATATATGATAAGTTAGTTTAAAAATCACACTCAATGTTAACAAACTTTTAAATTATTTTCTTTCTAGATAGAAGAATTTGATATCAAGTGTTTTTTTTTAAAGAATATTGACAATCTTTTTTCTATTAAATTTTTTTTCTTTAAAAGGACAAGAAGAGTGCTTATATAAATTAATCTTATCATTAGAGAAAATGTTAATTGAAACAATTATAAAGATTTAACAAATGATTTAACATTGTTAGAAAAAGTAATTTTAAATTTCGTCATGTGTTGGGCTGACACGTACCAATTTTTCAACAATAATTCAGAAATCCAATATATTGATCAATTTAATTTTACTACTCAGTCAATTGAGACAAAAGAGTATTTAATGCTAATAAGCCTCAAATTAAATAAGGGCAATGTTTGTTTTAGCATTATATATATGGAACGTATCATATGAGAATGTCATTTTTACGTGAGAACGTAACAATGAATCTGAACCATTAGATTTTAAAATAAATGTTGGAGATTATATGTCAGTTTTTTTCTCTCTTCTCCATCATTTATTTTAGGCAAAATAACATTTTTAGTCCTTTAAGTTATTTAATGCTACCACTTAGGCCCTTTAAGTTTTTTTTGTAACGTTTAGGTCCTTTAAGTTTAAAAACGTTTGCATAGTTAACCTTTTTTGGAAATTTCGTTAGAAAAAGTATATGTGGCTTTGACGGCGCTGAGTTGGTAGTTAAGTGAGATGACTTGGCATGTTTCAAGTATGATACGTGGCTTTTAGATTTGGCTTTCATTTTCGTTTTCTTCACCACATGGGTACCACCACCTCTCTCTCTTCTTTGTCTTTTCCACTTCACTGTCATTGCACTAAAGCAACAAACTTTGATCATGAATTTGACTCGCATAGCAACAGAACCCAGTTCCTGAATTCATTGAGAAACCAATTCAAATTAGGTAAACTGAAAAATATTCATCAAGCTTTGAACTTTTTTCATATTATGGCTAGAATTATCCTTTTGCCTTCTGTAGTTGACTTTACTTTGTTATTAGGGTTTATTGTGAGGATGAAGCATTACACAACTGATATATCTTTCGTTAAACAAATGTATTCTTCTCTAGGAATAAAGCCTGATACTTTTACTTTTAATATTGTTATCAATTCACTTTTCCGTTTAAAGTTGGTTGCTTTTGGATTTTCTGTTTTGGGGACTATGTTTAAACTTGGTATTGAGCTTTCTGTTGTGACTTTTACGACTCTTGTTAACGGGTTTTGTGTTCGAGGCGATGTGGGTCGGGCCATGGAGTCGGTTGAGCGTAGGGAAAAGATGGGGTGTCGGTCTGATGTTAAAACTTATGGGGTGTTGATTAATGGGTTATGTAAGATGGGGGAAACTTCTGAAGTTGTTGGGTGGTTAAGGAAGATGGAAGAGAGAAAATGGAACCCTAATGTGAAAGAGAGAAGATGAAAATGCAAGCATATTTGCCCAGTCAACAAACCTAAAAGCCAAATCATCTTAATTATAAGCCACCTCATATCAATTTTTGCCACCTATGCACTTTTTAAACGGAATTTCAAAAAAAGGCTAACGTTGCAAACGTTTTTAAACTTAAAGGACCTAAACGTTACAAAAAAAACATAAAGGACCTAAGTGGTAGCATTAAATAACTTAAAGGACCCCTGGTGCTATTTTGCCTTTATTTTAATAATGTAGGAGAGAGAAAAACAAAAACCATACATAATCTCCACCATTTATTTTAAAATCTATCATGTTCTTACATAAAAATTTTATATATATATATATATATATATATATATATATATATATATATATATATATATATATATATGAGAAAATGGGTGATGCACTAACAGTGTAAATCTTTTTTTACATTGTCAACCAATCACGACCATGAATCCCGCCAAGTCAGACTGTAATTTTTAAAAAATTTAAATGACATGACAAAATGATATTTTCTATTGGATGACAGTGTAAAACTATTTTACACTGTCAGTGCATATCCATTAAACCCTATATATATATATATATATATATATATATATATATATATATATATATATATATATATATATATATATATATATATATATAAATTAAAAAGTTTTTTATATTTATTTTTTCTAAATTAAAAAGCTAATCTTGAAATCCTATAATATAATCATATATTATTATTGAAGATCATCGAAATCACTTTTTTTGTAAAGTTGTATTTAAAAATAATTTTTTATTAAAAGTTATTTGAAATAGCTTTAAAATTAAGAATTTGTTTAAAATTTTAATATTCAAAATTTTTTTTAATAAAATTATAAAATATTAAAATATCATTTTAAAAATAAATTAAAACCAAATTTATATTTAATACTTTTACAAAAAAAAAAAGAATTAAAATTATGTTACATTATAAAAATTATTATTAAAAAAAAAAGTAAAAAATCCTCAAATCCTCAAATTTCAGTTTCTTTTTCACTTTCTTTCTCTGGACCCGTTACTTGGAGCCCCTGGCCCAGTCCAGAATAGGAGCCCCTCAAGTCGTTGTTCTGAAGCATATGGGTAATGACTTAAGAGTCAATTCTTATGTCGAAGAGGGGCACAGGGAACTTACCCAAAGGAGCACCACTCGTGTTCGAGGTGATGAGCTCGCGAGACTATGCTCGTGAATAGGCGTGGAAGCTACTAGTTGTGCTCGACATTGGGGTTTGCATGTGGTCGACGATAGGGTCTGATCATGCATTTATCTCGACAACGGGGTTTGTATGTAGGCGGGGAAGGCCTGGCCGTCACATGTTCATAGCTTGTTTTCAACTTTCCCAGAGGAAGTGTTCGTGACAGCGCGAGAGTCGAGCATTACGCTCGATGTCTTAGACGATGTGACGGAAGTGGAAGGAGCAAACACATCATTTCCTCGAGCCGTGCGAGGGGATTTGAAGGGACTAGCATGATATCTTCTTGAGCCACGTGTCGGAAGTAATAAATGCCTATGACGGCTATGAGTAGGGGTGCTTGAGTGCCTAGGCGACGATTCGTTCTACGTGCCAGCGGATATAAATATGAGAAGGGGGACTCATTTGAAACGCTCTCAGCATTCAAGCTCTTAAACAAATTCCTCACATTTCTATGCTCTCTTCATTTCCCGTTTGTCGCTGTCGTCGGTTCTTCTCACACCGCCGCAACTTTCCATAATCTTCTTTACACATGTAAGTCTTCTGACTTTTCTGGCTAGCATGGTTGTTATGCATTTTCCGGCAATGTCATGAACTTTTAGGCAAACTTTATGATGTTCCGATGAAGATTCTGGGGAGCTCATGAAGATTCTGGTAAAGTTTTCGAGGAGTTCATGAAGTTTCTGGTGGATTCATGAAGTTTTCAGTGGATCCCATGAAGTTTCTGGTGGATTCATGAAGTTTCTGATGAAGATACCGGGGAACTCATGCAGATTTTGGGAAACTCATGAAGTTCCCAATGAAGGTCTCGAGGACCCCGTGAGGCTTATAGCGTCCTCGCTGGGTTAACATCGGGGGGACTTCTTCCCCGCGGGGGTTTAGAAAAAGGTCTCATGTCGAGGAGGTTTATTCCCTTTGACGGTCATGATATGGAGTTTATATGTCGAGGAGACCCACCCCACGCAGTAAGTTTCGCACCTTGTGTCAAGGAGAAGTTCCTCATGACTTCACGTTTGTCGACGAGGGCTTTGTTCAGGGCGTGTCCTCGTGCTTTCATTTCGCCCTTTCACTTGATTTGCGATGGAAGGGTGGATTTGATCTTAACGTTGAATTCACTGTTTTCCTCTGCTTTTTAAGTTAAATAGACGGAAGTCCGAGGAAGCCGCCACGGTCGATGAACACGTCGAAGTCTACTGGCCGATGCAGATGTCAAAGCTGGTGTGGCCGATGTAGACCTCGAATCATCTCGGGGTTGGGTCGGGCAGGAGCCCCGAAACATCGCCTAGCGTTTCATTTTTTATGACTCCAACACCTTCACGATAGTCGAGGTTCGAGAGGCAAGAGCCCCCGTGGGCCGGGGGTCTATAAGCCTAATGAGATGGATCGCATCTGCTTGTCGTACGAGGGGATGTGTTTCCCAATGTATGAATTTGTGTTTCGGGAGGCAGGTTTGATCAATACTAAGGCGCTCCTCGAGTACAGTTCTGACAGGGATGCCTTGAGGCTCTTTGGTATCAAGGGTGTTCTTATTTGCGTGTCCGCTTATCTTTCCTTGTTATATTAACTCGTTCTTTTCTTTGTTTTAGGTCAAATGTCAGGCCTCCATGAGCACATGCTTAAGATCGCGGCGAACCAGGGCGTCATAAAAGATCCCAAAGGCCGCGTCTCCCTAGGGGTTCTTCCTCCTCTCCCCAGGAGAGTCAGTCTTCAGTTTCCCTGGATAATCCGGCAAAGAAGCAGTGTGTAGAGGAGTATGGGCCCGTCGACCATCTGGAGGGCGTTGTCGGAGAGAGGTTTGTGCTACCTCCATGCCATCGTGCCCGGGGGCTCTTTGGCGGGGACAACTCCCTGATCATGCCCGAGGTTGAATCCAAGGAAATTCTGGAGCTCGACACGGATACCATGAGAAAGGCGTTGCCTGAGGACGTTGCCGCCGTGCTGAGGTTCTTGAGACAGCCTTGACTCTTAATGATGGGACCTGCCCCCTTGTCGTACTAAAGTAGTTGCAGGCAGAGAATGTGACCCTCGGGACGGAGAAGCTCAATATGGAGAATGACTTCTTCGACTATAAGGAGAGGTATAAGATCCAAATCAACCTTTACCGCGAGATGGACAAAATGCAGAAGAAGATGACTGAGGCTGACAAGGAGAAGGGATGGCTCCAAGCGAGAGTCGCTGAGTTGGAGGTCGCCGCTGTCATACCCCAAATTTTGACCACTCATTGTCGAAATTTTGTTTAGCTGACTGTGTTTTCACTTCGTGTCACCTGCATATCATATCATATATTTTGTCATGCATCTTGCTTGAGTTATAAGTCGGAATATACGTATCGAATTTTCAGTCATTTTTGGTTAATTATGCGGAAAATCGATGAATGGGCATTTTTTTATCAAAACTCGCAAACGTCCATTGTTAATCTGTTTTTCGCGTAATCTAAAATGGTATGCTCCTTTTAAATTTTCAACTTTTTGGTCATCTTTTTTGGGCCCATCTGAGCTCTTTTACCGGGAAAATCAATTTCAAAATTTTTACCAAAACGTTGTATTTCTTCAATACGTGTATATTTCACTGATCAATTTGGTGTGTTCATTTTATTTTTCCGAACGTTTCAATACCGGACAATTTTATCGTTTTTCTAACCGATTACAATTTTAGTTTTCGTAAGTAATAATTTTTTATAAATCATTTTTATTATTTTAAAACTTGTTTTTCTTATAATAATTATTATCACCCCTTTTTCTTGTTATATATATATATATATATATAATATTATATTATATAGTGGTATAAAATATCTCCATTTGATATTTTGTCATCTAACACCAATTAACCAAACATTAGAGTTACCAAAATGTCCTCTCTTATACTTATTAATATTGGTATAAATAGAGGCATTAAACTCTTTACAAATCACACCAAGCAAGTTCTTAACTTGTTTCTCTTCTTTAACTCTAATGGATTTCTCTATTTTTTGTAACTTAGAAAAAAGGAAACATGTGAAACATACACAAAGGAGGGTGCAGCGCGCCACTCCTCTCTCACTCTCTCTGCAATTTTTTTTCTTTTCTTTATACACACTCATATACCAATTTATTTCACATTTTTTCCCACAACATCTAAAACAACACCTGCATTTCTTTCCTAAACTCAAAATACAGTTTTGTTTTTCTATTGTAAACTAACAAAATTCTGAAGAACTTAATCAACAGCTCAAAGATCCTCGTTTCTTGTTTGAATACTGTTCTGGACTGGGCCGTAGTTTCCTACAATCAAACAGGCCCAATCCATACAACTTGAAGAAGCCCAATAAAGTCTTAGAGAATGACACATGACTGCCATACACGAGGCCAAAGGTATGTCGGGCACCTGGCACCTTGACAATGTCGAGCATCTAAGGACAAACAGGAAAGAAAGACATCACACCCTGATGAAATGGACCTCCTCGACAGATTAACTTCTCCCCGCGAGAATACTCCTAATCTCGTTGACTCATAGGTCCTCGACAAGCATGGTTCTCCTCCGTTAGGTCATGTCCAGACCACGACCACCATATTTCCTCGACATTGTAGACTCCCTCCCGAGGAGTCTACTAACGGTCTTATCTACACAGATACATTTCATGTAACCGTCTACTAATGGCATTAAAGGGACGGTTACACTAAGGTGTTGACCACGAGCTGGTCATTATTACTACACGTAAGCCCTAGCAGTTACTTGGAACGGGTCACACGCTGGACCCACCCGTTGCAAGTAACCGTTGGTCACGCGCTGAGGGTCTCCTATAAATACCCTCTCACTTGAGAGGATCAGGATAGTTAACTTCCTACTCTCACTCAATTTCTCTGTATTTGTTGTGCCCTCACTGACTTAAGCATCGGAGTGCCCTGCAGGTACACCCACCCACCCCCCCCCCCCGGCCGTCTTTCATCATCATTAAAGTAGTAACAATTCCAGACGTTGTTGGCCATCTTCACACTGTCTGATCCAGGTTCGATCAAATACTATGTGCCAAAGAAGTACAAACAAGATATTTGTTATGCCACTACACCAAACACCAGGGCGTGAGATTTGATTCAGAGTACCCTCAACCTTTGTTGGAATCAATGGCTATGATTCCTACTGATGAAAAACAACAGCAGTCATCACAACCTGTAAATTCGAAAACAACACAATTCATCAAAGATTAACAGAAGAACAACCAGTGGCTTAGCCACGAAACTTACCGACGTCAAAACCGACACTTTGACATACAACAGAACATCACCACCACTGTCGCGACTCTGCTCGACTTTGACAACGTTCCTCCGGACAACTTGCTACATCAACCGACAGTAATCTCTCAATTATCAATTCAATTTCATCAATTTTATTCCTATTTTCAAACTCTAATCAAATTTAATTTTACAAACGTGTAGAATTCAATGAACAACAAATCGCCTTCTGCATTTTTCATCAGAACTTTAACACATCACCAACTCTTGCTGCTACTCCAACATAAATTTGCCGTCGTCACTGACACGACAAAATCGAAACTTGCAACATTAGCACAGACAGAGGGAATCGGAAGAACACAGGAAACAACAAATTGGAACTGCAACGATTCCAATACAGCAGCAATCAACATCAATAACTTCAACATAGCATAAATTCAACAATTTCACAACAATTTTGAAAAAGAGCACGAACCTGTAAAGATGAGCGCAGAGACAGAACCGCCGAGACGAAATGGTAAAGCCGTCGACACGGAACTCGCACACAACTTCTGCAGAATCCAATCACTGAATCCTGCACATAACTCGCACAACTCTTTGAACAATCTGCAATAAATTGAAATGGAGGAATCAAGAAACAACGCATCACTGCAGAGCAATTAAACAAAATTGCTAACAATTTCAATATTTCAATTTCTTAAAATAACAACACCAAACACAACCTTTGATTTCACTAACTCATGTGTTGTTCCCTACAGAAAATTCAAAGCATTGATTGAAAGAATGGGACACAAACCTGCAGTTTCAAATCTCCGCAAAAACCACAAAGAAAGAGATGGAGAGCTGCGAATCTGAAGCATAGAGGCAAGCCACGATCGAGAATCAGAGACAGAGGGTGATAACGTCGGAGAACCACCGCCGGAAATTGTTGGAAGCTGGCCAAAAAATGCAACGGCGATTGAAGCATGGAGAGGATGGAGGAGCTACATTTTTCGTGGTCTCTGATGCAATGAGGTATCCCTTTTCCTCTTTTGATTAAAAGAAAAAAAAACTGACAAAATAATCTTTCTTTTTTATTGTTGATTTAATATATGGCTCAGCCCATTTTGATTCTAAAAAAAAAAGATTGCTAACCACACCTTTTATCTTCACAATACAAGCCCATTTCGTTTTTTATTAATTATTATTATATTTTTTTGATAAATGTTTTTGATAATTAATTATTTTAATTGTTTTTAGCTTAACTAATTTTGATCAAATAATTCTTACTAAAATATCTTCAATTAATGTGTTGATCATTTAATTAACTAAATCAATTATTCGATTATGTAATTTAAATGTTTGCAAATGCGTAGCTTATTGCGTACCATAAATTTGTAATCAAGTGTGACTCCGATTCAATTATACCCACTTGATGAAACCAAAGGTATTTCTATGTGATCTCTGGTTTTCTCTGCTTGTTTTTAGCTTTCCATTTGAGACAGGAATTCTTGATCGACACCTTAGAAATCATTGAATGTTTAAAGTTTTGTCGAATACCTTGGGCTCATTTGACGTTCCTCTACTTGCGTGAAAATTCATCAGTTTCCGGTACACTCTGTATTTAACCTTTGCATATATATCATGCTTGCATTTACTTGCAAACAAGTATTTCCTGTAAATACACAGTACACTGGTACAAAAAGAGGAATTATTCTCGGTAAAACCTCTCTTAAACCATTTTTCAATCATTTTTGGGCCTCTTGGTAGAGTGTAAGTCTCATCCCTTTGTAAATAATATAATTTGGGCCTCAATCATTGCATAAGTCCCGATACGATTTTAAAAATCTCGGCGCGATCGCCGTTTTCAAAACAAATTTTCATCTGGGCCTCTCCTTGAGTTGTAAGCCCCATTTTTCTTCTTTTTCAATCACTTTTGGGCCTCTAATAAAGTGTAAGACCCACCTCCTTTATACATAAATAATTTGGGCCTCAATCATTGTATAAGTCCCGATATAATTTTCAAAATAAACGGTGCGATCGTTGTTTTTTATTTGGGCATCTCCTTGAGTTATAACCCCCAAATTTTGTATAGAAATAACACTTTTGGGCCTCTAATATAGTGTAAGACCCATCCTCTTTGTAAATACAATAATTTGGGCCTCAGTCATTGTATAAGTCCCTCTTTAGGTTTTCAAAACTACGACGCGGTCGTCGCCTTTTCAAAAAAAGATCATCTAGGCCTCTCCTTGAGTATAAGACCCAAACTTCCTTTTAAAACAACTTTCTTTTTTGATTCAAATTTAAATTCAAAGTTTTATCAAAACTTTCTTCAATTTCTTGAAAACCTAACCATACAGTTGTAGTTAATATGCTTGGGCTTTCATCAGACTGTAAGTCCCACTATCTCTTCAATATATATATATATATATATATATATATATATATGCTTGTACATACTTGCTTAGAGTTTTCCCCAGCAATTAGGTCTACATTTAGGTCAAACCAGAGGTTATTCTTTCAACATAGTCAAAACGAGTTCCCCATAGGAAATTCCAGATACAGTCTTGCCTCCTCTTGGGCTTATACAATATGGAACAGAGAAAGGCATTATTCCTGGTGAAACTTTTCTCAAGACTGTCCAAACTTAGAAATATATGTACAAGAAATTCAATTCCCTAAAGAGGACTAATTCCCGGTGAAACCTCTTTTGAATTTCTTCAAACCCTAGAACTATTCTGCAAAGAAATGATTAATTCCTAGTGAAACCTTTCTTGAACTTTTCTTAGGCTTGGACCCACAGGCTTCCTAAAAGCATCCCCAACCTCCTCTTAGGCTTAGTACAAGGACCAGTAGGCTTCTTAAAAGTTACTCAGCCTCCTCTTAGGCTTAATACAAGGACCCAAAGGCCTCCTACAGGTATAGGATAGAAATTAGTCATCTTTACTAGTTCAATCCTCAGGAGAGTCAAGAATTACAAAACATCAGACTATTCAAGGGTTGATCTTCGTCCCTTAAAACTTCAGCCTCCTCTGGGGCATCATACAAAGATCTCTCTCTACAACCATAACCTACCACTTCATGAGAGACTTGGACAGTCTCAACCTCCTCTTGGGCTTCATAAAAGTAAGACCTGGAAAGTCTCATATCCTCTTGGATCTCACCAAGAAACTGTCAAGTTTCCTAAAAGCACAGGAAAAAACCCTGATCATTTCATCAGTCTCCAGCAGAGTTTAAAACCTCCTTAGGTTTTCAGACTCATTTTCAAAACTCTTCAGATCTCCAACATGGTTTAAACCTCCACCTTAAAAATCCCCAGCCAGGGTCAATTTACCATCAATAAAACCCTAACAGAATCAGACCCTCATGGTATCTGATACTGTAACTCTCCCTTTGATCCCCAGAAAGAGTAAAACCTTTGGATTCCCCAATACATATTGGACCTGTCTCTGGACTTCAATAATCCTCTGCAGAAGCCAGCCTCCTCTTAGGCTTCATATAAGAATTTCCCCCCACCAGCCTCCTCTTAGGCTTTATATAATGATTTTCCTCAGTAGAGTCAGCCTCAATCTTAGGCTTTGTACAAGACAGCTAAAACCTCCCCAGTGGAGTCAATCTCTTTTCAGCCTCAATCTTGGGCTTTGTACAAGACAGATAAAACCTCCCCAGTGGAGTCAATCTCTTTTCAGCCTCAATCTTAGGCTTTGTACAAGACAGATATAAACTCCCCTAGTAGAGTCAATCTTTTAGCTTCAACCTTGGGCTTTGATCAAGGCATATAAAAATCAACGTCCCCTTAGAGAAAATCAAGAGTTCTCTCTGTAGGAAGACATTTCTCTGTACATCACATATCAAAACAGACAATCAAAAAACCCAATTTCTAGATAACTGTTGTAAGTGGCACACTTGTTGATTCAAAAATCCAAGTTATGGTCCCTCTTTTATCCTGATAAACTTCTTCTTTCATCTAATTGCTATAAGTGGCAAGCCTCTGGATTATTTACATCCAAGCCAATGTCCCTCTCTTAGCATGGAAGACTCATAAGGAAAAATTGCACTGCTTTACATTGAGTTAAAGTTTATTCCTTCAGGACACCTCCTTTATAAAGGAAATTATGGCATTGCTGGATTCCATATATTCCAGTTAAAGTAATTTCCCTTTATAACCAATCCTTCATTTTGTGATGAATAGATGAGATATCTCCCTTTAGAGATGACAAATTCTCTCCCAGTCAAACTTTTTAGCTTCAATCTTGGGCTTTGAACAAGACACAAATACTCAACCACCTTCAATCTTGGGCTTTAAACAAGACACCAAACATTTTTCCTCCCATACAATAGGAGGAACTACGATTGCTCTGATTTCACGAGTCTCTTTAAGGGAATACGTAGGCATAAGATTGTGAAATCTTAACGAGCACACAAATAAAAAATTTTAGGTCCGGTACCTTCCCAAAAACAACAGAAAACCCGAAAACAACAAAAGCATCCTCTAAAACCTCTCAAAGGAGAAACCTTCCCAAACCACAGTAGATAAACACCAAAAAGTATTTAAATCAACAGAGAAGCATGCAATAAAAAGTCTACAGATAACCATATATACACTGGGTGTTAACAGCTTCCCTTTGTATAACCTAACCCCGTTCCCTGATCTCTTAGCATTTGTTAAAGAAAATATTTGCATGCAAGGTTAGTTTTAGATATCTTCCCTTTCCTTTCCAGCTTTATAGGATAAATAAAAAATCAGAAAGTAGCACCCAATTCCAACCATTGCGGTAAGGTGGTTGCGTCATCGACAAAAATCGCACGCTATAGCCGCAAGGCTTGTCGAGGATGAAATCGCTTAGGAAAAACTCTTGGTAACCTAGGGTGATTTGGTTTCTCGGATCTGGGAGCTTGAGCAGGATTGCCTGAGTACCCACAAGCTGGGTTTTAGTACCGCAGTGGAGCAACTCCAAGTGGTTAACTCTGGGCTTTAGCTCGTCACCGAGGGGATATGACATTTCCACCAAGTGGTCGACGGCCAGGTGGTCGCTCCAGCTGGGATCAACGGTGGAGTTTATCAAACCGAAGAGGAGACCCAATCCGACGAGGGAGTAGATGTTTTGTTTACTTAGTTGTGTTGCCCTGCGCACCATATTTTGTGTTTTAATTTTGTCTGGCCTGCGCGCCATGGCTTGTAATATTTGAATATTGGGTTTTTCTCGTTTATAATTGAATGTTTGATTTGTAATTCTAATATGCTTGCTTTTCTGCTATGTGTGGATGCCATTGTATGTCGAGTACTTATTTTTCTCGTCGATATGTATGCAATATCGTGTTTGCTTGTTTTTACTAAGTGTATGAGGCCTTTGCTCGATGTAATTGGTCCTCGACTGTGCAGGGAACTGGTTGAGTGATCGGAGTTGGCTTCTGATCGACAACGGAGCTAAGATCTCAGTTGAGGTCTTTGTTTCGCGGCGTGAACTTCCCATCGCGAGCTCGGTGTTATGCCTTATTGGTACGACAACGACGGAGCTCAATTGAGGTGTCCCCGTTGGGCCAAAAGCTTGTCCGCACACATAAAAGTGGGTTCCTGGCCTTTCGTTTCAAGTCGGGAAGTCGTACTTGTACCTTAGCACGCTCCTGTGGTCGGGACGTACTTCATCATGGTCGAACCAAGTACGTCGACTGCAGTGTTTAACTGTAATATTGTTTGAGCTTTTCAGCGTTCCATGGTCGAGCAAGTCTTCCCTGTGAAGGTTTTCGAGGTAATAGGCCCCGTTGTCCGTTTTCGCTCGGACACGATAGGGGCCTTCCCAGTTCGCAGCAAGTTTGCCCTCGCGTGTATCTTTTTTATTTCCCCACGCGACTAGGCAGGCGATTTGGAACTCGCGTCTAATGACTTTGTTGTCATGCCGCAAAGTTATTTTTTGTTTCAGAGAGGCTTCACAGAGGGCTGACCTCGATCGAATTTCTTTGACCAAATCGAGTTCCTCCCTCAGTGCCTAGTCGTTCATCTCCTCGTCTAAGAGAGATTCAGTCCGCCTAGAGGGTTCTCTAATTTCTACAGGAATAACTGCATCGGTTCCGTAACTTAGTCGGAATAGGGTCTCCCCGGTGGTCGAGTGTGGGGTCATCCTATAGGCCCAGAGCACACTATGCACCTCCTCCACCCACCTCTTTTTGGCTTCGCCTTGTCTTTGTTTTAGGCCTCGCAGGATCATTCTGTTCGCGGCTTCAGTCTGCCCGTTTATTTGTGGGTGCTCGACAGACGTGAAATGTTGCTTTTTGCCCAGTTTAGTGACAAAGACCTGGAAGTTTTTTTCGGTGAACTGCGTCCTGATGTCGGTGAGGATCGCCTGGGGTACATCGAACTGGGCAAGTATGTTCCTTTTGTAGAAGCGGAGTATGTTGTGTGTCGTGATTTTGGTGAGGGCCTCAGCCTTTATCCACTTTGTGAAGTAGTCGATGACGACTATCAAATATTTGTTCTGGTACGATCCCATGGTGAAGGGTCCGAGGATGTCCATCCCCCACCACGGGAAAGGCCATGGGGACGAGAGCGTTTTGAGCTTGCTGGAAGACGCCAGGTACATATCCCCGTGGCGTTGGCACTTGTCGCACTTCTTGACGTGTTCCTTGGCGTCTTGTCGTATGGTGGGCCAATAGTATCCTGATCGCAGGGCCTTCCGGGCGAGGGATTTCCCTCCGAGGTGTTGAGCATTGATTCCCTCGTGTATCTCCCGAAGTATGTGGGGTACCTTGGACTCCTCGACACACATGAGAAGAAGAGTGGAGAATCCTCGTCTGTATAGTTTATCTTCGATCAAGATGCACGAGCAAGCTCTGCGCCTGACTATGATGGCCTCTTTCGAGTCGGGGGGAGGCAGTTCCCCCGTGGTGAGGTATGTGTATACCAGGATCATCCAGCAGTCGCTGTCGCCGATGGCGTTCACGTCGACTATCATGGTGGTTTTCTTGATGCTTGGTCGAGAAAGCACTTTCTGGATGATAGACTTGTTTCCGCCCTTCGTCTTCGTGCTCACGTGCTTTGACAGGATGCTTGCACGGGTGTTGTGTTCGTGAGGAACATGTTTTACCTCCACGGATTCAAAATTTTTCATCTTCTCGTTTACCATGGTTAAGTACTCGACGAGGTTGTCGTTTTTGTCTTGGTACTCTTCGTGTACCTAAGAAGTGACGAGCTGAGAATCGGTAAATATCTTTACCTCCTTCGCGCCAAGGTCCTCTGCTAAGCGCATCTCAGCGAGGAAGGCCTCATATTCGGCTTGGTTGTTCGAGGTCGGCAAGGATAGAGCGAGGGAGACTTTGATCTGGATGCCCTCTTCGTTCTCGAGAATGATGCTCGCTCTGCTTCCTGTCGAGCTGGATGTCCCGTCGACGTAGATGGTCCACTGGTGGGCTCCATCTGTCGGGGAGACTAGAGCGATCATTTCTGCCATAAAGTTGGCTAGCATTTGAGCTTTGAGGGCCTTCTTGCTCTTGTACTGGACGTTAAACTCAGAGAGCTCGAGTGACCATTTGAGCATTCTACCAGCTATGTCGGGACGACGTTGTAGTTGCTTTACGGGCTAGTCTGTCCTAACCATGATCGTGTAGGCCAGGAAGTAGTGTTGCAACCTTCTGGTCACGTTGATGAGGGCCATAGCCACTTTTTCAATCTGTTGGTACATGAGTTCGTGGCCTTGCAAGGCTTTACTGGCGAAGTAAATAGGTTTCTGCCCTTCGTGGGTTTCGCGAATGAGGGTCGCGCTGACAGCCTCGGTTGCGACGACGAGGTAGAGGTACAACGTCTCCCCGCTTTCAGGCCGTGAGGGGGCCGGAGGCTGTGAAAGAACTTGTTTGAGATGGAGGAGGGCCTGCTCACACTCCTTGGTCCACTCGAACGCGGCTTCCTTGCGCAAAAGTTTGAAAAATAGGAGTGCGTGTTGGGATGACTAAGCCACGAAATGGGACAGCGAGGTGAGTATCCCGTTCAGGGATTTGATGGATTTCTTCAAGCTCGGTGTCGGGAACTCAGAGAAGTCCCTGCACTTGTTGGGATTCGCCTCGATTCCTCGTTCGGTCAAGTAGAAGCCGAGGAATTTGCTTGCTCGGACACCGAAGGTGCACTTCTTCGGATTGAACCTCATCCTACATCTTCTCGCCGTGTCGAAGACTCTTTTGAGATGGGTAGTGTGGTCGGTTTCCTCTTGTGGTTTCACGATCATGTCGTCTATGTAAACCTCGAGCATGTCCCCAATCTCAGTGCAGAAGACCTTGTTCATCATCCACTGGTAAGTAGCATCGACGTTTTTTAGGCTGAAGGGCATTAAATTGTAGTAATAGTTGCCCGACTCGGTCATGAAAGTCGTGTATTGCTTGTCCACTTCGCCATGGGGATTTGGTTGTACCCCGAGTATGCGTCCATGAACGACAATAGCTTGAAACCTACAGAATTATCAACCAATTTGTCAATGTTAAGAAAAGGATATGCATTTTTGGGGTATGCCCTATTGATATCAGTATAGCCAGCACACATACGCCATTTTCAATTAGATTTATTAACAAGTACAACATTAGACAGTCAGGTTATGTACTGGGCTTCATAAATAAAATTTTCCTCTAGGAGTTCTTTTACAGCTAATTCAGCAACCTCCGTTTTTTTGGGAGACTGTCTACGCCTACGTTGTACTATAACCCTAACGGCCGGATCTATGGTGAGCTGGTGGCAGGCCACGTTGGGGGTCAAGTGCGAGCATCTCTGCAGCGCTCCACGTGAACAAGTCAGCATTCTCCTGAGGCAGGCCTTCAGTTGCTTCCTCGCAAAGTCGGGGAGTCCCGTGTCAATCTTTACGCTTCTATCCGGGTCGTCGCCGAGGGCGATGAGCTCGAAGTCTCCATACGAGATGGGGCACATAGGATGGAGAGGCTACCCGTTGCTACCTGATGCCGGGGAGGCTTCAACTACTGCTTGTTAAGTGCCAAATTGTGCATATTTTAGATAGTATTTTGTGTCCCTTTTCAATGGTTTCCTTGATATTTTAGTAGTAAATCTATTAGTTTTAGTGTAAATATGCAAGTTTCTGATTTTATTGTAAATATTGTAAATATTGTGAATATTGATCATTTTGATGTTCTTTGACAGGTCTTCTAGTTTATATTTGATGATAGGAACAATT
This sequence comes from Lathyrus tuberosus, assembly GCA_022829125.1. NCBI lineage: Eukaryota > Viridiplantae > Streptophyta > Magnoliopsida > Fabales > Fabaceae > Lathyrus > Lathyrus tuberosus. The sequence continues at coordinate 5,224,984 of JALAZF010000346.1, forward strand.
GGTGAAGGGAAGAAGGCCTAAAAGTTAATCTTTGAGAAGTCGTGCTGGTAACTCGCGCTAAGCGAGCTTTTCAGCGCTATTTCAGCGTGCATTTTCTGCCAAAGGCAGTAGCTAAGGTTCCTTGACCGCGCTTAGCACGGGCAGGACCGCTCTTAGCGCGCTTTAAGGAGGTTTAAGTGTATATTAGGTGAGATCGCGCTTAACGCAGTTGTAACAAATTTCGTTTTTTCTAATTTTAATTTATTTCATTTTTTGTAGGTATTCAAGCAAGGATATTTTGTCATTCTTGTATAGAGCATTGAATGAGCTTTCCAACTCTTCCGAACGACGCGTCAATCGGAGTTACGGTTCGAAAGTTATGAAGAAAGTAAGAATTGTGGTTTTGCTGATGGCGCTAAGCGCCCTCATAGCGCGCTTAGCGTGGTTCGCGTCTTTTCAGTCCCTATTTAAGTCATTTTTCAGCATTTTTTAGGTTATGTTGTTGGGAACTTTTTACCCCGGCTTCATCAAACACATTCTTGAGTAGGATTAGCTTAGAAACAACACATGGAGTGTATATCTTGACGATCCGGTGTCGAATCTACTTCAATCGGAGTTGACAAACTATGAGATTTGTGTTCTTCTTCCTTCCTCTCTATATATTTTTCATTTGTTGGGGTTTTGTATGTAATTTTATCTTGATTGTATGTATAGTTATGGATCTTTGTATAAAATCTCCTTTACAACTCTTAATCGATGCCATCTTTGATTTAATATATATCTTAATGGGTTTGGATAGCTATAGACTTATACTTTTCGAACTTGACCTAAGATGAATGTTTATTGGCTGTGAGAAGCGGTCTAATATTCACATGTGTGTCGGATCTTAATGCTCCGTGTTGTTGAGTTGCGTGAGACATCACCTTTGAGAGAAAGCGGTTGATCTCTCAACTTTTGCGTTAGATATAACCTCTTGTTGTGAGTGATACGTGGGGATTTTGACGAGTGATTTAGGTTGTGTGCATTTGATCTATATATTTTTTAGTGCTTGATGGGTAGATTGAAATACAACTCCTGACGAGTTTTCTCGTGTCTTAAGAATGTATTTATTTTCATGTTTTATGTTTTTTTCCTTTTGCACTTTTATCCCAAACCATTTAAACCCAAGCTTTGAGACGTATAGATTGTCGAACGACATTCTTTCCCTTGAACAGATCCTTGTGGACACGACATAATCCCGAAGGGAATTCTTCCGAAAATAAATATTTTTGCTTGCCGCTTTACCGCTCCAACAAAATGGCGCCGTTGCCGGGGATTGGTTTTGATATTGAGTTGCATTGCGATAGTTTCGATGTTTTGGAGCTTTGTACATAATTGTTTATATTGTATATATGCTTGTATAGATACTTGTTTTGCTTTTATTTTCCATTATGTTTGTTCAAGTGTTGTATACATTTTGTTCCTGTAATGTTTGTTCAAGTGTTTGGTTAGGACACTTGCTTTTGGTTTGCGCGGTGAGGCATAACCCTGGGATGAAGGGAGGAAGTTACTAGCTAAGCATAGTAAAGGCGTCGAGCTTACGAAGTAAACAAGCATGTTTTATCGTTTTTTGTTTCGTTATTACTTTTTCATTCTAGCTTAGGTAGTGTGGCGAACTTTCATTAAACAAGTTGTACTCGGATTGTTTGTTAAATTCTCAAATCTTCACTTTACAACTTGTTTAATCCAATTTCACCCGGTCTTTTAGTATGTTTATATTAATAATTCTTGAGTTTGTACAATTTTATGTCTAGTAGTATAGTTGATATAAAGTGACAATGAATAGTGAATGAGAGAAAGAACCAATTTTGAAAAACAAAATTTTTCCTACCCGTGTTTAGCGCGCGCAGAGAGCGCTTAACGCGCCTTGTTTTGCAAAGAAAAATTTCTCATTTTCCATCCGCTTTCACCAATTTTGGTCTTTGTGTTTAGTTAGTTTTAATTCAACTTTGTTAGGTTGTTAGAATAAAATTTTGTGTTTGCTCTCAAGTTTGTTTTGATTAGCTTGAGGATGCATTTTGTGATTTTCCAAGTTTGATCGTTTCAACTTGTGAATGTATGGTGTTGATATTGTTAAGCTTTGTACACGTCTAAGGTATGTGTTTATCGCTTTATAGACTTTAGCATATTCATGATACTTAGGCTTTTTACAAACTTTCATGTCGTTCATTCTTTTGTATAATTGTTCTTGATGTGAATCACTTTAGTTCCCACCCTTTTTGTGAGGAAGCTTTCCATTGTTCATATATGCGCGGAGTACCAACATTCTTGTTCTAACTGGATTTTATTATGTATAATCTTTTGTTTGTGTTGATTATATGAAAGCATGAAAAGGATCAAGGCATTTTGTTTCATTTTTAGCACAACTACCTAGCCAAATAGTCATTCACCTTGTGAGCGTGTGATCATTCATAACCCCTTTGTGCCTTTCTATCATTATCCATGTTGTTTGAACTTATTGCTTGTCTATGAGTATTGAATTCACTTTTTGTATGGATTTTGATTGATTGTTTTTTTTTCTTGAACCCTCAACTTTGTGTTGTTGTATGAATTTTTACCTTGCCTTAGAAAGTATGGAGTATTCACACCTTGATGTTGGTGGACTTCAAGTTGGGGAGAGAATAATTGTCTACTCATTGGTTGGTTTCTATGAGGTTGAAAAAGAAAATAAAAAAAAGAAAAATATGAAAAAGAAAAGAGAAACAATAACAAAAATAAAGAAAAAGAAAATCCTTGTGAAAAGAAACAAAAAGAGTTCAAATAATTGTGCTAAATAAGTATTGTGTTTTGTGTAACACTTGGGATTTTGGAAGAAGTTGATTGGAATTTTGTGTTTGAGTCTTTGTGAGTTGATCACTCCCTTAGGTTTAGGCAAGTTTTTGTTTCAATTACCTTTAGAAATCGCCCCTTGTTTGTTTACCCGACCATGCTACAACCTTGAAAGCCCTTGTGATTCTTACTTTTATGTTTTCAATATGATTTTTGATGATTGCATAATTTAGTCTTTTGTTTGCAAGATTGTTGTGTGAGTGAAAAGTACCTTGTTTTGTGTTTTTCATCTACCGATGATTGTTTTTGCTATGTGTGTTTCATTATTGAACTCGTGTTGTATTGGAATGTTTGGTATGATTTTTGTACGTAGCGTTCGTTTCGTGGTTATGTTATCGTTGTAGTTTAGTGATAAGTTTTGCATTGCATGTACGTTTTTGTGTTGAACCATACATTTGTTTTTATTTTTTGAAACTTGTTGAGTTGTGATTGTTTGGTTGTTACTTGTGTTTTTTTGAGTTGTTTGATTCTTGTTTGAGGACAAACAAGTTTAAGTTGGGGAGAGTTGTTAAGTGCCAAATTGTGCATATTTTAGATAGTATTTTGTGGCCCTTTTCAATGGTTTACTTGATATTTTAGTAGTAAATATATTAGTTTTAGTGTAAATATGCAAGTTTCCGATTTTATTGTAATTATTGTGAATATTGATCATTTTGATGTTCCTTGACAGGTCTTCTGGCTTATATTTGATGATAGGAACAATTGGTGAAGGGAAGAAGGCCTAAAAGTTAATTTTCGAGAAGTCGTGTCGGTAACTCGCGCTAAGCGAGCTTTTCAGCGCGCATTTTCTGGCAAAGGCAGTAGCTAAGGTTCCTTGACCACGCTTAACGCGGGTAGGACCGCGCTTAGCACGCTTTAAGGCAGTTTAAGTGTATATTAGGTGAGATCGCGCTTAGCACGATCTGAGCACGCTTAGCGCGGTTGTAACAAATTTTGTTTTTTCTAATTTTAATTTATTTCATTTTTTGTAGGTATTCAAGTAAGGATATTTTGTCATTGTTGTATAGAGAATTCAATAAGCTTTCCAACGCTTCTGACGGCGTGTCAATCGGCGTTACGGTTTGACATTTATGAAGAAAATAAGAATTGTGGTTTTGCTGATGGCGCTAAGCTCCCTCATAGCACGGTTCGTGTCTTTTCAGCCCCTATTTAAGTCACTTTTCAGCATTTTTTAGGTTATGTTGTTGGGAACTTTTTACCCCAACTTCATCAAACACATTCTTGAGTAGGATTAGCTTAGAAACAACACATGGAGTTTATATCTTGACGATCCGGAGTCGAATCCACTTCAATCAGAGGTGACAAACCGTGAGATTTGTGTTCTTCTTCCTTCCTCTCTATGTATTTTTCATTTGTTGGGGTTTTATATGTAAGTTTATCTTGATTGTATGTATATTTATGATTGAAATTCTGGTTAAGCAGATCACTAAGATGTCAGACAGGATGTTGTGACACTTGATCTCTGCTTCTTACAAGGATTAAGGAAGAACGAAAAAAAACTGGAGAATGTAAACAACACACAGAAATTGTTAACCCAGTTCGGTGATCAACAACACCTACGTCTGGGGGCTACTAAGCCAGGAATGAAATCACTAAGTAGAATTGGTTCTAAGCTAAACTCCAACGTTTACAACTTAGCACCTAGAAACTACCCTTCCTCGATTTCTACCTAAGACTTTCCTCGGTATGAGACCCTTCTCAATTCCCTTCCAATCACAGCAGTGACTGAAAATATTACAACTCAATAAATTGTCCTTCTCTAGTATTCACACAATACACGAAAGGCTCACACAAGTACAAACCCTAGTACTTCTAATAACAGCTGCAATATTCAACGTACAAACTAGGTTAAAAACCATCATATTTATATTACAAAACACAACTGGACTTGGGATTCAAAAGTGCAACAATTCTGCTCCTCAGAATCTGCGACCTAATCTTTTCTTCAATCCCAAGTTACCAAAAATGTCTCCTTACAAGGAAACTGCATATTCCATTTAGAATCAGAATCTCTGATTCCACAATTTCAGATGCCACCTGGAATCAAGTCATATTCCAATCACACCTATTACCAGAATACAGTTATCCCAATACTGTAACAGACAAAGATGTTGAATCCACCTGATAAGACATCTTGTCTAACATCTTAACCTGCAGTTAGTTCATCATGTCAGGACATCTTGTCCAACATCTTTCTGCTAAGTTAGTTTTACCAAAATTAATGCCAACCTCAAGGGCTAAGACTCATCAATCTCCCCCTTTGGAAGATTTTGGCTAAAACTAACTTTCATTGACCTGCAGAATCATATCATGGAGACCACCATCAGAGCAGCAACGGAAACTTAATTTGTCTCCCCCTCAATCATTACATATCTATTCCCCCTCAGTGGTTAGTAGACATTCAGCAGTGGTTAGTGATGTTAGTATTTCTCCCCCTTTTTAGCCACAATATGACAAAGGTAGAAGGACTAACTCAAAACAAATAGAACAGTTCATAGTAGTTAAAATACACACCCAACAAAAAAAAATTATCCTGGGCATTCAGCCCTTACACAACCAAAAGTAAACAGAAAAAAAAACATAAAGCAAAAAAAAACTAGAATAAGAGAGAATACTGAAAAACCCTCTCAATATGGTGGGAATACATATTCAGAGACCAAAATATCATTCCCCCAACCATTGGAAAGTTATGCCTCATCAGATTGGCAAACTCCAAGCTTGCCTCTCAATGTCTCAAATTGATTTGTATCCAAAGATTTAGTGAAAATGTCAGCTAGTTGATTTTCTGTGGTCACATGCTCCAGAGTGATGACTTTGTCCTCCACCAGGTCTCGAATGAAGTGATGTCGGATGTCAATGTGTTTAGTTCGGCTGTGATGAATGGGGTTTTTTGAAATATTTATTGCACTCAAGTTGTCACAGAAGAGTGTCATAACCTCTTGTGGGACATTGTATTCAGTCAGCATTTGTTTCATCCACATCATTTGAGAGCAACTACTCCCTGCTGCAATGTACTCAGCTTCAGCAGTAGACAAGGAAACACAGTTTTGCTTTTTACTGAACCAGGAAATTAAATTGTTTCCTAGAAAAAAACATCCACCAGAGGTGCTTTTTCTATCATCTACATTTCCAGCCTAGTGAGCATCACAGTATCCTATTAATACAAAGTCAGAACTGTGTGTGTAGAGTAGTCCATAGTTACATGGTCCATTCACATACTTCAGAATTCTCTTGACCTGATTAATATGGCTATCTTTGGGTTCAGCCTGATACCTTGCACAGACTCCTACTGAGAATGTTATATCAGGTCTACTAGCTGTAAGATATAGGAGACTTCCAATCATGCTTCTATAGAGATTCTGATAAACACTTACACCATTCTCATCTCTTGACAATTTCAGGTGAGTAGGGGCAGAAGTCCTCTTGTGCTTTGCATTTTCCAAGCCAAACTTCTTAACAATATTCTTGGCATATTTTCCTTGACAGAGAAAAATAGAATCTTCCATTTGTTTGACTTGGAGACCAAGGAAGTAGGTTAATTCTCCGACTAAACTCATCTCAAACTCAGATTGCATTTGCTTAACAAAATGTTGGACCATCTCTTCAGATATTCCTCTAAAAACAATATCATCAACATAGATATGTGCTATCATAAGATTACCTTCCCTTTCTCTGACGAAGAGAGTTTTATCAATTCCTCTCTTTCTGTACCCATTTGTAACAAGGAACTCAGTCAGTCTTTCATACCACGCCCTTAGAGCTTGTTTCAACCCATATAAGGCTTTCTTCAGCTTGTAGACATGATCTGGAAATGCTGGGTCAACAAAGCCTTTGGGTTGTTCCACACATACCTCTTCACTGAGATATTCGTTCAAAAAGGCACTTTTAACATCCATTTGAAAGAGTTTGAACTTCAGAAGACAGACTATTCCAAGGAGCAGTCGTACAGACTCCAGTCTAGCTATAGGAGCAAAAGTCTCATCAAAATCCACTCCCTATATCTGAGTATATCCCTATATAACGAGTCTGGCCTTGTTTCTTGTGACAACTCCGTGTTCAATAGACTTGTTCTTAAATACCCACTTAGTTCCGATCACATTTGATCCTTCTGGTCTGGGTACAAGATCCCAAACATCATGCCTCTTGAACTGCCATAGCTCTTCTTATATCACATTAATCCAGAATTCATCTGTTAAGGCCTCTTTGACATTTTTGGGTTCCATCTTTGACATAAAACAGGAACTTGCCACCACATCCAGTGATCTGGTCATCCTTCCTCCATTTGGTTCCCCTATTATGAGTTCCTTAGGGTGATCTTTCTGTATTCTGATAGAGGGTCCCTTGTCAACTCTCTCGGTCACAGTAGATTCATGATTGTCATCGTTGGATACAGCAGTATCTTCAGACTTATCTTGAGGTGTTTCAACATCCTCTGTGACATCTTCCTCTTCCATTGGGAAGAATGCTCCAATATCATTTGTAGCTTCAACTTCCATGGGAGAGTCATCAACCACAACATTTATGGACTCCAATACTACTTGAGTTCTTGAATTATAGACTCGGTATGCTCTGCTGTTTGGGATTTATCTTTCTCCTCTGCTCACGGTCTTCCAGAATGTAGCATTTGCTTCTGAAGACATGGAAGTATTTCACAGTTGGCTTTCTACCCTTCCATAGTTCATACAATGTGGCAGATGTTCCAGACTCGATGGTTACCCTTTTTAAGATATAGCAAGTTGTGTTCATTACTTCAACCCAAAAGTGATACGGGAGTTTCTTTGCATGGAGCATGACCCTTGCACACTCTTGAATAATTCTATTTTTCCTCTCAACCACACCATTCTGTCGGGGAGTGATGGGTGAAGAGAACTCATGACTAATTCCTTTTGAGGAGCAGAACTCATTAAACTTGTTGTTCTGAAATTCCTTCCCATGGTCACTTCTGATTCTAACTATTCCACCGTCTTTTTCTCTTTGAAGTTTCTGACACAATCCTTTGAAAACTTCAAATACCTCTGATTTTTCCTTGAAAAAGTGCACCCAAGTGTATATAGATAAATCATCTACAACCACATAGGTATACCTTTTTCCTCCAAGACTTTTGACCTGCATAGGTCCCATTAAATCCATATGGAAAAGCTCTAAGTTCTTTGAGGTGGTTTGATGTTGAAGCTTTTTGTGTGACATTCTAGTTTGTTTACCAATCTGGCATTCCCCACATATCTTCCCTTCATCTTTCTTAAGGTTTGGAATCCCTCTGACAGCTTCTTTGGATATGACTTCTTTCATTCCTTTTAAGTGCAGATGGCCCAGTTTCTGATGCCATAACTTCACTTCATCCTCCCTTGACACCAAACAGGTGGAAGGACACTGAGTTTTGTGAGGAGCCCACAAGTAACAGTTATCCTTGGATCTGGTACCTTTCATAATGAGTTCTTCTTTATCATTTGTTACCAGGCACTTAGATTCAGAGAAGTTTACCTTAAGACCTTGGTCGCACAGTTGGCTGATGCTTATTAGATTTGCAGTCAATCCTTTGATGTATAAAACCTTATCAAGGCAGGGCTGACCATCATACTTCAGCTTGCCAACACCTTTTATTTCTCCTTTTGATCCATTTCCAAAGGTGACATGGCCAGTGGGATGAGGTTTGATGTCAGCCAAGAACTTCTTCACATTAGTCATGTGTCTGGAGCAACCACTGTCAAAGTACCAGTCTTCTTTGGCTCAGGCTCTTAGGGAGGTATGGGCTATAAAAGCTACAGTTTGATCCTTAGGGATCCACTTCTTCTTCCCTTTGGGAGCCTTCTTTCTTCTTCTGGATCGTGTTGATGATTTAGGATATCCATTCAACTTGTAGTAGTGAGCCTTTATATGACCAAACTTCCCGCAGTAATAGCACTGTTTTTGTTTTCCTGGAGAGTTGTTTTGAGGCCTTTGATGATGTTGAGACATCTTTCTTGACATCACTTGGGCTGAGTTCCCTCCAGTCCTATGTCCTTTGATCTCAACTTGATCATTATAGCCAAGACCCTTTCCACTTCCGACATTTCTTTCGGACATAAAGATTTCATCTAGCATGTCTGACCTATTGTTCATCATCCTTATATACTTGGTCATGTTGTTGAGTTTGGAGTTTAACCACTCCACTTTATCCTCCAAATTCGAGATCGTTTCCAGATGGTTCAGTCTTTCATCACAAAGTTGTGAGATAAGATTCTGCTGATCTTGTCCTAGTTTATACATTTCAGCAAAGTCATTAGGGTTAAGTGATTCGTTATCTGACTCCTTGTCAGAATCATACACTCTAGTCATTGCAGACACCTTCTTAGTAGTCTCTCCATCGCTTGAGGAGTCATCCTCAGACCACGAGGTGGATAGACCTTTTTTCTCCTTCTTGTGGTACGTGGGACACTCACCTCTTGTGTGTCCAAAACCTCCACACTCAAAGCACTGAATTCCCTTCCCTCGGTTGGGTTTCTTATCATAGCTAGGTCTTCTTCCAAAGTTTCTTGATCTATAGATGTCAGAAGTCTGAGCCTTGACATTTGTCTTAGACTTCTCATCCAATTGCTTTGCCAGTTGATGAAATTGTTTTTCAAGGAACCCTACTACTTTGGACAGATCCTCTTTGGTGTCACCCTCTTCTTGGTTGGTCACCAGGGCAAGAATTTTCTTCTTTTCATCCTTTTTGCTAATTGCCATCTCAAAGGTTTGGAGTGATCCCATAAGCTCATCTACCTTCATGGTATTTATGTCCTGAGCTTCTTCAATAGCTGTCACTTTCATATCAAACCTTTTGGGAAAAGACCTTAGAATTTTCTGAACAAACTTGGCTTCAGGAATTTTTTCTCCAAGGTCACTAGATGTGTTGGCAATATCAACAATATTCATATGAAAGTGATGTATACTTTCGCCTTCTCTCATCCTCAGGTTCTCAAACTTAGTAGTGAGAAGCTGAAGTCTTGAGGATTTGACTCGAGAGGTACCTTCATGTGCAGTCTTCAGGATTTCCCACGCATCCTTTGCAACAGTTCAATTTTTGATGAGTCTGAAGATGTTCTTGTCCACCCCATTTAACAAGGCATTCAAGGCTTTGGAGTTTCCTTGAGCAAGCTTATCATCTTCATCATCCCAATCTTCTTCAGGTTTCAGCTCCTCAGTGAGCTTCCCATCTTTGTCTCTGAACTTTGGTGGATCCCACCCCTTAACCATAGACTTCCAAGCCTTTCCATCCATAGACTTGATAAACGCCACCATGCAAACTTTCCAATATTCATAATTGGAACCATCAAGTATTGGTGGCCTATTCAGAATTCCTCCTTCTTTATCCACCGAACCAGAAAGTATCGTCCCTGAATCTCACCCAGATACAGAGCAGGATGTCTGCTCTGATACCAATTGAAATTCTGGTTAAGCAGATCACTAAGATGTCAAATAGGATGTCATGACACTTGATCTCTACTTCTCACAAGGATTAAGGAAGAACGAAAGAAAACTGCAGAATGTAAACAACACACAGAAATTGTTAACCCAGTTCGGTGATCAACAACACCTACGTCTGGGGGCTACCAAGCCAGGAATGAAATCACTAAGTAGAATTGGTTCTAAGCTAAACTCCAACGTTTACAACTTAGCTCCTAGAAACTACCCTTCCTATATTTCTACCTAAGACTCTCCTAGGTATGAGACCCTTCTCAATTCCCTTCCAATCACAGCAGTGACTGAAAATATTACAACTCAATAAACTGTCCTTCTCTAGTATTCACACAATACACGAGAGGCTCACACAAGTACAAACCCTAGTACTTCTAAAAACAGCTGCAGTATTCAACGCACAAACTAGGTTAAAAACCATCCTATTTATATTGCAAAGCACAACTGGACTTGGGCTTCAAAAGCGCAACAATTCTGCTCCTCAGAATCTGTAACCAAATCTTTTCTTTAATCCCAAGTTACCAAAAATGTCTCCTTACAAGGAAACCGTATATTCCATTTAGAATCAGATTCTCTGATTCCACAGTCTCAGATGCCACCTGGAATCAAGTCATATTCCAATCACACCTGTTACCAGAATACAGTTATCCCAAAACTATAACAGACAAAGATATCGAATCCACCTGATAGGACATCTTGTCTAACATCTTAACCTGCAGTTAGTTCATCATGTCAGGACATCTTGTCCAACATCTTTCTGCTAAGTTAGTTTTACCAAAATTAATGCCAACCTCAAGGGCTATGACTCATCAATGGTTCTTTGTATAAAATCTCCTTTACAACTCTTAATCGATGTCATCTTTGATTTAATCTCTATCTTAACGGGTTTGGATAGCTATAGGGATATACTTTTCAAACTTGACCTAAGATGAATGTCTATTGGCTGTGGGAAGTGGTCTAATATTCACATGTGTGTCGGATCTTAATGCTCTGTGTTGTTGAGTTGTGTGAGACATCACCTCCGAGAGAATGCGGTTGATCACTCAACTTTTGCGTTAGACATAAACTCTTGTTGTGAGAGATACGTGGGGATTTTGACGAGTGATTTAGGTTGCATGCATTTGATCCATATATTTTTTAGTGCTTGATGGGTAGATTGAAATACAACTCCTGACGAGTTTTCTCATGTCTTAAGAATGTATTTATTTTCATGTTTTATGTTTTTTCCTTTTGCACTTTTATCCCAAATCATTTAAACCCAAGCTTTGAGACGTAGAGATTGTGGAACGACATTCTTTCCCTCGAACCGATGCCTGTGGACACGACATAAATCCCGGAGGGAATTCTTCTAAAAATAAATATTTTTTCTTGCCGCTTTACCGCTCCAACACTGCTTCCATCTACTCTTGCTTGTTGGCAAAACGGCTGTCGAGGTCGAGTGAGTTGACGCGAGGCAACGACTACTGCTCCTCGGCACGGGCTGGCTTGCTGGCAATCTTAGGCGTAATGTTGATTGAGTTCAGCCCTTTGCATGGAGAGTGACGATGCGACCCCTTGTCGTGTAGTACTTCATCTTTAGAAGGAATCTAGACGGTACTGCAGTCAGCTCGGCCAGGGTTGGTCTTCCCAAGATGCACTGGTATAGATAGGGACACTTTATCACCAGGAAGCGGACTTTGACCTGCCTGGCAGTCTCCTCGGACCCGAAAGTGACGAGCAGTTCGACATAGCCCCATAGCTTAATGGTGGTGCCATTGAAGCCCTACAAGTCGAAGCTTACGTATGGAGTCAGATGCCTCTCGTCGAGCTGGATATTGGTGAACAGGTGAGCATACATAATTTCAACGGAGCTCTCCTGATTGACCAGGATGCGGAGGACATTGAAGTTCGCCATCTGGCCTCTGATGAGCAAAGGAATGCTGGAATTGGGAGTGTCGCCCGGTAGTTCCTCGAGGTAGAAGGTGATGGGGTTTGATTTCCTCTGGAACATGTCGAGGGTCACGTTCTGCTTCAAACTCACGTCGATCAGCTCGTCGAACTTCCTCTTCACCGACCACAGAGAGAGCTTGTTGAATCCTCCGCCAGATATAACCATGGCGGAGGGGAAGTTCTCCCAGGTCCTGTGAGCAGACAAGGGCCTGACGACCTCGTTGGGGAGGTAAAAGTTCTCCGGCTGAGAGAAGCACAGAGCGACCTAAAACCCGACGTCGTCAGAAGGTGGCGTTTCTTCCTCGACCTTCTTTGCCTCACAGACGGCCTATCGAGGAGCTTCATTCCTCTTAATGTATTGTTTCAGGTGTCTCTTCTTGATCAGTATGAGGTGGATGCAGTCCTCTGTGACGTGCCCGTGGCTCCTATGGAACCAGAAGTACTTGGATTTGTCGACATTTGGTTTAGGGGTCGTCGACCTAGGAAAGCGTACCCCCTTGTTGGAATTCCGAGTTTGCACACTCGGCCAGGATGCGCTCGCGGGGAGCAATCAACAATGTGTACTCGGAGAAGCAGTATGCTGGCTCACATTGCTCGCAGGAGTCGTGGGGCTTATCTTCTTTTCTTTTCTCCCCGCCATGTCGGGGAGCCTAAGTGTCGTCATGCTTCGCGACTTTGGTACTCTCCTGGTTCCGTGAGTCGCGAGCATTGTTGGTGGCCTCCCTCTCCTCGTACTGGATGTAGGCCTGGGCTTTGAGGAGAAGGTCGTCTAGCGAGTGGAGTGTCTCAATGCCAACTGCTTTGGCGAAGTCGCTGCGGGGGCGTAACCCTCGCTCGAGCAGATATCTCTTTATCTGGTCAGTCGCAGGGACCTGAACGGCTTCTCGGTTAAATCTCTCTCTATATAGTCTCGAAGAGATTCGTCCTTCCCTTGAATGATGGCCTCGAGCGACGCCTCAGATTTCAGGTGTCGACGAGAGGTGGTGAAGTGCCTGGTGAATTGGGTCTTCAGGTCCTTCTATGAGGGGATGGATTCAGGGTCGAGGCTCTTACACCATGACACGACACCCTTCCTTAGAGTCGTGGGGAAGAATCGGCACTTGATGGTGCCTCGGACATTGTGATAATCGAGCATCGCATCGATATTCTCGATGTGATCGTCTGGGTTCGTGGTTCTGTCATATGTCGCCAGACATGGTGGTTTTTCCATCCCGACGGGGATGAGAGCCTCCATGATTGCTCGGGACAAATGACCGCAGGGTTCGTCTTTGTCGCTTCGAATTAGTGAGTGTGACGGAGAGTGGTCGTACTGAGGGATCTTACCGCGGCGCGGCGAGTTTCTTGGTCGACTCTTTGGTTTCTCCTGCTGCCCGCTGGCTTTATTCCTTTTGGGAGCCGGGGAGCGCCGCTCTTTGCGTGGAGGAGTGTGATCCCGCTTCTGGGCGATCGCAGCTTGTGGCCTCTCCAACCGTGGTCGACGTCCGGATTGTCGCGGTGAGGGGCTTTGAGAGTCATCTCGTTGGTGTCTCCACGGGGGAGAGGGAGGATGGGTTTTTCGTGGATGTTGTTGTCAGCATGTTGGTTGGCCATGATCGAAGGAGGTTGAAGGATTGCGTTGGTCCTTTGATTTCGGAAGAAGAAAAGACGGGGAAGCAAAAGGTTCCCACAGACGGCGCCACTGATCTTATCAAATCAGAAAGAGGATCAGCAGTCAGTACTACATCGTGAGCTCCGAATTCGTCGGTGGTGGAGAAGAGGAGGGGTGTACCTGTAAAACACTCTGATGCCATAGTGAGGTTCAGAGTGAAAGGAAACAAGTACAGAAAGTGTGACTATTAGAATACCTAACACAGAGGAAGGTATTTATAATGTGCCCCTAGCGTTGGGCCAACGGTTATCTATAACAGGTTGGATCATTAGGCCGAATACGGATAACTGCCAGGATCTACGTGAAGTAGGGAAGACCAACACGTGGTCTTCATCCTGGGTCAACTGCCCGTGGACTTCGAAAGGCGGAGGACATGCTCTCGAGGGCGAAACTCTCGCCCGAAAGTCATGGGTTGTTGGCTGATAACGTGTCCCCGCGTGGGAGCACGTGGAGAGTGTGGGGAAGACGCCTCAGGAGCGGTTCCTCGCGCGAGATGGTGGATTGGGCCTGAGTTAGGCCCTCCCCGACGGGAAGCTGGGTTGGGTCGTGCCCGATGGTGGGCCAGCCTCTGTCCTAGTCTAGAACAGTTTGATTTAGGAAGGATGAGTCATTCAAGGTGTGTCTAGAGATGCATCTCTCAAAATTTCTAAAGACAATTTCGAATTTTCAGAGGTGTGAGCGACACCATAAGGGTGAGAAAAGAAATTGCCAATTGATTTTACTTAAAAATAAAATTTATTAGTTTAAATTTAAACATGACTTTTATATTAAAATTTACGGTTCAACTCATGTCTACATAAATTTATCCAAACATAATTCAATTTATCTTCGCACTAATTTTTAACTATAATCAATTTTACATAATCCATTCATTCAACATACATTCTAATGTAATTGTAAGTCCCACTAAAAGGCGCCAACCAATAGATTGGCTTTAACAAAAATAGGTTTGAATCCAACACTCATTAACTCTAGCTCACATATTTCAATTAAATAAATCTCTAGACAAAACATCCTTAAATCAAAGTCTCTAAACACGTACTAAAAGCTTTTACTAGAGATCAAATTTATATGATCTATTAAAACAAATTATTTTAATCATTTTTAAATAGATCACAGTTGCTCTCCGAATTGGTTGTAGAGTCATCATTAATAAAACATACTACCTGTTCACTTTCCAATTTTCTAATACCTGTTTTTATAATATATAGGAGGAAAAAAATTCACATACCAATATATGCTATCTATAAACAACACAGATATGCTAATCACACTTATATATACCGGTTGATCTTGTTTAATTTTTTATTCCAAAATAGTTCCGTTTTGGTCTTCTTCTCCTCTTCCGTCGCCGAAGACACACTTGCTAGTAAGGTAGGTAGATACTTGGCAGAGAAATCTGTAGTTCGTAAAGTTGGAATGACTGTTTTTGTTGAATTTTCTGTAGCACCTGCAGATTCAGCTCCAATGCCTCCACCAGGAACTTGTAACTCTGAAAAGCAAAATAACCAATACTACATGAGTCAGAAGAAAATACATGCAAATCAAACAGTTTCAATTGTTATAATCATCTTTTAATTTTTGTTCACAGGATGTCTGTTCAAGTTATGACACGAAAATGAACAAGATTTAAATAGACTTATAAGGCCAGGATTGATGCTAAGACGTTAATGTTTTTAATGTCCGTGCCGTCTCAATTGCAGCTACATTAACCATATTTAATTGCAATATTAAGGATTGTGACACAGCTGTAATTTAAAACTTGCAAATGAGCAATATGTCCTATGTACTGCCTCCAAATTATTAATGAGTCAGACATTAAATTTAAAGGCAACTATTTTATTTTATTTTTTTGAAATAAAAGATTACATATTTCAAAAACAACTCTATACAAGGCGGTTACTTGGATCCAGCTCGACAACAACAACAAAAAGCAAAACAAATTACATCAATAACTCTGATATATGGGCTCTATACTTTAGGTTTTGCCAACCTCTATACACTATGCAATCTATAATGTTTCTCGTAAGGTTCGTGTAATCTTTATTGCTTTCAAAAACCACTGCATTCCTAAAGCGCCACACACCATAAATGGTCTCCGCAACCGCCATTTTAAGAATGTCAGCTTTCGTTCCTTTGCCTTTGGTATTCCTTAAAATCCAGCCTAATTCATCATTCCACTCAAGAGGGTAATGGTCTATATCTAACCACAATAGAACCTGCTTCTAAGTCTCCTGCAAAATTTTGTAGCCAAACAATAAATGCTCCTGATATTCATTCATTTCACCACAAATACTGCAGACACTATTTTGAATCAAACCCAACTTCATTAATCTCATTTTTGTTGCCAATCGACCGTGGCAAGCAAGCCAACAAGTAACCACTGCACGCGGTCGAGCATAATTCCTCCTGAGCAAATGAGTCCAAGCCACTCTAGAGCTATCATCCACCAGCTTTTGATACAATCTACTAATTGAAACTTCATGTTCCTCATCACGTCTTGCCACTCTTGCTGAACTAGATTTATACTGCTCATACTGCAAATGATATTCATCAAAATCCACGAACCATTTTTACTAATGGGAGCAGCCATCACATCTTTCCCTTTTAAGTAGTACACATGGACCCACTTGACCCATAGGTTGTCCAACTTCATACAAATGTTCCATAAGCATTTTAACAGAGTTACAGTATTCCACACAACAATGTTAATCGCATTTAAGCCTCCTTGAGCAATAGGTCGACATACCTTATTCCAAGCCACAGGGCTTTTTCTCTTGATAATAGCATGTCCTTTCCAAATGAAAGACCTACATATTGCCTCAATCTTGTGCAGGACCTTCTTTGGAATGGGGAGACAACTCATCCAATATTGAGAAATTGCCAAAGATATGCTCTTCACAAGTTGGATCCTACATGCCATGCTTAACAATTTTGAGGACCAATGCTGGATTTGCTTACAATTCTGTCATTCATTGGCAAATAATGATTGGTATCTAACAGGGAGAAGCCCTTCTTCAAAGCCAGAGATATTCTTCACTTCATGAATAGTATTAGCATCCATGCCTCCACAAAAAATCCTGCATTTACTAGGATTAATAACAAGACCAGTTGAATCAGAAAAAAACATGAATGCATCCAATATCAACTCAACATATTTATTATCTCCTCTACTGAATAACAACACATCATCAGCAAAAGACAAATGGGTGATGCCAAGCCTCTCACACTTATTATTATGGTTAAAATTAGGATTCCTTTGCATTCTATCCAAAAAATTTCTCATATACTCCATCATGATGACAAAGAGCAAGGGGGAGATGGGGTCCCCTTGTCTAATACCTCTTTTGGCCTGCAGGATCTCAGAATATTCCCCATTAATGTTGAACTTGTAGCTGACAGTTGTGGTCACTGTCATTATCCACCCAATGAACTTTTTAGGCAAGCCTATCTCATAAAGAATAGACTCTAGAGCTTTCCAATCTACCATATCATAGGCTTTTTGCAAGTATAGCTGTAACATACACATTGGGGTCCCACATTTTCTAGTATAACCCTTCATTAGTTTAAAAGCAAGCAGAATGTGGTTGTGAATGATTTGACCAGGTACAAAAGTTGTCTGGCTTTGATGGTTGTACCTGTCTGGCTTTGATGGATGGCTTCCTGCATATACTTACCCAGCCTATTGGTCAAAATCTTGGAGATGATCTTATAAAATGTTGTACAACCAGTTATAGGTCTAAAATCTTTTATAGACTTTGCATTATCATTCTTGGGAATAAGGGTAACCACAATACTATTAAAAGCTTTAAACATGTTACCTTTCTCAAAAAACTCTTGGATAACAGCCACAACATCCTTTTTAATTATGTGCCAACTAGCTTTGAAAATTTTGGCCTAATAAACATCAATACCTGGAGCCTTTAAGTCCCCTATGCACTTTAAAGCTTTTAAAATCTCCTCCTCAGTAACTTGGGCAATCAGACAGACACCTTGCTCCAAAGAAAATTGCCTACCACTCCTTATAGCATCTATATCAATATGCTGGATAGAGGTAATAGCTTGACCTATAAGATTTCCATAGTACTTCATAACCTCTTTGTGAATATTCTGCTCGCCAGTAAAGAGATTTCCTTCAGCATTCTGTAACATACTCATGCTCTTTTTGTGGTGTTTAGTTTTGATGGTAGCATAATAATAAGAGTTATTACCATCTTCCATTCTTAACCAGTCAATTTTTGCTCTTTGCAACATGATACTTTCCTCAATTTCATTCCATCTAATCACATTCTCAGTGCAGACCTTCACTTTATCAATGACTAAACTATTCATTCTATTCTGCAACAAATCTTGCTGGGCTAGCTCTAACTCCATTCTAGCTTTCTCTACCTGTTGATTCACATTACTCAAGGCTTTTCCAAATTGAACTAGGGCTGGCTTGAGCCTTTGAAGCTTTTGCCACAAAATATACATGGGAGTCCTCCAAATTGGTTTATTCCAACCTCTGCTCACAATGTCCTCATAACCTACCTTATCCATAATACAGTTGTAAAATTTGAACCTCTTATTATTAACCTTCATCTAACTCTTTTCTTCCACACAAAGAATAACATGATCTGAAACACTGGGAGGAAGGATTTTCAGCTGCATATCCAGGTTATCTTGGAACCAATTGGCATTACCTAACACTCTATCAATTCTAGAGTAGAAAGTCCCAGTAGCCTACTTATTACTCCAAGTAAAATAGTCACCAGAACTGTCCATCTCATTGAGCCCTGTCATATTCATCATGTCCTGTATATCTACAAACTCAGCTTCAGTAACCATTTTACCACCTGTCCTGTCCTGAGCCCTAGCCACATTGTTAAAATCACCTATGGCAAACCAAGGACCCTATTGATTATTCTGCAAAGCCATAAGGTCATTCCATAACTTTCTTCTATGTTCCAACTGGTTATGAGCATACGCAACAGTTAACCAATATTTGAACTTGCCTAGAGTGTCATAAATTCCACAGTGGATGAATTGGTCTGAACTACTAACCTTCTGAATAAGGATTTTGGTATCATCCCAAGAAATCCAAATTCTGCCATTATCATGAAACTGGTAATTATCCATGTAGTTGTCATACAACTTAAGTTTATCTCTAGTTAGCTTGGCCTTTGACATCTTCACTCTTGTTTCAACTAGAAACAAAATTTTAGGTTTCAACTTATAGAGATAGGAGTGTTGCACCCCAAAATTTGCCCTCACTATTTCTTACCCAAATTGGCTTCGCTTCACATTCATCTGCATATCTCATTAGGTCATTGGTCTTCTAAGATGTGGGATCAAGAGGTTCTTTGAATCTGAGTTTCCTATTTGCTTTGAGATTCTTGTACTCAAGTTGAAGCAATGGTTTGAGCTCACAGCGTCATAAGCACCTTTGTCAAAGTTCATCAAGTATCAAGTTTGTCTTCATCAAGATTTCTCAAGAGTATCAAGTTTACCTTCTTTATTCAAGACGATTCATCATTATCAGTGTACATCAAGGTGAATTAGAGTTTCTCATTCATGGTCGAGCTTGTGGACTTTTATCAGTGGAGATTCATTGGATTAAGGTTTTCATGTCAAGGACGTCTTGGTAATTATGTGTATGTCTGCACTTCATGACTCATCTATATCTTCAAGGTTTTCCCAGGGCAGTGCTTTTTTTGTCGAGATCATTGGCCATAAAGGCAAGATTTGTGGATTAAATTGCAAAGCACCGGGTCACGGTGCAATAGATCAAAT
The DNA here is from genome assembly GCA_022829125.1 of Lathyrus tuberosus. Taxonomy (NCBI): domain Eukaryota; kingdom Viridiplantae; phylum Streptophyta; class Magnoliopsida; order Fabales; family Fabaceae; genus Lathyrus; species Lathyrus tuberosus. The sequence continues at coordinate 5,244,617 of JALAZF010000346.1, forward strand.
TGTGGACCCATATTGTGATCAAGGGATTATTGTCCTCTCAGAGATGGAAAGAGTTAGCTGCTTGCATCCAATCATGGTCAGACCTAGCCAACGCCTTTGAGCCTATGTCGTCACCAGCACAACAAATATTCATAATATATGGAAGCTTTGATCCCATGTCTTTTGCATTCATAACATGGCATAACATAAGCATCTATGCATCATTTTGCATATCATTCTCCAACCCATAAACAACTGAGCTCATCCATCCTTTGCCCATAACCCGTAGTTGATTTCCCAACTCTCGTATTGGACTCAAATTAGCTTTTGGAAGGATCATGAACTCAGGAGAACAAAGCCAGTTTGTGATAATAGCAGATGTTGAATTGATGAAATACCAGTTGGACCAACTTGTGGAAGCAATGGGAGCCTTGGCAAAGAGAGACGACAATGTTCAGAGGACTTCAGTCATTGGGAATGTCATTCCACCTCAGGTGAACAATGTTACTCAAGCTCAGCCTGTACGGATCCCTGTTGAGAATCCTACTATATAAGAGCGTCCCATTGTCCGAGGCTGACATTCCTCTTCTCTTGATGCCACAGACTATCAGAGTTTTGCATTCTTTGTGCCAGATTTCCAAGGGGTAGTTCCAAATATGATACCTAAAGACCCACAGGCTGTTGAGTTTATGAAAAGATACCGTGTGTTGGAAGAGAAGCTTAGAGCCCTGGAGGGGTGTGGTACTCTTGATCTGAATGTTGTGAACATGTGTTTGGTACCCGACCTTGTAATCCCTCCAAAGTTTAAGACACCAAAGTTTGGGAAGTACAAAGGGGATAGTTGTCCAAAATAACATTTGGTGATCTTTGGCAGAAGAATGACTTCATACATCCACAACGACAAGCTTATGATTCAGTGTTTCTAAGACAGTCTGAGTGGGGCATCACTGAGTTGGTACATGCAGTTAGAGAGTGGTTGAATCCAATCATGGTCAGACCCAGCCAACGCCTTTGTGAAGCAATACAGTTATAATTTTTGTTGATATTGGAATTGAGAAGTCTCGTGAGTTTCCTGATGTATATCTTGAGTAATCTTTGATATTGATTTTGTTTCTTTGGTGACACTTGCGAATATTTTCCTTGATGATACTTGATGTATTCACTGTGATTGATATTGTTACATGACTTGACTTTCTCTTTGTGCTTGAGTCTTGCTCTGTACTTTGTGATTGAGTTGTCCTGTTTTTACTTGTACTTTGTACTCACATGTTCCATTAGGGATTCCTAGTCCAAATTAATTTCTGATTAAGTTTGGAGTAGGATAGACATTAGGCTCTCAATCCAAGCATGATAACATTAGGACAGGTTCCCTTTCTTATCCTGACCTTAGGGCCACAATGCATGATAACACCTAGGATTAAGTTTCCTTTAGACATTCCGTGCATTTTCTTCTCTCTCTTAAACGAAAATTAAAACATGTAATAAATATGATGGGCATAGATCATCACGAGCCTTAAGAACGTAGGAAAAGATGAGCAAATAAATTTCTAACCTCATCTTAGGGTACTTTGTGCGCGAGACGTTTGGATTGTTAGCGCAAAGTATTAGATCCTATGTCATAGACTTTAGCACGATGCGCATCTCAAACAAATTTAATTCACTTCTTCGATAAATCCATAATCTTTTCTCTTGCCCCTATGCGATCGAGACTTTCTTCAACCCGTAGTCCTGTGAACTACATATGCTCTGATTCCTCATTCCCTAATGAGGATACGTAGGTACGAGGATCCCTATCTTTGGCGAGTACACTAACAACTAACTCCCCTCTCCTCTCCTCTCCCCCCCCCCCCCCCCCCGTGCGATTGAGATCAGATAACCGAACCTTTTCCCCCTTCACCCGTAGTCCTCCAAACTACGTTGACTCTGAATTTCCCATTGCACGAGGGAATACGTAGGCCTAGGACATCGAAGTCCTATCGAGTCTCCTTTTGTTTCTTCCCTTTTCGTTCCCATTAGCAGATAGGCTTTAGATAAACACACCCTTTGATTAGAACAACAAGCGTGGATTCCGTTGAGTACAATGGACGTGATGGGGTGCTAATACCTTCCTCTCGCGTAATCGACTTCCGAACCCAGGATTTGGTTGCGAGACCATATCTTCTCCCTTTTTAGGTTTCTTCGGTTGTTTCTTTTCCCCCGTCGAGATAAATAACGTTCGTGGCGACTCTGTTTTTCCGCCAGTTATTTTTTGCGTTGCGACAGCTGGCGACTCTGCTGGGGATACTGGTTCTCTATGCGAGTCAATCCTAGCGCTTGTTTGTTTCTGTTCATTGGGTATTTATCTTCGTACTTTTATCTGCTTTATATGTTGTATATTATTGCATCTTTACTGCATTTGATTATTGCTATCATCTTGTTCTGCTGCTGCTGTGTTGTTGGGTGGGATGATTCTATGAGATATAAGCCCATTACCCAGGCTTGAGTACACACATAGGATTAGAGTAGTCTCTTGTTGACTTGTGTGGCATTTGACATGTATTGTTGGCTTGAGTTCACATTCAGATGAGGTTTTCTTAAGAATACTCTAAACTGTATGTTTATGTAGTAACCAAGGTGGTCTAATAGAAGCTTATGACTCTGGAGACCGTTCATGGGAAATCAGCTTAGGCCTTCTTGATTGGTGATAATGCCAAACTAGAAATGGTAAACGTATTATCATTTCTTGACCTGACAGCCCGTTAGACTGAGGACCTGCTAGGATGCCTCTGTCCAAAACTAGAACCCACATGTGAGAGGGAATGGGTTTTTGAAGGAAACCTTGACCTTCAACCTACCTGGTTTTCTAGTTTTCTTATCAGTGTAGACTTATGAACCTAGTATTCTGGTATTCTGATTACTCTAGTATTCTGGTATTCTCGTCAGAACAGAATTTTGAGCATATGTCGTCACCAGCACAACAAATATTCAGAATATATGGAAGCTTTGATCCCATATATTTTGCATTCATAACATTGCATAACATAAGCATCTATGCATCATTTTGCATATCATTCTCCAACCCAAAAACAACTGAGCTCATCCATCCTTTGCCCATAACCCGCAGCTGATTTCCCGACTCTCGTATTGGACTCGAATTAGCTTTTGGAAGGATCATGAACTCGGGAGAACAAAGCCAGTTTGTGACAAGAGCAGATGTTGAATTGATGAAAGACCAGTTGGACCAACTTGTGGAAGCAATGGCAGCCTTGGAAAAGAGAGACGATAATGTTCAGAGGACTTCAGTCATTGGGAATGTCATTCCACCTCAGGTGAACAATGTTACTCAAGCTCAGCCTGTGCGGATCCCTATTGAGAATCCTACTATACAAGAGCGTCCCACTGTCCGAGGCGGACATTCCTTTTCTCTTGATGCCACGGACTATCAGAGTTTTGCATTCTCTGTGCCAGATTTCCAAGGGTAGTTCCAAAGATGAGACCTAAAGACCCACGGGTTGTTGAGTTTATGGAAAGATACCGTGTGTTGGAAGAGAAGCTTAGAGCCCTGGAGGGGCGTGGTACTCTTGATCTAAATGCTGTGAACATGTGTTTGGTAACCGACCTTGTAATACCTCCAAAGTTCAAGACACCAAAGTTTGAGAAGTACAAAGGGGATAGCTGTCCAAAACAACATTTGGTGATGTTTTGCAGAAAAATGACCTCATACGTCCGCAACGACAAGCTTATGATTCACGGTTTCCAAGACAGTCTGAGTGGGGCATCACTAAGTTGGTGCATGCAGTTAGAGAGTGGTTGCATCCAATCATCGTCAGACCTAGCCAATGCCTTTGTGAAGCAATACAATTATAATTTAGAAGGTAAGCTCAGAGATGGAGATAGTTAGCTGCTTGCGTTCAACCACCACTCTTAGATAGAGAATTGGTTGACCTGTTCATGGATACTTTGTAAGGCCCATACCTGGATAAGATGATTGGCAGTGGGACATCAAACATTTCTGACTTGGTATTAGTTGGGGAACGCATCGAGAATGGCCCCAAGAGCGGAAAGATCCAAGATGCCTCTGACATACTGCCGCAACTGCAAAAATCAACCGGCGGAAAAATAGAAGAGTCGCCACCGAACGTTATTTATCCCGACGAAGGGAAATGAAACGATTGAAGAAAACCTCAAAAAAGGGAAAGACATGGTCATCGCAACCATAGTCTGGGCTCGGGAGTCGGTTACGCGAGAGGAAGATATTAGCACCTCCTCGCGTCCATCGTACTCAATGGGATCCACGCTTGTTGTTCAATCAAAGGGTGCGTTATCTAAAGCCTACTGCTAAACAGAAATGGAAAACAAAAGGTGAAAAAGTGAATCGATAGGACATTGCCGTCTTAGGCCTACGTATTCCCTCGGGAGCGGAAAAGTCAGAGTCAACGTAGTTCGGAAGACTACGGGATTGATGGGGGGAAGGTTGCTCGCCAAGACATCGCCGTTTTGTGCCTACGTATCCTCAATCTAACGAGAGAGAGGAAATCAGAGCAGTCGTAGTTCGACATACGGGTCGGTGAAAGGGTCTCGATCGCACCGGGGCAAGAGAAAAGGCTCGGTTAACTGGTTAATCTCGATCGCACTGGGGCGAGAGAAAAGGGAAAGTTAGTTGTTAGTGTGCTCGCCAAGATATCGCATCTCGTGCCTACGTATCTCATCTGGAATGAGAATCAGAGCATCCGTAGTTCACAAGACTACGGGAAAACAGGATCTCGATCACACTGAGGCAAGACAAATGGAGAGACGCACGGGAGGTCTAAGGGAAACTCGGTCCTACAAGTTATCATGCAACAATGTCTCTAAGGTTTGGATCAGGAGGGAACTAACCTATTATTATCATGCATGGATTGAAAGCCTAATGTCTCTCCTACCCCCAACTTAATCAGAAATTAAGTGGAGCTAGGAATCCTAAGGGATCATGTGAACAAACACAAGTAAACATTATTCTAATCAATCACAAAATGAACGATGTCGTGTTCTCAGCAAAACTGAGTGACTCCTCGTCAACAAGGAAGATGCAACAGAAACGGACGATGTCGTGATCTCAACTATGAGGAAGTTGAGTGACTCTTCGTCAACCACAAGATGAAAACGATGTCGTGATCTCAACTATAAGGAAGTTGAGTGACTCTTCGTCCATCACAAAGTAAGACAAACAACATCAAAGCATCAGTGAACTGGAATCCAAGCCAAGTATACAACTAACGGAGATGGTCCATTGCCTCTTCAAAGCGCGTAACAAGCTCAAAGCTTGGTTCCAAGGTGGAAGCGAATCCAACTATCAAGTACTTCAAGCAAGTAATAGGATCCAACAGTCAAGTATCTAACATCACATTCAAAATATGTCAGAATCTCACAAGAATCAGATGTAAGCAACTAGCATCAAAAGCAATTAACAAGGAAAACCACAATTAACATCAGGAATCAGTCCAAACAATATCAGGGACTAAGCATAATCTGCATCAAGAGATCTCATCAGTCCAAACAAGGTTATTAAAAATAGTCCATACAAAATCAAGAGAAACAATCAGAAGTCTAAACAAGTATCCATAATCACAGCAATCAAAGTATGATTAGCACTTAATCAAAATTGAAATCGGCGCCAAAGTCTAACATAAATCAAACAAGGTGATTAACAAGGCTTTAACCAAAAGTTCTAAACAAAACTTCACAATCAACAAAATCTCTAATCAAAGTTGAAAGTCAATTAAAAATAAAGTTGATTTCTATTTCAAAATTAATATCGAAAAGAAAATCTAATTGTAAAATAATTCTAAAATTATGAATTAATTCTAAAAATATAATTCTAAAACTAATTCTAATTCTAAAACTAAAACCTAATTCAAACAAGATTAAGTTCTAACTAGAAAATCAATGCCTAATCTGGTTATCCTAAACCCTTAACTAAAATTAAAACTAAACTAAGTGCCTCAATTAATAAAATTCAATTAATAGATATAATTAAATAAACAAAGGGGTACATCAGTTTATTGGAGAGGTGTTAACATAAGCCAGGCGTATGGAGCCCGATCCGTGATGGTATTCAAGTTAACCTAAAGAAAGACACTTCATCAGCTTCTCACTACTCCCTCAAAATGCGCCGTTTCAAATCCCTCTCTTTCTCCTCAAACGTTCCTCTCAACGGCTTTCTTTCCTCTCATAGAGCTCATGCATTCATGGCTTACTCCGTACGCCGACGCGCCGACACGCCCACAACGGCGGCTGCGACGGCTTCTTCTTCTTCCTCTCACACTGTTGCACCAGAAAACTCAGTTTTCCGCCGCGCTGGAGTTCACCACCGGCGGCGTTAGAGATTAGATCCACACAAAAATTACACAATCTCCTCCGTCTTCGTCTCAACTACATGAACCTGTCACTAATTCGTTCTTATTCTTGTTCCTCGACACAAACCGAACCCAATCTCAAAAGAACCCTAATCTAAAGTGTCCAAAATTAAATTGTTACAGCGAACGATTAAACGTCAAGACCTTAGGGCTTCTACTCAACGCATCTCAGGCTTTCACGTGGTAACTTCAGATAAGAGAAAAAGAGCGGAGGAGCCTACCTGCTGGAGGAGAAGCTTTTGTCGGCATCGCGAATTGATGAATATGATGCTTCCAGGTAATTCTTGAACCTCAAATTCTTCTTTGCTCTCTCCTGCTACTTATGTCTTCTTCTTCTACTCGCTTATGAATTTGTGAATTAAGCTCTGAATTGGTGTTGTTGTTGTGCGTGAGCGTTGAAGTTGTGATGCGAATCCGTGAATTGCGTCTTGTGAACTTTGCGGAATTTGTTGATGCTTGATGAATTTGCAGAGTTGTTGATGTTCTTGAACTCTGGTTTTTTCAGGTTCTTGATGATGAATCGAAGATGAAATGGAAGGATTGGAAGAAACTTGTCGAACCTTGAAGTGCGAAGTGGAGGAACTTGTTTAGCAGAGAGTGAAAAGAGAGTGAAAGCTAATGAAGAAGCTCTCCAATCTGCAATAGTTTGTTTTTCTAGTTTTCGAAGTCTGTTAAGTTATTGAGGCTGCTCAGTGAAGATATCGGAGAATGATTGAAGGAGTTGGAGAAGAGTTTGCAAAAATCGGTTAGAGATTGAAGACGATCGAGTTCTAAGAAGAATCGGCGTGGATTTGCGAAGACGAATGGAAGCAGGGAATGTGAGAAGAAGTGTCGGGGAAGAAAAAATGGTTACGAGTTTTTAGTTAGAAAGTTCTGTTATGTTAGTTAGGATCTGTTATAATTTCTGTTAGAGGTTTTGTTAGGAATTGTGAGTTTTCCGGTGTTGCTTTCATTCTGCTGTATATTTTTTCTACTGATGTGATGAATTTGGAATCTGTCATGGAATTATAATATTTTTTCTTTTATTTGCTGCTATGTATCATTCTCTTATGTGCTGAAGTTCTGTTAAAGAACCTGCTTTTATCTTATTTTTTTCTTTCTTGTATTTGCAGTAAAGTTGATAGTACCATCATAATAAGCAGATGGAACATGTGGCTCTGATCAGTTTAGATGAGAACCACCTAGGTTGGAGTTTCCGTTGGGACCAGCTGAAGGATCCGTGTAAGAAGGCATGGTTGGGGTAGGGGCAACCATGCCCAGCGGAGTGGCTGGTGAGCTTGCGTATGGATTTTGATGGTTTGGAAACAAACATGTGAGCTTGACAAGAGGTTGTTCGTACCGGCATATTATTGACTTATTATTACTGAGATTCACGAGGATAGCTTCTGGACCAACTGAAGTGGATGTTCGAGGAAGCTTGATCCTGTTTTGCTGCTGCTTCTTGTTTTTGCTGTTCATTAGCCATCTCGTATGCGCGTTCAAAATCCTTACACAAAAGTGTATCAAACATCAGCATATTTCACCATTTAACTCCAAATGGTGGTGATGGCAACGGATGACGGAATAGATTCGATGACCAAAATATATTCATATGTTTCCACACAAATCTGTAATATCAATTGTAACATATGTGTAGACGGCATATAGCCTGCTTCACACATTTTATCAACAATATCATGAGTTGCATCTACCTTGTGCATATCACAGAACTTCCAAAATGCCAACTCTCGATTTTTGAGATGATGTCTTCAACTGCTAAGTTTGGAATGTTAACCACATAACAAGCAATGAAGTTTGAAATTGTAGCTTGGTTTTTGGTAGACAAATGGTATTTGGATTTAATTGGATTGGAATTGAATTTCGAATTTGAATATGGAAACTTTTGGATTTGGAATTTTGTTTGGTTATAAAATGTGAATAACATGGTTTAATGTGGATTTGAAAATGTTTTGGAAAATGGAAATTAATTTAAATTGGACAAGTAAAAAGGGAAATTTGGATAATGACCATTTAGAAAATGGGTTTGATCAAAGTCTAGTAAATAGGCAAAAGATGGATGTTGGGTTTTGAATTGGTATCGAATCGAATGGTTTGGATTAATGATGACTTGAACTTGAATGAGGCCTTGAGCCAACATTGACAAATCATGACCTTAAAACCTTGAATCTATCCTTGTCATTCATAACAAAATGCCTCCCATGTTATGTTTCAATCGCAACTCTACAATGACACTTTGATGCACTTGAGAATTCTTTGAAGAGGATGACCTTGATACTTAACGGGTTTTGGTAAGAAGATGCTCACGAGGAATGATCTTCATAAATAAACCCTTGAAAGCCACATAATCAGGGAACTAAACCCTAATCATGTGATAGTGAGTACCAAAGAATAACGCTCTTGATAATTGAAATAGACAGGCTCAGAGGATCCACCTGATGAACCTAAGCAATGAGGCCAACCCTAATCATCTGATCTTTATATTTTCCATGAGTCAAACCCTAATTCCTTAATCATGATGACTCTTGATGGAGAATAGCCTTGTGGCATGCCTAGAAAGAAGTTCGTGACAATTATAAACTCACAACCCTACTTCCAAAGTTCGTGAAAGAACCCGTTGAATCAATCTTCGGTGGAGTAGAAGACACAAACCAAAGGAAAACCCTAATTCCTTAGAGGGCATTGATCCCATGTCTTAGGAGCTCAATGAAATGCATGATTATGAATTTATGACCTAATGGAAAATGCAGATGAATGCAAGCGTAAGCCAGAAAAAGTTAGAAAAAGAAAGGGAAAATTTTGGGGTGCGACAGCTGCCCCTATCCAATCGACTTGGACCTGGAGGGATGATAGCAACGGCTTTCAGACGTTCAAGGTGTAAGGTGATTGAATACACAAAGAACCGCGAAATTTGCAAACTGTGGGGAGATATACAATAAAGCGTTTGCCAATCGAAGGTGGACTCAAAGTAAAGATGCCACTCGAAAGCGGACTTGAAAAGGATGTCGGCCGAAGGCAGACTCACAATCGAAGAGTAAAAGAAGGAATACCGGTCGGAGGTGGACTTACAATGAATGATTTAAAAAGGAAAGAATGTCGGCCGAAGGCGGACTCATAACCGAAGGTTACCATCACAAGATAGGTTTTCAAAAGGAAAGCAGACACACAGGCGAACTCATATCCAAACACAAAGGTAGGCCGACACACAGGCGGTCTCACAACCAAAGGTTACCATCACAAGATGGATTTTCAAAAGGAAGGCCGACACACAGGCGGACTTATATCCAAACACAAAGGCAGGCCGACACACACGCGGTCTCACAACCAAAGGTTACCATCACCAGATGAGTTTTCAAAAGGAAGGCCGACACACATGCATACTCATATCCAAACACAAAGGTAGGCCGACACATAGGCGGTCTTGTCGCTTCCGAGGATTTGCATCCATGGTACAAACGCGAAAGTGGCGCGGAAAACAGAGTCGTCAGCAATGTATATTTATCCCAAGAGAGGGAAAGGAAACACTGCGTAAACCTGAGGGAAGAGAAAGAGCATGGTCTTACGACCAAGAGAAACGGGTAAGGGAGTCGGTTACGCGAAGGGAAGGTGTTAGCACCCAACACGTCCATCGTACTCGACGGGATCCACGCTTGTTGTCTCGATCAAAGGGTGTCGTCGTCTGAAGCTCCATTGCTACTGGACCGGAGAAGGAACGGGAACAGAAAGAACGGAGAACGAAGAAGAAAAGAAAAAGAAGTGACTCGATAGGACGTCCTCGGAGTCCTAGGCCTACGTATTCCCTCGGGAACAGGAAAATCAGAGTCAACGTAGTTCGGACACGAACTAAAGGGGGGAGGTTGCTCGCCAAGACATCGCCGTCTTGTGCCTACGTATCCTTAATCAGACGAGAAAGAGGAAATCAGAGCAGTCGTAGTTCGACCCACGGGTCGATGAAAAGGTCTCGATCGCACTGGGGCGAGAGAAAAAGGTTTCAATCAATAAGTCTCGATCACACGGAGGCGAGAGACAACAGAGAGGGAAGTTAGTTGTTAGTGTGCTCGCCGAGATATCGCATCTCGTGCCTACGTATCCTCAATCTATCCAGAGAGAGGAAGTCAGAGCGTCCGTAGTTCGTGGAACTACGGGAAAACGGGATCTCGATCATACTGAGGCGAGAGAAAAAGGTAAGACGCACGGACGGTCTAAGGGAACTGAATCCTTACAAGTTATCATACAAAATGGCCCTAAGGTCAGGATTAGAAGGGGAGTCTACCTAATGTTAGCATGCTTGGATTGAGATCCTAATGTCTATCCTACTCCGAGCTTAATCAGAAATTAAGTCGGACTAGGAGCCTTAAGGGAGCATGTGAATACATAGGTAATAAACAAGTAAACATGAAGCATCGCAATCACAAAAGAAAATCAAGCAAGAGGCAAGTCAAGTATTTAATCAGGGATTCATCAGAATAAGCATCATGGTCAACCAATTAATCAAAAATAACCAAGCTAGAATTAAAATTCTAATTAAAAGAAGATTAAATTCTAAGTAACAAGAGTTAATCTAAAATTAAAAACTAATTCTAAAAATTAAACCTAGAATTTAAAAACTAAAATTAAAAATCTAACTTCTAATTAAAATCTAATTCTAAAACCAAATTAAGGTTATAATATTCTCATTAAAATCTAATTTTAAAAAAAGTTAACTAAAATAGTTATCCTAAATTAAAACAATTTAACCAAACAATTAAACAAAAAACTAAACCAAAGTACCCAAATAAGGTACAGTCAGCAAGTGGGGGGAGGGGGTGAGATCATGATACCAGGCGCATGGGCCTGAGGTGTCTAGGCCCAAGAATCTTTATGAATCCAAAGGGAGTGCAGCAAGCCTATGGCGGTGTGAATAGCAAGTCGAGTGGGCTCAGGCCTTTGAACATAGGCCAGGAGGGTGCATCGACAGACAGTGGGTGCGAAAAAGAAAACAAAATTAGGCCCAAGACCCGGTCCGCATTGCCAAAGCTTGAATAACCCTAGGAGACCTCACAAACATACTTCTTCTTTCTCATCTCTCTGCACTATCGCACCTTTCTTCAACACGTCGCCGCCGCGAACTCCCTCCGTCTCACCTTCTCATCAGCGGCGCTTCTTCTTTCCTCTATCTCCGGCGAAACGTCGTCGTGACCATCATCTTCATCCCAACCAAACCTCCTTTGTTCTCTCCTCTCTCAAGCCTCAACGATGAAAAGTAACGAAATCAAAATCGCAGAAACCTAAACCACAACGCCGCAAATGGAAACCACAACAACCTAATCTGAAGAGCAAACCATGGAGATTTGGCTCCCTACAAGACAAACTACATTGCGGCTTCAAGAAATGAGCAAGGAATCAGAATTTGACCAACCTACGGAACCGAGAATCGTTCCGGTGAATATGCCGAAGAAGTCGAAGAATTAAGACGTAAGTTCTAGCTTCTCCTTCTTCTACTCGGTTCTACTGCGTTCACCTCGTTGTCGATGTGAGCTTCTTTAAATGCATCATTCTTCTTCTTCTGTCCTGAGTTTTCTGGATTTGTATGGGTTGATGAAGAGGTTGATTTTCTGCAGGGTGGTTCTGGTTTATGTTTTGAGGTAGTTTGAGGAGATGACGAGTGGTTTGTTAAGGTTGGTGGTCGTACAGTGGTTCGATGTGATGTAAGGTGAAGTTGGAGGAGCAGTAGGTTGGTTGTAGTGGAGAGGAAAACTACACGGTTTAGTTCATGGGGGTGGTTATGGGAGTTTTTTGGAATTGAGTATGAGTGTCGAATGTTTAAAGTGGGATGGGGGATTAAGGGTGGAAAGAATAAAGTATGGATGGTTGGAAAAAAGAGGAAGCTTGGTGCAGTTTCATTGTTGTAAGGAAGAGTTGCGGGTAAGAAAAATGATGGTGATGAAAATAAAATGCGTGGTCGTGAAGATGCAAGGAACTCGCTGACGTGAGGTATCTTGGAATACAAGGTGGTTTGTCTGTTGATGTTTTTGAATGGTTAAGGTTGAACCTGTTCGTTGCAGCTTCATTTTATGGGGTGATTTCAAGGTGGGTTTTGAGCTGTGATGACAAAGATTGAAAGTGAGAATGTTTTCTCAATGTTATTGTTATCTTCTTTTACCCTTTTTCGGTTCTCTCCTTTTTATTCACGAAACAAACTTCTTCCTTAGGTTTTTGGTACAATTCCCTTTTGTCCTGTTGCTGAAATGCACTGATTTGTAGCAGGCTGTGTTGGTTGGTCTGGTGTGGGAGTGGAGAGTGGTGGAGTGGCTGCTTGTACGTTTTGTCGGTAGCATGGCATGAGGCTTTGTGCGCCGCGTACGGTTTTGTGATGGTTATGCTAGAAGTTGCCAATTTGTTTTCTTTTTCCACAGCCTATGTTGCAGCTTTCATGTAGCCCCTTTTTTTATTGTGACCTTCTTTTTTGTTTGTGAATTTGTAATAGACTTGAAAACTTGGTACAGGTCTTGTCTTGAATGCGAGCATAATGTGGGTTTGGACATGAATCATGTGTGTGGACTCAAAATGAATATTGTTGAAAGAAATGGATTTTGGTTTGGATTAATAAATGGATAGAATGGATAAAAAAAAGGTTATTTGGATACTAATGGATGAATTTATGGATTATAAATGGAAATGGATTAAAAGAAATAGTTATGGAAATTGGATCTAAATTGGATATGGATACAAAGGATGAAGTGGATAATTGAAACTAGATTATGGATATTAGAAAAATGTGGGCATTTGTGAATGGTTTAGAAAATGAAAATGGTTTATGAATAAAAGAAAAAGATAAGTGGATAAATGGTTTATGGAAATTGAAATGGATTAACAAATGGAAAATGAATGTGGTTAAGAGGAATTGGATATGGATAAGAAATTGGATAGAAAAAATGGATAACCAAATCACACCAATCCCAAATTTTCACAACATCCGATTAAATGAATACAACGGCCATCAACCTCAGCTTTTCATTCCAACACCTTGAATAATCACCACTGTAATCCACTAATGCACTAAATAACAACCAACAGATTTCTGAATCTCCGATAGCAAATGAAATAAGTTCTAAATCACTCTGCCCGCCTGAAAGAATCTCTGGGAAAATAAATCCACAAAGGAGCACAATATGAATTGATGGATCATGATGAACATGATTTTCTGGACCAAGCCCCGCACGAACCACTGCTTGATAACCTGGTGAGTTCCACACCGCATAATCTGACCTTGGGTACACACTGGCTGAGAAACAAACCATTGACACAGATAACCTGTGATTGAAACAGAACTCCTGATGATTTGACCAAGATGAGGTCAAACTTTTATCTGATCCTGACTATGACTGAATAAACGACACCTGGCTTGAACACCTCAACTTGGAACCAATGCTCTTGAGATGTTGAGAAGGATTCAAAACCTAATTCACAGCCTTCCCAATTAACCATGATGAGACCCTAATCTCTGGATGCCTCTTGGGAAATCTTGAAGAAAATGAACTTGATACTTGATGATCTGATTCAGAGAAACTCCTGATCCCATGTCTTAGGAAACCAATGCGATGCACAAATGATAATGCAAAATGTGTTGAAACACAAGCCAGTTAGAGGTTAGAAAAAAAAGTGGGCAAATTTTGGGGTGCTACAGGTCTCACAACCAAAGGTTACCATCACAAGATGGATTTTCAAAAGGAAGGCCGACACACAGGTGAACTCATATCCAAACACAAAGGTAGGCCGACACACAGGCGGTCTCACAACCAAAGGTTACCATCACAAGATGGATTTTCAAAAGGAAGACCGACACACAGGCGTGCTGATATCCAAACACAAAGGTAGCCCGACACACAGGCTCAGAGGATCCACCTGATGAACCTAAGTAATGAGGCCAACCCTAATCATCTGATCTTTATATTTTCCATGAGTCAAACCCTAATTCCTTAATCATGATGACTCTTGATGGAGAATAGCCTTGTGGCTTTCCTAGAAAGAAGTTTGTGACAATTATAAACTCACAACCCTACTTCCAAAGTCCGTGAAAGAACCCGTTGAATCAATCTTTGATTGAGTAGAAGCCACAAACCAAAACAAAGCCCTAATTCCTCAGAGGGCATTGATACCATGTCTTAGGAGCTCAATGAAATGCATGATTATGAATTTATGACCTAATGGAAAATGTAGATGAATGCAAGCGTAAGCTAAAAAAAGTTAGAAAAAGAAAGGGCAAATTTTGGGGTGAGACACATACCAGGTAGTGAAAGTGAATCAGTTTCCAGTTCTCAAGAAGAATGGGAGGAAGAAAATAATTCCATCTCGGAACCTCCACTACCTCATCCTCAGTACTCAGGTATCTCAAATATTCAGAGTCAGCAATCTTTTGGGTCTCCGTATCAGATACCATTTTCTCCGCAGGGACAATATTCTTCTCCAAATCAAGGACCTCCTCAGTATCAACGGTCATACCGTCGTCAACCGCGTTAGCAAGCCCAACAAAGGCCAAGAAATCCAGAGAAGCATTTCACTCTATTGCCAATGTTGTACAGTCAGGTATTGCCAGATTTAATCAAAGGTAGATTGATAGTGCCAAAGGAGTTGAACCTAGTGCCTTTCCTGTACCCACCAGGTTTTGATGTCAACGTCTAATGTAACTACCATGCTGGGGCACATGGGCATTCAAATGAATATTGTAAGGTGCTCAAGAGCAAGGTTTAGACTCTGCTTGACCCTGAGATGTTCTCTTTCACGCCTCAAGGCATTTAAATCAACAATCATCCTTCTTCCAGTCAGGCAGGTCCGTCAGTCCGTGTTGTGGAAGAAATCGCCGAGAGTAGGTGTGAAGATGATAATCAAACTGATTTCAAAGAGAAGTTATGAAGATTGCTAGCTCAGTAGAAAATGAAGAAAGGAAAGCCCAGTTCCCCGAAGCTGGAAATCTTTTAGATCATATATTTACTTTGCATTTGTAGTTTCTTTTCTGTTAAGTGCAAACTCATTTGTAAAACATGTCTGTTTTCAATTGATAATGTTAATGAAATGAATATCCATGTTTTGATTAAATCCATTCGTGTTCACTCATACTCTTTTTTCATCGATGTCAAACACTTGTTTAAGCAAAGTCTGAGGGTGGATGATGATATTGAATGACGCAAAAATTTAGATTGTATGCTTTTGGAATAAAAACTTGCTGATGATGTACATGCATTGTTTCGAATCCCCAAACACCAAAGATATAAGGAAGATAATCCCTTGTCAACCCTGTTGAGCATAGAAGTATGAGTTTGTTTCTAAAAATGAAAAACCCTCAATCTTAACTCGGGGCAGGGTAGTTATCAGTTAATTTGGCCGTGCGTTCAAAATTCAAAAAGGGAAAAGGATTAGTGTTCCCATTCGAGGATCAACCACATCTTATCCCTCACAAGAGGTCATACCTCACAGACCCACAGTGGTTATCCTTCACCAACCAATGAATGAGGCAGTCACAACCCTTTCAAATAAGTCAAGGAAAACCAGTGTCACACGACATGTTCCAAAAAGAAAAAAAAATATAAAAAGCCCGCTAAGTCGAAAACTTGAAAGCAAGTGACTTAGGCAAAAGTTAGGGCATCCCGCTGGACTTCAAAAATAAAAAATTTCAAAAAATATTATAGGAAAAAATCAGGGAAAAACAAACAAAAAAGAAAAAGAATGAAAAGCGAAAAGGATTACAAAAGAAAAATCCTCGATAAAGAACAAGTCGTGTGACTACAGACACCAAAGACAAAAAGGGTGATTGTCACTCTGAAAACCTTGTGGGTTCCTTAACCATCACTCCTACCATTCAATAACTTTTTGAAAGGTGAGCGCTTGTGCCGAATTAGATGAACGTAGGACTGGAGAACATCAAGGAGAATCGGTGGGTTAAAACAAAACATTAAGCCTTACATCCTTTCTTCCTCAAACCGTTAACCAGGCCACATTACAACCCTCAAAAGCCCTAATTGAAGCAGGGTTATTTTGAAAGCATACTTCGGTAATCGCATCAAAGCTGACTCCTAAAAGGATTTGGTTACCATTCATGTTGGTATTGATGTGACATTCTGATAAGTGATTCGTTCACTACATGTTACAACATAATTCCAGTGGACAAACTTGGATTTCAAAGCTGTCATATGCATTGAATTAAAATCATCATTTTCAAAACGATCGGTTTTACTTGCGGGTAAGCACTTGACATCAGGAGAGTTTCTGCAATGGAAGGATTGATTAAGCTAATATGCAAAACGCCTGAGTACTCCTTTGATCAAGGGCAAGTCATATCAAATGATCACACCAGGAGGGCAAGCCATTCCAACACTACAAGAAAATTGGCAAATTACGACGGTTAATTTTGGCAGGTTACGTCGGTTAGAACCGACGTAAATTGCAAGTCACGACGGTTCCTCTACCGTCATAGAAACGTGTGTCGCGAGACTGTTTTATGATGGTTGGTAAAACCGTCGCTCCAACTGCCGTAATATTTTGCGACGGTTTCGAAACTGCATCCAATGTATTATTACGACGGTTTTAACCGCCATAATTATATAATACATATATAATTAAAAATAGCGACGGTTTTAACCGCCATAATTATATAATATATATTTAATTAAAAATAGTGACGGTTGTAACTGCCGTAATTATATAATATATATTTCATTATTCATATTCAGCTGCTTGGTATATCTGTCTTCACAAAAGAATCACACTAAATTATTCATGCAATATTCCAAATTACAAAATAATAAATCAACATATACTACAATCTTGGATATATTTAATTTTATCCAACACTTCTGTACAACAGAATCACCAACAAGTCACAAAGTAAAGGGTGTTGAATTTAAAGGAGATTTTGAGCAAGCATTTGCAGTCACAGAAATAATTTATTTTTTATTAATATGTAGATATTGTTTCAGCAGAAGACCAATAATCTAACAGTGATAGAATCGATTCAAATAATAAAAATAATTTATCATCCAACCAACTCTTACAAAGATTCGCCATCAAGACTATCAATGTAGGGCCGAAGTCAGGATTCCACACAAAAGCAGCTCAAGTTCCTACAATAATATCAGCTCAAGTGCAAACTAAGACAAATTTATCCATTGTTATAAATGGGAAATAGGTAGGATATTTCAAGTGCTCTAGAAAAGTGAGACAGGAGACCCCTACTATTTCCTGGTTGATCCAACGACATCAATTTCATCAATGAAGATAATGCAAGGAGCCTACAAAAGATACTAGAGAAAAAACGCTCCACAGTTAGAAACATGTAAAAGTCAAGTGTAAAGAGTAAACCACATAGGAAGCTATTATGAGAGATCATCAACAAAAAGCAACCGACCTTCTTTTTGGCTGCCTGAAATAAGGACCTTACACGTCGAGTACCAACTCCAACAAACTTGAGCATGAAAAGAAATATGAATCCAATCATCCATAACAACCAATATAATAAACTATCCTTAGTGCAATGAAAGTGGCTACAATATGCATACACAAGATCCCCATCCACTGACTTAAGAGTTACAATTTCCAGAAGACACATAATAAAGTTCAAAATTTTGTTAAGAGATCACATGAAACATTTTAACGACTAATATACCAACATTTTAGCATCCAAATTTTTGTTAAGAGATTACATAGAAAAATGGAACACCGGCTTCTCCAGCAATAACCTTCAAGGTCCCAGATAAAGCAAACAATCAAATCATATTAATAATAGCAGACACATATTATGAGTAAATTTAGATGAATTCCAAGCAGGAGAAAAATCAAAATTGACTTGACTATTACCGTTCCATCCAAGGATCCAGTAGCAAGAATCTGGATGAAGACAGTTCATAACAGGGTTAAACCAAAGTAGAAATGTCCCATGGGTTGTAGGATATTGATGTAACAACACCATGATCTGCAACTAGGGTAGAAAGAGACGGGGAAGGCCGGTAGCGAATATCATAAAACTCAACAATACCATTTTCAAGACCCATCTAACAAATCAGTAAAATGATAAGTTAGATAAAAGAAATATATTATTCATTTATCAGAATACAAATTAATGTTAGTATTTAGTTAGGAATTAGAAATAACAATAACAATAAAAACTAAAGAATGAACTCTATAAAAGAGTTTAGGATTTAGGATGCCAAGACAAGCTCTCTACATGAGATGTGACTGAAAACCTACAGCCACAAGTGGTTGTTGGCGTCCTAACATCCTTCTGCAAAGTGCAAAGTATAATGACATTAAATAACAATACAATTTCAAATTACAGACACATTAAAGTAGCAACAAGGGGATATTGGATGATTACCACAACAACACTTTTGGAGATCTGATAATCTTACCTCTCTTTTCTTAGTTGCTTCTTTAAGAGCTACTTTCACAAGTCTCTTAGCTATTCCCTATTACATAAATCAGTACTAGTCAGGAAAAAAAACTCATGAGCTTGCAAAATTTCTTTAAATTGAGAGATGTTAAAGAAACTTACATGCGTGAATTGTTGCTAACTATAATGACAACTGTTTGGTTAGTGAGATGCTCCCATAAACCATCAGAAGCAAAGATGAGAAATAGGACACTCATCTATAGATGAACACAAATACATAAATTATAAGAGAGATTGTATGCATTAAGTATGGAATGCCCTAATCTACAGCAAGTAATCAATATAAGAAGTCAAATTTATCAGTTCAGTTGAAAACGAGACTGACAGTACCTGTTAACTAACTACATTGACATGTTCATTATCTAGAATATTCTTCCCACAAACACGCAAAAACAAAACCTTCTTTATCATAATCCACATCTTAGAACCGAAAAAAAATACAACACAAAACAAACCTTAAGAAGTAAACTAAAAGCCGTATTATTACTAATATCATACCGACAATATAATTTACATATGCATCCAATTAAACCACACTAAGAGTCACTTTCATTAACATCATAAGATAAAATTTAGATATATTATTACGTTACAAATAAACAAAAATTAAATGCTAATAAAAATACACAAAGCAGAGTAATATAAACTCACATCATACAACTTTAATTTCCAATTTGAGCTTAACACGTTCTGCATCTCTTCCACCATTAGCTGCTTCTCTAAGAACCTTTCTGTTACAACAACACAAGTAGTAGTATTAATAAGCAAAAGAACATGAATTCAATTTTTTTCAAAGTATAATGAACAAATTAACAATAAATACATATCTAACCTAATAGTAACGACCATGATAGAATCTCTGGTAGCTATAATGTTATATACATACCATAGATCATCAGAATCCACTGGTACAATCTGTGTGTATATAAAAAGCTTGTTAACATGTTTTTAACAGTCAAATACCTCCAATAGCAAACGATTATTGTACAATTGTTCCACCTAGAGGAACTCCATAAATCTAATGACCTTCGTACTTGTCCCAGCCACCGACAATTAACCCGGTCAGCAAGTTATTCTGCCAATGAAAATACGTTTACATCAAAGCCAAATATTTATGGACATACACATATATATAATTAGCAAGTAACAACAAAAGTATCCATCAGGCTGACATGATGTCACTTGTTAATTTTTTATCAGTGCCAAGTCTATCTACAATTACAACTAGCATTATTGAATTTGATAGAACTCAACAACATCACTCTAATTGAAAAGAAAAGGCCTCAAAATCAAACCTTGTTGTTATATGCCAAAAGCCGAACAAGGTTGGTAGCAACCTTGACTGTGGCAAGTTGTCCGGGACGAATCCTACATAAAATGAAAACATAATAGTGCTGTGAACATTCTCATAAATAACCGAACAAAAATTGTTGCAAACCAAAGGCACAAATAGACAAAGAAGTAGAAATAAGGACAAAAATTCTATTCAAGGTAAAAATGTTGATGTATTATTGAATAAGAAAAGGAAAATGCAAAAGGTGAATGATAATTCTACACCATTAAACTATGCTCCACTCAAGAAGTTACAACTCTCTGGCAACATACCCACTCTCCTCAACCGTATTCCTAATATAACATAAAATGCATTCCTAATATAACAAAAAAGAATCACAATTACATAACAAACAGCCAAAAGCTCAACTCTCTGCCATTTTTTCAGTTAACAAAACACATTATTCCCTTTTGCCAAAAATAATATGAATTAACTAAATTGTGATAACTAAGAAGCTAATACATAATTCCATCGAATACAACAAGGTAAAGATTCAAAATAACGTAAACATGAAATCAAATTCAAGATAGTGGTAATAGCCACATAATAATAATCATCGACACAAGAATGAATGGTGTGAGTTAGAGAAAAAAATACCTATCCAGATCGGCAAATGTAGACATCATCAGTAAGCTGTGCGATTTTATCAGATGCGTGATTTGCAACATATACACATAAAAGTGAGAGAGATCAGTTCTAACATCATTAAAAAAAGAACATCAAAAACCATCAATCAAACAGAAATTCTCTACTTAGATGTAGAAAGACACAAACTTTCAACTACGATTTTATGTTTATATGTGTGAAACGAATTGATTTAGATTAGGGTTTATGAATGAGTGTACCAGTGCTAGTCCGAGAATCGACTCCAAGAACGACTCCACCGTTGTAGCTAACACCGATGATAGTGGTTTCCATGAAATGGGGAGCATTGAAATCGACGTTATCCATGATTGTTGGTAGATTCGCAACGAAAATGGAGAAGAAAGAAGGTATGTGACTCGGTCCCTAGCACAGGGTTGAACTGAATAGAACGAAGGTGTTGAAACAAAAAGAAAAGGGTTACAAATTTTTGTACTTTTATTTCCCTTATTAATTTTTTAACTGAAAAAAATGAAAGAGGGTGAAAAATGGAGCCTTCTGTGAAAATTGAGCGCCTTTTATTTCATATTCTATACCAACAGTTAGTTTGTAATTTTGGTCTCTAAATACTATCTATACCAACACTTTTTTTACGATTACTAAAGGTGTCTGTTGGTATATGGCAAATTTCTTGTAGTGATTAAAGAGTTGAATCATAACAAACGGGACAAGAAAGATAGAAGGGAGATACAAGTTGAAGATTAATGGGTGAATATTAACGCGTGAGATACATATTGAACTAATGAAGAGATTAGGGAGAGATACGAGAGTGATAGGGACATGCGTGAGAGGCTCGGCGTGAATGAAGGGGCAGACGTGAGAGGCTCGACGTGAATAAAAGGGCCAGTGGGAGAGGAACGGTGGGAGTGTGGAAGTCAGCGTCAGAGAAAAGACCTTTCATTTTTATTCTCGTTCTATTTTGTTCCTTTCTTACTCTTCTTTCTTTTTTTTACAAATATTTTCTTTTTATAAATAATTTATCATGCTCCTTATTTTTGGTTGTTTTTTTTTTTATAAATTGTATATTAAAAATTTAAAATATATATAGTTATTTAAAGATTTGAATGAAAATTTTAAAAATACTAAAAAAAATTTATAGATAATAATGAGGGAGATGAGAGAAACAAGTGTTTTTGATGAAGTTTGATGAGTTTGTGAGGGAAGAATAGCGCTAAAAATTTTCAGAAAGGGAACGATAATTTGTTTTAATAGTGAGTATGAGGACGAACTTGAACCTCATTTTGTTTTCCCAAATAAAATTTGTTTTAATAAAGAAAAGGATGACAGTCCATATAATTAAAATTTATTAAAATAATTAATAATTATAAGGACGATTTTGTGATAACTGTCGTGACAACCGTCGCAGTCCAGTCTCTAACTGTCGTGACAACCGTCGCAGTCCAGGAATAAGGACGGTTTTGTAATAATTGTCGCAAAAAATCTGCGACAGTTGACCCTAACTGTCGTGACAACCGCCGCAATCCAGGAATAAGGACGATTTTGTGATAACCATCGCATATCAAGTGTCGTAAATCTCATTTTTTCTTGTAGTGCAAGATTCAGATAATCTAGGGCAATCAGGTTTAGATTCGACAAATCTCTCGAAGGTCAGTTAGTCAGAGGCATTCCTTCACAGATCAACCAATTAGGGGAAAAACGTTTCAAGGCTGGGGCATGCCATCCCAAAAGTACAAGAGGTTAATCTTGTCCAGAAGGCGATTAATCTGAAGCACCTCTCCAAGGTTCAGAATACTGGGGTAGACCATCTCAAACCATCATGGTACAGGAATCCCAGGTTTCCTTTCGAGGCAGATTCTTACAGAGATCTCGCTGGCTGGGGCAAGACTGGCGATAAAGGAATGTTTCTTCTCCATACTTCCAGAGTTACTCAGGCAAGTTCTGTCAACCTTCGAGTTCAAGATGAATGTCAGGAAGTCACGTTAAAGCATATTCCCTAACCTTTTTACCAGAAATCTTGTAGGTAGACAAAACACTTTCCAACGTCATTCGTACCTGACCTACCTCAAAGCCATCGGTCGAGTCGTCAAATCATTGCATAATCATTGCCATGCATTAGTCATGTCGTTTCACTTATGCATACCATTCGTCTAGCATAGCATAACATGAAGCCTTGTAAAACTGAATAGAAAACCAACGCCCAATCCCTATTGGCAACAACCAAAGTCCAATCCGTATTGGCAACCACCAGAAGTCCAATCCCTATTGGCACCTCATCCCAAAAACCCAATCCACATTGGTACCCAGAGAAAATCTCACCTTCGAAAAGAAGACTAATCCAAAAATCAATCACAATCACCATCAGGTTTCACCTATCTTTCCCAGCAAAGTCCAATCAAACTTGGCACATCCTTCTTTCCCAGCAGCCCGAGCATACATCGGCATTCTGTATTTAATAATCATCATTACATTGCATCCTTAAGTTGCGTAGCATTTCCATTTCGCATGGAGCATTGCGCCATAGAAAAATTCAAACATATGCATACGAAGCATAAACCAGTTTTGGTACCTTGCGCGGAAGCCCGAATCAACTTTCAATTAAGTCGTTGAAATATCCCTAGAGAGAATGTTGAGCCATTCCCCAGCAGACATTTCAATCAACCCATCTGCTTACTTTTCTTCAGGGTCTTAGATCATACGTCGATCTTACCCTCGATCAGTCCTTGTCCAAAAACAGGTTTTCTTTCCATAAACTCTTTGACGATGTGACTCTTCGATCAGATTTTATTTCCGTCAACTCTTTGACGATGTGTTTCTTTGGTAATTTTTTTCTTTCGTCAACTTTTTGACGATGTGTTGCGTCAAACATGTTTTCTTTCCGTTAACCCTTTGACGAAGTATCCCTTCGGTCAGATTTTCAGGTTTTCTTTCCGTCAACTCTTTGACGATGTGTCTCTTTAGTGAATTTTTTTGTTTCCATCAACCCTTTGACGATGTCAGTTTCCTTTCTCCTAACCCCTTGGCGATGTCTGATTCTTCTCCTTCAACCCTTTGACGATGTCAGTGTTCATTTTCGTCAACCCTTTCACGATGTCAGTTTTCTTTTCCGTCAACCCTTTGAAGAGGTCTATTTTCTTTCCATCAACCCTTTGATGACGACATTCCAGATGTTATCTTTCCTTCAACCCTTTGACAATGTGTCTCTCTAATGAATTTTTCTTCCCGTCAACCCTTTGACAACGTCAGTTTCTTTCCATTAAGTCTTTGAAGATGTGTCCCTTTGATAATGACGATTTTCCTTCCATCAACTCTTTGATGGATAGAACTAGTGTTTTTCATGATCCCCAGCTTCGGGTAACACTCGTCGTGTTTGAGTCCTTTCATCAATACTTCTTCCGTATTAATCCTCGGCACTCGTCCGTGTTTATCCCCAAGGTCGCAGATCATCCGTCGATCTTTTCTTACCTTTTATTCCCCAGTGGAGTCATCTTCTATTTACTTCAGGCCATAAATCCATTGATTCTACTTCCTGTAATCCTTTTTAAGTCCCAACTTTTGGTTGGTATCCTTTGTTGTGAGTTCGCCTTCAATCGGCGTTCTGTTTATCATAAATTTTGGTTAGTATCTGTTATTCCAACTTTGGGTTGATATCTGTTGTTATTCCAAGTTTTGGTTGGTATCCTTGGTTATTCCAACTTTTGGTTGGTATCCTTTGTTGAATCCCAACTTTTGGTTGGTATTCGGTGTTACTGCAACTTTTGGTTGGTATCTTTTGTTATTCCAACTTTTGGTTGCTATGCCCTGTTTGAATTCCAACTGTTAGTTGACATCCTGTGTTAAATTCCAACTTTTGGTTGGTATCCTCTGCTTCAATTCCAACTTTTGGTTGGTATCCTTCATTGTCAGACCGCCTTCGGCCGACATTCTTTCTAAGTCCACCTTCGGTTGGCACCCTTGGTTGTAAGTTTGCCTTGGGCTGGCAAACCTTTCTTACGTTGATGTGAGTTCGCCTTCGACCGACATTCTTTCTATGTCCACCTTCGGTTGGTATCCTTTGGTTGTAAGTCCGCCTTCGGCTGGCAAACCTTTGTTAAAGTTGATGTGAGTCCGTCTTCGTCCGACTTTCTTTCTAAGTCCACCCTCGGCTGGCACCCAATCCAATTATCCTTTTTGTTTTTTCCCCACAGTTTGCAAATTTCGCGGTTCTTTTTGTATTCAATCACCTTACGACTCGAATGTCTGAAAGCCATTGATATCATCCCTTCAAGTCTAAGTCGATTGAATAGGGGCAGCTGTTGC
Source organism: Lathyrus tuberosus (assembly GCA_022829125.1). Taxonomy (NCBI): domain Eukaryota; kingdom Viridiplantae; phylum Streptophyta; class Magnoliopsida; order Fabales; family Fabaceae; genus Lathyrus; species Lathyrus tuberosus. Next base: position 5,269,620 of record JALAZF010000346.1, read on the forward strand.
ACCCCAAAATTACCCTCACTGTTTCCTACCCTAACTGGCTTTCGCTTCGAATTCATCTATATATCTCATTAGCCATTGGTCTTCTAAGACGTGGGATCAAGAGGTTCTTTGAATTCGGGTTTCCAATTTTCTTTGAGATTCTTGTACTCAAGTTGAACCAATGCTTTGAGCTCACATCATCATAAGCATTTTTGTCAAAGTTCATCAAGTATCAAGTTTGTCTTCTTCAAGATTTCTCAAGAATATCAAGTTTACCTTCTTTATTCAAGACGATTCATCCTTATCAGTGTACATCAAGGTGAATTAGAGTTCCTCATTAATGGTCAAGCTTATGGAATTTTATCAGTTGAGATTCATTGGATTAAGGTTTTCATGTCAAGGACGTCTTGGTAATCATGTGTATGTCTGCACTCCATGACTCATCTATATCTTCAAGGTTTTCTCAGGGAAATGCTTTTGTGTCGAGATCATTGGCCATAAAGGCAAGATTTGTGGATTGAATTGCAAAGCATCGGGTCACAGTGCAATAGATCAAATTGTGGACCCATATTGTGATCAAGGGATTATTTTCCTCTCAGCTGCTTATTGTTTGTTGCTTGTAATACAAGTTAATTTGTATTTGAGGTGTTCAACGGGTTAAATGACTTAAAACATGTTGAGTTTGGTCGTGTGGATTCCTTAGGATTCAGATAACAAAGGCATACTTCATCATTCATTGATCCATGGTTTCAAGTACAAACTCAAATCCTATTCCAAACCATAAACCATGTTTATCCACTTTAAAAATCCATTTTAAACCATTTTTCAAAATCCATCTTCCCATTTCTCAATATCCAAACCAAATAATCCATATCCATTGTTATCCATGTTCAATTTTAAAAGTCCATTTCTTTCTAAACATATTCAAAGTATCTGATTACCCATTTCACATCCGGATTTCAAAACCATTTCATCCAAAAATACAAATCATTACAAGACCATTATAAAAGAGGAATTACATAAAGAAAATTACAAAGAATGTTGTTGTTGACTTTTGGTCAACATACTTGACCATCGACCAAAGACTCTTTTGACTCAATGTACAACCTATTTTTTTACCACCAAGAAAGCTATAAGACTATTGGTTCACATAGTGGTGTGAATATGTGTAGATGGAACGAATCACAGCCACGAGTTTGAGGTGGTTACTACAAGCATTCATTTTATGGAATTGAGAGTCACAGGTGCATGGAGGCAACCCCTAGCTTGGCATGTGCAAATAAATGTGTTTTCTGCTGAAGGCTTCACACCACGACATTGTGCATTAGCTCTCGTTGGTGAACCTATTATGTATCCAGAGATAAATGCACTTGTGGATGAGTTGCACAAAAGGAGAATTTCCACTTTTCTAGTCACAAATGCACAATTTTCGGAGAAAATTAAGGCGTTGAGGCCTATTACCCAGTTATACGTCAGTGTTGATGCTGGAACAAAGGACTCTCTTAAGGCAATTGATAGACCGCTCTTATGAGATTTTTGAGAAAGAATTATTGATTCCTTGACTTTTCTTAAAGAAAAAACATCAGCTACCGCCCGGCCCTTGTAAAAGGATGGAATCCTGAAGAAGTTGATGCTTACTATAATTGAAATCAAGGGTGTTACATATTGTGGCTCGACTGCTACATCAAAATTGACAATGGGGAACTAGAAGAATAGTGACAGAAAGAGAGAAATTGTTCAACTCATAAATAAAGAAAATTTCATAACAGGTAAAAATAATACATAGCAGTGAAAGAAGACTTTATGACAGAAGGAGAATTAACAAAGCAGAAAATAGTTCTTAACAGAAAAAGAAAAATACATAGTGAGTCACAACTCAAACCAAGTTCACGCTAACAGATTTTTTTCCTCAATCAAAAACTCTAACAAACTTCCTAATCGAATTACATTGCAAATACCAAATTGCCCTCCTTATCCTTCATCTATAATAACACGTCTTCATCAATCACTTTCTTGAGATTCATCATTCTGCAAAAATTTCCATAAACTTCATCTTCTTCTCTTTCATTCTTGGATTGGAATTTTGGCTCTCTCAAATTTCGCCTCTGAATTTTCTTCAATCTCCTCTGACACAAGTTCACACGCAACTGCAAAGACCTTCATCATAAACACATCATTCTGAATAACTTCATCAATAACAACCTTCCTGCATTCATCTATAATCTTGATCTCCATTGCCTCAACAACCAATTCACAATCGCGTTATATAGAAGTTCATCACAACGATTCAAGCACGAACCGTATCAAATCCCGTAATTCACACATCTACAATAATATATTCAGATTCTAAATCGCAGTAGGTTTGCGAATGCATCGAAGAGAAATCGGAGAAGAGATGAAACTGAAGTGAATTAGAAGCAAAGGAGAAGCGCACCTTACCTCTAGATTCCTGCGCATCCTCGCCAGTCTAAAGGAGCACCGGACTTTCTCCGGTCGATAAACTCCTTGAAATTCCCTCTTCTTCATTTCGTGTGAATCGGTAGATAATAGCGAACGGTTCGCAATGTAGTTTGTTTGAAGGCAACTCCTCCGCTGCCGACGTGAAGCAACGGTGCGGCGAAGACGTCGAGCGCCAGCATGGTTTGTTACAAGGGCCCAACGAATTAAAAATGCTCCTAAGTGGATGAAGGACTATGAATTAAAATATTAGGAGTTTGTTACTTTAATTTTAATTATTATTTTTGTTTTGTTTCTTTTGGGCCTGAACATTTATCCAGCCCATTAGGGTTATCTTGGGTTATCCTTTGTATTTAAACTATTTTCCTCTTGCTGAAAGAGGTAGAGAATGAATTGAGTATTTTGCATCTTTCTTATTTTCTTCTTATTGTGTGTCTTAGTAGGAAACCCTAGATCTAAAGATAATAGTTGTGAAACTTTTTCTTATCAATTGGTGCTTTCATCACTTGTATTCATGGCTCCTCCCCCCAAACCACCCAACCCTAGAGATATTATAGAAGAGGCTGTTCAAACTGCTCATGTGCATCTAGACAATGGAATGACTCAAGCTCAACAACAAATGGATGAGAGGTTTGATAAAACCACTGCAGATTTGGAGCTCATTCAAACACGTATGGACAATGAGAAACAAATCTCAGATTCTAGGTATGAAAACATCATGGGTATGCTAAACAAACTTGCTCTTCAAAGGGAGTAGCAGCCACCTACCACCGTTGCAGCAGTAGCCACAACAACCACTGTTCATCCGGCCGCAACCACTGTTTATGCAGCAGCAACAGCAACATCCCCTTCAAGTGTAAGTCAACTTTCCCAATTTATACCTAATTCTGCTACTATTCACAGCCCCATCGTAATTTCTGCACCCACCTCCTTACATTCCCCTCATTTCACCCAGCCCTACACACCGTTGCATTCCACTACTATCCCTAACAGCCTACTTCAACCCCATTTTACCACTGCCCCAATCAGACCTATCCCTACCCATATACCTAGATTTTTTTCTTCACCCTACATCACTCAAACCAACAACATTCCAGCCACACAAAATTATCATATCCCAATGTTCCAACAGCATATATCCTACCCAAATATTCTACCCAACAACCCTTTACCACCCTTTCGAACACCCAAATTAGAACTTCCCATGTTTGATGGCTCAAACCCATTAGAATGGCTATTTTAAGCAGACCAATTTTTTTATTTTTATCAATTGCCACCTGATAATAGACTTGCTATGATGTCATTCTACATGAAAGGTGAGGCTTTGGGATGGTACAAATGGATGTATCAAAGCCAATTGTTAAGTGATTGGCCTTCTTTTACTAAGGCATTGGAACTGCGTTTTGGTCCATCAACATATGCCAATCATCAAGCAGAATTATTTAAATTAAAGCAAGTTGGTTCTGTGGTGGAATATCAAGCAGCTTTTGAAAAATTAGATACTCAAGTAGTTGGATTATCACAAGAAGCCATCCTTAATTGTTTTATTTCTGGTTTAGCTTCGGAAATTCAGAATGAAATTGCTATCCACAAACCCACTTCTATATCCCAAGCCATTGGATTAGCAAAATTAATTGAGTCTAAGCTAAAGGACGCAAAACCTAAATACCAAAAATTTCTTTCCAACACCCCTCACAAATCAGTTACAGCCACACAAACAACACACCAAACAAACCAGACCCCAAAACCTGCTGCAACTACCCAACCCACCAAACTCCCAATTCGAAAACTTTCTAATGCTCAACTTCAAGAGCGTCGTGCACAGGGTCTATGTTTTAATTGTGACGAAAAATTTATCCCTGGTCACCGTTGTTCAACCGGCAAATTCCTTTTACTCGTTGAAGACGAGGAACCTCAAATTGGACTTGAATCCTCAAACACAATGGAGGACACGGTGGAAACCAACAACACTTCTACTGAAGTGGATGACACTTACTTTCAGCTCTCACCACAAGCTGCTATTGGTCAATTTTCACCCAAGACTCTCAAATTCACCGGCATGATAAATGGACTTACCGTCACTGTCTTAATTGACACGGGCAGTACCCATAACATCTTATAGCCCCGCATAGCCCAACATCTCAAAATCCCAACCAAACCCATCCCTAATTTTTCTGTCATGGTGGGCAATGGATCAAAACTATCTTGCTCAGGACTCTGTCCCCAAGTTCCTATCACTCTACAAGACAACCTTTTTCATATACCATTCCATTTGTTACCAATAGAAGGAGCTGATGTTGTACTAGGTATGGAATGGTTGAGGACACTTGGTCCCATCATGGCTGATTTCTCCATCCCAAAAATTTCCTTCACTTATAAAAACAACGCCATCACCATCACAGGCGACCCAAAATCCTTACCCATTCACTCATCCTACAACTAAATCTGCCACCTTGTCCACACTTATTCCATAGCCTCTATACATCTCTTGCTTTACCAACCCTCACCTGAACATCACCTCAACCAACCTAATACAACTCCAAACCCTCTAGACTCTCTACCCCACTCACTCCCCACCTAAGTGAGATCCATTTTACAGGATCATGCAGCTGTATTTCAGCTTCCCCAAGGGTTACCTCCACCACGTTTTCATGACCACCACATCCCAATTATCCCCAACACTTCCCCAATTAATGTTAAGCCATATAGATACCCACACTCCCAAAAAGAGGTCATGACCAGCATAATCCATGATATGCTTCAAGAGGGTATCATTAAACCCAGTAATAGCCCATATTCTTCACCGGTGCTCTTAGTGCGAAAAAAGACGGCTCTTGGAGATTTTGTGTTGATTACAGAGCCTTAAACGCAGTGACTGTCCATGACCGATTTCCTATCCCAACAATTGATGAACTCTTTGATGAGTTAGGTTCTGCAACTATTTTCTCTAAGATTGACCTACGATCTGGTTATCACCAAATCCGGGTTTCTTCCGAAGACACACATAAAACTGCATTTCAAACATTCGATGGACACTATGAGTTTCTAGTTATGTCATTTGGCCTTACTAATGCTCCTAGTTCATTTCAAGCAACCATGAATGATTTGTTAAGACCATACTTACGTCGGTTTGTTCTTGTTTTCTTTGATGATATTCTCATTTACAGCTCTTGCCTTTCTGACCACACACTTCATTTAAAGTTGATTTTAGAATAACTTTTGTCTAACCAATTTTATGCAAAATTATCCAAGTGTGTTTTTGCCGTCCCTTCTATTGATTACTTAGGTCATATTATCTCTACTGATGGTGTAAACCCAGATCCAGCAAAAATTCAAGCAATCATAGATTGGCCGAAGCCACGTTCTCTCACGCAACTCAGGGGTTTTTTAGGTCTCACCGGCTTTTATCGTCGATTTGTTCGACATTACGCCTCTCTCGCCGCTCCCCTCACCGATTTATTGCGTTCAACTAAATTACAGTGGAGTACATCTGCAGACATTGCTTTTACAACATTAAAGAAAAAAATGACGGAAACTCCTGTCTTGTGCCTTCCTGATTTTTCCCAAACATTTGTGCTTGAAACCGACGCGTCCGCAGTTGCGATTGGTGCAGTCTTATCTCAGCAAGGTCATCCCCTAGCATTCTTTAGCAAAAAAAATGTGCAACAGACTTCAAGCTTCATCAGTATATGTCCGCGAGATGTACGCCATTACTGAACCTGTAAAAAAATGGCGTCAGTACCTGATTGGAAGACATTTTCACATTTATACAGATCAGAAAAGTTTGAAAAATCTTTTGGTGCAAACAATTCAGACCCCAGAACAACAAAAATGGGCGGCAAAGTTACAAGGATTCAACTTTGATATCTTCTACAAACATGGAAAAGCAAACCAAGTAGCTGATGCTCTGAGCCGCATGCATACTGATGACTCTGCCATTCTCCTATCCATCTCTTCCCCAGTTTCCCTTCTGGTTGACCAGCTTCGTAAATACTACGACACAGATACTGAGGGTCAGAACTTCAAAGCAAAAATAGTGACAGATCCAATTTCACAACCCTATTTCCAGGTTAAGAACGAATTGATTTACTACAAAGGTAAACTGTACATACCTCCGGTTACAGAGTTAAGGCAAAATCTCATCAAGGAATTTCACTGCACCCCTACAGCTGGACATTCTAGCCTACAACCGACTCTAGCTCGTCTTTCTTCTTCTTTCCAATGGCCAGGAATCTACAAAGACACCAAACAGTTTTGTCAGCAATGCACAATATGTCAACAAAATAAGACTCTGACGACCAAAAAGCAAGGACTCCTGCAGCCCTTACCAATTCCTACAAAGGTATGGGATGATTTGAGTATGGACTTTATAACCCACTTACCTAGTTCGTTTGGCCACACAACGATCTGGGTGATCTGCGATAGGCTGACAAAATTTTACCACTTCATCGGCCTTCCAACCAAGTATTCAGCAAAAGATTTTGCTTTACGTTTCTCTGTTGAGATCTGCAGGTTGCACGGCGTTCCTAACTCCATCATCTCAGACAGAGATCCCCTTTTTCTCAGCAGTTTCTGGAAAGAAATCTTTCGTTCTCAGGGCACCACCTTGAAGTACAGTACTGCATACCATCCTGAAACAGACGGTCAAACAGAAGTTACAAATCGATGTTTAGAGACCTATCTACGTTGTTTTACCAGTGAACAACCAAAACAATGGTTTAGATACTTACACTTGGCAGAGTATTGGCATAATACAGCTTTTCATAGCTCCATCAAAATGACACTGTTTGAAGCTCTCTACGGTCGCCCTCCACCGTCCTTTCCTCACTACAATCCTGGATCTGCAGCTATGGAGGCCGTTGACATCTCATTACAGAAAAGAGATTAAATTTTGTGTCAGTTAAAAAGAAACCTGGAAAAGAGTTGTAGAAAAATGGAAACTCAGAGCAACAAAAAGCGAGTAGAGGTTACCTTTAACGTTGACGACCTGGTATTACTCAAGCTCCAACCTTATCGTCAAATGTCTATCCACCGCCGGAGTTCGCAGAAACTTGCCAAACGCTACTTCGGGCCGTTCAAGATTCTGAGCCGCATCGGTCAAGTTGCGTACAAACTGGAGCTTCCCCCTACGTCAAAGATTCACCATGTCTTTCATGTTTCGCAACTTAGAGCCTTCAAAGGAACCACATCTACGCCGACACCCACAATTCCACCTGAGTTCGAAGAGCCTAACTCAGATCCGCGACATGCAGCGGAAGAAGAGACGATTCCATCTCCTATTACAGGTTCTGAAAACAAAAACACAGCAAGGTTAGACAAGCAATCAACACAACCCATCATTCATTCTAACCAAGTTAACAACTCACTACAGAAAGTTCAGACTGAAGCCACAGATGTTTGCTCGCTTCACCCAAATGATATGCTTGGAAACACTCAAATAACCACCCAGTTTGCACCTCCAGAGACAGAAACAAGGCAAGAAAGGAACATAGTGGTAGAAGAAACAAAACAAACCGACGGTTTTAAGAAAGAAGAACCAAGGAAGCTACATGCAAAAGTGGAAAGAAAAGAAACCCATTCTCCGGAGAAGACGAAGAATGAAAGAGTGGAAATGAAAAGAGAGAGTGAGGATACACTTATCACTTCAGACTTGGGTGAAAAAGTACTTGATGATTTTCCCTTTCCAACACTTACGCCCCACGTGACTTATCAGTTCCCTTTGACAAAAAGTAATGCTTCAGATACAGCTGTGGAATCCAACGACTCTAAACTCTCACCTACTCCCACTTTTCCACCGCCCTATATCTCCCCAAATCCTGCTTGTCAGGTTTCACAATCTCCAATACACGCCAACCCACAACCCTATCCTTTCCCCACTTCCTAACAACTTATTTCAAATTCCTCAGCAACCCGTGAAACCCATTCACCACATTCCACAAATGGGCCGCCAATTTGGGCCTCTGCTTTCCAACCCCCTAAAACCATTCCAAAACCCATCCTTGAGGACAAGGATTTTATTGGGCTGGATAGAACTGTTACAAGGGCCCAACGAATTAAAAATGCTCCTAAGTGGATGAAGGACTATGAATTAAAATATTAGGAGTTTGTACTTTAATTTTAATTCTTATTTTTGTTTTGTTTCTTTTGGGCCTGAACATTTATCCAGCCCATTAGGGTTATCTTGGGTTATCCTTTGTATTTAAACTATTTTCCTCTTGCTGAAAGAGGTAGAGAATGAATTGAGTATTTTGCATCTTTCTTATTTTCTTCTTATTGTGTGTCTTAGTAGGAAACCCTAGATCTAAAGATAATAGTTGTGAAACTTTTTCTTATCATGGTTGATACGAATGGCAATATCGTGAGAGTGAGGATAGGTGAGTTGTGTGCGGTGGCTGAAGGACTTCTAGGGTTAACTTTAAATTCAGAATCTCAATGATGTTGTGAACCGGGTCTTACGCCCATCGTGAGTGCTGGTTTTACCTATATGTTACACCCTCCGTCCTATATTATAAGCAAAAGTTATTTTTTAGATACATTGAATAATTAATGTATCTGACTTATATATAGACCAGATATATTAATTATTTAATATATCTAAAAAGTAATTTTTGCTTATAATATAAAACGGAATAATATATTTTAAACACCCTCTCGTCCGTTCATGGTGATAAGGTCGTGGGCCTCACTACCGGGATTTATTCCATTCTCTTTCGCACCACCTTCTTTCAATTCTGCACCCCTAATTCTTTGTGCTGTTTTTTAATTAAATTTTGGGACAATTAGATTTAGGTTTTGGATTAATTTGGTTTTTGATATTTGATTGTGGATTTTTGACTTGGTTAATTGGATTTTAGATTATGGATATTTGATTTGATTAATTTGGATTTTAGATTAATTTCTGTTGAATTTTGGGAATTAAATCTTCATGTTATTTTTATTAGAAATAATGGTTCATGATTTTAGAGTTAATTGTTCATGTTTTTAGAGATTTAACGGTTCTTTGACTTTTTGGTATTAATGAGCTACTTGGTGAAATTTAAGTTTTCATGACTTTGATGGTTAATGGTGTTGTTAAGTTCAGATTGGAATTCTTGATAACTCTAATTAGTTATTGTTTCTCCTAGTTAGATTAGATTAGGGCCTTAATTATGGAATATTAATATTTTTTGTTGATTTTGGAATTGAGAAGTCTCGTGAGTTTCCTGATGCATATCTTGGGTAATCCTTGATATTGATTTTGTTTCTTTGGCGACACTTGCGAATATTTTTCTTGATGATACTTGATGCTTGACTTGTGATTGATATTGTTACATGACTTGACTTTCTCTTTGTGCTTGAGACTTGTTCTGTGCTTTGTGATTGAGTTGTCCTGAGTTTACTTGTGCTTTGTACTCACATGTTCCCTTAGGGATTACTAGTCTAACTTAATTTCTGATTAAGTTTGGAGCAGAATAGACATTAGGCTCTCAATCCAAGCATGATAACATTAGAATAATTTCCCTTTCTCATCCAGACCTTAGGGCCACAATGCATGACAACACTTAGGATTCAGTTTTCTTTAGACCTTTCGCGCGTTTTCTTCTCTCTCTTAAATGAAAATCAAAACATGTAATAAATACGATGTGCATAGTGCGTCATGAGCCTTAAGTACGTAAAATAAGATGAGCGATTGAATTTCTACCATCATCTTAGGTTACTTGCTTGCGAGATGGTTAGATCGTTAGTGTCGCGGTGAGAATCGGATACTAAAGCTATCAGATTAGCTTGACTCGCAATAATAAGATATCATCACCGAACTTTTATTTTATCCAAGGGAAGGGAGAAAAGATCGAATAAAACCCCTAAGTAAAATGCAAAGCAAAAAGCAAGGCCTAAAGCTAAGCAAGAGAGAGATCAAAGGTACGGGGGTTGGTTATACTAAGGGAAGGTACTAGCACCCTAAGTATCTGTACTACTCTACAGGAACCTCTTGAAAAATTTGTGTTTTGGCTAAAATAGTTTGCTAAAGGTAAAGATGGGCAAAGAAAAGAGGAAAGGTGGAAAAAGAAAAAGGTAGCTCGCTAGGATCTCGCAATCCTATACCTACGTATCCTTAATAGGAAGTCAGAGCAATCGTAGTTCAGAACTACGATGAAAAAGGGTGTAAAAAAGAAAATAGTGTAAAAAAGAAAAGGTTGTGAAAAAAGAAAAGTGTGAAAAAAGAAAAGTGTGCTTGCCAAGGATTAAAGCCCTTGTTGTGCCTACGTATTCTCAAAAGGAACTTGAGAAATCAGAGCGTTCGTAGTTCGTGGAACTACGAGTTGCCAGGTTCTAAGAACCAAGAACAACAAAGACAGGTAAAGAACAAACGAGGGACATGCACAATGACGATAAGTCAACATACAATCCATTCCCTTGGATTAGGTCAACAAGGATCAAAGAAAGCAACAGATACATGGAAACACATCAAGTAAACGACATCAAAGAATACACAACAGAAATACACGGAAAAGCATCATGTAATCAACAGACAAAGATACACACATAATGCACATGGAAAATTATCATGGTAATCAGATAGTGAAAAGTCAACAGAAATACACGGAAAGCATCATGTAATCAGCAAATGAGATCATCAATATACATGGAAAATAATCATGCATAAATAGACAAAGATACGCGGCAAAGCAACGCGGGAAAATTCACAAACATACACAGAAGAACATTGTGTAATCCGTAAACACAGTACACGACAAAACATCGTGTAGAATCTACAGACAAAGAATACATACACTCAAGGCAAAGCATCGTGAAAACCAAACAGAAAGCACGCGGCAAAACATCGTGTATAAAAAACAGACAGTCACAACAAATCATCGTGAAGAAGTAAATCGACAAACACATTGAGGATGATTATACAAATAATTAACTAATCTATTTAGCAATTAAAAATAAATAATTAATTAATTAAAATCTAATCCACTACCAAACTAAATAATCAATTGATTAATTAATAAATCAAAAGAAATAGTAGTAGATGAAATTAAAAAAAAAAAAAACATGAAAGAAGTGAGAATCATGGGGTACAAGAATTAACATGGGCCTAAATAAAAGAAGAACAAAATTTATGTATAATTTTAAAAGAAATAAATATAAAAGAAACCTAATTAATTTAAATATTAGTTTAAAATTATAAATGTTAGAAAAAAAAAGGAAAAAAAGAGATTGAAAAGAAACAAAGGGGCAGCGCCCCATTTTCTTAATACACACAAGATTTATACACATCACACTCGAATACCTATAAATATTATTGCACACATAGTTACACTCAAAATATATACACTTACTACACATACAACTTTAGCACTTATATATACACACATTTTTTTTTCCAAAAGCCATGGCCATACATTTTAAGACATGTGACTCACTAAATAATGATAAAACTCTAATGCATAGAAATCACATGTTAACTTTCAGCAAGATTGAAAAAATGACATCCCAAAAACAAGCTTCAATTACTCATTTTAACAACATGCAATTACCACCAATTCAATTCAAACAAGAAACTATAATGCTCCAGCCCACATTATAATCTTACACTAACATGATGAATGTGCATGATAAAAACTTCATGCAAAAAATATGCAAGTATCATTAGTGCCAACATCAACATGCTTCTCACTTACAAAAAAAAAAAGCCATGGTGTATCTTCATGAGAGAGAAAAAAAAATGTATGTGCAAAATATTGTCTCAAGCTATTTTTATCAGATTTTCAAAAAAAGTGGAGTATGACATTTTAAATAAAACCAAACATAAATGATACTAAATGCTTTGAAGCAATGTTGATTTAAAAAAAAAAAAATAACATCCAGTTAAACAACACTTTTAAAATCAAAAGAAAGAGTAACCTCATACTCCTTATCAGGCGCTACATTACTTGGAGAGAAAGCACCATGAATAATATTTGAGGGTTTCTTAATACACCACTCATATTTTTTAGACACCACGTGAAATTTCATTTTTGCCCCCAATTTCTGAATGTCCAAATTTGGACGCACAGTTTTTTTAAAATTTTTCAATTTTTTCCGGATGTGCACATCCAGAAGAATTTCTAATCTGCAAATCTGAAAAAAATCAAAAGAATTCCATAAAATCATTTTCTTGTAAATATAATTAAATCCAATATAATTAAAATCCAACATAATTAAAATTAATATGATTTTTTCAATATAATTAAATCTAATTTAATTAAATCCAATATAATTAAAATTAATATGATTTTTTTTCTAAATGATTAATATGGTATTTACTTCTAAGACTCTGTTTGGTAAAAATAGCGGTTGACTGATAAGATAGCTGATAGCTGGTGACTGATAACTTATACTTTATAGCTGATGGCTGATGACTTATAGCTGATAAGTTAATTGAAGTGTTTGGTAAAATTAACGATTTAATTAGGTGATAAAATAAAATGACATAAAAGATATTTAATAATTATTATTTTATTTTAAATTATAATAAATTATAAAGGATAGTGGTGGATTTTAGTTAAAATAATAAGCGTAAAAGTGGAAGAAAAAATGATAAGCTATAAGCTATAAGCTAAAACGCTATTTAAAATAGCGTCTGAAAAATAAGCTATAAGCTAATAAAATAAGCTATAAGCTCGTGATGAAAAGATCGTTACCAAACAGGTCTTTTATTGTCATATGTGCTTATAAGCTATAAGACATAAGCTATAAGCTCAAAAAATATCTTCCCAAACAGAGCCTAAATTATTTTTTTTATATTGAAAAAATTAATTTAATTATATTGGATTTAAAATTATATGGTATTTACTTCTAAAATTGGATTTAATTATATTGGTATTTAAAATGATATGATATTTACTTATAAATTATATGGTATTTATTTCTAAATTATAATTAAAATTATATGGTATTTATTTCTAAAATTAATTTAATTATATTGGATTTAATTATATTGAATTTAGTTATATTGAAAAAATCATATTAATTTTAATTATATTGGATTTTAATTATATTGGATTTAATTATATTGAAAAAATGATATTAATTTTAATTATATTTGATTTAATTATATTTAGAAGTAAATGATTTTATGGAATTCTTTTGATTTTTTTTTATTTGCAGATTAGGAATTCTTCCGGATGTGGACATCCGAAAAAACTGAAAAATTTTAAAAAATAGTGTGTCCGGATTTGCACTTCTAAAATGCAAGGGTATTTTTGTCAGTACACATGGTGCCTAAGAAAGTTGGGTGGTGGAATAAGAAATTGCCTAATATTTTGAGAGATTTGATTATGTAAGGGTGTAGAAGAACAAAGCCATGGAGGTTGTTTTATTGATGTCTTCCTGTATTACCTTTTTTTATGGATCTCAAAATAGAGTTCTCAAAAGAGAAAAAGTGAGAAAAAATCTTTGTTTTGGTCTTTGTGTAGCGCCTATATGTATGGTGTGTGGTATGCTTTACTATTTTTTTATTTTTAATATATTGAACTCAAAATATTATGATTCAAACGTGCTGTACCTGTACCTCTATGCTATGCTCTATCACTATATAACTATAAAATGAAGAAAAAAAATAAAATACCTTTTAAAATCTTAATAATTAAGGATTACTATAAAAGGATAAGAAACAAACTTTATATTATTAAAAAAAAGAATAAATTAAAAAAAATATTTAAACCTAAATACATAAATAAATAAATAATCTAAGTAGATTAAAAATATTTTTATTTAAAAATAAAAATAAAAACTGGATTAAAATGAATAATCAGTTCGATATCGAAGTGTTCGAAAAAATAAAAAGAATGCACCAAAATGATTACCGCGAAATATACGTATTGGACAAATACAGCGTTTGGTCAAATTTCGAAATAAAATTTACCCTGTTAAATAGCACAAACTATCCAAAATGCGACCGAAAAGTGGTCGAAAAATTTAAATGAGCACGCCAGGTTAAACTACGCAAAACGTAGATTAATATGACTGACATTTGCAGACTCGATTTTAAAATTTCCCGTCTACTGATTTTACGCACAGTTGACTTTTGGTTTGACCGATTCGGCTGTAATTTCAACAAGTTTATTCCAGCTGATAAATTGGGTATTATGCAAGATGAAATGGGGGATAGGCTATGCAAACGATGCAAAATGAGGCGAGATCTTAGGGTTAAAATTAGGGTATGATAGATGCCCCTATTTAATTTTCTTCGATCCGGAGATGTGAAGATAAAAATCATCGTCTCGACAGGATCAGAGAGACTTAAATACAAACATGCGCAATTTTTTTGGCCCTAAGATACCGCAAAAATGCTTATGATATGATATGAATGCAAGACTCGACGTTCTATGGGGAATGAAACCACAGAAGACAAATAACAGCTGGAAAAAAACGAACAGAAAACAAAGGGAATATCACAAGAGAATAAATAACAAAAAGACAAAACTGAGGAAAAAAAGATATTATGGAAATCCGTCGAAGAGTATCCAGTAATACTTGAAAGGAGAGGGACAAACCCTGAATAGAGATACATACATCCGAAAAAGCATCGGATGCAGAAGGTAACACATTCGGGGAAATAAATCAGCAACATCTAGAAAAGCATAAATAAATTTATTGGGAAAAGGATCACAGTCATCCGAAGTTTCGTCAGAAATGCGTTGAAAAAAACTCTGGAAAAGAATAGTAACAACCATCAAAGTCATTTAGAAGAAAGTTGAATGAAACTCTGGAACATAAGTAGGCATCCATCAGAGATATTCAGAATAGCATTGAATAAGCTCCACTGGGGAATCAACAGTCATCATCCATGAATGGAACTGGATAGAAAAGAGTCACAACATTCAGAAGATCATTGAATGAGGTGAGGAGAATTCTGGAAAATACAATAGGGACATTCAGGCAAACATCGAATAAACTCCGGAACACATGAAAACATCAGAGACATCCAAAAAACATTGAATGAACTTGGAAAACATCAGAGACATTCGAAAAAACATCGAATAAACTGCAGAACACATGAAAACATTAGAGACATCCAGAAAAGCATTGAATGAACTCTGGAAAACATCAGAGACATTCAGAAAAACATCGAATAAACTCCGGAATACATGAAAACATCAGAGACATCCAGAAAAACATTGAATGAACTCTGGAAAACATCAGAGACATTCGGAAAAACATCGAATAAACTCCGGAACAAATGAAAACATCAGAGACATCCAGAAAAGCATTGAATGAACTCTAGAAAACATCAGAGACATTCGGAAAAACATCGAATAAACTCCGGAACACATCTAGAAAAGCATTGGATGAAGAATGGAAACAGACTTGAAAATATTCAGTAGCTGTTAACCAAAGTCAGAAATAAATTGAAGACATCTAGAAGAGCATTAGATGGAGACAACGATTCTGAAGATACATCCGAAACATTTAGAAAACCATTAAATGTATAGGAAAAGATTTTGAAGACATATCTGAAAGAACGTTAGATAAACAACATCATATCTGGAAACATCAGATAAACAAGGTTATATCTGAAAGAACGTCAGATAGACACAAAGGGGTTTTTGGAAAAATATCAGAAACAAAGTCGTATCTGGAAGAACATCAGATAGACATAAAGGAGTTCTGGAAAAACATCAGAACATAAGACACATCTGGAAAATCATCAGACGGTAAAAGAAATGAAATTCTAGAAAAGCATCAAAATTACAAAGATATATATATATATATATATATATATCTGGAAACTCACTGGGGAGTAAAACAAATTCTAGAAGGGTATCAGAATCACGATGGAAATATCTAAAAAATTACAACGGAAAATCTGGAAAAACATCAGATAAGTTCTAGAAAAACATTAGAACAAAAGACTCAATCTGGAAAAACATCAGAGAGACATACACATCCGGTACAACTTCGGGTAGATTCTGGAAAAGCGTCAGAATCAAAGGGAAATATCTAGAAAAACATCATATAGGTTCTGGAAAAACATCAGAACAAAAGACTCAATCTGGAAAAACATCAGAGAGACAAACATATGTGACAAAACTCAAATAGATTCTAGAAAAGCGTCAGAATCACAAAGGAATATCTGGAAAAACATCAGATAGGTTCTGGAAAAATATCAGAACAAAAGACTCAATCTAGAAAAACATCAGAGAGACAAACATATCTGGTAAAACCTCGGAAAGATTCTGGAAAAGCATCAGAATCAAAGGGAAATATCTGGAAAAACGTCATATAGGTTCTGGTAGAACATCATAACAAAAGTTTAATATGGGGCAATCAGGTCGATTTGACAAATCTCTGTAAGATCAGTCAGGGGCAAAGTTTCTTCAGGACTTGGGGCAGGTCACCTCTAGAGCGTGAAAATTTGTCCACTCCTGAAGACGGTTAATTGAAAGCACCTCTTCAAAGTTCAGAATACTGGGGCAGAGTATTTTCAAGTCATTACAAATCCTTTTGAGGTACTTTACTTCAAAGATCATACAGTCTGGGGCAGTTACGTCGAGATCCGATAAATCTCTCCAAGAGTTTGAAGACCCTGGGGCAGTGTGAATGCCCGGTCTTCTATAAAATCCTCTTGAGATGATTTCTTCCTTTAGACCTGGTGGTCTGGGGCAAGTGGGGAGTTCAAAGGGCCGTTTATGACCATAGAGACAGGTCAGGCAGGGTAACAAAGTTGTTTTCCCCAGTAGAGTTTCTCTCCCCAGCACTGAAAGTTCATCATCCTCAGCAGATCTTACTCTCCCCAACAAGAGTACAGAGGATTGTGTTCCCCAGCCGAAGTCATGGTTGGTTTATTATTCCCCAGCAAGCAGTTTAAAGTGGATTGCTCCGAGGTGAATGTGGTTGTATCTCCGACAGGAGATGTGGTGGATGTCTTTGAAAAGACTTTATTTTCCCCACAAAGTCTGGTACTCACTTTCCTCAGCAGGTGAGGAAGTGTAATTCCGTCAGCAACGGCACGCTCTGATCTCCAGCAGGGTAAAATCTCTCCTCCAACAGCAGGTTAAGCTCAATGATATCCCTCGGCAGGTTTCGTTGACTTTTCTCCCCAGCAGGGTTATTCTCCCTGGCATTGAGGTTTCATCATCCTCATCAGACTATCACTCTCCCCGGTAAGAGTACAGAAGATTATTCCCCAGCCAGCTTCTAAAGTGGATTGCTTTAGGATGAATGTTGTTTTGTTACCACAGGAGATTTGTGGAGCATGTTCACGAGACAGAGATGTTGTCTTCCCCGCAGAGTTTTGGTGTCTACTCCCCTCGGCCAGTCAGGAAACGTGTTTTCACCAGCAACAGCAGGATAAGGACGAAGTCATTTCCCCAACAGCGGGTTCAGCTCAATGGTGTCCCCAACAGGTCTAGTACTTATGATTTGTCTCCCGAAGCAGAGTTTGGTGGTAGTCTTTGCAGCGGGTTTGATCAATGATGGTTGACATCCCCAGAAGGTTTTAAGTCCAAGTGATATTTGGCACTCTTCCGGTTCAGGTCTTGGTTTCCTTTTCCAAGAATTATGTTTAATCCCCAGTAGAGTGGATGTTCTTTTGGGGATTTCATCTCCAGCAGAGTTTGTGATCAGGAAGTCGTTCAGTGAAATCTTCCTCAGCAGGATCTTTTAATTCAGAGGACAATTTAGTTTGTCATCCCTGGTGGAGCTGCCCTTGTTTTCAGCATTTATTTTGCTGAGACGTTTCTTTTGCATTGCATAAGCATCTTTGCATGGCATCCTCCCAAACACGTAGCATTTCCATTTCGTATGGAGCATTACGCCATAGAAAAATTCAAACATGTGCATTCGAAGCATAAGCCAGGTTTGATACTTTCTTTGCCAGGTCTCTTTCCCAGCAGAGATGGCATAATTCAAGATTTTCTTCGCCAGTTCTCTTCCTCAGCAGGGATGGCATAATTCAGAAGATTTTCTTTGCCAGTTCTCTTTCTCAGCAGAGATGGCATAATTCAGATATTTTGTCTGCCAGTTCTCTTCCTCAGCAGAGATGGCGTAATTCCGGGTATTTTGTTTGCCAGTTCTCTTTCTCAGCAGAGATGGCACAATTCATGATATTTTCTTTGCCAGTGCTTTTTCTCAGCAGAGATGGTATAATTCTGGATATTTTGTTTGCCAGTTCTCTTTCTCAGCAGAGATGGTATAATTCCGGATATTTTGTTTACCAGTTCTCTTTCTCAACAGAGATGGTATAATTCAGGATATTTTGTTTACCAGTTCTCTTTCTCAGCAGAGATGGTATAATTCTGGATATTTTGTTTACCAGTTCTCTTTCTCAGCAGAGATGGTATAATTCCAGATATTTTGTTAACCAGTTCTCTTTATCAGCAGAGATGGTATAATTCCGGATATTTTGTTAACCAGTTCTCTTTCTCAGCAGAGATGGTATAATTCTGGATATTTTGTTAACCAGTTCTCTTTCTCAGCAGAGATGGCATGATTCCGGATATTTTGTTTGCCAATTCTCTTTCTCAACAGAGATGGCATAACTCAGGAGATTTTGGTTTATCCTCGGTGAGATTTCTGAGGAATGTGTTCATCATACCTGTGCTCCCCGGCAGAGTCTTTTATTTAGACTTCTCCTTTCCCCAGCGGAATCATCTTATCTGTGGGTTGTAAGTCCGTTGATTTTACCTCTCACCCTTTCGGTTCACGACCGTATCTTTTCTAGGAGTTTGCCTTTGATTGGCCAATCTCTTTTGGTAAACCCAGTTCTCGCCTGATAGTCAGTTCTCGTCTGACTTATTTCGTGAAAGCCAGTTCTTTCCAGGTAGTCAGTTCTCGTCTGACTTATTTCGTGAAAGCTAGTTCTCGTCTGGTAGTCAGTTCTCGTCTGACTTATTTGGTGAAATCCAGTTCTCGTCTGGTAGTCAGTTCTCGTCTGACTTATTCTTGAAATCCAGTTCTCGCCTGGTAGTCAGTTCTCGTCTGACTTATTTGGTGAAATCCAGCTCTCGTCTGGTAGTCAGTTCTCGTCTGACTTATTGGGTGAAATCCAGTTCTCGTCTGGTAGTTAGTTCTCGTCTGACTTGCTTTGTGAAATCCAGTTCTCTCCTGGTAGTCAGTTCTCGTCTGACTTATTTTTGTGAAACCCAGTTCTCTTCCTCAGCAGAGATGGCATAATTCAGAAGAGTTTGTTTCACTTTATCCCCGACGAAGTCCACATTCGGCTTGGTCTTCCTTTTCGAGTTCGTCTGCGGTCGTCCTCGTGTTCTTTTGCTAGGTAGCCCGTCTGTGGTCGGTCTTCCTTTTCGAGTTCGTCTGCGGCCGTCCTCGTATTCTTTTGTTGGGTAGCCCGTCTGTGGCCGGTCTTCCTTTTCGAGTTCGTCTGCGACCGTCCTCGTATTCTTTTGTTGGGTAGCCCGTCTGCGGCCGGTCTTCCTTTTCGAGTTCGTCTGCGGCCGTCCTCGTATTCTTTTGTTGGGTAGCCCGTCTGTGGCCGGTCTTCCTTTTCGAGTTCGTCTGCGGCCGTCCTCGTTTTATCTTTTGTTGGGTAGCCCGTCTGTGGCCAGTCTTCCTTTTCGAGTTCGTCTGCGGTCGTCCTCGTTTTATCTTTTATTGGGTAGCCCGTCTGTGGCCGGTCTTCCTTTTCGAGTTTGTCTGTGGCCGTCCTCGTTTCGTCTTTTGTTGGGTAGCCCGTCTGTGGCCGGTCTTCCTTTTCGAGTTCGTCTGCGGCCGTCCTCGTATTCTTTTGTTGGGTTGCCCGTCTGTGGCCGGTCTTCCTTTTCGAGTTCGTCTGCGGCCGTCCTCGTATTCTTTTGTTGGGTAGCCCGTCTGTGGCCGGTCTTCCTTTTCGAGTTCGTCTGCGGCCGTCCTCGTATTATTTTTGTTGGGTAGCCCGTCTGTGGCCGGTCTTCCTTTTCGAGTTCGTCTGCGGCCGTCCTCGTAAAAAACTCCATTTCGTTATCCCCACAATTTGCAAATTTCAGGGTTCTTTTGGTATTCAATCTCCATGTATCCTTGAATGTCTGAAAGCCGTTGCTATCATACCTTCAGATCACAGTTGATTGAATAGGGGCAGCTGTAGCATCCCAAAATTTTCCCTACCTTTTTTCTGGCTTATGTTTCTTTTTTATTTGCATCTCATTTAGGTCATACTTATCCATTCATTTGCATTGGGCTCTTGAGGCGTGGGATCAAGGTTTCTTCTCTTCTGTGCAAATTGGTTGATATTCATCAATTGAAGATGGTGGTTAGGGTTCAACGCACAGGCATCTTGGCATGAGGTCCAGTTGTGGATTTATATTATGGTCAGACCAAAATTATTCTCTCAGTTGCTTATTGTTCATTGCGTATAATACAAGTTAATGAGGGAAGAGATTGAAGTTAATTCGAGATGGAGTTCATGGAGTATTTGAGTTTGAATTTGGAGTGGACAAGCGCTT
This sequence comes from Lathyrus tuberosus, assembly GCA_022829125.1. Classification (NCBI taxonomy): domain Eukaryota; kingdom Viridiplantae; phylum Streptophyta; class Magnoliopsida; order Fabales; family Fabaceae; genus Lathyrus; species Lathyrus tuberosus. Next base: position 5,290,463 of record JALAZF010000346.1, read on the forward strand.
TAAGATATTTGGAATTCAAGATACAAGTTCGTAAATCCGTATCCATCCCATATCATAAACCATAATCCACTTTTGATATCCATAACCAGTTTTTAAATCCATTACACATTCCTAATATCCAACAATCAAAAGAATAAATATCCATTAATCCATTATCTTAACCACGTCTCCAATCCACGTTCATCCACATTTAAAATTCAAGTCTAAATCCATGACCATTTTTCAGTCAAATTCCAAATCCAAATACATCCATATCTATCTTTGCCTAAGTCCAATTAACCATTTCAAAAACCAAATTTCGAAATGTGCAAGGTATGATTGGAAGGGAATTATGTTGTTGGAAGTTATAAAATTCACGCAAGTTCGTGAATTAGCATCTACTTGAGCCTTTGGTGGTGAAGCTGATTTCTATTAGTTAATTAAAATGTCAGGGCTACTATGAGATATCCACAGGGTGATGGTCCTAGTGAAGGCACAATACGGTCAAGTATAGTTGTAGGTTAGACATTATTTTATGGTGTTATTGGAGGGTGATGGTCCCAGTGAAGGCACAATACGGTCAAGTATAGTTGTAGGTCAGACATTATTTTATGGTGTTATTGGAGACATGAACGTTGAATGCTGACAGAAGGTTGTATCAAAGAAAATATTAACAGCAAGTCCATAAAGCCAAAAGAAAATGTCCTTTGCCAAGGGAATTAAACCAGACTGTCACTGATAAAAAGTCATAACAGTTTCACAGCAGGAAATAGCAGTAGTTTACAACAGGAAAGAAAAATTACATATCAGCAGCAAAACGAAGTTTCAGCGGGAAAGTACACCATATACAAGCCCAGTTTTCCTAATCCAACTTGACATTCCTTAACAGATTGTAACAGAAAAACTACCAATAACAGAAAATCAGGGGCGGAAATCCTTCTTCTCCTTCTCTAACAATTTCATCCTAATTTCTAACACTCCTCTAACCATTTTTTCCACCGACTAACAGATCCTAACCGAATCTCTAACTGCTAACAAACTCTCTAAACAGAAAACTGATCACAGAAAAATCTAACAGAAATTCAGAACTCCCAAACTCTATTCATCTTCAATCTTCCATTCAAAAACCTCCAATTCATCTTCAACCTTCAATCTTCAGCCTCCGCAGAGCCGGATAATCTTCATCAATTCAACGCTCTCATCGCCATCTTCATTCATCAACCTGCAAATTTCAACCACCGAGCCACCGTGCCGGAGTTCAAAGTCAACAAGAATCACACAACGAACTCAGAAATGAAACAGAAGAGGAATCAAGCCGAAAAACGAATCAAGCTTTCAAACCTTGTCGTCACAATTACGTCGCGCAGGCTTCATCGTCAATTCATCGTCAAGACTCAGCGATTTCCATCAATACCGCTTGACAACCTATATCTGTAAAACAGGAACAAATTCAACATCTACGAATTCAAGAACGCGACGCTCAATAACACGAATGCAACATCAAGAACACAATAATGATTCAGAAGCGAAGAAAAGAGAAGAAGAAGGACGAACATCACCTGATTTTGCTTCGAAGGTGGTTCTTTTATTCTTCTGATTTGATTGTGGATATGTGATTCGAATTTCGTTATCGCTTCCGAATTCGATTCGGTTCATAGAGTCCGAGTTTGAGAGAGCTGAGAAGGAAGGGTTGTTGAGAGACGAAGCAATTTGGTGTGGTGGATTGAGGAAACGTCGCCGCCATGAAAGAAAGGAGAAGAACGGAGGGAGGTAGAACGTCTTGGTACCGGCGATTTGAAAAAAGAGACGGAAGGAAGAGAGAGGTTTCCGGCGAGATTCCTCACAAAGGCGAAGTTGAGGTTGATTGAGGGAGATGGGAAGTTGAAGCGGCGCAATGGAAGATGAAGATAACTGAAGGTTTCAGGGTCTTGAAATAGGGTTTTTGGTTTTCTCAGCGTGGACCGGGCTTCAAGGCCCTTGCATATGCCATTCGCACCGTGTTTCAACAAATGCACCCCCTCAGCCGAGTTCGAATTGGGCTCGTAAGCCCTGAGTACTACCCACTCTCCAATTCATGTTGCACCCCCAGTCTCCTTTTGAAATCATTGGGCCTAGTGAACTACAAAGCCCAGCGCCTGGAAGTTCTTCTCACACCACTAACATCACTTCTTGGACCCCCTGTTCATAATTGGATTGAAGTAGATTTTAGTTTTTTTGTTCATTTTACTATTTTCATTTTTTTTTTAATTATCTTTAATTAACTTTTGATGACTAACATTCTAATTAGAATTTTTGTTAATTCTCAATTAGACCTTTGTTGATAATTTTGATTTTGGTTAAGGTCATTAATGACGATTAAAGTGTTCATGGATTTTTGATTCGTGTTGATCGATTTCGAATAAGATAGCTCATCATGGAGTAAATTTGGAACTTAAGGCATTTATTTTGCCTCCAAGGTTGATTACAAGACTTGCACGAAGTTTTCGGGTTTCTTATTATGTGAAGAATCGCTACTTCGACCAAGTAAGAAATCTTGACTTTAATGCATCATTCTAGCTTGTATGTGGTTTAGGATCATATAGTGTAGGTTGCATATTGAGCCCTCCCACCTGAGGCACTGGTTGTAGCTTGATGTATGACGATATGTGACGATTCGAAACTTAGGTTATGCGTGATAAGTTTGTCTTCCTAGCATTTTCCCTTAATCGCAAGTTTTTCTCGTTTCGTTCCAATTATTAAAAATAGTTTCGTGCTTCATAAAATTCCAATAAAATTCATGTATATTCTGGGAAGTGTTAATTAATTTTTGGATATTTTTAAGGGGGCTGTTTGGTATTTTTCTGGAATTTTGGAAAGGAATGTGTTCTAAATGGCATATCTAGTGATGTAAGTGCTAAAATGTGATTTTCCCTTGACAATTTGGAGATGATTTTTGGTGTAAGTTTAGGTATTTGATTGTTTAACATCATGATGATTGATTGGTGCACTGTACTTGAGTTTTGGGACACTTTTGAAGTTAACCTTTTGCGCCTTAATTCGTATGATCATCATTGACGTTTGTGCTACGTTTGCAATTGTTTGAGGGATTTTGGTGCGTGGTATGAACCCTATCTTTTGAATGTGGTTACCTACTGTCTTTGGTATGATATGTTCAATTACTTATAATTTTCAAGAGCATTTTACTACCTTCCACTCATTTTTCAATGCGAACCAAACATGTTGATACATGCTTAGAAAGAGGTCATGTTTAGGAATTGTATGAGGGCACTTTGGGCCAACTTTGAATATGAGTTTTAGCACATTATTAAGTGTATTTTGATGCACAATTGAGACATGCTTGAGTATTGCATTTGATCATTTCACACGCCTTAAATGATGCCTTCTTTGTGTGTATGCGAGCTTGAATTTGTGTTTCACTTTGGCCACTTCTTTTGATTCCATTTGTATGCCATGTTCATGATTGTTTTGGGATTCAATTAGGAAATTTTATAGGTCATTTTCCTCTGGTGTGTGAGCTTTAACATTGCCTTACCATGTCATTTCACTTGCATTATTTGAGTGACAATTTTACATACTTGTATGAGAAGTTTAAATGTGATTTTGCTCATGGAATGAATTGACTTTGGAGAGAGAGTTTAATGCAAACATTGGTGACACTTTGAGTTTGGTTTTAAGCATGCGTATAAGTTGTGTCACTTCTGACCTTGGTCCACTCTCACGTTTTAATTCAATTCATCTAACTTGTAATGGTTTTCTTTTGTTGGTTTACCTTTAACTTCAAAGTAGATTAGTCTTGTAGCATAGTTGTAACTTGACTTGTAACTTCATAATCCTTTTAGGTCTTCCACTTTGACTAGTGTGACTCAAATGTACATAGTCATTAGACTTAGGTCTTTATGTTGTATATACACTCTCTTGTTATTACTAATGTCTTTGGTTCACATGTGCAAGGTGCATAAAGGAGACATTCCAAAGGTGGTTTGCCCATTTTATTTTGTAAATAAAAACTTGTTTCTAACTTGGTTTGCTATTTGTTTATAGGTGCTTCCGTGACTTGCTTTCGTTGCTTTGCTACGGATTCATATCCGTTTGGTAGGATCTCTTATCTCTTCACTTCTCTTTAATGCTTTCAAATGCCATGAGAAGTAGGAATAGTCGATGCCATGATAAGTAGGATTGTATGGAAAGCCCTCAAGTGAGGCCATGATTGTGCTTGTTTAATATTGTGTTGAAGACCTCCCAAGAGGCATCCCATTCCCCATATCCCTTGCAAGACCTCAAAGGAGGCAATTGACGGAAGGTAGGGTTCGCAATCGACCCCCGTTATTCTAGTTAAGTCGTTCTTAGCTCTCATTACATGATTGAAGCTCTGAACATTACCTACTCTTGTTATCGAGTCGGTCAAGTGGAATGAGGGTTTAACAATCAAACCCCACGCCTTGTCTGTAGCTCGCATTGACCAATGCTGACGCTTATGTGATCCGATTCACATATTCCCCTTCCTTACTCTGCTCTCCATGGTTCTTGCTACCATTGGGTGAGCACCCATACTTCCCACACCTAGCTTGTTTTCCTCGGTTGATATGACCCCTTGGCTAAAGCTCCCTCTTTCTTATTGTGGTTGTGTGATATTGTTGTTAACTGACACTGCTTACTCCTTAGTTGCTTTTATTTCATTTTGTGATTGATTCATCCTGTGTTTACTTGTCCGATGACATGATCCCGTAGGATTCCTAGCTCAACTTAATTTTCGATTAAGTCGGAGGTAGGAGAGACATTAGGATAGCAATCCATACATGACAACATTAGGTAGACTCCCCTTTTGATCCTGACCTTAGGGCCACCTTTGCATGATAACATTAGGACATCTAGTTTCCCTTAGTGTTTTCTTTTCAACTTGAGTTTTCTCTTCTCATCTTATAACACTTCTAAAACACTTAATAAAATTAACGTGTATTGCGCATGAGCCTTGCATGTGGGAAATGGAAGGAGGGGGGCTTCCCTCCGCCTTTCTAGAGTGTTTAGCGTACGTCCTGTTAGGACGACCATGCGACGCATTCGATCTTATGTCATAGACTTGGATGCAATGCAAGTTACAAACAACTTCAAAAACACTTCTGTCTAAAAAACACAAAACAAACTCAAACCTTTTATCCTTCGGGATCGTTAAGTTTCAAACCTCATTTTCAGAAAGGAGCACGTTACTTCCGTCTCGTCGCAAACAGGCATCGACCCTAACTGCCGGACGTGAACTTAACGTCGCTCATAAAAAACACAGACTTGGTTAAGTCGAACTACGAATGCTCTGATATCCTCTTTCTGGTTAGATTGAGGATACATAGGCACGAGACGACGATGTCTTGGTGAGCAACCTCCCCCTTTAGTTCGTGTTCGAACTACGTTGACTCTGATTTTCCCGTTCCCGAGGGAATATGTAGGCCTAGGACTCCGAGGACATCCTATCGAGTCACTTCTTTTTCTTTTCTCCTTCGTTTCTCCGTTCTCGTTCCTTCTCCTTTCCAGTAGCAGCGAAGCTCTAGACGACGACACCCTTTGATCGAACCAGCAAGCGTGGATCCCATCGGGTACGATGGATGTGTTGGGTGCTAACACCTTTCCTTCGCGTAACCGACTCCCGAACCCAGATCTCTTGGTCGCAAGATCATGTTTTTCCTTTCCCCCAGGTTTATGCAGTGTTTCCTTTCCCTCTCTTGGGATAAATACACATTGCTGGCGACTCTGTTTCGTGCCACTTTTGTGTTTGTACTTGGATGAAAATCCCGGGAGCGACAATGGTTAGTGAATGTTATACAAGTTATGAAGCCGCGAGTTGAGAATGATAGTGTGGGTTAGAGCAAGACGGATTGATGGTTTTGGGTAGGGATGACTTCGAATTAAAAGAAATTGTTCGATTTCAGATTCTGCAGTAGTGTTAACCGATTAACACAATGGGGTTAATCGATTAACACGTGCAGGAAAGGTGCTTTACGTTGAATTTTGAGGAGTTAACCGATTGACCCTAGACGGGTAATCGATTAACATGTGTGTGTCAATTGTGAAATCCCTTAGGAACCATCATCTGTGTTTTGTTACCTATGTTGCACCGAGTGGAGAGTATTGTGCGAATGGAAACGGAATTACAAGTAAATGAAAGACGGAATTGTGTTTTGAAATTGTAACTTTTGGAAGGGTGTTACATAGTGGACCATTTGTTCAGACTACAAGAGAATTTGACTTTGGGAAAATAATCTTGTAAATTGTGTTGAAGGTGAGAAAGTCTTAGGTGTATTGTTATTATTGCTGTTGCGAGTCTTCAAGACGAAGTTGGAAAATATTCTCGAAGTGTTGATCTTGTAAAGATTGTTTTGGTAATTTAATTTATGGTGTTAGTAATATATGAGCGGTTGGTCAGAATTAGTAAGTGTTATCTTATGTAGGTTCATGGTATTGGACTTAGACCGGGAAAGTGGTACCAGATGTGTACAGTTGTATTTACCAAGAGAATGAAATTTGAAAGTTATCTTTCCAAGTACGAGTAAGAATTGGACGTTCTAAAGTTAAGCATGTAACTTGAATTGTATATGAAACAAAACGAATTAGAAAAGTGGATTCAATTAAGAAACGTGGCATGGACTTCGATGGTGTGTGTATGTGGAGTGTTGTTTGTGAATTGGTGAGTAGTATGAAAACTCACAATTGTGCCTTGGATGGGTTAAGTTTTAATAAGTGGTGACTCGCATATGATTGAAGTTCGGTGTTGGTGTTATGTCATTTTGGATTGAGATCTCGTGTCAACAAGAAACCTTAAGTAAGTCAGAACCCCGCAAGAGGAATCTTTGGAATGTGGTAACCAGAACCGAAGGTTATTAAACTACTTTGGGATGTATAGATCCGAGTTTAGAATGGGTTAAGAGTTGTGTGGTTATGGTTGTAACAGTGTAACTCCTGTACCTATATCGTCTGGAGAGTGTTGGACCAATGTTAAGATATTGTGTGTTGGCGAGGAAATTGTTCTACTATAGGACGTCAGTAAGTTTCTTGTACCTTTGGTTAGTAAGGATCCCAGTGGATAAGTGTGTTCTCCGCCGACTGTTGGCTACTTGGTAGTGCTTGAGAATCCGTGGTGTTCTACTGTTAGAAATTGTGTTACGAAGTAGAAGGTGACAGATAGTAGAGTTCAGTCAGACTAATAAGGATTAGAATGATTGTTACTTGTAAATAGGGAAGTAAGAAGATCTCGTTCTAATTGTGTTACCTTTTGGGGCGATACGAAAGAGATGAATTATCGGATGTAAGGGTTACAATGTTTAGTATTAGACCAGATGGAACTGGTAAGGAAGTCGTTGACTAGTTATGAAGTGGTTCTAATGTTAAAGGATTTTTGAAAGGATAGTTGTCGGTAATTGCATGAAGTTAAGAAATCACTAAATTACATCGCGAAGATGTATTGAGTGTTGTTGTCCTAATTTGAGAGGAGGTGTTACGGTCTTGTTTTGTGACTCAGTAGAAGAGTGTAAGAATGGTATATTCGTTCCGAAGTAGAATGCGACCAAGTATTTTAGTAAGAAACAACAGAGGAATTACGGAAAAGGCAAAGTTAGAGGTTAACTCGATACTGGAACAAGAGTGTGATTAATGACGTGAAGTTTGTTAATTTTTGAAAATAAAATTTTTGGTCTGTGAAGTCAAGTTGGAATTTGAGTACGTCAGAATTTGAACGGAAGTAAAGTTGAGTGTGGAACTAAGACAATGATACAAGTTGTGGTTATTGTCGAGTAGAGGAAATTCGGGGGCGAATTTCAATTTAAGGGGGGAGAGTGTAATACCCCATATTATTTTAAGTGCTCAATTGGATATCAGATGAGATAAGGTGGGTGTCTATGTGCTCTATCTTTGGTAAATTGGATTAATGAAATCCTCTAAGTACTTTAAGTATTATCAATTGGAATCAATAGAGCAACTGGTGAACTCTGAAGAGATCAATTATTTTAATTCAAGAAAGGATTTTAAGGTAACTCTAATAATTGATCAATTTGGTTGAGATGACAAAATATCAATTGGAGATATTTTACTATATTGGATTATATATATATATATATATATATATATATATATATATATATATATATATATATATATATATATATATATATATATATATATATTTGTTAAGAAAAGAAAAAGAAAGAAAAGTAGTAGGAAGAAGAAGAAGAGAAGAGGAGAAGAAAGGAAAAGAGAGAAAGAAGACAGGAAGAAACTTGGGAAGAAGAAAGAAGCTTCGATTCATCATCTTCTTCAACCTCTTCTTCGATTATCAGGTGGGTTCTAGATAGAAGCTTTAAGTTCTAGAGTTAGAGATGTTTTTAGCTTAAGTTAGGTTTTGTGAGAAAATGCTTATTTTGCAAATCGATGAAATCTAACGGATAAAATGAGCTATAAATTGTGTAGTATGATCAATATATGTGTGGTTTGAACCTACCATACTTGTTTTGATGTCCCAACATGTTTAAGTATGAGTTAGAATGGTTTAGAATGAAGAAATATGTGATTTTTTTGGGTTCTGTTATGCAGTAACCGGTTACAGCATATGTGCTAACCGGTTACCCTTTGAAAAATGACGTTTCTGGGCTGTTTTCTAGCCAGTAACCGGTTACAGCATATGTGCTAACCGGTTACCACTGCTATTGGCAGAAAAATGAAAATTAAAAAGGGCATATCTTTTGAACCGTAAGTCTGTTTTGGTCCCCGTTCGAAGCGTTGGAAAGCTAATTTTATGCTCTATGTGATAGTGAGGTAGGAACATAGTTATATGCTATGGATTGATAAGAAAAATATAGAAATGTAATGTATGTGATTTTGATTCCACCAAAACTCAAGGATTGAGAATCCGATTGATACGAGTTCAAAGCCTTTGGATAGATAATCCAATAAGGTAGTGAATGATGATGTGAGACCAAGATTTAACCAAGGATGCTTGGTAGAGGATAGTAGTGGCTTGTATGCCTTAAAATGTGTGTGAATTACTATGTGAAAATAATGTTTATGTGATTCTATTATACAATTGTGATATGCTTTTGTATGACTTGTGATGGAATTATTATATGTAATTCAAAATGTGCAATTGTAATATGCTTTGCCTAATTATTAATGTTAAACCTGTTTGAAAGAATATGCATGCTTAAAATATGAATTAGGTAGAGTGAGGAAACTTACCCCATAACAACTTGATAGTGGAACCTAGTAATGAGCTAGGAAATTGTTGAATAACATAATGACAACGCTCGTGCAAAAGAGGCCGAGGCGTGTGTCCATTACCAAATGGTATAGAAATGAGTGAAACACTAGTATGGAACACAGGTAATTATTATGTTTAATTGATAAAGGTAAAAGAGGCCTAAAGGCTAATGTGACCTAGAAACGTTGAATACAATTATGGTTGTATGTGAAATCACGAGATCGTAACCATTATTCTATTATGTGCCATTTCATGAGTAACGAGCTCCTCTGTAATGAATGCACGATTTCTTGGTAGGTTTGATTTCCAATGTTATAGTACGAATGGAGCCTACGGGTAAAGAGACTTGTGACGGTGTACGGGCCGTGTGAAGTGACGATTTAAGGTGATAATGTGTCCCTTATTTCCCAATCCATTTCGTATGCCAAGAAATCTATGAGGGTCCATGACTCGTTCCTACTTCTAGACGTAGAAGAGAGCGGGAGAAAGGGGATGCCTTGACAAGGTTATCGATAAGTGAATATTTTTGAGTAGCGAGCTCAGTAACGTGTTTCCATATAGTGTAAATTTGTGTACTCAAAGTCATTTCCCTTCCCCTTGACTTGAGTTAGGATTGTTAGAACCCTGTAAAGCCGAGAGAATCCATAAGATAGGGAACTCACTGAGATTTGATGTATCTCACCCCACTATAGTTGCTATATTTCAGGTGTGGTTTGTAGGTTTGATTTACAAGTGGAGCAATGCTTGGATGTTTCGAGAGAAGCTTGGCTTTAGTATTTCCGTTGTGTATTATTTTGTTGTATACAAGTGAGGATATTGTATATTATTCTTAGATTTTATTTTTGGCTAGTTTCCATGTCTTGTGCCATGGTTTGTGTTTATGTTTTAGAAATGGGCAAGTATGTGAATTACGCCATTAGGCACTTATGATGGTGTCAGTACCAAATAAAATGCTTGTATTGTATTATTCTAGATATATATTATACAGGGCATTACATCTGTCATGGCTATTGATAAAAGTAACAAAAAAAAGATTAAGTTTGGTGAAATTTTGAGTCTTCTGATTTGATTATAGTTGAAGAATCAGATCAACATTGAAAGAAAATTTGAAACTGAATAAAGAACTTATATCAAGAATGAAATAGTGACATGCAGATGGTTACAATGTTGATCAAATAATGTAATGATGAATGCAAAACACTAAAAAGAACAAGAATTTTTGGGGAATGAAAAACAAGAAATTTGGATGACTTAGATGAGAATATTAGGAGAGAAACATGGTGGGATGATCAAGATAGTCACATAACTTGTAAGAAGCCTCTATAAGATAAATATTTAAACACTAAGATAATTGTTTAAATTGACTGGTTGAATTTATCTATTAATATAAACACCGTTAAGTATAGGACTGTTCAAAAAATCACTGAACCGAATAAAGAATTGAAATGTTATGTTTAGTTAATGAATTGAACTATGTTACACAAATAATTTTAGAGCCGAATCAAACGGCAAATAAATCGAACTGAAATTTAAACTGAACTGAACCGATATTGAAAATAAAAAATGCTAAAAACAAGTTTAAAATTTTTATAAAACAAAATCATATAAAAAAGTATAACGGCTCGGTTCTTTAACAAAGGAAAAAATTATCTCCTAACAGTCGCTGAATTCATCGAAACACCCCTCAAACTAACAAAAGCATGCGTCTGTGATAATAAAAAGAGCTTTGTTATTTTGACACCCATTTCCATACACCAGCGTATCCTACACCGTATACAACACAATTTAAAATGGTATTGCACAAAAACCAAGGTACATAAATGATTAAAAAATGGGGACAACTTCGTTATCCATCACAAAAAGTTAGGTAGTCTACCTTCAATCAATCCACTAATGCCATATTATTTTATTATACTTAATTATTTATTTAATGATTCAAATTTTGTAGATTTCCAATGCAATGTAACCTAATTTACTCTATAGATAACTCTACCAAACTTTTTAAAATGGGTAGATAAAAATTCACCTTAAAAAATAAAATTAGTATGTATTGTGTATACATTTACGGTGTAAGTGTTATATAGCAGTGTCAATATAGCTTTTCTCTAATAAAAATGTACTAATTACCAGTGAAATGAAGCAATAAAAGGTAATTATCTAAATTAATCACCATCGCAATGACTATGTTCCAAAATTAATTGTCAGCGGAGAAGAATCCTTATCGAGATGTGGGTTGTTTCCAAGAGCACGGAACTTAACTCAGGGATCCCTTGGCAATTCAGGACGATCGAGAGGTAAATCATCAATCCAATCGCCATAAATACGATTGATCTTGTTTAATTTCTTCCAAAGGAATTCCTTCTTTGCCTTCTTCTCCTCATCCGTCAGAGCAGGTGAAGGTACACTTGTTGGTAATGTAGGTGCATTATTGGCTAAAGAACTTGTAGTTGGTAAAGTTGGAATGACCGTTTTTGTTGAATTTACTATAGCAGCTGCTGCAGCTTCTGCTTCAATGCCTCCACCAGGAACTTGTAACTCTGAAAAGCAAAACAACAATACTTTGTAAGTCAGAAGAAGATACACGGAAACAAAAAAGTTTTTATTGTTATAATCATCTTTTAAATTTTGTTCAAAGAATGCACGTACACGTTCTGACAACAATACTTTGATGTCGCCGCCAGCACAATTGCAGCTACATTAACCATATTTATCTCCAATATATAGGATGACATTACTGCGTTTTAAAACCTCAAATTATTAATGAGTCAGAAATTAAACTTATAGGCATATATGTTACATGCAGGTACTCTATTGCTAGATAGCCGCGTACAACTATTTTTCTGCTATGCGATACACTATATATCACATGTTGTCAAATAGCACCATTGCATGACAAAATTTTAGCAATCCGCTATTAAAAATACTGGCCGCACCATTCTGCCATGGACACGCACGCCATTTAACAACATTATATGTGAACCTTAAATAAAGCAGTGCTATCAATAGTGTAATACCCCGTAAATTCTGTTACTCTGGATAATATTAGTTGTGATCAACTGAGTCCCAGTGTACTCTGAGAAATTATCTGCAGAAATAATTAGGGTAACTGTTAGACTTAGAGCAAATCCAATTAATATTATCTGACTCTGAGATATTTAAATATTTAGACTTTAGAGACTTTTTGGACAATTAATAGTGTTGATATTTGATGATGTTTACTATACCATTTCCTTTTCCTATCATTTTCCTCTTTAGAAGCAAAGGGAGAAAAAGATAGAAGGAAGTGGAGAGAAAGAAAAGAGAAGGAAAGGCAGAGAAAAAAAAGGAAAGCTCAAGATTAAGAACATCATCAAATCTTCATCCGATCATCTTCAAATCTTCACCATCTTCATCTATTCAAGGTGGGTTCTAGATAGATGCTTTTGTTTTAGTTTTTCTTGGATTCTAAGACTTAGGTTAGAATTGTAAGGGAAATGGATTAATTGCCAAATCTTGAAAATTAACGGTTGAAATGTGTTATAAACTGAGTAGTATGAGTTATATGAGTGTAGAATCATTTATGTTTGATTGTGGGATGTTTGGATATGTGTTGATGGGGTTTTGGAACCATGGGAGATCAACTGTTACGCTGATGAACTTTCTGCATTTCCCAGATTCGCACTGCGAATCCCCCAGCGAAGGGGGAAATCGTGCACTCGCTGGCAGCTCGCGCTGCGAAATTGAAGGCGAGCATTCGCCAGTGGTTCGCACTGTGAACCTTACGTTGTGTTTGCTACTGCCTTGGTTCGCCAGCGTCCGCACTGCAAATGGTGCAGCGAGCAAGTGTTGGCTAGGCGTTCGCTGGACGCTTCGCACTGCGAATGAAGTAGCGAGCATTCACCGGCTTCTTCGCAATGCGAATATAGCAGAACATCCATTTTGTTTCTTGCATAACTTTTGACTCGGTTATCCGTTTTGCGTATTCTTGGTATCGTTGTGAAGCTAAGAACATATTCTAGCTGATGGCCGTGAGAAATACCTGGTTATTGCCCGATTAAATGAATCGGAGGGAACCGTAAATTGGTACAAATTGTGGTATGTTGAATTTTGGTGTTCCATTATGTGATTGACGATTACATGCCTATGTTATTATTCTGAAACATGTTGGAATATGTATGAATGTTAAAATATGAGTAGTTAGAGTGAGGAACATTACCGTAAATGATATCGAAAGTGTGTAAATGACATGGTGACAACGCTCGTGCAAAAGAGGTCGAGGCGTGTGTCTAGTAATCATAACCGATTGATCTTGCGGTGTAGTTTTATGAGACTCGAGCACCTCCTCTGAAACGTATGCACAATTACTTGGTAGGTTTGATTCCTGCGTATAGTACGATTGGAGCCTACGGGTAAAGAGACTTGTGACGGTGTACGGGCCGTGTGAAGTGACGGATCACGGTGTACGGGCCGATGATCCCGAATCCAATTCGTATGCCAAGTAAATACAAGGATCCATGACTCGGGTCGTCTTCTAGACATAGAAACGGACGGGAATAGGGGATACCTTGGTACGGTTATTGATTTGTGAGATTCTGAAGTAACAGGCTCAGAACTTACTTTGGTGCTATTGTGAGTTAACAGGCTCACGAGTGTGAATGTATTTATATCGTGTGTGTACTCAAAGTTACTTCCCTTCCCTTTGACTTGAGTTAGGCTTATTAGAACCTTGTAAAGCCGAGAGGACTATAAGATAGCAAACTCACTGAGATTTGATGTATCCCACCCCACTGTTGTTGTTTACATCACAGGTTCTGCAGGTTCGGCGAAGGGTAAGGACAAAGTGGTTTGACTTTTCCTTACGGATCGCGGTTTTTGAGATGGCATGGCTTCCGCTATGGCATTTTATTTTGAGATCATTGTATTGATCTAGTTCTTAGTGCATTTTGGGACATCTTGTGTACGTTATGCCGTAGGATTTAGAACTTTGTATTTAGGGCACTTATTGTATACAATGTGTTAACTAGGAACTTGTACATATATATTTCAGTACCAAACGTATTATTCATGTATGATATATGCTATTTGTATGTATGTATATGTGGGCTTTACAGTTGGTATCAGAGCAGGTCGTATCCTCGACCTAGCCATGAAATAGTATAAGTGTTTCTTTCCGTTTCAGATGTGTTGTGTCGCCATTGGTCTTACGTGTTATATTTATGGTATTGAGTCTGATCAACTTAATCCTATCTGTATGACATTTAGGAACATGGCTGACCGACGCAGAAACAACCGTGGTAGACCGAGAACTACTCCAGCAGGGACAAATCCTCCAGGGGACGAAGGGAATACCCCTTTGTATCATTTCATGCAACAGATGTAGCAACAGTAGAATCAGTTTGTATAACAGATGGTACAGCAAATGGCTGGTGGTGTGCATCCTCCAGTAGTTGTTCCGGAAGCTGCAGGGGGAACCTTTAGGGATTTCATTCGTATGAATCCTCTAGAGTTTCTGGGAGGGTTAGATCCAGTAAAGGCTCATGAATGGATATCCGGTATGGAGCGGATTTTCTTGATCGTCCAGTGTAGTGAAGAAAATAAGGTTATCTTCGCTTCTCACTTGTTAAAGGGTCCTGCTATGAGATGGTGGGAAAGTGCTTCAGCACTGATGACAATTCAAGAGGTACCGAAAGTGTGGGAGCAGTTTAAGATAACTTTTATGGAGAAGTATTTTCCAAGTTCCTTAAGGTCTCAAAAAGAATTCGAATTTCAACAGCTGAGGCAAGGTAACTTGACAGTGGCTTCTTATGCGGAAAAGTTTGAGGTTATGGCTGCTTATTCTAGACAAGCCATGTATGCTCCTGATGAAAGGTGGAAGATTGATCAGTTTCTGTTTGTTTTAAGGGCTGAAATTTCACATAGTGTGTCTCAGAGAGAATTTACTAGCTATGCGTAATTGTTACGACAGTGTTATGTGGCGGAGCATAGTTTGAAAAAAGTACAAGCAGAAGGAGAGTTAAGTAGAGTGAATCAAAGTGATCGTGGGCGATCGAATCAACAATTTAGACCGAGACAACAACCTTTCAAAGGTAAGCAAGTTCAGAGTTCTAAGTCTAGTGTGCCTTCGATATGTCGTACTTGTGGTAGGAATCATTTTGGGAGGTGCAATTGGGAAGGAATAAGATGTTATCAGTGTAACAAGGTGGGTCATCTATCGAGGGATTGTCCTCAGAAGAGGAATCAGATGCAAGAAAAGAATACCGGACGAGTGTATACCTTGGATGCAAGGAAGACAAAGGGTGATAATTCCTTGATTGCGGGTACGTGTTTTGTGAATGGAAATCCTAGTTTTGTTTTATTTGATTGCGGGGCAACACATTCTTTTGTGTCCACGCGGTGCGTGAAGCGACTCAAGTTGCAAGCTGTTCCTTTATCTTTACCCATGGTGGTTACTACTGCCATGGATGAAATTGTTGAAACACCGTTGATGTGTGAAAATTGTGTTTTGTCGGTGAATGAAAAAGTCTTCCAGATTGATCTTATTTGTTTGCCGCTTAAGAAAGTGGATGTTGTTTTGGGAATGGATTGGCTTTCAGCTAATTCGGTTTTTATCGGTTGTGAGGAGAAGTTAATCATTATTCCATCTACTGAAGCTACTCCGAAGGATGTGTTAACTACTATTTTAGAAGGTACGGTTGGAATGATTGATTTCTTGTTTGAAGAGGAAAAGTCTGTTCTTATGATTCTTACTAAGGAGGGGAGTAGTAACCTTCAAGTTTCGAGTATTCTAGTAGTTTGTGACTTTCCTGAAGTCTTCCCCGAGGATATCACTTCTCTTCCTCCAGAACGGGAAGTGGAATTCTCTATTGACCTGATACCGGGAATGGCTCCAATATTCGTTTCTCCGTATCGGACGGCACCACTTGAATTATGAGAATTAAAGGATCAATTGGAAGAGTTGTTGGCGAAGCATTTTGTTCGACCAAGTGTTTCGCCCTGGGGAGCTCCAGTGTTTTTGGTAAAGAAGAAGGATGGTGGAATGCGGTTGTGTATCGATTACCGTCAATTGAATAAGGTCACCATCAAGAACAAATACCCATTGCCAAGGATAGACGATCTGTTAGATCAATTGAAAGGAGCCTGTGTGTTCTCGAAGATTGATTTACGGTCGGGTTATCATCAGATTCGGGTGAAGAGTTTAGACGTACCAAAGACTGTATTTAGAACCCGTTATGGTCATTATGAATTTTTGGTGATGCCTTTCGGCGTGACGAATGCTCCGGCAGTTTTCATGGATTACATGAATTGGATATTTCAACCTTACTTGGACCAATATGTGGTGATTTTCATTGATGACATTCTTATCTATTCTCGTGACCCTCAAGAGCACGGAGAACACCTAAGAATCATTTTATCCATTTTGCAAGAAAGACAACTTTTTGCCAAGCTAAGTAAGTGTGAATTTTGGATGTCGGAGGTGAATTTCCTTGGACATGTCATATCTCAAGGGGGTGTAGCGGTTGATCCATCAAAAGTTGAAGCAGTGATAAATTGGGAGAGACCGAAGAATGTGTCTGAAGTTAGAAGCTTTTTGGGACTAGCAGGGTATTATAGAAGGTTTATTAAAGGCTTTTCCCAACTGGCTTTACCGATGACGAGACTTACTCGAAAAGATTGTTCTTATGAATGGGATTCGGCTTGTGAGCAAAGTTTTATGAGTTTGAAGGAAAGGTTGACGACTGCTCCTGTGTTGGTTATTCCTGATCCTAGCAAGTCGTATGAGGTATATTGTGATGCGTCGAAGATGGGATTAGGAGGGGTGCTAATGCAAGATGGACATGTAGTGGCTTATGCTTCTAGACAGTTGAAAGTACATGAAGAGAATTATCCAACGCATGACTTAGAATTGGCGGCGGTTGTATTTACCTTGAAGGTGTGGCATCACTATTTGTATGGGGTGCGTTTTGAGATTTTTAGTGACCACAAGAGCTTACAGTATCTCTTTGATTAAAAGGAGTTGAACATGCGTCAACGGAGGTGGATGGAATATTTGAAAGATTATGACTTGGAACTAAGATACCATCCGGGTAAAGCGAATAAAGTGGCGGACGCTTTAAGCAGGAAAGTGTTGCATGGTGTCGACTTGATGATGCTAGAGTATACTTTATTGGAGAAATTTTGAGATCTAAATCTTCAATTTAATTAGACTCCTAATTGTGTGATTATGGGGAATTTGGATATCAATTCTACTCTTAGGGAAGAAATCCAACAAGAGCAAGGGTTAGATGAGAAGTTGCAAGAAGTGTTATTGTAACCGGGTTTTGTGCGAGATACCGATGGAGTTATTGTATTTAACCAAAGGATTTGTATTCCGGACAACACGGAGTTAAAAAGGAGGATTTTGGATGAAGCGCATAAGGGTGCTTTTACTATACATCCGGGATCTTCAAAGATGTACCAAGACCTAAAGAGGGACTATTTGTGGTCCGGGATGAAGAGGGATATTGCGGTGTATGTGTCGGAGTGTGTGGTGTGTCAACAAGTAAAGATCAAGCACCAAAGGCCGGGTGGCTTGTTGCAACCTTTAGAAATTCCGGTGTGGAAATGGGATAGTATTTCGATGGACTTCGCGGTGGGTTTACCCCGTGCCCAAGGTGGTTATGATTCAATTTGGGTGATTGTGGATCGGTTGACGAAGTCTTCTCATTTCTTGGTCGTAAAGACTACTTATAAGGCGAGTCATCTCGCAAGGTTGTTCATTTCGGAGATAGTGAGGTTGCATGGTATTCCTACTAGTATTATTTTAGATAGAGATCCAAAATTCACTTCGAGATTTTGGAGAGCTTTTCAACAAGCGATGGGGACGAAGTTGTGTTTGAGCACTTCAAATCACCCACAAACGGATGGTCAGACGGAACGGACGATACAAACCATGGAAGACATGTTAAGAGCTTGTGTCCTTGAAAGTGGAGGAAATTGGATAGAACTCTTACCGTTGATCAAATTCTCCTATAATAACAGTTATCATGTAAGTATTGGTATGGCACCGTATAAGGCATTATATGGAAGGAAGTGTAGGACACCGTTGTGTTAGGCAGAGGTTGGTGAAGATAGGATGTTGGGACCTGAGATTATTCACGAAACTACGGAGAAGATTAGGATGATCCGTGATAAGGTTAAGCAAGCCCAAGATCGTCAGAAGAGTTATGCGGATAACCGTAGAAGGCCTTTAGAATTTGAAGAAGGCGATCACGTGTTTTTAAAAGTCACTCCGAGATTGAGGTTGAAAGGACCGTTTCGAACGCGGAAGTTAAGTCCGAGATACGTAGGACCGTATCAGATCTTGGAGAGAATTGGTGAAGTAGCTTACAGATTAGCCTTACCGCCTTCTCTGTCCGAGATGCACGATGTTTTTCATGTATCTCAGCTTAGGAAATTTGTTCCAGATCCTCTTCAGCCAATTTTACCAGATACATTTGAGATAGAAGCAGATTTGACATTTGAGCCTCAACCGAGTCGTATCACCGGAAGAGAAACTAAAGTGTTAAGGAATAAAGAGATTTCTCTTGTTAAGGTCCAGTGGGATGAGACGCATCCGGGTGATGCAACTTGGGAATTGGAATCGGAGATGCGGGAGGTCTACCCTCATCTTTTCATGTAATTATTTTAAATTCGTGGGCGAATTTCTATTTAAGGCGGGGGGGGGGGGATGTAATACCCCGTAAATTCTGTTACTCTGGATAATATTAGTTGTGATTAACTGAGTCCCAGTGTACTCTGAGAAATTATCTGCAGAGATAATTAGGGTAACTGTTAGACTTAGAGCAAATCCAATTAATATTATCTGACTCTGAGATATTTAAATATTTGGACTTTAGAGACTTTTTGGACAATTAGTAGTGTTGATATTTGATGACGTTTACTATATCATTTCCTTTTCCTCTCATTTTCCTCTTTAGAAGCAAAGGGAGAAAAAGATAGAAGGAAGTGGAGAGAAAGAAAAGAGAAGGAAAGGAAGAGAAAAAAAGGAAAGCTCAAGATTAAGAACATCATCAAATCTTCATCCGATCATCTTCAAATCTTCACCATCTTCATCTATTCAAGGTGGGTTCTAGATAGATGCTTTTGTTTTAGTTTTTCTTGGATTCTAAGACTTAGGTTAGAATTGTAAGGAAATTGGATTAATTGCCAAATCTTGAAAATTAACGGTTGAAATGTGTTATAAACTGAGTAGTATGAGTTATATGAGTGTAGAATCATTTATGTTTGATTGTGGGATGTTTGGATATGTGTTGATGGGGTTTTGGAACCATGAGAGATCAGCTGTTACGCTGATGAACTTTCTGCATTTCCCAGATTCGCTCTGCGAATCCCCTAGCAAAGGGGGAAATCGTGCACTCGCTGGCAGCTCGCACTGCGAATGCGAAAGCGAGCATTCGCCAGTGGTTCGCACTGCGAACCTTACGTTGTTTTTGCTACTGCCTTGGTTCGCCAGCGTTCGTACTGCGAATGGTGCAGCTAGCAAGTGTTGGATAGGCGTTTGCTGGATGCTTCGCACTGCGAATGAAGTAGCAAGCATTCGCTGGCTTCTTCGCAATGCGAATATAGCAGAACATCCATTTTGTTTGTTGCATAACTTTTGACTCGGTTATCCGTTTTGCGTATTATTGGTATCGTTGTGAAGCTAAGAACATATTCTAGCTGATGGCCGTGAGAAATACCTGGTTATTGCCCGATTAAATGAATCGGAGGGAACCGTAAATTGGTACAAATTGTGGTATGTTGAATTTTGGTGTTCCATTATGTGATTGACGATTACATGCCTATGTTATTATTGTGAAACATGTTGGAATATGTATGCATGTTAAAATATGAGTAGGTAGAGTGAGGAACATTACCGTAAATGATATCGAAAGTGTGTAAATGACATGGTGACAACGCTCGTGCAAAAGAGGCCGAGGCGTGTGTCTAGTAATCATAACCGATTGATCTTGCGGTGTAGTTTCATGAGACTCGAGCACCTCCTCTGAAAAGTATGCACAATTACTTGGTAGGTTTGATTCCTGCGTATAGTACGATTGGAGCCTACGGGTAAAGAGACTTGTGACGGTGTACGGGCCGTGTGAAGTGACGGTTCACGGTGTACGAGCCGATGATCCCGAATCCAATTCGTATGCCAAGTAAATACAAGGATCCATGACTCGGGTCGTCTTCTAGACGTAGAAGCGGATGGGAATAGGGGATACCTTGGTACGGTTATTTGATTTGTGAGATTCTGGAGTAACAGGCTCAGAACTTACTTTGGTGCTATTGTGAGTTAACAGGCTCACGAGTGTGAATGTATTTATATCGTGTGTGTACTCAAAGTCACTTCCCTTCCCTTTGACTTGAGTTAGGCTTATTAGAACCTTGTAAATCCGAGAGGACTATAAGATAGCAAACTCACTGAGATTTGATGTATCCCACCCCACTGTTGTTGTTTACATCACAGGTTCTGCAGGTTCGGCGAAGGGTAAGGACAAAGTGGTTTGACTTTTCCTTACGAATTGCGGTTTTTGAGATGGCATGGCTTCCGCTATGGCATTTTATTTTGAGATCATTGTATTGATCTAGTTCTTAGTGCATTTTGGGACATCTTGTGTACGTTATGCCGTAGGATTTAGAACTTTGTATTTAGGGCACTTATTGTATACAATGTGTTAACTAGGAACTTGTACATATATATTCCAGTACCAAACGTATTATTCATGTATGATATATGCTATTTGTATGTATGTATATGTGGGCTTTACAAATAGCGGATTGCGGCGATCAATTATATCAACATTAACGGTATAAAGATGGTTTCGCGCCCTATGGTGGAAGGCACAAAATCTTTCGCGCCATGGCGCCACAATGACGGAAATTTGAAGACATGACAAAAAAAGAAGAAATCACTAATCATACAAATAAGTGTCCATTACATTTAAACTGAAGCAACATCAGTTGTATAATCAAACTAAACATGAAAAGATCATACACACATTCAAACACTGTATTTTGTACATCATATTGCAAAAAATGACTTTCTACTAATTATCACAAAAATAAATAAAAACAGATTTTGAACAAAATAAAACAGTATAATCATATGATAAAAAAAAACCTAAACGGCTAAACCAGTCCTATTACCTGCATCTCCGTGAGCAAAGTGACAGCCATCATCAAAGGGGCAGCTCCCGGTATTTTTCCACCTGAGACAGATCTTAGTCTTCCAATAAGTGCCCCTTTCCTGCTTACTTCCAGCCCTACTGCCTTCCAAATTATTACCAATAGTTCCAATGCTGATTACAGACGACTCTCTTGTTTTCCAAGAATCGTCCCTAAACTTGGCAGGAACCTCATGAAGAAAACTAGTTATCACCATAAGGACATGTCTCACCATTGCAATACTTCTTGCAGAGCTTCATCTTGTGAATGATTTTGTCATCATCATTCTGACTCCCGCCCAACTGCAGCCGTTCTTTGGTGCGAGGACCGACAAGCTCCTGCCAGTTCGGTGGGGGCTGCCTTATCTCGTCAACCCCGTGAGCAAAGGTACAATTCTCACCATTTCTGCAGGTACCAAAGCCGAACTTGGTACAAATGCGGGTCTTGAAAAAAATGTTTCCCGTTCGTCTGTTTGGTGGAGGGTGATTGGATTGCTTGTAGTGTTCGTTGCTCATGGAGAATTGAGGCATCACCTCAATGATATCACTGCTGCTGGACGATGAGAATTGCGGTGGTGACATTTTGAACGTTGGAATGTTGTTTGAAGTACTCATGGCTGATGATAAATCCAAAAAAAATAAATTTAAATCCAGTGAAATCATTCTTTTTTATTTGATTAACGTTGATCAATGATATGAATGTAGAGATAAAATTTGGAACTGAGTAAAAAACTTGTATGAAGAACGAAATAGTGACATGCAAATGGTTAGAATATTGATGAAAATAATGAGAGGTGAATTCTTATTTACCTCCACTTCAAAAAGTTGGGTAGAGTTACCCATAGAGGAAATTAGAGTAAATTGCATTGAAAGGCTACAAAATTTAAACTATTAAATAAATAATTAAATATTATAAAATGATATGGCATTGATTGATTGGTTGAAGTTACGCTACCCAATTTTTTGTGATGGGTAGAGAAGTTGTCCCCATAATGAAATGATGAAATGCGAAACAGTAAAAAGAGAAGAGAAAGAAAAGTGTACTGTTGGTTGAAAAATGAGGAAGAGAATTTCGGGAGAAAACAGTATGCGATGTTGAAGCTTTGAGTGCCGTTTGTTTGAAAAGAGTGAAAAATGTATATATAGTGCGCAGTTTGAAGGTTTAAGGTTTTTTTGTTGGGTTAGAAAAAAAAACCTAATTGCTGTCGCAATCCTGTTGGACTAATCACTGGTCATTATTGTTACTAATTAACTAGTAGGGGTGCGGGTTAAATAAAAGGAGTAAAAGGAGTAAGAGAAGTTTATAAGGGTATAATTAAGCTTTAGGCAATTGTCTAGCAAAGTTTGAGCTTTCACACCACTAAAGGGTTTAATAATAAATTATTGAGATAAATATACTTCACCCCTGCCAATGTAGCGAGTTTTGGTTTTACTCCCTTGTTTGCCTGGAAAATTTGCAAACAACTGTTGATCTCCTAATTTATGAAAAATTAGTTTGCTTGCAGGACCGATCAAACAAGTCCTAGGACAATGTGCTTTAACAATTTTGACAATTTGTGTGAAAATCGAACCTTTTGTATGTTACATTCATCATGGTTTCACAATCTAATATTTTCGACTAAAAAGTAATAAAGACTTTACTTTTTGAAAGAAATGGCGAAAATGTAAGTAAATTGCAAGAATGAAATTGCAGAACTGTGAAGAGAATTGTAAATGAATAACTTAGAACTTTATTAAAATGCAAGGAATAAAACTGGTGTTTCTCAAATGTACATTTTCTCAGTAACTACTCTTTTCTCTCACACGGTTACTTTGAGTATTCTTGAGCAACTTGTACAAATTGTGAACACACCCGAAAATCTAACACTAAGACTCCCTATTTATATACAATCGAAACAACCGTCAATAACAACTATTTCTCCTAATGATGACACATGACGTCCTGCATGCCTTTTTGTCCTGGATGTGCTCCACGCGTCTGGTTTTCAAAACGAATCTCCCTCCTAAATTTGAATTTCAAAACATCAGTCGAACAAGGCCTTAGCGCCAAGTTTGTCGAAGCATTTCCAGTACTTAGAAAAAATCTTCGAATATATTCCTCCAATTCATTCGTTTTCGACTGATATTCTTTCACCAGAAGTATACTTCTGTCGAAATGGCCTGACAGATTCTTAAAACTCATTTCCTGAACAGAATCCAGGCGTCGAAATTAGCAGCTTACAAATTGCCCCCCAGAAAATACATTTTCGACAAAGGGAGAAAAGCATTTTTTGCCAATATAATTCGACGCCGTTAATAGTTCGACACACGACTGTTTATATGACTAGACATTTGTGACGTCAGAGTCATCATTGCACTTTTTCTAAAACGTCTCTTCAGCCCACGTTTTGAGATTCTTTCATCATCACTACCCTAGTTCTTAGCAGATCATGGGTCAAAAATTAACTACCACCGTCTGAACCATCCACTCATAATTGACACGTGTCCCACAATCTTTCCACAATCTTTCCATTAAATGGAAAAAATTTTGAATTTCAACCGCTTCAGTCCCCTTTTCCACCTATAAATAAGTTGAAAATTTATTTTCTTCTTTTTTACTTTCTCACGCTCCATTTCTTTAAGCAAGAACTCTCTTTAACGCCACTTCATCTTCTTCATCTTTCTCTGCATTTTCTTCTACAATCACCCATGGCATCTTCCACAACTCCTCAAGTCACGAGCAAAGATTCTAAGAAATCTAAAAACTTACCACCTGTTCACAAGATTCTTGGTCCAAAGGTGGTGGGGAACCAACAATATGTACCAGAGCCTCCAAACGAAGAGCAGAAAAGACGTATTTACCAGTCTCAGGTACTAATTCCCATTTTAATTTCTGGTAAATCTCATGCGATGTTTGGACCCTTACCTGATTTATCTCTAGATCCTGTAAAAGTGAAAGAATTATTTCCCGCTTACCACCGTTACAAACCCATAGCTAATGGAGTTAGGCCTAGAACTGATAAGGAGAAAGTCATAGATGAGAAATCCAAAGTAGATGGCCAAGGATCCCCCTCTGAGGAAGCCATAAATTTAGAGTACATGAACAACTTTAGAATATTTAGGTCTTGTCCTTTGTCGAAAGACCCATCTGATTATCTAGCTTGGCTAAAGAAAATAGAGGCGGTCAAAGCTGATACTTGGAAAACTATGGGCATTTTCAACCTCATCCAGTTGTCGAAAGTATGACCTAGATATTGCCCCTCTATGCTTTTAGCTTCCCTTTACTTTTGGGACAATACCTATAACAATTTCCACCTTCCTTGTGGAATGATCACCCCCACTCTTTCGACGTAGCTGCCATAACTGGCCTTAGCCCACTGGGAGTGGATTATGATCCCACCCTACTGTCTGACGACTCCATAGGCTTCGACACAAATAAAGCCACCTTCACAGCCTATATTGCCAATTACCATGACAAAGAAACTAAAGAAGTCTCTGATCAAGAGCATGTAGCCTTCTTAGCCCTCTGGCTGTCGAGATGCGTTTTTTGCTCTAGATCTCTTCAAGTGGCGAAACGTTATATTACCATGGCAAATCAGCTCCATGTTGGACATCAACTATGCCTCAGTGAGATCATCTTGGCGAATCTATATGAATCTCTTGGCGAAGGGGTTACTTTTTTGAAGAATATCAAGGACAAAGGAAGTCTTCTGTTGTCAGGACCAGTTTGGCTCTTACAACTGTGGCTCAATGCCACATTTGAAGCTTCCTTATCCAACAAACAAACTGTGGGCAAAGCTGCTCTAAAGGATAAAGAGTCGAAGGAACCAGACTGGCGCAGTTAACACCCAATGATGAAGGTCTGGGCCTTCAACAAACTTTTACTGGTTATGTTATGATGTTTGCTAAACGTCATAACTTCACTCCCAATATGGCTCCTTTCGCCGAGAGAAAAATTGGACCAGAGTGGTTTACCAGAAAACTCCCATTAGAGTCAAAAGCTCAAAAAGATGAATTCCTTAATATCTAGGAATCTTTCCTCACCCCTAGACTCTTAGTTTCCTGACTCAATCCCTCAAAGCTGAATATCTCCCTGTTAATTACCAACCCAACCTGGTCTCTCGACAGTTTGGGTTAATACAAATAAAACCAAACCCCTCTTCTCAAGGAAAGGCTCTTTGATTCACTACAGCATGACCCATACCGAAGATGAGTGTTCTGGGTTACTGGAGAAGTATTTCAACCTGGTCGAAATTCAACCAGTTCCCTTTAAACCCAACTACCTCTATACTCAAGAGTTCGACGAATGGTGGAGGGATTATTATGATTCTCAATTCTTTGACGTGCCTTCTTTCACTATCCAACTGACCAGAGCTTTTGCCCTTGTGCAGGATAAAACCAAGAAAGGTACTTCAAGACACATCAAAGAAATCCAAGCATTCCAGAAATACTTTGAAACTGCCTACAGGCCCAACGAACTTAGTCGAACCATAAGCGAAGCAGCCGTTACTTTGAAAGAAAAATTTACCAGAAAATTGGATGAGTTAAAGCTACCTTCATACGTTCGACCAGAACAACGTTATGAGATAGCCTTTAACCTCTATCCACCAAAATTTCCTCCTCTACCATCTGCTGAATTTGGTGTGGCTTTTAGTCCTCCATTTCCAGATTGGTTCACTTGTGGGGATTCCATGAAACTTCTTCGCCAGGAATATAAAAAACGTGCTAAGCGAGTGGTTCCGACTAAGTATACCTTGGACAATTTCAAAGGCCACCTTCATATTGGCATAGAACATGTTCGCGTGGAAACTCCTATATATGAAGGTGTGGAATGGGGAGATTCTCGACACCACTTCTTTTCATTTGCACATATATGTATCTTTCGACTTGTGTTTAAATTTTTCCTTTTTTCTTAGCCACAAAAATTCCTGTCAAGAAGTCAGCTACCGTCAAAGCGTCAACTGCAGAGGACGTGGAAGACCCAAAAAACACTACCCATAAACCTTTGACGAAGGTATGATTTTGCCTTATTTTTTGATCAATATTTCTTTACTATTATTTTTGAAATACTAATGAAATCTGTTGCTACTTTTCAGGGAAGTCGGAGACCTCCTTCAACACCAAAGAAAAAAAAGGAAAAAGAACTTGAAGCTCCTGTCATTGAATCTGGTGACAAATCCCCTGATTAAGTCAAACCTTCAAGAAAAAGAAGAAACCAACGAAGTTTCAACAACAAAAAACCTCTACTTCCAGGATATTGGAGAAAACTCCCCGCAAAAATCCTGTCGAGCAAGTTACCACAGCTCCAGTAGAAAGTGAGAGTTCTAGTCTTAAGACTGAAATTCCCAAGGTAGGTTTTTTCTCTTTAAATTCGACAGTTAAAGGCGTTTTCCCTTATGATAAATTTGTTGACTTATTTATCTTCCAGGTCCTTGTCGACACTCATGGACATCCTATTGTTCAAGTTCTTCCAAAAACTAGCAGTGATCCCACTTATAAGCCCACAAGCGCCTCAAAGCCTTCCCCTAAAGATTCGAATAAAGAATCAGCCACTGAAGTGAATCAGCCCACCGCTGTCTCTAAAAAAACTTCAAGATGTAGTTGAAGAAGAAACTGGTCCTGAGGATGATATCTTAGTTGACGGTGGTGGAGACACTGTGATGCCCACTGCAACACTCACAACAGAAGGTGATCCTGAAGACAATCCCCCCATCAATTTAAAGGATGCTAATAAAGAGAAAGATGGGGAGGTTGAAACTGATGACGAAGAGGAATAAAGGAGTGAAGGCGAAAAGGAAACTACTCTAAAGATTGCTGCTGATGAAGAGAAAGAAAGCGATAAGCAAAACCCTGCTGATCATCCCAGAGCTGGTTCAGCCAACACAACTTCGACCAGTCTTTCTCATGAGGAACTTGAGAATTTGAAAGTGCAAAGACTATTGGAATATATGAAGGCCATGCTCATTACACGTTATAACTTTGCTGACACCACCACCAGTAGTTCGACTACTTCAGGGACCATTTCTGGCGCAAGATCCATGGATGAAGTGATGGCCCAGATTTGGCAGAAAATCCTCAATATTAATTTGTTTCAACATCTAGAAAAATATTTGTCTGCTCAATTTGACCTGAAAAAGATCTTGAAACAAATCAACGTCCTGGAGGCCCCCCTGAATTGACTGATGTTGTTGTAGACCTGACTACTCTAATTGACCTCGTAGCTGCAGATTTTAACCGGCTTCGAGACTATTCGAAAAAACTTGAGAACAAGTCGGAAACACAACTTGTTGAATGGGATGCTGCTACAAGTTCTACCAACAAGGTAACTAAACTGGAAAAAGCCTCTGAACAAAATCAAAAAGAGGTTGCTAGCTGTGACGAAAACATCCTTAAATGGGAGAAACAAATTGCTGTTCTTCAAAACAAAATTTCTCAAGCTAAGAAACGCAAAGAAGAACTCCGACAAGTCAATCAAGATGAAATAGCTAAAGAGATTGAAGTTGGAGTGCATCATGTTGAAAGGGCTCAGAAGTTAGGCAAGGAGATTGAAGAGATTTCGACCAGCAAGGCCCTCTGCGAGCGTCGACTTCAGATTCAACGGTCCAAGTTTGAAAAGTTGAAGAAATCTTTCCCTATTTAAATTTGTAATGTTGCTTGGTCCTTTGAGGCATATTTCTTTTGTAATGACATTTAAGCCATTTGTTTGGCGAATTTCACCAATTTAGGTATTTCTTTTGCAAGATTATTCGATTTCTATTTTAACTTCCTGCAATATGGGTTTATATTTTTTCAAATATTTCCCATTTATTTTCAGTACTCTCTTATCTTTATCTAATTCTTCGACTTCATACGCGTCATTGGAAAACACTTTTGTGATTCAAAAAGGTCCTTCCCACTTAGGGGACCATTTTCCCATAAGTCTATCTTTTCGATCCATGGGAAGAATCACTTTCCACACAAGGTCACCAATAAAAAAGGCTTTACCTTTCACTCTTTTATTGTAGGATTTATCCATCCTTTCCTTTTTCCTTTTCAATAAATCTAACGCATTTAACCTCTCTTCGTCTAAATCAACTAGTTCATCTATCATCATATTCCAATATGCATCTGATGGAATTTCATGATGTCTTTGGACTCTTGCTACTGCAAGTATATCTCGACCAGTAAGACTGCATCATGGCCATACGTTAGTCGAAACGGTGTAGCATTTGTAGCTTCCTTAGGAGAGGTTTGACAAGCCCATAGAATTTGGTCCAAAGTTTTGTGCCAATTCTTTGGCTTTCTTCCCACATGCTTCTTTATCAAACCTATTATAACTTTGTTTGCCGCTTCGACCTGTCCGTTGGCTTAAGTGTAGTAAGGCATTGACGTGAGAAGTTTGAACCCCATTTCCTTCGCAAATGCTTGCATATTTTTACTGGTGAAAACAGATCCTTGATCTGTCGTTATAGTCTCTAGGATCCCAAACCTATAGATGATGTGTTTTCGAATAAACTCGATCACAACTTCTTGATCCACATTCGCTAAAGGTATGGCTTCGATTCATTTTGTAAAATAATCGATACCAACCAAAATAAACTTCTGGCTTTTTAAAGAGGCCGGTCGAATTTCTCCAATCAAATCCAAAGCCCAACCTCTAAAGGGCCAAGGCTTGATTATAGAATGTAACTCACTTGCAGGAATATGTGGTATCCCTGCGTGTACCTGGCACTCTTGGCATCCTTTCGCGAATTCGACGCAATCTTTTAACATAGTTGGCCAATACATTCCTTGTCGAAATAATAACCACTTCATTTTATGGCCTACTTGATGTGCACCACATGCCCCACTGTGTACATTCGACAAGGCTATGTATGCCTCCGATTCGGTTAGACACTTAAGTAATACCCCTTCCGGGGTTTTCTTAAATAATTCATTCCCCAAAATCACATAACTCAAAGCTCGATACCTGATTTTTCGTTCGACTGGTCCTGTTGGATTTTGTATATATTCCATTATAGGCTTCCTCCAATCTCCAATCATTGAATTATCTATGTTAAAAATTTCAAAATTTTCTTCGTCAGCGTATCCTAGCTTTATCGTCTACAAATATGATGGGGATAATCTGGCTGACACGACTCTTCCTCTAACTTCAATGGCCTTTTGCAACTTCTCCTTCGACACTTTATACCCAAAAGCAATCTGTGCTAAATCATTTGCCTCCTGATTTTCTATTCGAGGGATATGTCGAATCATAACCATATCGAATCTTTTCAAGAGTCGATTAGCTATTATAAAGTACATGATTAAATTCTCTTTAACACACTTGTACTCCTTTGTTATTTGCTTTATGACTAACTCAGAGTCGCCCATTATTTCGACCCGAGTTGCCCCTAATTCCAACAAAATTTGAAGTCCTGCTATCAAAGCCTCGTATTCTGCCTCATTATTTGAGCAAAGGCCTTCGACCTTGTACTTAAATTTTGTTGGAATTCTGTTAGGAGAAATAATAAGAACTCCTATTCCAGTTCCATTTTTATGACTAGAACCGTCGAAGTACAACTTCCATGGTTCTATTTCAATGTAGTCCAAAGACTTTCCGTTTATGGCGTGGTCGACTATGAAATCAGCCACTACTTGTCCTTTGACAACCTTTAAAGGTAAATATGTCAAAGAATACTCAGTTAATGCTAATGCCCACTTCCCAATTCGACTGTGCAAGATTGGTTTAGATAACATGTATTTTATAACATCGAAATGAGAAGAAACGTAAACATCAACTGGTTTTATACAGTGCTTCAATTTCATACATGAAAAGTACAAACATAAACACAACTTTTCAATTACACTATATCTAGTTTCCGCATCGTTCAAGACCCTACTGAGGTAGTAAATGGCTCTTTCGACACAATTCTCATCCTCTTGAGCCAACATGCTCCCTAATGTCTTGTTCGACATGGATATGTACAGCCTCGTACTCCTACTTCTACAAGGTGACATTAAAATTGGAGGATGCGTCAGGTATTCCTTGATTTTGTCGAAGGCATCCTGTTGCTCTTGCCCCCATTCGAAGTCTTCCTTCTTCAGTCGGAGTAGAGGAGAAAAGGCTTGCGTCTTCCCACTAAGGTTGGAGATGAACCTTCAGAGAAATTTGATCTTGCCAAGTAGAGACTACAATTCCTTCTTTGTAGATGGCGCTTTCGCCTCCATTATTGCCTTGGCCTTGTTCTGATTGATTTTGATCCCTTTCTTGTGGACCACAAAGCCTAGGAAGTCTCCCGCCTGCACACAAAACACACATTTGAGAGGGTTCATCTTCAAACCAAACTTCCTCATCCT
Organism: Lathyrus tuberosus; assembly: GCA_022829125.1. Classification (NCBI taxonomy): domain Eukaryota; kingdom Viridiplantae; phylum Streptophyta; class Magnoliopsida; order Fabales; family Fabaceae; genus Lathyrus; species Lathyrus tuberosus. Next base: position 5,321,138 of record JALAZF010000346.1, read on the forward strand.
TTCAAAAGATTGTCGAAGTTGGTCGATATGACTTTTTCCTGAAACAGACTTAATAACAATATCGTCAATATAAATCTACATAAAAGCCTCAATGAAATCGTGAAAAATCGAATTCATCGCTCGCTGGTACGTTGCCCCAACATTCTTTAAGCCAAAAGGCATTACCACCCATTCGTAGGCGCCTAAGGCTCCAGGGCATCGAAATGCCGTTTTAGGAACATCCTCCTCAGCAATAAAAATTTGGTTATAACCAGAGTACCCATCAAGCATACTGAGGTACTCATGGCCTGCAGCAGAATCGACAAGCATTTTCGCCACTGGCATAGGATATTCATCCTTTGGGGTAGCAGAATTCAAATCTCGAAAATCAATATATACCCTTAATTTGCCATTTTTCTTTATTACAGAGACTATATTAGCAATCCATTCGACATACCTGGTCGGGCGGATGAACTTGCATCTGAGGAGTCTTTCGACTTCTTCTTTAATCTTTGAGAGGATTTATGGGGCGAATCTCCTTGGAGTTTTCTTAACAGGTTTCCTCCCAGGTTTTATTGGCAACCTTAATTCGACCAGATTCCTATCCAGCCCGGGCATTTCATCGTAGTCCCATGCGAAATAATCCTTAAATTCCTTCAGCAACTGGACTATTTCGACCTTGAGTTGGGGGCTCACTTTTGCACTTATATAGGTTGGTCTTTTTTCTGCCCCCGACCCCAAGTCGATTTCTTCGAGTGGATCCTGTGCCATCATCTTGATGTTTGCTGCTAATGGATCCTTCTCAAAGTCCAATGGCTCATCGTCATAAATTGCGTCGAGCCTCTAGTTTTGTAAATCTCCTAGATCTTTATCAGGTGGATCCACATCAAAATCCTTTCCAAGACCTTGTTGATCTGCTTCGATCTGGTTGGCTTCGACAACCATGTATTTTACTTCGGCCTCTAAGGACGCTTTGAGTTTATTCTCGGCTATATAAGCCGCGATCTTTTCAAGAACTAGTGACTCACTCATTGTCACTAAATTTGCTGCCCCTGCCTGTTGGATGGATGTGTGAGGTTCCAAAAATGTAATCTTCTTCGCCAACTACCTCTCTATCCCACTGAAACCCGTGGGTGGGATGAAGGTATAGTAAGCAGAAAGCGTTGTCAGTTGGCGTCATGTCGAAGGTTGCTGGACTACAAGGAGCTATGTGAGCCAGATTCCTATTGAAGCTTCGCCTATCAACCTGGTTTACTTCATCCAAAAAGTAACTTTGGTCAGCCTCTATATTTTCAACAATCTCGTATGCGCGCCAAATTGTTATTCGTTGATGCATTGACGAAGGGACGGCACATATGCCGTGTATCCATTCCCTGCCTAAGAGAAGGTTATAATTTGCTTTTGACGCAATCACCATAAACATTGCCGGCCTTGTGATGGTTCCGACAGTTAGATCTACTTGTATTACACCCATAGTGGTTCCCACTTTTCCCTCATAATTCGACAACACCATGTTATGAGGTTTGGTGTCAGAATCATCTTTTCCAATTTTCTTAAACATATAATGCGGCATCAAATTGACAGCCGCTCCTCCATCAACCAAAATCTTATTCACCCCTATATTACCCACTTTTCCTTTTATAAACAGGGGTTTGAGGTGGCTCCTCATTGAGTCATCTGGTCTTGCGAAAAATGTGTTTTGTTCTTCGACGTATCCATTGTTCATGATATAATAGCAAACGGGCCTGTGTCTGGCCGTTTCGACCTCCATAGCCTCTTCTTCATCTTCGACTTCCATTACCTGGTCATACTCCCTGGGGAGCACTGAGACCACGTTACACATCACGTCGAAGGATGCCTCTGACTCTGAGTTAAAATCGTCTGTCATTTCGTCATCCCTAGTTACTTCCTCTTTTGACGACACTTGTACTGGAGCAACTGGTGGCTTTTTGAATTTCAATTCTTCCTTTTGAGTTGAAGTTTGAACATTGCTGTTGGTTTCTGGCTTGGCTTTTCCTGCAACCCCCTTCTCAGCCTTCTTTCGACGTTAGTACCTCCTCCACTGTGACTTCGTCATAGGGTTCTTGCCCTTATAATTTTCAGAAGGGTAAGTCACCTTCTTCGACTTTTGGAATTCTTTCATATATGATATGGAAGACCCCCGCTATACTTCGAAATCCTTCCATTTCCCTTGTCCTTGGGCTTGTCGGATTGGATTGACCCACCTGTCGTTTGGAGCTTTATTTGTAGGTTTGAATGTGTTAGGGTATCTTCCTCTTAACCTTTCCCTGATTTGGTCCCCTCTTCTGAGGTCGAATCTTTCTCCAGAAGGCCTTCAATTTCCCCTTATTTTGCTCTCTCCACTCCCTCTAAGTTTTGTGCTGCCTTTTTATCGAAGACGACACTACAACGAGGGCAAAGCATTACCTCAGATCGTTTCCTCTGGCATCTATGTATGAAATCTGCCAGATTTTCTTCCTCCTTGGGATACGCCAGTTTATGGTACTCCTCACGTCGACGCTATTCGTCGACTTGCATCGAAACGTTCTGAGCCACCTCGACCATGTTTATATTGGCAGATGTGTCTTTGTCAATGTTTAACTTATTCAACTTCAAACTGAGGCCTTCATTGACCTCGTGTTCCTTCTTCCTACGGTTGAAGTCTTCAGTGATTTTCTTCGTTAGCACCTTTGGGAGCGGACTCTTGGTAACCTGTTGGCTGACGAATCCGACAACTTTGTTCTTTGGATCCTCCATGGTCCTTCAGAGAATACCAACAACATCCTGTTTGTAAGAACCCTTAGTAGTTCCTTTGTTAATTTGGGTGAAACCGTCAGTGGTCTCATTGTTGATTTGGACGAAACCGTCAGTAGTTTAGTTGTCAACTCTGGCAAAACCTTCAGTGGTTTCATTGTTGATTTGGACGAAACCATCAGTAGTTTCGTTGTCAACTCTGGCGAAACCTTCAGTGGTTTCCTTGTTAGTTTGGATGAAACCGTCAGTAGTTTCGTTGTTGACGCCATCAGTGGCCTCAACAATGTAGTTCTCAATGATCTTTTCGTCAAGGTCTTCAGTAACCTTAACAATCACAGCCTGGTTCACGAAGTCAGTTGTAACTTCGACTATGTCACCTTTGTTGGCGGGATCTTCAGCAACCTCCACCATATTTACGTTGTTGTCGAAGCCATCAGCAGCCTCGATCATATCCATGTTGTCGTCGAAGCCTTCAGCAACCTCGACCATGTTCACCATGGATGGCTCAGCATAGTGGGCCTCCACCACTTGCAAAGAGTTTGAATCCACCTTCGCCTGGGATTTTGACTTGTCGCCGAATTTGAGCCTTCCATATCTGATTGCATTCTGCACTAGATCCCTGAAAAGGAAACATTGAGACGTTTTATGACCCAAAAATTATGATATTTGCAAAAACCTCTCTTTTTCTACTGTTCTAAAGGAGGCGCTTTAGTACCAGGTGGCACTATCATTTGGCCATCCTTGACTAACAAATCAAATATTTCGTCACATTTTGTAACGTCGAACGTATAAGTTCTTTTGGGGAAGTTGTCGTTCTTTTCCGATTCGATTGTGTTTTTTTCCCTTCGACGGAGTCAAGACCTTGCAAGTATAAGGCGAACCCTATTTTAATTTTGCCAAATCGACTTCTTGTTCATCGAAATTTGATGGTCCATCTTCGTCATCATCCTCACACACTCCGACATATGCTACCCTTTCTTTCTTATTTTTATTAGCCCTAGCTTTTTTGGCTTTTAGTCGTTCGACCTGTCTAACCCTATCAGCCAATTGGGCCATGTCTCTTAAGTACTGGGTATCTAATTTCTTTTTGATTGAATAGTCAAGGCCACCAGCGACCATTTCGACTAACTCATGTTCAGGCACTTGTGTGAAACACCTTGCCTTGAGCAATCTAAGCCTATTCAAGTAATCATCAATTGGCTCTGAGAACTTTCTCTTGACGCTAGCCAATTCTTTCAAACTTATCTTCGTCTATCCCATGTAGAATTGTTCATGGAATAATCTCTCCAACTGGGTCCACGTATGTATCGAATTTGCAGGCAATGTGGTGAACCAAGTAAAATCATTTTTCGTTAGGGAACTAGGGAAAGATTTTATTTTCAAATTCTCATTGTGTGCTATTTCGCCTGCTTTAATTAAGTACCGTGCCACATGTTCGACCCTCGATTCACTAGTATCCCCTGAAAATTTTGTAAACTTGGGAACTTTCCATCTATGGGGTAATTCTTGCTGCAAAATATATTCTAATAAAGGGGAAGTATAATTGGGCCTCTGTAATCCAACATTCATCCCATTTCGCGCCATAATCCTTTCGACCATGGCAGCTAAATTATTCTCTGCCGGCATATCATTACAATACATTTTTTGTATAATATTGTCAGCATTTTGGTTTCGGTTTACTAACAACACCCTTGGTTCTTGTTAAACAGGGATTTCGACCCCTGGTGGTTCGATAGCCCCTCCTTGGTTCAAAACTTCCGCCTGAGGGATATTTGGTTGTCTTTGATTTATTATAGGGTCTTCTTCGACGGCTACCCTTGGGTTCAGAACTACCTGTTCCCTTGGGGGAGGTTGGGGGACACCAAAGAAATCGCCAATGCACGTCATATGTGCTGCCAAATATTGATTCGTTTGTGTCGTGTTTTGGATCAAAGGATTAAATATAACCCCATCTGTTGGGCTAACATCTGGACCATATCGTGATTGCTCTCATCCATTTGTTGCCTAATAACTTGTGCATAATTATTGGTAATATTTGGCATATAAGTTTGATATCCCGTTCCCAAAGGTTGGCTAATTCTACCCATATGGTTTGCACCAAAACCGGACCCTTGCAAAGGCGAAGTTACGTTCATCGTTGGATCTGTAAATGCTGACGAGGCATTATGTAAACTTGCCATTACTGATGTTGTAACACCCTTTTCTACCCCCACAAATGTTGCAGCAGAAACAACTCAAATATCAGAGTAAAACATAAAAGTTCCCTCAAAGGGTGCACATTTCTCATTTAAATCAAAATAATACACTTGCCCGGTAAACAAGGGATTTCCTCAAAATAACTCAAAAGCCTTCACATGGCAGCGGAACTCAAAATTCTCAATTAAAAGGTTTTCAATAAACATCATAATAATCCAAAAAGGTTTTCAACATATAAAACCATATCATCAAATGACAACAAAATAAGGAAAAACATAGTTCGACTCAAAGGACCCCAACCCGATGTTACACTATCAGAGCAAGACCCTCTAAATCGACCAAGAGCAAATAAACTTCAAGGTCCTCGAAGCATCCACAGCTAAACCTGATCACCTGCACGTTACCCACGTGGAGGCAACATTCAAACAGGCAGGGCGAGTAATCATAATTCATAATAATCATTATAAAACAAGATATACATAAAATGGCTTTAACTTCGTAAACGACATCATCAAGGTCATCATCAAGGAAAACATCAGGGAACACCATATCACAAATTCATCAACGCCACATAAAATGCAATGTATAACAAGACTCATGCATGTGGTACCAATCGTCATAATAGATGGACACTAGGCCATCAACCCTCCAAAGATCCCCGTCAATAGGATCGATCCCGCAATCGGAACCGGAGCACGTCATAATTACCTCATATCCGCACAATGGGAATGAAGCTTCGTCACAGAGTATGCATATGAATGTATGAAACACAACATCATTAATCATCATCATAAAAATTATCATTATGTGCATCATCATTCACCAAAACGTCATGTTAATCACGTCATCATATATTCATCAAAACATCACAAATCATCATCATCAATATCATCAATAACCGAGGGTGAGGGGCAGAGGCGACTTCGTCCTATCTCAAAAGTTGAAGCTTTTGAAAATCAAGATCAGAACTTGGAACAAAGAAATCTTCGGTTGGATTGACCTTAACATCAGTAATCAAGCGGAAATTCTGGATGATCTAGACAAGCTTTTGTCTGATAACTTCGACGCGGAAACTGACTTTGATTCCTGGAAGGAATTGAGAAGCAAAATCAGTGACGATTTCTGGAAGAGTCTGGCTGTAAAAGAAGACCTGTTAAGGCTTAAGTCGAGACAAATGTGGCTCACAGAGGGAGATGCTAACACAAGGTTCTTCCATCAATCCTTAAAGTCCAGACAGCGTCGAAACAACATTTCCATTTTAGAAGGTTCTAATGGCTATCTCGAAGATGTGGAGGAGATAAAAAATTCCATTCATTCTCATTTCTCGCAGTTCTTCAAGGATAAAGACTTCGCTCGACCAGTCCCGGACGGAATCTCTTTCAATTCTCTTACTGATGAAGATTGCGTTTGGCTGGAGAGACCCTTCTCCTTGGAAGAGATTAAAGCCGCCATTTGGTCGTACAATGGCAGTAAGAGTACAGGTCCAGATGGTTACACTCTCGAATTCTATAAGAAGGGCTGGGATTTCTTAAAGTCAGACTTGCAGAGGTTCTTCTCAGATTTCCACAGGATTGCCATTCTCACCAAATCTTGCACGACCACTTTCATAGCTTTGATTCCGAAGCAACAAAATCCTCAGAATCTTTTAGATTTCAGGCCAAAATTCCTTGTTAACAGTATGTATAAGATCCTGGCCAAACTGCTTGCAGTACGGTTGAGAGAGGTCATAGGAAAGCTGGTTTCTCCAAAGCAAACTGCCTTCATCAAAGGGCGTAACATAGCGGATGATGTTCTCACGGTAAGCGAAATTATCGATCTGGCTAGAAAAGAAGAACGTGGATGCTTCCTTCTGAAAATGGATTATGAAAAGGCTTTCGACAGTGTTAGCTGGAATTATCTCAAATTCATGCTTACAAAATCTGGTTTTGGTAATCAATGGATGAAATGGATGGATAGTTGTGTCTTTACGAGTTCGATGTCGGTTTTAGTCAATGGCGGAACAACCAAGGATTTCAGTGTCGAGAGGGGATTACGCCAAGGTGACCCCCTGTCACCTTTCCTCTTTGTTCTCGCGATGCAAGGTCTAACAAGTTTAGTGGAGAAGGCTGTTACTACAAATCTGTTTAAAGGGTTCAGTTTCAACGGCGAGGATTCTGTTGACGTCTTGCAATTTACGGGCGACACTATCTTTATTGGAGAAGCCAATATGGACAATTTTTGGGGCATCAAAACAATTATGAGAGGCTTCGAGCTGATGCCGGGCTTGAAGGTCAACTTCTCCAAGAGCAAATTATATGGTATCAACGTCCCTGACTGGTGTTTAAATGCAGGTTCAGTTTTCTTGTCGTGCGGTGTGGATAACACGCCCTTTCGCTTTCTTGGAGTCATGATAGGCGGCAGTCCAAGGAAGTTATCATTGTGGAAGCCCTTCCTTGAATCGTTGCGCAATAAACTGGCTAGTTGGAAAAGCAAGAGTTTGTCTATAGCTGGTAGAATAACTCTCATCAATTATGTCTTGAACGCCATCCCGGTTTACATCTTCGCTTTCTACAAAGCACCGGCGACGATATTGAAAGACATTAAGAGGATCATCTCCAATTTTTTATGGACAGGAAGGTTTGACAGAAGAAGCATCCATTGGGTCAGCTGGGATGAAGTTTGTTAGTCGATGTCGATGGGCGGATTGGGTATTAAGGACGTGGGAATTATTAACAATGCACTCCTTTTAAAATGGAAATGGAGGATTTTGGTGGATAAGGAAGCGTGTTGGCAGAAACTGTTAAGTTATCGTTACGACAATACGGCGTTAAAGATTCAAGTTGGAGAAAACACAGTGTTGACGAGTAGAGACTCTTTTTGGTGGAAAGATTTGATTTTAACAGATCTTGAAACTTCACCGACTTCTGGTTTTACTAACTCTTTCTCTTGCAGGATCAGAGACGGCTCTAACACCTTTTTCTGGCATGCTTTGTTGATCGAGAACCAGACGATGAAAGAAGTTTTTCCTTCAATCTTTAAGGCTTCTGATTCGTATCACCTGTCGGTTGCTGAAGCGGGAACCTGGTTAGAAGGGGATTGGTATTGGAATCAATTTCATGGCAATAACAGTGATGTTCTGGAGCAGGAAACTCTTGAAGAAATGCAGAACTGGTTGGAATTTAACAAACCTCATCAAAATAGAAAAGATTCTTTTTTATGGCTAAATGACAATGATGATGGTTACAAGGCAAATTCTTGCATTGCAAAACACTTGAAGCACAGAGTTACTGCCAGATTCGACGACAGATTTCTCGAAGTCCTGGCTCGCCTTTGGAGATTTAGAGCTCCTTCGAAGACCATGATTTTTGGATGGAGATTGATGATAAACCGTCTTCCTACGAAAGACCATTTGATTCGTAGAGGTATTTTATCGGATTCTAGAGATTCAGTGTGCGTTTTGTGTTTCCGACATAGCGAAAATTCTCAGCACCTGTTCAAGGATTGTTCCATAGCTAGAAACTTATGGGATAAGGTGAGATCTTGGGTTGGTAGAGACAATTTGGAAGTTATTCTTGACCTGGCAGATTTTCCAGCCGAATGCGACAAAGTCATCAATCCAGCTAAGCGAAACTTAATCGGCTCTATTTGGTTGGCAACGACGTGGTGTTTATGGACTAATCGTAATGCTGTTATTTTTAAAGGAGAAGTCTTTAGTTTCACTGATTGTATGTCGGCGATTCTCCATTGTTCGTGGGTTTGGGCGGGTCTTACATGTAAACAAACTTATTCTCCCTCTTATCTTGATTGGCACACCTCGCCTCTTAGCTTTTGTAGTAGATAAGGGTGTTGCTCTCAGAATTTTCCTGTATTTTTGGAGCATCTCTTTTGCTCTCATCAATATAATTGCCTATTAAAAAAAAAATCATCAATAACATCATAGTAAATCATCAAAATATCACAGCACCAAAACCTCAAAACATCACAGCATCATAAACAAATTTCACAAAACAATAGCAGTTCGCTGCTGAGTTCGCTATGCGAACACATTCGCTGGGACCTTCGCCTTGCGAAGCTCTAGCGAATCCCAAAACCCCAACAAAGCCCCCATTCTGCCTCTCTTCACCACTTCATTCGCTTTGCGCAGCCCTTTGCTGGGACATTCGCTATGCGAACCCACGACACCACTTCTCAGAAATCAACCCAGAATCATCACATTTATTGCGCATTCGCTGCGCTACTCGCTTTGCGAGTCCAGGCGAACATTCGCCTTGCGAGTGTTTCGTTCGCTTTGCGAACTAGCGATTGCAGGGAATCGCTGCTACGCATCAGTAGCATACCAGACCCCCATTACATTACGAATTCAACCTCAGTTCGCCCAAAAACATCCCTACAACATTCCTAAGGCATTACAACCATTAAGGACACAAAACCTACAACTATTAGGTCGATTAATTTCACTATTCCAACTCGAAATCACCTAAACCTTCACAAACTCTCAAACTTCATATAAACTCCATAGATCCTTCCCACAAGGTTAAAACTACAACAACGACGGGGAAATCAGCCCCAAGGTTTACTTTAGCGGTTCAAATCCACGTTATTGATCGATTCACAAAAATGCCCTTAAAATCATCAGTTTACCTCAAAACCCATAAACCCTCAAAAACCCCAAAATCCACTTTAATCAATCGAATCCTATAATGAGAACAATGAAAGAAAATTACTCCCCATACCTTAGATTGTCGATCCGATGTGTTCTCTCTTGAGCCTTTGGAAACCGTCACAAAAATCCTCGCCTTCTCCCTTTTTCCTCAGAGCTCTGCACTTTCTCCTTATTTTCACGATCTCCACAAATGAATCCTAATTCTCCTCAATTCCTCCTTTTTGGTTAATTTAACTCTTGGGCCTCAAATATGGGCTTTCTCCATAATGCCCTCACTAATTCTCTTGAATTGTCCACTTTGCCCTTAATTCCTCTAATATTATTTTAAATTAATAATAATACTAATATATTCATATTATATACTATTATTTAATTAAAATAACCAAAACTCCACCAAAATCCACGGAAAATTCACAAATAATATATTTAAATAAATTAAATCAATATTTCTCATAAATTTGGGGTGTTACAACTCTCCCCCGCTTAAAAAGAATTTTTGCCCTAAAAAATTACCTCAAGGAAATAGAGTCGGATACGACTCCCTCATCTGATCTTCCCGTTCCCAAGTCCAACTTTCGCCAGCTGGTCCACCCCACAACACCTTCACCAAGGCTATGTCTTTACCCCGCAATTGCTTCATCTCTCGATTGTAGACACGCACAGGCAATGCTTCCACCGTCAGATTATCCCGCACTTGTACATCATCCATCTGGATCACATGCGACAGATCCGAAATGTACTTCCTCAACTGAGACACATGGAACACGTCATGCAAATTCGCAAGTGACGGCGGTAAAGCAATTTGATAGGCTACCTCTCCTATCCTCTGCGATATCTGATACGGACCAACAAAACGTGGAGTGAGCTTCCTAGACTTCAAAGCTCGACCCACACCAGTCACTGACATCACCCTAAAAAACACGTGATCTCCCTCTTGGAATTCAAGTGCTTTCCTCCTCTTATCATGGTAGCTCTTCTGACGACTCTGCGAAGCTTTCATCCTCTCTTGGATCTTCTTAATCTTCTCAGTCGTCTCTTGCAGAATTTCAGGTGCGAGTACAACACTCTCTCCCGATTCATACCAACACAACAGAGTCCTACACCTTCTCCCATACAAAGCTTCGTAGGGCACCATTCCAATACTAGCATGAAAACTATTATTGTACGTGAACTCAATCAACGACAAATGGCTATCCCACAATCCTCCATGATCCAACACACAAGCCCTCAGCAAATCCTCTAAAGATTGGATCGTCCTTTCTGTCTGACCGTCCGTCTGCGGATGATAGGCAGAACTCATCCTCAACTTGGTACCCAACGTATCTTGCATACTCTTCCAGAACCTTGACGTAAACCTCGGATCTCTATCTGACAAAATACTCGAAGGTACCCCATGTAACTTCACAATCTCCTCAATATACATCTCAGCTAGCTTCTGCATGGAATGATTAATCTTCATCGGTAAGAAATGAGCCGACTTAGTTAATCTATCCACGATCACCCAAATTGAATCATTTCCTTTAGCAGTCTTCGGCAATCCCACCACAAAATCCATGGAAATACTATCCCATTTCCATTCTGGAATCCTCAACGGCTGCATCATACCTAAAGGCTTCTGATGCTCAACCTTCAACTTCTGCATCATACTTCACGTATAATAACAGTTTCCATTCTAGTATTGGAATGGCACCTTTTGAAGCACTGTATGGACGAAGATGTCGAACACCGTTGTGTTGGCACGAATCTGGTGAGAGTTCGGTGGTTGGACCCGAATTGATTCAACAGACTACAGACAAGGTGAAGCTTATCAGTGAGAAAATGAAGGCTTCTCAGAGTAGGAAAAAGAGTTATCATGATCGTAGAAGGAAAGATCTCGAGTTTCAAGAAGGCGATCATGTATTTTTGAGAGTTACGCCGGTAACGGGCGTGGGTCGTGCATTGAAATCGAAGAAACTTACTTCTTGGTTTATTGGTCCTTACCAGATATCCGCAAGAGTGGGTGTTGTGGCTTATAGGGTGGCGTTGCCGCCGAGTCTGTCGAATTTGCACGAGGTGTTCCATGTTTCACAGCTTCGGAAGTATGTTTCGGATCCGTCGCATGTGATTCCGATGGATGAGGTTGATGTAAGGGAGAACCTTACGGTTTAGGCATTACCCGTTAGGATTTTGGATCGCGAGTTGAACCGGTTAAGGGGCAAGGATATTGCACTTGTAAAGGTAGCGTGGGGAGGCGCTGCTGAGGGCAATTTGACTTGGGAGTTGGAGAGTCGAATGCGGGAGTCGTATCCATAGTTGTTCGTCTCAGGTAGTTTTCGAGGACGAAAATTTCTAAGTGGGGGAGAGTTGTAACGCCCCAGTTTTGTCCATTTTATTTAATTGAGTCGTTTCGATTATTTTATTATTATATTATTTTATTTCTGAATTTTATTTGAAAATATGTTATTTTTCATCGAGATTATATTTTATCGCGTTTTGGGAGCGTTTGCGAGATATTTGAGTGTAGGGGTATTTTGGTCTTTTGTTTGGGTAGATATTATATTTTTCATATAATAGGAATAGAAAGAGAGAAAATAGAAAGGAAAGAAAAAGAAGAGAAGAAAAAGAGGAAGAAAGAAAAGAGAAAGAAAAGGAGAAAGAGAGAAAACTTGGAAATCTAGGAACCGATTCAACTGACTTTTCAAACGCGATTTAATCGGGTAAGGGTGCGAAACTCGATTATACTATGCTTGTGTATGATTATGTATGTTTGTGTGGAAGTTTTATTGGTTTTTAGATATAGGTCGAAATGTGATAAACGATAGAAATCGATGTTTTCGCGGTTGGAAATCTCTGTAAATGCGGTAGAATACTTGTTACCATGATTAGATTATGTTTTGATTTCATTGTTTTGGTTGGGAAGAGTTTTTGGGTGGAAAATATGGTTTTTGGACTTCAAACAGCGCTGCAGAATTTCTGGATTTTCCTTGGTTCGCCTAGGCGAACCTGGGGCGAAGCAGTAGCGAATGAGTTTTCGCGGGTTCGCCTAGCGAACCAATTAGCGAAGGTCAGCGAGTGTTCGCTAACGTTGTTCGCCTAGCGAACTTTGTATCTTTTTGGTTCTGGTTGTTACTGCCTTGGTTCGCCAAGGCGTTCGCCTAGCGAACTTTGTGCCTGTTTTTATCTAATAGTGGGTTCGCTGGACATTCGCCTAGCGAAGGTGGTAGCGAATGCTCGCTAGAGGGTTCGCCTAGCGAACATGGCTGTTTGTGCAATTTTGTTTTCTTCATAACTTTTGATCCGTAAGTCGGATTGGGGCGCGGTTGGGTGCGTTAGAAAGCTTTTGAGTTGTTCTTGCTTATTAAAATGGTTTTGAGATTATTGCCCGATTTAATTATGTCGGGAATTTGGAGTGTGTTGTTTGTTGACTTTTACCGTTTTAATGATGTGCATTTGACGTGTTATTATTCGACATGCTTGTGATATGAATTGTAAGACTTGCGTGCTGTTGTGAAATGAAGATGCACGTGATATATGTTGTGATGATGATTTGTGGCCTAAGGGAAATAAAATGCAATGTGTGGTATTTGTTGATATATGCATGATTATGGAATGTGTATATGTGTGCATTTGAATGCCATGAGTCATTGAATGCTGAGCATCATGATGTGCATTCTTGTGATGTCGTGTGCCCTAGTGGGTGTGAGCGACAAAACTGTTCCAGAGGGAATCCGCTATAACATTGTGAGCCTTAAACAAAATAAGAGGACTGAAAGCGATGATTATAGACGATCGCGAGCCTTATACAAAGAGGACCGAAAGCGATCGGATCGTGAGCCTTATACAAAGAGGACCGAAAGCGATCCATAAATGTCGTGAGCCTTATACAAAGAGGACCGAAAGCGGCGGGGAGCATCGTATGCCCGACGGGGAGTTACACTAAGTAACTAGCGATGGTTCCAATAGTTCCTGAGTGAACTGGTGTTGAGAATTGATGGAAGCCGGTACCGCATGTGCATATGCATAGAGTCGTTGTGTCGGTCTCTTGCATTTGCATAAATCATGAATGGTTTGTTTATGTGTGGAATTGTGAATGAAATTGATGAGTTGATATATGAATATACGTGTTGGTGATAATTGTATTGTGTATGATTGATATGCTTTTGTGACCGATATGTGAGAAAATTCATGGTGTTGGTTTGTACCTGATTTATGGCGTACAGTGTGGTGAGAATATTATGTTTACGTAATTGTTTGTTATTATATAATTACGTGCAATTGTATTATGATTGTGATTCTCACCCTTCTGCTGTTTTATAATGCTCTATGAGGCATTTCAGATTAGATTGCTGGAGGTCTTTTTGTGAAGCTTAGGTCTTCATTCTTTTGTCGGTCGACTCTGATATGTGGCACCGGGTAGTTAGGGAGACTGTTGGTGATTTGTGTGTATATGTACATGTTTCTTTTGGGATTGTACATGTATGATTGTATTTGGCAGACAAACTTTTCATGATATATATATATATATATATATATATATATATATATATATGAGATTTCAGTACAGATTTTCCGCTTTCATTCTGTATATCTGAATTGTGGGTAGTAGGAACCAAGTTCCTCTGATAATTGCTACCTGATTGTTGCATATCTTTATGAGCAGGTTTATGTGTATTTTGTTTCAAATTGATGTGACCCCTCGGTCTATGACGTGAATGTTTTAAATATACTCTGATGAAATTTTGAATTTTATTTATCGCTTTAATAGCTTGGGGGTATAGATTAGGGCTGTTACATTAAGTGGTATTAGAGCCAGTCCGTGTCAGTTTGTGTCAATCCTTGTTGGTCGTTGTAGATGGGTGAGTTGTTTGTTTAACCATAGTTGCTGTTATTGGAAATAAACAGAATATGGCTGGTAGGAATGACGCTGCTTTGGCGGCGGCTATGCAAGCTATGGCTCGGGCTATGCAGGGTGCACCTAATGCTGCAGGTAATGATGAGTTCAGGAAGAACAAACCGCCTGTCTTCAAAGGAAGATATGATCCTGATGGTGCTCAGATTTGGTTGAAAGAGATTGAAAGAATCTTCCGAGTGATGGATTGTGCTGAGGATCAGAAGGTGAGACTGGGTACTCACATGTTACTGGAAGAAGCTGATGATTGGTGGGTTAGTACACGTCATGTGTTGGAAGCTGCAGAGGAAGAGATCACTTGGGCTGTGTTTAGCATTGAGTTTATGAGGAAGTATTTTCCCGAAGATGTAAGAGGAAAGAAGGAAATTGAGTTCTTGGAATTGAAACAAGGTAATATGTCTGTTGTTGATTATACTGCTAAGTTTGTGGAACTTGTGCAGCTTTATCCACATTATGCTGAAGCGACTGCGGAATTTTCTAAGTTCGTGAAGTTTGAGAACGGATTGCGTCCTGAGATAAAGCAGGCAATTGGTTACCAAAGGATTAGAAGGTTTTCTGATTTGGTAGATTGCTGTAGGATTTTTCAAGAAGATAGCAAAGCTCGTTCTACTCACTATAAGAGTGTGAACGAGAGGAAAGGGAAGCAACCGTTTCGCAGTGGTCCTTATGTAACACCAGCTGATAAGGGTAGGCAAAGGGGAAATTTTGAGAAAAGGCCAAGTGGGGGAGGAATGTCTAATCCTCCGAGATGTTATAGGTGTGGTGACCTAGGACATCGTCAGTTTGAATGCAGGAAAGATATGAGGAAGTGTTCCAATTGTGGAGGTTTAGGACACATTGCAGCTGATTGTAAGAGGCAGACTGTGATGAAGTGTTTCAATTGTGGTGAACCTGGTCATATTAGTACAAAGTGTCCGAAACCGAAGAAAGCTCCAGTTGGTGGGAAGGTTTTTGCATTGGCAGGAACTCAGACTACTAATGCAGATCGTCTGATCAGAGGTACTTGTTTTATTAATAGTACGCCTTTAGTTGCTATTATTGTTACTGGAGCGACTCATTCGTTTATTTCGTCTGAGTGCGCGAAGCGTTTGAATCTTGTGTTGTCTTTGATGGATGGTGAAATGGTTATTGATACTCCAGCAATGGGGTCAGTAACTACTTCTTTGGTTTGTTTAAGTTGTCCTTTGACCATTTATGGTAAAGACTTTGAGATGGATTTGGTGTGTTTACCGTTGGAGGGTTTAGATGTGGTTCTAGGAATGAATTGGTTGCAATTCAACTGGGTTCATATTGATTGTTATCATAAGTTAGTAAGATTTCCTTCTCTTGAGGAAGACGAAGACTCGAGTTTCTTATCTACCAATGAGTTGAAGAAACTTTTGGCGGATGAAGCTCAGTTGTTTGGGTTGTTTGCATCATTGACTGTGGATAGTCAAGTTTCACTTGATGTGTTTCCTGTTGTGTGTGAATTTCCGGAAGTGTTTCCTGAGGATATTTCAGACTTGCCGCCAGAGAGAGAGGTGGAGTTTTCTATAGATCTAGTTCCTGATACTAGACCTGTTTCTAAGGCACCTTATCGTATGTCGGCATCTGAGTTGGTTGAATTAAAGAAGCAGTTGAATGAATTGCTAGAAAAGAGGTTTGTGAGACCAAGCGTTTCTCCTTGGGGTGCTCCAGTTTTATTGGTGAAAAAGAAAGATGGAAGTATGCGGTTGTGTATTGATTATCGCCAGTTGAATAAGGTGACGATTAAGAATAAGTATCCTCTTCCAAGAATTGATGATTTGATGGACCAGTTGGTAGGTGCTTGTGTGTTTAGTAAGATTGATTTGAGGTCGGGGTATCATCAGATAAGGGTGAAAGATGAAGATATTCAGAAGACGGTTTTAGGACACGTTACGGTCATTATGAATATTCTGTGATGCCGTTCGGGGTTTCCAATGCGCCAGGTGTGTTTATGGAGTACATGAATCGTATCTTCCACGAGCATTTGGATTGTTTTGTGGTTGTGTTTATTGATGATATCTTAATTTATTCTAAGTCTCGGGAGGAGCACGCGGAGCATTTGCGTATTGTTTTGCAGGTTTTGAAGGAAAGGAAACTTTTTGCCAAACTGTCCAAGTGTGAGTTCTGGTTGTCAGAGGTGAGCTTCCTTGGACACGTGATTTCAGGTAATGGTATAGCTGTGGATCCATCTAAAGTAGAAGCAGTTCTACAATGGGAGGCTCCGAGATCCATTACTGAAATTCGAAGCTTTTTGGGTTTGGCCGGATATTATCGAAGGTTCATTGAAGGTTTTTCTAAGCTAGCACTTCCTTTGACCCAGTTGACTTGTAAAGGGCAAGCGTTCATTTGGGATATTCGGTGTGAGGAAAGTTTTAATGAGCTGAAGAGAAGATTGACGACAGCTCCAATTTTGATTTTACCGGATCCTAATGAACCGTTTGTGGTGTATTGTGATGCGTCTTTGATTGGTTTAGGTGGTGTTCTGATGCAAGAAGGTAAGGTGGTGGCTTATGCTTCGAGGCAGTTGAGAGTGCATGAGAAAAATTACCCTACTCATGATTTGGAATTAGCGGCTGTGGTTTTTGTGTTGAAAATTTGGAGGCATTATCTCTACGGTGCAAGATTCGAAGTCTTTAGTAATCATAAAAGTTTGAAATATTTGTTTGATCAGAAAGAATTAAATATGAGGCAGCGGAGATGGTTGGAATTTTTGAAGGACTACAACTTTGGCTTGAATTACCATCCGGGTAAAGCGAATGTGGTAGCCGATGCGTTGAGTCGGAAATTGTTACATATGTCCGCTTTAATGGTTAAGGAGTGGGAGCTTTTGGAAGCTTTTAGGGATTTGAGTTTGGTGTGTGAGGTGACGTTCGACAACGTGAGGCTGGGTATGCTAAAGGTTACTAATGATTTTCTGATGACTGTTAGTGAGAAACAGAAGCTGGATGTGAAATTTTTGGATTTGATGTTGGTTGGAGAAAAAGATGCGAATAGTGATTTTAAAGTGGATGTTAATGGTGTTTTGAGATTCCGAGGTCGAATTTGTATTCTGGATGATTCGGATTTGAAAAGGATGATTTTAGAGGAAGGACACCAGAGTAATTTGAGTATACATCCAGGAGCTAATAAAATGTACCAAGATTTGAAGAAGATTTTCTGGTGGTCTGGATTGAAAAGAGATGTGGCTCAGTTTGTGTATGCGTGTTTGACGTGCCAAAAGTCGAAAGTGGAACATCAGAGACCTAGTGGTTTGTTGCAACCGTTGGATATTCCTGAGTGGAAATGGGACAGCATTTCTATGGATTTTGTGATAGGGTTGCCGAATACACTGAGGGGGCATAATGCTATTTGGGTGGTGGTGGACAGACTGACTAAATCGGCACATTTCATTCCTATTGACATCAGTTTTTCTTTGGAGAGGCTAGCTGAGATTTATGTCAGTGTGATTGTGAAGCTACATGGGGTTCCGTTGAGTATTGTTTCGGATCGAGACCCGAGGTTTACCTCGAGATTTTGGGAAAGTTTACAGAAGGCGTTGGGTTCTAAGTTGAGGTGCGTGGGATAGTTATCTTGCGTTGGTGGAATTCACGTATAATAACAGTTTCCATTATAGTATTGGAATGGCACCTTTTGAAGCACTGTATGGACGAAGATGTCGAACACCGTTGTGTTGGCACGAATCTGGTGAGAGTTCGGTGGTTGGACCCGAATTGATTCAACAGACTACAGACAAGGTGAAGCTTATCCGTGAGAAAATGAAAGCTTCTCAGAGTAGGCAAAAGAGTTATCATGATCGTAGAAGGAAATATCTCGAGTTTCAAGAAGGCGATCATGTATTTTTTGAGAGTTACGCCGGTAACGGGTGTGGGTCGTGCATTGAAATCGAAGAAACTTACTTCTCGATTTATTGGTCCTTACCAGATATCTGCAAGAGTGGGTGTTGTGGCTTATAGGGTGGCGTTGCCGCCGAGTCTGTCGAATTTGCACGAGGTGTTCCATGTTTCACAGCTTCGGAAGTATGTTTCGGATCCATCGCATGTGATTTCGATGGATGAGGTTGAGGTAAGGGAGAACCTTACGGTTTAGGCATTACCCGTTAGGATTTTGGATCGCGAGTTAAAGCGGTTAAGGGGCAAGGATATTGCACTTGTGAAGGTAGCGTGGGGAGGCGCTGCTGAGGGCAATTTGACTTAGGAGTTGGAGAGTCGGATGCGGGAGTCGTATCCATAGTTGTTCGTCTCAGGTATATTTTCGAGGACGAAAATTTCTAAGTGGGGGAGAGTTGTAACGCCCCAGTTTTGTCCGTTTTATTTAATTGAGTCGTTTCGATTATTTTATTATTATATTATTTTATTTCTGAATTTTATTTGAAAATATGTTATTTTTCATCGAGATTATATTTTATCGCGTTTTGGGAGCGTTTACGAGATATTTGAGTGTAGGGGTATTTTGGTCTTTTGTTTGGGTAGATATTATATTTTTCATATAATAGGAATAGAAAGAGGGAAAATAGAAAGGAAAGAAAAAGAAGAGAAGAAAAAGAGGAAGAAAGAAAAGAGAAAGAAAAGGAGAAAGAGAGAAAACTTGGAAATCTAGGAACCGATTCAACCGACTTTTCAAACGCGATTTAATCGGGTAAGGGTGCGAAACTCGATTATACTATGCTTGTGTATGATTATGTATGTTTGTGTGGAAGTTTTATTGGTTTTTAGATATAGGTCGAAATGTGATAAACGATAGAAATCGATGTTTTCGCGGTTGGAAATCTGTGTAAATGCGGTAGAATACTTGTTACCATGATTAGATTATGTTTTGATTTCATTGTTTTAGTTGGGAAGAGTTTTTGGGTGGAAAATATGGTTTTTGGACTTCAAACAGTGCTGCAGAATTTCTGGATTTTCCTTGGTTCGCCTAGCGAACCTGGGGCGAAGCAGTAGCGAATGAGTTTTCGCGGGTTCGCCTAGCGAACCAGTTAGCGAAGGTCAGCGAGTGTTCGCTAACGTTGTTCGCCTAGCGAACTTTGTATCTTTTTGGTTCTGGTTGTTGTTGCCTTGGTTCGCCAAGGGGTTCGCCTAGCGAACTTTGTGCCTGTGTTTATCTGATAGTGGGTTCGCTGGACATTCGCCTAGCGAAGGTGGTAGCGAATGCTCGCTAGAGGGTTCGCCTAGCGAACATGGCTGTTTGTACAATTTTGTTTTCTTCATAACTTTTGATCCGTAAGTCGGATTGGGGCGCGGTTGGGTGCGTTAGAAAGCTTTTGAGTTGTTATTGCTTATTAAAATGGTTTTGAGATTATTTCCCGATTTAATTATGTCGGGAATTTGGAGTGTGTGGTTTGTTGACTTTTACCGTTTTAATGATGTGCATTTGACGTGTTATTATGCAACATGCTTGTGATATGAATTGTATGACTTGTGTGTTGTTGTGAAATGAAGATGCAGATGATATATGTTGTGATGATGATTTGTGGCCTAAGGGCAAGAAAATGCAATGTGTGGTATTTGTTGATATATGCATGATTATGGAATGTGTATATGTGTGCATTTGAATGTCATGAGTCATTGAATGCTGAGCATCATGATGTGCATTCTTGTGATGTCGTGTGCCCTAGTGGGTGTGAGCGACGAAACGGTTTCAGAGGGAATCCGCTATAACATCGTGAGCCTTAAAAAAAAAATAAGAGGACTGAAAGCGATGATTATAGACGATCGCGAGCCTTATACAAAGAGGACCGAAAGCGATCGGATCGTGAGCCTTATACAAAGAGGACCGAAAGCGATCCATAAACGTCATGAGCCTTATACAAAGAGGACCGAAAGCGACGGGGAACTTCGTATGCCCGACGGGGAGTTACACTAAGTAACGAGCGATGGTTCCAATAGTTCCTGAGTGAACTGGTGTTGAGAATTGATGGAAGCCAGTACCACATGTGCATATGCATAGAGTCGTTGTGTCGGTCTCTTACATTTGCATAAATCATGAATGGTTTGTTTATGTGTGGAATTGTGAATGAAATTGATGAGTTGATATATGAATATACATGTTGGTGATAATTGTATTGTGTATGATTGATATGCTTTTGTGACCGATATGTGAGAAAATTCATGGTGTTGGTTTGTACCTGATTTATGGCGTACAGTGTGGTGAGAATATTATGTTTGCGTAATTGTGTGTTATTATATAATTACGTGCAATTGTATTATGATTGTGTTTCTCACCCTTCTACTATTTTATAATGCTCTATGAGGCATTGCCGATTAGATTGCTGGAGGTCTGTTTGTGAAGCTTAGGTCTTCATTCTTTTGTCGGTCGACTCTGATATGTGGCACTGGGTAGTTAGGGAGACCGTTGGTGATTTGTGTGTATATGTACATGTTTCTTTTGGGATTGTACATGTATGATTGTATTTGGCAGACAAACTTTTCATGATATATATATATATATATATATATATATATATGAGATTTCAGTACAAATTTTCCGCTTTCATTCTGTATCTGAATTGTGGGTAGTAGGAACCAAGTTCCTCTGATAATTGCTACCTGATTGTTGCATATCTTTATGAGCAGGTTTATGTGTATTTTGTTTCAAATTGATGTGACCCCTCGGTCTATGCCGTGAATGTTTTAAATATACTCTGATGAAATTTTGAATTTTATTTATCGCTTTAATAGCTTGGGGGTATAGATTGGGGATGTTACAGAAGTCACCTCCGTTACCTTGGTTAATCAAAATCAATTGGTCAACCAACTTTAAATCAGATTGCTGTTCCACTCTGATTTCTTCCAGAATACTACTAGTCAACTTCAACATTCTCAACTTCACACTGTCAGGAGTCGCTTCACATACCAAACTCAAATCTCTAAATTGATCAATCAACTCCAATTCTTTCACCATAAGCATCGACATATGCAACGACTTTCTGCTCAATGCATCGGCCACTACATTTGCTTTGCCCGAATGATAACTCAAATCAAAATTGAAATCCTTCAGCAGTTCTAACCACCTTCTCTGCCTCATATTCAATTCCTTCTGATTAAATAAGTACTTCAGACTTTTATGATCACTGAACACTTCAAATTTAGAGCCAAACAGATAATGTCTCCAAATTTTCAACACAAACACCACGGCGGCCAACTCCAAGTCATGTGTAGGATAATTTCTCTCATGAACTCGCAATTGTCTCGAAGCATAGGCAACGACTTGCCCATTCTGCATCAACACTCCACCAAGACCCATCTTCGACGCATCACAATACACCACAAAAGATTCACTTGGATTAGGCAAAATCAGCACTGGAGCAGTAGTCAACCTCTTCTTCAACTCCACAAAACTCTCTTCACAAGCTACAGTCCACACAAAAGTTTGACCTTTTCGAGTCAACTGAGTCAGAGGTAATGCTAACTTAGAAAAGCCTTCAATAAACTTGCGGTAGTACCCCGCTAATCCCAGAAAACTTCGTATCTCAGTAGCAAACTTTGGAGTCTCCCACTGTAATACCGCGTCAATCTTAGAAGGATCAACAAAAATACCACCACTTGAAATCACATGGCCAAGGAAACTCACTTCCTTCAACCAGAACTCACACTTCGACATCTTTGCATACAACTTCTTCTCTTTCAACACTTGCAACACAGTCCTCAAATGCTCAGCATGTTCTTCTTCAAATCGAGAATATATTAAGATATCATCGATAAACACCACCACAAACTTATCCAAATACTCATGGAAGATCCGATTCATATACTCCATGAACACACTAGGTGCGTTAGATACACCAAACGGCATCACAGTGTATTCATAGTGTCCATATCTCGTTCTGAAAGCCGTCTTCAGAATATCATCAGGCTTCAATCGAATCTGATGATAACCAGACCTCAAATCAATCTTGGTAAACACACAAGCACCTACTAGCTGATCCATCAAATCGTCGATTCTCGGAAGTGGATACTTATTCTTGATCGTCACTTTATTCAACTGCCGATAATCAACGCACAACCTCATACTTCCATCTTTCTTCTTCACTAACAACACAGGAGCACCCCACGGAGAAACACTTGGTCGAATAAACCTCTTCTCAAGCAATTCTTCCAACTGTTTCTTCAATTCACTTAACTCAGAAGCTGACATCCGATAAGGAGCCATCGACACTGGACTCGTACCTGGTATTAAGTCCACTGCAAACTCTACTTCACGCTCTGGAGGCAAATCACCGATGTCATCTGGAAACACATTTGGAAATTCACAAACAACCGAAAACTCCACACTCGCAGCTTCACGATCAATTTGCAACGATGTAAACATTACAAACACCAAAGCTTCGTCTTCGACAAGTTCGTCTACTTGCTTTGTAGACAAGAACATTAACTTTCCACTATCATCAATCTCAGGAAACTCTATAGTCTTGTTATAACAATTGATATGAACACGGTTGAACTCCAACCAGTTCATTCCAAAGATCACATCAATTTGGTGCAAGGGTAGGCACACCAAATCCATCACAAAGCTCTTCTCAAAAATCGTCACAGGACATCTTAAACATACAAGGGTAATAGTAACAAAACCATTAGTTGGAGTTTCTATTACCATATTACCATTCATATCAGATAACTTCAAACCCAATCTATTAGCACATTCAAGCGAGATAAAAGAATGAGTAGCACCAGTATCAGTAATAGCAACCAATTCGATATTATTAATAAAACAAGTACCTCGAATCAGGCTGTCCTTCTCTGGCACTTCAGCACCACTCAAAGCAAACACTCTGCCACTGGTCTGAGCGGCAGTTGCAGTCTTCTTCGGCTTCTAGCATTGAGTACTAATATGACCTTTCTCACCGCAATTGAAGCAGGTCGGACCCTCATCTTTGCAGTCAGTAGCTCTATGCCCCTTCTTACCACGTTGATAGCACCTCACCACATTATTGGTACACGCATCAACACGGTGACCTTGCTCGCCACACTTATGACACTTCCCAGAAGCGAAAACTGCTCCCCCACTTCCCTTTTTCCCATCTGAAGCCTTCTGCTTCCCTTTGTCAGTTGAAGTTGTATAAGGCTTACCCCTATACTGCCGTTTCTTCTCACTCAACTGCTTATAGTGAGCAGATCGAGCTCAGCTATCCTCATCGTAGATCCTGCTCTTGTCGACCAACTCAGCATACCTGCGGATCTGCTAATACCCAATACCCTGCTTAATCTCTGGTCTCAGCCCATTCTCGAATTTGAGACACTTAGACATCTCAGTATCAGCACGATTGTAGTGTGGACAGAACTTCACTAGCTTCTCAAACTTCGCGGCATACTCTGCCACAGTCATATCTCCTTGCTTCAGCTCAAGGAATTCCACTTCTCTCTTGCCACAAGCATCCTCTGGAAAATACTTTCCCAGAAAATCCTGCTTAAACACAGCCCAAGTTATCACAGTGCCAACATCCGTAAGTCTCTGACGGGTGTTATCCCACCAGTCCTCAGCTTCTTCTTCTAGCATATGCATTCCGAACTGAACCCATTGCTCATCAGAACACCCCATCACTCGAAAAATCTTCTCGATCGCCTTCAGCCACTTGTGTGCACTTGCTGGATCATGCGTACCCACAAAAGTCAGTGGATTGTTCCTCTGGAACTTACCCAAAGCTCGAAACTCATTAGGAGCTACACCATTTAGATTCAACTGCGCCACCACATTAGCAACCGATTCCAACACATCAGCAATCGTGCGATCGTTTCTTCCTGCCATCCTGCACAGTGAAGATGGCTGGTTTTCTACCTGAGTGAATCGCACACTCAAAGATAACAACAGAGTCGCCACCGAACTTTATTTAGTCCTAAAGGACAGGGAAAATATCGATAAAACCCAAGGGGAAGAGAAACGGGAACGGGGGGTCGGTATGCGAAAGGAATGTATTAGCACCTAACGCATCCGTCGTACTCGACGGGAACCATTTCACTTGCTTCTAGGCTTGGATGGGTTATCTATATAAAGGCTTCTAGCTAAAAGAAGGAGAGAGAGAGAGAGAGAGAGAGAGAGAGAGAGAGAAAGGGGAAAAAGAAAGAAAGGAAAGAAAGTGCTCGCGGAGGATTGAAGTCCTCGTGCCTACGTACCCTCATAGTGCAATGAGGAAGTCAGAGCGTCGTAGTTCATGGAACTAGGGGACGAAGAAAAGGAAAGAGAGGAGGGAGACGGAAGAAAGGTGGAAGTGTGCTCGCCGAGATCATTGTGATCTCAAGCCTACGTATCATACATTCAAAAGAATGCAGAATCAGAGCTTCCGTAGTTCGGGGAACTGAATGGAAAACAAAATAAGAAAGAAACAAGGAGATAAAAGAGGTGGTGTCAAAACCAAGAGCAAGAGTGAAGGAAAAAATCTACTGGGGAAGACCCCGCAGTAAGAGCGTTTGTACAAAAGAATAGGAAAAGAATGGTGTTAGAACCGAGAATGAAAGAAACTCCGCAGGGGATAACAAAGAGAATTGGTGTCGAAATCAAGAAAGTAAGAGCAAGGGGAATATAAAGGACTCCTATGGGGATCCAAATAAAGGGATGGTGTCATAACCAAGAGAAAAAGGAGACTCGGTATATTAACTGGCTGGTAGTGGTTAACCGAAGAAAGAGAGTAGAACCCTGGCGGGGAAAAGAAGTTGGTGTCAACAGACAGACTGTGATAAACCAAGATAGAGAGTTCTGAACCGAGAGAAGGTGTTTGACTCTGAAGGGGCCTCGGTATATTAACTGGTAAACATTGATTAATCAAGGAAAGAAAGGACTGCAACTCTGTGGGAATAGAGAAGCATTAGTTTTAACAGAGAAAACTGTGATTAACCAGAAGCACGGGTGTAGGACCGAGCAAAGGTCGTGACCCAAAGGGGTTCGGTAAACTAACTGAACAAACATTACTCGACCGAAGAAAAGGGTATTTGAACCAAAGAAAGGTTACTAACCCAAGGGTGCAAGTATTCGAACCAAGAGGAGGTTGCCAACTGCGGGGGATTCAGTGTTTACAGACGGACTGTGATCAACCGAAGAGAAAAGCGAGTGATTAACCAAGAGAAGATGATTAACTCGAAAGGGTTTAGTATTTTAACAGACGAACTGTGGTTAACTGAAGAGACGGGTGATTAACCAAGAATAGGTGATTAACCTAACAAAGGAGAAGAACCAAAAGAAGGTTGCGAACTCCTGGGGAAAAATGGTCGCGACAGGAAAACTGTGTTGGACCAAAGAAAGAGAATTAAGACTCTTCAGAGGAAATAAAAAGCAATGATTGATTACAAGAAGAAAGGAGTAATGGAACAAAGAGAGACTGCTAGCGCAAGAATAATGATCTTAACCAAAAAGGATGGTGATTGATCAAAAGGAGAGATTGAAAGAGATAGGAGTGATCGAGGATCGAAAGAGATCGTAAAGAGAGAAGAGTGATCAAGGATCAACTCGACTGGGGAAAGAAAGCACATTACCGCCTGGAGATAGAGATGACTAAGCCAAGCACAGGGTCATTCATCCCCTACCTGAAGTAGTCAGAATGAGAGTAGGAATTCTCCCTTCTCATCCTTTCCCTAACACACACAAGGTGTAATGCGGAAGTTAAACCAGACGGCCCAACAGCTCCAAGTTGTACAGTGCTCCTGCGTAGAGAAACAGACAACATAACGACGTCAATTTGTACAGTGCTCCGATGCAAGGCGCAGCGCGAAACTCCAACTCCACGGGGGGGAATGAGAGAGAAAGCTCTAAAGGAGGCTTAAAGAGAGGAAAAGGGAAGATCGATTAATTGAAACAAAGTTTTGATCAATTAATTAAGGGAGAAACATGCTAACAACTTTCTAAAGAGGATGAAAAGTCATTAAAGCAAAAAGGAGTGAGTTATTGATTATACAAAATTAAGTTTATCCATGAAGAATAAACTTAATGCAAACTGAAATGGAAGGTGCAAAACAGTGCCAAATGATCATCAAAATGCCACACAAAATCATGTATCATGTGAATAAAGATAGTGCAAGAATTGCTATGTTCATACAATGCTAAGAACATGAAACAAATGAATAATCGAAAATGTGCATCGAAAGTTCATGAATTTTCTTCAACCAGAAGTGAAATGACATTAAAAACATCCATAAAATCAAGCATGACAATCTATGGAAGTTAAAATGAAGAAAGCATGGCAAACACACTTGAAAATGCAAGAAAATGGCCTTCTGGTTCAGTGTTAATCGATTAACACAATTGCACTGCAAAGTGTTAATCGATTAACACATGAAAAAGTGCATAAAACACTGGTTAATTGATTAATACAATTGCTCTGCAATGTGTTAATCGATTAACACTGTACAGGGAGCAGAAAATCAGTTTTGGAAAAGTGCTTTTGGCCAACTTTTTGATTGTGCAATCACTCCAATGCTAGGGCAAACAATTATGCACGAAAAATCAAGTTTAAAAACAGAAAATGATCAACAATAGAATCAATTAACAATCAAGATGATGGATCAAGCAAAAGTATAATCAATTCACATGCAAGAATATCGAATTTACATCGCAAACGATACGAAAACGATCGAAATGATAAAATAAATGAAATCCACCAACCTACAAGGCTGAGATGTGCCTTGGTAAATGTTGCAAATGTGATCTTGGTGCAGAAGATTAAAGAAAACTAGAAGATCCTTGAATTGTAGACGAAACGCGTCGAAACCGATCAAAAAACGCGAAAATGCACCGAAATCGAACTTGCACCAAAATAAATGGTGTGAAACCCTTGGATTTAAGTAGAATGAGATGTAATTCCAGAAATCCAACCAAAGGATGCCAAATGATGAAGGTTAAGCTCAAGAATTAATCACTTTCAATGTGAAAAGTGATTATCCTTCAAGAATAAGAGCTTTTGGTGAGGTTTGATGGAGAAGAAAGAAGAAGATGAAGAATGAGTAGAGAAATCAGAGAAAAAGTGAGAGAATTGAGAGTGAAATGTGAGAAGTTTGGTGAAAAATGGTAGAGAATGGTTGAGGAATTGAAAAGTGAGTGAAGGTGTGTTTATATAGGCTTTAGGTTTGGAATATGAGATCGTTTGGAATTTGGTTTGGAATTAGCTTTGGGTTTGGAGCTAGGTTAGGAGTTAGTTGGACTTGACTCACCGAGTCAAGGCGGTTAACTCGGTTAGTTAGAACCAACTCGTAACCATCCCAAGGTGAATTCCAACATCCAAAGATCCACATTACTTGTAGAACAAGGAACATGGTGCACTTGATTTGAAGTGAAGTATTATAGCGAATGCACTTGGAATGATTGAGTAGCTTGGAAATGTTTAGAGGTGTCTAGAATATTCCATATGCTGCTAGAATCCAAGACCAAAATGTGTGCAAAGGTCCTGTCATGAAAAAGCAGCAAATTGTGCCTATTTTGCCTATGTTAATCGATTAACACAATTGCACTGCAAATGGTTAATCGATTAACCAGGCCAAAATATGCCCAATTTGCCTAAAAAAAGGTGTTGTGGTCCCGACTTCGATTTTCCACTTCTTGTATTGATGAATAGGCATGGAAACCTTCATTTTGTGCTTGTTTTGATGATGTAATGACCTTGTGAGGATATGATTAATCGGGCTTGGAAAACCTGAATATCCTGTAATCAAAACACCTGAGGAAAAGTGCGAATGCGTATGCCAGCGATGCGCATGCTTATGCTTATGCAAAAGGCAAAAGAGGGAGGTCAAATTTTGAGTTACGACAGCTGCCCCTATTTAATCCTCTTGGACCTGAATATACGAATTGCACCAGCTTTTCGATGATTCGAGGTAAAAGGGGATTAAATAAAAGAGTAGCTCGAGAATTTGGCCGATCGCGACAAAAGAAGAGTTGAAAGTTGAAATTCCGGTACCAGATGTGTCATGTCACACACGATGTTACAACAACACACTCTGCAATGGACAATGTAATAACAGCAATCAACATAATGAAATTGTTCACCCAGTTTGGTCTAACTACCTACGTCTGGGGGCTACCAAGCCAGGGATTTATTTCACTACTTGTAGAATTAAATTACAGACTCAACAACCCAGTTGACAATCTCCTAATCTTAATTCCTACTAGTTCCTAAGAAACCACTTAGATATGAGAACACTACTCTATCCCTAAAATACTTCAAAGAATAACCTCTTTGAGAAACCTTGATTCTGCTTCACAGCTTTGATCAAGTTACACAACTCTCTTTGCTTCACAGCTTTAGAGAGGACAGATCACCAATTCACACTAGAACGGTTCGCTCATAATTCGTACTAATAACCAAGACACTCAGCCTATGCTCTTGATCTTCAATCTGTGTTTTTTCCTTTGGTCATAAGCGCTTTATATAGCCACCTGAATTGGGCTTGGACTACTGCAATATCTGACTTGATTTGTTATTTAAAACTAAATCTTCAAAATAGATTTTCTCCTAAAATCTTTTCAAATCTTCAACCTTTTAAATCTCCTACAAATCTGCACCAGGTCTCTTATGCAGCGAAGAATATCTAACCCAAGATATTCGCAACCAATGAGACAACTTGCTCTCCACAATTCCAGCTAAAACGCAAACCCTAACAACATCACAAACCTGATGTTATTAATTCTGCAGACCTAATGTCACAACATCGCATTTGACATCAGACATCCAACTACTCACTTAACACAGCCCAGTGTTAAGACTCAATGTTGTGACATCACCCATGTGACATCAAACATTGAACAACTTCACTACTTAACACAGCCCAGTGTTAAGACTCAATGTTGCACCATCACCACCTTGACTTCAACATTGAACATACTTTGTTTTACTAAAATTCTAGCCAATCCAAGAAACTAACAATCTCCCCCTTTGGCTAATTTTGGCTAAAACAATCTCTGCACCTTCAGAGACTTCAGCAGCGGAAAAGAACTTGAATAATTTTTTATTCTTCAAGCAGCAACATCTTCAATACATAAAGACTTCTCTACACACAAAACTCTACTGCAGCACCATCTTCAACATCAACTTGGCAACAACCAAAATGGTGCTCCCCCTCAATCATGAACCAGCATACCAGCACTTACTCCCCCTCAATATCTTCACTTCTTTACTATAACATCAGCAATCAGCTACATCCCCAGCTGCATATTTCTTGACTTCATTCCTTAGCAACAACCATCAGCTCCTTTGACAGCATTTGACATATCAGAATATTTGACAACTCCTTGGCTACTTCTCCCCCTTTTTAGCCACAATTTGACAAACTTCCACCAGAAGCCCTACTAACAACAGTTAGTACTACCCTAGCTCTCATTGTTAGAATCACAGTTAGCAACCGGACATAACAAATCATAGAAAAAAACTAAAAGGGTGCATATACAGCACAATATTCATGTTACAAACCAAGCACAAAATTAGAGCTGAAACAAAGACAACAATGCAGAAACATAAAACTAAAACTACTAGAAGCAAAGGCAAATAAGCTAGTCTTCATTTGAACTTGATCCAACTCCAGTATCCTCTTCATCCTCCTCTGAGCTATCAGCACTAGCATTATCACACTCATTATTCTTATCAGGGACATCATCTTCTTCTGACCCATCAACATTGTTCTCATTATTTTCTTCAGGAACATCATCACCATTGTCTTGTTCTAACTGCTGGATCAGCCTTTCAAGTTTCTCTTTTCTAACCAGACTGGTACTGATGACCGCATCAAGGTCTTTGCACATGGTCTTCAATTCTTCAATCAGTTCAGCCTTTGTAGTCTTCTTCTTGTCTTCAGCAGTTGATGTTACAACAATGTCTGGAACATGATGTCTAGTAAACAGCTTAGGGTGTAGGGACAAGATTGTCTTTCTCTGGCAAGCTATATCTGAGCTTGTTAAAGTCTCAGGTTGCTGATCTAAAATGATTCCACAAACCAAAGAGGGGAATGCTATAGGTAACTTGACAGCATTGGTTTCAGCATGTTTTACCACCTGGTTAAAAATATAGCTTCCAAAGTCAAATTTCATTTTCCTTCCAACAACATAGATAAACTTTCCAAGACCAACAGCAATTGTTGTTTTATGGTTGGTTAGCACCCAGTTAGCTGCACCAATCCTGTGAAGAACGACATACTTGATGCTGAGTTTGCTAGTCTTCAGCTTCCATTTCAACGGCCAAACCTTCACTTGTCCAGCAGTAATCTCCTTGCAAATATCATTATCAGTAGGCTCAAGATCACTGCACTCTCCATCATGTCTACCTAGATATTTGTTGATGACGCTAGGAGAAAAATTAATACACTTTCCTCTAACAAAGACTTTCATAAAGTCTGTACTTCTCTTATCAGTAATGTTGATAGGGATGTTTATAATAAACTCTTTGACTAGCCCTTCGTAACATCTAGGAAGTTTTGTCACAGTCTTCTCTAGTCCAGCAGTATTGATTAATTCCATAATTTCCACCATTTCCAAAGCTTCTTTACCTAGTTCCCTTTCCAGGGCTAGTCTTCTCTGACAAACAAAGTTCCACATAGATGCACTACTGGCATAATGGAAAGAGATGTTATCAATTGGAACTTCAGGAACCTTATCAGATATTCTCTTTAGAATAGTTTTCCTGATAGGCGGGATGTCATGAACATCATCTTCGACATCATAGTCAGACTCTGAATGCTCCACAGCCTTCCTCTTTCTAGGATTTACTTCCACTTTGCTCCAGGCTTTTGCTGGTCCAACATCAATGTTCTTCCTCTTTTCATCAGATGACTTCTTAGGAGAGGGTTCAACCTTCTTTCCCTTCCTAGATTTTAATCTCTTTCCAATACTTAGGACGGCTCTTGCTATCACTTTATCATCTGATAGATCATCTACACTGATCACATTAGCATTATCATTACCAACAGAAGAGGGTTCTGCAGATGTCCTAACATTCTCCTCAACATTTGTCTCTTCATGCATGTCTTCACTCTGATCAGCATCTTCAATAGCTGTTATTGCAAGTTGTTGAAGACTTGACTTACCTCCTTGCACGTTATCTTTCTCAGCTGGCATCTGATTCAGAGGAATTGAAATTCCTTTAACAGGGATGCCTTTGTCCAGAATTTTTGAGGCAAGATTACCCATCCTTTTGTCTACATCAAACTTCTCTTCAATAGACTGAGAAGTTGATGATTTTGGCACAGTTTTATCGCCAAATAACACACTAGTAACAACTTTCTTTGTTTCAGGATTCTTAAAGACAGTGGCAGGTCTCTTAGGAGTTAGTTTAGTGGGTCTTGAAGTACCTGATTCAGGAAGAATTGTTGAGAGGGGCTCAATGTTCATAGGATCGGATGCTGAACCTTCGTCAGTGGAAACCCTAGCTATTTCTTTTGTAGAACTCTGAAACGCAGATTTCTTGGAT
This sequence comes from Lathyrus tuberosus, assembly GCA_022829125.1. Classification (NCBI taxonomy): domain Eukaryota; kingdom Viridiplantae; phylum Streptophyta; class Magnoliopsida; order Fabales; family Fabaceae; genus Lathyrus; species Lathyrus tuberosus. The sequence continues at coordinate 5,352,971 of JALAZF010000346.1, forward strand.
GGAGAAGCCATGAATCCTTTGAGATAGGTGAGATTTAGTGAGGGTTAATTCTTGAAGGCAAAGAAGATGAACAGTTGTGAGAACAGGGCTTTGAAGAAGCGTGATGTTGCAACACTAGGAAATGATGGTCTAAGGCAAGGAGCTTGATTTTGAGTGTAAATGACTTTCTCCCTCCATACAAACTTTCCTTAAAAGGATTTATATCAGAATTCGTTAATTCTGATTGCCCTTTCAGTATTTTTTCATGCTTGATGTTACCATCTGATGTTACAACATCAATTATAACATTACCATATAAGCTGACCTCTTTTGGTATCCATTGATAGCAATTATCTTTGGACCTTATACCCTTTATCACAACCTGATTATGCTCATCAGATACCACACACTCATCTTTGGTGTAGTTGACTTTGTAACCTTCATCACACAACTGGCTTATGCTGATCAAATTTGCATGTAAACCATTGACAAACAGAACATTGTCAAGTTCAAGTCCACCACCACACTTTACTTTTCCAACTCCTGCAACTACACCTTTTTCACCATTGCCAAAAATAACCTCATGTGAGGGACAATGACTGACTTCAACTAACAGAGTTTTGAATCCAGTCATATGCTTTGAACATCCACTGTTAAAGTACCAAGTATCCTTATCAACCTGTCTATCTGAGGTGAGGGCTAAAAGAAATTCCACCTTCTCCGTAGGAACCCATTGTTTAACAACTTTGGGCCTGCCCTCCTTCTGTCTGGGTTGAGGAGCAGAGTTTGGATAACCATGAAGCTTGAAGCAAGAGGACTGTATATGTCCAAACTTGCCACAATAGAAACATCTAACTCTGTCATCTCTGAATTGGTTATATCGTCTACCATTATATTGCTGTGGCTCCCACCCATAATGTTGACTCCTTCTTCCATAGTAGGCCTGTCTTCTATGGTGCTGTTGTCTTTTACCATAGGTAGACTGTCTCCTGAACTTAGGATGTTGTCTTCTAGGCTGTCTCCTATGGTGATGAGGCTTCCTTCTTCCATAATAATGAGGCACAACATTGTTGTATCCGTATCCATATCCACCCCAGTTACCCTGATGTTGTGACATCTGATGAAACCTGTTATGATTGGACCTAACAGCCTCCATGCTTTTGTGAAACTGAGGAGGCATATACTGACTAGCTCCTTGAGGTTGCACCTTCCTTTGATGAGTATTTTTCTTCTCAACATTCTGTGGCTGAACAACCTTCTTAGGTGTAGGATCCCGTCTCTTAGTTTGATGTTGAGACATTGGTTGAGACATCTCCTTCTTGGTTCCTGAAGTGCTTGCTTCAGCAGATACCTTTTTCTCAGCCACATATCCTATACCTGATTTATCTCCAGCAGCTTTCTCTGACTGAAGAATCTTATCAAGAGTAGCTGTACCACTGTTCATCATCCTAACGGATTTTGTCATCTGGTCAAGTTGAAATTTAATAAACAAAACCTCATTTTCCAGATCAGCTTTAGCAATCTCAAGCTGAGCAATCTGTTGCTTGTGACACTTGTTTTCTTGACAAATCTCAACACTTTTTAAACATAGCTCTTGATAAGTAGATGCTAACTCCTCATAAGTTATTTCTCCATCACTATGATCATCAGAAACAACAGTTCCTGTTAAGGCTCTAACATGCCTTGCTGACTCACCTTCACTTTCACTATCAGATTCAGACCAGGAAACTGACATGCCCTTCTTCTGCTTCTTCACGAATGTGGGACATTCTTTCTTGACATGTCCATACCCTTCACATTCAAAGCACTGAACACCTTTATCCTGGGCAGTCTTCTCTTCATCTTTCTCTTTTGACTTGCTGATGTCAGAAGGGAAGTTCTTGACATTAGGCTTGTAGTTATTGTTCCACCTCTTGAACACTTTGTTGAACTGCCTTCCCAACATAGCAATGGCTTGAGACAGATCTTCCTGAGAATCATCATCTTTGACTTTCTTAGCTTCTGCAGGAGTGGAGACCAAAGCTATACTCTTGGGCTGCTTTTCTGGTTCTTCCTCATTTAAACCAAGCTTAAAAGTTTGAAGAGATCCAATGAGCTCATCAACCCTCATCTTGCTGATGTCTTGAGCTTCTTCAATTGCAGTCACCTTCATCTTGTACCTCTTAGGAAGGGACCTAAGGATCTTCCTTACAAGCTTTTCATCTGACATTTTTTCTCCAAGAGCACTAGATGCATTGGCCAGCTCAAGAACACTCATGTGGAAGTCATGAATAGTCTCATCTTCCTTCATCTTCAGGCTTTCAAACTTAGATGTTAGAAGCTGAAGTCTTGACATCTTAACTCTAGACGTACCTTCATGAGTAGCCTTCAAAATATCCCACGCTTCCTTAGCAACTTCACAGGTATTTATCAACCTGAATATATTCTTATCCACTCCATTGAAAATTTCATTTAGAGCTTTGGAATTACCATGGGCAAGCTCATCTTCTTCCTTGGTTCATTCTTCTCCAGGCTTCGGCTTTGAGGTGCCCTCTTTATCTTTCCCAGCATCATCTTTTTCAAACACAACAGGTGCTTTCCATTCTTTAATTATAGCCTTCCAAGCCCTGCTGTCCAAGGATTTCAAAAAGGTGATCATCCTTGGCTTCCAATAATCATAATTCGAGCCATCCAACCTCTTTGTCCATCTTTACACCAGAAAGTAACTTCCCTAGATCTCACCCAGAGACAGACAGGATGCCTGCTCTAATACCAATTGAAATTCTGGTACCAGATGTGTGATGTCACACACGATGTTACAACAACACACTCTGCAACGGACAATGTAATAACAGCAATTAACACAATGAAATTGTTCACCCAGTTCGGTCTAACTACCTACGTCTGGGGGCTACCAAGCCAGGGATGAATTTCACTACTTGTAGAATTAAATTACAGACTCAACAACCCAGTTGACAATCTCCTAATCTTAATTCCTACTAGTGACTTTCTACCTAAGAAACCACTTAGATATGAGAACACTACTCAATCCCTAAAACACTTCAAAGAACAACCTCTTTGAGAAACCTTGATTCTGGTTCACAACTTTGATCAAGTTACACAACTCTCTTTGCTTCACAGCTTTAGAGAGGACAGATCACCAATTCACACTAGAACGGTTCGCTCACAATTCATACTAATAACCAAGACACTCAGCCTATGCTCTTGATCTTCAATCTGTGCTTTTTCCTTTGGTCATATGCGCTTTATATAGCCACCTGAATTGGGCTTGGACTACTGCAATATCTGACTTGATTTGTTATTTAAAACTGAATCTTCAAAATAGTTTTTCTCCTAAAATCTTTTCAAATCTTCAACCTTTTAAATCTCCTACAAATCTGCACCAGATCTCTTATGCTGCGAAAAATATCTAACCCAAGATATTTGCAACCAATGAGACAACTTGCTCTCCACAATTCCAGCTAAAACGCAAACCCTAATAACATCACAAACCTGATGTTATTAATTCTGCAGACCTGATGTCACAACATTGCATGTGACATCAGACATCCAACTACTCACTTAACACAGCCCAGTGTTAAGACTCAATGTTGTGACATCACCCATGTGACATCAAACATTGAACAGCTTCACTACTTAACACAGCCCAGTGTTAAGACTCAATGTTGCACCATCACCACCTTGACTTCAACATTGAACATACTTTGTTTTACCAAAATTCTAGCCAATCCAAGAAACTAACAAAAGTGTTTGAATAGATGAGTGCAAAGTTTGCTGAAAATCTGCTGTGAGATAAGTCAGGCAAATGGGAGCATGTTATGATGCATATGCTATGTATGCGCGGTTCTACATGATGTTTGGTACCATGCAATGCAAAGGATGCAGGTTAAGGTACAATATCGCAAATTTACAGGTTCTGGACGGACCAAAGGATTGAAAAGCTTCTGGAAAAGTTAAGCCAGACGAGAACTGACTACCAGACGGGAACTGGATTTAAGAGATAAGTCAAACGGGAATTGACTACCAGACGAGAACTGGGTTTTGCAAGGATGAGCCAGACGAGAACTGGACGTTAAAGAGATAAGTCAGACGAGGACTAACGACCAGACGATAACTGGAATTAAGTTTACCAGACGTGAACTGGATTTAAGCAAAGATGAGCCAGATGGGAACTGACTACCAGACGAGAACTGGGTTTTAAAGAGATAAGTCAGACGAGAACTGACTACCAGACGAGAACTGGGTTTTGATTGGGACGTGCGTTTGAACCTGTATAGCGTAATGCTTCATCTTGATAAACATGCTTATGCGTTTGAAAATGCAATGCTATGCGATGATGATTACTATATACAGAATGTAGGTAATTGGTTTTTGAAAAGATGTCAAGTTGGATTAGGCTCATGTCAAGGCTTCGTGCTATGCCAGATGAAGGATGTACATGAGTGAAGCGACGTGATCAAAGTGTGAGGAAGGTCTATGGAATGGTTCAAGTGTTTTTATTGTGAGAAGTGAAAGAGTTGAGGTTAGGGTGTAAGCCATAAAGACGTGATTCCTCGAAACCTACTTTAGGATCAGCAATTGTTGTTGCACCATTGCTCTGGCCTCAAAACAGGGAGAGAACTTGTACCTTGGTAGCCTGACTCTGCCCCAGTCTGTTGGGTATCTGCATGGATTGCCCTAGTCACACGGTAGGAAACATTTGTGTCACAGGATGATCTTGATCTGGCTTGCCCCAGTGTATTGGAACAGTATGCCCCTGATTAACCTTCTCTTGGAGAGGTTGGATTCTTGCGCTCTTGAGGTGGTTTGCCTCAATGTGAGCTCTGAAGTGATTTTGCCCCTGTCTGGTCGATCTTTGGAGGAATGCCCCTGACCAAATGAACATGGAGAGATTTTTTGGATCTCGTCGTGATTGGCTCAGACCGACTGAATCCTGAGGTGGCTAGGCCCTTTTTGCTCAATGGAGTTTTCAGGGGTTTTTCCCCTTGAGGTGATCACACTTTCGATTGTGGAAACCTTCTTGATGTCAAGTGCTTGTTCGCAAGTAAAAAGTGTTTGTTTTGAAAATGAAAATGTTAATGCCATGCATATGTCAGTTTTGAAGTCCAAGTATGTTCACTAAGATTATGACATATAGTGAATGAATCACCAATTAGAATGCCATGTCAGTATCGGCACAAATGATAAGCAAATAGTTAGGAGTCAGCTTTGACACGATCTTACTGTCGTATGCTTTCGAAATAAACCCTGCTTCAATTAGGTCTTTTGCAGGTTGTAACGTGGCCTGGCTCACGGTTTAAGAAAGAAAGGAGATAAGGCTCAAAAAATTATTTTACCCCACCCATTCTCCTTGATGTTCTCCAGTCCTACGTTCAATTAGTTTGACACAAGCGTTCACCTTTCAAAAGAGGATTTTGAATGGTTGATGTGATGGAAGAGGAACCGACGATGGTTTCAGAGCGGAAGTCACTCACCTTTTGTTTTTGTCACATGTGATCACACGAACTTGTTCTTATTGAGGATTTTTGCTCTTTTGATTCTCTGTTTTGTTCTTTTTGTTTTCCCTAATTTTTGCGTAGACTGATTATTTTGAATTTCCAGTCTAACGGGATGCCCTAATTTTTGCCTAAGTCATTTGCTTTTGAGTTTTTGACTTAGCGGGCTTTTATTCTTTTGCTTTTGTGATTTTGATTTTTTTCCTCGAACAAAATCGTGTGACACGTGTTTATTTGATTTGTGAAGGTGAGTAGTGACTGCCTCATTCCTTTGGTCGATGAGAGACAACCATTATGGATTTGTGATTTTTTCGACCTCTTGCGAGGGATAGGATGTGGTTGATCCTCAGAATGGGGTACTCCTCTTTTGAAATTTGAACGCATGATCAAACTAGCTGAAAACTACCCTGCCCCTGGTTAAAATTGAGGGTTTGTGTGTACTGAAAGAAACTCCTACTTCAAGGCCCAAAGGGGTTAACTAGGGATTATCTTCCTTATAACTCTAGTGTTTGGGGATTTGAACAAATGCCTTACATCCTCAGCATGGTTTTATTCAAAAGCATATAGACAGTGATCTCATGTCTTTTTGATTTCATCATTCTCTTTTTGATTTTGCTTGATCAAATGTGTGATATTGATAAAAAGTATGAGTGAACACGAATGAATTTATTCAAACATGCATATTCATTTCATTATTATTATCATCTGAAAACAAACAAGTTTTACAAGTGAACAACGCTTGACAAACAAAAAGATTACAAATGGGAAATATGGAATGACATAATGGTTGCCGATGTTGAGGAAGTGCTCACAGGCTTAGTCATAAGATTCTTTTGCGGTCTCGGCCCTTACACGGACACAGGATTTCCGTTCACCAACAGATTCTCACCTTGAATGGTTAGGTGCTTCTTGTCAATTAACTGTTGGACCTTAGCTTTGAAAGCTTTGCAATCCTCGATTGAATGGCCAGCTGACCCAGCATGATATCCCTACTGCACATTGGGATCATACCCAGGTGGGAATGGTTCTGTTGGAGGCTTCAGAGCTTTGGGAACCACCAGCGAATTCTGAACCAGATATGGGAGAAGTTGAGTGTATGTCACAGGAATCGGATCTAGAGGAGCATTCCTTCGTTCTAGATTGTTCCTGGGCTTACGCTGATTCTGACGCTCTCGGCCTTGGGCTTGCTGATCATGAGCCTGAGGAGGCTGTTGATACGGTGGCTGTTGGTACTGGGCAGCAGCAACATATGGGTACGGGCAGCATGGCACATGAGCCATGGGAGTTTGCGCTCGAAAGTGGACACCATCCATGACAACGTTTGTTTCCTCTTCCTTTTCTTCAGAGAAGCCACCTTGTGGCTTATTAACCCTTGATTGTTGACTCACAGTGCCATCAATTTTCCCTGTTTTGAGCCCATTCTCAATGAGTTCCCCAATGGTTACAACATCAGCAAAATTGGAGGATGAGCTACCAACCATCTTCTCATAGTACAAACCCAAAAGAGTGCCCATGAATATGTCAACCAACTCTGAATCAGATAGAGCAGGTCGGACTTGTGAAGCCATCTCACGCCATCTCTGAGCGTATTCTCTGAATGATTCATCGGCTTTCTGAGCTTGATTTTATAGTTGCAACCTGGTGGGAGCCATATCTGAGTTGTACTTGTATTGCTTTAAGAACGCTTCGGATAGATCTTTCCAAGTTCTGATCTTACCTTGCTCAAGGTTCATGTACCAATCCAAGGAAGCCCTGGATAGGCTATCCTGGAAACAGTGGATAAGCAGATCATCATTATCTATGTAGGAAGCCATTTTTCTGCAATACATGGTGATGTGGCTTCGTGGACAACTCAACCCCTTGTACTTAGGCAAAACAGGCACCTTGAACTTCTGGGGTAGCACAACATTTGGGACCAAGCACAAGTCTTTTGCATCCATGTCAAAGGCACATAAACCCTCAATAGCTCTGATTCTATCCTCTAATAGCTTGTAGACTGCAGGTTTGTTCTAATTAGCAGGTCTGGCAAGAACCTGAGGATTTGGAGGCTGAGATGCGGCCGGAGCAAGCACTTGAGGAGAGGCAAACTGAGACGGATGTATCAACCCCGAATTAACCATCTGCCCAGAAATCTGACCCATTTGAACACCGTACGGGTAACCAGGAGAAGGTGCCATAGCAGCTACAGATGCCCTAGGGTAAGGCATTCCAGAATGAACATTGTGTACAACAGTTTATGCAGATTGAGACAAGACCGGAACATGAACATATCTATCTTCATCGAGGGTCTCTATATCATTTGGCACGGGAGCCTGATGAGTCTATGTTTGAGGAATCTCATGATCATCCGGGTTTACCACAGGAGGTGGAATAGGAATAGGCATACCCTATGGGTAGGCAACAGAGTTCCCATTGGGCATGGGCACAACAAAGGGTTGATATGGCACAAAGTCATTGCCACAGGCAGTATGAGGAGTGAAATTCAGGGGCATTCCCCAAGGAAAGGCAGTAGGCACCTGATTCGGATCAGGCTGAGAGCTTGGCAAATCGATAGTAGGTTGAACAATAGTCTCAACTGGCGCTTCAACAACTGCATAAATAGGAGTGAAAATAGTTGCATCAGTGATAGTGGCGACAACAGCAGAGGTAACACTGGCATCCCTCCGAGTACGAAGGAGTTCCATGATGGCATCCATGTTATCCTGGGATTGACCCATCCTACCCTGGAACTGAGTCAAGGTCTCCGTGTAAGCGGTATTATCAGAATCACCCTTGATTTTTGACTTGTTGGATCTGACGAAGTACCGGTATCAGGTCGTCACTGTATTCTGGCTGATGAAGGGAAGAAAGTGAGCTTTTTCTGGTTTGAATGCCATGCAAATGTATGTATGCACATGTTACTTTTGCAGATGGAGTGCAGATGAAATATGCAACACCCAATGATGCAAAGGTTAGATGATGCAAAAGTTCAGCATACATATGTTGATGCAATAACTCAAGTTCAAAAGTTCGGCATACATGATGATGCAATAACTTTATGCAATAATGTTATGCAATAATGTAAGTTAGAGATGCAACAACTTCTGGATAATCTACATATGTAGCTCTGTGTAGGTGCGAACATCTGATACGCATGAGAGAACAAAGGTATGAAGTGGCTTATTTTCCTGCAAAACCTATCCCCCTCACAGGTGTGATCTAGACACAACAAGGTGATCCCTAAAAAGGTCGCCCAAACCATAGGACTCAGAGTGAAAACCCCCCGCCGTAGTGAATTCTCACAGGACGGAAGTATTTTCAAGCGAATCACGATCTGGGATGTGGCTCTCGTGATAACCCAACGCGCAAAATGCAGGCCTCACGACTATCCACGTTCTAGCCTATGTGTATACTAGGCCCGGTGTTAGGACCTTTCTCTCCAATAATATCTACCCATCCCAACAACAGCAGAAAACAGCAGATATCCAGAATATGCAGCATATGAATATTCAAAGCAATAAAGAAATGCGATAAATAAACATAAAGCTAAAGCATGAAAATAAAGCAAGTAAAGCGCTAAAGATAAACACCCAAACAAGCAAGAAAGCAAACAAAACTAGGCGAGACCCCTCAAGGGATGGACCAACAAGAGGTCAATCTGTCCCCAGCAGAGTCGCCAACTGAAGATGGCTGGTTTTCTACCTGAATGAATCACACACTCAAAGATAACAACAGAGTTGCCTCCGAACTTTATTTAGTCCCAAAGGACAGGAAAAATATCGATAAAACCCAAGGGGAAGAGAAACGGGAACGGGGGGTCGGTTATGCGAAAGGAAGGTATTAGCACCTAATGCATCCGTCGTACTCGACGGGAACCATTTCGCTTGCTTCTAGGCTTGGATGGGTTATCTATCTAAAGGCTTCTAGCTAAAAGAAGGAGAGAGAGAGAGAGATAGAGAGAGAGAGAGAGAGAGAGAGAGAGAGAGAAAGGGGAAAAAGAAAGAAAGGAACACTACTATAAAACGCGTAAACAACGACGCCATGCTCACAACGCTTCATCCCTACACCGTTGTGACATATCTAAACTAAGGCGCGGTTGTATTTTATTTGTTTATTGAATAAAACTTATCTGTATATAACAACGGTTGATAAACTAACCGTGGTGATTATCTGTATATAACAACGGTTGATAAATCAACCGTAGTGATACCTTCAAGCTTTCATGTGTTCGAACCTCAGCGTATTCATATATATTATTCCTTTTATGTTAAAGCGCGCATTTACTTTTTTATTTACTTCTAATTAAAAAAATTAAAAGTTATGACTACGGTTGTTTATATACACCGTTGTGATATATTTTGTATTTACTTCTAATGGTGTAAATTCTTGACCGTTGCAGTAGTGTTTCAATAGTCTCCTAACTAGGTAGTCTCATTGTCTCTTCAGTATCCTTATTTCTATTCCATTGAAAATAGAAACCAGACGAAACGTTACACGATTTCAACCATAAACCCTAACCTTCAATACTGTGAAACAATACATGATTCCACCAAAGCTTGCATCATCAGTATCCATTTGTTGTCATTTTCGTCATCATCGTCACGATAGTGAAGAAAATAGAAGATTACGCACATACCAACACCGTCGTCATCATCGTCACCGTCGTTGTCATAAGGAAGGAAGACAACAACAACACCAATACCAACATCGTTTACTTCGTCGTCACGTTTAGGGTACATAAAATATTTTCCCCATGCATCTACAGTAAACTCTTTTGCCATTGTTGTTCATGTTGTTGTTGTTGTTTTTGAACTTAGATGTCGACCTTATCGAGTTCTTCATCAGAAACCAGCGAAGAAACTCAAACAAATGAAAGGTTAGCCAATGAAACTCAAACAACTGAAAGTCAAACGAAAAGATCACAAAGAGGTGTCACAATGATGCCCCAGTTCACATCAGTCCGCAACTCATCTGGTGCAAAAATTTCGATCGAGTTTGATTCGCACTACAGATTAGTGGATTGTCCACATTACGCTACTTTTAGGAGTTATGTTGCGTTCCTTGCACGTAGCAAAGTCAGTATACTGATTGATGATTGGAGAGAAGTGGATGGTAATGTCAAAGACAGCATATGGACAGACGTTAAGGTATTTCATACTATAATTTTCATATATTTGATATCACTACCTATAGTTTCTAATTCATACTTATATATTGATTTAATGTAGTTGAATTTTGAGTTTACCGATGACTCAAAATTGAAAAGAAAGTGGATAACTTATGCCGGTGTTGGAGGGGATTTAAGTCACGACTCACGGCTGACTACATTACGAAGCCTAAGAGCGGTCTTCAACCTCCATGGATTCGGTATAGTTTTTTATCGAAGAAGGTGTGGCACAAGTTTGCGAAGAAACACCGTTCTGAGGAATTCAAGGTTAGTACTAGTAGTTTTATGTAACCTATAATGTTATGCTAATGAGTTATAGATACTAATCATACACATTTTTCACTATGTTAATAACAGGCTAAAAGCGAAGTGGGAATTCAGAACAAGGCGAAAAACATGTACCCCTATAGATTGTCTCGTGGGGGTTACAGGAAACTTAAGAAGAGGATCCTGCAGGAAAAACTACAAGAAGGAGGAGATGGTGACATAACATCTCCACCTTCAAGACATGAGAAATGGAAGAGGGCTCGATTAAGACCTAATGAGAGTACACCTCTAAGGCTTCAAGAGTAGTTGCTGAGAAAATTGTAAGTATATGTTTTGTTTAAATGCGTTTGCTTATGTAAATTGCTCATGATGAGTTGTTATTTAAATGCGTTTGCTTATGTAAGTTGCTCATGTTGTGTAGGATAACTTGGTTGTGGCGGCCCGTGAAGGCACATTTGTTCCGAAAGCACAACATGACATATTAGTCGAATCTATCGGAACAGCTGAGCATGGAGGCCGTGTCCGTGGTGTTGGAGATGGTGTCGGCTTGAGGTCATACTTTGGATCTCAAAGAAGAAGCACCGAAACCGCTGAATTTCTTGCTCAACGACAAAAGATTGATAATGTTGAGAAGCAATTGGCGGAGCAAAGAAGGTTGTTTGAGGAGGAGAGGGAAAAAAGGGAGAAAGAAGTGGAAAGGTTACAAGAGATGTATTCGGTATGTGTCGTAAATCGCGCTTATTTTTGTATGATATATATTATATGTTCTAATTGAATATATTGTGCTTTTTTTTGTTTTATGTTCTAATTGAATGTTATGATGTAGAGATTAAGTGAAAGTCTCGAACAACGAACTAATGAAGATCGTCGTTGCGTTGGTGAAGATCAAACTCCAAGTAGAAGTGTCGTAAATCACGCTTCTATAAAAGGGAGTAATTGTACAGCCCCTCCCCCCCACCTGTAGATAACCGCAATGGGATATTGGACCCTAGTCCAAATGAAATAACAAGTTTATACTACTACATTTCAACAACAGACCTTGCGCAGCCCCTCACGCTAGAACATTGCCCACAATTGGATTTAGTGTATTACACTCCTGAAGATGTGAGGGATTTTCTCGCAGGATATAAGTGGCTTGACTCATCTATTTTGCAAGTTTGGTGCACGTAAGTATATAGTCGAATATACATGTCATTATAGAACATCATAATTTTTTGTATTTTCTCCCTTAATTTATTCATTTTCTTTGACCATTTAGGTACATTCACCGTGTTTGTATAGAATTGAATAAATCAAGTACATATGGAATCTTGGACCCAAGTTTTATTGCTTGGGCGTATAATGATAAAACTATTAGAGAAAAGTACTTGAAAAGCCGGCTAAATGACGGAGGAAAAGAATGTTACCTTGTACCATTCCTATGTAGGTTAGTATTGTTGTAATTTATTTCTATATTCTATATTTAGTTTTGTTTCAGTAACAACTATATATATATATATATATATATATATATATATATTCTCGTGTTCATTCAGTGGTCATTGGCAATTGATCGTAATATCGTTTAGGACAAATACGGTGACATTACTGTGTTCCTTGCACGATCCACTCCACAAACCAATGAAAGATCTTGTATTAACGTAAGTGTCTTTGTTTAATATCATTTTCTTTGGCATTAATTGTAATTAGTTTGTCATGTAATATGTTTAATTCAATTTTCAATGTGCAGTATTGTGGAGCAAGTTAATATATTGAGGAATGTTAGAAAAAAGCCCACATACTTTGCTCCTAAAGTAAGTGGCCCGATTACCTGTTTATTTCATTTACATTCATGCATGTGTTGTTGTATTCATGTTTTTATATTCATGTAATTTGTAGACGAGGAAACAACGCGGGAGTTACGAGTGTGGGTATTTTATCATGAAACATATGTTAAACATCGTCCTTGCCGGCACTGTTGATTCATGGGATACGGTAATATATGCCATAAAATGTTTACATATATTAATATATAAGTTGACTATTGAATTATTATCATGCATGATGTATCTTCAATTTTTTGCTCTTATGTAGATGTTTAACGACGAAACCCCATTCCCCCTTGAGGACTTTGTGGATCTTCGTAAACGTTGGGCGTATATCCACAATCAGCTTAAGGGTTCGGCTCTTGCTGTATGATATATCAGCAACATTTTTTGATGCACATATTTTTTGCTTTTGATGCACATAATGTGAACAATAGCTTTGGCTTTTGATGCACATAATGAAATCAATAATATTGGCTTTTGATTTAAACAATGTTAGCAGTTTAATTCTCTGATTCATTTAGCTTTTGATGTAAATTCTACGATTCATTTATAAGGATACAATATAGGAAGAATTGTGTTTGATGCACATATTGTGTTTGCATGTAAACAGAAGTTGTTTTGACAGGATGAATTATGGGAATAATTTGATACGCAGATAAATTTTATATTTAAAACAGTCTATTTTTGGCAGCGGTTATAAACCTATCCGTAGTTGTATGTCAAACGCTAATATAAATAAAAAATGTTATTGCTGAGAATCGAACCAGATCACAGTTTAGTATATCACAACGGCTGACTAAACTAACCGTCGTGAAATGGTGTGCGCAAACTGGAATACAACAACGGTTCCCGGACCGTCATTGTACGTACCTCATATACAACAACACTCTACATAACAACGCCTTCGCCCCCGTCATTATATGTCATTTCCAACTGTTGTTAAATGGGTTTTTCGTAGTAGTGGAAAGAAAGTGCTCGCGGAGGATTGAAGTCCTCGTGCCTACGTACCCTCATAGTGCAATGAGGAAGTCAGAGCATCGTAATTCATGGAACCAGGGGACGAAGAAAAGGAAAGAGAGAAGGGAGATGGAAGAAAGGTGGAAGTGTGCTCGCCGAGATCATTGCGATCTCAAGCCTACGTATCATACATTCAAAAGAATGCAGAATCAAAGCTTCCGTAGTTCGGGGAACTGAACGGAAAACAAAATAATAAAGAAACAAGGAGATGAAAGAGGTGGTGTCAAAACCAAGAGCAAGAGTGAAGGAAAAACTCTACTGGGGAAGACCACGCAGTAAGAGCGTTTGCACAAAAGAATAGGAAAAGAATGTGTTAGAACCGAGAATGAAAGAAACTCCGCTGGGGATAACAAAGAGAATTGGTGTCGAAATCAAGAAAGTAAGAGCAAGGGGAATAGGAAGGACTCCTCTGGGGATCCAAATAAAGGGATGGTGTCATAACCAAGAGAAAAAGGAGACTCGGTATATTAACTGGCTGGCAGTGGTTAACCGAAGAAAGAGAGTAGAACCCTGGCGGGGAAAAGAAGTTGGTGTCAACAGACGGACTGTGATAAACCAAGATAGAGAGTGCTAAACCGAGAGAAAGTGTTTGACTCTGAAGGGGCCTCGGTATATTAACTGGTAAACAGTTATTAACCGAGGAAAGAAATGACTGCAACTCTGTGGGAATAGAGAAGCATTGGTTTTAATAGAGAAAACTGTGATTAACCAGAAGCACAGGTGTAGGACCGATCAAAGGTCGTGACCCAAAGGACGGGTGTAGGACCGAGCAAAGGTCGTGACCCAAAGGGGTTCGGTAAACTGACTGAACAAACAGGACTCAACCGAAGAAAAGGGTATTTGAACCAACGAAAGGTTACTAACCCAAGGGTGCAAGTATTCGAACCAAGAGGAGGTTGCCAACTGCGGGGGATTCGGTGTTTACAGACGGACTGTGATCAACCGAAGAGAAAAGCGAGTGATTAACCAAGAGAAGGTGATTAACTCGAAAGGGTTCAGTATTTTAACAGACGGACTATGGTTAACTGAAGAGACGGGTGATTAACCAAGAATAGGTGATTAACCCAACAAAGGAGAAGAACCAAGAGAAGGTTGCGAACTCTTGGGGAAAAATGGTCGTGACAGGAAAACTGTGTTGGACCAAAGAAAGAGAATTGAGACTCTTCAGGGGAATAAAAAAGCAATGATTGATTACAAGAAGAAAGGAGTAATGGAACAAAGAGAGACTGCTAGCGCAAGAATAATGATCTTAACCAAAAAGGATGGAGATTGATCAAAAGGAGAGATTGAAAGAGATAGGAGTGATCGAGGATCGAAAGAGATCGCAAACAGAGAAGAGTGATCAAGGATTAACTCGACTGGGGAAAGAAAACACATTACCGCCTGGAGATAGAGATGACTAAGCCAAGCACAGGGTCATTTGTCCCCTACCTGAAGTAGTCAGAATGAGAGTAGGAATTCTCCCTTCTCATCCTTTCCCTAACACACACAGGGTGTAATGCGGAAGTTGAACCGGACGGCCCAACAGCTCCAAGTTGTACAGTGCTCTTGCATAGAGAAACGGACAGCATAACGACATCAATTTGTACAGTGCTCCGATGCAAGGCGCAGCGCGAAACTCCAACTCCACGGGGCGGGGGGGGGGGGGATGAGAGAGAAAGCTCTAAAGGAGGCCTAAAGAGAGGAAAAGGGAAGATCGATTAATCGAAACAAAGTTTTGATCAATTAATCAAGGGAGAAACATGCTAACATCTTTCTAAAGAGGATGAAAAGTCATTAAAGCAAAAAGGAGTGGGTTATTGATTATACAAAATTAAGTTTATCCATGAAGAATAAACTTAATGCAAACTGAAATGGAAGGTGCAAAACAGTGCCAAATGATCATCAAAATGCCACACAAAATCATGTATCATGTGAACAAAGATAGTGCAAGAATTTCTATGTTCATACAATGCTAAGAACATGAAACAAATGAATAATCGAAAATGTGCATCGAAAGTTCATGAATTTGCTTCAACCAGAAGTGAAATGACATTAAAAACATCCATAAAATCAAGCATGACAATCTATGGAAGTTAAAATGAAGAAAGCATGACAAACACACTTGAAAATGCAAGAAAATGGCCTTCTGGTTCAGTGTTAATCGATTAACACAATTGCACTGCAAAGTGTTAATCGATTAACACGTGAAAAAGTGCAAAAAAACACTGGTTAATCGATTAATACAATTGCTCTGCAATGTGTTAATCGATTAACACTGTACAGGGAGCAGAAAATCAGTTTTGGAAAGTGCTTTTGGCCAACTTTTTGATTGTGCAATCACTCCAATGCTAGGGCAAACAATTATGCACGAAAAATAATTTTAAAAACAGCAAATGATCAATAATAGAATCAATTAACAATCAAGATGATGGATCAAGCAAAATTATAATCAATTCACATGCAAGAATATCGAAATTACATCGCAAACGATACGAAAATGATCGAAATGATAAAATGAATGAAATTCACCAACCTACAAGACTGAGATGTGCCTTGGTAAATGTTGCAAATGTGATCTTGGTGCAGAAGATTAAAGAAAACCAGAGGATCCTTGAATTGTAGACGAAACGCGTCGAAACCGATCAAAAAACGCGAAAATGCACCGAAATCGAACTTGCACCAAAATAAATGGTGTGAAACCCTTGGATTGAAGTAGAATGAGATGTAATTCTAGAAATCCAACCAAAGGATGCCAAATGATGAAGGTTAAGCTCAAGAATTAATCACTTTCAATGTGAAAAGTGATTATCCTTCAAGAATAAGAGCTTTTGGTGAGGTTTGATGGAGAAGAGAGAAGAAGATGAAGAATGAGTAGAGAAATCAGAGAAAAAGTGAGAGAACTGAGAGTGAAATGTGAGAAGTTTGGTGAAAAATGGTAGAGAATGGTTGAGGAATTGAAAAGTGAGTGAAGGTGTGTTTATATAGGCTTTAGGTTTGGAATATGAGATGGTTTGGAATTAGCTTTGGGTTTGGAGTTAGGTTAGGAGTTAGTTGGACTTGACTCACCGAGTCAAGGCGGTTAACTCAGTTAGTTAGAACCAACTCGGTAACCATCCCAAGGTGAATTTCAACATCCAAAGATCCACATTACTTGTAGAACAAGGAACATGGTGCACTTGATTTGAAGTGAAGTATCATAGCAAATGCACTTGGAATGATTGAGTAGCTTGGAAATGTTTAGAGGTGTCTAGAATATTCCATATGCTGCTAGAATCCAAGACCAAAATGTGTGCAAAGGTGCTGTCATGAAAAAGTAGCAAATTGTGCCTATTTTGCCTGTGTTAATCGATTAACACAATTGCACTACAAATGGTTAATCGATTAACCAGGCCAAAATATGCCTAGTTTGCCTAAAAAAAGGTGTTGTGGTCCCAGCTTCGATTTTCCACTTCTTGTATTGATGAATAGGCATGGAAACCTTCATTTTGTGCTTGTTTTGATGATGTAATGACCTTGTGAGGATATGATTAATCGGGCTTGGAAAACCTGAATATCCTGCAATCAAAACACCAGAGGAAAAGTGCGAATGCGTATGCCAGCGATGCACATGCTTATGCTTATGCAAAAGGCAAAAGAGGGAGGTCAAATTTCGAGTTACGACACACACCAGCAACAAGGTTAGAAGAACTAAAACATCGATAGTGTACACACACTCGTCGACTGACAGGGGACTGACATCAAGTAAAAACCCGGCCGGACGGACCGACCTGCTCTGATACCACTAATGTAACACCCTTTTCTACCCCCACAAATGTTGCAGCAGAAACAACTCAAATATCAGAGTAAAACATAAATGTTCCCTCAAAGGGTGCACATTTCTCATTTAAATCAAAATAATACACTTGCCCGGTAAACAAGGGATTTCCTCAATTAAAAGGTTTTCAACAAACATCGTAATAATCCAAAAAGGTTTTCAACATATAAAACCATATCATCAAATGACAACAAAATAAGGAAAAACATAGTTCGACTCAAAGGACCCCAACCCGATGTTACACTATCAGAGCAAGACCCTCTAAATCGACCAAGAGCAAATAAACTTCAAGGTCCTCGAAGCATCCACAGCTAAACCTGATCACCTGCACGTTACCCACGTGGAGGCAACATTCAAACAGGTAGGGTGAGTAATCACAATTCATAATAATCATTATAAAACAAGATATACATAAAATGGCTTTAACTTCGTAAACGACATCATCAAGGTCATCATCAAGGAAAACATCAGGGAACACCATATCACAAATTCATCAATGCCACATAAAATGCAATGTATAACAAGACTCATGCATGTGGTACCAATCGTCATAATAGATGGACACTAGGCCATCAACCCTCCAAAGATCCCCGTCAATAGGATCGATCCCGCAATCGGAATCGAAGCACGTCATAATTACCTCATATCCGCACAATGGGAATGAAGCGTTGTCATAGAGTATGCATATGAATGTATGATACACAACATCATTAATCATCATCGTAAAAATTAATATTATGTGCATCATCATTCACCAAAACGTCATGTTAATCACGTCATCATATATTCATCAAAACATCACAAATCATCATCATCAATATCATCAATAACATCATAGTAAATCATCAAAATATCACAATACCAAAACCTCAGAACATCACAACATCACAAGCAAATTTCACAAAACAGCAGCAGTTCGCTGCTGAGTTCGCTGTGCGAACACATTCGCTGGGACCTTCTCCTTGCGAAGCTATAGCGAATCCCAGAATCCCAACAAAGCCCCCATTCTGCCTCTCTTCGCCACTTCATTCGCTTTGCGAAGCCCTTCCCTGTGCGAACCCACGACACCACTTCTAAAAAATCAACCGAGAATCATCATATTTATCGCGCATTCGCTGCGCTACTCGCTTTGCGAGTCCAGGCGAACATTCACCTTACGAGTGTTTCGTTCGCTTTGCGAACTAGCGATTGCAGGGAATCGCTGCTACGCATCAGTAGCATACCAGACCCCCGTTACATTACGAATTCAACCTCAGTTCGCCCAAAAACATCCCTACAACATTCCTAAGGCATTTCAACCATTAAGGACACAAAACCTACAACTATTAGGTCGATTAATTTCACTATTCCAACTTGAAATCACCTAAACCTTCACAAACTCTCAAACTTCATATAAACTCCATAGATCCTTCCCACAAGGTTAAAACTACAACAACGACGGGGAAATCAGCCCTAAGGTCTACTTTAGCGGTTCAAATCCACGTTATTGATTGATTCACAAAAATGCCCTTAAAATCATCAGTTTACCTCAAAACCCATAAACCCTCAAAAACCCCAAAATCCACTTTAATCAATCGAATCCTATAATGAGAACAATGAAAGGCAATTACTCCCCATACCTTAGATTGTCGATCCGATGTGTTCTCTCTCGAGCCTTTGGAAACCGTCACAAAAATCCTCGCCTTCTTCCTTTTTCCTCAGAGCTATGCACTTTCTCCTTATTTTCACGATCTCCACAAATGAATCCTAATTCTCCTCAATTCCTCCTTTTTGGTTAATTTAACTCTTGAGCCTCAAATATGGGCTTTCTCCATAATGCCCTCACTAATTCTCTTGAATTGTCCATTTTGCCCTTAATTCCTCTAATATTATTCTAAATTAATAATAATACTAATATATTCATATTATATACTATTATTTAATTAAAATAACCAAAACTCTACCAAAATTCACGGAAAAAATTCACAAATATTATATTTAAATAAATTAAATTAGTATTTCTCATAAATTTGGGGTGTTACAGATGTTGGCATTCTATACGGTTGTTCTCGATTTAGAGGCATCGAAAAACCAGATATAAAGGGTCTGTACATATTCCCTGAAGGGGGAGGAGTCATTTGAGGCATTTGGGGTCCCATAGTTGAAAAACTAGGCGCACTCTGGGGAATTGAATGCGCAGGTATCGAACCCGCTGTTGATGGCATAGCCTCTGATACTGATATTGAGGCCGTATTGGCCCCAGTCGAAGGATTAGGGGATGGTACTTCATTATTCGTAGAATTCTGATTGTTTGGCGGATTTGGATTTGCCATTCTGCCTACTCGTCTTCTTCTAGGTCTTTCTTAGTTATTTATGGCTATCTTGACACTCCTTAGTCTCATGCAACAAAGCAAAGAAAGTTTCGTACGAGTAAAAATGTAAAATAAAGGTTTTCAATTTGTTAACAGCACAAGGTCCCACTGGGCGTGCCAATTTGTTTGCCTGGAAAATTTGCAAACAACCGCTGATCTCCTAATTTATGAAAAATTAGTTTGCTTGCAAGACCGATCAAACAAGTCCTAGGACAATGTGCTTTAACAATTTTGACAATTTGTGTGAAAATCGAACCTTTTGTATGTTACATTCATCATGGTTTCAAAATCTAATGTTTTCGACTAAAAAGTAATAAAGACTTTGCTTTTTGAAAGAAATGGCGAAAATGTAAGTAAATTGCAAGAATGAAATTGCAGAACTGTAAAGAGAATTGTAAATGAATAACTTAGAACTTTATTAAAATGCAAGGAATAAAACTGGTGTTTCTCAAACGTACATTTTCTCAGTAACTACTCTTTTCTCTCACACGGTTACTTTGAGTATTCTTGAGCAACTTGTACAAATTTTGAACACACCTGAAAATCTAACACTAAGACTCCCTATTTATATACAATCGAAATAACCGTCAATAATAGTTATTTCTCCTAATGATGACACATGGCGTCCTGCATGCCTTTTCGTCCTGGATGTGCTCCACGCGTCTGGTTTTCAAAACGAATCTCCCTCCTAAATTTAAATTTCAAAACATCAGTCGAACAAGGCCTTAGCGCCAAGTTTGTCGAAGCATTTTCGGTACTTAAAAAAAATCTCCGAATATATTCCTCCAATTCATTCGTTTTCGACTGATATTCTTTCACCAGAAGTATACTTCTATCGAAATGGCCTGACGGATTCTTAAAACTCATTTCCTGAACAGAATCCAGACGTCGAAATTAGCAGCTTACACCCTTGAAGTATTTTTTTTATCCCCTCACCAAACCAAGATTCTATTTTCACTCTCCACTGTGCTGACTGGACGACGGAATCTGCACATGTGACATTTGCTGACTGAATAAATTTTGAATAATTTTTTTTTTATTTTTTTTATTTTTTTAAAATTTTTTTATTTTTATTTTTCATTTTTTTATTTTTTTAATTTTTTATTATTATTTTTTAATTAAAAAAACGAAAAAAAATAATAAAAAAATTAAAAAAATTAAAAAAATTAAAAAAAAATTAATTCAAAATTTATCCAGTCAGCAAATGCCACATGTGCAGATTCCGTCGCCACATGTGCAGATTTCGTCGCCACATGTGCAGATTCCGTCGTCCAGTCAGCACAGGGGAGTGAAAATAGAATCTTAATTTAGTGAGGGAGATCAAAAAAAAAATACTTCAGGAGGTAAAAGCAAAACTCGCTACATTGACAGTGGTGAAATATATTTAACCTTAAATTATTTTATAATGAATTAATGCCATTGAAATTGGTAGAGTTTTGTTTTATTTATATTAGTAGAAGTTATCATTGCAAACCAAAGATTTGAAATCATTTTTAAAGAGGAGGTATCATCAAACAGGTAGTAAGTGCTAAAATATAAAAGTTTCTCCTCGCCATTCGAAGCTTACAATTCCTCTACGACATCGCAAACAATAAATACAAATAAATGTGAGGGCAAGTGTTTTTTTATAGGCCCGTGAATTGATGACTTGAGTTAGTGATGTGATATCCATATTTATCGAGTTCATCTTAAGTCAATTTTCATATACTCCTTCTCTAAACGCGGTACCTACAAAAATATTTTAATGCAAAATTTAGACAGTGTGAGAATGTAGCGAAAGAATGAGTTGTTAATTGAATGATCATACATTAGTTGAAGTCCTTATTTTTAGAGATAATGAACTCGTATATACAAATTTATTTTTACTGAACATATAATTGATATCGTAATAGGATAAGTGTGATGGTCTGTCAAAATAGGTGGTGATGTGTATATAATTAAAATAAACAAGATATATCGGATGTTAGAAACATTTCAAAACATTTTATCTGTTAATGTGTTTATATCTTAGGACGATGTGTGGAGTTGTTCTCTTTATGACATCCTTTTTACTAATTTGTCCATATCAGTTTGTTTCATTTTAAACTCAGAAAATTAATCACATGCTTCTTTTAACATGGTTCATGAATTCCTTCTAGAGGACCTCAACGTCAAACGACTAAACTTGCTTTTAAATTTGTATTCGTCTAACACTTGGTTGCATAATCCTCATATATTTAGTAACATTTCATGCATTATTACACTAGGTCAGACACTTTAATACTTTGTTCACTCCTTTTGTATATGGCCCTAACACTTGGTCATAAATCCTACCATTTACAAAGAAATATAAGGAACAAGAAATAAATAATGATACCAATAATCAATGCGATTAATCAAGAACCTTTCATTTAAATGAGTTATCTTCTTAGATTTAAGTGAATGGATCTCTTCATGGAATTCTACTTTGTTGTTTAAAAAATTGTTGAGAAAAACAATCATTCTTAAAAAATAAAATAAACTCTACCAATTCCTAAAACACTAACCAAAATTTCTACGTCGAAAAAACCAACTTCTAGGGTAAATTTGTAACTCCCACTAAAAGGAGTCAATCAAGAGATTCACTTTAACAAAATAGGTTTGAAACCAACTTCATGGTCTCTAACTCACATACTTTGTAGTAAAAAGTTTTTTACACTATTGAACCTTCAAACACATACCAAAAGTCTAAAAAAATCAATCAATTCTAATTCTATAAAAAAAAATTGCAACAATCTTTCAATCACATACCAAAACTCTGACTAAAGACCAAATTTATATGATCTATTAAAACAAATTATTTTAACCATTTTTTTAACATAATTATTTTTTAATTTTTAGGAAAAAGATTGTGTTTTTGTCATAAAAAATTCTAAATAAAATTTTAAATATATTTTCTCAAATAACTGAGTTTTGAAACACCCCGCACAAAAATAGAGCTGAGACCACAAAAAATTTCACTAAATATGAGACAAGTAAGAAAAATATGTAAATTTCACAAAGAAGAAACACAAGAAAAACATCTTAACATGTCATAAAACTTTCAAATTTCAAATAAGGCTGCAATTACCAACCACATGCATATCACTGTGTCCACTAAGAGAGTAACTATATATTATAGTATACTCTGCTTTAACCAAATAAGAATATGTAACCTTAGAATACCAAAGTTTCATATCTTAGGATACCTGCTACTACTAATGACATACATGCATAATTTGTTTAGCTAACATTAACTATACTCCATTCACCATATTAGATCACAGTTGCTCTCCGAATTGTTGGTAGAGTCATCTATAGTACATGTTTTTATAATATAGGGGAAAAAGTTCACATACCAATGTAAGATATGATATCAATAAACTACACAGATATGCTAAGTACACTTTCATATATGAATGTAAATGTATTGTATATGTATGATATAACCTATTTAAAATATTGACTTTGGTTCAGAAATTTAACCCAAGTTCACCCAATCTAGACTCCCACAAAAAGTTGCTGAATTCATCGAAGCACCCAACCTAGAATCCCACAAAAGGTTACTGAATTCATCGAAACCCCACAAACTGACAAATGCATGCGTCTTGTGACCATAAAATGAAGCAATAAAAGGTAATTATATGAATTGATCACCATCACCAATGACCATGTTTCCAAAATTATTTGTCAGAGAAGAATCCTCATCCAGATGTAGGTTGTTTCTAAGAGCACAGAATTCAACTCAGGGATCCGCCGTACTTGGCAAGTCGGGAGATAAATCATCAATCCAATCGCCATAAATACGGTTGATCTTGTTTAATTTCTTCCAAAGTAATTCCTTCTTGGCCTTCTTCTCCTCTTCCGTTGCTGCAGCCGCAGGTACATTTGCTGGTAAGTTAGTAGGTGCATAATTGGCTGAAGAACCTGCTGTTGGTAAAGTTGGAATGACAGCTTTTGTTGAATTTGCTATGGCAACTGCAGCTTCAGCTTCAATGCCTCCACCAGGAACTTGTAACTCTGAATAGCAAAACAACCAACACTTCATCAGTTAGAAGAAAAGATACATGGAAACAAAACATTTTCAATTGTTATAATCATCTTTTAATTTTTGTTCACAGTATGCATATACAAGTTTATGACACCAAAAGGAACAAGATATAGAAAAAACATCAACGGTCACGATTGTGGCTAAGACGTTGAGGTTTTTGATGTCTCCGTCATCGCAATTGCAGCTACATTAACTATATTTAATGGCAATATATAGGATTGCAACATGGCTGCGATTTAAAACTTGCAAATGAGCAATGTACTGCATCCACATATAACACAAATATACAAGGAGACGTCTCTCCGAATTTACTCTATAACATGTTAACATATCAAAATTGAATCATAAAACAAATCTAAGAAAGCAAGACTAGTAGGATAAGAATAAAATATTTACGTAAAAAGAAATAGGAATGTACAATATAATATAAAGTTACAAGGATTAATAGTGTTGTTCATGTTGGATGGCGAAATATAAAAACACATTTTCAAACTCCAAAAATCCACCATACAAACACGCCATTGCAGCCTATGGCAATGTTGTGGGCTGGCGGACATCCCTTTACAAACTGTCAATGGCGGTTGTCTATGGTGGTTGTCAAACTCTTGTTCTGCTATGCAATACACTAATTATTATAAAACATTGTCAAATAGACACTATAACGGCACTATAGCACCATTGCATAGCAAAATTTTATCAATCCACTATTGAAAATATTGGCCACACCATTCATCCATGGCCACATCATATAACAACACTGATATGTGAACTTTACCAATAGCGGATTGCGCGAACAGCCAAAAATTAGTCATATAAACATTAGCCGTATAAACATGGTTTCGCGCCCTATGGCGGCGGCATGCACAGAATCACCCGCGCCATGGCGCCGCAATGATGGAAATTTGACGACGTGACAAAAGACGTAATCACTAATGATACAAATAAGTGTCCGTTACTTTTAAATTGAAGCAGCATCTGTTGTATAATCAAAATACCAGCAAGCAAACTAAATATGAAAACATCATACACAACAAGGAAAGCAACACACATTCAAACACTGTATTTTGTACATCAATATTGCAAAAAAATGACTTTCTACTCATTATCACAAAAATTAAAAACAGATTTTGAACAAAACAAAACAGTAGAATCATATGATAAAAAATCAAAACCAGTCCTATTACCTGCATTACCATGAGCAAAGTGGCAGCCATCACCAAAGGGACAGCTCCCGGTATTTTTCCACCTGAGACAGATCTTAGTCTTCCAATAAGTGCCCCTTTCCTGCTTACTTCCAGCCCTACTGCCTTCCAAATTATGAGAAGTTCCAATGCTGATTGCAGACGACTCTCTTGTTTTCCAAGAATCGTCCCTAAACTTAGCAGGAACCTCGTGAAGAAAACTACACTTATCACCATAAGGACATATCTCACCATTGCAATACTTCTTGCAGAGCTTCATCTTCCGAATGATTTTCTCATCTTCATTCCGACTCCCGCCCAACTGCAGCCATTCTTCGGTACGAGGACCGACAAGCTCCGGCCAGTTAGGTGGGGGCTGCCTTATCTCGTCAACCCCGTGAGCAAAGGTACAATTCTCACCATTTCTGCAGGTACCAAAGCCGAACTTGGTACAAATGCGGGTCTTGAAGAAAATGTTGCCCGTTCGTCTGTTTGGTGGAGGGTGATTCATTGCATTGGATTGATAGTTGTCCGGAACTCTTGTCCTTCGGAAGGAATGGGAACCATCGGATGCCGAACGTGGTTCAAAGAGTTCGTTGCTCGTCGCGAATTGAGGAGTCACCTCAATGATATCACTGCTGTTGGACGATGAGAATTGCGGTGGTGACATTATGAACGTTGGAATGCTGGTTGAATTACTCATGGCTGCTGATAAATCCAAAAAAAAAAACTTGTATGAAGAACGAAATAGTGACATGCAAATGGTTAGAATATTGATCAAAATAATGAAATGATGAATGCAAAACAGTAAAAAGAAAAGAGAAAGAAAACTGTACTGTTAGTTGAAATTGAGCACAAGAATATCGGGGGATGAAAAACAAGAATCTTGGATAACCTAGACGAGAATTTTGGGGGAAAACAAAATGCGATCTTCAAGCTTTGAGTGCCGTTTGTTTGAAAAAAAGTGAAAAACGTATATATAGTGCAGTTTGAAAGTGTAAGGTTTTTTTTTGTTGGGTTAAAAAAAACCTAACAAAATACATTATAATTACAGGTGCAAATATTAAAATTAAAATTAAAAGCAGGTGCAAATTAAAATTAACAACTAATATGAGCTAAGAGAGAAGCAGAGTGGACCTATGTGAACTACAGGAGAAAGAAAGAAGATAGACAATCAGGTGTAAATAGATACATTGTCAAGGAAATCACTATGTATTATTTCACCAAATTTCCTAAAGACATTAGAAATGAAGAGATTGAGAGGGTCTTATCAAGGTATGGAATCTTAGTGAATCTGTTTATACCAAACAAGAAGAACAAAGAAGGGAAGCGATTTGGATTCGCAAGATATGCAAAGATAGTAAAGACATGTAGATTAAAAGAGAACCTAAAGAATACATGGTTTGGAACGCATGGTTTTAAATTGCGGTTGCAGCTGCGGATGCGGTTGCGGTTGCGGGTGTTGCGATTGCGGTCATTGCGGGTGTTGCGATGCGTATTGCGGCCATTGCGGAGTGAATATTTATAAGGAGGTGTTTGAAATACAAAGTTGAAAAACACTTAATGTTTAAGTTTTTTCATTACATAATAACTAAATTGAGTTTTAGGATTCTAATATTTTGATTTTACATGAAAATACTTGAGGAAGCATGATTGAAATTATCTAATATGGTTCCAAACGTAGCCGGAGGCGTAATTTTCAAATCACACCGCAATTGCGATCCGATGCGGTTGCGGAGGCAACCACATCCGCAATTTAAAACCATGTTGGAACGTACAAAATATGGGCCAACTTTTCTAAGTTCGATAGAAGCGGGAGAGACATAAGTGCAGTGCAGGAGTTATGGTACAAGAGAAAACCAACATTTATTAATGAGGAAAAAAGAAGAACTTATGAACAAAGGATGAGAAACAAGGAATGGAGATAAATACGCAATACGATATGAAGAAACACATGTAGATGAATACGCAATACGATATGAAGAAATGCACGCATGGATATAGCTATACACAGGTGGTTAAGGAGAGTATGCAAGACAGAGATAATACGATTGGTAGGAAGATAGAAGGGAAAAATGAAAGAGGGAAAAATTAAAGAGAGAAAAATGATCAACATGGTAAAAGATTGCACCGACATGAGTTATACTGCGCTAGAGGAAGACATGAAATGGGCAAAGAATGATTTTGTGGGGAGAGTTCATAATTACTAGGAGGTCCCTGTATTACAACAAAAATTAAAAGAGGAAGGAATTTTCTCACTTGAAGTGATTCTGATGGGTGGAGACCGAGTATTTCTGAAAGCACATGAAGAAGAAGATATGAGGTCACTAATAAATGACGCAAAGGAGCTTTTCCAACATTGGTTCGCGAAGATTGAATAATGGTACCCAGATGCGATAATGAGGGATAGGTATACTTGGATCCGAATTTATGGAACTCCTATACATGCGTGGAATAGAAAGTTCTCCGAGTGTCGTACCTCGGAAAATACGATCCTCGCGATGGACGCGAAAAAAACTGTTCGAAACAGAGTCGCCACCGAACTTTATTCATTCCAAAAGAGGGAAAGGAAAATATCGAGAAAACATTTAAAGGGAGATAAGAACATGGTAATCGCAACCAAATTCAGGTTCGGGAGTCGGTTACGCAAGAGGGAAGGTATTAGCACCCTCTACGTCCGTTGTACTCAACGGGAACCTCTCGATTCGATTCGTGAGAAAGTTAGCTAGGTTTGTTTGTTATCTTCTAAGGTAGATATTGTTTTAAGGGGGAAATGGGGTGGTTTTTTTATTAGTGTGCTCGCCAAGGATTGAGACCCTTGTGCCTACGTATTCCCTCGTGCAATAGGAAAGTCAGAGCATTCGTAGTTCGTGGGACTACAGTTGTTTTGTGTTTTTTAGGCGAACGAGTGTTTAATTCGCATTCTAACTGCTAAACGTTGGCTTGTCTGCTCGCTAGGGGAGGCTGAAGCACTAGTTCATATGCGTGGAAGAATGGACTAAACAATGTTCTTTTTGTGAAAAATGTTTTAATCGCACGGCGGCGAGGAGTTGGATTACTGTGTTCGTATTTTGATTGGGTGACGATTACTCGAACTTAAGAAAGATTCCTCAGGCCCAAGTAATCGGGAAAGCTAGTCGAAGAACCGACTCTCTCTCTTTTTCACCCTTAATTATGAAAGAGTTTTAATATGGTTAGAGTATGTTAAATAGATGATAATTACTTGAACTTAAGAAAGATTCCTCGGGTCCAAGTAATCGGGAAAGCTAGTCGAAGAACCGACTCTCTCTCTTTTTCATCCAAGTGTTTAGGAAAAGAAGATTTGATTTTGTTTATTGTAAAAAGGGTTTGATGGGTAATCGTGTTATGAGTCTTTTAAAGAAGACAATTGGTTGAACTTAAGAAAGATTCCTCGGGCCTAAACAATTGAGGAGAAGAATCGAAGATTCCATTCTACTCCCTTTTCTTCTTTTATGAAATAGTATTTAAGTGTGGTTTAAATGTATTGATTTGATTTGAAAAATGCTTGATGTTGATCAAGGTTTGAATGTGCGTGCGAAATGGTTAAGGACTAATGGAAAGGAGGTCCTAATGGTTCAAGGTAAGGTCGATTGCAAGGCAAAAAATGCTCGACTTACAAGTTAGGTAAAGGGACTTGATATATGGATCAAGTGAATGCTTGGAGATGAAATGTCGGTTAATTGAATTTGATTTGGAAAATACTTGACGTTGGATCAAGCTTGTTTATTCTTGTAAAAAGGGTTGATTTTAGTCTTATGGGAGAGGGATACAATTACTCAAAAGGGAATACTCGAGCCAAAATTAAAGTGAGTCAATCACACATATGAATGCAAACCAAAGTGTAGGAGATGCAACAAGTATCGTTGTATAAAGCCCAAGAGGAGGCTATGCGAGGTTGATTGCGATCGTGAAAACAATCGACTTACAAGGTATTAAAAGGGCTTGACATTAAGTCAAGGTATTAGTTTGGAAAGAGTTTTTTGGTTTGGACAAGCATATTATGAATGATATACATATAATTAGAGCATGAAATAATCCACATGAGAAAAGTGTAAGCACCACACAAAGATTATAAATCAAATGAGGGAGGACATAATCAAGCATGTTAGCACAATTAGTAACCTAATTCTAAGGTTAATTCTAAGGAGGGAAGTCCTACACTAAAATTAATTTCTAGGTTTTTAGAATAAAGTTCCAATAATTAATTAGATTATATCAAAATATTTAATAATATTAATTATCAAAAATTAATTAATATTAAATAAAATAATTTAACAAAATTAATTAAATAAGAATTGAGGACTTATTAAATAAAAGTATTTTTTTAGGATTTTTTAGAATTGAAATCAAATTAATAATCAATTAAATTAAAATTCAATATTTAATAAAATTAATCGTAAAAAGATTAATTAATATTAAATGAAAAAATTTAATAAAATTGACTAAATTAATATATTAAGAATATTTCATAAGTTTGGGTTTTAAAAGAAAATAAAATGTTTTTTATATAGATTTTTATTATTAAGTATTATTAAAATTAAGTTTTAAAATTAAAACTTAAAAAACAAATAAGGAAAAAAACAAGTGGGCCAAAAAAGAAAGATAGGGGGACGTTTAGCAATTCCCAGGCCCAGAGTTAATAAGCCCACGCTGGGAAGGAGGGTTCACCGTGAACCCTCAGTCAACTTGGGACATTGATTCAGAGCGAAGTCAAAGGTTGGCTCCCAATCTCACGGTCAGGGACGCGCGCATACCGTGAAGAAACAAGGGCTGATGCGCATGGAATCAAGACAGCATTGATGGATTGGTGACACTTGTCACCGGTGAGGGGTTCCACCAAAACAAATCAAAATTGAAGGATTAAAGCCAAGGGAACGATGAAAAACGCCTCATTCTCACAATCTGTTTCTCTCTCTCATCTTCAACGCTCTCCAATTTCTCTTTCTTTTCTCTACAAACAGGTCGCCGGAAACTTCATCTTGGCCAGAGAAAACGTCGGAGAAGAAGGCGGTTGGCGGCCAGTCACGGCGGCGTCACCCCTCTTCTCTGGTCAAACCCAAATTAAACACCTACCCTACATAAAGCGACCCTTCTGAGTCCAAATCCGGACTCAGAAATCTCAAATCTTCACTCTAATACCCTAAACTGACGACTCAAATCTAAACCCTAAAACCTAGATTCGGCCAAACAACGAAGAAATCACGTGATAACAAGAGGGATTCAAATCAGTGAGTTAAAAGTGAGCAATAATCAAAGCTTAGAAGGCTTTAATGAGGAGAATACGCACCTAATCGGAATAGTTTCGATTTCGAGAGTACGACGAAGTTAAGATTTCGAGCTCTCCTCCTTTTCTTCTGCTTTCTCTATTCTACTCTGCTTCTTTTTTAATTTTCATCGATTTCGAAACTCACTCGCTGTTTCTCGGTGTCGACCTCGTACTCTCTTTATTTCAAGAATCTCGCACACTATCGATCTCAAATTTCAGGTTTGCTCAGATTCAGACTTATGGGTTTGTTTTGGTTTAGATTGAATTTCAATAAAAGAAACTTTCTCTCTTCATCTCTTTCTGTGCGTTTGGGTTTGAAGTAGTTATGAGATATGAAGAACGAGGAAAGGGTTTATGAAGAAGGTTGTTTAGTGGTTGGGTTGCACAAGGTTGTGTTTTCAAAGGTGATAGATTGAATGCTTTTTTATGGTGATGTTGTAAGGAGGTCCGACGCAGTTGTTGTGTAGCTGTTGCGGATCGAAGGTGATGTTTGTGTTTCTACTGATGTTGGGTGTTCATTGTTTGAGCGAGGTTGAGGTAATGTCGGCAACGTGCAGTTTCATGGTGGTTCACACAAGTTTGTGGCAAGGCAAGTAGGTATGTTTTTAGGTTGTTGCAGGGCAGTTACAAGGTTGTCAGAAGCAGGAGGCAAAGATATGATGGTGATATTAGAGCAACCGCGGTGTGGTATGAGTGTGCCTTGTGAAACTTCAATGGTGAACTCTGGTTTATGGTATTAGAGGAGATTAATGGTTGCGTATTGGTATGAAGAGCATTTTTTTTTAGCCCCTTATTGATTTCTTTCTCCTCTCTTTTAAACTAACTCAAAACTTGTTCTTTAAGTTTGAAATACAAGTCCTGTAATTCTTCCCATGTTGCTTTCGATTTTTGCAGGTTTTATTGTTCCATTTTTGTGTAAATCTTGGTTGGTGGAGCAGGTTGTGCAGGTCTGTGTTATGTAGGCAGGGTGTGCAGCGATACGGTTTGGTTGATGTAGGTTGTTGGAGTGAGACGTCGTTGTTGTACGGTTTGTGTAGCTTGCAAGTTTTTGTCTTCATCTTGTAGGTTTTGTTATGTATCAAGTAGCTTATTGTGGCCGGTACGATTTCCGCAGGATGCGAGTGTGGCATGGTTTTGAGTCCTCTTTGTACAAGTTATGAGGGGTCATGTTGTAGCAGCAGAAACGTGGTTATGGTTTAGCCGGTGATGTGTGTCTCATGTGCAGTCATATTGTTGCGAAGAAAATATCTGAAGATCTTCTTGAGATAACCTCAATGGCAAAAATATCCTCTTTCTACTTTTTTTCATTTATGTCATGGTGTTGTGTAGCAAATAGATGTTGGATTGGTTTGTGAAACAAAAACTGATGAAGGTCCTTGGTTGTGTAATAATAACCTTGTGTGTGGAATTTGTGTAGTTGGGAAATTAATAGATTTCTTGTGTAATATGGACTTTGTTGAATTTTTGAATTGCACCTTTATTATGCATTTGGAACCAGTGCCTTTGTAAATTTTTCTTCAATTTGTTTGGACCAAATCTTGAAATTCCGGTTAGACTTAAAACTCACCCTTTTTGAATTCTTACTTTGAACCGAAAGAAGCTTGGATCGACCCTTGGAACATGAAATACATCATTAACAAACTTTGAGAAATAACACAACAACCTTGGATTTAAAACTTTGAACCGTAAATGTATCTTGCATTCATCATGACGAACGGACCCGAATTAGAGATTCCAAATCAAATAAATCCCTCTAAACCTGGCCTCCCGAACATTGACGGATCAAATCTTTCACCATGAACCTTCTTGGGAAAAAAAAAATCATGAACATACTTTGACAATAAAAGTTATGACTTAGAAAAATGAAACGCACCACACACTTTCCTAATTGAAAATGAATTATTCCTGGCCGATAGTCATTAATTTGACCCACACATGTGAATTTCCTGATACAAACCCTGATTGGAGCTTCACACACATCTTTTGAATCAGTCACAACCAGACCTTGATTCTAAAACCAACTTGTCCAACCATTGAACTTCAACCATTGCTCATACCCTTGTCTTGATAAGCCTCAAATGAACCTCACTTCAACTCGCCCTTGTGATACCCTGGGTTTGGACAACAAGCAGGAGAAACATATTTTTTGGATCTTATGAATAATGGTTGGTAGATGAATGTACATATGAAAATATACACAGGTAGGACAAATTTGGGGTATGACACCGAGTATATATCCATTTCGTTGGGAAGTTTGATCTCTATTGATAAAGCTACGGAAGACAATATGCATTAGATTATGCTCGATGCTTATTAAAAACTATGTCCATGGAAACTATTGATAAATTGGTCAGAGTTAGGATCAACGAACATATTTTTTTAGTCAAAGTGGCGGAGGAAGCATTTACATGCCCATTAAAGTTAACAAATACCACAAAGGCACTAAGGGAAGAATTAGATGATGAATGCATAAAAGGAGACCTTGAAGAAGATGATGTGTCTGATCAACTACTAGAGATGGAAGATGAAGGGGAAGAGAAAGAGTTAGAGGACAATTATGAAGCATTAATGTCACTTCATGCAGATTCATTGTACGAAGAAGGAGAATTAAATGTAAAGGCGACGCGAGAAAATAAACAGTGTTGTTGTGAAGAAACTTTTGGAATATCACATGATGTGGGGCCAGCAGGATGTGAAGGAAAGCAGACGATTGAGATAGCCAAGTCGGATGCATTGGGAGATTACGTGGGGTCGGGCCACAGATGCAATTACTGACCAAAATAGAGTTTTTAAAGAACAAATATTGTGTGGATCAAAATATATTTGTTATAAATGAAGATGGGCTGCCTTGGACAATAGAAGATGACATGGAGGCCCATTTGATGGTTAATTCAGATAACTTGGATATGGTCCTAAAGCGTAGTCAACTTGAAAATCCAAAACAGCTGCAAATGTATGTCCAAAAGTGCTGCAAAATGAGATTGTAGAGACTGTAGAATCAAGCCAACAGATTGAATGTGTAAGGGCAGCTATGAGAGATGTCGACGATATACAAATGGATAAGAACCTTGCGGTCAGCTATAAGAAGATAAAAATCAATGAAGATACATCTATAAATGTATTATCGGAAAGGAAATTATCAAACGATGCAAATGAAATGGGGTCGAAAGAGAGAAGAAGGAGGAGAAAATCCATCTTGAATGAGAAAATAAAATTAAGGAGAAAAACAAGGAAGGGTATGGTAACGAGAAATAGAGAGAAAGGAATTGAGAAAAATCAGGTATTATCTACTTCATCTCAAACTGAGTTCATCAATAATTTTGAGGGGGAAGCTTGGAAATTTTTTCATAGTAAAGCTAGAGAAATTGCTAAAGGGGTGTGGGACTTTGGGAAGGAGATTGGAGTGGTTAATAGGGGAGAGAAGGGAGAAATTTTACAGCAGCTAGTTTCACAGGAGGAAAGAGATAGGGAGGCAAAAAGGAAAAACTCGGAGGGAGGCAGAAGTGAGAATTGAGATTAGAGATGAGGTGCAGGAAAAAGTTTGTAGTTATAATGAAGATTGTGAGTTATAATGTGAGGTTTATGGGGGCTGTAAAAAAGAAAGAAGTTACTCATTTAGTCAGGAAATATAACTTGGACATGTTATGTATCCAAGAATCTAAAATGGAGAATTTAGACAACAATATGTGTGCTGCCATCTGGAATTCAAATGAAGTTGATTTCACTTTCAAAGAAGCAATTGGTAGATCGGGTGACCTTCTGATGTTATGGAATCCAAAGGTTTTTAATAAGATAAATGAGATTGTAGGGGATCATTTCATATGTGTAGAAGGTCAATAGGAAAATGAAGGGATTATTGTGAATATAGTAAATGTTTATGCACCCTGCGATACCGGTGGAAAAAGAATGGTGTAGAGAAATCTGATTGAATTAGTAAATTCCAAGCCAAGGGATAGGTGGTGTGTGTTGGGGGACTTTATTGCAATTAAGTCGAAAGAGGGACGCAAAGGAGTCGTAAAGATAACTAGAAGGGCGGAGATGAGAGAGTTTGAGAATTTCTTGTTGGATGCGAAGCCGATTGAATTACCTTTAATTGGTAGAAGATTTACATGGTCAAACTTGGATGGTTCGGCGATGAGTCGTATTGACAGATTCTCAGTTTCAGAGGGATGGCTATCTCAATGGTCAGAGTGATCGCAATGGTGCTTGGACAAAGGGTTGTCAAACCACTGTCCAAAAATTGGAAGGATATCATGACTTTGTGAAAGAAAAGTGTAATTCTTGTGAAATTCAAGGATGGGGCGCATATGTTCTGAAAGAAAAACTCAAAATGATCAAAAATCAACTTATAGATTGGAGCAAAAAACATGTAGCAAATGTGGATACAAGGATTGAAGACACAAAGAAAGTTATCAATGATTTAGAAGAAAAGGGTGACTTAGTAACACTGTTAGAAGAAAAGATGAAATCTAAAAGAGAAGCAGTTATACAATTATCTTCACTTCAAATCTGAAGTGCAACATAACTTGGCAAAAATCGTGTGTGAAACGGATCAAAGAAGGAGATGCTAACACGAAATTCTTTCATAGATGTTTGCTAAACAGAAGAAGAATCAACGAAATTAATTGTATTGAAGCAAATGGCGCAAAACTGAATGGAGTGCATGAGATAAAGGAAGAGGTAACCAATTATTTCTCAATGTTGTTTGAAGTTCAAAAGTTCAATCGACCGGTATTACAGAATATAGCTTTCAAACGCATCAAAGAGGTGGATAATGCAATTCTCACTTCAGAATTCACAATGGAATAGATAAAAGTGACAGTGTAGGATTGCAAGAGTTCAAAAAATCCGGGACCATATGGCATACATTTCTCATTCATCAAAGAATTATAGGATGTAATGAAGGAAGATTTTCATAGATTCATTTTTGAGTTCCACCAAAATGGCACATTGGTTAAAGGATCAAATTGTGCGTTTATAATGCTAATTCCAAAAATAGAGAACCCAACGAAGCTTAGTGAATTCAGGCCAATCACTCTAATTGGAAGTATGTATAAGGTGTTATCAAAGTTGTTGGCAAATAGATTGAAGCGGGTGGTTAAAAAAGTAATCTCGGAATCGCAATATGCCTTTGTGGAAGGTCGTCAAATGGTGGATGTAATCTCGGTGGCAAATAAATTGGAGGATGATGCAAAAATAAGAAAAAGAGAGTCAATGTTGTTTAAAGTTGATTTTGAAAAGGCGTAAGACTCGGTGGATTGGAAATATTTAGACTTCATGATGGAGAAAATGGGATTCAATATCAAATGGAGAGGCTGGATTTTAGAGTGCATCTGGAGTACTAAGATTTCAGTTCTAGTGAATGGCAGCCCCACTGCAGAATTCGGAGTAGGTAGAGGACTGAGGCAAGGTGATCATTTATCGCCTTTTATCTTCTTGATAGCAGCAGAAGGGTTTAACATAATGATGTCGAAAAGTGTTCAATTGAATAGGTTCGAAGGGTATGAGTTTAGGATTGGAGAGGTAAAAGTGTCACACCTCCAATATGCAGATGATATGTTAATTGTGGGAAAGAAGTGTTGGAAAAATGTGAGAAACATTAAGGCAAATTAGAAGCTGTTTGAAATGATTTCCGGTCTGAAGGTGAAATTTCACAAAAGTCTCTTAGTCAGGGTAAATGTTTCGCATCAATGGTTGGAAGAAGCGACACAAGTATTAAATTGTAGATTTGGAATTTTGTCGTTTAAATACCTTGGGATTCCTATTGGAGGAAATCATAGAAGAAAGGAATGTTGGAAACCGGTGATAGAGGCAGTGACAAAGAGATTGTCCAGATGGAATAATAGACATTTATCTATTGGCGGTCGTATTGTGCTTCTTAAATCTGTCCTCTTCGCGTTACCTCTCTATTTTCTTTTGTTCTTCAAAGCACCGTCAGGTATTATGTATATTCTTGAATCGATATTTAAAAAGTTTTTGTGGGGTGGGGGTGGAGAATAGAAAAGTTAGATGGATGCAGTGGAACATGGTTTGTAGGGATAAGGAGGAGAGAGGTCTAGGTTTAGAAAATTTAAGAACTTTTAACATTGCATTACATGGTAAGTGGATTTGGAGGCTTCATACCGAAAAACAATGTATTTTGGCTAGGGTTTTAGTAAGTAAATACGGTGAAATAAACAACAGTGAGGATATAGGGAAGATTGTTGGTTAGAGCTGGTGACAGGATCTAAATAAGATAGAAAACGGGGTTGGGGAATGTAAATTTCAATGTTTTCCTAAAAGTTATGCAGGAAAATAGGTAATGGAGCTACATCGCGGTTCTAGAGTGATCCTTGGTTGGAGGGACATATTATGAAGAACAGTTTCCCGGAGATGTTCAGGTTGGTTGTG
Organism: Lathyrus tuberosus; assembly: GCA_022829125.1. Taxonomy (NCBI): domain Eukaryota; kingdom Viridiplantae; phylum Streptophyta; class Magnoliopsida; order Fabales; family Fabaceae; genus Lathyrus; species Lathyrus tuberosus. The sequence continues at coordinate 5,389,736 of JALAZF010000346.1, forward strand.
CACAAAGAGGCGACAGTTTGCGAAGTGTTGCAGAGAAATTTTGAAGGGGTGATCTTGAATATTTTGTGGGAACGAAGCCTTAACAAAGAGGAAAGGAAATATGAAGAGGAAATTATTGGTAAAGCTCAAAGAATAAAATATAGTGAAGATGTGGAAGACAAGTGGCTTTGGTGTTACAAAGAAATCTCGTTAAAAGAAGCATACAAGCTAGTTTCAAAAATAGTGCGATAGAAGAAAGGAAAAGGTTTGGAAAGGCGTGGAATAAAAGTATTCAACTTAAGGTCTCTACATTGGTCTAGATATTATGGCAAAACAAAATCCCGACTAAGGATAATCTTTCTAAAAGAGGTATTTTGAATGACCCGCAAAGGCTATGTTCGTTCGGATGTGGAAGTGATGAGATTATCTCTCATTTATTCTTTGAGTGCCCAAATCTAGTGAGATTTGGGGTGCGATTCTAAGATGGTTGAATGTATCGAATGCTTTACATAACTCAGGTTTGGAAAACTTTAAACAATTCAGTTATTTAATAGATTGTGGTAAAGGGAAAGCAAATTCGATCAAAGCAGTATGGTTCGCATGTATTTGGACTATGTGGAAATATCGGAATAATAACATTTTTTCAGGAAAAAGGATATGAATGCAGGGAGGTTGCTGTAAGAACAAGAGTGGTTCTGCATTTGGCCTTAAGTTTTGATGATAACTGCATATGTTATCTTAGAGAACAATTAGATACTCCATGGTTTCTCTCTAGTGTGTAGCTTTCCCAAAATAAGATCTATCTCTGATAGAAAGGCGTGTGACGTTATCAGACTCTGATCTAAACACTCTAGAAGAAAACATATGTTGTGTACAAAACTAAAGTCAATACTCAATAATACTTCTAACGCAACGATTCTAAGGAACATTTATACAAAAGCTTCTAATCATGACTAAGTAGACAAGCCTTAAAGGCTTTCTAAGAGATGTGCTTCTATCGCAACAAGTTCTGAAGTTTCTAAAGACAAGGTTCTGTTGAACGAAATTCTGAAGATTATGAAGACATCATTTCTGAACTTCAAGTTCTGAAGACTCTGAAGACAAGGTTCTGTTGAACGAAGGTCTGAAGACTCTGAAGACAAATATGTGCTGAACAAGTTCTGAAGTTTCTAAAGACAAGGTTCTGTTGAACGAAGTTCTGAAGATTCTAAAGACATCATTTCTAAAGTTCAAGTTCTAAAGACTCTGAAGACAAGGTTCTGTTGAACGAAGTTCTTAAGACTCTGAAGACAAATATGTGTTGAATAATTTCTAAATATTCTAAAGACGATGTTCTTCTGAACGAGCTCTGAAGTTTCTGAGGACATCAATTCTAAAGACCAAGTGCTAAAGACTCTTAAGACAGTTCTGCTGAACGAAGATATGAGACTCTGGAGACTTAGGTTTTGAAGTTACAAGTACTGATCTCTCTATACATTCTTCATCAAATATACATACAAAGCCTTTGAAGATTAGAAGACAGAAGATCAAGAATGGTTTGTGTGTTTCAGCGAATATAAAAGTACAAAGTAGTCTGTGACCTCTACCTAGAATAGGTGGCGTAAGAACATCTCTTTTGTATTATTATTTGACCATTATTTTAAGTGAACATTGGGATATTACAGTTGGAATATGTTTCCTATTATACCATCCAATGGATCTATTCTCAAGCACTATATATTGAAGATCTGAATGCTTGAAAAAAATGATGTTGTGAGTTGAACAAAAATGTTGAATGCCGAAGTGCTGAATGCCACAAGAGCAAAAGAGATAATCATGAGAGAGTAACTAGAACAAGAAGAGAAAGAGCTGAAGAAAACACGAGAGTATGTGTGCAAGGCGGAAGCAAGCACCAAGTTGTAATCTCAAAAGAAAATGCTTGAAGTTCAGCCAAAGTTAAAGCGCTGCTATACAAGAAAATGAGAGAAGCATTAAAAGAAGTTTTTAAGCTCACAAAACTCATGTTGGTACGATGCAAATATCTTGGAGATTATTCTTAAGATAGTTTTGAAATTAGTAAGGAGCTATTGTTCATATCTTGCTAGAAAACGTTTTTGTGTTATTGTACTTCAATTTGGGCCATCTGCTTATTTAGAAGCAATTCTTGTACACACCTTTGTAACACTTTTCAAAGTGGAGATTTCTCAAGTGACTAAGCCATTAGTCTGGATACTTGAGAGGGCTAAGTTGTTTTCTAACACTTAGAGGTTGTAATCTTTCTAGATTATTGGATTAAGTCTTTGTCTAAGGCAAAATCACCTTGGTGGGTGGACTGGAGTAACTTTGTTAACAGTGAACCAGGATTAAAATAATTGTGTCTATTTATTTTTATTCTTTTGTTAGCATTAAAGTTGAATTTCTGCAAAAGATTACAATTGGTGAAACCTAATTTAAACCCCCTTTCTTGTGTTTCTCACCCCTTCAATTGGTATCAGAGCTCTTGTTCTGGTATTGATGTTTATCAAACACTTAACCGTGTCAGATAAAGATCCAAACGAGCTTTGACAAACACCTTGATGGTTTCCACTCCACCACCTGCTATTCCAGTCTCAAATGTTCTTAATTCTATCTTCTACCACTGTTGGTGAAAAGGTTGAGTACTGGAAAGCTGTAATAGAAAGTTCTTTCTAAAAGGTGATACTGATCATTTGAATATGGTAGTTGATAACTACATATCTCTCTCAGATAAAGCTGGTAAAAGGTTGAAAATAATTCTGAATGATTAGTTTGAAAAAGATGAATCATCAGAAAGCAAAAAGTTCCTTGATTGATGAAAGTTAATTCTTACTAAGAATGAGATGTTTTAAAAATCAGACTGCTATGTCTATTTGACTTTCTCAGAATAACTCATTAAGAACTCTTTTAAATCAAGAAAAAAATTGCTCGTGTTTTGATTTGGTTTCATGAAGACTTCAAGATGAATGATTTTGAAGACGGTTGAAATCTTGTTATCAAGTTTTCAAACCATGGTTTCAGAACTTTGGGTTCTGAACTAAGGCTACTCTTCATTAGATCACTAAATGAGAGCATCAGAAGCTTTATGTAGAGATGAATTTTTTTTGTAACTACTCTCAAGTTTGCAGAAGATCTGAACAACACCTCTGTCCGAATAGCCGAAGAAGACCAAAGTGGCTTCCAGTCAAAGTAATCAAGAATTACAAAAGAAAATGAATTGTAACTTCTCTCAGATGAGTTGGTCTCTATGGAAGAAGATCTCATAGAAAAAGATCTAAAATGCCTAGACAATCAGTTGGCAACATGGAATGATTCTGATTTCTCAAAAGATGATGAAGATGAAGAACCAGCTAACGTAGCACTATTAGTTTGCGGTAGCATGCCTGATGAAAAAGATCCCTCCAAAAGATGAAGTAGTTTCTAACTCAACAAATACTACCTCTATTGCAGAAGTTCTCAGTAATACAGTTATAGCATTGGCCTGGTTTCCAAGATTCTGACTGCTTGCATAGTTTCTGTACACTGACATATCTGAACAGATGAAATACCATGGTATAAAGTATTGATTTAGTGACTGTTAGTATCTATAGAATGGACATGGGTGAAGGATCTTGACACGAGGATGATTCCTTATGTGTTCTCTATTCTCTAAATGCAAAAGTGATTGTCTGTAGATGTTCAAGGTTAGAAATAATCTTGGTCAACAAACTAGGAATAAATAGCTTGAGAAGCTATTTGATGAAAATAAGTTCTTAGTGTCTCAGTTCTTTATAACTAGATACAGATGTAAAAGGAAGAACAAGATCTTGAAAAGAAATGGCTAAAATCGTGAATTTTGTTACTATCATGACAAAACATTTATAAGGAGTTCTAGCATACCTTTCAGAACATAACTCTTTTCAGATCTATTCTGATGCATCATGATTAGAATGCTCAAAGTCTTCAAGTATTTGGAGTTGAAGTACTTCTGCAGATGAATCAATTTGATGTCACATTTGATTGTAAGCTTGGTAGTTAAAAGCCAAAGCTTATTGGAAGATTGAAAATCTAGAGATTACTTTTTCAGATACTGAAGGTAATAGAGCTGCTGAAGAAGTACACGATGAAGAAATTAGAAGACGCTCAATCAGAAGTCGTCACAGTTCTTACTCTCCTGAGAAAGCGTAGACAGAAGTCTTTACTTTCTGGAGTACAAATTCTGGGTGATAAGACTAAGCCAGTAAGAACAAGATTAACATTCAAACCCTCTGAAGAAATGTTTTATAGTTTTATGTTCATGATGATATTTGCATCTGTTGAAGAAGAGCATCAGGTCAAAGATTGAACTCCAATGACGCAAGAAGAATTCAACCAGTTCTCTCAGCATATTGCATCTGGTTTTCTATACCAGGAAATAGGATTAGTTGATTGAATCAATTGGCTTTCTCGAAACAAATAGTAGTGAAGATATAAGCGGTTGATCAAAAGAAGAAGACTAAAGGGATAACTCAGTTTCCTCTGATGATCTAAATACAACAAACATCAGGAGAGATGTTTCATCCATCAGAGTGAGGAGACCAAAGAAGCTATGAAGACTATCTTGTCTCGGCACAAGATTCAAAAACTCCTCTGCATCTCATTCAAGATCTAAAGGAAGAAAGAAGATTTTGTGAAGACGATTTCTAAGGAGAATTTGATCTAGTGGTCCAGCTAGAGCAATCATCAACGACGTCCTCAACCGGAGAAGCTAATTGCGTGTCAACCTTGAAGAAGCTCTACATCTTGGAATACAAGGCAAACTGGAAGTCTACCAAATAATTGAGAGTAACGCTTTTCTAACTTTTACTACTTTTTGCTTATTTGTCTAAGAATCTATTTTTATATTCTAGGATTAAAACTTTGAGATTATGTTTAGAAAGGAACTATTTCTTTTAAAAACCATTTGATACAATCTTTTCTTATGGCTGTTATCTATTTCAAATTCCTTGCTGAATATAAACTTGTTCTCATTCTTACAAATGAACTCTGTTTTATGTCCAGAATGAAAAGAAGTATCTCAGGATATATAATTCCTCTAGAATATAAAAATGAGTTTCTAATGCATCGATTCGTAGCGTTTCACTTCTGAGATATGAAGCTTCTGACAAGTGAAGTTCTCGTGTATCTGAAGTATCCAAGGTCAAAATGCTCTATTCAGTTTGTTTTGACCGTTGGTAACTGAAGAGTTTACTTCATTAACACGTTGTCAGGAAAGTGAAGAGTTTATGATTCATTATAAGTCAGGTATCTTTTAATGAACATCGCTTCATGCTAAACGTGACACATTGAGTGACGAGACTCTTGAGTTTAGGTTGATAAGATCTTCACGCCTTATCTTTTGTCATAATTATTTTCCTTTACTGTTACCTATTTCCTATATCTCTGTCAGTTACCTAATACCTTTTAAGTATTTGTTCGTTGATAAGTGCTAAAATATACTGATTTTAAGTGTGAATAATTGGCACTTATTGGCTCGATTCGTTGGTTTTCCGTTAATAATCCCCCATTTTTGTGTATATTTTGTATAGTTTACATTATAGTGTGTAATATGCATTTTTGTGTACATATTGTTGAGTTTGACAAATTTTCATTTGTTTTTAAAGGTAATAATGCATGGTTGAAGTATGGACCCATTTGAGCCAAGAAGGTTGCTTCAAAATACAGTTTTGACTAACAAAATACTGCCATTCGCACTTTGCGCAATTTTTAGCGTACTGAGAACTGGATGGCATTAGTTGGAGTATTTTTGTTTTCTTGACTACGCTTAGCGCGAGCAAGACCGCGCTTAGCGCACTTTAAGGCAGTTTAGGGTATTTTAAGTGAGATCACGCTTAGCGCGATCTGAGCGCGCTTAGCACGGTTGTAATAAATTTCATTCTTTCTAATTTTAGTTTATCTAATTTTTTTAGGTATTCAAGCAAGGATATTTTGTCATTATTGTATAGAGCATTGAATAAGCTTTCCAACGCTTTCGACCGTGTGTCAATCTGAGTTACGGTTCGAAAGTTATGAAGAAAACAAGAATTATGATTTTGCTGATGGCGCTAAACACCCTCATAGCGCGCTTAGTGCGGTTCGCGTCATTCCAGCCCCTATTTAAGTCACTTTTTAGCATTTTTTAGGTTATGTTGTTAGGAACTTTTAACCCTAACTTCATCAAAAACATTCTGTGAGTAGAGTAGCTTAGAAACAACATTAGAGTCTGCATCTTGACAATCCGGAGTCGAATCCACTTCAATCGGAGTTGACAAACCGTGAGATTTGTGTTCTTCTCCTCTCTTATCTTTGTACCCTCTATTTGGTGGGTTTTTGTATGTAAGTTTATCTTGATTGTATGTATATTTATGAATCTTTGTATAAAATCTCTTTTACAACTCTTAATCGATGTCATCTTTGATTTAATCTCTATCTTAATGGGTTTGATTCGCTATAGACATTTACTTTTCTAACTCGACCTAAGATGAACGTCTATTGATTGTGGGAAGCGGTCTAATATTCACATGTGTGTCAGATCTTAATGCTCCGTGTTGTTTAGTTGCGTGATAAATCACCTCTGAGAGAATGCGGCTGATCTCTCGACTTTTGCGTTAGACATAACCTCTTGTTGTGAGCGATACGTGGGGATTTTGACGAGTGATTTAGGTTGCGTGAATTTGATCCATAGATTTTTTAGTACATAATGGATAGAACGAAATACAACTCCTGACGAGTTATCTTATGTCTTAAGAATGTATTTATTTTCTTGTTTTATGTTTTTCTTTTGCACTTTTATCCCAAACCATTTAAACCCAAGCTTAGAGATGTAGAGATTGTCAAACGGTATTGTTTCCCTTGCACTGATCTCTATGAAGACGATAAAAATCCCTGAGGGAATTCTTCCGAAAATAATTTTTGCTTGCCGCTTTACCACACCAACATTCGTCTATTCCTTTATTGAAATAACGCAAGTATTTAATACAACCTTTACTATTCCACTTTATTTCTGTCTCATGTGTTTAGGTTTCCTATGTAATATTCTCTTTGGAAATGATGGTAGTCCATTTTCTTGGTTTATCATTAATAGCTTTGCATGTCTCAAATTTGTATGTCTTAAATTGTTTGTCTTTATTGGCTTGTTTCGTCTCTTAAATTGCTCTATTTATATTCTTCATTTTATCTTCTAACAGTCATTCCTTACTCTTCCACCTTTAGAAAAACCTTCTCTATTTTTTATCATCTCTCTCCTTTTCACCCAACCATGTTTGTCAAAACTTTTTTTGGTAATGAAGACCTACTGGAAGTTATCTATGAAAAATAACCCAACTTTCCTCGTCTTATAGGAACAGATCGAGACATTATCATTAGCATGCAAATACAGGGTTAGTCTAAATACTATGCAATGTTGCATGGACCCATTTATCCAAACCTTGTATAAGCCTTCTGGAAATATGCCTTAATAAGTGTGGATGGTGACTCCATTTTCTCCTATGTTTATGGCACTCCTATCACTATCACTCATACCTTCATTGCTCAGGCTATTGGTTATACTCAAACCAGTATCAGTGTGGATGAATTTCGTTTTACCTACACCTTTGCTGATAAGCTCATTAACATCCATGACACCTTCTTCCCCAGACTTGAACCCACAAATCCCAAAAGGCTTTTTCCCACAGCTAAAGCTTGGTTTAACCTTCTGTTAACAAACTTTCGTCCTCGGGGAATAGGCCAGAATGTTTTATCCCATGTTGACAGACTTTTCATCTACTTTGTTATGAATAATGTCTGTGTGAACCTGCGTCAAACCATCTTCAACCATCTGAAAGAATCAGTCACTATTTCAAGAGGTCAGTATAAGTCCTTCATTCCTTATGGAAGGGTCTTATCTGAACTGTTTTATAAGGCTTAAATCATTGGTTTGCTAAGAGTTTTGGTCCGGATGTTGCGGCTGCTAAAGAAATATGTGAAGTTGTTACAAGCTTGCTGGATTGGTAATCTCTTATGCTGGATGGATATGAAGTGGTTGGGTGCTTATGGGTCTTGTGGTTTCCGTGTTCGTGGTTGTTTGTTTTATGATGTTTTGTTTCTTGTAGTCTTGTTGATATCTAGTTATGGCTATATTGCCTTTTTCCCTTGTTATTCCTCTAAAACGCCTGGCTTGTACTTTTTCTATAATATTAATGGATTTTTCAGTTATTTTCTTTATTCTGTCATCTCTTGAATATTATTTATTCTTTATTAGTATTTGTGTTAATTATCTCGTATTACTTACTATTTCTCTCCTTATTTATACCTTTTTTTTTATTTCTGACAATGGGGGAGAAAGTGAAATGATTTTGATATACCTACTCTCAGAATCTTGATCCCAAATACATATTTCAATATGCTTTTACAACTAACCCTTCTTTAATATTTGATCAGGAACTTTGTAAAAGTTCACTATCTTTTAGAACAGGTTATTAGAAGATATGTTCAAGAAGCAAAAGAATGCTCTAAATGAGTTTGCTTCAATGCAATACATTATTCAATGAAAAATTGGTAGCTAGACTCATAAGCAAAGGAAAATATGAAAGAATGTCTATGAGTACTCTGATACCTCAGGCTTGTCAGAAGTTGTGAACTCTCTGAAAGCATGGTAGCTAGACTTTAGTACTTCAAAGATTGTGGACCTTATGGATACCAAATCAAGAAATGGTTATTCAGGAATGTTCAAGTTTTGAACCTTCAAATGACATGTCGATTTTTGCACCTTCTGGTGACATGTTTAAGATATTGAAATAACCTAGCTTTGATACATGATGTGAAGCATCAAGAAAGTTACTAATCAGGTTCTGATTATGTCAATCATGCTCAGATAGCAAGCCAGGTTCTGAGATGAAGACCGGGCAGTTCTAGTCAGACTCTAATGAGATGTCTCTGAGAAGTATTCCTTCTCTGTTCGTATGCTCTGTACTTCAAAATTATTTTGTGAGTCTTGGGATCAAGGGGAGACTCTGAACAAGCATAAATGAATTTTGAGAGTAACAATTCAGGGGAGCTGGATAACTTAACTCTTATTCTGTGGTTTATGGTTATTACCCTGTACGAATTGCTCTATTAAAATACATTGTTTGTCATCATCAAAAAGGGGGAGATTGTAAGAACAAGAGTGGTTCTGCATCTGGCCTTAAGTTTTGATGATAACTGCACATGTTATCTTAGAGAAAAATTCGGTACTCTATGGTTTCTCTCTAGTGTGTAGATTTTACTAAACAAGATCTGTCTCTGATAGAAAGGCGTGTGACGTCATCAGACTTTGATCTAAACACTCTGGAAAAAAACACTTGTTGTGTACAAGATTAAAGTCAATACTCAAGAATACTTCTAACGAAATGGTTCTGAGGAACATTTGTATAAAAGCTTCTAATCATGACTAAGTAGACAAGCCTTGAAGCTTTCTAAGAGATGTACTTCTATCGCAACAAGTTCTGAAGTTTCTAAAGACAAGGTTCTGTTGAACGAAGTTCTGAAGATTCTAAAGACAATATTTCTAAAGTTCAAGTTCTGAAGAAAAGGTTCTGTTGAACGAAGTTCTGAAGACTCTGAAGACAAATATGTGATTAACAAGTTTTGAAGTTTCTGAAGACAAGGTTCTGTTAAACGAAGTTCTGAAGATTCTAAAGACATCATTTCTAAAGTTCAAGTTCTGAAGACTCTGAAGACAAGGTTCTGTTGAATGAAGTTCTGGAGACTCTGAAGACAAATATATGTTGAATAAGTTCTAAAGATTCTAAAGACGAGGTTCTGCTGAACGAGCTCTGGAGTTTCTGAGGACATCAATTCTAAAGACCAAGTGCTGAAGACTCTTAAGATAGTTCTCCTGAACGAAGATCTGAGACTCTAAAGACTTAGGTTCTGAAGTTACAAGTATTGATCTCTCTATACATGCTTCATCCAATATACATTTGAAGCCTCTGAAGATTAGAAGACATGTCATACCCTAATTTTTACCCCTAAGATTCCACCTCATTCATATCATTTGCATCATTTAGCATTACACGTGTGTGTGTCTTTATTCATCACTAACCCATTACAAATACAATAAATGTGTGCTTGCTTGCTTTACAAGTTAGGTTGTGCCTTAAGATGTTCAAGTTGATGATTATCCAGGGGCTGATGTGATCTTCAACATCTCAAATCTATCTTTCATTCATGAAGATCAAGCGTTTCCCTTCATCAACTATCAAGTACAAGATTGCATAATTTCAAACTCATTAAGCTTCAAGTTCATCAGATGCACCAAATTAGGGTTTTTGACTGAGTGAGGCTTACCATTGACTTTTTCATCTGAGGATCATCCTACCCTTCAAAAAATGATTCAAGGACCTCAAATACATCTTTGAAGGCCATTCACAAGATCCTAATTTCCCAAGAAACTTGATTCATTGGCAATTACAAAGTTGAGTTCATCTGATACAAGGTGAAACAACTGATCAAGACAAAGCCTGATTTTTGGCATCTTTAGGTCAAACATGATTTCCTCAAGTCAAATATCATGAAAATATGATTGGTGAATGCATTTTATCATGATCAATTAAGAAAATCAAAGAAAGGATCAAAGTTGCAAAATTAAGGTTTTGAGAAATTTCACTAAGTTATGAAATTCTATGATTTTTGCCCTACTTTCCAAGTCCATAACTTCCTCCTCAAGCAACCATTTTCTTTGCTCCAAAGAACCAATTGAAGATCTTGTTCCATACTACAACTTTGTCCTAGGGGATGATTTCCAAAAAATGCATGGATAAAGAGATATGAGGCCATGAAGTAGAGGGTTCACTACTCTTGGAACAAAAACACTTAGAAATGTTTTCAACCAAATCTGCCTATGTCATGAAGTTAACTGTACAAGCATTTTTCATCATGATCCCAATTGAATCAAGAAAGGTTGTCAACATGAAAGTTGTAGAGGATTTTTAAAGCTTTCCAAAGAGTCCAAGAACAAAGATTTATCTTACTTGAGCTAGAAGTTATGATTTTTGCAAGAAGCATTGATGAAGCTTAAATTCAAGACAGATTTCTTGTAGCACATGATTTTGGACACACTTTTGACCAATTTCCCAACCTTATCTCTGCACAAGATCAACATGAATCTTGTAGTATCCCATAATATCTTCAAGATGGTACTAAATTTGTTGAAGTTCTATCCATTTGCATAGTAGAAAACCTCATCCCAAGGCATGAACTTAAATTTTATTTTGGTGCATTAAGTGAAATTTCAAATAGTCAAGAAACTTGTTCACCAAGTCAAGGATTTCTTCTAAACATCAAGACTAAAGCCACAATCTGAATGATGATGGTCCAAATGGTCAAGATTTAATCTTGCTTAGAAAGAAAGCTACTTGAACTTTGCATTCAAGTTTTGAAACATGACAAGATACATTAAATAATAGGATGCGTCATAATCCAAAATTTTTCCTCCAAAAAACCAACTTGTTTTCCTATAAATAGAGGCCATTTATGATCATTTCAAACACACAACAAGACCTCAAAAACTCTATACACCAGAATTGCACATTCTTGCAAATTTCAAAATCCATTAAAGTGAAAACTTGAATTTCACAAACCAGTCCATAAACCTTCATTCTAATACTTTAAACACATCTCATGCCACATATATAAGTTTCTAAAACACTCTAAACATCACAAAATCATCCATAACCAGAAGTTGCATTTTCACATCACCATTGTTACACAACTTGCAAGAACTATCGAATTCTTCATTCCAAACACTTTCCACACCATTTATCCATCCCAACACCTTCTATACACTTAATAGAAGTGATCCAAAGCCTTGAAACACAGCTATAACACCTCAACCCATAAGAGCACATCTCACTTGCTTAAACTGCAGTTGATTCAGGTAGGGAGTTCCAGAGAGTTTCAATCCAATTCAACCACTTCAACACAATCCTTGGAGGCCAAGGAAGCTTTTAGGATCAACAAATTGCATCTGGAACACCTCTAAGCAAGATTTCAATTTTCACTTTTAAAGGTAAGTTGCTCTTTCCCAAACTCTATGATCCATGCATCATTCTTGATCATTTGAGTTACAAACCTGTTTGTCATGATGTGAGGATCATTTACCCTATGTCAATTGCTTTGAATATGTATTGTATGGAATTTCATTGTAGATTTTCATTATAGGGTTCCTTCTGGTTCATGATTGATTAGTTGTTATACGTTGAAAATTAATACAATTAAGTTGTACCATCATGTTCCTTGTGAATAAACAAACATTTCTTACCTTTACATCGTGCAAAAATATTGAGAAATGAGAGAGATAACTTTTTTTTCCAAATTTGAAAATGGTGGACGATGGGGGAAGAAGATGATGTGTGGCTGGCGCGAAAAATCATATTTTAACTGTTGTTTTACTATTTTATTTTTTTAGTTTCCATATATGTATTGAATAGGCATTGCGCCATGGTGGTTAGTGTGTGTGTGTTTTATGTGTGAAGCAAGCTATAGGTCTGGGGTTCGAATCCCCCTCGCCTCAGACCTTTTGCATTTTATTTTATTTTTTTACAATTTTCAATTTGAAACTTTAATATTTATTTTAACACGTGCGTATTATTTCAACCTAAAGCACATGGCCCAGTGGTAAGATTTTGGGCCTGCAACCACAAGGTCACGAGTTCAAGTCCCTTTGGTGACATTCCTTATTTTTTTAACACCTAGTTTTCATGCTTTTCTTCCCATTCTCTCTCAAATTTTTCTATATGAAAAGTTAATTATTTTTGAATGATTTTTTGTACACTTGTCATTTATCCCTTCTATTTTGAGAATATATAAAAAAATACCAAAAATAATATTTATTTCATGTATTTTTGCATAGTTGAAAACATGTACCTTTTATGTGTTTTAAAAGCCTTTAATGGTGTTCTTTATATTATTTCTTTGATCTAATTGAACATGTGTGCTTATGTGACCATAGCATGCTTTGATTGAGTCTTGTTAATGACTTGTACCATGTTTAGTTTCCCTTTTTCTTTGAAAAAACTTTGATTAAATGGTTTGTTTAAGTGATACCTTTAGGGTTTAATCTTGCTTGATCTTTTGAAACAACTTGATGTATAACTAGGGCTTCCACTTGAGTTTGGTTCCTTTAACCCTTGATTCAACCATGTTAGATATCTTGTTCATGTGCTTACCTTGATTAAATTATTGACATGATCAAGTATTTCCTTCATAAACTCTCTTTAGGGTTTTGCCTCACCATGTTCATCTGATCCATGATTCATATACATGTTTAAACTTGTTTGTGATGTTTCAATTGATTAAATCTTTGCTCACATGTTCAAGTTCATAAACTTCCACAATTTCAAGCATGCCCATCATCTTATGTCTTTCCTGTTATACACATGTCTTGATACCATGCTTAATCCTACTTGTATATTTCATTTCATTTTTGATGTTTTACTTGTTCACACTTGCTAAACTTTTCTATTAAGTTTCTCTTGACATTAGTATTTAGGTCCATCATTCCCCTCACCCTTTATTTAGACTTAGTTTAAACATTAGGATTCCCTTCAAAATTCAACTTCAATCAAACCCTAGCCATCTTTGGCTTCAAACTCAAAACTTTTCCCCAAGAGATTAGACATGAATCATCTCTATAGAAGAGATATCTCTTCTATCCCCACAGTATAAATCAAACATTTAAAAATTTCTCTCTCATTTAAGTGATTTAAGTGGCCTACTTGTTGATTCTATATCCAAGTTGATGTCCCTCTCTTATTATGGTGCAGAGATACTCTTTCATTTAAGTGATGTAAGTGGCATACTTGTTAATTCTATATCCAAGTTGAAGTCCTTCTCTTACTATGCAAAGATCCTTTATCTTTCTATGTTTGTGGTGGTATAGTTGAGCAATCCCTCTTAAGATGACAACTTGTCTCTTCTCCTAAAAACCCAACAAACATTGCTTTTACCCGTAGTTCCCCGAACTACAAATGCTCTGACTTCCTCTATGGATATGTAGGCATATGATTGCGAGATCTTAGCGAGCACACCTTTTTGTTTTCATCTCCCTTTATTCATATACATTACAAAAATAAGAAAACATTTCCCACTTCAATCACTCCCTTAAAAAACAGTCAACTCTCCCAATCAATAGCAAATAACGTAAGCAAACAACACAAATATTTTAAGAGGTTCCTATAGGATACTATAGATACTTAAGGTGCTAGTACCTTCCCTTTGTATAACCAACCCCCGAACCTTATATCTCTTATTGCATTGTTTCACATTGCATATTTATGGGTTATTCTTTCGTTACCCCTTCCCTTGGATAAATTAAAGTTCGGTGGCGATATTTGATTTGCGAGTCAAGTTTATCCAAAAGCTTGGTCTCCGATTCACAAAAAAAAAAGCGTCCACAGAAAAATGGCGACTCCACTAGGGAGACATTCCCCAAAGAGGATTAAACCTATCTTATCATATTTTTTATGTTATTGTTAATATATTATTTGCTTGCATTTTGGGTTCTTGTTTGATCCTTATGAGTGAGATAAGTCCTAACTCGAATTTGAGTGTACATAAGTAAGATAGGATGTTGATATAATCAAAAGTTAAATGTCTGGAGTAATCCTACGCATGAGTACCATATGATATAATCACACTCAGCGGAGACCCCTTTGGAGTTACTGATGTAATTTGCGAGTAGTCGTAATGCCATTATTTTTTTCGACCTGGGAGCCTGAGAAGGTGAGGAACTTAGTATCCCTTTACCCCACTTGTCCTTTTTCTAAGATGTAATGTGGTGATTATCCAAGTGTAGACCTGAGGTAGTTGTAACGCAATACTACACTCAGACAAGTTTCTCTTGAGAATATTATTAGCCTGCATGAGTTGTTATGCAAGCCAATAATATCCGAAAGATGGATCTATGACTCTGGGAACCTTAATAGAACCCGTTTTACATGTACAATAAACCCATAGTACACATCTCTTGGGATGGTTATACCCATGACTCCATGCTCGTGACGTCAAACCTTTAAACCCACATGTTTGTAACCTTGTGTGTGTTCATCCATACATTCATGCATTCATTAAACATCATTTTTCAAATCATTCAAGGAACTTAAAACATTTATTACAAATATCATAGGTTTTACCATGAATTTTGAGAAAAGAAACACTAGGAAGTACAGTTTCAAGGATCCTGATGTAACAGAATTGAGAAAGTTAGGATGTACGATCTCTTGTCCAGAGGATTTCAGAAGAAGCTATGGAAGACTATTAGTTATTATGAAGACTGATATTGAAGATTAGATTCTTGACACTCTTGTACAATTCTGTGATCCACTCTACTACTGTTTCACATTCCCAGATTATCAGCTTGCACCAACTTTGGAGGAATATTCATATTGGGTTGGTTTGCCAGTGTTAGACAATATTCCTTTCAATGGCTCAGAGGACATTCTTAAGTACTCATTCATTTCAAAAGCTCTTCATTTGGAGACTTCAGATGTAAAAGATAACTTTACCTCCAAATGAGGAATTCATGGGTTAACTTCCAAGTTCTTAATAAGGAAAACTATAGAGTTGGCCAAAGCAAATAGTATGGGTGCCTTTGAAGCTATCCTTGCACTACTCATCTATGGTCTTGTGTTATTCCTAAACATCAATCACTATATTGATGTTAATGCTATCCGGATATTTTTAAGTGGTAACCCATTGCCTACTCTCCTTGGAAACACCTACCATTCTATTCACCACAGGTCCAGGAAGGGAGGTGGAGCTATCATATGGTGTGCACCCTTGTTGTACAAATGGTTTTTAGTCACACTTACCTCGAACCAAACTCTTCACAGAGAATCCAGACAAACTCAGATGGTCTCAAAGGCTTATGTCTCTCTCTCATACAAATTTGAACTGGTATGACCCAACTTATGACACAGGAGTTATTATTGACAGTTGTGGAGAATTCCCTAATGTACCTCTTCTTGGTGTACATGGGGGGATTAACTACAACCCCGCGCTCGCAAGACTTCAGTTTGGGTACCCCATGAAAGACAAACCTAGTAACCTTTCGATATCAGGTTTCTTTTACCATAATGAAGAGGAGATCCAGATTTGTAAAAGAGCGTAATAAATGCTTGGAAAACCATTCATAGGAAACGTAAAAACCAGTTGGAAAGGAAGAACTGTGTTGTTTTTGAGCCCTACACTCAGTGGGTACACACCAGAGCTTATGAACTCGAGAAGCCTTATTCTCTTGAGAAATCTTCATTACCTTTTGCTATAGCATCATCATCTATCATCCCTATTGAGAATAGAGAGGAGTATCAAGAACTCTTAACTAGGATGAAGTTGGAAAAAGACACTTGGGAAGGCAAGTATCATGCTTCAAGAGCCGAGAAGAGAGAGTTGAAGGAACAACTAAAAGAAAAGGATGAGTTGATTGAGATACTTGAGCAACATGTTATGGAAAGACAAGAAGAGCAAGATAATTTATTTTTCTCTGGTAGTATCCCTCCTACTTCTGGTGCTTGGAAGAGGATCATCGACCAACTTATGATTGAAAATGCTCAATTAAAAAGAAAGAAGAGGAAGCTGCAGTAAGGAGTTGAACCTTTATCAAAGAGAATTCCTTAGGACTTATAAGACTTAGCTTTTCTCTTGTATTTTAAGATCCTTTGAAGTTGTACTTCCAAATTTGTAATCTTTCTAGTTCATTAATGAAATAAGATTTTTCAGTTATTCAAAATGTTATCCATCTTATGATGTTTGCAACATAATTGCTAAAGTTCCTTAAAAACAAAGTCTTTTGTATTTTTTGCACATCATGCATCATTCAAACATTTTGCATTTTTAGAAAACTCACATGTATCTTTTACTCCAAAAAGTCAAACAGTTTCATCAATACGATACTCGGGCAAGTCATCAGAAAAGGATGGACCAACTTGAGAAAGAAAATAGGGAGCTTAGAGAAGAGGTTATTACCCTGAAAGACAGTATGGAAAGACTCAACACTATGATAGAAGCAACGACGGTTACTTAGAATCAGCCGCCACCTAGTTCTCAAGAAGCTACACAAAGGACCGTGATCTCAGAGATCATCTCTGCACCTATCTCTGGAGCGCCCGTTAGTGCTCCGCAGTATTCCATGCCTCCCAGCTTTCCTTGGGGCATGCCTTTCAACTTTATGCCAGAGGGTTACAAACCTCCGGCTCCTAAAGCTCCAACAGTTACTGCAATCATGTATATGCCACCTCCTATAGCACACACTATTCCATACAATGAAGAAAAGATCTTCTATGTCGCTCCCTTTGAAAGTATGGCGGTAGATGAAAGGATGGATGATTTCCAAGATCAGTTTTTGGAAATACATAAAGGACTTAAGAATCTTCGCGGACAAGATTTGTTTGGGAAAAATGCCGCAGACCTCTGCCTGGTTCCAAATGTTAAAATTCCGCACAAATTCAAGGTGCCTGACTTTGAAAAATACAAGGGTAACTTTTTCCCTCTGAGTCATTTGGTTATGTATGCCCGTAAGATGTCTACTCAGACGGATAATCATCAGCTACTGATTCATTACTTTCAAGACAGCCTAACTGGGGCAGCACTTAAATTGTACATGGGACTAGATAGTACAAATATTCGTACTTTCAATGATCTTGGTGAAGCCTTCGTAAGTAGGGATGTAAATGGATATCCATGGGGACGGATACTATGATATTCGTATCCACCCCGTTGGATAAATATGATATCCATAACCGCCCCATATCCATGCAGGTATCCGTTAAGCGGGTAATCCACGGGTTTTACGATATCCGTGGATATTTACAGATATCCATGAATAATATTTTTTTATAAAAATTATTTTTTGAAAAAATATTGTTAACTTTTTTTAAAGACATAAAAAATAATTATCACATAACATCCATACAATTCGCTCTTAATTTAACAATAAAATGTCATCACATTAATTTACTTCTTATTCACCAAATCATTATTAGATCCAAACATAATATCTATACATTTCATTTTTAACCAAACAAATAGAACATATTATGATTGTGAGTTATGATGGAAGAGCAAGCGACAGAGGTGTAGGCAGACAGACACTGATTAAACAGAGGAATTAAAAAACTAGTTGGTTGGATTGTAAAATCGTTGAAGTGAGGTATGAAGTATTAATGAGTTTAAATATGAAATGACAAATAAAATTTGAATGAAATGTGAAAGGTTTTCTTCAAAGAAAATTAAAAAAAAAAAGAAAAGAAATATAAGAAGACTATTTTTTTTAGAAGATGAAAAGATAAGGTATAATAAACTAATGATATTCAAATGATTTTTATAATTTATAAACGGATATGGATATCCATGGGTACGGATATCATTAAACCCGTATCCATATCCATTAACAAATAGATATTTAAATATCCATTTATTTTATCCGTGGATATCCATTAAGCTACCCGCCCCATATCCGTGACGAATTTTATTCGCGGATATCCGCGGGTACGAATTTTTTTGCCATCCCTATTCGTAAGACAATATAAATACAACCTAGACATGGCTCCTGACAGAGATCAATGCAGGGCTATGTCTCAGAAAGAAAAGGAAAATTTCAAAGAGTATGCTCAGAGATGGTGTGAAGTTGCCGCCCAGATTTACCCTCCCCTCGAGGAGAAAGAAATGACAAAAATATATCTGAAAACACCGAGTCCATTCTATTATGACCGCATGGTCGCAATCACATCCAATGATTTCACTGAGATGGTGAACATGAGGGTACGACTTGAGGAAGCAATCCGAGAGGGACGTTTGACTAAGGATGCAGAAATATCCAGTAGTATCAAGAAACATGGAAGTGGGTTCCAAAAGAAGAAAAAACAAGATGTCAGCACTGTCTTACAAAGCCAGCAAAGACGAAGATACCAACAAAGATAGGTAGTAACAGTGTCTTCTATTATCAACTCAGTGCCAACTCCGGCCTACCAGCCACCATTTTCTCAAAATCAGCAGTCTAATCCACAGTATCAACATCAACATCAGCAACAACAACCACAATACCAGCAACGGAAGCAACAGGCTCGCCCGCAATACAACAACAATAATTATATTCAAAGGACACCCAACTTTGATCCCATACCAATGACATATGCAGAGTTATTCCCAGCTTTGTTAGCAAAGGGCCATATTCAGACCAGGTCTCCTCTAGTTATCCCAAAGGATCCTCCCTATTGGTTTAAAGCTGACCAATTTTGTGCCTATCATCAAGGAGCGCCTGGTCATGGTATTGAAAACTGCTTTAGCTTTAAAGCTGATGTTCAAAGGCTCATCAAGAATGGAATTTTGTCTTTCAAAGACACTAATCCGAATGTTCAAGCAAACCCGCTACCTCAACATGGGGGAGCTACAGTGAACATGGTATATGGATGCCTGGGCAGCTACAAAATCTACGATGTTCGTCTGATGAATACAAACTTGGTGAAAATGCATTGTAGATTGAGTGGGTATGGTTTGATACCGCCGCATAATTATCACGTTGCGGAATCTGCTCTAAGAATAATGAAGGATGTTACTTTGTGCAAGCAGCTCTTCAAGATCAAATGGATAAAGGTTATATCCAAGAATGCATAATGAGGATTGCAATCCAGTCAACATGGTTCATGGTTGTCCAGGGCAGTACGCAGTCTATGAAATAATATACATCAGAGAATCCTTGGTGAAGATGCACAAATTATTATGTAGGCTTGCTTACTTTGGTCTCGATCACCATAATCATGCAGCTTGCAGAATTTGTTCCAGAAAACCACGTGGGTGTCCCCTTATCCACAATGATATTTAGGGATTGCTAGACTAGAGAGCTATCTCAGTCCACTATGAAAAGGAACTTGTTGATGTTGAGGAGGAAGTTTTTGTCATAATTCCTCAATTTAACGAACCGGAACATTTGGAGATTCCTTTTAACAATAAAAGGATTCATATTGCTCCTTTACCTGAACGTATATAGATCCCTTATGACAGTCGAAAGACAACTGTGACTCTTTTGGTCATCTATTTTCCAGGTCGAGTCCCATACAAATCTGAAAAAAGCTATACCTTACAAATACAGTGCAACTATGGTGGAAAATGGTAGAGAAGTTCCACTACCGTCAATCATTAACATCGCAAATATGGGCAGAGTCACAAGAAGTGGACCCATATTTGCCAAAAGGGCTGAGGACGTCGTTGCAAGAAAGGAAACTCTAATTGGGGAACCTATTGAAACAGGCAAATCCAGTGATACAAATCAAAGGAAGGATGATGATGATGTATTGAAACAGGCCAATCCAGTGATACAAATCAATGTGTTGATCCAGATAATTTTGAAAAGGTTAGTGATGTAGAATCAGCGAAAGAAGCATGGAAAATCTTGGAGAAATCATTTGGAGGCGCAGAGAAGGTGAAAGAGGTGAGATTAAAAACTCACAAAAGGACGTATGAATTGCTTCAGATGGAAGAAAATGAAAGCATAACTGATTTCTTCACTAGGGTTACTAAATTGGTGAATCAAATCAAAGTATGTGGAGAAGTGTTGACATCAAGATCAGTTGTTGCAAAGATCTTAAGGTCATTGCCTCCAAAATTCAACCACGTGCTAATAGCCATAGAAGAGTTGAAAGATTTGTCAAAATTGACAAAGGAAGAGCTTCAAGGGACGCTTGAGTCTCATGAACAAATGATGGCTGAAAGAGCTGCAGGAAAGTCAAAGAGTGATATGGCTTTGCAGGTGCAATCAACAAAAGAAAAGAAAGGCAAAAGAAGTTGGAATAGCAACAAAGGAAGAAGAGGCTACAACAATTCGACTGGTCAAAATCAGCAAGAAGGAAACTGGTCGAATCAGAGAAAACCCTGGAACCAAGGCAATCAAAGAGGCGGTGATGCAGGTAGAGGAAGAGGTGGTGGTCGAAAACCTTACAAAAGTCGCATTCAATGTTATAATTGTCAGAAGTATGGTCATTATTTTAGTGATTGTCTAGAAAAGAAGAAGAATCAAGAAACTGATGTAAAGCTGGCGAAACTTGAAGAAGAAGAGATGTTGCTGATGGTCACAACAAGAGATGAAGAAAGATTCCAGGACCAATGGTACTTGGACTCAGGATGCTCATCACACATGATTGGTAGGAAAGATTGGTTTTAAAGCCCTCAATGAAGAACATGGTGAAATTTGCAAACGACAATACTCTAGCAGCTGAAGGTATTGGTGATGTTCTGATTATGAGGAAAGATGGCAAGAGGTTAGTAATTTCTAGTGTATTGTACATACCAGACATGAAGAGTAATTTGCTCAGCATAGGGCAGCTGGTCGAAAAGAACTACAAGGTGTCGATCGAAGAATATATGAAAATGATTTTTAGTGAAAGATAACAGATCATTCGAAAAAATTTGTTTTCTTGCGTGGTACAACAGTTAGATCAACTGATATTGACAACATCCCTCAAAAACAATATTTATTCAAGGATTTTGCTGAGATTCTTCAAGGAAATTTCAAAGTAAAAGACTCGAAGGTCACTAATAAATATGATTCTTTAAAACATATTACAAATAATGTTGTTTATATTTATATAGTTCTTCTTATATTGTAGATATAATTGGCGTTGTGTATGAAGTATCTAATGTCCAAACAAAGGCGGGAGGAAAAAAGTTGTTGATTCTATCAAGCTCAAAAATTTGAAGTAATATTGATATATATTTTTCTATGTAATTACTATTTTCTATTCTCTCTTTATATTGCTATAAAATTATTGATCAACATTGACATATTGTTTCAAATTAGGGACAACATTATTGACAACACTCTATGAAAAAGTTATGGATCTCAATTTTTAACATATTACAATGATGCCACAAATTTTGGAGCTATTGATAAAAGATTGCCAAGGTTACCATATTTATAGTAGAAGTTTGTTTAAACAGTTTGATCTATATTTATTTGATTAAGTTAATTTAAAATTTATTATTTTGTGTAATTTCTAATGATTGGAGTGGTTCAAAAATGCTGATTAATGAAAATATCCTTGAAATACATAAGTTTTTGCCTGAGTATGAAAGTTTTTGACTAAAGTACAATATTTATCTACTATTTGGTATTGTTGTTTTTTCTTACATTTAATATATTATTATAGGCTACTTAAATTGGAGCAGATTGAGAAGTCAACTCATTCATCACCGTCGTTGTCTAAATGGTAAGGTGGTTCGCAATATATCTCTGTAGAGAAGTTTATTTATAATACAAAATGTATATCTTAATTGGATTTTGCAAGCTAAAACAGGTATGTGTTAGTTACAGTTTGTATTTCATGTAGCCATCCATTTATATGTCATTAATTGAGTGTAATTTATTTAATTAGATTTAGAGTAATATGTGTTATCAGGAAACTCTATGTGTGATTGTGATGTGAAGTTTGTTGTTTTAAAATATAGTTAGTTCTATTATGGTTACAGGAAGTATTCTTTAAAAATAATTGTTTCAAAATAATGAAGTGTTAAAACATTTTATGAAAAAATAATTAAATGTTAAAATATTTTATATTATAATTTTAAAATAAAATTAATTAATTGATAGATAATAGATATAAATATGTGCAAGAAATAGTTAGAATTTAGAATCTATTTGTATTTCTAACAAATATAATATTTATTCATCAATAATTTACATCACTTCAAAATTCATATGAAATACATGAAAAATGAGATAAAATGTATTCTTTTACCTAATATTTTGATGGTGTCGTACATGTAGTCACTGACTTTGTGATTGAAATACATGACTCTAAGAATCATATAAGAATCATAATCAGTTCATGAGAATGAAGGAGAATAAACTAGGCATGATTTATCTAATATTCAAAATTAATTTTTCAATTTAAACTTAATGGTATTTTTTATTAAAATTAATTTCTTCAAACAAAAATTATTTCCCAAAGGTATAATTTTTATTCTAAAATGTCGGATTTTTTTAATAAAATATCGTGAAGCTTTTGCATCCCTCACACATCAAATTTACAACTTAAATCATACTTAAAAATATTAAAAATAAATTTAAGAGGGAAGGCTTCATTAAACGTTTAGAACCGATTTTAACAAACATAATAAAAGATAATAATTGTTAGAAGCTGATAATTTAGTACTTCAAGTCTGAGTTCGATTGTGGTGCGTTTGACTCAGTCGAACTGAGTTGTTTAGAGATGGTTGTATATGACAAAGTCGAATGCAGCTTGTAGTTATTATGTTGAAGTGTAACTTGTAGCTTTGCATTTTGCACTTTGTAAATTTTGAGTTTGGGCTTTTGTTTCCTATATAAAGGGCATGATATGATGTAAATAACGACGACTTCTCTTAATAAGGATTATATTTTTACAATTCAGTTTTCTCTTTTTCTCGCTTATTCTTCTTCGTCATCTTTCTTGAAAACTTTAATTGTTCCATCAGTTCAAAGAAATTGGTATCAACAAGCACCATTGAGATTCAGAGAGAATCTATAATGGAAAATGGAAACACAACATCAATGCAATTTCTAGCGAATCTACCGGTTTTCAAAGGGAAGAACTACGAGAGATAAGTTGCGTAAATGAAGGTCATCTTCAAATTTCAAAATGTGGCTGAAATCGTGAATGATGGAGTACCTGTATTTGAAGAGAATGCGAACGATGTTCAACAAACTGTGCACAAGGAACAAAGAAATAAAGATGGGAAAGCTTTATTCTTGATTCATAAATGTGTGGATCCTAACGTGTTTGAGAAGATAATTGATGAAGAAACAACAAAAGGAGCGTGGGACAAGTTAAAGAACTTTTACAAAAGAGATTAAAAGTTAAAGAGGGTGAAGTTGCAAACACTGAGAAAGCAATTAGATATGACTCAAATGAAAGAAGACGAGTCAGTTTCAAAATTATTTACGCGTGTGGTATCGCTAACAAACTAGATAAAGGTGAATGGTGAATCAATCACTGATCTGCAGAAGATTGAGAAAGTGTTGAGATCTCTGACTATAAACTTTGATTACATTGTTGTATCCATGAAGATTCCAAGAACCTAGCTGAGATAAAGGTGGAAGAGCTTCAAGCTTCATTGGAGGCCCATGAGATGAGACTGAAGCAGAGCAACTCAGAGAGGGAGAAAGTGGTTGAACAGGCAATGCAAAAAAGATTCACCATGAAATCTGGAAAAGAAAAGGTAAAGTAGAGAAAGAATCTTGCTAATGATGAGAAGTCGAGCAAGAACTCAAAGAATCACTCTGATTCAATCAAGAAATTTATGGGCAACAAGTATTCAGGGAAGAAAGTTTACATGAAGGAGGTGCAGTGTCACAATTGTCAAGGATTTGGTCATTATGCTAAAGATTGTTGAAGAAAGAATGAATCTAGAGCAAAAGATGGTGATGAAATGCAATATGCACATGCTAGAGAAAATGAATATGATTATATGCTACTCATGGAAAATACTCAAATGAATAATGAACAAACCAATATGTGGTATCTTGATTCAGGATGCAACAACCCCTTGATTGGTAATAAAAACCGGTTTACCTAGTTGGATGAATCAATCAAGAAGGTGATCAAGTTTGAAGATGGCATGCAAGTTATATCATAGGGAAAAGGAAACATAATTGTGATGAGAAGGAATGGTCGAAGAGCCAACATTACTGACGTATTGTATGTACCTTCAATGATAATTAACTTGATAAGCATATGTCAATTACTTGCCAAATGGTATAACATGAGGTTGGAAGAAAATATGATGAAGGTGTACAATAGTGAAGGAAGGATGATCCTAAAGGCACCATTGACAGATAACAAAACCTTCAAGATTGAGATTAACATGGTTGATCATTAGTGTCTTACTTTAACTTCCGTCAAAGATAAGAACTAGTTATGGCATCACAGGTATGGACACCTAAACTTTAGAGGTCTAGGTATGCTCAGCCAGAAGAAGATGAAGTAAGGCTTACCTCAAGTGAAAGAACCAAGTCAAATATGCGAGGAATGCTGCAAAGCATAGCAAGCTAAGAAGGCATTCAAACATGACTTGTCCATGAAGTCGAGAGAAAAGTCAGAGCTTGTTCACTCTGACATGTGCGGACCTTTTGAAGTAAAGTCAAATGGAGGTAACTACTATTTTCTAACCTTCATAGATGAATTCACTAGATATATGTAGGTTTACCTTATTGAAAGGAAGAGTGAGGTATTCACACAGTTCAAGAAGTTAAAATTGCATGTCGAAAAACAAAGTGGATGCAAGTTAAAGAAACTGAGAACTCGTGGTGGTGGTGGTGAATACACCTCTAGAGGATTTTTAAAATTTTGCACAGATGAATGTATAGAGCATGAAAAAATTTCACCATATACACCTCAGCATAAAGGTATAACTGAGAGCAAAAATAGAAGTATATTGAACATGACTAGGAGCATGTTGAAAGCTAAACAAGTGCCAAAGAGATTTTGGGGTGAAGCAACTTTGACAATTGCAAAGGGTGGGATTGGAGTCAAGGGTCGGTTCGACATGAGCAAGAAACAATCACAAATGTGCTTGATGAAGACCAATAGACTGAAGTAATAACCAATTGAAATGGAGAACCACATGAGCAAATGTTAAGAGATCGACTAGAGCAAGAACAAAGTCGATAAGGTTAGTTGGATATGAGAAATTTCCAGATCATGTCGTCAATGCAGATGATGAGTTAATAGAAGAAGTAATGATGATGGCTGAATTAGAATCAATCGATTTGGATCAAGCCATAAATGATTTGAATTGGTTAGCATACATGCGAGAAGAACTTAGGGCAATTGAGAAGAACAAAACCTGGGAACTTGTCGAAAAAGCAATAAAGAAGCCAATTGATGTGAAATGGGTCTACAAGTTAAGGCTAAGGCCAAGAGGTGAGAATGTTAAGCACAAGGCAAGACTGGTGGCAAGCGTTTTTCTACAAAAACTTGGTATTGATTTTGACGAAGTTTATACAACCATGGCAAGAATGGAAACCATCAGAATTCTTGTTTCGACGATAACATACAAAGGATGGAAGAAACATTAACTAGATGTAAAGTCGGCATTTCTGAATGGACCTTTAGACCTGGAGAATAAAGTTATTTGTCGATAACAAGTCATCTTTCGACCTGGAGAATCATCCAGTGTATCATGGTTGAAATAATCACATAGAGAGGAGGTATCATTTTCTAAGGGATCAATTTAATAAAGGAAAGCTTGAACTTGAGCATTGCAAGACAAAATGACAAATAGCTGATATACTCACTAAGCCTATGAAGAAATTCAGGTTTGATGAGTTGAAGAAAAGTATCAGGAAGAGATCCTTGAAAGCATGAATTAGGAGGTGTGTTATGTAACACCCCAACTTTTAAATAGAGTAATTTATTTAATTATTTGTGTATTTTATTCATTATACTTGAATTCCAGTGTTTTCCAGTGTGTATGGGTATTTCGATAATTTAATAATTACCGGGGGTTATAAGATTTGAGAGTAAAAAATAAAATATTATTATTGATGTTATTATGGGTAATTAGACATATTTAATTATTTCGTAATAGGTTGGAGGAGTAGAAAATATAGAAAGCCTTGAATTAAATCATTACTTGGATTAAATATTTTTTTTAAAATTAAATATTTATTTAATTTGAATAATAATTTTTAAAAAATGAGACTGGGGAAGAAGTTGAGTTTTTAGAGGAGTTGTGGAGCTAAGTTGTAATATTATAGTGTTGTGGGTAAAAATTTGAATTAACGTTATATATATACAAAAAGTTGGGATTTAGAAACATTTTCACGTGAAATTGTGAGAAGACTGAGAAGCGGCTACGAGGAACCCTAAGGGAGACCTCTAAGAAGGAAAAGCTAAACTTCACCAAGAACTCTGCAATTTCAAGGTAAGGAAGGAGAAATTATTTTCTTATGGATGATTTAGGCATGCAAGATAGTGAGGATTCCTTACCCACCTATCAAGGCCTTGGGATTTAGGTTGTTTTTCCCTAATTTTCCTTAATTTATACGATCTGTGTAAATTGACCAAATAAGATTTGGGAAAAACTTTATTGGTGCAATTTTTAGAATTGTTTTTTTTTGTATGATTGCTCTGAGACTCAAAAAGAAATTTGGGTCAATTTCAGTTTGCTGATTTTTATACTAGAGGCACAGTCAATTTTAGTCACGCGTTGGTCATCATGGTTCAGGCATAACTTGAGTTTCATAAGTCCTTTTGGGATGCCTCCAGAAAGAAGGTTTAATGATCTTTTCAAATAAATTTTTTCATAATTTTCTCATAAGTATACAATTTTTGGAATTAAACTTTATTTCAGGCATAACTTGAGTTTCGTAAGTCCTTTTGGCGCCATAATTTTCAATTGAATCTAGGTTTAACGTGTCCTCTTAATGGTAATTGGAATCAAACTTTATTTCTAGATCATGGGTCTTGATGTTACCAATTATTCATAAATGTGTCATCCCCGTATTTCAAGTCTTCATACTCGAATATTCCAACCATGTTAGTTTTGGGCCGACGAGGTTGTCCTGGACCACTAGCTGGCCTAATCCGACCTCACTTTGTTAGGCGAACTACAAACCAACACACTCTTGATGACCGGCCTAAAATAGACCGTACACATACATATTCCCAAAATCATGTGCCGTGTTATGGATGAAAAATGATTTTTTAAGACCTACCGAGAGATCGGGCATTTGCAGTATCGTAGACATCATGGGTTGTTTACTCTCTCTTTGTGTTGAGTGGGGTGAAATGCTCTAATGGCCTTTTATAGGACTTGAAAGTAACTTTCTCTAGAATTGGTATCATGTTTTGCTCTTTTGTTGGTTGGTGTAGCGCGGTTTTCGTGACTGCCCACATCCGCCTGCGGATGGGATTGGGTGCAACTTTCTGATTTCTTATTTATCCTATGAAGCTGGAAAGGAAAGGGAAGCTATCTCAAACTAACCTTGCACACAAATGTTTTCTTTAACAAATTCTAAGAGATTGGGGAGTTCGGGGTTAGGTTATACAATGGGGAGTTGTCAGTTACCCATCCTATACATGGTTATCCATGGGTTGTTAGCAACTTTTCTTACTGCTCTACTGTTTTCTACTTACTGTTGTTTGTTCTGTTGTAAATGGGAAAGTTTCTACTTTGGGAAGGTTGAGAGACGTTGAAAATATATTTTTGTTGTTTTCGGATTTTTTTGATGTTTTTGGTAAGGTACTGGACCTAAGGTTTTTTGGTTTAGTGTGCTCGCTAAGATTTCATAATCTTATGCCTACGTATTCCCGTTAAAGAAAACCGGGAAATCAGAGCAATCGTAGTTCCTCCTATTCTATGGGAGGAAAAAAGATATTTGGGTATCTTGTTCAAAGCCCAAGATTGAAGCTAAAAGGGTGTTTGTGGGAATTGATTGAAAGAGGGAGAAGATTAAAGATTGAGATATGAATATACGGGAAAAAACATCGGATGAAAATAGAAGGAATATCTGGAAAAGCGTCGGATGAAAAATAAAAGGAAAGGGTTTTTATGTGTTTAAGGAGATAAAAAGGGTTCTTTGAAATCCAAAAGCAGATGAGACTGTTCGAGTCTACTGGGTTGAAAAGGTTTATCTTTGTATGATGCCTAAGAGGAGGCTGGTGTATTAAGGGATGAGAACCAACCCTAAATTGGTTTGATGTTTTGACACTAGAAAGACTGCTCTAGCAAAGGATGATTAGGTTCTGTTCCTATATCTTTAAGAGGTCGTCGGGTCCTTGTACTAAGCCCAAGAGGAGGCATGAGAACTTCTAAGAAGCCGAAGGGTCCTTGTACAACGCCCAAGAGGAGGCGGGGATGCTTTTAGGAAGCCTGTGGGTCCCCAACTCCCGAGAAGCTCAAGACATGCCATTCAACGAGAATAGATCAAGCCAGGAAAGTCCGAGAATTTGGAAGAAACTCAAGAGATGCCATTCACGGAGAAAAGATCATCTCTGAGGAGTAGAGTTTCTTTGACAATTTCTAAAGGTGACAGTCTGAGAAAAGGTTCACCGAGAATACTGCCTTTCTCTTTGTTCCATATTATTTAACCCCAAGAGAAGGGAAGAATGTATCTGGAATCCTAC
Source organism: Lathyrus tuberosus (assembly GCA_022829125.1). Classification (NCBI taxonomy): domain Eukaryota; kingdom Viridiplantae; phylum Streptophyta; class Magnoliopsida; order Fabales; family Fabaceae; genus Lathyrus; species Lathyrus tuberosus. The sequence continues at coordinate 5,418,823 of JALAZF010000346.1, forward strand.
GGGGGATCTAGTTTTATTTGTATTTAAGAGTGACCAACAGGGCTTTACCTAGTTCTAGACGTAGTTGCCGGGGAAAACTCTAAATAACTATACGAGTATATATACAGTTCATATATGACAAGTATATTAAAAAGGTATGAAAGAAGACTAACCATGCGCAACTTCCCACAATACAGTTATATATATGAAAGTAGTAAATGAAAGTGGATAAACACTTACCCGTTGAAGAGCTTCCATGATGTTTGGTTAGTTGTTCAACAAAGGAATGAAAGAAAGTTTTGATAACAAATATGTATTTGAATTTAAATCACAAGGAAAGTTGTTTTGAAAAGAAACAATATGAATATCCGGGAAAACTTCGGATTGAAAGAGATAAAAATAAAAAGGTCGCTCGCAAAGACTTTGTAGTCTTATGCCTACTTGTTCTCAAACGGGATCTTGAGAAATCAGAGTGGTCGTAGTTCGCCCCATCGGGGCACGAACTACAGAAAATAAAGTTTAAATCGCACGGTGGCGAGAGGGGAAATTTAACCTAAAGTTATCATGCTTGGTTGAATATTCTAATGTCTGTCTCTAATCGAAAATTAAGTTTGAACTAAGAGATCCTAAGGGAACATGCATACGTGGCAAAACATCACGGAATAAATGAATACACAGCACATCATTGTGGAATAAATGAATACACGGCAAAGCATCGTGACAGATAAAATATACACGGAAAAACATCCTGGTAACTAACAGATATAATATACACGAAAAAACATCAGGAGATTAAAAACATATACACGGCAAAACATCGTGTGTGAAACTGAATACATGGAAAAACATCATGTGATAAAATATACACGGCAGAACATCGTGGTATCATGGCAATTGAAAATATACACGGAAAAACATCGTGTGAATAAAACATGGATAATGAGTTCGAAAACTTACCTATTGGAGCAAGGTCCAATGCCTCTTCTCAAGCTTCCAAAAGCGAGATAATGATCCCCAAAGTATATAAGAACTCCTGCGTCAGGTAAATGACAAAACAGAGAAAACCAAAGATCATAGAGAAATTCCCTAAGTCTTATCAAGTGGTTAGAATCGAATTTGAACATTTAATTAATTATTTACAAAAGTTTTACTTGAAAATAATCCTAAGAATAAATTACCAAATAAATGAATAAAACAATTTAAACAATTAAATGATTAATTACAAATTAATTAAATCAAATTTAATAACTTAGAAATTATTAACATATTTTAGAATATTTAATCAAGATTAACAAAACTAAAAAAATAAAGTTGTATTAAAAAGAAAAATTGGGCCACAAGAAGAATTATCAATTAATTTAAATATTAATATTTAATAAGATTAATTAATAATTTAATTAATCAGTATTAAATAAAAATATCTAAATTAATTAATAATTAAACTATATTTACCTAATTAAAACTAGAAATAAGAAAATTAAAAATAAATAATGAAAGAGAAAAATATATGTGTGGGAGAGAATGGAGAGAAAAACAAGCATGGAAATTGTTTTTGGTGTGAGAATTATGTGAAGATGTCTATGCTATTTATAGGAAAAAAATTGCTTGGAGAACAAGATAACAAGCTTAAAAATTAAGCTAACTTAGTTTTTAAGCTAACTTAAATATCTATATAATAGAATAATATAAAAACAAAATTGTATTAAGAACAAAAGTTTTTTAGAACAAAATATATAAAAAACAAAAATTCATAAAAAAAACAATATATATATATATATAAAAACAAAATATATGAATTTTAAAAATAATATAAATATATATATATATATATATATATATATATATATATATTTTTGATAAATATATATATATATATATATATATATATATATATTTTTTTTTTTCGATATATATATATATATATATATATATATATATATATATATATATATATATATATATATGCATATAAAAAATATGAAAAATATATAAAGACAAAAAAAAACAAATATATATATATATATATATATATATATATATATATATATAATACAGAAATATATATATATATATATATATATATATATATATATATGTTATTTTTTTTATTATTTTTATTTTCATTTTTATTTTATATATTTAAAAATAAAATAAAAATGAGAAATCGATTAAATCGTGCGAAAGATAGATGAATAATGAACATTTGTAAATTTAATTGAAAAACATGTCTGTTCATCGATTTTCGCATAATTAACCAGAAAAGACAGAGATTTTAACGTATATATTCTGACTGAAAATTCAAACAATGCGCATAACAAAAATAGATGATATGATATGCAAATGACACGAAGTGAAACACAATCCGATAAACAAAATTTTTACAATGAGTGGTCAAAATTTGGGGTATGACGGATGCCCCTATTTAATCTTCTTAGACCTGAAGGTATGAATAGCAAAGAGTTTTAGACATTCGAGGTATAATAGGATTAAATATCAGAGTACCTAGAATTTTGACCGTGAATACAGATGAAATAATATGTGATGAATGGAAGACTCTTGAACACTATGGGGAATGATGCCACAGGAGACAGACCAACAGAATTTTCTTGGGATATAAGATATTGTGGAAATTTTACGATGCGACAAAGGTATCTAGCAATATTTAGAAAGAGAGGGATAAACCCTGGAACAAAGATACAGACATCCAGAAAAACATCAGATGCGAAAGAAGTGTCATACTCTGGAAAATATATCAGAAACGTCTAGGAAAACATTAGATGTGGAATGAGACTAGATCTGAAAATATGTCAGAGACTTCTGAGAAAGCAGTTTAATTTTATCGTGGACTACACGGGAACATCTAGAAAGCGAAGGTAACTTTACTGGGAAAAAGGTTACACTCATCAGAGATTTTCAGACATGTATTAAAAAAATCTGGAAAAGAACAGTAACAACCGTAAGAGACATTCAGAAGAGCATTAAACGAGGTCGGAAAAATAAACCAGGCACATCCAGAAAAACATTGGATGAATGAGAAACAAACTCGAAGGCATCCAGAAAAGCATTGGACCGAGTTGTCGACCAAACTTGAAGATATATTAATGACATCCAGAAAAGCGTTGAATGTATTAAAAATAACTTTGAGTGTAAATCCGAAACATTTAGAAGAGCGTTAAATGTACAGAGAAATTTTTTAGAAGACTGGCTGAACGATGAACATATCCAAAAAAACATCAGATAAGTCACCCGAACAAAAGCTACATCTGGAAAAACATCAGATGAGGAAAAGTCATATCCGGGAGAGCATCAGATAGACATTAAAGGAGTTTCTGGAAGAACATCAGATAGACAAAAAGAGTTATGGAAAAACATCAGAACGGGTTTTGGAAAAAACTTCAAAACCAAATGATATATCCGGAAGAACATCGTGTAGACACAGAGAAAAGTACTGGAAAAGCATCAGAACAGATAGACATATCCGGAAGGACATCGGATAGACACAAAGTTATATCTAGAAGAACATCAGATAAGACATAAAAGTATAGGTGCCAGATAATTTGGACTTTGTAGAAAGGTAAGATGTTGATAATAACACGATCACTGATGAATGCAAATGAGGATTAAAACACTCTTGAATGCATAGTATATGAAAAAGTTATGATGTATGATTAAATGTATGTAATGCAAATGAAAATGCTGACAACAAGTTTAGACTCTTTGAGAGAGTGGAAATCAACAAGTTTATACTCTTTTGGGGAGTGACAGACAAGACTGATTCCTCAACACGGAGATCACTGCCATTGGTTAGGGACTGAAAATATGGTTTGTTAAACACATCTTTGTCACACTAATAAACTGTATCGAGTTTATAATCCTTGGAGAAAGGCTGGATAGCTTGCATGGGGATTTTTCCAAATAAATTGCCCCAGACTTACGGACTGTTGTAGATGAACTGATTATTGCTTCAGCTTGAATGATAATGATTGTATGCTGTATACTAGGAAGGCTTGCCCCAGTAATGAGTCTTGAACTTTTTTCTGAATAAACCAATTCTGAGAAGGACTTGCACTGAACAAATCTTGAACTGATTCTTAACAGGCTCTGGAAAGAACTTGCCCCTGATAGGATCACTGACCAAGTTTCTAAACTGTTTTGAAAATTCCTTGAGAGGAAAGCTAGTTTGAAATAAAAAATGTTTATTTAAACATGGAAAATTTAATGCAAAGTTCATGCAAAAATTTTGAAAACGAAATCATTGTTTTAGAAAAAGCACAGTAATATGGATTACTGGTTAAAAAGCACGGTGGTTTAAAACATTCAGAATGAAAAGTAAAACAGAGGTATGATACCAAAACAAATGATTTGCAAAAAATGATTTTGGAGTCAGTTTACGCAACCTTGCTGTAGTATACTTTCAAAATAACCTTACTTCAATTAGGTCTTTTGAGGGTTATAACGTAGTCTGGTTCACAGTTTATGAAAGAAAGATAAAGGCTCAAAATTTGTTTGTGCCCACCCCAACTTCGTGATGTTCTCCAGTCTTATTCTCAGTTAAACTTAAATTGTGCATTCAGGTTCCAAAAGGTTTCAGAATCGTACTGATGATAGTGATGACGATGGTCCAGAAGTCTTAAGACAACAGCTACCGCTTCTTTACAACATTTAGTTATTTTTCGTCTTTGTGGATTTTTGAAGATCGAGGATTTAAGGACCTCTTTTCTGTATTATCCCTAACTTTTGCCTAAACTATTTCTTTTGAAATTTATAGTCAGCGGGATGCCCTAGTTTTTTCCTAAGCTTTTTGACTTAGCGGGCTTTTTCTTTTTTATTTCGAAAGGAAGTGACTGATTAATTTGACGATTACGACGGACCATCACTAGCTTTTGATTTGAAAGACGTTTTCAGCATCTACTTGTTGTATGTAAACTTTTTGAACTTGAATACACAACCCAAATTAAACTGAGAACTACCCTGCCCCTGGTTAAAATTATGGGTTTTTATAAAGAAAGAAACTCCTACTTCAAGGTTCAAAGGGGTTAACGAGGGATTATCTTCCTTATATCTCCAGTGTTTGGGAATTGAAAAAAATGCCTTACATCGTCAGCAAAGTTCTTTATTCGAAAGCATACCGACAACAATTATGGGTATTATGTTTTCATCATCCTCCCACAAATATTTGCATAGTAAAAAACATGACTCAAGAGGTGTATTTTTTTTTTTTGAAAGTTTTTGTTTTTTTTTGAAACTTTTTGTTTTTTGAAAGAAAAAGCATAAAGATGTAAATGAATAGATGATTTGAATCAAAATACTGTACATGCTCATTTCATTAAAACTGACATTTAAAGATAAACAAGGTGAAAGCAACTATGATACAAACAAGGAAAATGCAAAATAGACAGAAACAAGGCCAGTGACTAATCAAACACAAGGGTGAGTTGTCCTGTCTTTGGGAAGTAACTGAGTTGAAGTTGACTGAAGTTTCAGTTCTTGTGTTCAGGCAGAGGATTGCGCTGGACATTAGGATTGGTGTCACGAAAGCTGAGGAGGTTGTCTCTGATTAGATCTCGCACTCTAGGCTTTAGTGCATAACATCTTTCTAAATCGTGGCCCGCAGCCCACTCATGGAATGCGCAATGAAGGTCAGATCTGAATCCAGGTGGAAGTGGATTTGGAGGAAGAGGTGCTGCCTTAGTAGTAATCTCTCCTTTCTGAACCAAAATAGGGTACAGTTCAGTGTACGTAATAGGAATAGGATCAAAGTGAGTCCTATTGTAGTTCTGGTTTTGTCCAACAGCCGGATGTTGAGGAGCTTGAGCTGGTCTAGCAGCTAGCAGAGGAGTAATAGCAGCAATATGAGCTTGATTAGGCTCTTGAGGTCTGTAATGAGGTTTCCTATCCTTAACCAAGACATAATTAGTCTGATCTTCCCTCTTCTTTTGGAAGTTCCCATAGGGTTTCTTTACATCGTTAGAAGATTCAGTGGTTTTAGAGACCTTTCCATTCTTAATGCCTTCTTCAAGTGTTTGGCCAATGATGACCAAGTCTGTAAAGTTTGATGAAACACTGCCAATCATCTTTTCCAAAAAGATGGGAGATAAAGTGTCTAAGAATATTTCGGTAAGCTCTTTCTCAGCCAAAGGGGGTTCGACCTGAGAAGCTAACTCTCTCCACCATTGAGCATACTCTTTGAAAGATTCTTTCTCGTTCTGAGTCGTGTTCTGGAGTTGACGACGGTCTGGAGTCATGTCTAGGCTGTACTTGTACTAATTCATGAAAGCATTGATAAGATCCTGCAAGCAATGAATGTTGCTTTGTTCAAGGTTTATGTACCACTTGAGTGAAGCTCCACTTAAGCTATCCTGAAAGAAGTGGATGAGCAACTTCTGGTTTTTGATGTAGGCAGCCATCTTACGAAAGTACATAACCAAATGAGCCTTTGGGCAGAAGTCACCTTTGTACTTTATAAACTCATGGGTCTTAAATTTGGCTAGCATGACGAGGTTAGACACAAGACACATGTTGTCAGCATCAACGTTGAAGAAGTCATTTCCTTCTACAGCTCTGAGCCTTTTCTCCAAAGTTTGATATTGTTCATTGGCTTCTTGAGGCTCAATGTCCACATTGTCCTCACTTTGAGCACTAGCATTGTAATCAAAGTTAGGATTCTCAAAGGGAATTTTGGCAGTCCGTACCAGAGGTCTGGGTTCTGAGACAATAGGGATTTGAAACTCTGGTCTTGAAGCTTGACCGACCAAAGTGGTAGTGACCTGTTGTGGAATGAAATCGCGAGGTAATCCAAATTCCGGCCATGTAGATGGTGGCATCTGAATAGGCGGAGGCTCAATAGCAGCACTCGTGATTTCTTGGATGACAGTCCTCTGAGGTGGCTCTCCTCTGGCAATTAGGACCTGAAGCATTTCCGTTAAATTAGTCATGCTTGACTTCAGATCGTCTATTTCCATCCTAATCTCTGCATTGTGCACTTCTTCTTCTAACATTTTGCGCCTGACGTTAGCTCTAGTCCCGTATCGGTGATGAGGAATCAGTTTGACGACTTATAGATGACTGAAAGAAAGAAGGTTGGAATGAATTGACTATGACCAGGATGTATGTATGAAATATGCAAGGGATACAAATGCAATGCATGGATGCAGCACACAAAAACATAGAAAAAACATGGGGTCAAAGGTTCGGTGTCATGAAGTCAAGGCTTTACCCATCCCCAAAGGTTTATACTGGTGATTTTTGTACCTGTCCTCAAAATCATTGACCCCTCTTGAGATACCAACAGCAAGCGGATCACCTGAGCGAGCTCTTGTATCTTAGAGTAGCCTCAAATGAGGGTAGTATCACGTGACAACTATTTCCGATAGCTTCCGCACTACAAAATGGTTTAAGTCTACTAAAAACCTCAGCTTCTCAGATAACCCAGTCGACCACACTACTTTCAACAACCGAAGTCGTATAGGCAATGTATCTGCAAAGGGAGTCTCCACTGAGTTTGATGATCGATCGGGGACTCTTAACTGGGATTCACTCCCCGCAAGATTACCCGCATTGCCATCACCTATCTTAGGTGTATACTCAATCTTTCCACATGCGACATCACACGCATTCCCATTAGCAGAAAAATAAACACGGATATCAAGTAGGAAAAGCGATATATATATATATATATATATATATATATATATAGTATATAGTAGGATCGCTAACTACCTAGACCTCTTAGGAATTCTAATCCTAAAGACTCCCCATCAGAGTCGCCATTTTTCTGTAGCGCGGTTTTTGTGACCGCCCACATCCGCCTGCGGATGGGATTGGGTGTTACTTTCTGATTTCTTATTTATCCTATGAAGCTGGAAAGGAAAGGGAAACTATCTCAAACTAACCTTTCACGCAAATGTTTTCTTTAACAAATGCTAAGAGATTGGGGAGTTCGGGGTCAGGTTATACAATGGGGAGTTGTCAATTACCCATCCTATACATGGTTATCCATGGGTTGTTAGCAACTTTTCGTACTGCTCTACTGTTTTCTACTTACTGGTGTTTGTTCTGTTGTAAATGGGAAAGTTTCTCCTTTGGGAAGGTTGAGAGACGTTGAAAATATATTTTTGTTGTTTTCGGATTTTTTGATGTTTTTGGTAAGGTACTGGACCTAAGGTTTTTTGGTTTAGTGTGCTCGCTAAGATTTCGTAATCTTATGCCTACGTATTCCCTTTAAAGAAAACCGGGAAATCAGAGCAATCGTAGTTCCTCCTATTCTATGGGAGGAAAAAAGATATTTGGGTATCTTGTTCAAAGCCTAAGATTGAAGCTAAAAGGGTGTTTGTGGGAATTGATTGAAAGAGTGAGAAGATTAAAGATTGAGATATGAATATCCGAGAAAAAACATCGGATGAAAATAGAAGAAATATCCGGAAAAGCGTCGGATGAAAAATAAAAGGGAAGGGTTTTTCCTGTGTTTAAGGAGATAAAAAGGGTTCTTTGAAATCCAAAAGCAGATGAGACTGTCTGAGTCTACTGGGTTGAAAAGGTTTATCTTTGAATGATGCCCAAGAGGAGGCTGGTGTATTAAGGGATGAGAATCAACCCTAAATTGGTTTGATGTTTTGACTCTAGAAAGACTGCTCTACCAAAGGATAACTAGGTTCTGTTCCTATACCTTTAAGAGGTCGTCGGGTCCTTGTACTAAGCCCAAGAGGAGGCATGAGAACTTCTAAGAAGCTGAAGGGTCCTTGTACAACGCCCAAGAGGAGGCGGGGATGCTTTTAGGAAGCCTGTGGGTCCCCAAACCCTGAGAAGTTCAAGGCATGCCATTCACCGAGAATAGATCAATCCAGGAAAGTCCGAGAATTTGGAAGAAACTCAAGAGATGCCATTCACGAAGAAAAGATCATCTCTGGGGAGTAGAGTTTCTTTGACAATTTCTAAGGGTGACAGTCTGAGAAAAGGTTCACCGAGAATACTGCCTTTCTCTTTGTTCCATATTGTTTAACCCCAAGAGAAGGGAAGACTGTATCTGGAATCCTACGGGGGATCTTGTTTTGTTTGTATTTAAGAGTGACCAATAGGGCTTTACCTAGTTCTAGACGTAGTTGCCGGGGAAAACTCTAAATAACTATACTAGTATATATACAGTTGATATATGATAAGTATATTAAAAAGGTATGAAAGAAGACTAACCATGTGCAACTTCCTACAATACAGTTATATATATGAAAGCAGTAAATGAAAGCGGATAAACACTTACCCGTTGTAGAGCTTCCATGATGTTTGGTTAGTTGTTCAACAAAGAAATGAAAGAAAGTTTTGATAACAAATATGTATTTGAATTTAAATCACAAGGAAAGTTGTTTTGAAAAGAAACGATATGAATATCCGGGAAACGTCTGATTGAAAGAGATAAAAATAAAAAGGTCGCTCGCTAAGACTTTGCAGTCTTATGCCTACGTATTCTCAAACGGGATCTTGAGAAATCAGAGCGGTCGTAGTTCGCCCCATCGGGGCACGAACTACATAAAATAAAGTTTAAATCGCACGGCGGCGAGAGGGGAAATTTAACCTAAAGCTATCATGCTTGGTTGAATATTCTAATGTCTGTCCTAATCAAAAATTAAGTTTGAACTAAGAGATCCTAAGGGAACATGCATACATGGCAAAACATCACAGAATAAATGAATACACAGCAAAGCATTGTGGAATGAATGAATACACGGCAAAGCATCATGACAAATAAAATATACACGGAAAAACATTCTGGTAACTAACAGATATAATATACATGGAAAAACATCCGGAGATTAAAAGCATATACACGGCAAAACATCGTGTGTGAAACTGAATACATGGAAAAACATCATGTGATAAAATATACACGGCAGAACATCATGGTATCATGGCAATTGAAAATATACACGGAAAAGCATCGTGTGGATAAAACATGGATAATGAGTTCGAAAACTTACCTATTGGAGCAAGGTCCAATGCCTCTTCTCAAACTTCCAGAAGCGAGATAATGATCCCTAAAGTATATAAGAACTCCTGTGTCAGGTAAATGACAAAACAGAGAAAACCAAAGATCATAGAGAAATTCCCTAAGTCTTATCAAGTGGATAGAATCGAATTTGAACATTTAATTAATTATTTACAAAAGTTTTACTTGAAAATATTCCTAAGAATAAATTACCAAATAATTGAATAAAACAATTTAAACAATTAAATGATTAATTACAAATTAATTAAATCAAATTTAATAACTTAGAAATTATTAACATATTTTAGAATATTTAATCAAGATTAACTAAACTAAAAAAATAAAGTTGTATTAAAAATAAAAAATGGGCCACAAGAAGAATTATCAATTAATTTAAATATTAATATTTAATAAGATTAATTAATAATTTAATTAATCAATATTAAATAAAAATATCTAAATTAATTAATAATTAAACAATATTTACCTAATTAAAACTAGAAATAAGAAAATTAAAAATAAATAATGAAAGAGAGAAATATATGTGTGTGAGAGAATGGAGTGAAAAACAAGCATGGAAATTGTTTTTGGTGTGAGAATTATGTGAAGATGTCTATGCTATTTATAGGAAAAAAATTGCTTGGAGAACAAGATAAGAAGCTTAAAAATTAAGCTAACTTAGTTTTTAAGCTGTAGCACCCCAAAATTTGCCATAATTTTTTCTTAACTTTTTCTGGCTTTTGTTTCGCATTCATCTGCATTTTCCATTAGGTCATGACTCATCATACATTTGCATTGGGCTCCTGAGGTGTGGGATCATGGTTTCTTATCTTTGGTACAAATCGGTTGATATTCGTCAATTCAAGATCATGAAGACAAAGCATGGGTGAATTGATTTAAAGGACATTGGATCGTGGTTAATTGAGTTTACTGATTGATTCTTGGAACTCATGGAAGATAAGAGTTTGGTGTAAATCGGGTATTTGAATGCAATTAGACATGTTAAGATTGGTTATGGGGATTGCTTGGAATCCAATATACAAGTCCATCTTTTATCCCTTTTTATCCATTATCCATTTGTCAAACCAAATATCTAATCCATATTTCATATCCATTTCTATATCCAAATTCATTATCCATTTGGATATCCATTCGCTCACTCAAAATCCAATCATCCACTTTTAACTTCAATTCATATCCATATCTATTATTCAATTTTGAATATCCATCTTCCAAATTCAATTCCAAATTTAATTTTCTCAAGTCCACATTTTAAACCATTTTTGTCCTCACATTTTTCAAAAGAACAATTTTTGGTTCATATCCAACTTACATCATTCGTATCCAAGTTTCGAGCAATTCCAATTCCTCTTCTCTATTCTTCGATTTTTCGTTTATGCAATTTCAACCAAATTTCTTCAATTATTAGTTTCACCATTTCATACTACTACTAATGCTACCTAAGTCACTTTAAAGTAAGATTTTGAGAATTTTTCATGTTATATTCATGTAGAACAATGACTCATTTACCTTCAAAAAATCTATGGATTCGGAAGAAACAATGTCGTTGTGGGGATTGGAAGTGTTACATTACATATGAGGGTGTTGGTAAGGAAGATACTGCATCACCAGAATCAGTGAAAATTTGATAGAACATCGTCTTGTAGATCTATCATTACCCCTCATGTTGGAATGGTGTTTAAGACTGATGATGAAGAAGGCGAACGGTGAGCATCATAGAGATAGGAAATTGGTGAGGTGTGGACGTGATGTGAAATTATATTGGTCTAAGGAGGTTATGGATGGTGTTTCCCAATGGTTTGTTGTGCAGTTTAGTAATTGACACAATAAGACGATCAAGTGCGTCTTTTACCGGCATATAGGAAGATTCATGAGGCTAATCAAGAGCAGATACTGTTACTTTCGAAAGCTGGGTTTTCGATACATCGGATAGTGAAAATACAATAGCATTATAAGAGGAGATGGCAATGAAAATTCACAGCGTGGGAGAGTTCCATAAAAATTCAATTACAAAATTCCACAAACCATAACAAACTGGACTAAAAAAAAAAGGGAAAAAACTATGACAGCAAGAATTGGATTCTACAACAAGCTCCTTCCAACGATTCACAAATGCTCACCACTTCTAACAATTTTGTTAACAGATTCTAGAGAGAAAAACCACCAATTCCCAACAGAAACTAACAATTTCACTAACCAATTTCCTCTAACAATTTTCTAACAGACTCTCTAACATCACCTCTTCAATCTCTAACAGAATTAACCATTCTTCCAATTCTTCTAACAAACTCTATTCATCTTCAATCTCTTTATTCTCTCTCTGGCTTCTTCTTCTCTTCTCCTTCATTGTTCTTCAACCTTCAATCTCCTCAATCCACCCTAACTACTTGTTAACAGTTCCACTTCACCGTCAACCTTCATTCACCATCTTGAACCTCTCGCCGAGCTTCATCATCTAACCTGCAAAATTCAACAAAAACCAGAGATTTCTCTAACAAATTCTAACAGATTTTTTTTCCTTCTGAATTCTCCATCTTCATCAATTCACGAACCTGCAAGAACTATGAACAACTTAGAATCAGTTCTGCAATAATCTCCATCATCAATCAAAGAGTCTGCGTCTTCACTTCAAGCCATAGCAAACTTCTGCTTCCACAATATCCTTCATCAGTTTTCAACGAATTTTGCTTGATATCTTTGATTCATAATCTGCAACCGCCTTGCACAGAGAATTAACACCACAAAATACCGCGATTCAGTGCATTAACAATCTCGATTCACGATTCAAAGTTGTACGCATAAGAGAAACGAGAGTGGAAGGGAGAAGGAGCGAAAGGCTTACCTGAGCAATTTCCAAGTGCCGTCATCATTACACTTCGTCGTCGACGTCGAAGGTACGCCGAAAAAACCTTCAATTCAATTCGTGTTTGATACCGTTGCGTAGACTTCGTTTAGGTGAATAAGAACCCTAAGAATTCAGGCGAGAGTTCGCATTCACGAGGATTTAATTTAACAAAATCAGGTTAGGGTTCTTGAAGGGGATTGATTAGGTTTTGGTGTTAGAGTAGGATTTGAGTTGAATTGACGATGAATTTAGCTGAGAAGCAAGACGGAGGAAGGAAATGGCGACGGGAAGAGGAAGAAAGACGGAAATGGCGACGGCGTGAGGAAGGAAGAAAGTGTGTTGTAATTGTGGTTTCTAGGTTAAAATGCAGTGTTGTGGACCGGGCTCTACCCGTTTTCCTTCTTACCGTACTTCCTTATTTCAACTCGCACCCCCTTGTTCATGAAAAAGGCCACCATTGGAATGCCATTTGCACCCCCTGGGGTGGAATTCATTGAGCTAAATCTCAGCCTATACAGTTTCAATCCACACGTCCCCAAATCTCATTCGCACTCTCCAAGAATTGTGATTGTTGGTTTATTTTATTTAAGTCTAATTTATGTTTGTGATTTTGACCATTAATCGTTGATCTGGATTAATTAGTGTTAACCTGCATGTTTAGAGTTTGATTAAAATTGTCTTTAGAATTAGTTCATTAGCTTTAGAATTAGATTCTAGATTTAGAATTAGCATTTAAGAATTAATCTTGGCTTAATTAGATTTTGGCCTCAATTTGAGATTAGTATTGACTTTAGCTAGCATTTTAACATGGTTTAGTAAGTAGATTAATTGTAGTTTATTGGTGATTAATCTTCGTTTAGGAGTTTATTTCAATTTGGTTTAGGCTTTAACTTTGAATTGATATCGTCTAGCTAAATTAGATTTTGATACCGTTTATAATTGATTTTGATAATGATTTGACTAATTGTTTTTTTAGTTTAATCGCTCATTAATTGTTTTGGCCTAATTGTCCCTTAATTGTTTTTAGACTTATAAATTAATTTTGAATTAATCGATTTAGACATAGTTTGACATTGACTTAGTTCTAACATCGACTAATCATTTTAATAATTTCATTAGTCTTTAATATGTTTTGCATAGATTGTTGACTAATTGGTGCTTACATTTAGTATTGATTTCATTCACTTCTTATTTGACAATTTCCATTTGAATTTTGACTAACTCTTGAGTTGTTTTGTAGTGATTCTCACTTGACTTGATAAGTTGTTCAAAGGTAGGAGGTGCTGCTACATACACTGTTGTAATGAACAAAGTGTGATGTAAAATGTTGATATCCTGGCTGGCTACATATATACCTGCCATGTTCTGGAAATAGTAGCTGTTATAGGCTATTTTTGCTTATTGCTGGTTTTTACAGCTATGCAGGTGTTGGAGCGCTGCTGTTTATGGCTTATGGCCTTGTTTTATTGTTTTTTTAAGAGCATTTGGTTTCATGCCTTTCACGAATCCGTTTCACTTTCTAACACTTTTGCCCATTTATGTTAGGTTACTAGAAGTTTGTCGGTTTGCTAATACTTTGCTTACGTTGCTACAGATTGATATTCGTTCGGTATTGCTTCTCTTCTCTTTTACTAATTTCGCATTTTTTTCCTTTGTGCTGAAGACCTCTATGAGGCATCCCATTCCCATTTCCCCTTGTAAGACCTCCAAGAAGGCAATTGACGGAAGGTAGGGTTCGCCATCGACCCCCGTCATTCTAGTTGAGTCGTTTTTATCTCTCATTACATGATTGAAGCTTTGAACATCACCTGCTCCTGTTATCGAGTCAGTCAAGTGGAATATAGGGTTCGCAACCGACCCCCACTCATTGTCATTAGCTCACATCGACCGATGTTGACGCTTATGTGATCTCACTCACATCTTTTTTATTGATCTACTTTGATACTCCCTCTGTCCCATATTATAAGAGAAATTCACTTTTTAGATTCATTAAATAATTAATGTATCTGGTTTATATATAGACCAGATACATTAATTATTCAATGAATCTAAAAAGTAAATTTCTCTTATAATATGGGACGGAGGGAGTATGTGATATCATTGTATTGCTTGTTTTAGTTTTTGCTTCCTCGTTAGGATACCTATTCTAGCTTGTCTAAGTTAGATAGGTTAGAAAACATAACATAGGACTAATCCATGCATGACAACATTAGGTAGATTTCCCTTTCTGATCCTGACCTTAGGACCATCATTGCATGATAACTTGTAGGACAAAGCTCTCCCTTTACTCTCGCACCCGTGCGATTGAGACTAGCTAAACTCCTTCCTCTTTTTCTCTCGCACCCTTGCGATTGAGACAGTTCCAATCCGTGGTCGTTACCATGAACTACAGACGCTCTGACTTCCTCTCTCTGGATAGATTGAAGATACGTAGGCACGGGGATCCCTATCCTTGGCGAGCACACTAACAACTAACTTCCATTTTCTTTACAACTTTGAGTCTCTTTTCTTCTCATCTCAAAACAAAAAGCAAAAACACTTAATAAAGGCATAACATATATGGTATTTGAGTCTTTCATGTGAGAATAAGATAGTGAGGGGTCTTCTCTCACTTTCTTAGAATGTTTAGCATACATCCTGTCTTGGGTCGATATGCGAGGTATTCGATCCTACATGAGAGACTTAAATACAATATGCGTTATACACAGAATAATCAAAACACTTCTTCTTAAAATACAAAAACAAACAAGCAGTTCTTTTCTCATCTCCTTCACTCATTCCTTAAGGATGTGTCATTTCCGTTCTACCGCAAACAGGTAACGCCTAAGTCTCCATACAGCGAGCTGCAACACCTAACTGCTAGGACGCGAACGTTGACGTATTCCATTAAAAAAACACAAACAAAGCGACCCTCGTTGAGGGGAACTACGTCGCTCTGATTCTCATGCTCCCGATGAGATACGTAGGCAGTGGGGTAGGGCCCATTCGAGCACTTCTTTTATTTTCCCTACATTTGTTTCTCTTTCTCTCTCCTTTCCTTTTCCAGTTCTCCAGCTAGCAGTTCCTTTTCCAGTATCCCTTCCTTACACCCTTTGATCGAGACAAGCAAGTGTGGATCCCATCGGGTATGATGGACGCGTGGGGGTGCTAAT
Organism: Lathyrus tuberosus; assembly: GCA_022829125.1. Lineage (NCBI taxonomy): Eukaryota > Viridiplantae > Streptophyta > Magnoliopsida > Fabales > Fabaceae > Lathyrus > Lathyrus tuberosus. The sequence goes on from JALAZF010000346.1 coordinate 5,434,796, forward strand.
ACTTTCCTCGCGCGTAACCGACTCCAGAACCCATTTCTCTTGGTCGCAAGACCATGCTCTTTCCCTTCCCTCAGGTTTACGCAGTGTTTCCTTTCCCACTCTTGGGATAAATACACATTGCTGGCGACTCTGTTTCGGTGCCACTTTCGCGTTTGTACTAGGATGAAAATCCCGGGAGTGACATAAGCTAACTTAATTTTTAAGCTAACTTAAATATCTATATAATAGAATAATATAAAAACAAAATTGTATTAAAAACAAAAGTTTTTTAGAACAAAATATATAAAAAAACAAAAATTCATAAAAAAACAAAATATATATATATAAAAAAACAAAATATATGAATTTTAAAAATAATATAAATATAAATATAAATATAAATATATATATATATATATATATATATATATATATATATATATATATATATATATATTCGATATATATATATATATATATATAAAATATGAAAAATATATAGAAAAAATATAAAAAATAAAAAGACAAAAAAAAAACAAATATATATATATATATATATATATATATTATTTTTTTATTATTATTTTTATTTTCATTTTTATTTTATATATGTAAAAATAAAATAAAAATAAGAAATCGATTAAATTGTGCGAAAGATAGATGAGTAATGAACATTTGTAAATTTAATTGAAAAACGTGTCCGTTCATCGATTTTCGCATAATTAACCAGAAAAGACAGAGATTTTAACGTATATATTCTGACTGAAAATTCAAACAATGCGCATAACAAAAATAGATGATATGATATGCAGATGACACGAAGTGAAACACAATCAGATAAACAAAATTTTTACAATGAGTGGTCAAAATTTGGGGTATGACAGTTGGATGCTTCAGATTTCCCACCACCCTGTTCTCTTGCATCTCAGGTCTTCTTTTATGCATTTCTTTCTTCTCCTTTGATATAAAATTATGCTCTTGTCACAATCTCTTCCATCGAAACAGTTTTGGTCTCCCTTCTCAAATTTTTGCATTATACATTGATGACTTATCTATTTTTTAATGACATGTTGCTTATATATTTTATATTTAAAATTCTTCAAAGGTTCTTTGGCTCTCTCACTAAAAATTGACGACGTGTCAATTTTTTAAAGACGTTTAACTTATATTTTTTATCTATAAAGTATTACAAAAAAAATTTATATGATGATTTGACACATGTCACAAGTGACTCACCATTTAAAAATGAACATATAATCAATTTTAAATTTAAAAATGTGTGAGTAACCTCAACTAATATTTAAAATAAGAGATTAATTTCGTAAATAAAATAGGAATAAAAAATGTAACTCAGCTTAATAATAATGAAAGGGGGTTGCTCTTCCCACCCTTAGTGGTGAAAAGCCACCCTAATAAAACTCGAAAATGCCATTCACTAATCCGAAAGTATACTTCCGGAAGCACCAATTCCAGACCAACGCACGTTCTAAGTGAGACACACCTCATTTCTCCAAAAACTAGTCTGAAAGTATATCTTTGGAATCACCCATACAATAACTTTTTTAAAACATCACCTTGCATGAATTTCACTACGTAGTGACTTATTCGAAAGTGCATTTTCGAATTTGTCAAACGGTAAATTTAATAAAACACCACCTCATGTGTATGTTTAACTCATGATCAAACCACCATTTCTTCTTCAACCCCTACCAAAACATTCTTCTAGACTCAATCAACTTTTCTATTTCAAAATAACATTTCTTTCTTTTTTCACATCTAAAGGAGAAAAAGAAGTTGGAATTTAAGGTAATGTACATGTATTTCATTCCTCATTACTTGATAGAATATGATTTTTGCTCTGAAAAATGAATGTTGCATTAAGAAATGTATCTTTTGGATTGTTGTTGAATATCATACGAAAATGTATTTCCAGATTATTTCAGTGTTGAATTTGGTAAGTTTTTTATTTTTTCTGTTATGATTGGCTTAGATATGATGCACCTCGACGGTGTCCCCAAATCAATTGTGTCTATTGATGTTAAACTTGTTGATGTCATGGTAGATATTGGTAAACAATTTACAAATGCTCTAATGGATTCACACGGATGTTGCCAAATTGGGGTTCATCGTTTTAATTTGGAGGCAAGATAATGGTTGTGATAGAAGACATGAATTTGTGACATTGAGTTGCAAAAGAAGTGGCAAGTACAAAAAACCTAACAGAAAGTTGAAACAGGATGACACTGGTTCAAGGAGATGTGAGTGTCATTTTTAAGTTGCACGGGTACCTTATGGAGAATGATACATGGACATTTAATGTGATTAGTGTATACAAAATCATGACATGTGTAACAAGTTAGCGCGTCATCCCATTGCATGTCGTCTTAATCCTAAGAGAATGAACTTATTTCTGACATGACATTAAACATGATGCAACCCAAAAACATATTTGCAACTTTGAAATGGAAAAGACCTCAAAATGTCTCAAATATCAACAAGTATACAATGTTCATGCCTAAAACAACAAGGTGATAAGAAGTCCAAGAACTGAAATGCAACAACGATTGAAGTTTTTGGATGATAACCATTATGTATCTAGCTACAAAGTGTGTAGGTATGGAGAAACTATTCAAGATTTATTTTAGACTCATCCTGATTCTATCAAGTTGTTCAACACATTTCCCACTATTTTCATTAATGATTCAACACATAAGACCAACAAGTACAAATTCCACTTCTGGATATTGATGGTGTTACTTCTACGAAGATGATTTTTTCAATTGGGTTTGCATTTTTAAAAAGTGAAAAAGAGGACAACATTACTTGTACTTTAGAAGAGTACCAGGCTATGTTGATGGACCAATAAAACGCGCGAAAGATCATTATCACCAATCGTGATACCCCACTGATGGATTTATTTGCAAAGTTTAGGTATCACAAAACAAAAAATGTGAGAAGTAGACTTAAGCCTGTGGTAGGGATCAAACAAATCAAGGGTGAAGATGGGGAAAATGGTCAAATT